>JASWHV010000007.1:112635899-114070070 GCA_030760725.1 Neostapfia colusana
GTTATTAAGCATGTGTCCAGTTGAGATTTATCCATGGAAAAGTCCACTGAATAAAGCTTTCCCTTTAACACACCGTTAAAGGCAGTTGAGTTGCCACTTCTTCTAGAGACGGTCAAACCCTCGTTAGTAAACAAGCAATTATAACCTCTCTCACATAGTTGAGATATGGACAATAGGTTATGATCTAGTGATTCAACATGTAGAACATGTGAAAGAAAGTGTTGAGAAGAGATTGCAATTTTACCAATACCGAGCACCCATCCTTGGCTGTTGTCGCCGAAGTAGATGCCTTCACTTGGATCATCATTTTCTTCATACTCAACGAACATCTTTCTCTCCCCGGTCGTATGGTTAGTGCACCCACTATCTAGCACCCATTTAGTGCCACCGGAGGAGTAGGGCTGCAAAACAATTTAAACTTTGCTCTTAGGTACCCAAACTTGGTTGGGTCCTTTGAGGTTAGTTACAAGGCATTTGGGCACCCACACACAAGTTTTTGGACTCTTGTGGAGTGGCCCAACATATTTTGCATATACTCTACCATACTTTCTTTTCATAAGAACATAAGATGCATCAAAATTATGAAATACGATAGATTTTACATTTTTGGCAATTTCATGTGAGGTAGATGCAAGGTTGTTACTCTTGACTCGACTTGAGTTTTCTTTGACAAAGGCTATGCATTTGCTATTGTTTTTAAGGATTCTAGCGTTTTTCTTTTCTCCCCTAGTATAACCAAGTCCATCTTTGATGAAGGGAGATCTTGTGATTGACTATGCACTACGTGCATATTTAATCTTTTCCTTATCAAAGATCCCACTCTTGTGTGTATTCTTGCTTTGTGCCTCTTTGAGCTCATTTTTTAAGTTTAAGACAATGCTAGCACATTTACAAGTTTTAGTGTTGGATTCTATATTTGTTGAGAGAGGATTTTTGGAGGATGAATTAGTTGATACACTTGACTTAAGCGAGTTGAGTTGTGCTTCAAGATTCTTGTGAGTTTTGGTTAAACTCAAAAGTTCATCTTGAAGTACTAAATTCTTACTCTTAAGCTCAACACAAGTCCCCTTGCTCATGGAAAGTTCGCTTTCGAGTGCTCTACTCTTCTCTCTCTCAAGTTTAAGGAGCTTCTCAATCTGAAGGTTTCTTTCCTTTTCAAGGATAAGCAATTCTTCTTGTTGATTGAGAAGCTCTTCTTGTTCAAATATTTCGTCCAATAACATTTTCATTTTAGCTATAGCCTTTTTGTTTAATCCTATAAACATGAATTCGTTTTCACTAATACTATCAAAGTCACTATCATCTACAATATGAAACTTGGAAGGTTTAGACATTAACTTGCGCTTTCCTTCCTTTGCCATGAGGCATGTGTGGCTTGGGCGCTTTCAATAACCCTTGTTTGGCAAGAGTGATTTCTTCATGGTTGGCCTCTTGATGGCGGCGGTTTCCACCTTTTCTTCATCTTCGGAGGAGGATTCTTTGTTTGAGTCCCATTCTTCTCCAATGTGAGCTTTTCCATAAGCCTTCTTCTTTGTGAAGATTTTCTTGTCTTGAGGCTTCCCATCCTTCTTCTTTCTCTTGTCATCTTCCTTGCTATGGGGGCAGTTCACAATGAAATGCTCATGTTCGCCACAGTTATAGCAAGTCTTCTTTGTTCTTGACTTGCCCTTGTCTTTGCTCTTGTTCTCATAGTGATGGCTTCTCCTTCTTCTCATCAACCATTTGAATCTTTTGATGAAGAATGCCATTTCTTCATCATCCATGTCCGTGCTCTCATCATCACTTTCTTCATCTTCACTTGTGAGTCGTGTTTCTTTTGCCTTGGACTTGGATGTGGCCTTGAGAGCAATGCCCTTCTTCTTGGATGAAGTGATCTTTTCTAGGTCGTTGACGTGTTGGGCTTTCTTCTCCATCATCTCGTGGTTAATGATCTTACCTAGCACTTCATCCGAAGTCATCAAGTGAAAGTTTGGACTTTCCCGGATTAAGGTGCATTGGGTCACATTGCGAGGCATAAAAGCTCTTATCATTCTCTTGACCACCTCATGCTCATTCCGTTTCTTACATCCGTACGCTCGACTCTTGTTGATGAGAGTTTTGAGTCGGTTGTACATTTTTTAGGTGTTTCACTTTCTTCCATGGCGAACCTTCCAAGCTCTCCTTCTATCATCTCAATCTTGGCTTCCCTCACGGATCAGTTTCCTTCATGTGCGATCTTGAGGGTGTCCCAAATATCTTTGGCGAGCTCCAACCCATCTACCTTGTTGAATTCTTCAATGCTCAGAGATGAGTTGAGCACGGCCACCGCTTGTGCATTGCGATGGATTTGTTGTTCTTGTTCTTGGGTGAGTTCATCCTCGTCTTCGAGGATATCTATACCTGTACGCACCACATGCCAAAGACTTGGGTTCAAGGAAATTAGATGCAACTTCATGTTGTGTTTCCACATTGTGTAGTTAGTTCCATCAAAGTGAGGTGGTTTGCATAGAGGAATTGATAAATAGCTAGAGTGAGAATTTAGACGTTCATAATTAAAAGGATATCGCGAGTAGTCTTGTTGACTACTCTTGAGCTTCTTCTCCAACTTCTCCTTCTTTTTCTTCTTAGCTTCCTCCTTCTTCTTTTTGAGGAGTTCCATGAGACGAAGAACTTCTTCATCTTCTCCTGAGCTTGAAACGTCTTGTGGAGGAGTAATCCCTGGAGGCTGGTTAGAACCTTATTCTTCAAAGTTGCTCGTACTTGCTCTTTTTCCCTTGATGAGATCAATTTGGCTACCAGCCTTGTCCCCCATCTTCTCTCCAAGCGGTTAAGCTTTTGTGGAGAGTTAGGCTCTGATACCAATTGAAAGTTGCCCCAAGGGGGGTGAATAGGCTAACAAAACCTAAAACTATAGCAAACAGCGGATTAAACTTGAAGGAGGCCGGACTAGTCCGGTGTGAGGGCGGGCTAGTCCGGTCTAGGTATAACGTTTCGCTTTTAGATTTTCCTTTTAAATTTGTTTAAGCGTAAGATGTATAGTAGTCAAAAAATCTCAATAATAAGTTGTGCATGATTAGATTGCAGGACATCGGAACAATTCACAAGTGTTAACAAGACGAAAGCTTAACAAGTAATTCTAGTGAGCGAGCAAGAAGGTAAAGGAACCAAGAGACACGATTTATCCCAAGGTTCAATTCCACACAGGAATCTACCTCCTCGTTGAGGAGTCCAAAAAGGACCGGGTCTTTTCCAACCCTTCCATCACCGAGCGATCACCAAGATCAAGCCCGGGCTCTTTCACTATTAATCAAATGTTAATACAATGCTCTTAGGATCACTCACAACTTGAGGCTCCCTTCAACAACCTAGCAGTTCTAGGAATCAAAATACAACAATCAATAACTCAAATTAACAATCATAGTGCAAGAGAGTCAAACCAAGAGCTCAAACGTCGATCACCACGTCGTTCCTCTAACAAAACCACAAACTCATTAAGATCCAATCTTAGGGGTCTAGAAGGTGAGGAAAGAGGCCTAGAAGAGCTCTAGGAATGAGTTTTTAGCGCTTAGGTTGTTGTCCTTACAATTCTCAGCCGGGGGTCTGCTATTATAGAAATCCCGGCATCTAGCCGTTACCAACTAAAGTCTGGACTAGTCTGGTCCCAACCCCGGACTAGTCAGTTCTTGAGGGACCACTCACGTCACAAGGCTACCAACTAAAGTCTAGTGACCGTTGGACTCAAACGGTCATAAAACCCCGAACGAGTCTGGCCAAGAGCGGACTAGTTCAATCTCAGTCAGGAACCTTTGTTCCGTATGAGAACGGACTAGTCTGGTAAGAGCGGACTAGTCCGGCCCCAAGGGCGTACTAGTCCGGTCTTACCAGACTTAGTCTAAAAAACTCTCTAATCTAGGGCTGCGAACTAGTCCGAGCTCACACGGGAACCTTTGTTCCGTCCTAAACCGGACTAGTCCGGCCTATGGAGCGGACTAGTCTGATGTCACTCAAAGATTTCTTCTCCGGACCCAAACGGCTTAGTCCGCTTAGCGGACTAGTCCGGCCAACTAGGCGGACTAGTCCGGCCTCCCGAGACTTAGTCTCATAAAGGCTCAGACTCACACGACAACGGACTAGTCCGGCCTAAAAAGGACAAGTCCGAACTCACTCAGAGACTTCTGTTCCGGTCTAAAACGGACTAGTCCGTGTTGGAACGGACTAGTCCGGCCCGTAGTCCGGACAAGTCCGGTCTTCCCTTTTTCATCCATACCTATGACTACTTTCTCTCACGATTCTAACTTTCTAACTTTAGTTTGAGCTCTCTAATGATTCTCAAGCTCTCTAAAAGAGAAGATCCTTTACACAACTCAAAGATGTAAAACTCAATAGAAAGATTTTATTTTCTACTCTTTCAAGTCTTCTTCTTTTCCTTTTTGCTTCTTGAGAGACTCCACATGAATTCCTTTGATAAGCACCGGTGCTCACACATAGTAAAATTCATTAGTATCTTAATTATCGTCATCAATCATCCAAAACCCACGGGGATTACCTAGATGCACTTTCAGCGGCGATCTCACCGGCGATGCCTTGGAACTGCTCCTATATACACGGAACCTTGCATTTCTTTGCACAATTCGGTAGAGGAGGGGTAGCGGGCTTCACCTCGAGGGTTTTCTTGATCCCTACGTGGCTAGATGGCTGTCGGCGACGAGCTTCAACGGCGATGGCCTTCGGTGCTTATCGAAGCAGTGGCTGGGGCGCAGTCTACTGGATTTTTCTTCACCTGCGAGCTCCCCGGCAGCGGTGGAACGCGACAAGCCCATTAGACCAACAAAATTGAGAAGGATCCGAAGGGAAACGGCGGTGGAAGTTTGGGTCCTCACCGGGATTGAAAGCGGGTCGAGCGGGGAGGAAAGTGGGCGGACTTCGGCATTTAAATGGACGAGGGGGCAGCGGGGGGTCAGTTGGGGTCGAAGATCATGGGTGCATGCGGGGAGTTCAGAGGCGGCAGGCGCGAGGCGATCGGGCGCGGGAAAAACGCGTTGGTTGGAGAGGAGAGCGGAGGAAGGTGTTGACAGGCCGGTCCGACTTGTCAGTCGAAGGAGAGGGGGGAAAGCCGTGGGCTGCTGGGCTGGTTCTGGTGGGTTTCGGCCTAGTGGCCCGTTTTTCCTTTTTCTTCCCCTTTTCTTTTCTATTTTTGCTTCAAATTTGAATTCCGGTTTGAATTCGAAATTTTCCTCAACATGCATCACGTCCATTTGATTGAAATCTGAGTTTACAATTTTTGGGATGTTACAACTCTACCCCCCTAAAAAGAAATCTCGTCCTCAATATTGGTGACCCTAAGGTAATAGATCCGGAAATTGTACCTTGAGTTCGTCTTCTCTCTCCCATGTGGCCTCTTCCTCCGAGTGATGCTTCCACTACACTTTACACAATCAAACTCTTTTGTTCCTTGTGATGCGTTCCATCTTCTCAAGAATCTTGATCGGTTGTTCGGCATACGAAAGGTCTTCTCGGACGTCAATCTCATTCATTGGTAACCTCTCTTCAGTTGTTCTTAAGCATTTCTTGAGTTGTTACACATGGAACACGTCGTGCACATCCGATAGGCAAGCCGGTAATTCCAACTGATATGCCACGTTGCCTTTCCTTCTAGAATCTGGAAAGGTCCTATATACCAAGGTGATAGTTTCCCTTTCACTTTGAAACGATGAAGCCCTCTGATAGGGGACACCTTGAGATAGACGTAGTTCCCTACATTGAAGGTGAGCTCTCTTCTTCGTATATCCATATAACTCTTTTGTCTGGTCTAAGCAATCCTCAAGTTGTTGCAGATTTCTCTCACTTTCGCCTCGGCATCTTGTAGCACCTCTGGCCCAAATACTTTGCTTTCCCTAGTTTGATTCCAAAACAATGGAGTTCTGCACTTCCTCCCATACAACGCCTCAAAGGGTGACATCTTCATACTAGCCTGGTAGCTATTGTTATAGGAGAACTCAGCATATGGTAAGTTCTTATCCCAACTCCTATTGTTCTTGAGTGAACAAGCTCTCAACATATCCTCAAGGATCTGATTGGTTCTTTCGATCTGCCCGTCGGTCTGTGGATGATATGAGGAACTGAAATTCAGATGAGTCCCCATGGTATCATGTAACTTCTGGCAGAACCTTGAGGTGAACTGTGTTCCTCGATCTGAAACTATCTTCTTTGGCACACCATGAAAACACACAATTCTTGACATGTACAATTCTGCCAATTTAGATCCGCTGTATCTTTCTTTCACAGGGATGAAATGAGCTACCTTGGTTAGCCTATTGATTATCATCCATATCGAATCATATCCCGATTGGGTCCTAGGCAGTCCCACTATGAAGTCCATGCCTATTTCTTCCCATTTCAATTCGGGCACATTGAGTAGTTGTAACAATCCGGCAGATCGTTGATGTTCTGCTTTTACTAGCTGACATGTGTCACATAAGGCAACATGTTCCGCGACGTCTCGTTTCATGCCATACCACCAGTATCTGCTTTTGAGGTCATGATACATCTTCGTACTCCTAGGATGAATGGAACAGTCGGAATCATGAGCCTCTCTCAGAATTAATTCACGGATCTCCTTTACCTCAGGCACACATATTCTTTTTCCATGCCATACCGTACCTTGTTCATCCTCTCTAAACACAGGAGATTTATTCTCTTTGATGAGTCTTCTGATTTCCGGTATTTTCTCATCATCCTTCTGACCATTGTGTATGTCCTGCTCCAATGTGGAGTCCACTTCCATGGCGATGGCCTCACCATTATTCACCAGACATAGATTGAGTCTTATGAATTCCTCTCTTAATTCCGTAGGCGGGTTGCTTAAGCTCAACATGTTGACATGTACCTTTCGGCTTAAAGCATCCGCCACGACGTTCGCTTTTCCAAGATGATAGTTCATACCCACATCAAAGTCGTTGATCAACTCTAACCACCTCCTTTGCCTGAGGTTAAGATCTGGTTGTGTGAAAATGTACTTCAGACTTTTATGGTCAGTATATATCTCTGTCCTCTTTCTCATTTAGTAGTGTCTCCAAAGTTTCAATACATGGAGCACTGCGGCTAGCTCTAGGTCATGCTTAGGATAGTTCTTCTCGTGTTTTCGAAGCTTCCTGGAAGCATATGCAACGACATGCCCATCTTGCATGAGGACACATCCCATCCGTGTCCAGAAGCATCGCAATATACTGAAAAAAATTTCTGCATATCTGGCATAACTAGCACTGGGGCTGTTGTCAATCTTTTCTTCAACTCTTGAAAACTCGCCTCACACTCCCGTGTCCACGTGAATGTGATTCCCTTCTCTAACATTTTTGTGAGAGGCCTTGATATCTTGGAGAACCCCTCAATAAATCGTCGGTAGTATCCAGCCAAGCCTAAGAAGCTCCGGATTTCCCCGACATTTTCAGGGGTCTTTCACTTCTGCACATCCGTGATCTTGGCGGGATCCACGGAGATTCCTCCTTTTGAGATTATATGTCCCAAGAAGGAGGCTCGCTTTAGCCAAAACTCACATTTGCTTAGATTGGCATATAGTTGGTGTTCTCTCAATTTTTGCAACACCAGCCTTAGATGCTTCTCATGTTCTTCTTCATCTCTGAGAAGATGAGAATGTCACCAATGAAAACTACCACAAACTTGTCCAAATATTCCATGAATACCTTGTTCATGAGGTACATGAAGTACGCCGGGGCATTTGTTAGCCCGAACGGCATGACGGTGTATTCATACAGCCTGTACCGTGATACGAAAGCTATCTTGGGAATGTCGGTTGGCCTTATCTTCAGTTGGTGGTATCCCGATTTGAGATCTATTTTTGAGAACACACATGCTCCTCTCAACTAATCGAACAAGTATTCAATTCGAGGCA
Organism: Neostapfia colusana; assembly: GCA_030760725.1. NCBI lineage: Eukaryota > Viridiplantae > Streptophyta > Magnoliopsida > Poales > Poaceae > Neostapfia > Neostapfia colusana. The sequence continues at coordinate 112,643,788 of JASWHV010000007.1, forward strand.
ATGGATACTTGTTCTTGATGGTTACCTCATTCAGTGCACAATAGTCTACGCATAGCCTTTGGGTTCCATCCTTCTTGGGCACGAATATCACTAGAGATCCCCAAGGCGAGGAACTAGGACGAATGTACCCTTTCTCTGTCAATTCCTGGATATGTTCTTTGAGCTCTTCTAGTTGTTTGGAATCCATCCGGTAAGGCCTCTTATATATCGGGGCTGTTCCTGGCATTAGTTCAATTGCGAATTCCACTTCACGTTCTGGGGGCATACCTGGCAACTCCTCTGGAAAAACATATGGATATTCCTTGATGACCCTTATCTCTTCAAGTTCCACGTTCACTTGATTGAGTTTAATGTCCCTCCTAGGTTCTTGGACAACTATGAATTTCACTTTGGTGCCACTAGTGTGAGTTAGTTCCATCGTTCTAGTCGAACAATGGATAATGCCTTTATGCTTGGTCAACCAGTTCATATCCAAAATAATATCTAACCCATGTGAGTTTATCACTATAAGGTTTGTAGTAAATACTTCTCCATTAATGACTAGACTCACTTTGGAGAATACTTGTCTTGTTCTTATTTCCCCCCTGGAGAGTTCACCGCTAATATATGATTCATTTGTGTTGTTGCTAGATCATGCGTCTTAACAAATCCTTGAGCAATGAACAAGTGGGTAGCACCAGAATCGAACAAAATGGTCACAATGTGTAAATTTGCAGAAAACTTACCAATCACCACATCAGGTGCCTCTTGCGCTTCTTCCATGGTCATGTGGTTCACCCGTCCCCGCGTCATATTCTGTTGTTGTGGCTGCATTGGCTTCTTCTCTGGGCACTTGTGAGCGTAGTGCCCCACTTCACCACAGTTGAAGCATTGCACCCCAACTTTAGGTGCCTGACCTTTGTTGTCCTGGGGTGGGTTTTGTGACCCTTGTCCTGCTGGCCGAGGTTGATAAGCGGGACGTGGCTGTTGCAGAAACTGGCGCTGCGGCTGTACTTGTATTATGGAGGCCTGAAGTTTGGGTTGTAACCTCTTGATGCTGAGTAGGGTACCACAGCACGGCTCATCTGCCCTGTAGGCTGCTGCACAAGACGTGGGTGTGTGTTACTGCTTGATGCTTGATGTGACCATCCCATTTTTCTCTTGTGTTCATTCTCCAGGGACTTCATCTTCCTCTCCACAATAAATGCCCTGTCCACCATCTTTTGGAAGCTTTCATATTCGTTGGAGGACATTGCACATTGCATCTCCATGGTGAGCCCTTTCATACAGCAGTTCTGTTTCTGCTCATCGGTTTCAATGTCCCGTGGTGCATAGCGGGACAGATGGGTAAACTTGGTGAGGTACTCCCTCACTGTCATGTTGCCCTGTTGTAGCCCAAGGAACTCCTCCCTCTTGTTCTTGACTTCTCCCCTAGGTATGTAATGGTTGCGGAAGCTGTGCTTGAACTTCTCCCAGGTTATGTTCTCGGGGTCATGGTGGGCTGCCACGTAGGCGGTCCACCAGTCAGCAGCTGGCCCGTGCAGTTGATGAGAGGCAAACAGCACCCTCTCCATATCCTTGACATTGTATGATCCTAATCTTGTTTTCAATGGTCTTCAGCCAATCATCTGCCTCCAAGGGTTTAGCAGCACTTGCAAATTTCGGGGGTTGAGTTCCTAGATACTCACTCAACCTTGGTTGACGTGGTGCAGCCTGTGGGGATGGAGCTTGATGTAAGTTGGCTACCACTTGAGTCAAATTCTGGATGAGCTGATTTTGATTGTTGAGCATTTGATAAATGGGATCAGCTCCTCCTCGGCGACCACCCCTGCCTTGCCATCCAGGGAGGAGAGGATTGGCAGTCTCATTGTTTATCGTTGTGGTTGGCACCATGACCTCTTCCTCTTCCGGCCATCTATCACAATTAACCAAATATCAACCTAATCATTACGTATTAATTTCCCATGTTGCTTGCCTGAACTTAAACTTTTAGAACATTAAAGTTTATACAATTTCAGAAAATCTCACATAAAATTTCAATCACCATGTCTCATATGAAAACAAATGCAACTATTGATTCATAAGGTCTCACACGAAAGCAAATGCAAACATAAAGACGAGGTTGTGGACAAGTGCTCATGGCTCCCTGTAACACCCCAAAATCTGTTAAAGAGGTGAGTTTAAAATTTTTGGACGTAATGCATGTGGAGAAGAAATTCAAACTCAAACTGGAATTCAAATTTGAATCAAAACAGAAAAGAAAAAGGAAAAATAAAAACGGCCAATAGGCCGAAACTCACCTCAGCCGGCCCAGCAGCCCGCGGCTGTTTTCCCCCTTCCCCTCTCTCTGCCGTGCGGGGCCCACCTGTCGGCACCTTCGTCTCTAACCGCACCCGGCCTTTTTCCCGCTCTGAGCAACTGCCGTGCGCCCCCATCCGGATTCGCCGCCTGCGCCCACGATCTGCGGCCCCGCTCGGTGCAGCACGAACCCCACATGCCCCCGCCGCCCCCTCGCCCATATAAACACCGAGGTCCGCCCCTTTCTCTCCCCGATAACCTCCCCTCAGTTTCCTGTGAGAACCGATCTTTGTCCGTTTTCTCCGATCTAACGCGTGTAGTGCATCCTGCCGCCGCCGGGGAGTCTTGCAGGTGAAGGAGACCCTGTGTTTTGCGCTCTAGACACAGCTCCGGTGAGCACCGCCGAGCTTCCCCCACGGACCTCGTCGCTGACCGCCTTCCAGGGCCTCCGAGCTCAAGAAAACCCCCGAGGTGAGATCCCCTACTCCCCCTCCTCCGAATTGTGGAGAGAAAACGGTAGTCTAGGGCCGGTAGATGAGATTTCGGGAAATTCCGGCGAGATCGCCGCCTCCCGCCGCTGCGCGCAGCCGGGCAGCGTGGCCCACACACGGCTAGGGCGACGTGGCCTTCTGTGGCCCGTCCATTTTAAATCATGTGGATGAAAATAGAACCCCCGCGTACCGCTTCGCAATCTAATCTCGACCCTCCATTTAAAATCAGACGGTCCACGTCAGCCCCGCATTATAAAGGCTGGAAAACTTGCGCGCTACCCCCTGGACTTGTTAGAAAAGAATAGCTAGCCCCTGAAACCTTCTGATCTAGCCCCTGGACCTTCAGAAATTCATGTAAATTCATTTAAAATCAATTTTAGCCCCTGGACTTAATAAAAATTAGGAAGACCTCCCTATTTTGCACACTTAGACCCCTGAAAATTTAGGAAATGAGAAATGGGGCCCCACTGCAGTGTGACTTTGCATATCAGCCCTAAGGGTTATTAATTTCAGAAAATTGAATATATAAATAGGATTTAAATTTAAACATAGGTGTAGGTTCAGTTGAATATATTCTAACCCTGTTGAAAATTGGTAGAACAATCTGAGGTCTGAATTTAGAGGGGAAATAAACTTTTAAACTAAATGAGATTGCTGTTTTGTAATTTTCTCTGAAATATACCCTTTAGGCATAAAACAAATTTAAGTAGGTGGAAAAATGAATCTAAATAACCAAAAAGGAGTAGGGAAAATTTATAAAGGTTCTGTTAGGGTAATTGGAACAGTAGAATTTTTGTATGAATTTAGGTTGCTGTTTTATGGCTGGAAATTCATTTCTAGGCTAGAAAATAAATTCTGAAAATGGGTAAAAACAAATTTAAATTGATCCACATCAGAGAGGAAGTCAAAAGGTAATTTATGGGACATTTTAGATCAGAACATATTCTGTTTAGGTGATATGTCTTGCTATTTTAATATTAAAGTTTATTTGTAGGTATAGAAAGTAAACCTGAGAATATAGGAAAATAGGTATGCATAATTAGAAAAGGTTAAATGAGGTCCACAAATCCAAAACTTCAAATTAAGATTTTGTAGGAGATCTGAAAACCTAATTGGAGTAGGAAATTATCCTTCATGCAAATTTTGTGGCTAAGAAGGATATTATCTAATAAACAAAATTTGTTCAAATTGGAAATTCATATATAGTGTGCACTTAGAAATCTGAATATTAAAGCTAGAAATAATATGTATGTTTAAAAGTGCATGTATGCTTAGAATCAACATATCTAGGGTAAACACAACACCTAAATATGTGTATGACTTTCATATGTATGTATATGTGGTTTGCATGAGTGGAAATGAGGACTATGGCTTATGGAATGCTGTTTTCTTTTTGCTATGTGTGTTGGCATGAGTAGAACCAGCCCCAGAGCAGGTTCTCACCTTTCAAGATCAAGACTTTCCATTCCCGGAGCAGCAGGAAGAAGGCAAGTGTCCTTGACCACTTTGATCCTATACTAGGATGTGTAGTTATAATTTAATTGCATTGTCAATATGGAATATGATACCCAAGCTAGAAAGTTTCCCTAGAATTGCATTATCTTGTTTCCTTGTAGCCTTGGGTTGGGAGTTACTTTATCATGTCATTCATGAATACTATTCGTGCTTAGCCATGCTTAGAATGGGATAAATGTGATATGAGATTATCAACTTATTTAATTTATCCTTGAATGAGAAACTATGAATTATGTAGAGGTAGGGATCTAGGCAAGTTGGATGGTTTGGTTGGTGCTGCGTGCACGAGACTCGGGTTTGTGTTTAGTGCTTGCCTGGATCCTAAGGACCGGTTCATGGAGCATGTAAACTGGCTTTACCGTGCCAACCACATGCTGAGATGGGGCAGCTTGGCCAATTAATTAGGTGCATCCCCGGCGTAGTATGGATGTTTGGATGGTGCAGGAAATAGGTGTCAGCTGGACTACCATATGAACCACAAGGCTCAAGAGGGGGCCACTGCAGCGGGGTTGGAGCCTATTGTATGCTGTTAGGGGTGAAACCTTAGTGGGCCCACGCTCGTCGGAAATCCCTTTGTAAAGGCCTCGTAGTGATCTCCTAGCTACACACCTCGGAAGTGTGAACGTGGTTCGCGGCCACTGGCATAATGGAAGTTCTTTTAGTCCACCCGGCAACGGGGGATGAAATCACTACATGTGGGTACAGTGGTGCAAACTCTGTAGAGTCAAAACTATCATGACAGTCGGGCTCACGGTCAAGAGCGGTTTGGACTTATTCATGATTAGAGGATGAGGAATTGGGAAGTTGAGGATGTTAAGCGGGGAGCTTATCATTGGAAATGTTGTTATGGTTACTTGATATTGATGATGGGTTGGGGGATTGGGACCATTTCACCTATGTAGTAATGTCGGTGCTTAATAAGCTAAGGTGATAGGTATTAATTGCATAGTGCTTTAACCATGAGTTCAACCTCTCCTTGCTCTAGCCATGCATGACATAATTTTCTCACACTTGCTAGGTACCAACGGTACTCAAGCTTGCTTTTTTGTTGGTTTAAATTGCTGCTCAGGCCAAGGGAATGACGTGGTACGCAATGACCAAGACTTCGGACCCGAAGGAGGATTCTAGGTTCACGGAGTTCCCCAGGCAACACCTGTGATGAAGCCCACGAGACTTATTTTCCGCTGCTGTTTTATTTACATGTTATGAACATATTATTCGTCCATTGAGACGTTATGCTATGTAAGACTTATTTATATTCGAATACTTGGCTTGTAATATATTGATGCTTCACTATTTGTCATCACATGTATGAGAAAATGATCCTGGCATACATGTGATATTCACTCATTCGTTCTTCGAAGAAACCGGGTGTGACAGAAGTGGTATCAGAGCCAAGGTTGCCAGTAGGAACGTGGACCTAGGTAGAAATGGACATATTTAAGGACCCTATGTTCTTAAAAACTATTTTACAAAAGGTGTGGGGAGAAAGTGTTATTTAATGTTGTCACTTTATCTTATTTGATTCATCTTGCCTCAACTTTTATTCAAAATATAGTCTTTATTTAATTCTTATCTAACTTGATTTTAAATACTTTATATTTTAGATGGTTCGCATGGTCCGCACCGCTCGCAAGTCCACCGGAGGAAGAGTGCCTGTAGCTGCCCTTGCCTTGAGGGAGGAGAACCGCCCGGTGACGTACCACTCCTACGGGTTGGCAGTAGGAGGCTTGTTGCGCCGTCTTCGGCGCATGCTCCACGCCGCCGGCAATGTTGGCAAGCTGATCATACACTACAGCTCTACCAGGACCATCCGTGAGAAGCGTGAAGAATGGAGCTCAGAGATGAGGATTATCAATGACAACCAGCTGCTCAAGATCCACCACTCTCCAGCTTGTCGGGCGACTCAGGCCGATGCTGAGAAGGATGTCACCTGGGAGGCCATAACCTGCCAGAGTTACATTAACCGTCGCCACCTGGACAGGACTGAGTACATGTATGTCCTCCAGCGTGAGAGTGGACCCGCTGAGTACAAGTACCCGCCGGTGCAGCAGGGGACTTCCCATGAGCACATGGACCTGTGCTTGGAGGATGCAGCTATGCTTAGCACTCGACTACAAGAGTGCCATGAGGAGCTTCAGGATGTCCGTGACACCCTGAAGGAGACTGAGGCGTTGCTTCGCGCCAACTTGAGGGCGAGGGAGAGAGGAGATGGGAATGAACTGTATGTCACCGAGAATGACACTTGGACTCCCGACTCCCCAGACCGCCGGGCGAGCAAGCGTCGCTGCACTTCTCCACCAGCAGCTTCCCCACCTAAAGCGGAATCAGAGGGCAGCCGCAATGATGAGGAAGACCCCGATGAGCCAGCTCAGTGATACAAGTTGTTAGAGTCATTTCCCTTATTTCCGCATGTTATCGAGTAGTAGAGTCAAGAACCTATCTATTTGCTTGTTAGTGTTTGGTGTGTGACATGAGTTATGGAAGCCATGGGCACTTGTCCACAAACTCGTCTTTAAGTTTGCTTTGCTTTGGTGTGTGAACCCCTATGAATCAATAGTGCATTTATTTTCGCGTGAGACATGACTCCCAAAGATCTATGTGAAATCTTCAGAAATTGTCTAAATATTAAGGTCTCAAAAGTTTAAGTTTAAACAAGCAATTTGGGAAGTTAATGCGTAATGATTAAAGTTAACATTTGGTTGATCATGATAGATGGCTGGAAGAGGAAAAGGTCGTGGTGCCAACCCCAACAACAACAACAATGAGGCTGCCGATCCTCAACTTCCTGGAGGGCAAGGCAGGGGTGGTCGCTGAGAAAGAGCTGATCCCATCTACCAAATGATCGACAATCAAAATCAGCTCATTCAGAATTTGACTCAAGTGGTGGCCAACTTACACCAAGCTCCACCCCCACAGGCTGCACCACGTCAACCAAGGTTGAGTGAGTTTCTGGGAACTCAACCACGAAAGTTTGCAAGTGCTGCTGAATCTCTGGAAGCAGATGATTGGCTTAAGACCATTGAGAACAAGATGAGGATCATACAATGCCAAGGATATGAGAGGGTGCTGTTTCCCTCTCATCAATTGCATGGGCCTGCTGCTAATTGGTGGACCTCATACGTGGCAGCTCATCACGACCCCGAGAACATAACTTGGGAAGAGTTCAAGCGCAGTTTCTGTAACCACTACATACCAAGGGGAGAACTCAAGAACAAGAGAAGGAGTTTTTGGAACTGCAGCAGGGCAACATGACTGTGAGATAGTACCTCACCAAATTTACCCAACTTTCCCGTTATGCACCGCGGGACATCGAAACTGATGAGCAGAAACAGGACTGTTTTGTGGAGGGACTTACCATGGAAATGCAATGATGCAATGTCCTCCAACGAATATGAAAGTTTCAAAAAGATGGTGGACAGGGCGTTTGTCTTGGAGAGGAAGCTGAAGGCCTTGGAGAATGAAAACAAGAGGAAGATGGAATGGTCACACCAAGCATCAAGCAGAAACACACGTCCACGTCTGATGCAGCAACCTGCAGGGCAGACGAGCCGTGCTGTAGTACCCTACTCAACACCGAGAGGGTACAACCCGAACTTCAGGCCTCCATCATCACCTGTACAGCCGCAGCGTCAGTTTGTGCAGCAGCCACGCCCCACCTATCAACCTCGACCAGCAGGACAAGGGCCACAAAACCAACCCTAAGATAACAAAGGCCAGGCCCCTAAAGTCGGGGTGCAATGATTCAACTGTGGTGAAGTGGGACACTAGGCTCGTAAGTGTCTAATGAAGAAGCCTATGCAGCCACAGCAGCAGAATGTGATGCGAGGACGGGTGAACCACATGACCATGGAGGAAGCGCAAGAGGCACCGAACGTGGTGATTGGTAAGTTCCCTGCAAATTTACACATTGCGACCATTTTGTTCGATTTTGGTGCTACCCACTCGTTCATTGCTCAAGGATTTGTTAAGAAGCATGATCTAGCAACAACACAAATGAATCATTTGTTAGCAGTGAACTCTCCAGGGGGAGAAATAAGAACAAGACAAGTGTGTCCCAAGGTGAATCTAGACCTTAATGGGGTAGTATTTACTGCAAACCTCATAGTGATAAACTCACAAGGGATAGATATTATTTTGAGTATGGATTGGTTGACCAAACATAAAGGTATCATCCATTGTTCGACTAGAACGGTGGAACTAACTCACCCTAGTGGCACGAAAGTGAAGTTCATAGCCGTACAAGAACCTAAGAGGGACATTAAACTCAATCAAGTGGAAGTGGAAGTGGAAGAGATAAGGGTTATCAAGGAATATCCCGACGTTTTTCCAGAGGAGATGCCATGTATGCCCCCAGATCGTGAAGTGAAATTCACGATTGAACTAGTGCCTGGAACAGCCCCGATATACAAGAGGCCTTATTGGATGGACTCCAAACAGCTGGAAGAGCTCAAAGAACATATAAGAGAATTGACAGAGAAGGGGTATATTCGTCCTAGTTCCTCGCCATGGGGAGCTCCAGTAATATTTGTGCCCAAGAAGGACGGAACCCAAAGGTTATGCATAGACTACCATGCGTTGAATGAAGTAACCATCAAGAACAAGTACCCATTACCCCGCATTGAAGACTTATTTGATCAGTTGAGGGGAGCTTGTGTATTCTCAAAAATTGATCTCAGGTCGGGATATCACTAATTGAAAATAAGGCCAACTGACATTCCAAAGACAACTTTCGTATCTTGGTACGGACTGTATGAATACACCGTCATGCCGTTCGGGCTAACTAATGCCCCGGCGTATTTCATGTATCTCATGAACAAAGTATTCATGGAATATCTGGACAAATTTGTAGTGGTTTTCATTGATGACATTCTCATCTTCTTCAAAGATGAAGAAGAACATGAGGGGCATCTAAGACTGGTGTTGCAAAAGTTGAGAGAACACCAACTATATGCTAAGCTGAGCAAGTGCGAGTTTTGGCTGAGAAGGGTCCCCTTCTTAGGACACATAATCTCAGAGGGAGGAATCTCCGTAGATCCCGCCAAGATCGAGGATGTGCAGAAGTGGAAGACCCCTGAAAATGTCGGGGAAATTCGAAGCTTCTTAGGATTGGCTGGGTATTACCGACGGTTCATTGAGGGCTTCTCCAAGATCTCGAGACCCCTCACCAAATTGTTAGAGAAGAGAATCACATTCACGTGGACACCGGAGTGTGAGACAAGTTTCCAAGAGCTGAAGGAAATATTGACAACAGCCCCAGTACTAGTTATGCCAGACATGCAGAATAATTTTTCGATGTATTGCGATGCTTCTGGACACGGGTTGGGGTGTGTTCTCATGCAAGAGGGGCATGTCGTTGCCTATGCATCCCGGCAGCTCCGAAAACACGAGAAGAACTATCCTACGCATGACCTTGAGCTAGCCGTAGTGGTCCACGCACTGAAGCTTTGGAGGCATTACTTGATGGGAAAGAGGACAGAGATATATACAGACCATAAGAGCTTAAAGTACATTTTTCACACAGCCCGATCTCAACCTCAGACAAAGAAGATGGTTAGAGCTAATCAACGACTTTGATGTGGGCATCAACTATCATCCTGGGAAAGCGAACGTCGTGGCAGATGCTTTAAGACGGAAGGTGCATGTCAACATGTTGAGCTTAAATGACACGCCTACGGAATTGAAGGAAGAGATTGCAAAACTCAATCTATGCCTCGTGAATAGTGGTGAGGCCATCGCCATGGAGGTGGACTCCACATTGGAGCAAGACATACGCAACGATCAGAAGAATGATGAGAACATACAAGAAATCAGAGAACTCATCAAAGAGAATAAAGCTCCTGGGTTCAGAGAGGATGAACAAGGTACGGTGTGGCATGGGAAAAGAATCTGTGTGCCTGAGGTGAATGAGATCCGTGAACTGATTTTGAAGGAGGCTCATGATTCCGACTATTCCATTCATCCTGGGGGTACGAAGATGTATCATGACCTCAAGAGCAGATATTGGCAGTATGGCATGAAGCGAGATGTCGCGAAATATGTTTCCCTATGTGACACATGTCAGCTAGTAAAAGCAGAACATCAACGACCCGCGGGACTGTTGCAACAACTCAAAGTGCCCGAATGGAAATGGGAAGAAATAGTTATGGACTTCATAGTGAGACTGCCTAGGACCCAATCGGGATATGATTCGATATGGGTCATCATCGACAGGCTGACTAAAGTAGCTCATTTCATCCCCATGAAAGAAAGCTATAGCGGATTCAAATGGGCAGAATTGTACATGTCGAGAATCGTGTGCTTTCATGGATTGCCAAAGAAGATAGTGTCAGATTGAGGGACACAGTTCACCTCAAGGTTCTGGCAGAAGTTACATGAAACCATGGGAACTCATCTGAATTTTAGCTCCGCCTATCACCCCCAGACTGACAGGCAGACGGAAAAAACCAATCAAATCCTTGAGGATATGCTGTGAGCTTGTGCACTCAAGAATAATAGGAGTTCTCCTACAACAATAGTTATCAGGCTAGTATGAAGATGTTACCCTTCGAGGCGTTGTATGGGAGGAAGTGCAGGACCCCATTGTTTTCGAACGGAACTAGGGAAAGCAAGGTGTTTGGGCCCGAGGTACTACAAGAAGTCAAGGCGAAAGTGAGGGAAATCCGCTACAACTTGAGGATAGCTCAGACCCGACAAAAGAGCTATGCCGATGTACGGAGAAGAGAGTTCATTTTCAACATGGGGGACTATGTTTATCTCAAGGTGTCCCCTATCCAAGGGCTTCGTCAGTTCAAGGTGAAAGGGAAGTTATCACCTAGATACATCGGACCCTTCGAGATTCTGGAGAGGAAAGGCGAAGTGGCATATCAGTTAGAACTACCGGCTCGTCTATCAGATGTGCACGATGCATTCCATGTGTCACAACTCAAGAAATGTTTAAGAACACCAGAAGAGATGTTACCCATGAATGAGGTGGACGTACGAGAGGATCTATCATATGCCGAGCAACCAGTCAAGATCCTGGAGACAATGGAACGCATCACAAGGAATAAAAAAATCCGAATGTGCAAAGTGCAGTGGAAGCATAACTCGGAAGCAGAATCCACATGGGAGCAAGAAGACGAGCTCAAGGCACAGATTCTGGATCTGTTTTCCTAGAGTCACCAATCTCGAGGACAAGATTTCTTTTAGAGGGGGTAGAGTTGTAACACCCCAAAATCTGTTAAAGATGTGAGTTTAAAATTTTTGAACGTAATGCATGTGGAGAAGAAATTCAAACTCAAACTGGAATTCAAATTTGAATCAAAACAGAAAATAAAAAGGAAAACAAAAAAGAAAAACGGCCAATGGGCCAAAACCCACCTCAGCCGGCCTAGCAGCCCGCGGCTGTTTTCCCCTTCCCTTCTCTCTGCCGTGCAGGGCCCACCTGTCGACACCTTCGTCTCCAACCGCCACCCGACCTTTTTCCCGCTCCGAGCAAGCGCCGCGGGCCCATGATCTGTGGCCCCTCTCGGTGCAGCACGAACCCCACACGCCCCCGCCGCCCCCTTGCCCATATAAACACCGAGGTCCGCCCCTTTCTCTCCCCGATCAACTCGCCTCAGTTTCCGGTGAGAACCGAAGCTCCCATCGCCATTTTCTTTCGATCTTTGTCTGTTTTCTTCGATCTAACACGTGTAGTGCGTCTTGCCACCGCCGGGGAGTCTTGCAGGTAAAGGAGACCATGTGTTTTGCGCTCTAGACACAGCTCTGGTGAGCACCGCCGAGCTTCCCCCTCGGACCTGGTCGCCTTCCAGGGCCTCCGAGCTCAAGAAAACCCCCGAGGTGAGATCCCCTACTCTCCCTCCTCCGAATTGTGTAGAGGAAACGGTAGTCTATGGACGGTAGATGAGATTTCGGGAAATTCCAGCGAGATCGCCGCCTCCCGCCGCCTCGCGCCGCCGGGCAGCGCCGCCCAAACACGGCTAGGGCGACGTGGCCTTCTGTGGCCCGTCCATTTTAAAACGTGCGGATGAAAATAGAACCCCCGCGTATCCCTTCGCAATATAATCTCGACCCTCCATTTAAAATCGGACGGTCCACGTCAGCCCCGCATTATAAAGGCTGGAAAACTTGCGCGCTACCCCCTAGACTTGTTAGAAAAGAATAGCTAGCCCCTGAAACCTTCTGATCTAGCCCCTGGACCTTCAGAAATTCATGTAAATTCATTTAAAAATCAATTTTAGCCACTAGACTTAATAAAAATTATGAAGACATCCCTATTTTGCACACTTAGACCCCTGAAAAATTTAGGAATGAGAAACCGGGCCCCACAGCAGTGTGACTTTGCATATCAGCCCTAAGGGTTATTAATTTCAGGAAATTGAATATTTAAATAGGATTAAATTTAAACATAGGTGTAGGTTCAGTTGAATATATTCTAACCCTGTTGAAAATTGGTAGAACAATCTGAGGTCTGAATTTAGAGGGGAAATAAACTTTCAAACTAAATGAGATTGCTGTTTTGTAATTTATCTCTGAAATATACCCTTTAGGCATAAAACAAATTTAAATAGGTGGAAAAATGAATCTAAATAACCAAAAAGAAGTAGGGAAAATTTATAAGGGTTCTGTTAGGGTAATTAGAACAGTAGAAATTTTTGTATGAATTTAGGTTGCTGTTTTATGGCTGGAAATTCATTTCTAGGCTAGAAAATGAATTCTGAAAATAGGTAAAAACAAATTTAAATTGATCCTCATCAGAGAGGAAGTCAAAAGGTAATTTATGGGATATTTTAGATCAGAACATATTCTGTTTAGGTGATATGTCTTGCTATTTTAATATTAAAGTTTATTTGTAGGTATAGAAAGTAAACCTGAGAATATAGGAAAATAGGTATGCATAATTAGAAAAGGTTAAATGAGGTCCACAAATCCAAAACTTCAAATTAAGATTTTGTAGGAGATCTGAAAACCTAACTGGAGTAGGAAATTATCCTTCATGCAAATTTTGTGGCTAAGAAGGATATTATCTAATAAACAAAATTTGTTCAAATTGGAAATTCAATTATAGTGTGCACTTAGAAATCTGAATATTAAAGCTAGAAATAATATGTATGTTTAAAAGTGCATGTATGCTTGGAATCAACATATCTAGGGTAAACACAACACCTAAATATGTGTATGACTTTCATATGTAAGTATGTGTGGTTTGCATGAGTGGAAATGTGGACTATGGCTTATGGAATATTATTTTCTTTTTGCTATGTGTGTTGGCATGAGTAGAACCAGCCCCAGAGCAGGTTCTCACCTTTCAAGATCAAGACTTTCCATTCCCGGAGCAGCAGGAAGAAGGCAAGTGTCCTTGACCACTTTGATCCTATACTAGGATGTGTAGTTAGAATTTAATTGCATTGTCAATATGGAATATGATACCCAAGCTAGAAAGTTTCCCTAGAATTGCATTATCTTGTTTCCTTGTAGCCTTGTGTTGGGAGTTACTTTATCATGTCATTCATTAATACTATTCATGCTTAGCCATGCTTAGAATGGGATAAATGGGATATGAGATCATCAACTTATTTACTTTATCCTTGACTGAGAAACTATGAATTATGTAGAGGTAGGGATCTAGGCAAGTTGGATGCTTTGGTTGGTGCTGCGTGCACGAGACTCGGGTTTGTGTTTAGTGCTTGCCTGGATCCTAAGGACCGGTTCATGGAGTATGTAACCTGGCTTTACCGTGCCAACCACATGCTGAGATGGGGCAGCTTGGCCAATTAATTAGGTGCATCCCCGGCGTAGTATGGGTGTTTGGATGGTGCGGGGAATAGGTGTCAGCTGGACTACCATATGAACCGCAAGGCTCAAGAGGGGGCCACTGCAACGGGGTTGGAGCCTCTTGTATGCTGTTAGGGGTGAAACCTCAGTGGGCCCATGCTCGTCGGGAATCCCTTTGTAAGGGCCTCGTAGTGATCTCCTGGCTACACACCTCAGAAGTGTGAACGTAGTTCGCGGCCACTAGCATAATGAAGGTTCTTTTAGCCCACCCGGCAACGGGGGATGAAATCACTACATGTGGGTACAGTGGTGCAAACTCTTCAGAGTCAAAACTGTCATGACGGCCGTGCTCACGGTCAAGAGCGGCTTGGACTTATTCATGATTAGAGGATGAGGAATTGGGAAGTTGAGGATGTTAAGCGGGGAGCTTAACATTGGAAATGTTGTTATGGTTACTTGATACTGATGATGGGTTGGGGGATTGGAACCATTTCACCTATGTAGTAATGTCGGTGCTTAATAAGCTAAGGTGATAGGTACTAATTACGTAGTGATTTAACCATGAGTTCAACCTCTCCTTGCTCTAGCCATGCATGACATAATTTTCCCACACTTGCTGAGTACCAACGGTACTCAAGCTTGCTTTTTTGTTGGTTTAAATTGCTGCTCAGGCCAAGCGAATGATGTGGTGTTCAATGACCAAGACTTCGGACCCGAAGGAGGATTCTAGGTTCACGGGGTCCCCCGGGCAACGCCTGTGATGAAGCCCACGAGACATATTTTCCACTGCTGCTTTATTTACATGTTATGAACATATTATTTGTCCATCGAGACGTTATGCTATGTAAGACTTATTTATATTCGAATACTTGGCTTGTAATATAATGATGCTTCCCTATTTGTCGTCATATGTATGAGAAAATGATCCTGGCATATATGTGATATTCACTCGGTCGTTCTTTAGAGAAACCGGGTGTGACATCCGGATACTCAAAGACGAGGAAAAAGGGAACCAAAAATAATAGAACATCATTATTGGTATATATCAATGTAATATTCGTAAGGTCGACATCATTATTCTACCATTCTCCTAACTTTAAAGAGGCTATACCCCCTCCGTCGCGGTGCACACAAAAACATACTTTGTTTTCTAAAGCTCTATGGAAGATGGGTTCTTTTAAATGTATGACATCATGTAGAAGATCGGAAAGAAGAAAAATAGCAATGCAGCCTCTTACCTTAGTTTTCAACATGTGAGCCACAGAGAAAAAGACTTCCACTGGAACTCATAAGGTCCTTGGAAAATTGTTAGTGTTTCCGAAGATCACGAGATTACCGGCGAAGGCAGGACGCTGCAGATATGGTGCATGAGCAATCCGATCTACTGCCCTGAGGATGAAATTCTTACTAACCTGGAGAAGACCTTCAAGACGCACAAGGCCAGCTGCACTCTGAGGATGTGAACTATTTCATTATTTGTGAAAAATATCCTATTAAAACTCCTGGTATCTATCCTAGTTTCATGGCCACAAGTAGGTGTACCGTGAAATCATGTTGACATTGATTCAGTCGGTTGATGCTTCTGGATCTGTACCTTCAAGGAGCTCTGGACTTGTGTGACCCCGTGTTAATTTATTGCATGACCAATGCCGTACTAGATCTGAATGCACGTCTAGACCGACTATTGTGATATTGGAAAAACTTATTCTACAAAATTTTATTAGACTCAAGCCTCATTGACTTTCATTTTGCGAGCTGCCCCTCTTAATCTGGTGTCTAAATTACAAAATTAAAGGGGCTCGATGCTTATTGATGGGGTCTACGTAGATGACCGTGTGATTATCTTCAGTCTTTATGTAATATAAAGACATATTTAAGATTTACTTGATTTTATTAAATTTTCAGAGTGGAGGGCAGGGATAATAAGACGAAATGAATCATACTCTACAAAATAACTTAATGCACTCTGAAATTTATAATATATTGTGAAGAAAAAATGGTAGACCAGTGCATATAGGTCTCGCTTATGCTGGATCCGCATAATCAAACACGAGAAAAGGGTACCAAATACAATAAGGCATCATTGTTGGCATGTATCAATTTCATATTCATTGAGTTGACATCGTTATTTTGCCATCCTCCTTACTTTATAGGGGCTATAGTTCTCGCATATGACCCCCCTTCTCGCCCATAGCGGTGCACACACAAACAAACTATATTTTTGGAAGCTCTGTGGAATATGGGTTCTTTAATTTATTAGATCATGAGAAGGTTGGCAAGAAGAAAAATAGAAATGCACATGCTCGCCTTTGTTTGCAACATGCTGGTCACAGGGACAAGATTGTAGACTTCCTCTGGAATTCATTACATGTGTGGACAATTGTGAGTGTTTCTGACAATGGTGAGAACAGTGACGGAAGGGGCAAACTGCAAATATGGTGCATGAGGGATCTGATATACTTCCTTGATGGAATTCAAGACGCACCAGGCCAGCTGCACTCCAAGGATGTGAACTATTTTACTATCGGTGAAGAAATCCTATAAAATTCCTAGTATCTATCCCAGTTTCATGGCGACAAGTAGGTGTACTGTGAAAAATCATGTTGACATTGATTCAGTCAGTTGATGCTTCTGAATCTGTACCTTAAAGGAGCTCTTGACTTGTGTGAGCTCATGTTAATTTTATTGCATGACTGAAGTTGTACCAGAGCTCAATTCGTGTCTAGGCCGACTATTGTGATATTGGAAAATTTTATTCTACAAAATTATATTATACTCAAGCCTCATTGACTTTGTTTTTGTGAGGTGCCCCTTTGAATCTGATCTGTGAAGACAAAAGCGAATAAAAAGACTCGATGCTGATTTTTACTGTCCATGTAGATGACCTTGTGATCATACACAACTCTTATATAATACAAAGACATATATACCATTTAATTAATTTTGGTACATTTTTAGAGTGACGAACAACGACGATAACAAGAAATGAACCACACTCTACCAAAACAATCTAATCCACTAAGAAATTTACCATATATAGTCAAAGAAAAAATGGTATATCGGTGTACGAAGATCCCACTTATGCTGGGTCCCGATACTCAAACACGAGAAAAAAACATCATTATTGGTATATATCAATGTAATATTAGTAGGGGCGACATCATTATTCTACCATTCTCCTAACTTTAAAGAGGCTATGCCCCCCCAATCGTGGTGCACACACAAACATACTTTGTTTTCTAAAGCTCTATGGAAGATGGGTTCTTAAATGTATAGCATCATGTAGAAGATCGGAAAGAAGAAAAATAGCAATGCAGCCGCTTACCTTAGTTTTCAACATGTTAGTCACAGAGAAAAAGACTTCCACTAGAACTCATAAGATCCATAAAAAATTGTTAGTGTTCCCGAAGATCGCGAGATTACCGGCGAAGGCAGGACGCTGCAGATATGGTGCATGAGCAATCTGATCTACTACCCTGAGGATGAAATTCTTACTAACCTGGAGAAGAACTTCAAGACCCACAAAGCCAGCTGCACTCTGAGGACGTGAACTATTTCGTTATTTGTGAAAAATTCCTATTAAAACTCCTAGTATCTATCCTAGTTTCATGGCCACAAGTAGGTGTAATGTGAAATCATGTTCACATTGATTCAGTCGGTTGATGCTTCTGGATCTGTACCTTCAAGGAGCTCTTGACTTGTGTGAGCTTGTGTTAATTTTATTGCATGACCAAGGTTGTACTACAGCTGAATGCATGTCTAGGCTGACTATTGTGATATTGGAAAAATTTATTCTACAAAATTTTATTAGACTCAAGCCTCATTGACTTTCTTTTTGCGAGCTGCCCCTCTAAATCTGGTGTCTAAAGAAAAAAATTAAAGGCGCTCGATGCTGATTGTTGGGGTTGACGTAGGTGACCTTGTGATTATCTTCAGTCCTTATGTAATATAAGACATATTTAAGATTTACTTGATTTTATTAAATTTTCAGAGTAGAGAGCAGGAATAATAAGACGAAACGAATCATACTCTACAAAGTAACTTAATTCACTCAGAAATTTATAATATATTGTGAAGAAAAAAATGGTAGACCAGTGCATATAGGTCCCGCTTATGCTGGGTCCGCATACTCAAACACGAGAAAAGGGTACCAAATACAATAAGGCATCATTGTTGGCATGTATCAATTTCATATTCATTGAGTTGACATATTTATTTTGCCATCCTCCTTACTTTATAGGGGCTATAGTTGTCACATATGACCCCCCCTTCTCGCCCATAGCGGTGCACACACAAACAAACTACATTTTTGGAAGCTCTGTGGGATATGGGTTATTTAATTTATTGGATCATGAGATAGTTGGGAAGAAGAAAGATAACAATGCGATGCTCGCCTTTGTTTGCAACATGCTGGTCACAGGGACAAGATTGTAGACTTCCACTGTAATTCATTACATGTGTGGACAACTGTGAGTGTTTCTGACGATGGTGGGAATAGTGACGGAAGCGGCACACTGCAAATATGGTGCATGAGGGATCTGGTATACTTCCTTGATGGAATTCTTACTGAGCTGGAGGCCTTCAAGACACACTTGGCCAGCTGCACCCCGAGGACATGAACCATTTGACTATCCGTGAAATCAATTCCTGTGGAAACTCTTAATAGGTATCCTAATTTCATGGCCACAAGTAGGTATACTGTAAAAATTGTATCAACGTTGATTCAGTCCATTGAGGATTCAGGATATGTACCTTTGAGGAGCTCTTGACTTGTGTCGGCTCGTGTTAAACTTGTTGTATGACTAAAGTTAGTATGTTCACAAATATACCAGACATGAAAGCATGACCACGCTGACTATTGTAATGATGGGACGAATTATTCTACAAAATTTTATTAGACTCGACCTTCATTGACATGTGTTTTTTGAAATGCCCCTCTGAATCTAATCTATAAAGAAAACAAGAATAAAGAGACTCGATGCTGATTGTTAAGGTCTACGTAGATAACCTGAGATCATATTCAGCACTTATATAATACAAAGACATATCTACCATTTAATTAATTTCAGTACATTTTTAGAATGACAAACAAGGATGGCAAACGAAATGAACCGTACTCTACAAAAATATCCTAATCCATTATAAAAATAACCATATAAAGTAAAACAAAAATTGGTAGAGAGGTGCACGATGGTCCCACTTATGAAGGGTCCAGATACTAAAACACGAGAAAAAGGTGACCAAATACAACAGGGCATCGTTATTGGTATATATCGTTGTCATATTCATAATGGTGACATCATTATTTTACCATTCTCCTAACTTTAAAGAAGCTATACTCCCGATCGTGAGAAGATCGGAAAGAAGAAAAATAGCAATGCATCCGTTTGCCTTTGTTTTCAACATGTTGGTCACAGAGACAAAGACTTCCACTGGAATTCATAAAATCATTTGACAATTTGTAGTATTTCTGAGGATCACGATATCACCTGCAAAGGCAGGACGCTGCAGATATGGTGAATGAGTGATCTGATCCAATGCCCTGAGGATGAAATTCTTACTGAGCTGGACGCCTTCATGATCCACCTGGCCAGCTGCACTCCAAGGACGTGAACTATTTTATTTTCTGAGAAAAAAATCTATGAAACTCCTAGTAGCCATCCTAGTTTCATGGCCATAAGTAGGTGGACTGTGAGAATCATATGGACATTGATTCAGTCGGTTGATGCTTCTGGATCTGTACCTTCGAGGAGATCTTGTCTTGTGTGTGCTCGTGTTAATTGTATTCCATGACTAAAGTCGTACGAGGGATGAATGCGTGTCTACGAAAACTATTGTAATATTGGAAAATTTTATTCTACAAAATTTTATTGGATTCAAGCCTCATTGACTTCTGTTTTGCGAGGTGGCCCACTGAATCTGGTGTCTAAACTAAAAAAATTAAAGGGGCTCGATGCTAATGGTTAGGGTCTATGTAGATGACCTTGTGATTATATTTAGTCGTTATATAATATAAAGACATATTTATAATTTATTTGATTTTAGTTAATTTTCGGAGCGAAGAGCAAGGATCATAAGATGAAATGAATCATACCCCATAAAAACAAAATCCATTCAGAAATTTACAATATATAGTAAAGATAAAACAGTAGATCGGTGCACGTAGGTCCCGCTTATGCTGGATTCTGCATACTCAAACACGAGAAAAAAGGTACCAAATACGACAAGGCTTCATTGTTGGCATATATCAAATTCATATTCATTGAGTTGACATCGATATTTTGCCATCCTTCTCAGTTTATAGGGGCTATAGTTATCACATACGACCCCAATCTCCCCCATCACGGTGCACACACAAACAAACTCTATTTTTGGAAGCTCTTTGGAAGGTGGGTTCTTTAATTTTAGGATCATGAGAAGATTGGGAGGATGAAAAATAGCAATGCACCAGCTCGCCATTGCTTGCAACATGCTTGTCACAGGGACAGGATTGTAGACTTCTAATGGAATTCATTACATCCGTGGACAATCATGAGTGTTTCTGTTGATGGTGAGAACACAGGTAGAGGCGGCACGCAACAAATATGGTGCATGAGCGATCTGATCTACTGCCTTCAGGATGAAATTCTTACTGAGCTAGAGGCGTTCAAAACACACCTGGCCAGCTGCTATCTGAAGACATGAACTATTAGAGTATCTGTGAAATCTATTCCTATGAAAACTTTTAGTAGGTATCCTAGTTTCATGGCCACAAGTAGGTATACTGCGAAAATTGTATCTACATTGATTCATTCCGTTGATGCTTCTGGATCTGTACCTTGGAGGAGCTCATGACTTGTATTGGCTCGTGTTAAACTTGTTGTATGACTAAAGTTAGTATGTTCACAAATATACCAGACTTGAAAGCATGACTACGCTGACTATTCTGATATTGGGACAATTTATCCGACAAAATTTCATTAGAGTCAAGCCTCATTGATATTGGTTTTGCGAAGTGCCTCTTTGAATCTGATTTACAAAGAAATAAGAAATAACGAGACTCGATGCTGATTGTTATGGTCCACGTAGATGACCCTGTGATCATATTGAACTCTTATATACTATAATGAAATATCTACCATTTAATTAATTTCGGTACATTTTTAGAGTGACGAACAAGGATGATAACATGAAATGAACCACACTCTACAAAAACAATCTAACCCATTAAAAAATTTACCATATATAGTCAAACAAAAATTAGTAGATCGGTGCATGGTGGTCCCACTTATGCAGGGTTCAGATACTCAGAGGAGAGAAAAAGGGTACCAAATAAAATAGAGCATCATTATTGGGATATATCATTGTCATATTCATGGCGGTCACATCATTATTTTACAATTCTCCTAACTTTAAAGCGGCTATACCCCACCCCTCCTATCGCGGTGCACACACAAACATACTTGTTTTTTTCTAAAGCTCTATGGAAGATGGGTTCTTGAATGTATGGCATCATGAGAAGATCGGAAAGAAGAAAAATAGCAATGCAGCCGCTTACCTTAGTTTTCAACATGCTAGACAGGAGAAAAAGACTTCAACTGGAACTCATATATAGAATCCTTGGACAATTGTTAGTGGTTCCGAGGATCGTGAGATTACTGTCGAAGGCAAGACGCTGCAGATATGGTGCATGAGCAATCTGATCTACTGCCCTGAGGATGAAATTCTTACTAACCTGAAGGCCTTCAAGACCCACCAGGCCATCTGCACTCCGAGGACGTGAACTATTTCATTATCTGTGAAAAAGATCCTATTAAAACCCCTAGTATCTATCCTAGTTTCATGGCCACAAGTAGGTGTACCGTGGAATCATGTTGACATTGATTCAGTTGGTTGAGGCTTCTGGATATGTACCTTCAAGGAGCTCTTGACTTGTGTGAGCTCGTGTTATTTTTATTGCATGACCAAGTTTGTACTAGAGCTGAATGCAGGTCTAGGCCGACTATTGTGATATTGGAAAAATTTATTCTACAAAATTTATTAGACTCGAGCCTCATTGGCTTTTATTTTGCGAGCTGCCCCCTGAATCTGGTGTCTAAAGAAGAAAATTAAAGGGGCTCGATGCTGATTGTTGGGGTCTACGTAGATCACCTTGTGATTACTTCAGTCCTTATGTAATATAAAGAAATATTTAAAGTTTACTTGATTTTAGTAAATTTTCAGAGTGAAGAGCAGGGATAATAAGACGAAATGAGTCATACTGTACAAAAAAACTTAATCCATTCAGAAATTTATAATATATTGTGAAGAAGAAAAGTGGTAGACAAGTGCATGTAGGCCCGCTTATGCTAGGTCCGCATACATAAACACGAGAAAAAGATACCAAACACAATAAGGCATCATTGTTGGCATGTATCAATTTCATATTCATTGAGTTGGCATCATTATTTTGCCATCCTCCTTACTTTATAGGGACTATAGTTGTCACATATGAACCCCCGTCCCACCCATCGTGGTGCACACACAAACAAACTATATTTGGAAGCTCTGTGGAACATGGGTTCTTTATTTTTTTGATCATGTGAAGGTTGGGAAGAAGAAAAATAGCAATGCAAATGCTCACGTTTGCCTTCAACATGCTGGTCACAGGGACAAGATTGTAGACTTCAACTGGAATTCATTACATCTGTGGACAATTGTGAGTGTTTCTGACGATGGTGAGATCATAGGAAGAGGCGGCACACAGCAAATATGGTGCATGCTTGATTTGATCTACTGCCTTTAGGATGAAATTCTTACTGAGCTAGAGGCCTTCAAGACACATTTGGCCAGCTGCCATCTGAGGACATGAACTATTAGAGTAACTTTTAAATCCGTTCATGTGAAAACTTTTAGTAGGTATCCTAGTTTCATGGCCACAAGTAGTTATACTGTAAAAATTGTGTTGACATTTATTAAGTCCGTAGATGCTTCTAGATATGTACATTCGAGGACCTATTGACTTGTGTCGGCCGTGTTAAACTTGTTGTATGACTAAAGTTAGTATGTTCACAAATATACGAGAACTGAATGTGTGTCTACGTTGATTATTGTGATATTGGGAGAATTTATTCTACAAAATTTTATTAGACTCAAGCCTCATTGACATTGCTTTTGCGTAGTGCCCCTTTGAATCTGATCTGTAATGAAAAAAAAGATAAAGAGACACGATGCTGATTGTTAGGGTCCACATAGATGACCTTGTGATCATATTCAACTCTTATATAATATAAAGGCATGTCTATCATTTAATTAATTTCAGTACATTTTTAGAGTGACGACCAAGGATGATAACATGAAATGAACCATACTCTACAAAAATAATCTAATCCATTAAGAAATTTACCAGATATAGTCAAACAAAAAATGGTAATGTGCATGATGGTCCCATTTATGCATGGTTAGAAATTCAAACACGATAAAGAGATACCAAATACATTAAGGCATCATTGTTGGCATATATATATTTCATATTCATTGAGTTGACATCGTTATTTTGCCATCCTCCTTACTTTATAGGGGCTATAACTTTCACATATGACCCCCCATCTCACCCATCACGGTGCACACACAAACAAACTATATTTTTTTGAAGCTCCCACTATAGAAATCCCTACAATAGACGACGGACAAAAACCGTCGTCAATAAGTACAGTACCGTTGTCAATAACTTATTGACGACGGTAAACTGTTATAGACGACGGTTTATGGCTGTCGTCAATTATTAGTCGTTAATAAGCTTATTGACGACAGCTAAAGTTGGCTGTCGTCAATAAGCTACAGCAGCTTATTGACGACGGCCAGGGTTTGGCTCTCGTCAATAAGCTAGCTTATTGACGATGGCAAGGGTTTGGTTGTCGTCAATAAGCCAACTTATGTACGACGGTTTGTTTGTACCGTCGTCAATGACAATAGTTTATTGACGACGGTTTCTGGTACCTGACCGTCGTCAATACTAATGGCTTATTGACGACGGCCAAGTACCAGAAACCATCATCAATAAGCTTTGCATTTTTTTTAAAAAACAGAAAATCATGCCCTGGCTTCGAGGCCAGCCCTAGCTCGATGGCCAGATCACAGGCAATCAAAACATACATCACAGGCAGGCACAAAAACACTATATGCACGCCACACTACCCTAAGCTACCCCGACCGCTGCCACCGGAGTCCAGGAAGTCGTCGTGCACTCATCCAAACGCTGGATGCTGAGGGGATGGAGTTTTTTGAGCTTTCGTCGCCGATCCCTGTGATGTATATGTATAGTTAGACAAATTAGAAGTTCACAAATGTGTATATGACTAAATAAACTCATTAGAAGTTAGAATTGAGCAAGTTAGCTAGATTTGGCTATGTTTGAGTAAGTTTGCTCATATTTTACTAAGTTTTAGAAGTATGGACTAGTAGTGTTTATGTTTGAGCTAGTTCAACTAGTTTTGGCTATGTTTGAGTAAGTTTGCTCATATTTGACTATGGTTGAGTAAGTTGTACCATATTTTACTCAGTTTGAGGATGTTTAACTAGTTTTCCCTAAGTTTGAGTAAGTTTGATAAAATTCAACTAAATTTGAGCAAGTTTAACTAGTTGCAGCTATTATGAGAAATTTTATACCTGTGCTCCTGACGTCAGCCCCAGTGGTAGTTGTATCAGTGGCGGCGCCCACTGAGGAAAGACAACCGGCTGTCCTGCGGCCATAGCCTGCAAATATGAAGTAAGTTATTATACATGTCATTCATATATTAGAAACGTTGAGTACGACGATCTGAACTTACCTGCATGGCAGCTTGCAGCTGTAGCATGTACTAGTGTTGATACTCGTCCCTAGCCCGGAGCTCGGCTGCCTGCCTCTCGTTCGTGAGCCTCAACGCTTCCTGCGTCCTCTGGAGCTCCTCCTGGACACTCTGGAGCTCCAGATCTCGGCTGCCACGCCTGCTAGATCCACCCTGCGATGAAGAGGCCCTCGAGGAAGACCGCGCCTCCCTCGAGTCGACTACTCCATCGAAGATGGCCAACCTACACAACAAAGTAACAGTATTAAAGTTTTGTGTCTCGAATTTCATGAAAGTAAATGAAAAGCAACAGAACTCACCGGCCATGAGGTTTACCGCCACCGCTTGCATAGGCGGCTTCAGGTATGATCGGCGAGTTCTGCCAATCGTAATCATCGCCTCGAAGCCTCCGCACCTCCTCCCCATAATTTTCCTAAAAATACAGAAAATTAAAGTCATCAGAAGTTTTAAAGAGAATACAATTAAGTTAACTAAAGTACTCACCAACGTCTCCATCGCCGTCTGAGAAGATAGTTGATCAGGCTGCGAGGGGTCACTTCCCATGTGACCCCTCCTCCACACCTGGATAGCGGTCGGCTCCTGACCGATCTCGCGCTCCTATCGATACGTGTTAGCACAATGATAGCGATAGAAATTAACTAGAATAAAATTCGAGTATCACTTACCATCCGTTTAGCAAGGCATACGTAGCCGTCCCTGCCAAGATGGTGTTTCCCGTCCGTCCATCGACTCTGTCGGCGGGTCATCGACACGCCTTGGAAGCCCTGTCTCGCCCAACGAGCACACAGGGAACTGTAGGCGTCCGGACAGGACTAAAGCCACGATACGCTGACCAGAACACATTTGTTATTGGATGAAAACATTGATCAAAATTGGATAATGAAGCAAAGTAAAATAAAGATTTTACCTCTACGTACTGTGCCTCCGTCAAGTACTTGTCCACCACATCCCTAAACTGCCCCGGCTCACCCTCGTCCGGATGCAACTTATAGTACGCCTTCGTAGCCTGAATGCGAGCCGTTGATATCGACTGCGTCAGGAGCTTCCTAGCGTTGTTGTTGAAGACCAGGCGAGCGTGATCCAGCTGGGCCTCGTCCTCCAAACGGTAATATTTCTACAAGAAGAAATATACAAGTTAATGTATTTAACATATAATAGGTTCGCATTTAACGAATAGACGATTTACTTATCATGAATTCATGCCACACATGCTCCTGGTGGTTGTCGTAGGTAATGTCCTGGGCCGTAGCGTAATTGTCCCAAGACGTAGCAGCCCGACCGTTCACTAGACCGGGGTAGTGACAACGGACGAGATGGCCCAGGACAGCGTTGACCTGGCGGTGGCATCCTTGACCCGTGAATGAGTCATCGGCCCAATATCTAATACACGATTCTCAATTAGTACATATATAAGTATTAAAATATCTAAATTGATTTGTTATAGCTTAACTTACCTATCGCCAACCGGACGAATAACGACCCGATCTTCTGGCTGTGCAGGAACCGGAGGAGGAGCCACGAGTGGCTCCTCCTGTAACGCCGCTGTGGAGCCTGCTTCATATCAGGCTCTGTGGAAGGCTCTGAAGCAGGGTCTGAAGCCTGCGGTACCGAAAACTGAAGAGGATCCGAAGCAGGATCCGAAACAGGCTTCGAAACCTGTGGTGTTTGAAGAGGACCCCTGGCCTCTGTCTCCTCAGACGTAGAGTCGTCCTAAAAATTTGAAGATTTGTAATATAGATTTAAGAAGTTACTTATATAATTTATGTAATTTAATATTCTTTACCTGTCGTGACCGCTCTCGTGACCCTAGCCTCTGTCGAGGCCCAACAGGTGAGACAGTCTCATCAAGGTAACTAGTATTGTCCAGTGTATGTAACCGTTCACGAGGATTCACCTTTTGTACAACCCACCATGCACTAAGCTTTTCGCATGGATATTGTAGATAGTACACTTGTTCGACTTGGTGTGCAAGGACAAAGGTGTCGTAGCCTCGTAGTCGGTCCTTGTGTTTGACTTCTACCATGCCAAATTGGTTTTGTCGAGTTCCATTGTTATTATCAAACCAATCGCAATCAAAGAAGACTACTTTAAGGTCTTTACTCCCGGCAAAACTGAATTCTAGGATTTTGTTTATGATCCCATAGAAATTAGTTTCACGTCCTTCGGCATCGGCAGCCCTCGTCACAACTCCGGTGTTAGATGTTGCCCTTAGAGGACGTTGAGCTTCAAATTGAGTTGAACGAAATCGGAACCCATTGATATCATATCGCCAAAGAGTTTAACTTTAATGGATCCGTTGGACAGTTGTCGCAAATCTTCATGAACACCGGCTTGTGTCTTGCACTGTCCAACATATGAAGTAAGAAGACTATTTTATGCTATGAACATAATTACTAAGAGGAACAAGACTAGGAAAACGTTACATGATTTCGAAACCAGGTTTGGAAGTTAGGTCCTCCATTTACTCCATAATGTCGCATTGTTTGTATTTGCTTGCTCGTAGGTTGCTGCTTAGACTTCCAATTTTGTCGATCAAACTCACTAAATAAGGACAAAACAGAATTATTAGCATAGATGTATAACACACCACGCAAATTAGTATAGATGTTGAACAACCACTTACTGAAAAAAATTGTCCATCCCATCTATGTTAGCGTACATGTATAACAAAGCAGTTGTCTTTTCATCTGTTGAAGCATCATAGCTCGTGCCACTACCAACAGTGGTGCCTCTCATTTGAAAAAGTGAGTTCGCTACAAGATGTTGCTTCAGCCATATTGTACCGCAACACCGATGCATTAACATTGTGTTCTTCTGCAAAGTAGACACTTGAAAAGTATCCTATCTCCTGAAGTGTAAATGCTTCGGCGATGCATCCTTCAACCCTTGCCCTATTACGAACCATCGGTTTCAGACATCTGAGCGCTCTTTCAATGTGGTACATCCACCTATATTGAACAGGGCTGCCTACTTTAGCTTCATATGGAAGATGGATTAGAAGGTGTTTCATTGGATTGAAGAACCCTGGAGGAAATACTTTTTCCATCTTACATAATAGCACGGGTATTTCTTTTTCAAACTTCTCCATCATCTCCCTTTTGATTTCTTCAGCACAAAGCTGTCTATAAAAATAGCTAAGCTCGGCTAACAACTTCCACACCTCATCGTCAAGATAGCCTCGAAACATAACCGGCAGAAGTCTTTCTATGATTATGTGATAATCATGACTCTTCAAACCAGTGAGATTTCCAGTCTTAACATTAACGACTCTTCTCAATCTAGCATCATAACCGTCTAGGAACTTCAACTGTTTCAACCACTTGAAGACTTCTTTCTTTTCTTTTGGTCGAAGGCAGAAAGAAGCTCGTGGTTTGCCACCAGCTTCAGAGAGCTTAAGACTTGGTCAGTTACAAACCTCTGCCAAATCCTTCAGAGCTTTTATATTGTCTTTTGTTTTGCCCGTCATATCCAAGCACGTGCTTATGATGCATTCGCCCATGTTACGTTCCTGGTGCATGACATCAATGTTATGCATTAGAATTAAAGACTTCATATACGGTAACTCCCATAGTTCACATATATGAGTCCAATTGTGGTCCTCTCCATAACCAACAAAATATCCAGGACGACCTTCATCTGGCACTAGATTGTTGAGTTGTTCAACAATTTCCGACCCGTTCAGACGTTGTGGTGGTCCTTTTTTTACAATGGTACCCTTCCTGAAGGCATTTCTCTGTTGCATAAACACGCGATTTGGCGGTATCCAACGTCTATGACAATCAAAGTAGCATATCTTGCCACCATGACTTAGACGAAAACAATTCGTGTCTGAAGTACATATTGGACATGTCAATCGACCATGAGTGCTCCAGCCAGAAAACATGTCGTAAGCTGAATAACATGAACAAACCACAAGTACGCAGCTCAAAGGTTGAATTTCTGTTTTCTATAACAGTCGTACGCTTCGACTCCTATCCATAACATTTTCAACTCTTCAATCAATGGTTGCATCATCACGTTCAGTCGCGAACCAGGATGATCCGGTCCAGGTACAATAAGGCATAGGAACATGAACTCATACTTCATACAAAGAGATGGTGGTAAGTTGTACGGAATAGCGAATACGGGCCAACAAGAGTATGGTGTGGCGTTTGTACTAAACGGTGAGAAGCCATCTGTCGCCAACCCAAAGCGAATATTTCTCGCGTCATTGGCGAAATCTGGATCGAAGCGGTCAAGCGCCTTCCATGCCTCACCGTCCGACGGGTGCACCATCATGCCGTTGTTCTCACGTACACCTTCTTTATGCCACCTCATGTGTCTAGCTGTTTTTTTAGATAGAAACAAACACTTGAACCTAGGTGTGACAGGCAAGTAGTGAAGCTGCTTCTGTGCGACTTAAGTCATTACTTTTGAATCGTCGTCATTAACAACTTCGACAAATCTCACTTTACCACATTTTAAGCACTTGTTCTCGTTGGCACGCTCTCTCCAAAAAAGCATGCAATTGTCTAGACACATATCAATCTTCTCATATTTCATACCCAGACCAGAAATCAACTTCTTAGACTGATACATATCTTTAGGCACTTTATGTGGTTGTGGAAGAATATCGCTGATCAATTTGATGAGATCGTTGTAGCAGTTATTGGAGAAGAAATCCTTAGACTTAATGGCCATAAATCTAGTCATGAAAGTAAGGAGCGTCACTTCGGTGTGTTCATGCAACAACTCTTCTAAAGCTTTGAGAAGCGTGAAAAACGCTTTAACCTCCGTTGTAGGAGGACCCTCCATCAATTCAGGATTTATGGCATCAAGCATCTCGTCCATCCTATCGACCCCCGTGTTGTCATCCTCATCTGAAACTTGTAAGGGTTGAGAAGATGTCTCACCGTGAAAGGTCCACACCTCATAATCTTGCATGAAACCGTATCGACACAAGTGAACGCCAAATTCACTTTGTCCCAACACTTTGCACCCTGACATTTCGTACATGGGCACCACACCTTATCGATCATTGACAATGAAAAAGCTCGATCTACAAAAGCATCTATCTTGGCGAACCACTCATCCGAGTGACCACCAAAACTGTTCTTCCAACCGGTATACATCCAACTACGGTCCTCACCCATGTTTGAATATGCAGTTTAATGTCAAGGAAATTATAGTTACTTTATAATTTATTTATGTCGCCCTACATCTATTGGAAAGGATACGTCCTAAACCCACCCAAGAGTGACCGAACGGAGTGTGCTCATGGCGAGACGCGTGGTCTGGATCCGAACAAAATTTCAGCAGCATAACCCCGCTGTTCTCCACTGCACGCCCGAAAATGGTGCAGCAGAGAACAACAGGGTTATGCCGTCGAAATCTCGTCTAGATCTAAACCCGCGTCTCATCACAAGCCACTCCCCCTCGGTCACTCCCAGGCTGTCCAAAAAGGGAAAATTCCGAACGTACACGCCTCACATGCGTAACACATGTGAGACGGGCCGGTTCGAAACGGGTGATGCATGTTGTATAGGTTTACGTCAATCTTTCATTTTTGAGTCATTTAAGAGAGAGAGAGAGGAAAGAACGAGAGAGAAGAAAAGAACGAGAGAGAGACAAAGAAGTGGGTCAGCCGTCCTAAGTTATGCCCCGCTGGGGCCCGCCATTATCTTACGACGCCTTTAGTTAGTCGTCGTACGTTATGCCCCGTCGTAAGTGGGTCAAAGATGAAACCGCACCGTCGGGGCCCGCCGTCCACGCGCGGGAGCTTGCCGTCCTCCATGCCTGTCTCGACTAATACATTACCACTAAATGGGTCGTGACAGACCCTAAATGGGTCGTATTAGGCCGGACCGGGCCGAAACCCATTTATTTGCATATAGTAACTAATCACGCAATTAATCAAAGTATTAATTAAACAATAATCAATTACAATACTAATTAAACAATTAATCAACTAAGGTCGGGCGGCGCGGCAGGGCGGGGCTTGGGGCGAGGCCGGGCAGCACAGCAGGGCGGGGCTTGGGGCGGGACGGCAGCGACTGCGGCAGGGCGGGGCGGGGTGCGGGGCGGTCGAGCTGCGGCGGGGCGCGGCGATGCGGAAACCTCATCCCTCTTCTTCCTTTACTTTGACACCTCAGTCTCCGATTGGCACAGGCAGCGATGGCGAGGAGGGGAGTGTCGTACGTGTCGGTGGCGCAGCTGGTGTCCCTGGCTAGCGACCCCAGCATTGCCATCGTCGATGTCAGGGACGAGGAGAGGAGCTACGATGGCCACATCGCGGGCTCGCACCACTATGCCAGCGACACCTTCGCCGACCGGATGCCCGACCTGGCCCAGGCCACGGAGGCCAAGGAAACTCTCGTCTTCCACTGCGCCCTCAGCAAGGTCCGGCCCCCACCATCTTCGTCTCTTCTCTTATGTGAATCTCCCTTCCTTTCCTTTAGCCATCTTGGTCTTCAACTAAGAGTAAGATGCCTACTTTGCAATACTTGTGTTTTCTGCTTCTCGGTAAATAGGCTTGCTTCTGCCTTGTGATGATGATGATGATACTGCAGATTCGCGGCCCATCTTGTGCACAGATGTTTCATGACTATCTATCAGACGCCAAGGAAGATTCTGGGGTGAAGAACATCATGGTCCTTGAGCGTGGATTCAATGGATGGGAACTTTCAGGGAAGCCTGTTTGCCGCTGCAAGGAAGCTCCTTGCAAGGGTACATGTTCCTGAGTATTTCAATTCAAGGCAGACAAGATAGATACTGATCTGAACGATTCTAGAATGATAACTATCCACAAGCTAGACATTTGTACTTTATGGATACTACAGCTGATCAGAGTGAAATGTTACGGTGGATCAATAATGATGGGATCATTCTATTGAATAACACCACTGTAAACAGAATTACGAATGTAATGTTTAATGTATTTTGCTTCTGTTAAGTGTTAACCTGGGGCTTACACTGACTTTCAGCTGTAGTTTTTTTTTTTCTAATTCCCTTGTTCTCAACGTTTTCCCTCCAATCTGGATTCTGCTCGCATAAATTTTGATGTATGCCCTCTGACAGAAATATATCCTTTGCCTATCATAAGACTGCTGTGTAGGATTATTTGTTTCTTTAGCTACTGCTGGTATGGAAAAAAAATTCAACCTATTCTGAAAGAGGGCGGCTCAGAATAAGTTGATCTTTCTCCCCTTTAGCACATTGATGTTTGATCTAAAAAATGCTAAGAATCTTGCTCTGTTGCCGGATGCTCCAAACAGTGGGTTTTTTGTCATTGTTTTTAATCCACATATTCTGTAACAAGGTATATAACCAAGAACATATCAGGAGTCCAGATCATGTATGACATTTCTGATTTCTCGTCATGATCATCATGCAAAAAAGCTTGAACACCCTTTCATTTACAAAAGAATTTGTCAACTTGCAATTCGGACAGTCTATCAACTCTATAACTGTACAACCATATCAACTAAAGTAAAATCATACAAATACAAGGCCGGACGGGGGGAGGACGGCGAGGCCGGCCGGCCAGTGGCGCGGCGGGGGGGGGCGTTGAAAGCGGGGGAGAGGCCGGAGGGGGAGGGGGAGAGCGGGGGGAGGGCCGGACGGGGAGGGGCCTGGCCGGAGGGGGATGGGGGAGGGGTCGGAGAGGCCGGACAGGGGGAGGACGGCGAGGCCGGCCGGCCGGTGGCCGACGGCGCGGCCGGGAGGCGAGGAAAGCGGGGGAGAGGCCGGAGGGGGACGGGGAGGGGGACTTACCTCGGGCCGGGGACGGGCGGCGGGGACGGGCGGCAGCGACGGGGACGGCCGGCGTGAGTCGGGAGGCGGCACTGGCCGCCTCCTGGCTCGCGTACGGGTTATATGTGCCATTATTGACGACGGTGCTAGGTAACTGTCGTCTATAAGGGACTTTTTGACGACGGTCCTAGGTCACCGTCGTCAATAACTCCTCGGGTGGGCCCGGATTAAGTTAAAGATGACGGCCCCATCGTCAATAATTTATTGACGACGGTGCTCGTCTAGCCGTCGTCAATAACTATGTTATTGGCGACGGCTAGACAAAGCCGTCGTCAATAATATTAAAGACGACGGCCCCGTCGTCAATAAATTTGGCCGTCGTCAATCATCGTTTTTCCTGTAGTGTCCGCGAAATATGGGATCTTTAATTTATGGGATCATGAGAAGGTTGGGAAGAAGAAAAATAGCAATACACAGGCTCGCATTTGCTTGCAACACACTGGTCACAGGGACAAGATTGTAGACCTCCACTTGAATTCATTACACACGTGGACAATTGTGAGTGTTTCTGATCATATGGTGATAACATAGGCAGAGGGCGCACAGAGGAAATATGGTGCATGCGCGATATCATCTACTGCCTTCAGGATGAAATTCTTACTGAGCTAGAGGATTTCAATACACACCTGGCCAGCTGCACTCCAAGAACATGAACTATTACAGTATCTGTGAAATCCATTCATGTGAAAACTTTTAGTAGGTATCCTAGTTTCATGGCCACAAGTAGGTATATGTCACACCCGGTTTCTCCGAAGAACGACCGAGTGAATATCACATGTATGCCAGGATCATTTTCTCATACATGTGACGACAAATAGTGAAGCATCATTATATTACAAGCCAAGTATTCGAATATAAATAAGTCTTACATAGCATAACATCCCGATGGACGATAATATGTTCAAAATATGTAAATAAAACAGCAGCGGAAAAATAAGTCTCGTGGGCTTCATCACAGGCGTTGCCCGGGTGACTCCGTGAACCTAGAATCCTTTTTCAGGTCCGAAGTCTTTGTCATTGAACACCACGTCATTCCCTTGGTCTGAGCAGCAATTTAAACCAACAGAAAAGCAAGCTTGAGTACCGTTGGTACTCAGCAAGTGTGGGAAAGTTATGTCATGCATGGCTAGAGCAAGGAAAGGTTGAACTCATGGTTAAGCACTACGCAACCAATGCCTATCACCTTAGCTTATTAAGAACCTACATTACTACATAGGTGAAATGGTCCCAATTCACCTAAACCATCATCAATATCAAGTAACCATAACATCATTTCCAATGTTAAGCTCCCCGCTTAACATCCTCAACTTCCCAATTCATCATCCTCTAATCATGAATAAGTCCAAGCCGCTCTTGACCGTGAGCACGGCTGTCATGACAGTTTTGACTCTGCAGAGTTTGCACCACTGTACCCACATGTAGTGATTTCGTCCCCCGTTGCAAGGAGGACTAAAAGAACCTCCATTATGCTAGTGGCCGCGAACCTCGTTCACACTTCTGAAGTGTGTAGCCAGGAGATCACTACGAGGCCTTTACAAAGGGATTTCCGACGAGCGTGGGCCCACTGAGGTTTCACCCCTAACAGCATACAAGAAGCTCCAACCCCGCTGTAGTGGCCCCCTCTTGAGCCTTGCGGTTCATATGGTAGTCCAGCTGACACCTACTCCCCGCACCATCCAAACACCCATGCTACGCCGGAGATACGCCTAATTAATTGGCCAAGCTGCCCCATCTCAGCATGTGGTTGGCACGGTAAAGCCAGGTTACATGCTCCATGAACCGGTCCTTAGGATCCAGGCAAGTACTATACAGAACCCGAGTCTCGTGCACGCAGCACCAACCAAAGCATCCAACTTGCCTAGATCACTACCTCTACATAATTTCATAATATCTCATTCAAGGATAAAGTAAACAAATTGATGATCTCATATCCCATTTGTCCCATTCTAAGCATGGCTAAGCATGAGTAGTGTAAATGAATGACATAATAACATAACTCCCAACCCAAGGCTACAAGGAAACAAGATAATGCAATTCTAGGAAAACTTCCTAGCTTGGGTGTCATATTCCAAATTGACAATGCAATTAAATTCTAACTACACATCCTAGTATAGGATCAAAGTGGTCAAGGACACTTGCCTTCTTCCTGCTGCTCCGGGAATGGAAAGTCTTGATCTTGAAAGGTGAGAACCTGCTCTGGGGCTGGTTCTAATCATGCCAACACACATAGCAAAAAGAAAACAACATTCCATAAGCCATAATCCACATTTCCACTCATGCAAACCACACATACATACATATGAAAGTCACACACATATTTAAGTGTTGTGTTTGCCCTAGATATGTTGATTCTTTGCATACATGCACTTTTAAACATATATATTATTTCTAGCTTTAATATTCAGATTTCTAAGTGCACACTATATATGAATTTCCAATTTGAACAAATTTTCTATATTAGATAATATCCTTCTTAGCCACAAAATTTTCTTGAAGGATAATTTCCTACTCCAATTAGGTTTTCAGATCTTCTACAAAACCTTAATTTGAAGTTTTGGATTTGGGGACCTCATTTAACATTTTCTAATTATGCATACCTATTTTCCTATATTTTCAGATTTATTTTCCATACCTAAAAGTGAACTTTAATATTAAAATAGCAAGACATATCACCTAAACAGAATATCTTCTGATCTAAAATGTCCAATAAATTATCTTTTGACTTCCTCTCTGATGGGGATCAAATTAAATTTATTTTTACCCATTTTCATAATTATTTTCTTGCTTAAAAATGAATTTCCAGCCATAAAACAGCAACCTAAATTCATACAAAAATTTCTACTGTTCCAATTACCTAAACAGAACCTTTATTAATTTTCCCTACCCCTTTTTGGTTACTTAGATTCATTTTCCCACATTTTAAATTTGTTTTATGCCTAAAGGGTGTATTTCCGGGATAAATCACAAAACAGCAACCTCAAAAAGTTTATTTGCCCTCTAAATTCAGACTTCAGATTGTTCTACAAATCTCCATCAGGGTTAGAATAATTAAACTAAACCTATACCTATGTTTGAATTTAAATCCTATTCACATATTCAATTTCCTGAAATTAATAACCCTCAGGGGCTGATGTGCAAATCAACACTGCTGTGGGGCCCCATTTCTCATTTTCTAAATTTTCAGGGGTCTAAGTGTGCAAAACAGTGAGGTCTTCCTAATTCTTACTAAGTCCAGGGGTTAAAACTGATTTTTAAATTAATTTACATGAATTTCTGAGGATCCAGGGGCTAGATCAGAAGTTTCCGGGGCTAGCTCATGTTTTCCAAGATCCCCAGGGGGTAGCGCATAAGTTTCCCGGGGTTTAATATGCGGGGCTGATGTGGGCCGTTGGATTTAAAATGGAGGGCTGAGATTAGATCGCGAAGCGGTACGGGTTAAATCTATTCGGGACCGCACGATTTAAAACGGACGAGCCATAGGGGGCCACGTCGCCCTGGCCAGAGCCAGCCCCCGCGCGCGGCGGCGATCTCGCCGGCGCAACCTCGGTTTTTGCCGCTATACGTTAGAACTCGCATCTTTTTGCACGGATCAGCTGTGGAGGGGTAGGGGAAGCTCACCTAGGGATTTTCTGGGGCCCGGAAGGGTTGGAATCGGCTCTGCGACGGCGACGGGCGGCGGAGCTCCTCAGTGCACGATGGAGGAGCGGTTTGGGCGATCCTTCGAGTTCTGAGGCCTCCCTGTGGTTAGCAGAAGGTGTACCGAGGGTCAGATAGGGTCGGGTCATGGAAATTCGGCGACTTTAGAGATGACCGGCGGCTAGTCCTCAACGGAGCTCGACGACGTCGGTTGCCTCGGCAGCAAATCGTTCCGGAGTGGGCGTCATCGGCTAGTGTTCGATGCTGCGATGAAGTACAACCGGTTATATGGACCAGAACGGCGTTGTACCGAGGGGAATTCGAAGGTTGGGCGCGGTGCTCACCGATGGCGGAAGTTCGCGAGCGAGGTGGCGAGCAGAGGGGGTTTGCAGAAGTTTAAATCGGCCTGGAGTCCCGGGGTGGGTAGGTGCATGCGGAATTGGCGTTCGTGGGGGCGGATCGGTTGGTTGAGAGCGTGGAATTCGGCCGGCGGCTGGCGATTGGCACGGGAAATGCGTTGCGGTTGGGGGGAGTGGGGAAAAGGGATGACACGCGGGCCCTGCATGTAAGAGAGAGGGGGAGGGGGAAAACAGACGCGGGCTGCTGGGCCGGCTGAGGTGGGTATCGGCCCATTGGCCATTTTTCTTTTTTCCTTTTCCTTTTTCTGTTTTGATTCAAATTTGAATTCCAGTTTGAGTTTAAATTTTTCTCCACATGCATTACGTCCAAAAATTTTGAATTCACATTCTTGACACATTTTGGGGTGTTACAGTATACTGTGAAAATTGTGCTGACATTGATTAAGTCTGTTGATGCTTCTGGATATGTACATTCGAGGAGCTCTTGACTTGTTCGGCTCATGTTAAATTTGTTGTATGACTAAAGTTAGGGTGTTCACAAATATAACAGAAACTGAATGTTTGTCTACATCGACTACTGTGATATTGGGAGAATTTATCCTACAAAATTTTATTAGACTCAAGCCTCATTGACATTGGTTTTACGAATTACCCCTTTGAATCTGATCTGTAAAGAAAAAAGAATAAAGAGACTCGAAGCTGATCATTAGAGTCCACGTAGATGACCTTGTGATCATATTCAACTCTTATATAATACAAAGACATATGTACCATTTAATTAATTTAAGAGCATTTTTAGAGTGACAAACAAGGATGATGACATGAAATGAACCATACTCTAAAAAACAATCTAATCCATTAAGAAATTTACCATATGTAGTCTAACAAAAATGGTAGAAAGTGCACGATGGTTCCACTTATGCAGGGTCCGGATACTCAAACACAAGAAAAAAGGTACCAAATAAAATAGAGCATCATTATTGGTATATATCATTGTCATATTCATAGCGGTGACATCATTATTTTACCATTCTCCTAACTTTAAAGAGGCTATACCCCCAGATCGTGGTGTACACACAAACAAATTTGGTTTTTAAAGCTCTACAGAAGATGGGTTCTCAAATGTTTGGGTCATGTGAAGATCGGAAAGCAGAAAAATAGCAATGCACCTGCATGCCTTTTTTTCAGCATGTTAGTCAAAGAGACAAAGTTTTCCACCTTAATTTATAAGATCCTTGGACAATTGTTAGTGTTTCTGGGGATCACAAGATTACCGGCTAAGGCGGGTCACTACAGATACGGTGCATGAGCGATCTGATCAACTACCCTGAGGATGAAATTCTAACTGAGATGGAGACCTTCAAGACCCACCATACAAGCTGCACTACGTGGACGTAAACTATTTTATTATCTGTGAAAAAAATCCTACAAAAACTTCTAGTATCTATCCTAAGTTCATTACCACAATTAGGTGTTCCTTCTGGACCTGTACCTTCAAGGAGCTCTTGACTTGTGTGAGATCTTGTTAATTTTATTGCATGACTAAAGTTGTACATGAGCTGAATGCGTGTCTAGGCCGACAATTGTGATGTTGGAAAAATTTATTCTACAAAATTTTATTGGACTCGAGCCTCATTGACTTTGGTTTTGGGAGGTGCTCCTCTGAATCTGGTGTCTAAAGAAAAAAAAATAAAAGGGCTCGATGCTGATTGTTGGGGTGTACGTAGATGACCTTGTGATTAAAATCAATCCTCATATAATATAAAGACATATTTACAATTTTTTTGATGTTAGTTAATTTCTACAGTGAAGATCCGGGATTATAAGATGAAATGAATCATACTCTACAAAAACTTAATCCATTCAGAAATTTGCAACATATTGTAAAGAAAAAACAGTAGATCGGTGCACGTAGGTCCCGCTTATGCTGGGTGCGCATACTCAAACACGAGAAAAGGTACCAAATACTATACGGCTTCATTGCTGGCATATATCAATTTCATATTCATTGAGT
This sequence comes from Neostapfia colusana, assembly GCA_030760725.1. Classification (NCBI taxonomy): domain Eukaryota; kingdom Viridiplantae; phylum Streptophyta; class Magnoliopsida; order Poales; family Poaceae; genus Neostapfia; species Neostapfia colusana. The sequence continues at coordinate 112,682,435 of JASWHV010000007.1, forward strand.
TGGTATCTTATTTTGCCACCCTCCTCACATTATATGGGCTATAGTTGTCACATATAACCCCACTCTCTTCTCACCCATCGCGGTGCACATACAAACAAATTCTATTTTTGGAAGCTCTGTGGAAGATGGGTTCTATAATTTATAGGATCATGAGAAGATTGGGAGGAAGAAAAATAGCAATGCACCTGCTCGCCTTTGCTTGCAACATGCTGGCCACAGGGACAGGATTGTAGACTTCTAGTGGAATTCATTACATCATTGGACAATTGTGAGTTTTTTTATTGATGGTGAGAACACAGGTTAGCCGACCCCAACAGGCTTGGGATAAAGGCTTGGTTGTTGTTGTTGTTGTTGTGGTGAGAACACAGGTAGAGGCGGCACACAGCAAATATGGTGCATGAGCGATCTGATCTACTGCCTTCAGGACGATGAAATTCTTACTGAGCTAGAGGCGTTCAAGACACACCTGGCCAGCTGCTCTATGAAGACATGAACTATTAGAGTATATGTTAAATCCATTCCTGTGAAAACCTTTAGTAGGTATCCTAGTTTCATGGCCACAAATAGGTATACTGTGAAAATTGTATTGACATTGATTCAGTCCGTTGAGGCCTCTGGATCTGTACCTTTGAGGAGCTCTTGACTTGTGTTGGCTCGTGTTAAACTTGTTGTATGACTAAAGTTAGTATGTTTACAAATATACCAGACTTGAAAGCATGACCACGCTGACTATTGTGATGTTGGAACAAATTATTCTACAAAATTTTATTAGACTCAAGCCTCATTGATATTGGTTTCGTGAAGTTCCCCTTTGAATCTGATCTGTAAAGAAAAAATAAATAACAATACTCGATGCTGATTGTTATGGTCCACGTACATGACCCTGTGATCAAATTCAACTCTTATATACTACACAGAAATATATACCATTTAACTAATTTCAGTACATTTTTAGAATGACAAACAATTATGATAACATGAAATGAACCACACTCTACTTAAACAATCTAATCCATTATGAAATTTACCATATATAATAAAAAATTAGTATATTGATGAATGATGGTCCCACTCATGCAGGGTTGGGATACTCCAAGGAGAGAAAAAGTGTACCAAATAAAACAGAGCATCATTATTGGAATATATCATTGTCATATTCATAGCGGTGACATTCCTGTGAAAGCCTTTTGTAGGTATCCTAGTTTAATGGCCACAAGTAGGTATACTCGAAGGAGAGAAAAAGGCTACGAAATAAAATAGAGCATCATTATTGGGATATATCATTGTCATATTCATAGCGGTGACATTATTATTTTACCATTCTCCTAACTTTAAAGAGGCTATACCCCACCCCTCCTATCGCGCTGCACACACAAACATACTTGTTTTTCTAAAGCTCTATGGAAGATGGGTTCTTGAATGTATGACATCATGAGAAGATCGGAAAGAAGAAAAATAGCAATGCAGCTGCCTACCTTTGTTTTCAACATGTTAGCCACAGAGAAAAAGACTTCCATTGAAAATCATATATAAGATCTTTGGACAATTGTTAGTGGTTCCGAGGATCGCCAGATTACTGGCGAAAGCAGGACGCTGCAGATATGGTGCATGAGCAATCTGATCTACTGCCCTGAGGATGAAATTCTTACTAACCTGGAGGCCTTCAAGACCCACCAGGCCATCTGCACTCCGAGGACGTGAACTATTTCACTATCTGTGGAAAAGATCCTATTAAAACCCCTAGTATCTATCCTAGTTTCATGGCCACAAGTAGGTGTACCGTGAAATCATGTTGTCATTGATTCAGTCGGTTGAGGCTTCTAGATCTGTACCTTCAAGGAGCTCTTGACTTGTGTGAGCTCGTGTTAATTTATTGCATGACCAAGGATGTACTAGACCTGAATCCAGGTCTAGGCCGACTATTGTGATATTGGAAAAATTTATTCTACAAAATTTTATTACACTCGAGCCTCATTGACTTTCATTTTGCGAGCTGCCCCTCTGAATCTGGTGTCTAAAGAAAAAAAATTAAAGGGGCTCGATGCTGATTGTTGGGGTCTACATAGATGACCTTGTGATTATCTTCAGTCCTTATGTAATATAAAGACATATTTAACGTTTACATGATTTTAGTAAATTTTCAGAGTGAAGAGCAGGGATAATAAGACGAAATGAATCATACTGTACAAAAAACTTAATCCATTCAGAAATTTATAATATATTTGTGACGGACCGAAATCCGCACGCCCAGGATCTCAGAGGGTGGTGCCGCTCGATGCGACACCAACACATCAGAAGGCAAAATATTGTATTACATGGATAAACAAACTGAATATGTACAAAGTAGTACAACCCTCCAGTTTACAGCTACGAACAGAGTTTATACATGCAGAAGCTAACTTTTTACAACTCATGCCCACCTAACTAGCAAAAGTCGGTTGTCCAGTCCTATAGACAACCCACACTAGCTTTACTCCTCAGCTCAGCGTGGCGTATACGGCTCCCACTCAGCTGTTGTCCCCAACGGAGGGTAGCCCTCGCCGGTGGACTCGTACCCCGAGTCTGTGGGATACTCCTCACCTGCAAACACTCAATAGCAGAAACCGTGAGCATGATGGCTCAGCAAGTCTTAACCGACGCGCCTACACATGAAACTCTACATGCAGATCATAACGAAGATGGGATGGTAAATTGCAGCAAACGGACACGCCTACAAGTTCATCGTTAGTTCATCTTTTAGCCACAAATTAACAGTTCATGAATCTGAAATTTAGTGAGCAATATTTGGTGGCACACATGTAGCAATACATTTTAATCATTACAGCAATATTGAATCATATCATCTCATATATTAACCTACGTCACGACTCAGTGAACATTCGGTACTCATAACCGCGAGGGATGGCAAATCGACTCAATATGCACCTGCAGGGATACCTGAAGAGCACGTCACGTACGCCCACCCCTGGAGCTGCACAGCACGCTCACTCGATGTCGCACGGGACAACCTTTCACAAAACATCCCAAACGTCGAACCGGTGGCACCCAAACGGACAGGAGGTTCCCTACATGGAGCATCTCTCTATGCCCGTTAGCTGATTTCCACCTTTCTGCCCTCAACCTACACCTATAAATCGGTATGTTATGCCTCGACGCCCGGAGGTATAGGTTACATCGGTTTATCGGGGCCCATATATCCGATATGCCTTCGGTACGTTCAATACTTGTTCAGCGGGGCCGCACACGGATCGGTACTCAATCGACACGGACAGGGCTGTGCCCACAAGACTTCCTCTTGTTGTGCCCTAGCCCCTGCCTAGTCTCATTTTCTTACTAAAGTGACCTCACATCACTCGAACCAATCCCGTGTGTCCCGACTCCTATACTCGCGAGTAGATTACAACTACTCGACTTGTACTGAAGTTCTATGAACATTAAGCATAGCTTGACTACTCAAGGACTTAGATATTACCCTCACTCTTGTAGGGCAAATCTGGTTATGCACTTGGGGTTTCATCCATCCTACACCTAATGCACATACATACCTCATGCCAAGTATACATAAAGCAAAACTTTGTAAAACTTGTTAATGCAAACCGGGGATTGCCTTGTTGATGCTGGTTAGTAGTTAGGGTCTCGTCTGGAAGTAGGAAGTCCAATACTTCTGGGGTCTCCTCGCCTTCAGCGACTACACGTAAGCAATTAACGATATGTCAATTTAAATGCAAAGTTTGGAACTGACTATGTAAAAATCATAACCCTAGCTAGCCCTCCCCTTTGGCTCTGACATTTTTATGGTGGATTGGTTGGATCCTAACCATATACTTGACCAAGTTTCATTTGAAACAAAGTTCATTTGAGCTTTATACAAATAAAAGTCTATTTGGTCATTACTAGAGCTTCTAAAGATTTCCATGAATTTTCATGGCTTAAACCATTACTTTCTTGAACCTAGAGTTTGAGATGGTTCTAATGGAATTGGTTTCATTTCATTTGAAGAATCCTAGATGAAGTTATGCCCTAAACAAGATTTGATAAAATCTGAAAAATGTTTCTGTACATTTTTCCATTTTCTCAGTGCAGTTCACTTAATCACACCATAAGGGGGACTAAATGAACTTGGATGGATCTGAAATTTTAACTGTGACTCAAGGATTTTGAGATGAACATCCCAGCCAAATTTCAGAATTTTCCATAAAAGAATTATCCAGATAAAATTCCCAACAGTTTAAAATTTAGGGAATTAATTCTGGAAGAAGAATAAGTTCCATAATCTGAAACTTGATCTGCTGGTTAGTATTCAAAAAATATGAATACAACAAAATTTGGTTCACTGAATTTGTAGCTTCCTAGAAAAAGTTATAGGCATTTGAAGTTTAAATCAAATCTGAAAATCATAGAAATGTTTAAACTCGGGTTTTGGGCCTCACTCCTTAAGCCGGCCTACTGAGATCGCGGCCACACCGCAGCCCACGGGGTTTTACCAGTGCTGCCGCACCGGATCCCAGCCGCAAAACAGATCCCCGCTGGAAAACAGAAACTGACCGGTGGACCCAGCCCCCCCCCCCTTCGTCTTCCTCGCGACAACCCACGATCCCCGCGGCGGCGCTTCACCGGAGAGCTCGCCGCCGGCTGTTTTACCGCACGACCTTCGACTGATTTTGCCGCCTGTGCCCAACTTTTCTCAGGAAACATGTTGGTGCACTCACCGAAGCTCGGTGATGGCCGGAACCCCGCTCGCGACGGTGACAGCAGCGACCCCAACTCCGGTGATGTCGCCCGAGCTACATAGGGCCTTGTTTTTGAACAGTTCCTCCTACAGCTCCGTGGTGACATGCTGAGCTTGAACTTGGACTCGGTTTGCCATGGAAACGGCCAGAGCTAGGACATCACCGTCGACCTAGGGCTAAAACGGCGGATAATCGAAAAACTTCGAATAGCAGTGCCAAAACTCGACGGTTTCTGATGGTTCTTGATCCTAGGTGGCTGTGGGGACGTGTAGAACATGTGGGTAGCTTGGAAGACGTGGTGGTGGACCGATCACCACGAATTTTAGATTCTTGGCTAGCTCGGTTCTTTGAACACCGAGAAATAAACGTGGAAATTCTCCCAGACAGGGCACAAAAGGTGTAGGGTTTTCACCGTGAGTTCGAGCAGCCTCTGGCGTGCCTAGTTGCTGTTGATCATTAGTCACGAGCGTGCTTAGAATGGCGATGCACCGAGGAACTGAGAGAGCGGCCGGCGATGTGTTTTGCTTCGGTTGTGTGCGGAGGAGGTGAACCGCGTGAGGGAAGCAACGGGGCATGGCAGTGCTACACGTTTTACCCCTTCGGTCACCGATCCCCCCTCCCCCCGAGCAGGAGGTGGCAGGGTGCAGAGGTGGTCGGGCGCCAGCGTCAGGAGCTGGCACGCTGTTGCCCGAGTGCAGCCCGAGTAGACTTCAGTTGAAAGCTACTGACCAGTGGGTACCCTTCCCCTCTAATCCTCTTCTCTTTTCTTCAATTCTGTTTTTACTGAAAAGACCTCAGCTACTCACAATTGAATGAGAGACTTAGCCACAAAGTCACGGGTTGAATTTGATTTCCTCACTTTGAAATTGGTTAAATTTTCTGCACATTTGAATTTGAAATTCAAATTCAGTTTTTAATTAGTGCAAATTAGCTCCCGACAAGATGAACTCCGATGAGGATAAAAATGGTTGGACTAACTCAAAAAAATGTGCTGAGTTTGAATATGAAGTCAACTTTTGAATTCAAGTAATGAAAACTAGCTGAAATTTGAATTTGCATTCAAATAGCCCCTATTTTCAAATGTCTCCAAAAGTGGCTCAAAAGAGTTTGGGTTTGCATGAAACTTGCCCTGAGCCTCCCCAAGAATAATTAAGGTCTAGGGGTGAGCTCAACCTCTCATCTTTATTGTATGACTCCTACTTTTAGAGTTATGGCTTTTCCTCTAATCACCCTCTTGATTGTGTTTACTTGCTCTTCACAAATGTTCATGAGCTAACCACTAAGTTAGCTGTGGTGTGGTAACGATGATGAACCTTTTAGCAAGTGACTTCTTGGGCTATTACATTATTGTGAAGAAGAAAAGCGGTAGACAAGTGCATGTAGGCCCGCTTATGCTAGGTCCGCATACATAAACACAAGAAAAAGATACCAAATACAATAAGGCATCATTGTTGGCATGTATCAATTTCATATTCAATGAGTTGACATCATTATTTTCCCATCCTCCTTACATTATAGGGACTATAGTTGTCACATATGAACCCCCGTCTCTCGTCCATCGCGGTGCACACACAAACAAACTATATTTGGAAGCTCTGTGGAACATGGGTTCTTTATTTTTTTATCATGAGAAGGATGGGAAGAAGAAAAATAGCAATGCACATGCTCACCTTTGCCTTCAACATGCTGGTCACAGGGACAAGATTGTAGACTTCCACTGGAATTCATTACATCTGTAGACAATTGTGAGTGTTTCTGACGATGGTGAGAACATAGGAAGAGGCGGCACACAGCAAATATGGTGCATCACGATTTGATCTACTGCCTTCAGGATGAAATTCTTACTGAGCTAGAGGCCTTCAAGGCACACCTGGCCAGCTACCATCTGAGGACATGAACTATAAGAGTATCTGTTAAATCTGTTCATGTGAAAACTTTTAGTAGATATCCTAGTTTCATGGCCACAAGTAGTTATACTGTGAAAATTATGTTGGCATTTATTAAGTCCGTAGATGCTTCTAGATATGTACATTCGAGGACCTATTGACTTGTGTCGATCGGCCATGTTAAACTTGTTGTATGACTAAAGTTAGTATGTTTACAAATATACGAGAACTGAATGCGTGTCTACGTTGACTATTGTGATATTGGGAGAATTTATTCTACAAAATTTTATTAGACTCAAGCCTCATTGACATTGGTTTTGCGTAGTGCCCCTTTGAATCTGATCTGTAAAGAAAAAAACAATAAAGAGACACAATGCTGATTGTTAGGGTCCACGTAGTTGATGTTGTGATCATATTCAACTCTTGTATAATATAAAGGCATATCTACCCTTTAATTAATTTCAGTACACTTTTTAGAGTGACAAAGAAGGATGATAACATGAAATGGATCATACTCTACAAAAACAATCTAATCCATTAAGAAATTTACCATATACAGTCAAACAAAAAATAAGAATGTGCACGATGGTCCAATTTATGCAGGGTCCGATACTCAAACACGAGAAAGAGGTACCAAATACAATAAGGCATCAGTGTTGGCATATATATTTAATATTCATTGAGCTGACATCGTTATTTTGCCATCCTCCTTACTTTATAGGGCCTATAGCTGTCACATATGACCCCCCTTCTCGCCCATCACGGTGCACACACAAACAAACTATATTTTTTTGAAGCTCTGTGGAATATGGGATCTTTAATTTATGGGATCATCAGAAGGTTGGGATGAAGAAAAAAGCAATCGCCTTTGCTTGCAACACACTGGTCACAGGGACAAGATTGTAGACCTCCACTGGAATTCATTACATCCGTGGACAATTGTGAGTGTTTCTGACTATATGGTGATAACACAGGCAGAGGCGGCACAGAGGAAATATGGTGCATGCGTGATCTCATCTAGTGCCTTCAGGATGAAATTCTTACTGAGCTAGAGGATTTCAATACACACCTGGCCAGCTGCACTCCGAGGACATGTGTAAAAGCACAAGAAAGTGACTTCTGAAAAAATGTTCATCACCTCACAAAACCACAGCTTATGTGGTGGATATCTCATGAACACTTGTGAAGAGCAAGTAAACACCATCAAGAGGATGATTAGAGGAAAAACCCATAACTCCAAAAAGTGGGAGCTCACACACATAAACATGAGAGGATGAGTTCATTATTTGGTCCTAAATATGTTTAGGAATGCTCATGAAAAGTTTCACGTAAAACCAAACTCTTTTGAGCCACTTTCGGAGACATTGCAAAAAGGGCTAGTTTGAATGCAAATTCTAATTGCAGCCACTTTCATCACTTGAATTCAAAAGTGGACTTCATATTCAAACTCAGCACATTTTTCTGAGTTACTCCACCAATTTTCATCCTCATTGGAGTTCATATTGTTGGGAGCCAAATTTGCAATAATTCAAACTGAATTTGAATTTCAAATTCAAATGGGCAGCAAATTTAGCCAAACCAATTTCAGTTGAGGAATTCAAATTCAAACCAAACTTCAGGGCTAAGTCTTTCATTCAATTTTGAGTAGCTGGGATCTTTTCAGTGAAAACAAAAATGAAAAACAGAAAAAGAATTAGAGGGGGGAGGGACCCACTGATCAGTGACTGTACTCAGAGGGAAACCGACTCTGTTGCCGTCGGTCGGCCGCCTGGGCTGTTGCCGCCTCATTGCCTTGATCGCGTGCATGCCAGAGCTTGTCCTGATCAGCTCGTGCTCTTCCCGATCACCACGTACACGGCACAAACGGATTTCGCTTTCCTCCGCAGCCAGCGCCGCTCTGCTCAGCTTCTGCGCGTGCGAAAAACAGCAGCGGCGACCACACCTTCGATCCTTCGGCGCACACCAGTGCCAATCATCGGTTTCTCTAGGTCTCTACAGCAAAAAGGAGCGCCAAGGTGTGCTCTAGCTGTTCCCCGTGCTACACCAGCGAGTTGCGCTCGGTTACATGCTGATTAAGCCGTCGAAGTCTAGAAACTGGAAGGGACCGGCGGAGCTGTGCTTCGGCTCACCGTCGACAGCCCAATCCAACCATCTTCTCCATCCATGTGCTACACAAGAAAGGTGTGTGGTGATCCCTAGATGGTGTAGCCGAAAACCACGCGGCAAATGATCCATCGGGTAGCAAGAATTTTAGAGAGTCCCGAACCCTAGTGCAACGGACCGAGTTCGGCAAAAACCAAAAATTCGGCTTACACGTTGAATCAATGGTCAAGCTAACTCGCAAGTAGATTCTACACCTCCTAGCATCCCTCGTCGAGGAAGAACGGATTACAAACGTCCAGAAATGCCCGAGTTATAGTCATTTCCATAGCCGCCGGTGCAAACACGGCTCGGGTCGCCGTAGAGAGGGGATTTGCAAGCACGTTTAGCTTCCGAGGCTGCTCATGTCAGGTTCCTCGTGATCTACTGGTGCTCCACGAGCAAACCGTGACCCTTTTTAGGCCTCAGAGAGCGAGAATGACCTCGCCGGAGCCTTAGCCTCCGCGGTTGACGTCTCACGGCCATTTCGGGTCACCGCCGGCGAGCTTCGATCCCCGAGGCAAGTTCCACGTGGCGAGATAGGGATAGGCGGTCAGTTCTAGCGCTGGGGGCGGTCGGGAAGTCACTTCCAATGAACCTCGCCGGAGTGCGCCGCCGCCGAACACTCGGGCACGCGCGAGGAGGAAGAAGGCAGGTGGCGGGGCCCGCACGCAGAGTTTAAACATTTCTGGGATTTTCAGTTTTGGTTCAAACTTCAACTAGCTATAACTTTTGCTAGGAAGCTCCAAATTTTGTGAACTAAATTTTGCTGAATTCATATTTTTTGAGTACTTTCCAGCAAAATAAATTTCAGCTCATGAAACTCATTAGTTTTCCAGAATTAATTCATTAAAATTTAAATTGTTGGAAATTTTATCTGGCGAATTCTTTGTGAAAAATTCTGAAATTTGACTGGGATGTTTATCTGAAAATCCTTGAGTCACAGTAAAAATTTCAGACCCATCCAAGTTAATTTAGTCCCCCTTTTGGTGTGATTAAGTGAACTGCCCCGAGAAAATAGAAAAATGTACAGAAACATTTTCAGATTTTCTCAAATCTTGTTTAGGGAATAACTTCATCTAGAATGCTTCAAATGACATGAACCCAATTCCATTAGAAACGTCTCAAATTCTAGTTTCCAGAAAGTAATGGTTGGAGCCATGAAAATCCTTGGAAATCCTTAGAGGCCCTACTAATGACCAAATAGGCTTTTATTTATACAGAGCTCACATAAACTTTATTTCAAATGAAACTTGGTCAAGAGTCTGCTTAGGACCCCACCAAGCCACCATAAAAATTTCGGAGCCAAAGGGGAGGGCTAGCTAGAGTTATGGTCTTTACATATTCAATTTAAAACATTACATTTAAATTGACATGTAGTATATTGCTTACGTGTAATCGCTGAAGGCGAGGAAACTCTGAAACTGCTGGACTTCCTTCTTCTGGATGAAGCACTAACCACTGACCTGCAGCAACAAGGCAAGCCCCGGTCTGCATTAACAAATTTTACAAAGTTTTGTTTTATGTATACTTAGTATGTGATATGTATGTGCATTAGGTGTAGGATGGATGAAACCCAAATGCATAGCCATATTATTTCCACAATAGTGAGGGTTGCGTTTAAGTCCTTGAGTAGTATACACTGTGCTTAATGTTCACAGAACTTCGGTACAAGTCGAGTAGTTGGAATCTTCTTGCGAGTATAGGAGTTGGGACACACGGGATTGGTTCGAGTGATGTGAGATCACTTTAGAAAGAAAATGAGACTATGCAGGGGCTAGGGCGCAGCAAGAGGAAGTCTTGTGGGTGCAGCCCTGTCCGTGTCGATTGAGGACCGATCCGTGTGCGGCCCTGCTGAACAATTATTGAACGTACCGAAGGCGTATCGGATATATGGGCCCCGATAAACCGATGTAACCTAAACCTCCGGGCGTCGAGGCATAGCACACCGATTTATAGGTGTATTGTGATGGAAGCAAGGTGGAAATCTGCTAACGGGCATAGAGAGATGCTCCGTGTAGGGAACCTCCTGTCCATTTCGGTGCGACCGGTTCGACGTTCGGGCTGTTGGGTGAAAGGTTGTCCCGTACGACATCAGTGGAGCGTGCTGTGTGCAGCTTCGAGTATGGGTGTGTGTGACGTGCTCTTCGTGTATCCCTGTAGGTGTATATCGAGTCGATTCACCGTCCCTCACGATGATGAGTACCGCTTGTTCACTGCGTCGTGACGTAGATAAATCATGGAATGTTATGATTTAATTCTGCATATGTATAATTGTATTGCTACATGTGTGGCACCAAATATTGCTTACGAAATTTCAGATTCATGAACTGTTAACTTGTGGCTAAAAGATGAAATGAGGATGATCTTGTAGGCGTGTCCGTTTGCTGTAAATTACCATCCCATGTTCGTTGTAAGCTGCATGTAGAGTTTCATGCCTAGGTGAGTCTGTTAAGCCTTGTTGAGCCATCGTGCTCACGGTTGCTGTTGTAAGTGTCTTTCAGGTGATGACTACCCCACGGTCTCGGGTTACGAGTCCACCGGCGAGGGCTACCCTTCATCGGGGACCACGGCTGAGTGAGAGCCGTACACGCTGCGCTGAGCTGAGGAGTGCAGCTAGTGTGGGTTGCCCATAGGGCTGGGTAACCGACTTTTGCTAGATAGATGGGTGTGAGTTGTATAAACATAGCTTCCGCTTTTGTAATCCAAATACTAGTTTGTAACTGAAGTCTTGTACTAATTTGTACATATTCAGTTGGTTTTCTATGTAATACAATATCGTTCTTGTGATGTGTGACGTCGGGTGTCGCATCGTGCGGCACCACCCTCTGAGATACTGGATGAGCGGATTCCGGTCCGCCACAGGCTGGTATCAGAGCTGCATTGGAGATAGCACACTAATTAAGGACTGTATTACGGGAAAACTTAGATTTACGGTGAGGATTCGCTAGTATGCCCATGTAAGGGCTATATTAGCATAGTTACTTAAAGTGGCAAGACTAACATATGTGTTATGATTCTGAATTTTAATTATGTAACGACGCACCTACGCTCAGGTAAAACTGGTAAGGAACGCCACCCGAAAGCAGTTCAATTTCGGTTAGCTCCACTGACGAGGAATGAGGTTCGGGGATATATCTCACAGCTTGGTGTGAGACGTCAATATGAAACTCTTGGACTCTTCATGTTCCTGAGTTCATATGAAACACTGATCCCTAGCGTGCATTAGGCAAGCAAGTGGAGACCCCATCGTGTGGTCAGTAACGCGATAGTATGTTCATCGAGAAATAGCCAAGGAGGACATACGCAGTGCTTGCCATCGGCATGCCCTGCAGGGCAGTAAGTGGTATCTGTTGGGGTGATAAAATTCCCAACCGTGATGACCCGTTCACGCTCTACTCAGGTTCCCCGTCGTGTGGTGTAAAAACACGATCACGTACCTTGAGACGTGGCTTAAATCAAGGACGGCCGCATGACAATGATACGGGCGTATGTATTTACTTTCAAATATGGACCTGCCTGAAATGAAAACAACCTTTGAGTGCATCATTATTGGGTGTTTTTCTGCAGGTACTAACCACATATGTATCCCGTGTAGTATATGTGTGCGAGAGACCGTTTAGTGCCACAATTGAGACGTATATGCCGGTATAATCCGGTTAGGATTGTCTTTTTGTGAGGAATGAGTACCGACATATAATAGGAATTTGCATGAAAGATAATGTTAACAAGGAAATAAATTAACAAAGTTTCAATATGTAGGACCCTGGTTGAGTGGAAAAATGCAATAGTTGATCAGTTTAGCTCAAAGGGGATTGAGAAACAGAGTGCTCTGTTTTGGCAGCAAGCCTGCTGAACTTTAACAGAGCATAACTCACAGATTATTTATCCAATGGAGGTGTTGGATAGTGTTCTGGAAAGGTGTTTAAGTACTCAACAACTTTGTTGTAGACTTCCAGAGCTGAATCACAACTTGAACTGGCTGAAATTCCGGATGATTGTAAACTGTCCAGAACCAGGACAGATTCAAAATACTCTCTAGACTGTTCTGTTTTTCAAGCATAACTTCCTGTAGGAAAATCAAATATTATTATATGATATATTTTCGGAAAGGGTAGGAGATGTGTTAATTCTTTGTAATTCAAAGTTTCTGCAATTTCAGCACAGAATTCAGTGGAAATTAGAGTTGAAACCAGCAACTTCCAAAGGAGGTGCTGTTGAAAATTCTTCCAGAAATTCTGTTTACTTTGAATTATCATAACTTTTTAACCACAGCTGATATGAGGGCAAATAAATACTCGTTGGAAATATACGGAAGTTAACTTTAACTTTGGTATTCAGCTTGAGTCATGAAAATGCCCAGCACCAGATCAAAATCAGGAATATGTAGAAACTGGTCATTCTGGCAGAGGGATGACAGTTGAACTCATTTGAGAGATTGTTGTACCCGAGGGGGTTTAAGTACTTCTAATGGGGTAGAACATACTCATGAGTGGTTATCTTCAACTAGTGAAAGATTTGAGTATATGTCCTACTCAAGTTTCTTTGGCTAGAGACCATGTTTATGTCGTATTGAAGATAAAAGGGTAGTATACTTGATGACAAAGCAATATTAACATCTCGTAGTGACCAAACCTAGTTGAGATGAACTTCCAAAGAGGAAGTTCATCAATTTGGATTGAACTAGCTTGTATTTGGTCTGGCAATGGTGTAGCTTGTGCAAAGTTATTACATTATCTATATACGAGATGTATCGTATGTTTTACTGTCATTATGGTTTACGCCTATTTTATTGGACTGCATGAAGTATGTTGCGGGACTGATTTTTATTGTCATATGGTTTTAGATGGTTCGCACTCGGGCCACGCATGAGATCGGTGGCTCTAGCCAGCAGGGGGGTGATGACTCCCAGCCACCTGCCTACGACAGCACCCCGCAGCAACAACCACCACCGCCGCCTCCGCTTACACTAGCGGATGTGATCGCGGCCCTGGTGGGTAATCGTGAGGAGCAGACCGATCTGCTCCGCATGATCGTGCAAAATACGTCCCAGGCGGGGGAGTCAAGAGAGGGGGCCTCGTGAGTCCCACGTTGTGACGTACTTGGACTTCATGAGTACGCACCCTCCGTTGTTCACTGAAGCAGCAGAACCCCTGGAGGCCGACAACTGGCTGCGGACGATCGAGTCTAAGTTCGGGCTGCTCCAATGCACGGAGCGGTAGAAGACTCTCTTCACGGCGCAGCAGCTTCACGGTGCCGCTGGTGCATGGTGGGCGAACTATGTTGCCCCACTGTCGGATGGCCACACCGTGGAGTGGGAAGAATTCCAGGAGGCGTTCCGCGCCTACTATATCCCTCCCGGGATAATGAAGCGTAAGTTCCAAGAGTTCATGGAGCTGAAGCAGGGTCGGAGGAATGCCCATGACTACTCCCATGCCTTCAACCATCTGGCGCAGTATGCATCAGATTATGTCTCCGCTGAGGAGAAGAAGCAAGACCACTTCTATCGGGGATTAAATCCCGAGATGAATACGCATCTCGTCCAATGCAGGTGTGGCACGTTCAACGATCTCATCAACGCCACGATCTTGCAAGAAGACGCTCAGCGTGAATTGACGGCTGAGCAGCGAAAGCGCAGCACTCCACCCAGCAGTGGGGGTGGAGCTCCCCAAAAATACCGCATGGTATATCGGACACCATCTGGTCAGCAGTGGCATCCACCGGCGCGACCTCAGTGGTTCGGGGGTCGTTCTTTCCAGCCACCCCCATTCCGAACACCGATGGCACCAGCGCGATCACAACAGCAGCAGCATATGGTACCCTGGGCATTTCCACCGCCACAACACGCCCTGGATTTCCGTCCACCGATTAGCGGAGGACCGCCTCGTTACAACTGCTACACGTGTGGCCAGGCGGGCCATTTCTCGAAGGACTGTCCCCAGGGGCAGCAAAGCAGCGGGCAAGCCCAATATCAGGGCGGTGCTCGAGGCCGACCTCCGGTCAAGAAGGTTGGTCAGCAAACCGGGGGCGTTCGCAACCTCGACAATGAGGACGCCCCAGAGGGAGAAAACATGCTGGCGGGTACGTTCACTCTCAACGATCAAGCAATCATCATATTATTTGATTCTGTTGTAACCCACAACTTCATAAGTGCATCATATGTGGTTAAGCATCAACTGGAAGCCTTTCCATCCGAGTGCTATTATATGATCTGCTCACCGGGAGGAAAGATTTCAGCAACTATGATGATTCCAAAAGCACCACTGTGCTTAGGTGGGAAGATATATCACACCACTATGATTATTCTTGAGGGGCACAAGATTGATGCAATCTTAGGGATATCATGGTTAAGTTACCATGGCGCTGTCCTAGAAACCTTATCACGAACGGTGCACCTCAACTCCCCAATACACTGTCTGTAGTCCCTCATACTAGACCATCCAGTCCGGGAAGTTTCAGCCACCTATACTACTGGAGCTTCCAAGCTAGAGGACATCCCCGTAGTCCGGGAATACCCCGATGTGTTTCCGGATGATCTTCCGGGCATGCCACCTGAGCGGGATATAGAGTTCAAGATTGAGCTTTCACCCAGGACTACTCCTATCTCACAGAGACCATACAAAATGGCTCCGAACGAGCTGGCTGAACTGAAAGAACAGCTCAATGATCTGTTGAGCAAAGGTTTCATTAGACCGAGTTCCTCGCCTTGGGGATGCTCGGCGCTGTTCGTAAATAAGAAGGATGAAACCTTGAGGCTCTGTGTGGATTACTGGCCGCTCAACGCCGTCACCATCAAGAACAAATGCCCACTGCCCCACATTGACATCCTGTTTGATCAGCTTGTGGGTGCAAGTGTGTTCTCCAAGATGGACCTTCGCTCCGGGTATCATCAAATATAAATCCGGGCGGAGGATATCCCGAAGATGGCCTTCTCGATGAGATATGGCTTATACGAATATCTCGTCATGTCTTTTGGTCTCACTAATGCTCCGGCACATTTCATGTATCTCATGAACTCGGTATTCATGCCGGAGCTGGACAAGTTCGTTGTGGTGTTCATTGATGATATCTTGGTTTATTCCAAGTCAGAAGCAGAACACGCCGAACACTTGAGAATCGATCTTCAACGATTACGGGACCATAAGCTCTATGCCAAGTTCAGCAAATGTGAGTTTTGGATTAGCCAAGTGCCATTTTTGGGGCATATCATCTCAGAGGAAGGCATTGCGGTTGATCAAAGCAAAATAGAGCAAGTGCTGAAATGGAAAGCTCCCACTTCTGTCCATGATGTCAGAAGCTTCCTCGGTTTAGCAGGATATTATCGGAGATTCATTCCAAGCTTCTCCAAGCTTGCTAAGCCGATGATAGAATTATTGAAGAAGGGAACAAAATATGTTTGGAACATAGCATGTGAAGAAGCGTTCCAAGCATTGGTGGAGCATCTTACAACAGCCCCGGTCTTAGCTCAACCGGATACGACCAAGCCCTTTGACGTGTATTGTGATACGTCCGGTATCGGGCTCGGCCGCGTGTTGATGCAGGAAGGACGTGTTGTCACGTATGGCTCACACCAACTTTGAAACCATGAGCTGCACTATCCGACTCATGATCTTGAGCTCGCTGCTGTGGTTTTGGCGCTGAAAATGTGGAGGCACTATCTCCTGGGGAATTTGGTGCATCTCTACACCGGCCACAAGAGCTTGAAGTATATCTTCACCCAGAAGGAGCTGAATATGAGGCAAAGTAGGTGGTTAGAATTAATCAAAGATTATGAGATTGAGATTCATTATCACCCCGGCAAGGAAAATATGGTTGCCGACGCGTTGAGTCGAAAGTCACATGTCCATAACCTCACCATTACACCGGTGGAAGAGGCAGAGTCGAGTTTATACTTGGTTCCTTATGGATCACTCTACTACCTTGCTCTCATACCTACCATTAGGGAGGATATCATTGCAGCTCAAAAAAGTTGACAAGGGCATGGCACATCTCCGGAGACGGATAGACAACGGGGAAATCAAATGTTTCCGGAAAGATGATGAGGGGACACTGTGGTTTAATGACCGCATAGTCGTACCCTGGAATATGGAGCTGAGGAAGAAGATACTTGATGAAGCTCACTTGTCTAAATTCTCCATTCATGTGGGCAGCAACAAATTGTACCAAGATTTGAAGAGAAAATTTTGGTGGACACGGATGAAGCGGGAAATGGCAAAATACGTATCCGAGTGTGATACGTGTAGACGAGTGAAAGCGGATCACATGAGGAAATCAGGGCTGTTGCAACCCCTTAAAATCCCGACATGGAAGTGGGAAGATGAGAGCATGGATTTCATTGTGGGATTACCCCTGACTTCCAACAAGCATGATTCCATTTGGATAATCGTTGACCAATTAACCAAGTTGGCTCACTTCATTCCCGTGCATACGCGTTACAATGCCAGCAAATATGCGGAGTTGTACATTGCAAGGATTTTGTGCTTACATGGGGTACCCAAGACAATAGTCTCAGATCGAGGTGCACTATTTGTATCTCGTTTATGGGAGCAGTTGCACGCTGCATTGGGTACTAAGCTGATTAGAAGCTCCTCCTATCACCCTCAGACAGATGGACAGACTGAGAGGGTGAACCAGGTATTAGAAGACATGTTGAGAGTGTGTGCCATCCACCACGGTAGAAACTGGGATGATCATCTACCGTTGGCGGAATTCTCGTACAACAATGGCTATCAAGGGAGTATCAAGATGGCACCATATGAGGCTCTCTACGGTTGTAAATGCCGCACCCCATTAAATTGGTGTCAGTCCAGTGAAAGGGTCACATTCGTGGTTGATGTGGTGAATGACGCTGAAGAGCGCGTTCGAATGATCCAAGCCAACTTGAAGGCCGCTCAATCCCGAAAGAAAAGTTACGCTGATAAGAGGCGTAGGCCATTACACTTTGATGTCGGGGAACATGTGTACCTCCGTGTATCTCCGATGAAAGGCGTGCACTGATTCGGCATGAATGGGAAGCTCGCCCCCAGATTTATTGGACCCTATGCTATCACCGAGAAGTGTGGACCAGTGGGATATATACTGGAGCTACCGGTATCTATCCCTGGTGTTCACGATGTTTTCCATGTTTCACAACTACGAAAATGTCTGAAGTATAGGGCTTCTGTTCCCACCGAAGACATTGGCAAGCTGCAACCGGATTTGACGTATGCTGAATATCCGGTAGCAATTATTGATGAGAAGGCTCGGACCAAATGTAGCCGAACGCTGTGGTTCTACAAGATACTGTGGAGTAACCACACCGCCGAAGAAGCAACGTGGGAGAGCGAGGAATTCCTTCGCTCAAACCACCCGGATTTCATGGTGTCTCATCACGGGTAATCTCCTCTTACATCGTCGTCTCTTCTTTAGTAATCTCGGGACGAGATTGTTTTAAGGGTGGAGGAATGTAAAAGCCCAAGAAAGTGACTTGTAAAAAAAATGTTCATCACATAACAACACCACAGCTTATGTGGTGGATATCTCATGAACACTTGTGAAGAGCAAGTAAACACCATCAAGAGGATGATTAGAAGAAAAACCCATAACTCCAAAAAGTGGGAGCTCACACACATAAAAATGAGAGGATGAGTTCATTAGTTGTTCCTAAATATGTTTAGGAATTCTCATGCCATGTTTCATGTAAACCCAAACTCTTTTGAGCCACTTTTAGACATTTGTAAAAAGGGCTAATTTGAATTCAAATTCAAATTGCAGGCACTTTCATCACTTGAATTCAAAAGTGGACTTCATATTCAAACTCAGCACATTTTTCTGAGTTAGTCCACCAATTTTCATCCTCATTGGAGTTCATCTTGTCGGAGCCAAAATTGCAATAATTCAAACTGAATTTGAATTTCAAATTCAAATGGGCAGCAAATTTAGCCAAACCAATTTCTGTTGAGGAATTCAAATTCAAACCAAAACTTCAGGGCTAAGTATTTCATTCAATTGTGAGTAGCTGGGATCTTTTCAGTGAAAACAAAAATGAAAAACAGAAAAAGAATTAGAGGGGGGAGGGACCAACTGATCAGTGACTGTACTCAGAGGGAAACCGACTCTGTTGCCGTCGGTCGGCCGCCGGGGCTGTTGCCGCCTCATTGCCTTCATCGTGTGCATGCCAGAGATCATCCTGATCAGCTCGTGCTCCTCCCGATCACCACGTACGCGGCACAAACGGATTTCGCTTTCCTCCCTAGCCAGCGCCGCTCTGCTCAGCTCCCGCGCGCGCAAAAAACAGCAGCGGCGACCACACCTTCGATCCTTCGGCGCCCACCAGTGCGATCATCGGTTGCTCATGGTCTCTACAGAAAAAAGGAGCGCCAAGGTGTGATCTAGCTGTTCCCCGTGCTACACCAGCGAGTTGCGCTCGGTTACATGCTGATTAAGCCGTCGAAGTCAAGAAACTGGAAGGGACCGGCGGAGCTGTACTTCGGCTCACCGTCGACAGACCAATCCGACCATCTTCGCCTCCACGTCCTCGACAAGAAAGGTGTGTGGGGATCCCTAGATGGTGTAGCCGCAAACCATGCGGCAAATGATCCATTGGGTAGCAAGAATTTTAGAGAGTCCCAAACCTTGTGCAACGGACCGAGTTCGGCAAAAACAAAAATTCGGCTTACACGTTGAATCAATGGTCAAGTTAGCTCGCAAGTAGCTTCTAAACCTCCTAGCGTCCCTCCTCGAGGAAGAACAGAGTACAACCATCAAGAAATGCCCGAGTTATAGCCATTTCCATAGCCACCGGTGCAAACACGGCTCGGGTCGCCGTCGAGAGGTGATTTGCAAGCACTTTTAGCTTCCGAGGCTGCTCACGTCAGGTTCCTCGTGATCTACTGGTGCTCCATGAGCAAACCGTGACCCTTTTTATGCCTCAGAGAGTGAGAACGACCTCGCCGGAGCCCTAGCCTCCGTGGTTGACGTCGCACGACCATTTCCGGTCACCGCTGTCGAGCTCCGATCCCCGAGGCAAGTTCCACGTGGCGAGATAGGGCTCGGCGGCCAGTTATAGCGCTGGGGGCGGTCAGGAAGTCACTTCCAGTGAACCTCGCCGGAGTGCGCCGGCCGCCGAACACTCGGGTGCGCGCAAGGAGGAAGAAGGCGGGTGGTGGGGCCAGCACGTAGAGTTTAAACATTTCTGAGATTTTCAGTTTTGGTTCAAACTTCAACTAGCTATAACGTTTTCTATGAAGCTCCAAATTTAGTGAAATAAATTTTGCTGAATTCAGCTTTTTGATTGCTTTCCAGCAAAACGAATTTCATCTGATGAAACTCGTTAGTTTCCAGAATTAATTCCCTAAAATTTAAAATGTTGGGAATTTTATCTGGAGCATTTCTTTGTTAAAAATTTTGAAATTTGGCTGAGATGTTCGTTTGAAAATCCTTGAGTGGCAGTAAAAATTTCAGACCCATCCAAGTTCATTTAGTCCCCCTTTTGGTGTCATTAATTGAACTGCCCTGAGAAAATAGAAAAATGTACAGAAAGATTTTTCAGATTTTCTAAAATCTTGTTTAGGGCATAACTTCATCTAGAATTCTTCAAATTACATGAACCCAATTCCATTAGAACCGTCTCAAATTCTAGTTTTCAGAAAGTAATGCTTGGAGCCATGAAAATCCCTGGAAATCCATAGAGGCCCTACTAATGACCAAATAGGCTTTTATTTGTACAGAGCTCACATGAACTTTGTTTCAAATGAAACTTGGTTAAGAGTCTGGTTAGGGCTATATAGAGTTATGGTCTTTACATATTTAATTTAAAACATTGCATTTAAATTGACATGTAGTATATTGCTTACGTGTAGTCGCTGAAGGCGAGGAAACTCCGGAAGTGCTGGACTTCCTTATTACGGACGAAGCACTAAACACTGACCAGCAGCAACAAGGCAAGTCCCGGTTTGCATTAACAAATTTTACAAAGTTTTTCTTTATGTATACTTAGTATGTGGTATGTATGTGCATCAGGTGTAGGATGGATGAAACCCAAATGCATAGCCAGATTATTTCCACAAGAGTGAGGGTAGTGTTTAAGTCCTTGAGTAGTATACGCTGTGCTTAATGTTCATAGAACTTCGGTACAAGTTGATTAGTTGGAATCTACTCGCGAGTATAGGAGTCGGGACACATGGGATTGGTTGGAGTGATGTGAGATCACTTTAGAAAGAAAATGAGACTAGGCAGGGGCTAGGGCGCAGCAAGAGGAACTCTTGTGGGTGCAGCCCTGTCTGTGTCAATTGAGGACCGATCCGTGTGCGGTCCTGCTGAACATGTGTTGAACGTACCGAAGGCATATCGGATATATGGGCCCCAATAAACCGATGTAACCTAAACCTCCGGGAGTTGAGGCATAGCAAACCGATTTATAGGTGTAGGTTGAGGGCAGCAAGGTGGAAATCTGCTAACGGGCATAGAGAGATACTCCGTGTCGGGAACCTCCTGTCCATTTTGGTGCGACCGGTTCGACGTTTGGGCTGTTGGGTGAAAGGTTGTCCCATACGACATCAGTGGAGCGTGCTGTGTGCAGCTCCATGTATGGGCGTGCGTGACATGCTCTTCGGGTATCACTGCAGGTGTATATCGAGTCAATTCGCCGTCCCTCACGGTGATGAGTACCGCTTGTTCACTGCATCGTGACGTAGATAAATTATGGAATGTTATGATTCAATTCTGCTGATATGTATAATTGTATTGCTACATGTGTGCCACCAAATATTGCTTACTAAATTTCAGATTCATGAACTGTTAACTTGTGGCTAAAATATGAAATAAGGATGAACTTGTAGGCGTGTTCATTTGTTGTAAATTACCATCCCATGTTTGTTGTAAGCTGCATGTAGAGTTTCATGTCTAGGTGAGTCGGTTAAGTCTTGTTGAGCCATCGTGCTCACAGTTGCTGCTGTAAGTGTTTTTCAGGTGATGACTACCCCACGGACTCGGGTTACGAGTCCATCGGCGAGGGCTACCCTCCTTCGGGGACCACGGCTGAGTGGGAGCCGTACGTACCATGCTCAGCTGAGTGCAACTAGTGTGGGTTGCCCATAGGGCTGGGCAACTGACTTTTGCTAGATAGATGAGTGTGAGTTGTATAAACATAGCTTCCGCTTTTATAATCCAAATACTAGTTTGTAACTGAAGTCTTGTACTAGTTTGTACATATTCAGTTGGTGTTCTATGTAATACAATATGGTTCTTGTGATGTGTGCTGTCGGGTGTCGCATCGTGCGGCACCACCCTCTGAGATCCTGGATGAGCGGATTCCGGTCCGCCACAACATGAACTATTAGAGTATCTGTTAAATCCATTCATGTGAAAACTTTTAGTAGGTATCCTAGTTTCATTGCCACAAATAGTTATACTGTGGAAATTGTGTTGACATTGATTAAGTTTGTTGATGCTTCTGGATATGTACATTCAAGGAGCTCTTGACTTGTTTAGCTCATATTAAATTTGTTGTATGACTAAAGTTAGGATGTTCACAAATATACCAGAACTGAATGTGTGTCTACGTTGATTACTTTGATATTGGGAGAATTTATTCTACAAAATTACATTAGACTCAAGCCTCATTGACATTGGTTTTGCGAATTGCCCCTTTGAATCTGATCTGTAAAGAAAAAAGAAAAAAGAGACCCGAAGCTGATTATTAGAGTCCACGTAGATGACCTTGTGATCATATTCAACTCTTTATAATACAAAGACATATCTACCATTTAATTAATTTAAGAACATTTTTAGTGTGACAAACAAGGATGATGACATGAAATGAATCATACTCTACAAAACAATCTAATCCATTAAGAAATTACCAAATATAGTCAAACAAAAAATGGTAGATCAGTGCACGATGGTTCCACTTATGCAGAGTTCGGATACTCAAACACGAGAAAAAGGGTACCAAATAAAATAGAGCATCATTATTGGTATATATCATTGTCATATTCATAGCGGTGACATCATTATTTTACCCTTCTCCTAACTTTAAAAAGGCTATACCCCCAGATCGTGGTGCACACACAAAAAATTTGTTTTTCAAGCTCTACAGAAGATGTTTTTTAAAGCTCTACAAAATAGCAATGCACCTGCTTGCCTTTTTTTTAAGCATGTTAGTCACAGAGACAAAGATTTCCACTAGAATTCATAAGATCCTTGGACAATTGTTAGTGTTTCTGAGGATCACGAGATTACCGGCTAAGGCGGGAAACTACAGATACAGTGCATAAGCGATCTGATCTACTACCCTGAGGATGAAATTCTAACTGATCTGGAGACCTTCAAGACCCACAATACAAGCTGCACTACGTGGACGTGAACTATTTTATTATCTATGAAAAATATTCTACAAAAACATATAGTATCTATCCTAGGTTCATGACCACAATTGGGTGTTCCTTATGGACCTGTACCTTCAAGGATCTCTTGACTTGTGTGAGCTCGTGTTAATTTTATTGCATGACTAAAGTTGTTCCAGAGCTGAATGTGTGTTTAGGACGACTATTGTGATATTGGAAAAATATTATTCTACAAAATTTTATTGGACTCGAGCCTCATTGACTTTGGTTTTGCGTGGTGCCCCACTGAATCTGGTGTCGAATGAAAAAAAATAAAGGGGCTAGATGCTGATTGTTGGGGTCTACGTAGATGATCTTGTGATGAAAATCAATCCTCATATAATATAAAGACATATTTACAATTTTTTTATTTTAGTTAATTTTTACAGTGAAGAGCTGGGATTATAAGATGAAATGAATCATACTCTACGAAAACTTAATCCATTCAGAAATTTGCAATATATTGTAAAGAAAAAACGGTAAATCGGTGCACGTAGGTCCCGCTTATGCTGGGTGCACATACTCAAACACGAGAAAAGGTACCAAATACTATACGGCTTCATTGCTGGCATATATCAATTTCATATTCATTGAATTGGCATCATTATTTTGCCATCCTCCTCACTTTATAGGGGCTGTAGTTGTCACATATGACCCCCTCCCTTCTTGCCCATCGCGGTGTACACACAAACAAACTCTATTTTCCAAAGCTCTGTGGAAGATGGGTTCTCTAATTTATTGGATCATGAGAAAATTGGGAGGAAGAAAGATAGCAATGCACCTGCTCGCCTTTGCTTGCAACAGCTGGTCACAGGGACAGGATTGTAGGCTTGTAATGGAATTCATTACATCATTGGACAATTGTGAGTGCTTTTGTTGAAGGTGAGAACACAGGTAGAGGCGGCACACAGCAAATATTGTGCATGAGCAATCTGATCTACTACCTTCAGGACGATGAAATTCTTACTGAGCTGGAGGCGTTCAAGACACACCTGGCCAGCTGCTCTATGAAGACATGAACTATTAGAGTATCTGTTAAATCCATTCCTGTGAAGACCTTTAGTAGGTATCCTAGTTTCATGGCCACAAGTAGGTATACTGTGAAAATTGTATCAACATTGATTCAGTCCGTTGAGGCCTCTGGATCTGTACCTTTGAGGAGCTCTTGACTTGTGTCGGATCGTGTTAAACTTGTTGTATGACAAAAGTTAGTATGTTTACAAATATACTAGACTTGAAAGCATGACCACGCTGGCTATTGTGATGTTGGAACAAATTATTCTACAAAATTTTATTAGACTCAAGCCTCGTTGATATTGGTTTAATTTTACGAAGTTCCCCTTTGAATCTGATCTGTAAAGAAAAAAAGAAATAACGAGACTTGATGCTAATTGTTATGGTCCACGTACAAGACCCTGTTATCATATTCAACTCTTGTATACTACAAAGAAATATATACAATTTAATTAATTTCAATACGTTTTTAGAGTGACAAACAAGGATGATAACATGAAATGAACCACACTCTACAAAAACAGTCTAATCCATTAAGAAATTTACCATATATAATAAAAAAATTAGTATATTGATGAATGATGGTCCCACTCATGGAGGGTCCGGATACTCGAAGGAGAGAAAAAGGGTACCAAATAAAACAGAGCATCATTATTGGAATATATCATTGTCATATTCATAGCGGTGACATCATTTATTTTACCAGTCCTAAGTTTAAAGAGGCTATACGCTCCGATCGCGGTGCACACACAAACAAACTTTGTTTTTTACAGCTCAGGAAGATTGGTTCTTGGATGCATGGGATCATGACAAGATCGGAAAAAAGATAAATAGCAATGCACCCTCTTGCCTTTATTTTCAACATGTTGGTTACCAAATAAAATAGAGCACCATTATTGGCATATATCATTGTCATATTCATAACAGTGACATCATTATTTTGCAATTCTCCTAACTTTAAAGAGGCTAAACCCTCTGATTGTGGGTGTACACACAAAAAACCTTGTTCCTAAAGCTCTAAGGAAGATGGGTTTTTAAATGTATGGGATCATGAGAAGATCGGAAAGAATAAAAATATCAATGTACCTGCTTGCCTTTCTTTTCAATATGTTTGGTCACAGAGATAAAGATTTCTACTGGAATTCACAAGATCCATGGAGAATTGTTAGTGTTTCTGTGGATTGCGAGATTATCGGTGAAGGCGGGACGCTACAGATATGGTGCATGAGCGATCTGATCTACTACCCTGAGTATGATTTTCTTACTGGAGGCCTTCAAGACTCACCAGTGTAACACACTGATCAGCAATAAAAAAAACCTAACCCACCCCGCCCATCCCGCCGCCTCTCCCATCGTGCACGCCCATGGCGCCCCCACTCACCCCACTCTCGCCGAGCCCCGAACCCTCCGCTGCGCCTCACCTCCTCCCTCAGCATCGCCGCCCTCTGTCCCTTAGCTAACGGTGGAACCGTCCCCCTCCACCCTCCCCTGGCCGGACCTCCTCGCCAGCGCGGCAGCCGCCACCCTGCCGCCTCGCCTCCTCCCCGAGGGCCCCCACCCCTCCGCCTCCTCGCTCGACCCCGCCTCCCCACTCGCCTCGCACCGCCCACCTTCTCCTTCACCGCCGCACCCTCCTCCTGCTCGGCGCCTGCCTCTGCCTCACCTCGTTCGAGCCGGACACCGACAAGGCGGCACTGCTTGCCTTCTTCACCGTCGTGTCCCGCAGCAGTGGCCGTGCGTGCCTCAACTGGGCCTCATCCCCACGCGCCTGCAGCGTCTGGACCATCGTCATCTGCGCCGCCGACGGGACCCGCATCCTTGCGCTGTGCTTCCCGGGCCTCGGCCTCTCGGGCCCCTTGCCACGCGCACGCTCGGGCGCCTCACCGTGCTGCAGGTGCTCAGCCTCCGTGCCAACGTCTCCAAGGCTGAGCTCAAGGAACGACTCGTGAAGCTCTACGAGGTGAAGGACCCCAGCTGCATATTCGTCTTCAAGCTCCGCACCCACTTCCGAGGGAGTGTTTTCTTCGACCGGGTGTTTAGCGTTGGGGACTCGCTCACGGACACCGGAAACTTCCTGCTCTCCATGCCCGAGGACTTTACGGACCCTGCGCGGAACCTGTCTATGCCCAGACCTTCTTCGGCCGCTCCTCCGGCCACTACTCCGATGGCAGGAAACTTCTCAGCTTCTTCGGTGACTTCTCCAACCCTCTCCGTTTGCTCTCCTCTATTCACCATTTATTATCCGCTCCCAGGTATTCTTCCGTCGCTGTCAGCGGTCCGTGCCCACGCCGCGGCATCCTCGGCCTAGGGCCCATCGCCGACGACACCGCCTCCCTCGTCGTCGTGCAACTGCTCCTCCTCGAGTCCGAGAACCCGCTCAAGCCCTTCCACCTCTACATCAACTTCCCCGGCGGCGTCTCGCCGCATCCTGCCGCGTGGCGCCCTCCTCCGCTGCAGGCGGTTGCCTCACCCTCGAGGTGACAGCGTACTCCTCCTTCCCGTGGCCCTTCCACGCCCACGTCAAGGTGTTACGCCTCCTCCACACGCTCGACATCACTGGCGCTGTGTCCCAGCGCCCATCGCTCATCTTGGTCATCAAACGCCAGCTCAGGGTGCGGACTATCTATGAGAGCAAGTTCCTGGACCACAATCCTGAGTGCCACCTCGCGGTGTCTGGATCTCCTGCGAGGCAGAGTTGTTGGAAAGCTCTCCCGGAAACTCCCCGGTGTGGGTTGACACCCCAACCCCATCTTTGCTGATTGCCGGTGAGTTTCACCACCCTTTCCGACGTCCTCTCGTTTTATTCATCTCTCCTAGCCCCTGACGACGCTAACGTCTTTTCCATTCACCATAACACGTCTTGGACCCGAAGGACGCGCGGGAAGGACATCCCAATGGCGATCCCGACGATGCCCGAAGAACATCACCATTCCTCCATGTCGCGAGCGGTTTTCCTCTCCTTCCCAAGCCGCACAAACCCTCTAGCGTATACGTGTACAAGTGATGATCAAGAAACAACGTGAAAACTTTGAAGATGAAGAGTTCAATCCGTGGACTGAGCTAGTTCAATTTTGAACTCCACTTCGCGTTCGAGCGGCATGCCCGGTAAATCTTCTGGAAACACGTCCGGATATTCCCGAACCGCTGGAATGTCCTCCAGTTTCTTGGATTCAACGTTGTGTACAGAAGTAACTTCTGGTGCAACATTTCTCAGAATCAACGTGTGTTGCCCGTGCTTATTTGAATTCAGCTGCACCGTTCGTGAACTAATATCAGAGATAGCTTGGTGATGTGTCAACCAAGCCATTCCCAAGATGATGTCAATCCGCAAGGCTTCCATTATGATAAGAGTAGTAGGATATTTCCGCCCATCCAAAGATATAGGCGCTCGAGCAACAATCCTGCCCGCTGTCCTACTACCTCCCGGTGAATTAATTTAATATGATGCGGCCAAGGTGGTTGATGGTATTTGGTGCTTAACCACATAATCTTTGCTGATAAAATCATGTGTGGAACACGAGTTGAATAACACAAACATGAGCTGATCACGTAGGCTGAACATACCCGCAAACACGTGTTCTCCCACGGGAACATCTTCAACTGCCATATAGTTTACATTTCCCACTTTCAGCGCTGTCCTCCTTGGCTGACCATGGGATTTCTTTACAGCTTGCGATGATATGTTACTGCTGCCCTGTTTGGTCAAGTTTGTCAAACTTTCCAACTAACAACAAGGAATGATGAAAGATAACTAATGACTATGTCATGGAACTTAGAGAAGTATAAAAACCTTCATGTCCACAACAAGTCTCAAGTTACATGGCAATGAGCAATGCTCTGTTCAGAATGACCATTTGGCTTTAATCCCAGAATTTGATTATGAAAATTGCAGTTTCATGTAAAAGCCCAAGAAAAGGGACTTGCAAAAAATTTTCATCACCTCACAACACCACAGCTTTTGTTGTGGATATCTTGTGATGACTTGTGAAGAGCAAGTAACCACCATCAAAAGGGTGATTAGAGGGGAAAGCCCTAACTTTCACAAAGTGGGATTCCTACACATGAACATGAGAGGTTGAGCTCACCCCTAGAACTTAAAAAGTCTTGGGAAGGTTTAGGCCAAGTTTCATGCAAATCCAACACTTTTTGAGGCACTTTTGGAGGCATTTGAAAAAGAGGCCAATTTGAATGTAAATTCAAATTGCAGCAACTTTCATCACTTAAATTCAAAAGTTAACTTCATATTCAAACTCAGCACATTTTTCTGAGTTAGCCCACCAATTTTCATCCCCATTGGACTTCATCTTGTTGGGAGCCAAATTTGCAATAATTCAGAATTTCAGTTCAAATATGAAGCAAATTTAGCCAAACCAAATTCAAACTTTGGAAACCAAATTCAAACTATGACTTGGTGCTTAAGTCTCAGATTAATTGTGAGTAGCTGGGATATTTGCAGCAGAAGGGGGAGAAAGAATTAGAGGGGAGAAAAGGGCCCACTGGTCAGCAGACTTAACACAGAAGCATCCTCAGCCGATCTTCTCTCGACCGAGCACGCGCGCCAGCAAGACACGGCGTCGGCGCCCGACCACCTCAGCCAGCCAGCTCCTGCTTCGGCGTGGGAGGTGGCACAGCAGGTGTCGCGCCCTCCACCGCCCTCAGTGGCCTATAAAAGGCGCGAAACCGCTGGCGAGCTCCTGTTTTTGCGAACCTCAGCAACTAGCCGCCTAATCGCCCGAGTGCTGATCGCTCGCCAACCGAGCTGTGATCATCCTCCGCCCTCGACGTCCATAGGAAAGTGGAGCGCAGCTTGTCCTCGAGACCACCGCGCAAACCGTTCCAAGGTTCGACCTTTGTGCGCAGAGAATTTTCCAGTTTAGGGCGGAGAGCTCATTTCGGGACCCGATTAGGTTTAGGAGAAATTCGGGAGAATCGTCTTGTGAGAGGTCGAACGGAGCTGTGAGATAACATCTAGAGGTTCTAGCGCCCCTTCTCGATCAGAAACCGGAAGGAAACCACCGCCGGAAACCTAGGTTCACCATAGAACAGTTTGGCGGAAGAGGGAGTCACCGGTGAGGTCCGGGTTACCGGCCGTTTAGGTCCTGACCAAGGTCATGCCGGGTTTCCCTAGGTCTCCCTGAACGTGGTGACGCGATTAGCGTGCGAAGGAGGTGGTCAGGAGGGCGGGAACGTGTTGCCGAGGTAGCACAGAGGCATAGAGCTCGTTGCCGGCGAGCTACGGCGGTTAGCCGGCGGTGGCATGGTGTCCAGCATGTTCAGCGTCCGAAATTATGTAGGGGCGGTGAGTCTCATCGTCGCCGGCGAGCTAGATCGCCGGGAACGCCGACCTCGCCGGAGCTCCGGCGGCTCGTGCGGCGGCATCGGGAGGTAGACGAAGGCGCGGGCCCCACGTGTCAGCCGCTGAGTTAAGCGCGCGCGAGCGGGTTAGTTTAAATTAATCCGGGCGGGCCCCGCTGTCAGCCTCGGATTAAGCGCGGGAAAGGATTTTCTGTAGAAAATAATTCAGGGATCAGCCCAAAATTTAGAAATTCATAATTTTGGCTAGGAAGCTCCAAATTCAGTGAACCAAATTTTGCTAAACTCAGAATTTTGAGTAATTTCCAGCAATACCAATTTCAGCTTATGAAACTAAATAATTTACCAGAATTAATTCTCTAAATTTAAATTGTTAGGAATTTTATCTGGATAACTACTTTATGAAAAATTCTGAAATTTGGCTGAGATGTTCACTGGAAAATCATTGAGTCACAGTAAAAATTTCAGACTCATCCGAGTTCATTTAGTTCCCCTAATGGTGTGATTAAGTTAACTTCCCTGAGAAAATAGAAAAATGTACAGAAACATTTTTCAGATTTTCCCAAATCTTGTTTAGGGCATAACTTCCTCTAGAATTCTTCAAATGACATGAAACCAATTCCATTAGAACCGTCTCAAATTCTAGTTTCCAGAAAGTAATGGTTGGAGCCATGAAAACCCCTGGAATTCCTTAGATGCTCTAATATTGAGCAAATATGTTTTTATTTGTACAAGGCTCAAATGAACCTTGGTTCAAATGAAACTTGGTCAATACTCTAGTTAGTACCTTACCAAGCCACCATAAAAATTTCAGAACCAAAGGGGAGGGCTAGCTAGAGCTATAGTAATTACTTATTCAAGTTTGAACATTGCAATTGAATTGACATGTAGTATCTCATTAACGTGTAGTCGCTGAAGGCGAGGAGACTCCGGAATTGCTCGACTTCCTTCTTCCGGACGAAGACCTAACCACTGACCAGCAGCAACAAGGCAAGCCCCGGTTTGCATTAACCCTTTTATAAAGTTTTGCTTTGTTTACATGTCTAGTGTGAAGTATGAATGTGCATTAGGTGTAGGATGGATGGAACCCCACTTGCATAACCAGAATTTTCCTATAGGTGTGAGGGTACTGTCTAAGACCTCAAGTACACAGGCTATGCTTAATGATTCATAGGACTTCGGTACAAGTCGAGTAGTTGGAATCTAATCGCGAGTTTAGGCTTGGGACACACGGGATTGGTTCGAGTGACGTGAGGTCACTTTAGTAATGAAAATTAGACTAGGCAGGGGCTAGGGCGCAGCAAGAGGAAGTCTTGTGTGCGCAGCCCTGTCAGTGTCGATTGAGGACCGATCCGTGTGCGGCCCACGCTGATCAAGTTTGAACGTACCGAAGGCATATCGGATATATGGGTCCCGATAAACCGATGTAACCTAAACCTCCGGGCGTCAAGGCATAACGCACCGATTTATAGGTGTAGGCTGAGGTCAGCAAGGTGGAAATCTTCTAACGGGCATAGAGAGATGCTCCATGTAGGGAACCTCCTGCTCATTTCAGTGCGACCGGTTCGACATTTGGGCTGTTGGGCGAAAGGTTGTCCCGTACGGTATTGAGTGAGTGTGCTGTGCAGCTCCACAGGTGGGCGTACGTGACGTGCTCTTTGGGTCTCCCTGCAGATGTATATCGAGTCGATTCACCGTCCCTCGCGGTGAAGAGTACCACTTGGTCACTGAGTCGTGACGTAGGCTAATATATGAGACGTGATGATTCAATATTGCTGTTATGGTATGATCGTATTGCTACTTGTGTGCCACCAATTATTGCTTACTAAATTTCAGAATCATGAACTGATAACTTGTGGCTAAAAGATGAAATAAGGATGAACTTGTAGGCGTGTCCGTTTTGCTGCAGTTTGACCGTCCCATGTTCATTGTTCACTACATGTAGAGTTCCATGCCTAGGCGAGTCGGTTAAGTCTTGTTGAGCGATCGTGATCACGGTTGCTGCTTAAGTGTTTTTCAGGTGAGGAGCCACCCACGGACTCGGGTTATGAGTCCACTGGTGAGGGTTACCCTCCATCAGGGACCACGGCTGAGTGGGAGCCGTACACGCCGTGCTGAGCTGAGAAGTGCAGCTAGTGTGGGTTGCCCTAGGGCTGGGGAACCAACTTTTGCTAGATAGGCTGGCGTGAGTTGTACAAAATAGACTTCCGCTGTGTAATATAAACACTAGTTGGTAACTGAGCAGTGTACTACTTTGTACATTTCAGTTGGTTTTCGATGTAATACAATGTACCCTTATGATGTGTGCTGTCGGGTGTCGCATCGTGCGGCACCACCCTCTGCGATCCTGGATGAGCGGATTCCGGTCTGCCACATTTCATATCTCACGTTGAATATAAAAGTTATATATAACTTCAATATCTTTCCTACGAGTATTTATTTGGCTTCATATCTGTTCTGGATCAGAAGTTGTGATATTTCAAAGTTGACAGAAATCTGGAACAATTTTGACAGCACCTCCTTTGGAAGTAGCTGTTTTGTCCGCAAGATTTCATACAATTAAAATCCAAATCTGGAGAACCTTTGAACTACAAAGTCATAGCACATATCACAAACTTTCCAACGGTGTCTTACATGATCCTTATAAAGTTTTTTACAATAAGTTATGGTCGAAATACAGAAAATTCCAGAGAGCATTTTTGGTCTGCCCTGTTTTTGGACAGTTAACACCCATCTGAGATTTTCATCCATTTGGAGGGAGATTCTGTTCTGGAGTTCTGCAGAAAAGTTGTAGAAGACTTCAAAACCTTTCCATAAATGTATCCTTCACCTCCATTGGTTTAACCAATAAAAAGTTATGACCCGTTAAATTCAGCAAATATTCTGCTAAAAACAGGGGAGATGGTTTCTAAATATTTGAGATGGGAACTATACTCCCAATTGACTCTTAGTCCAATATAGGAGTTCAGTAACCCCTAATGGAATTCTAGACTCCAAAATTACTGTTTTCTTTGAAACCTTTCTTTTTCATGCAGTTAAGAACATTTCACAGTACTGTGTTTCCTCACCAAATCAAAATCCTAACCGGCGTTACACGGGCATATACGTCTCAGATGGTAGCGCTAAAACGATCACACACACACACACGTGTTTTAAACGGAATGTTCTACTCGTGGTTAAGTACCTGCAGAAGAACAATCAATAATGGAGCACACAAGTGGTTTGTCATTTCAGGCAGGTCCATATATATCATAGTAAAAACATACACCCCGTATCATTGCCATACAGGCCGTCCTTGAGTCAAGCCACGTCCCAAGGTACATGGTCGCGATTTCACACCACACGACGGGGAACCCGAGTAGAGCGCGAACGGATCGTCACAGTTGGGAATTTTATCAACCCAACGGATACCACCTACTACCCTGCAGGGTACGCCGATGGCGAGCACTGTGTATGTCTTCCTAGGCTATTTCCAGAAGAACACACTATCGTGTTACCGACCACACGATGGGGTTTCCACTTTCTTGCCTAATGCATTGCCAGGGACCAGCGTTTCATATGAACTCAGGAACATGAAGAGTTCAAGAGTTTCATATTGACGTCTCACACCAAGCTGTGAGACCTATACCCTGAACCACTTTCCTCGTCAGGGGAGCTAACCGAAATTGATCCGCTTTCGGTGGTGTTCCTTACCATTCTTACCTCCACGTAGGTGTGTCGTTACAAAATTGAAATACGAAATAATAACACACTGTTAGCTTGCCACCTTAAGTAACTATGCTAGTAATAGTCCTTATGTAGGCATACTATACGTTCCTCACTCGTATACTTCTAATTTTTTGAAAATAAGCTCTTTTCATGCATGCTATTCCCAATGTGGTTCTGATACCACGCCTGTGGGGAACCCCTTCCGGGATCCACACTCGAGGATACACATTGGGTGGTGCCGTGCGATGCGGCACCCAACAGTATACACGAGAAGAACCATAAACGTATAAAGTCTTTTATTTATCAACATAGTGTCAATTACAAAATAATGTACCACGAGGGTACGCGCAGCGGAATATACAGACACACTTACTCTTGGTCCTAACTACGCAAAAGAGAAGACATCCAGCCCAAGGAAGCTTCATACTAGCTTCCACAAAGATGAGTGGAGCTGCAGGGTTTCCGGTGAGTCTCTGATGGCTCACCGAACAACCATCTTCGTAGCAAATTTTATATAACCTGCAAAACACTAATAATGCAACCTTTAGCATGATGGCTTAGCAAGACTTAACCGACACTCCTAAACATGAAACTCTATATGCAGGGATTAATAATATAGGACAATTATGTTACAACAACGACACGCCTACATGTTGATCCTTACTTTCAGTTTAATAGCAGCCGATTATTATGCCTTAGGCAGCCCTCACATCGGAAGTCCACAATCAAACAAGAAACACTTTCCTCCGATGTGGTGATGCCCAAAGAGGAAGATAAACTTAGTGAGCTCTACAACTATAGCATACATGGTTGGCAATACAATAAGCTAAAGAACTTCACATCAGCAATGATTCATCTCACTTCATCTGGAAATAATTACTACGTCACAACGCAGTGAACAAGTGGTACTCATATAACTACGAGGGACGGTGACCCAAATCAGGACACACCCGAAACACACGATACATACACCCGCCTCGAAAGACTCACACTAGAGCTTTTTCTTACGTTGTATGCAGCAACCTTTCACTCCAATGCCGAACCAGTTCTGCCGACCCATCAGAAGGGCCACTACCCGGAACACGTCGAAGTTGCTCCACTAGCGGGTTTACACCTCTGACACCAACCCCCAAAGGACGGCCGCATAAGTTTCGACATGAGAGTACCCGAGTTACATCGGTTTCCTGGACCCCATAATTCTAGTATGCATCCGGTACTGTTCAAACTTGCTCAGCAGGACGGCATACGCATCGGTCCTTAACCAACACAAACAGAGCTACGTCAACACAGGCCCAACGTCCTGCTACTCCTACTCTCTGCTCGGTCTCATTTTTCCATTCCAGTTATTCCATTCTCTAGAATCATATCCCGTTGAACAAAAATCCTAACCTCGCGAGTAGCTTCCAACTACCCGACTTGTACCGGTTCCTATGCAACTTAAGCCTCGCAGAAAACTACACGAAGGTAACCTATTCTACCCTGTAACTCCAAGGGTTTGTGGGTCCTGCATTTGGAGTATCAATCACCTTGACCTAATGCACAATACATACTAGACCAATAAAAGTGATACAAAGTATAATATAATTAAAAAGCTGTTAAATGCAAACCGGGTCTTGCCTTATGTTGCTGCAGGTTTATTACTACTTTGAAGTCAGTATCTTGTTGATGGTTAAAACCTCAACTATCAGCTCCGAGTCGAGTTCGTTGTCGAACTCCTTCGTCGTGTTTCCTACCGATATGAATATGCACAAGATTTATATTGCGAGTAAGGAATTATAAAACAAATGTGTTTTATGAACTAAGAATGGTTTAGACCAACTCTAAAGTGAGAGATGAGCTCTGTTATGGACAGAAACAGAGGATACATTAGGTGGGCAGTGGATGTTTGGACTAAATTCCAAAGAGTTATATCTAATGGACATAAGAAAGGTAGTGGAAAGAACCAGCAGAAACTTGAGAAGATGATCTCAACTTGCTCTGAAATTTTTACAGTGGTCCATAGATCATACATAGGTATGGCTTGCAAAATTTCAGACAAGGTTGATGTAAGATGTGGCCTAAAGAATTTTCTTAGCTATTTGGCTTCTCTGAATTCCTATGGCAATTATAGTTTCTTTTCATGCTCCGAATTTGTTTTTTCAGAAACTTGGGAGTCTCATGAGTCCATAGGACTTGGTTTCACCATTGTTGGAGCTTCCTACACAGATATGTGAATTTTACAAGTTGGAGCTAAAAGCTGAAAAATCTTTCTGTTATTTTTCCTAATTTTCAGAGACATACAAGATTGAATCAACATTTGGCTAAGCAAATAAAGTCCAACGCATCTGAAATTTTTACTGGAGTTCAATGATTTTTGGAATAATGTCCTGCCCAAATTTAGGAATTTTCCAATAAACAGAACTCTGTAAAAATTCCTACAATATTTTTTTAATGAATTAATGAGCCAAATCCAGGGACTTTTATAAACACTGGGCTGACCCCTAGATATTACTCTCTGAGAGGAATCCAACAAAATTTATTTGACAATTTTTGGACATTCCTACACAAAGTTATAGCTCTTCATAGTTTGAACTAAAATGGTAAAATCTGGAAATATTTAAAACCTGCCCGTGGGCCCCACCTGTCATCCCTCATCTTCAACCTCGCGCCAAACAGGGCCAGTGGCGGCGCCCTCCGGCAAGGGTCGCCGGATCGGCCTTCCCGGCCACCTCCCGACCCCCTGCTGCCCCCCCCCCCCCCCCATTTTCCACAACGCTGAACATGTTGGTGAGGTCGCCGGCGGCCGGAGCTCACTGGAAAACAGTGGGCACCGATGACAGCAAGAAATAGGGTTCCGGCGTGGTTGCGGCGGCTCGTTTCTTCACAAAACGATCGGTTCTTGGGCTCTAAAGCACCAGGGGATCGTGTAGAAGATCGACATGAGGTCTAAACGAGCCCGGGAGCTCTCCAAACCCATCAGCACCGTGCGCCCGACATGATCCGGCGGTACTCCCTTGAAAAGAACTTGGATTTCTTGCTCTATACCTAATTTCTCGGCCTAGGATCGAGGGAGGAAGTGTGCTAGCTAGTTAAGAACTTGTGTGCAGAGTTTGGAACACAACCAACACGAATTGAGGACGAATTTTGCAATTCCTTACCTCGGGGTCAGTTTGTACCGCCCGGGAGAAAATCTTGAAATTCTCCCTCTGGGATCAATGGCTAGGGCTAAGCTTTGGAGAGGAGTAGCTCCGGTTGTGCGTGCACCGATGAGTAAGCTCGTTTGGGCTTGAACTTGCACGGTGTGGGCTGTCCACGGTAGCCGAAACCGGTTCTTCGGTGTTCACTTCGGGAGCAGCGGCACTTTGCCGGTTTTAGGTGCAAGAGAGCTTGGGACAGTGGAGGAAAAGGGACTAGCCAGATAGAGCACACGTTGGCGCTGCTCTTTGCTGTGGAGAGCTCGAGAAATCGAGCTACGGTGCTGGCTGTGTGATCGGGAGAAGAACAGAGCGGCGCAGGTTGTGTTTGCGTCGGGTGTGAGGGAGGAGAGCCAGGGAGAAAGCAAAAGAGGGTTGTGGCACTTGTGGTGTGTTGATCAGACCGGGCAAAGGATCAAGCAATCAGGAGGTGGCGCCAAACTTCACCCCGAAGTCATCTGCCGGCGTGCTGTACAGTGCTCGAGCGAGGGAGGAAAGACAGAGTCGGTTGAAGCCTTGTGTGTATGACATGTGGGGTCCACCTCTCCCCTTATCCCCCAATTTCCGTTTAAAATAGCAAACGAGCTCCAAATTTGATCAAACTCGGAGGATAGACCAAAAGAAATGTGAGCAACACAATGGTGCACTCAAATTTGAATTTTAGTGAAGTCAGAATTTGAAATTGAGATTTAAATTCAAATTCGACTCCCCCCCGTTTCAAATCCAACGACTAGGAAATCCTTTCCAAATGATCTTAAATTTTTGCTGGGCTACCCGTGGATGTGTGGAGAACCAACTGGTACCTTTAGATCTCCATGTTCGGGAATTTTTGCAAGTTCAAGTTTAGACTTGGAGCTCACACCTTTAAATTCAAAAGTTTAAATTCCCTCTCATTTTCTCGGTGTGAATTGCAGCTCCATTTGCTAGAATTTTGGGATTTCACACAGCCCCCAGTGGTGCCATATTCCTTTCATCCAGGGTGGACAGCACCTAAGAGATCTGCTCATGAAAGAATATCGCAGCCTGTCAAAGACCGTTTGAGCTATGACACCAATCGATCATATAAAAATTTTGAAAACAGAGGTCCCAAGAAGGAGTGGCGCCCCAAGACATCAAGTACTGAAATTATGAATTTCGGCAAGAAAAAAGAATCTAATGATGATGCTGATACCCTTACAGTAGGCACTCAAGTCTTGGTGCTTAAAAAGCCATTTGGGGAGAAATCATCTGAACCTAGCAGCATTGCAGCAACTATCCAGCAAGGTTCTTTGGCCAATGATCATGAAGCTGGCTCTAGCAATGCCAAACTGGGTGACTCTAAATTTACTGAACCCAGGTAGTGTCCTCCCGGGTTAACAAAGACTAAAAATAGGAGGTTGCAATGCATGAGGAACTAAGAAAGAGCAGAGCACGTAGCAGAACAGAGGAGGGATGAATGTTTTAATGAGATTCGTCCTATGTTACCTTCCAAGGTGTGGGTGCCTAGACATGCGGAAACTGCCATGGCTCCCGTGGTTAACGCTGCAGTCATTGTACCATCCAAAGAGAACTGCGCTGAGGATGATGATGAAGAGATGGTTGATTATGAGAACACTCCGGTGAGGGAAGGTATGGATATGAATATGCTTTATTACTTACCTTCTGAATTTCGTGCCTTAGATGAGGAAGGAGAGGTAGCACAGCTGGACCTTGGCCCCAAAAATGCCGTCTTCGAGAAGCCAAAAGAACCGGTAAACCACCTGAAGCCATTGTATATCAGGGGCCATATTAATGGATCACCAGTTTCTAGAATGCTTGTTGATGGCGGCACAGTGGTGAACCTTATGCCGTACTCAGTCTTTAATAAGTTGAAATTAAATGAAGATTCTCTGATGAAAACAAATATTGTGCTGAATGGGTTTGAAGGCAAAGAGAATACAGAAGCCAAAGGAGTCATGAGCGTTTAATTGACCGTGGGGAGTAAGACTTTGGCTGCATCCTTCTTTGTTGCTGAGGTACAAGGTAATTACAATGTTATTTTAGGCCGTGATTGGCTTCATGCAAACCAGTGCGTCCCATCTACTTTGCACCAGTTTTTCATACAGTGGGTTGATGATGAAGTGGAGGTTGTTCATGCGGATAATTCAGCTTGTGTTGCTTTAGTTTATTCATTAGTGGATTGGAAACATCCCAATGCTACTTACAGGCCGCGATTTTTCAGATTTTGGTTTTCTCAGCGCCACAAAGAGTGGTTTTGTGCCTATTTCTTTGAAGCCGATTGGTAATGATCGGCTCCCACATGCATAGTTTAATGGAGCAAAACAAAGAGTGGTTGCAAAAGCGGCTTGCTGATTATCGGTCCAATGAGAACGATATGTGTGAGACTGTAGAAGAGTTAGATGATATGAGCAAGTTGGGTCAAGGTTTTATGTCGACTGATCCATTAGAAGAAATAGACATTGGATATGGTCTGGTTCCTAGGCCGACATTTGTAAACACAAACTTAGAACAAGGCTATAAAAAAATTTTGATAGCACTTTTAAAAGAATATATTGACTGCTTTGCATGGGAATACCACGAAATGCCAGGCTTAAGATGCGAGCTCGTAGAGCATCTGTTATCTATCAAGGCTGGTTTTAGGCCTCATAAACAGCCAACCAGGAAGTTCAATCCCAGAATGTACGACCGTATTAAAGACGAGATCGGTCATTTACTAAAAGCTAATTTTATTAGACCTTGTAGGTACGCTGATTGGATTTCTAATATCATGCCCGTAGAGGAGAAGGGATCCAACAAGTTGAGAGTATGCGTTGATTTCAGAGATTTGAATAGAGCTACACCCAAAGATGAGTATCCTATGCCAATAGCCGATATGCTTATTAACAATGCCTCTGGACACAAGATTATTAGTTTTCTTGACGGCAACGCGGGGTATAACTAAATATTCAAGGCCGAAGAAGATTCATACAAAACAGCTTTTCGCTGCCCTGGGTTCATTGGTTTTTTGAGTGGATGGTAATGACTTTTAGATTGAAAAATGCTGGTGCTACATACCAGAAAGCTATGAATTTAATTTTTCATGATTTGCTTGGGGTCCTTCTGGAAGTCTACATTGATGATGTGGTTGTGAAATCAGATGCTAATGAACCTCATTTAGCTGATTTGCGCTTAGCCTTTGAGAGGATGAGAAAGTACAGGCTCAAGATGAATCCTTTGAAATGTGCATTCGGTGCATCGGCTGGAAGATTCTTGGGTTTTATTATTCATCAACATGGCATAGAAATTGATCCCAAGAAAATTGAAGCTATAAAGCAGGTACAAGCCCTGACATGCAAAAAGGACATGCAGAAGTTCCTCGGCAAGGTTAATTATTTGAGGCGGTTTATAGCAAATCTGTCAGGGAAGGTTAATGCATTTCCCTATCCTTCAGTTGAAAAATGATGATGATTTTCCTTGGGGGGCAAAACAGCAAGATGCATTCGAGAAGATAAAAAATTGTTTGTCTACTCCTCCAGTACTGAAAGCGCCTAGGCATGGAGAGCCTTTTAGGCTTTATATTGCGGCGGAGGAAGCCATTAGTGCTGTTTTGACTCAAGAGACTGAAGGTAAAGAGCATGCCATCACTTATTTGAGCTGATGCTTATTGGATGCTCAGATGAGGTACACATTTATTGAGAAGCTATTCCTGTGTTTATGTTATACTTGTACTAAATTAAGGCATTATTTATTATCTAGTATGTGCACTGTAGCTTGTCAAACTGATGTTATTAAACATATGATGCATCGGCCAATTCTTAGCGGTAGGATTGGTAAATGGGCTTATGCATTGATTGAATACGATTTGGCTTACGAACCCTTAAAATCTATGAAAGGCCAAATTGTCGCTTTCATAGTTGAGCATCGGATTGACAATGAGAATAGTGTTGATATAGATCTTGTCTCTTTAATAGCGTGGAGGGTTATACTTTGATGGTTCTGTTTGTAGCAATGGCCAAGATGTTGGTGTTGTTTATATATCTCTTCATGGTGCTGTTTTTGAAGCCTTATGTCGTCTAGAATATTTTTGCACAAATAATCAAGCTGAATATGAAGCTTTGTTATTCGGGCTGGAACTTTTACTTGCTATAGGTGCTACGCATATTGAAGCTTTTGGTGATTCACTGTTAGTCGTACAAGTATCCAGAGTTTTCCAATGTTTTGATGGATCACTTAATGTCTATCTCGATAAGTGTCTAGATATTATTTCTACATTGGATTATTTTAGCATTGCTCATATATCTAGACAGGATAATCATATTGCCAATGAGTTAGCACAACAAGCATCAGGCTATCATGTTGATCATGGTATTTTTCATGTATCATATAAGCCGATGTTTGCTCTCGCTGACACAGGTAATGCCGAATTAAAACCCATGGATTTGGTTGTTGCTAAAGAATCTGGTGCAGGGAATGACAAAGATTGGAGGACCCCTATCATTGAATATTTACAGAATCCTAGCAGGAAAACAGATAGGGCTGTTCGGCGGCTGGCTTTTAAATATACATTGATAGATAATGAATTCTACCGCCGTACAGTTGATGGTATTCTTTTGAAGTGCTTAGATGACGATCAGGCAAGGGTTGCCATGGGAGAGGTACACGAAGGTATTTGTGGTACCCATAATTCAGCCCATAAGATGAAGTGGTTGTTGCGGCATGCAGGATTCTATTGGCCAACGATGATCAATGATTGTTTCAGATATTATAAAGGTTGTAAAGCTTGTCAAAAAATTGGTGGCATCCAGTTGGCTGCTGCTGCTA
Source organism: Neostapfia colusana (assembly GCA_030760725.1). Taxonomy (NCBI): domain Eukaryota; kingdom Viridiplantae; phylum Streptophyta; class Magnoliopsida; order Poales; family Poaceae; genus Neostapfia; species Neostapfia colusana. The sequence continues at coordinate 112,723,540 of JASWHV010000007.1, forward strand.
TGTTACAACCTATTATAAAGCCGTGGCCATTCCGTGGTTGGGGATTGGATTTCATTGGTATGATTCATCCTTCTTCTTCAAAAGGGCATCGGTTCGTGTTGGTAGCCACTGATTATTTTACAAAGTGGTCAGAAGCAGTACCTCTCAGGAATATGACACACAAAGAGGTGATACACTTCTTGACCGAGCACACTATACACAGATTTGGCGTGCCACAGACCATGTCTACAGATCAGGGAACATCATCCATGGCAAAAGAGGTAAGAGAGTTTGCTGAATCCTATAAAATAAAGTTGCTCAATTTATCTCTTTATTATGCGCAAGCTAATGGACAAGCAGAATCTAGCAACAAAATTTTAATCAAGCTCATCAAAAAGAAAATAGAAGATCATCCAAAGAAGTGGCATGAATATTATCTAAGACTATATGGGCACATAGAATTTCAAGGCACGGTGCTACAAAGTTAACTCCCTATGAGCTTGTGTATGGGCAAAAAGCCGTCTTACCTGCGGAGGTAAACCTGGCTGCATTGAGGTTTGCTAAGCAAAATGACCTATCGGCAAAAGATTTTCATAATTTGATGATGGATAATATTGATGAGGTTGCCGATAAGCGTTTGCTCGCTCTGAAAGAAATAGAGAAGGAGAAGATACGGGTAGCAAGGGCCGACAATAAAGAAGGTGAAATTAAAGAGTTTTCAGGTTGGTGATCTAGTGTGGAAGGTAATTCTACCAATTGGTTCAAAGGATAGAAAAATCGGCAAATGGTCACCAAGCTTGGAGGGTCCTTTCAAGATTGTGAGAGTAGTCCCTGGAAACTCATATATGATAGAATCTATGAAAGAGGATTTATTACCTCGAGCACTCATTGGAAAATACCTAAAGAAGTTATACCCGAGCATGTGACAAGAAGCTTAGATGCGTGCATGGCCGATACATAATTAATCCTTAAAGTATATGGCTGATATGCAGTTATCGCCCTAAGAATGTATGGCCGATGAGATTGGCATCGTCCTTAGGCAATTGTTTTCTGGTTATGCAAGCTACAGCAGAAAACGGGGGGGGGGGGGGGGCATGTGTTCGTAACGGTTTTTGCCAAGACACGATTTCTGGGAGGAACTTTTGCCATGGCGAAAATATTGGTAAAACATCATCAGGGAATTGTACAAAATCAGGAGAAACAATTGGGATATCTGCTATCAAGACTTGATCAGTGTACTACATTATTTTGGTGCTAAATAGAGAACGTGCATCCAGAAAAACATAGAAGTATATGGCTGGCTGCTTACGTTATTTAATTCCTTTGATATTCAAAGTGCCTGCAAGGGTAACAGATACGCAGGTGATATATGGCAATCTTAGCGCTATCTTTAATGGTAAGTTTGGTAAGTATGGGGAGACCAGATGTAGAGGTAAAACATGCCAAGTGAACATATCTTTTATAGCAGGTTTTATGTATATGGGGAAGCTAGGATATGGAGCCAAAATATGCCTGTTTTAGAAATATATTTTTGGCGAGTGTATTACCTGTACGTGAAAGTCTGCTGCTACGCTTATATATGTGGCAGGTGCTGACCAGCAGAGGAGGAACAATTCAATAATCAAAAACACTATTAGCTTTTGCCTTGCTTTTTCTACTTCTCTCTCTGCTCTCATGTTCTGGTGATTTTTCATCGAATCATCGCTGGACCGTGAATTGTGTTCTAGAGGCGAGCAAATCGATCTAGAACAACCCATTGCTGCTGCGAACTTCAACGGCTTCCATCCCGAGTGAGCGGCACATCGGGTCTTCAAAAGACCTTGGCGGCTGTCCTGCGTATCGCGCTTCCGGCGAGGCTCCTCCGGCGACGTGTCTTGCTTATCGCGCTCAACGTCGGGGGTACACGTGACGTGTTCGTGTGCGAACACATGAACTATTAGAGTATCTGTTAAATCCATTCCTGTGAAAACCATTAGTAGGTATCCTAGTTTCATGGCACAAGTAGGTATACTATGAAAATTGTATCGACATTGATTCGGTCCATTGAGGCCTCTGGATCTGTACCTTTGAGAAGCTCTTGACTTGTATCGGCTCGTGTTAAACTTGTTGTATGACTAAAGTTAGTATGTTCACAAATATACCAGACTTGAAAGCATGACAACGCTGACTATTGTGATGTTGGAACAAATTATTCTACAAAAAGTGCCCCTTTGAATCTGATCTGTAAAGAAAAAGAAATAACGAGACTCGATGCTGATTGTTATGGTCCTCGTACATGACCCTGTGATCATATTCAACTCTTATATACTACAAAGAAATAAATACCATTTAAGTAATTTCAGTATATTTTTAGAGTGACAAACAAGGATGATAACATGAAATGAACCACACTCAACAAAAACAATCTAATCCATTAAGAAATTTACCATACATAGTAAAAAATTAGTATATTGATGATTGATGGTCCCACTCATGCAGGGTCCGGATACTCGAAGGAGAGAAAAAGGGTACCAAATAAAACAGAGCATCATTATTGGGATATATCGTTGTTATATTCATAGTGGTGACATGATTATTTTACCATTCTCCTAGTTTAAAGAGGCTATACCCTCTGATTGCGGTGCACATACGAACAAACTTTGTTTTTTAAAGCTCTCGAAGATTGGTTCTTAGATGTATGGGATCGTGACAAGATCAGAAAAAAAGAAAAATAGAAATGCACCCGCTTGCCTTTGTTTTCAACATGTTGTTTACCAAATAAAATAGAGCACTATTATTGGCATATATCATTGTCATATTCGTATCGGCGACATCATTATTTTACCATTCTCCTACCTTTAAAGAGGCTATACCCTCCGATTGTGGGTGTACATACAAAAAACTTTGTTCCTAAAGCTCTAAGGAAGATGGGTTTTTAAATGAATGGGATCATGAGAAGATCGGAAAGAAGAAAAATAGCTATGCACCAGCTTGCCTTTGTTTTCAATATGTTTGGTCACAGAGACAAAGTTTTCTACTGGAATTCATAAGATCCTTGGAGAATTGTTAGTGTTTCTGTGGATTGCGAGATTACCGGTGAAGGCGGGACGCTACAGATATGGTGCATGAGCAATCTGATCTACTACCCTGAGGAAGGTTTTCTTACTTAGATGAATGCCTTCAAGACGCACCAGGCCAGCTGCACTCCGAGGATGTGAACTATTTTACCATTGGTGAAAAAATCCTATAAAACTCCTAGAATCTGTCCCAGTTTCATGACCACAAGTAGGTGTATCGTGAAATCATGTTGACATTGATTCAGTCGGTTGATGCTTCTAGAACTGTACCTTCAAGTTGCTCTTGACTTGTGTGAGCTCGTGTTATTTTTATTGCATGACCAAGGTTGTACTAGAGCTGAATGCAGGTCTAGGCTGACTATTGTGATATTGGAAAAATTTATTCTAGAAAATTTTATTATACTCGAGCCTCATTAATTTTTGTTTGCGAGCTGCCCCTCTAAATATGGTGTCTAAAGAAAAAAATTAAAGGGGCTCGAAGCTGATTGTTGGGGTCTACGTAGATGACCTTGTGATTATGTTTAGTCCTAATGTAATATAAAGACATAATTAAGGTTTAATTGATTTTAGTAAATTTTCAGAATGAAGAGCAGGGATAATAAGACGAAATGAATCATACTATACAAAAAACATAATCCATTCAGAAATTTATAATATATTGTGAAGAAGAAAAGTGGTAGACCAGTGCATGTAGGCCCGCTTATGTTAGCTACGCATACATAAACACGAGAAAAGGATACCAAATACAATAAGGCATCATTGTTGGCATGTATCAATTTTATATTCATTGAGTTGACATCGTTATTTTGCCGTCCTCCTTACTTTATAGGGGCTATAGTTGTCACATATGACCCCCCTTCTCGCCCATCGCGGTGCACACACAAACAAACAATATTTTTGGAAGCTCTATGGAATATGGGTTCTTTAATTTTCTTTATTATGAGAAGGTTGGGAAGAAGAAAAATAGCAATGCACATGCTCACCTTTGCTTTCAACATGCTGGTCACAGGGACAACATTGTAGACTTCCACTGGAATTCATTACATCTTTGGACAATTGTGAGCGTTTCTGACGATGGCGAGAACATAGGCAGAGGCGGCACACAGCAAATATGGTGCATGCGCGATTTGATCTACTGCCTTCAGGATGAAATTCTTACTGATCTAGAGGCCTTCAAGACACACCTGGCCAGAAGCCCTCCGAGGACATGAACTGTTAGAGTATCTGTTAAATCCATTCATGTGAAAACTTTTAGTAGGTATCCTAGTTTCATGGCCACAAGTAGTTATACTGTGAAGATTGTGTTGACATTGATTAAGTCCGGAGATTCTCCTAGATATGTACATTCGAGGACCTATTGACTTGTGTCGGCCGTGTTAAACTTGTTGTATGACTAAAGTTAGTATGTTCACAAATATACGAGAACTGAATGTGTGTCTATGTTAACTATTGTGATATTTGGAGATTTTATTCTGCAAAATTTTATTAGACTCACAAGCCTCATTGACATTGATTTTGTGTAGTGCCCCTTTGAATCTGATCTGTAAAGAAAAAATTGAATAAAGAGACTCGATGCTGATTGTTAGGGTCCACGTAGATGACCTTGTGATTATATTCAACTCTTATATAATATAAATGTATATCTACAATTTAATTAATTTCAGTACATTTTTAGAGTGACGAATAAGGATGATAACATAAAATGAACCATACTCTACAAAACAATCTAATCCATAAAGAAATTTACCATATATAGTCAAACAAAAAATGGTAATGTGCACGATGGTCCAATTTATGCAGGGTCGGATATTCAAACACGAGAAATAGGTATCAAATACAATAAGGCATCATTGTGGGCATATATATTTCATATTCATTGAGTTGACATCGTTATTTTGCCATCCTCATTACTTTATTGGGGCTACAGCTGTCACATATGATCCCCCTTCTCGCCCATCACGGTGCACACACAAACTATATTTCTTGAGGCTCTGTGGAATATGGGATCTTTAATTTATGGGATCAGGAGAAAGTTGGGAAGAAGAAAAATAGCAATACACAGCCTCGCCTTTGCTTGCAACACACTGGTCACAGGGACAAGATTGTAGACCTCCACTGGAATTCATTACATCCTTGGACAATTGTGAGTGTTTCTGACCATGTGGTGAGAACACAGGCAGAGGCGGCACAGAGGAAATATGGTGCATGCGCGATCTCATCTACTGCCTTCAGGATGAAATTCTTACTGATCTAGAGGATTTCAATACACAGCTGGCCAGCTGCACTCCGAGGACATGAACTATTAGAGTATCTCTGAAATCCATTCATGTGAAAACTTTTAATAGGTATCCTAGTTTCATGGCCACAAGTAGGTATACTGTGAAAATTGTGTTGATATTGATTAAGTTTGTTGATGCTTCTGGATATGTACATTTGAGGAGCTCTTGACTTGTTCGGCTCATGTTAAATTTGTTGTATGACTAAAGTTAGGATGTTCACAAATATAACAGAATTGAATGCGTGTCTACGTCGACTACTGTGATATTGGGAGAATTGATTCGACAAAATTTTATTACTCAATCCACATTGACATTGGTTTTGCGACGTGCCCCTTTGAATCTGATCTGTAAAGAGAAAAGAATAAAGAGACTCGAAGCTGATTATTAGAGTCCACGTAGATGACCTTGTGATCATATTCAACTCTTATATAATACAAAGACATTCCTACCATTTAATTGATTTAAGAACATTTTTAGAGTAACAAACAAGGATGATACATAAAATGAACCATACTTTACAAAACAATCTAATCCATTAAGAAATTTACCATATGTAGTCAAACAAAAATGGAAGATCAGTGCACGATGGTTCCACTTATGCAGGGTCTGGATACTCAAACACGAGAAAAAGGGTACCAAATAAAATAGAGCATCATTGTTGGTATATATCATTGTCATATTCATAGCGGTGACATCACTATTTTACCATTCTCCTAACTTTAAAGAGGCTATACCCCCAGATCGTGGTGTACACACAAACAACTTTATTTTTTAAAGCCCTACAGAAGATGGGTTTTCAAATGTATGGGGTCATGAGAAGATCAGAAAGCAAAAAAAAATAGCAATGCACCTGCTTGCCTTTTTTTCAGCATGTTAGTCACAGAGACAAAGATCCCACTAGAATTCATAAGACCCTTGGACAATGGTTAGTGGTTCTCAGGATCACGAGATTACCGGCTAAGGCGGGACACTACAGATATGGTGCATGAGCGATCTGATCAACTACCCTGAGGATGAAATTCTAACTGAGCTGGAGACCTTCAAGACCCACCATACAAGCTGAACTACGTGGACGTGAACTATTTTATTATCTGTGAAAAAAATCCTACAAAAACTTATAGTATCTATCCTAAGTTCATGACCAAAATTATGTGTTCCTTACCTTCAAGGAGCCCATGACTTGTGTGAGCTCTTGTTAATTTTATTGCATGACTAAAGTTGTACCAGAGCTGAATACGTGTCTAGGCCGACTATTGTGATATTGGAAAAATTTATTCTACAAAATTTTATTGGACTCGAGTCTTATTGAGTTTGGTTTTGGGAGGTGCCCCTCTGAATATGGTGTCTAAAGAAAAAAATAAAGGGGCACGATCCTGATTGTTGGGGTCTACGTAGATGACCTTGTGATTAAAATCAATCCTTATATAATATAAAGACATATTTACAATTTCTTTGATTTTAGTTAATTTTTAGAGTGAGGAGCAGGGATTATAAGATGAAATGAATCATACTCTACAAAAACATAATCCATTAAGAAATTTGCAACATATTGTAAAGAAAAAATGGTAGATCGGTGCACGAAGGTCCCGCTTATGCTGGGTGCGCCTACTCAAACATGAGAAAAGGTACCAAATACTATACGGCTTCATTGCTGGCATATTTCAATTTCATATTCATTGAGTTGGCATCATTATTTTGCCATCCTCCTCACTTTATAGTGGCTATAGTAGTCACATATGATCCCTCTCTCTTCTCGCCAATCGCGGTGCATACACAAACAAACTCTATTTTTGGAAGCTTTGTGGAAGATGGGTTATTTAATTATAGGATCATGAGAAGATTGGGAGGAAGAAAAATAGCATTGCACCTGCTCGCCTTTGCTTGCAACATGCTGGTCACAGGGACAGGATTGTAGACTTCTAATGGAATTCATTACATCATTGGACAATTGTGAGTGTTTTTGTTGACGGTGAGAACACAGGTAGAGGCGGCATGCAGCAAATATGGTGCATGAGCGATCTGATCTACTGCCTTCAGGACGATGAAATTCTTACTGAGCTACAGGCGTTCAAGACACACCTGGCCAGCTGCTCTAAGAAGACATGAACTATTAGAGTATCTTTTAAATCCATTCCTGTGAAAATATTTAGTAGGTATCCTAGTTTCATGCCCACAAGTAGGTATACTGTGAAAATTGTATCGACATTGATTCAGTCCGTTGAGGCCTCTGGATCTGTACCTTTGAGGAGTTCTTGACTTGTATCGGCTCGTGTTAAACTTGTTGTATAACTAAAGTTAGTATGTTCACAAATATATCATACTTGAAAGCATGACCACGCTGACTATTATGATGTTGAAACGAATTATTCTACAAAATTTTATTAGACTCAAGCCTCATTGATATTGGTTTTGTGAAGTGCCCCTTTGAATATGATCTGTAAAGAAAAAAAGAAATAACGAGCCTCGATGTTGACTGTTATGGTCCACCTACATGACCCTGTGATCATATTCAACTCTTATATACTACAAAGAAATATATACCATTTAATTAATTTCAGTACATTTTTAAAGTGACAAACAGAGATGATAACATGAAATGAACCACACTCTACAAAAACAATCTAATACATTAAGAATCTTACCATATATAGTAAAAAAGTTAGTATACTGATGAATGATGGTCCCACTCATGCAGGGTATGGGTACTCGAAGGAGAAAAAAAGGTACCAAATAAAACAGAGCATCATTATTGGGATATATCATTGTCATTGTCGGTACCCTCAATATGGGGTACCCCTGCGCACAGGGGAAACTGCCTAAGGACCTCGCCCTTCTCCGCAAGGAGAGCTCCGAAGGCGCTACGTGTCCAGCGGGGCCGGACATCCCTCTCCTCAGAGGAAAGCTCTGGGCCCGCCACGTGGCCAACTCAGCCAGACCTCCCCCTCCACGGGGAGAGCTCCGAAGGCTCCACGTGTACAGCGGGGCCGGACCTCCCTCTCCTCAGAGGAGAGCTCCAGGCCCGCCACGTGGCCAGCAGAGCCGGACCTCCCCCCTCCGCGGGGAGAGCTCCGAAGGCTCCACGTGTCTAGCGGGGCCGGACCTCCCTCTCCTCAGAGGAGAGCTCCTAGCCTGCCATGTGGGCAGCAGAGCCGGACCTCGCCCCTCCGCGGGGAGAGCTCCGAAAGCTCCACGTGTCCAGCGGGGCCAGACCTCCCTCTCATCAGAGGAGAGCTCCAGGCCCGCCACGTGGCCAGCAGAGACGGACCTCCCCCCTCCGCGGGGAGAGCTCCGAAGGCTCCACGTGTCCAGCGAGGCCGGACCTCCCTCTCCTCAGAGGAGAGCTCCAGGCTCGCCACGTGGCCAGCAGAGCAGCGCTGCCCGCCCCAGCGCGGTAGGCAGCAAGAGTAAAGACGCGCCATACCTTGCCCGTACCAGGTATTCAAGACCCGCGCCTTCCCAAGGCGCGGAGACACGGAGCATGCCTCTGTCAGGCGCCGTTGCGCCCAATCACATCGCAGTGAAGACTGGTGCGCCACGTCAGAGGCTGTACGCTAATAAACACAGCGACAAGACATCCCCTGCCGCCCCTGCCATCATCAACCACTATGACTAGCTTGCGGCATGGGCAGGGCGGCAGAACGAAGACTTGGAAGCCCTCCCCAGAGACAACTACCGGCGTAACTGCAGATACTGTAGATGGCAGGCAATTTCCCCGGAACCACCTGTCGGGTCCCGAGCCCACCTTGTAAGCCACCCAAGCCTTGGACTATAAAAGGCTCGGGTAGGCAACGTTAGCAAGGGTTCGACTCTTTTCACACTTACGCTCCAGCATCCGAGCACTTAGGTCATCCCCAAGCTCAGAACTCCAGTTCTGAGCACCAAGCAATACAACGAGCACCTCTGATCACCGTGGACGTAGGGTTTTACGCTACGGCGGCCTGAACCACGTAAAAATCTCTGTGTTAAGCTTCTCCTTCAATCGTCCCTAACGCGTAAGCTCTTCGTGAGTGACTAGCCCCTCCAAAAAAGAACCTCTGTGGGCTGCCCAGAGCAGGCCCAGGGGAAGTGTCGGCTACACACTTCGACATTTGGTGCGCCAGGAAGGGGGCTTTTCCCTTGCGCGACGAGCTTTTGCCAACGAAGATGACGAAGCTTCCTTCAGCGGCAAGCTCTCCCCGCCCACGTTCACACGAACGGTGACCAGCAGGGACTACGTCTCGACACACTTAGGACGTAGTGTGTCGGTGCAAGATGGAAGCCAGCAGACGACTCCGGCAGCGCCGACTCCACTGCAGCGCTGAGTGTCTCCCACGGGAGCGCACTAGCTGCAGCACGAGCGCTACTGCGCAATCCACCTGCTGGGGACACGCCTCAGTCAGCGACCCAGCAGTGGATTCGCGACGTAGACCGTCTCGTCGTCGCCGCCGCCAACCCTCAACTTTGGCGAGGACGACATCTCGGTCAACCGGCTGTGTCGCTGACGCGCACGCCAACGGTTGACGGGCAGACGGCAGACTCCCGCTCCACCATGCTCCCATGGGCGGACCTGAGGTCGGAGCTGGAACGACGCCACCTGGGCAAGGATGCCCGAGTGGTCATCGAGCGATGGCGAGAAAGGCATCGCAACCAAGAGGCCGGCGACAGCATGTCAACCGCCTTGACCCAGCCTGAGCCGCAGACGTTCGCCACACGATCTCTGCCCCATGCATACGCCACGCAGCATATGCCCCAGCCATATTCCCTGCAAATGGTGCCCGCGGTCTATGGCGCAGCCTTTCCCATTTCGGGGTATACGGTGCCAATAGCGAACCAAGCGTTCGCGGCACCAACACCTGCAGCAACAGGAGCAGGATGTGCGGCCCTGGCGCCACACCTTCGCTTTGCGAAGTGGTCGTGCAAGTTCCGGCCGCACCTGCCCGAGAAGTACGATGGCAGTGTCAACCCGGCGGAGTTCCTCCAGATCTACTCCACCGTCATCCTTGCTGCAGGAGGGGAAGAGGCCGTCATGGCCAACTACTTCCCCATCGCCTTGACCGGCCCAGCTCGGTCTTGGCTCATGAATCTCGCCCAGAGTTCCATAACCTCCTGGGGAGAGCTCTACCGGCAGTTCACTGTGAACTTCGGCAGCTCCTACACTCGGACTGGCACGGAGCTCGACCTCCACGCCATCCAACAACAACCTGGAGAGACGCCGCGATCCTTCATCCAGCGGTTATCCCAGGTGCGGAACACCATCCCGCATATCCAAAATGCTTCTGTGGTGGTGGCGTTCCGGCAGGGTGTACAGGATACGAAGATGCTCGAGAAGCTCGCGACCAGAGAGGTTCGCAACGTCTCAGAGCTCTTCAGCCTGACGGACAAGTGCGCCAGGGCAGCTGAAGGGCGGAACTGGCACTCACAGCCAGCCTCCGAATCAGGAGGACAGCCCGGATCTGGCGCTGCTTCCCATGGAAGCAGCAAGAAGATCAAGAACCGGGGCGGTGGCAAGATGAAACCACTGACCGCAGCTCCCGTTGCTGCAGCACCAGCACCCAGTGGAGCTCGGGGGACACGCCCCTTCAAGAGGCAGCGACGGTCACCAGCTCCAGATGGTGACCAAGGCGAGCCGTACCCCGTGCACAACACCAGCAGCCATACAGCTGCTGAGTGCCGGGAGATTCAGAGGCTCGCGGAGCGCTTCCGCAAGGGGAAGCAACCGCGTGCTGACGCCCCTCCCTTCCGTCAAAGGGAGGGCAAGCAGAAGGTCGACACCGAAGACAACGTCGACCACCAGGCGGAGTTCCAGGAGCCTCAGCGCACCGTGAAGGCGATACACAACCATGAGGACTCCAGCTCCAGCGACGACGAGCGCCGGAAGATGTTCTACGTCATCTACGGCGGGTCCGCTGACCCCTCGTCCCGAAGCGCAGTCAAGACTCTGCGCCGAGCGGTAGCGTCGGTGGCTCCTCTCCCAAGTGCCGCGCCGCACCTCAAGTGGATGGGAACCCCCATCAGCTTCGACGCCACCGACTGCCCCAGGAACATGGCTGGGGCCGGCCATCTACCGCTCTTGGTAGCTCCCACCATCGCCAATGTGAGGGTGTACCACGTTCTGGTAGATGGCGGGGCTGGGCTGAACCTCATCAGCTGTGCAGCTTTCCAGAAGCTGCAGATCCCGATGGCCAAGCTCACCCCATCGAGCCTGTTCTCAGGGGTAGGGCCGGGACAATTCGTCCCCTACGGTAACATCATCCTTCCGGTGACCTTTGGGGCACCGGACAGCTATCGAACAGAGTACATTCTGTTCGACGTAGCGGAGATCGACCTCCCCTTCAGCGTCATAATCGGCAGAGCAGCCCTGTACCGATTTATGGCGGTAGCCCACTACGGCTACCTCGTCTTGAAGATGCCCACACCAACAGGCGTCCTTAAGATTCATGGAGACCGCACTGCTGCAGTATCAGCCTTGGAGAAGCTCCAGGCACTTGCAACAGCCTGAGCGCCAGCCCCTGGAGGTGCAGAACCAGGCCAGCTCCACCCGAGTGCGCGCCACCGTGCCTCGACCTCAGCACCCCGTGTGCAACCCCTTGACGAGGGCAACGTCCCCCTGAAGGTCGTCCAGTCGGCGCCGATGCAGCCCAGACCACCTGGGTAGCCGGGGGCCTGGACAGCAAATAGGAAGGCGCGCTCATCACCTTCCTCCGGCACAATGTCGACGTGTTTGCATGGCAGCAGTCGCAGATGCCAGGGATCCCTAGGGAGGTGATTGAGCACCATCTGAAGATCTTCCCTGACGCCCGGCCAGTCCAACAGAAGCCCCGCAAGCAGTCCATCGAGCGGAAGAACTTCATCCGAGAAGAAATCAAGAAGCTGCTGGACGCTGGCTTCATACGGGAAGTCCACCACCCCCGGTGGTTGGCGAACCCCGTCGTTGTCCCGAAGGCCGGCTGGAAGCTCCGGATGTGCATCGACTACACCATTCTCAATAAGGCATGTCCCAAAGATCCATTCTCCCTCCCTAGGATAGATCAAATAGTAGACTCTATATCAGGCTGTGATATGCTATGCTTCCTAGACGCCTACTCGGGCTTTCATCAGATCCCTATGTCTAGAGAAGATGAATAACACACTTCTTTCATCACAGTAGACGGCCTGTATTGTTACGTCTCTATGCCTTATGATCTAAAGAATGCTCTTCCCACCTTTGTACGTGCTATGCACACAACCTTTGGAGAGCTAATAAGAGACTTAGTCGAGGTGTATGTCGATGACATCGTTGTCAAAGTCAGGCAGAGCTCATCCTTGATAGATAACATAGCCCTAGTCTTTGACAAACTGCGCTCCAGGCGCACTAAGCTGAACCCCGACAAGTATGTGTTCGGCGTATCCTCTGGGGAGCTCCTAGGATTCCTGGTCTCACACTGAGGAATTGAGGCCAACCAAGAGAAGATCAAGGCCATCGACCTGATGCGGCCCCCCGCCCGCATCAAAGATGTCCAGAGACTCACGGGATGCCTAGCCGCGATGAGTCGGTTTATACCGAGGCTAGCAGAGCGGGCGCTCCCATTCTTTAAACTCCTGCGGAAATCGGGGCCATTTGCTTGGACCTATGAAGCAGAAGAATCTTTCAAGGAGTTGAAGAAGCTCCTGACGACCCTACCCATCATGGTAGCCCCCGAGCTCGAAGAGCACTTGCTGCTCTACATCGCGGCAACAACTGAGGTGGTGAGCATGGTTCTCGTCGCAGAGCGGCCGGACCCCTCGTCACCGCAGCCTGCTCCAGTAGCAGAAGACAAGCACCAGGAGAACCCGGAGGCTCAAGACGACCTCCCAGGGCTCCAAGAATACCTCCCGGAGATCCAACGGGACCTCCCGGAGCTCCAGGTTAACCCCCCGGAGGCCCAAAGGAACCTCCCAGGAAAACAAGACGTCCTCCCGAGGGTCCAGGATGACCACCCGGAAGACCAGCGGGATCCCCTGGTGGTCCAAGACATCCTAGAAGCCTTCGAGTCCCAGCTACCGGAGGCTCCCCCGGACCCGTCAACCTCCAGTGAGCCTGAGCCAATGGAGGAGGACATCTCAGGCCCAGGGGGGAGGGTCCGGACCATCCATAGGCCTGTCTATTACATCAGCGAAGTCCTCCACGACGCCAAGACAAGGTACCTGGAGGTCCACAAGCTGTTGTATGCAGTACTCGTGGCATCCAGGAAGCTCCGCCACTACTTTCTAGCCCACCGGGTCTCGGTGGTCACCTCCTACCCGCTGAAGGCCATTCTTCACAGCCCCAACGCGACCGGCAATGTCACTAAATAGGCAGCGGAATTGGCGGAGTTTGAGCTGGACTTACTTCCTCGCCATGCAGTCAAGAGCCAAGCACTGGTTGACTTCGTGGTCGAGTGGACGCCAACAACGACTAACACAGAGGGCCACGAAGATGGTGAACCAAAGCCCCGAGCTCCGGTCTTCACCAGGCCTCACTGGACGCTCTTCTTTGATGGCTCCTCACGAAAGCAGGGGGCCGGTGCTGGCGTACTGCTTCTCATGCCATCGGGGGAGCAGTTTGGGTACATGGTGCGTCTCAATTTCAAGGCAACCAACAACATGGCAGAGTATGAAGCACTCATCTTTGGCCTAAAGACAGCCCTGTCTCTGGGCGCTCGCCAGTTGTTGGCACAGGGCGGCCCCCAGCTAGTCATCAAGCAAGTTAAGGGTGAATGCTCCTGCAACGACCCACAACTAGCTGCTTATCTGCTCCACGTGCAGATGTTGGAGAAAGACTTCCTCGCCTTGGACCTGCGGCATGTACCGCGTGCTGGCAATGCCACGGCCGACGACCTCTCAACGAAGGCCTCCACCAGAGCCCCTGTGCCCGAAGGAGTCTTCGAGAGGACGTCGCTGCGGCCCACAGCCCGGCCCGCCTAGCCGAGCGAAGGGGGCTGGACCAGCACCTCGAAGCTGGCGGTCGCGGCGGCCCTGCAGCCATGGATGCCGCCAAGGATCGTAAGCGTCACTGGGGACTCCGTGCAACCCAGCGCTCAAGATCCAGAAGCTCAAGTCAGACCCGATGCATGGATCACGGAGATCCGGGACTACTTGAAAGACAACAACAACCCTAATGAACGTGTATCCGCTGAACGGATCGTGCGCATGGATAAAAGATACGCGCTGGTAGAAGGGGATCTCTACCGGCGTGGCGCCAACCACGTCCTATTGTGGTGCATAACCCAGGGGGAAGGCTGCGACTTGCTCGCTGAGATCCATGGAGGCGAATGTGGGAGTCACTCTTCCTCACGCACGCTCGTTGGTAAAGCCTTCCGGCATGGCTTCTACTGGTCGACAGCACTCCAGGATGCCGTCAAGCTGGTCGAAAGCTGCAAGGCGTGCCAGTTCCACGCCAAGCAGATCCACACACCGGCTCAGGCGGTTCAGATGATCCTGCCCTCGTGGTCGTTCGCCGTATGGGGGTTGGACATCCTAGGACCATTCCCCAAAGCCATCGGGGGATTCCGATACCGCTACGTCGCCATCGACAAGTTCACCAAGTGGCCGGAAGCTACACCTGTTGTCACCATCAACAAGCAATCCACAGTAAAGTTCATCAAGTCAGTCGTCTGCAGGTTCGGGTCCCAAACAGAATCATCACCGACAACGGACCCAGTTCACCAGCGCAGCGTTCCAAGACTACTGCGAAGACCTCGGCATCCAGGTGCGCTATGCGTCCGTTGCTCACCCAAAGAGCAATGGGCAGGTCGAGAGGGCCAACGCCGAGACCTTCGGGGCCTCAAGAGTCGCACCTATGCCGGCTTGAAGAAACATGGCGCCAAGTTGGTAGACGAGCTTCCGAGCACACTGTGGGCTAACCGGACATCCCAAAGCCGGGCACCGGAGAGACACCCTTTTACATGGTATACGGGGCCGAAGCTGTGCTTCCCCCAGAGATCACCATGGGGTCTCTCCGCGTCCGAGCTTACGACGAAGCCACGCAGGACAACCTCCGGCGTGAAGACATCAACCTCGTCGACGAGGCTCGATTACACGCAGCGCTCCGCAATGCACGATACCGGTAAACGCTCCGGCGCTACAACCAAAGGTCTGTGCGTGTCCGGGAGCTGCAAGAAGGTGACCTGGTGCTACGGCGCATACTTTCTCGTGAAGGGACCGATAAACTCTCCCCCAGCTGGGAAGGTCCCTTCCGAGTCACGAAAGTTTGCCGCCCCGGGTACGTACGCCTTTCCACGGAGGATGGGGATCCGCTCCCGAACCCTTGGAACTTAGAACACCTCCGTAAGTTCTATCCCTAGAGCAATAGTAGGACAGTACTTTTTCTTTCTATAATAGATTCCATAGAGTCCAGGAACAGCGCTCGGAGCAGCTAAGCCTCAGGTGATGGTCCAGGACTACGTTCAGCATGGCCTGGTTCCGACCCTAAGCGCATAGAGTCTTGCTTCCCTTCTTAATGGGGCGGGTCATTGCCTCCATTTTTATCCTACCTTCCTCCTATGGATATTTATATGGAAAGAAACATGTCCTGTTTTGCTCTTACCCTTGTGCTCATTTAATTACGCATTAATTTTTATGACCACACTTTCTGTGTATGCTCACCATACACTCAGATCTCTTTTCCCCATTCTCATCCCTAGTCGGCATTTGCTATCCTACCGGAGACGGTCACGCTTGAGGTACCTTCCAAGGGCCAAAGGGCCTCTCGGGCCTCCTCCAGTCAGGTGTTGCGATGCCAGTTGGTCTAGTGCTAAGGGTCGGACGGTCGTATCCTGACCTCGGAGGGAGCCGGACCACCAGCGCCGGGCGCACCGAATTGCCCAAGCCTTGTATACCGGATCAAGATCGTAATCCAAATAAGACTATGAGATAGGGAAGGGAGAGCCCCAAGGAGAATTACGCTTCCCTTACTTGTGTGCAGGACCTCCCAGCCTTAGCTCCCCCGCAGGAGTATGGTAGGTATGCCCAATCCATTGGCCATACCTACCAGGGGGCCACTACGGGGACCACGCAGGGAAACACCGGAGCTCCAATGCAAGACCGGAGGATCCGGGCCTCGCCCCCTCCGCCGGGGCGGGTTCTGAAGGCCCCACGTGTCCGGCGGGCCCGGAGCTCCCCTCTCCTCAGAGGGTAGTTCCGGGCCCGCCACGTGGCCATCTGAGCCTGGCCTCGCCCCCTCCGCAGGGGTGAGCTCCGAAGGATCCATGTGTCCCGCGGGGTCGGACCTCCATCTTCTCAGAGGAGTGCTCCGGGCCCGCCACGTGGCCGGCAGATCTGGACCTCCCCGTTCTCACGGGGCGAGCTCCGAAGGTGACCGTGCAAGACTTCAAGATTGGTGAAGACCTCCGAGGTCCTTGCGGAGCTCAGGACTCAGCCAGGCCAAGCCAAGAAGAAGATAAGCACGGACACAAGAAACAAAGAGCCTGTTCATTCATCAAAAGCTCCACGAGCTGGGCTACAGAATCGACAAAAACAAACTAAGAAAAAGAAAAGATACAGGGCCTTCTGGCCGCAGGGGCGACTGCCTAGGAGTCCCTGGACTGCCGCTAGAACCTAGAGGCAACAAGGACGGCCGTGTCCCCGACTTCGGCCCTGGCGGCTTCCTCCCGCTCAACGACGGGGCCTAGTCTCACCGGCCACAGAGAGAAGGAAGGGTCTCGACTCCGGAAGCACGCCAGCACGTGCGTGGTGACCTCCTTCGCTAGGCCCCGTCCCTCTGCCTCAAGCTCAGCGGCGATCACCGCTTTAAGCCTGCCCAGCTTGGCGCCGATGGACTCAAGCGGCGGGATTGCCTCAAACACCTCCTGCGCCGGAGCCGCTGTCCTCACCGGGCTGAAACCAAGGGGAACCAGGGCGGACCCCACCTCACCGACAAAGCTCCAGACTGCTCGGGCCTCGACAGACCGTGAGGCCTGAAGCTTCTCTACCTTTTGGTGGGCCGCCAGCTCACGATCCAGTGCCGCCTGGCGCTCCCGGGAGGTCTGCTGCTCCCTCACGGCAACAGCCGACTCCTGAAGCTCCAGCTCCTCAGCCCGGACCTTCAGGTCACCCTCGCTAGCCTCCAGTTGTGCGGCGACCTTCTTCTCCTTGGCCACCACAGCACGCTCCCGATCCGCGACGGCGCACTCCCGGCGCAATAGCTGCAGCCGCAGCTCCTCCATAGCAGTGGAGCGTACCTCGGCCCTGGTATGAGCCTCGCGGGTCTCCTGGCGGAGCCGCCGGGTCTCGGAGTCCAGGCGGAAAATGGCCTTCTTCAGAGCGTCGAGGAGCACCTCCATGGCATCAAGCCTCGATTGCCTCGAGGCGAGCTCCGCCCTAACCTCCTGAGTCCGCTGCACCAGGAGGTGCCCCCAGCAGAGGAGCTGATCCCTCTCCCCTGTCAGCACCTCCCGTTCGCCCTCAAGCGCGCCCAGGACCTGCCAGACACTTGCTTGGGCAAGCTCCAAGGCATCCGCCTGGGGCAGCAGGGCGGCAGAAGCCGAAGCTGCGCCCCCGACCTCCTCAATCACATCGTCGTCCGGTGGAGGAGAAGCCGGCATCTCGGTGACCGAAGTGAGGCGCCAATCTGGAGAAGTCGGGGCCTGTCGCTGCTCCCCCCGCCTCAGTACCGGAGGGCTGGACACCGCCAGCTGGCTCCGCTGAGCCCACGGCAGCTGCAGGATTTCAAGCTAGTGAAGGAGGACGAACGGGTGTTGCCGCCGCTATCACAGGAGTTGATCCCGCCGGCACAGACGAGGCCTGCACTGGTTTGGGGGCCGATGAATCCGCCGCAGCTCCAGGACGCTGCGGTGCAGGACCTCTGCTGGTCGGAGAAGGCCGGGGAACAGACACGTCCCTGGCATCTGAAGAATCCCTACAAGCATATGGAGCTCCCGGGTTAAGGAAGGAAAAAGCGGAAGTCCTAAAATTCAGTGAGAATGACACTTACCGGGGGACCCGAACACTCCAAGACGGGGTGGAGCCTCCAGAGCCTGAAGAAGGAGGGCGGGACGTCCGAGGCTCTTTGGACCGCCGCTGATCGAGAGGAGTCCCGTCGGAGCAGAAAGTCCTAGGCCTCTTGGGGTCGTCGCCTGGCGAACTGACACCTCTAGAAGGAGGACGTGAAGGAACCCCAGTCCTCTGGCTTGGCACAAACGACGCTGCGGGAGGGGACCAGGCACGTTTCTTCTCCAGCAAACCAGGGCCCGGCTCCCTGTCCTTCACCCCGTCGGTGGTCCGAGCTCCGTCGACCTTCGGCGTAGGCTGGGCATCAGGCGATGTCTCGCGCTCCAATCCGGAGCACTCAACCCTGGGGATTGTGATCCCCCGGGAGACACCACCAACCTGGCGTGCGGCAATCCTGATGTCGTCCAAAGTCGGCAACTCCCGCAACAGTCTCGCCCTCAGCAACGGCTCCCTGGAGAGAGGGCGACAGGGAGCTGGCACCGCAAGAAAACTTCCATCAAGGGGATCGCTGCTGATACGCGCCGGTGTCTCCTTCAGCTCCTCCTCCAACGGAACTGAGTCCAAACCCCTCTCCACTCTGGTGCCATCGTGGATGCCAGAGAAATACCACGCCGGGCGGCAGCGCTGCTGCAACGGCGCTAAGCGCCGCAACAGGAAGTTTCCCAGCACCATCAAAGACGTCAACCCATGCTCCGCCAAGAACCGCATCCGTGACAAGATTGGCGCGTACTCGGGTTCCAGCACCAGGTTGTCCTCCCAGAAGCGACGCCCAGTGGTTGGGGCATCAGTCGGCAACTGGAGGCGATCGTGCTCGTCGGTCTTCACGATCACCCAGTTGTCTCTCCAGCCATCCCACCTCGCCGCGCTAAAAGGCAGGGGGTACCCGGAAGCTTTAGGGTCCTTGCAGCGGTGTTGGAAATAGTAAGCTCCCAGCTTGTTTTTCGATCAACGCCCGATCGTTCGCAGCACAAAGAAGTGGAGGAAGAGCGTCACTGAGGCGTGCACCCCCACGAACATCTCACAGAAGTGCACGAAGACAGCGGCCATGGCAAAGGAGTTGGGAGAGAGGTGGTGAAGCTGGAGTCCATACATCTCCAACAGCGTCAAGAAGAACGAAGAAATTGGCGGGACGAGCCCCGCCAATCCATAAGCGACGAAGAAGACAATCTCCCCTGCTTCCAGATGCAGGGGGAGAGTCCCTCTCCGGAGGCATCGTCGCTGCTCCTCCGTATGCAACCCCAACAACTTTCGCATCGGCCTAAGCTCCACCGACCGAGCGAGACGCGGGGGAGGCAAGTTGGAAGCCATGGCAGAAGAAAGCTGAAGAACAGGGAAGACAAGAGCGCAAGAGCTCAAGGAAACAAGGAAGATGCAAGCGCAGGGAAGTGCGAAGGGAAGCCATGATGCAGGTGAGATCCCCTTTTAAACTTTCCAGGCACGATTCAAAGCGATTCGAAACTCTTCGAATATGCTGCTTGGACAACCGCTTCAGCTCCAAGACCGAGCGTCGATGACAAGTGGACCCAAGCCGTCCAGCTGAAGCGGTGGGCCAAGAAGTCAGTCTCTCAAGAAGATGAGCCGGCAGGACGCTTCGGCGGTTCCGGAAAAGGCGCTGCGACGTGCGGAAGAGGCAACCTTGGGAACCGCAGCAGTAAAAGCAGCCATTAAGTGGGGCACACGCTCCCATGATCCCGCGACTGTTCGTGCCCCGGCAACGGTCAATACGGGTCTTCGAAAAGGTGCGCGGAGTGGAAGATATGGGTGCCCCACCTCGGGCTCGTTATCTCCCCTGAGATGGGCCCGGGGGCCACTATCGGTACCCTCAATATGGGGTATCCCTGCGCACAGGGGAAACTGCCTAAGGACCTCGCCCTTCTCCGCAGGGAGAGCTCCGAAGGCGCCACGTGTCGAGCAGGGCCGGACGTCCCTCTCCTCAGAGGAAAGCTCCGGGCCTGCCATGTGGCCAACTGAGCCGGACCTCCCCCCTCCACGGGGAGAGCTCCGAAGGCTCCACGTGTCCAGCGGGGCCGGACCTCCCACTCCTCAGAGGAGAGCTCCGGGCCCGCCACGTGGCCAGCAGAGCCGGACCTCCCCCCTCCGTGGGGAGAGCTCCGAAGGCTCCACGTGTCCAGCGGAGCCGGACCTCCCTCTCCTCAGAGGAGAGCTCCTGGCCCGCCACGTGGCCAGCAGAGCCGGACCTCCCCCTCCGCGGGGAGAGCTCTGAAGGCTCCACGTGTCCAGCAGGGCCGGACCTCGCTCTCCTCATAGGAGAGCTCCAGGCCTGCCACGTAGCCAGCAGAGCTGGACCTCCCCCCTCCGCGGGGAGAGCTCCGAAGACTCCACGTGTCCAGCGGGGCCGGACCTCCCTCTCCTCAGAGGAGAGCTCCGGGCCCGCCACGTGGCCAGCAGAGCAGCGCTGCCCGCCCCCGCGCGGTAGGCAGCAAGAGTAAAGACGCGTCATACCTTGCTCGTACCAGGTATTCAAGACCTGCGCCTTCCCAAGGCGCGGAGACGCGGAGAACGCCTCTGTCAGGCGCCGTTGCGCCCAATCACATCGCAGTGAAGACTGGCGTGCCGCGTCAGAGGCTGTACGCCAATAAACACAGCGACAAGACATCCCCTGCCGCCCCTGCCATCATCAACCACTACGACTAGCTTGCGGCATGGGCAGGGCGGCAGAACGAAGACTCGGAAGCCCTCGCTAGAGACAACTACCGACGTAACTACAGATACGGTAGATGGCAGGCAATCTCCCTGTGACCACATGTCGGGTCCTGGGCCCACCTTGTAAGCCACCCGAGCCTTGGACTATAAAAGGCTCGGGTAGGCAACGTTAGCAAGGGTTCGACTCTTTGCACACTTACGCTCTAGCATCTGAGCACTTAGGTCATCCCCAAGCTCAGAACTCCGGTTCTGAGCACCAAGCAATACAACGAGCACCTCTGCTCACCGTGGACGTAGGGTTTTACGCTCCGGCGGGATGCTACAGGTATGGTGAATGAGCGATCTGATCTACTAGCCTGAGGATGATTTTCTTACAGAGATGGAGGCCTTCAAGATGCACCAGGCCAGCTGCACCCCGAGGACGTGAACTATTTTACTCTCGGTGAAAAAATCCTATAAAACTCCTAGTATCTATCCCAGTTTCATGGCGACAAGTAGGTGTACTGTGAAAAATCATGTTGACATTGATTCAGTTGGTTGATGCTTCTTAATCTGTACCTTCAAGGAGCTCTTAACTTGTGTGAGCTCGTGTTAATTTTATTGCATGACTGAAGTTGTACGAGACCTCAATGCATGTCTAGGCTGACTATTGTGATATTGGAAAAATTTATTCTACAAAATTTTATTAGACTCAAGCCTCATTGACTTTGGTTTTGCGAGGTGCCCCTTTGAATCTTATCTGTAAAGACAAAAACGAATAAAACAACTCGATGCTGATTTTTACAGTCCATGTAGATGACCTTGTGATCGTACACAACTCTTATATAATACAAAGATATATCTGCCATTCTCCTAACTTTAAAGAGGCTGTACCCCCCCCCACGCCCCCATCGAGGTGCACACACAAACATACTTTATTTTCTAAATCTCTATGGAAGATGGATTCTTAAATGTTTGGCATCATGTAGAAGATCAGAAAGAAGGAAAGAAAAAGACTTCCACTGGAACTCATAAGATCCTTGGAAAATCGTTAGTGTTTCCGAAGATCGCGAGATAACTGGCGAAGGCAGGATGCTGCAGATATGGTGCATGAGCAATCTGATCAACTTCCCTGAGGATGAAATTCTTACTAACCTGGAGAAGGCCTTCAATACCAACAAGGCCAGCTGCACTCCGAGGACGTGAACTATTTCATTATTTGTGAAAAAAATCCTATTAAAACTCCTAGTATCTATCCTAGTTTCATGGCCACAAGTAGGTGTACCGTGAAATCATGTTGACATTGATTCAGTCGGTTGATGCTTCTAGATCTGTACCTTCAAGGAGCTCTTGACTTGTGTGAGATCGTGTTAATTTTATTGCATGACCAAGGTTGTACTAGAGCTTAATGCAGGTCTAGGCCGACTATTGTGATATTGGAAAAATTTATTCTACAAAATTTTATTAGACTCGAGCCTCATTGACTTTCATTTTGTGAGCTGCCCCACTGAATCTGGTGTCCAAAGAAAAAAATTAAAGGGGCTCGATGCTGATTGTTGGGGTCTACGTAGATGACCTTGTGATTATCTTCAGTCCCTATGTAATATAAAGACATATTTAAGATTTACTCGATTTTAGTAAATTTTTAGAATGATGAGCAGGGACAATAAGACGAAACGAATCATACTCTACAAAAAAAATTAATCCACTCAGAAATGTATAATATATTGTGATGGAAAAAAACGGTAGATCAGTGCATGTAGGTCCCGCTTATGCTGGGTCCGCATACTCAAACACGTGAAAATGGTACCAAATACAATAAGGCATCATTGTTGACATGTATCCATTTCATATTCATTGAGTTGACAGCGTTATTTTGCCATTCACCTTACTTTATAGGGGCTATAGTTGTCACATATGACCCCCCCTTCTCGCCCATAGCGATGCACACACAAACAAACTATATTTTTGGAAGCTCTGTGTAATATGGGTTCTTTAATTTAATGGAGCATGAGAAGGTTGGGAAGAATAAAAATAGCAATGCACATACTCGCCTTTGTTTGCAACATGCTGGTCACAGGGACAAGATTGTAGACTTCTACTGGAATTCATTACATGTGTGGACAATTGTGAGTGTTTCTGACAATGGTGAGAATAGTGACGGAAGCGGCACACTGCAAACATGGTGCATGAGGGATCTGGTATACTTCCTTGATGGAATTCTTACTGAGCTGGAGGCCTTCAAGACACATTTGACCAGCTGCACCACGAGGACATGAACTATTTGACTATCCGTGAAATCAATTCCTGTGGAAACTCTTAATAGGTATCCTAGTTTCATGGCCACAAGTAGATATACTGTGAAAATTGTATCGGCGTTGATTCAGTCCATTGAGGATTCTGGATCTGTTCCTTTGAGGAGCTCTTGACTTGTGTCGGCTCGTGTTAAACTTGTTGTATGACTAAAGTTAGTATGTTCACAAATATACCCTACTTGAAAGCATGAACACGCTGACTATTGTGATGTTGGGACGAATTATTCTACAAAATTTTATTAGACTCAACCTTCATTGACATGTGTTTTTCGAAATGCTCCTCTGAATCTGATCTATAAAGAAAAAAAGAATGAAGAGACTCGATGCTGATCGTTAGGGTCTACGTAGATGATCTGAGATCATATTCAGCTAATATATAATACAAAGATATATCTACCATTTAATTAAGTTAAGTACATTTTTAGAATGACGAACAAGGATGATAAATGAAATGAACCGTACTCTACAAAAACATCCTAATCCATTATAAAATTAACCATATAAAGTCAAACAAAAATTGGTAGAAAGGTGCACGATGGTCCCACTTATGCAGGGTCCAGATACTAAAACACGAGAAAAAGGTTGCCAAATACAACAGGGCATCATTATTGGTATGTACCGTTGTCATATTCATAGCGGTGACATCATTATTTTACAATTCTCCTAACTGTAAAGAAGCTAAACTCCCGATCGTTAGAAGATCAGAAAGAAGAAAAATAGAAATGCATCCGTTTGCATTTGTTTTCAACATGCTTGTCACAGAGACAAAGACTTCCACTGGAATTCATAAAATTCTTGGACAATTGTTAGTGTTTCTGAGGATTACGATATCACCAACAAAGGAAGGACGCTGCAGCTATGGTGAATGAGTGATCTGATCCAATGCCCTGAGGATGAAATTCTTACTGAGCTGGTGACCTTCATGACCCACCTGGCCAGCTGCACTCCGAGGACGTGAACTATTTTATTTTCTGTGAAAAAAATCTAGAAAACTCCGAGTAGCTATCCTAGTTTCATGGCCATAAGTAGGTGGACTGTGAGAATCATGTGGACATTGATTCAGTCGGTTGCTGCTTCTGGATCCTTACCTTCGAGGATATCTTGTCTTGTGTGGACTCGTGTTAATTATATTCCATGACTAAAGTTGTACAAGGGCTGAATGCGTATCTAGGCAAACTATTATGATATTGGAAGATTTTTATCTACCAAGTTTTATTGGACTCAAGCCTCATTGACTTGTTTTGCGAGGTGGCCCACTGAATCTGGTGTCTAATGTAAAAAAATTAAAGGGGCTCGATGCTAATTGTTAGGGTCTACGTAGATGACCTTGTGATTATATTTAGTCATTATATAATATAAAGACATATTTACAATTTATTTGATTTTAGTTAATTTTCGGAGTGAAGAGCAAGGAGCATAAGATGAAATGAATCATACCCTACAAAAAACAAAATCCATTCAGAAATTAACAATATATAGTAAAGATAAGACAGTAGACAGGTGCACGTGGGCCCCGCTTATGCTGGGTTCTGCATACTCAAACACGAGAAAAAGGTACTAAATACAACAAGGCTTCATTGTTGGCATATATCGATTTCATATTCATTGAGTTGACATCAATATTTTGCCATCCTTCTCAGTTTATAGGGGCTATAGTTATCACATATGACCCGCATCTCCCCCATCACGGTGCACACACAAACAAACTCTATTTTTGGAAGCTCTGTGGAAGGTGGGTTCTTTAATTTTAGGATCATGAGAAGATTGGGAGGATGAACTATAGCAATGCACCTGCTCGCCTTTGCTTGCAACATGCTTGTCACAGGGACAGGATTGTAGACTTCTAATGGAATTCATTACATCCATGGACAATCATGAGTGTTTCTGTTGATGGTGAGAACACAGGTAGAGGCGGCACGCAACAAATATGGTGCATGAGCGATCTGATCTACTGCCTTCAGGATGAAATTCTTACTGAGCTAGAGGCGTTCAAGACACACCTGGCCAGCTGCTATCTGAAGACATGAACTATTAGAGTATCTGTGAAATCCATTCCTATGAAAACTTTTAGTAGGTATCCTAGTTTCATGGCCACAAGTAGTTATACTGTGAAAATTGTATCTACATTGATTCATTCCGTTGATGCTTCTGGATCTGTACCTTGGAGGAGCTCATGACTTGTGTTGGCTCGTGTTAAACTTGTTGTATGACTAAAGTTAGTATGTTCACAAATATACCAGACTTGAAAGCATGACTACGCTAACTATTCTAATATATTGGGACAATTTATTCGACAAAATTTTATTAGACTCAAGCCTCATTGATATTGGTTTTGTGAAGTGCCTCTTTGAATCTGATTTATAAAGAAAAAAGAAATAACGAGACTCGATGCTGATTGTTATGTTGCACGTAGATGACCTTGTGATCATATTGAACTCTTATATACTACAATGACATGTCTACCATTTAATTAATTTCAGTACATTTTTAGAGTGACGAACAAGGATGATAACATGAAATGAACCACACTCTACAAAAACAATCTAACCCATTAAAAATTTACCATATATAGTCAAACAAAGATTAGTAGATCGGTGCACGGTGGTCCCACTTATGCAGAGTCCAGATACTCGAAGGGGGGAAAAAGGGTACCAAATAAAATAAAGCATCATTATTGGGATATATCATTGTCATATTCATAGTGGTGACATCATTATTTTACCATTCTCCTAACTTTAAAGAGTCTATACCACACCCCTCCTATCGCGGTGCACACACAAACATACTTGTTTTCCTAAAGCTCTATGGAAGATGGGTTATTGAATGTATGGCATCATGAGAAGATCAGAAAGAAGAAAAATAGCAATGAGCCGCTTACCTTAGTTTTCAACATGTTAGTCACAGAGAAAAAAGACTTCCACTGGAACTCATATATAAGATCCTTGGACAATTGTTAGTGCTTCCGAGGATCGCGAGATTACTGGCAAAGGCAGGACGCTGCAGATATGGTGCATGATCAATCTGATCTACTGCCCTGAGGATGAAATTCTTACTATCCTGGAGGCCTTCAAGACCCACCAGGCCATCTGCACTCCGAGGACGTGAACTATTTCATTATCTGTGAAAAAGATCCTATTAAAACCCCTAGTATCTATCCTAGTTTCATGGCCACAAGTAGGTGTACCGTGAAATGATGTTGACATTGATTCAGTCGGTTGAGGCTTCTAGATCTGTACCTTCAAGGAGCTCTTGTGTGAGATCGTGTTAATTTTATTGCATGACCAAGGTTGTACTAGAGCTGAATGCAGGTCTAGGCCGACTATTGTGATATTGGAAAATTTTATTCTACAAAATTTTATTAGACTCGAGCCTCATCGACTTTTATTTTGCGAGCTGCCCCTCTGAATCTGGTGTCTAAAGAAAAAAATTAAAGGGGCTCGATGCTGATTGTTGGGGTCTACGTAGATGACCTTGTGATTATCTTCAGTCCTTATGTAATATAAAGACATATTTAACGTTTACTTGATTTTAGTAAATTTTCAGAGTGAAGAGCAGGGATAATAAGACGAAATGAATCATACTGTACAAAAAAACTTAATCCATTCAGAAATTTATAATATATTGTGAAGAAGAAAAGTTGTAGACAAGTGCATGTAGGCCCGCTTATGCTAGGTCCGCATACATAAACACGAGAAAAAGATACCAAATACATTAAGCATCATTGTTGGCATGTATCCATTTCCTATTCATTGAGTTGACATCATTATTTTGCCATCCTCCTTACTTTATAGGGACTATAGTTGTCACATATGAACCCCCGTCTCGCCCATCGCGGTGCACACACAAACAAACTATATTTGGAAGCTCTGTGGAACATGGGTTGTTTATTCTTTTTACCATGAGAAGGTTCGGAAGAAGAAAAATAGCAATGCAAATGCTCACCTTTGCCTTCAACATGCTGGTCATAGGGACAAGATTGTAGACTTCCACTGGAATTCATTACATATGTGGACAATTGTGAGTGTTTCTGACGATGGTGAGCACATAGGCAGAGGCGGCACACAGCAAATATGGTGCATGCGCGATTTGATCTACTCCCTTCAGGATGAAATTCTTACTGAGCTAGAGGCCTTCAAGACACACCTGGCCAGCTGCCATCTGAGGACATGAACTATTAGAGTATCTGTTAAATCCGTTCACGTGAAAACTTTTAGTAGGTATCCTAGTTTCATGGCCACAAGTAGTTATACTGTGAAAATTGTGTTGCCATTGATTAAGTCCGTAGATGCTTCTAGATATGTACATTCGAGAACCTATTGACTTGTGTCGGTCATGTTAAATTTGTTGTGTAACTAAAGTTAGTATGTTCACAAATATACGAGAACTGAATGCGTGTCTACGTCGACTATTGTGATATTGGGAGAATTTATTATACAAAATTTTATTAGACTCAAGCCTCATTGACATTGGTTTTTCCTAGTGCCCCTTTGAATCTGATCTGTAAAGAAAAAAAGAATAAACAGACGAAGCTGATTATTAGAGTCCACGTAGATGAACTTGTGATCATATTCAACTCTTATATAATACAAAGACATATCTACCATTATATTAATTTCATAACATTTTAGAGTGACAAACAAGGATGATGACATGAAATCAACCATACTATACAAAACAATCTAATCTATTAAGAAATTTACCATATATAGTCAAACAAAAAATGGTAGATCAGTGCACGATGGTTCCACTTATGCAGGGTCCGGATACTCAAACACGAGAAAAAAGGTACCAAATAAAATAGAGCATCATTATTGGTATATATCATTGTCATATTCATAGCGGTGAAATAATTATTTTACCATTCTCCTAACTTTAAAGAGGCTATACCCCCAGACCGTGGTGCACACACAAACAATTTGTTTTTTAATGCTCTACAGAAGATGGGTTCTTAAATGTACGGGATCATGAGAAGATCAGGAAGCAGAAAAATAGCAATGCACCTGCTTGCCTTTTTTGAAGCATGTTAGTCACAGAGACAAAGATTTCCACTAGAATTCATAAGATCCTTGGACAACTGTTAGTGTTTCTGAGGATCACATGATTACCGGCTAAGGCGGGACACTACAGATACGGTGCATGAGCAATCTGATCTACTACCCTGAGGATGAAATTCTAACTGATCTGGAGACCTTCAAGAACCACCATACATGCTGCACTACATGGACGTGAACTATTTTATTATCTGTGAAAAAAATTCTACAAAAACTTCTATTTTCTATCCTAGGTTCATGACCACAATTGGGTGTTCCTGCTGGACCTGTACATTCAAGGAGCTCTTGACTTGTGTGAGCTCGTGTTAATTTTATTGCATGACTAAAGTTGTACAAGAGCTGAATGTGTGTCTAGGCCCACTATTGTGATATTGGAAAATTTTATTCTACAAAATCTTATTGGACTCGAGCCTTATTGACTTTGGTTTTGTGAGGTGCCCCTCTGAATCTGGTGTCTAATGAAAAAAAATAAAGGGGCTAGATGCTGATCGTTGGGGTTACGTAGATGACCTTTTGATTAAAATGAATTCTCATATAATATAAAGACATATTTACAATTTGTTTGATTTTAGTTAATTTTTAGAGTGAAGAACAGGGATCATAAGATGTAATGAATCATACTCTACAAAAACTAATCCATTCAGAAATTTGCAACATATTGTAAAGAAAAAACGGTAAATCGGTGCACGTAGGTCCTGCTTATGCTGGATGCGCATACTCAAACACGAGAAAAGGTACCAAATACTATACGGCTTCATTGCTGGCATATATC
The DNA here is from genome assembly GCA_030760725.1 of Neostapfia colusana. Taxonomy (NCBI): domain Eukaryota; kingdom Viridiplantae; phylum Streptophyta; class Magnoliopsida; order Poales; family Poaceae; genus Neostapfia; species Neostapfia colusana. Next base: position 112,752,559 of record JASWHV010000007.1, read on the forward strand.
AATTTCATATTGATTGAGTTGGCATCATTATTTTGCCATCCTCCTCACTTTATAAGGGCTGTAGTTGTCACATATGACCCCCTCTCTTCTCGCCCATTGCGGTGTACACACAAACAAACTCTATTTTTGGAAGCTCTGTGGAAGATGGGTTCTTTAATTTATAGGATCATGAGAAGATTGGGAGGAAGAAAAATAGCGATGTACGTCCTCGGCTTTGCTTGCAACATGCTGGTCACAGGGACAGAATTGTAAGCTTCTAATGGAATTCATTACATCATTGGACAATTTTGAGTGTTTTTGTTGATGATGAGAACACAGGTAGAGGCGGCACGCAGCAAATATGGTGCATGAGTGATCTGATCTACTGCCTTCAGGATGATCAAATTCTTACTGAGCTAGAGGCGTTCCAGACACACCTGGCCAGCTGCTCTCTGAAGACATGAACTATTAGAGTACCTGTTAAATCCATTCCTGTGAAAACCTTTAGTAGGTATCCTAGTTTCATGGCCACAAGTAGGTATACAGTGAAAATTGTATCAACATTGATTCAGTCGGTTGAGGCCTCTGGGTCAGTACTTTTGAGGAGCTCTTGACTTGTGTCGGCTCGTGTTAAACTTGTTGTATGACTAAAGTTAGTATGTTTACAAATATACCAGACTTGAAAGCATGACCACGCTGACTATTGTGATGTTGGAACGAATTATTCTACAAAATTTTATTAGACTCAAGCCTCATTGATATTGGTTTTGTGAAGTTCCCCTTTGAATCTGATCTGTAAAGAAAAAATAAATAACAATACTCGATGCTGATTGTTATGGTCCACGTACATGACCCTGTGATCAAATTCAACTCTTATATACTACACAGAAATATATACCATTTAACTAATTTCAGTACATTTTTAGAGTGACAAACAATTATGATAACATGAAATGAACCACACTCTACTTAAACAATCTATTCCATTAAGAAATTTACCATATATAATAAAAAATTAGTATATTGATGAATGATGGTCCCACTCATGCAGGGTTGGGATACTCGAAGGAGAGAAATAGTGTACCGAATAAAACAGAGCATCATTATTGGAATATATCATTGTCATATTCATAGCGGTGACATCATTATTTTACCAGTATACTAAGTTTAAAGAGGCTATACCCTCCGATCGCGGTGCACACACAAACAAACTTTGTTTTTTAAAGCTCAGGAAGATTGGTTCTTAGATGTATGGGATCATGACAAGATCGGAAAATAGTAAAATAGCAATGCACCCGTTTGCCTTTATTTTCAACATGTTGGTTACCAAATAAAATAGAACATCATTATTGGCATATATCATTTTCATATTCATAACGGCGACATCAATATTTTACCATTCTCGTAACTTTAAAGAGTCTACACCCTCCGATTGTGGGTGTACACAAAAGAAACATTGTTCCTAAAGCTCTAAGGAAGATGCGTTTTTAAATGTATGGGATCATGAGAAGATAAGAAAGAAGAAAAATATCAATGCACCTGCGTGCCTTTGTTTTCAATATGTTTGGTCACAGAGACAAAGTTTTCTACTGTAATTCATAAGATCCTTTGAGAATTGTTAGTGTTTATGTCGATTACGAGATTACCGGTGAAGGCGGGACGCTACAGATATCGTGCATGAGCGATCTGATCTACTACCCTGAGGATGATTTTCTTACTGAGATGGAGGCCTTCAAGAAGCACCAGGCCAGCTGCACTCCGAGGACGTGAACTATTTTACTATCGGTAAAAAAATCCTATAGAACTCCTAGTATCTATCCCAGTTTCTTGTGACAAGTAGGTGCACTGTGAAAAATCATGTTGACATTGATTCAGTCGGTTGATGCTTCTAAATCTGTACCTTCAAGGAGCTCTTGACTCGTGTGAGCTCGTGTTAATTTTATTGCATGACTGAAGTTTTAGCAGAGCTCAATGTGTGTCTAGGGCAACTTTTGTGATATTGGAAAATTTTATTCTACAAAATTTTATTAGACTCAAGCCTCATTGACTTTAGTTTTGTGAGGTGCCCTTTTGAATCTGATCTGTAAAGACAAAAACGAATAAAAAAGACTCGATGTTAATTTTTACGGTCCATGTAGATGACCTTGTGATCACACACAACTCTTATATAATACAAAGACATATCTACCATTTAATTAATTTTGGTATAGAGTGACGAACAAGGATGATAACATGAAATGAACCACACTCTACCAAAATAATCTAATCCACTAAGAAATTTACCATATATAGTCAAAGAAAAAATGGTAGATTGGTGCACGATGATCCCACTTATGCAGGGTCCGGATACTCAAGCACGAGAAAAAAGGGAACCAAAATGAATAGAACATCATAATTGGTATATATCAATGTAATATTCGTAAGGTTGACATCGTTATTCTACCATTCTCCTAACTTTAAAGAGGCTATACCCCCCTCCATCGCGTTGCATCATGTAGAAGATGGGTTCTTTTAAATGTATGGCATCATGTAGAAGATGGGTCCGCATACATAAACACGAGAAAAGGATACCAAATACAATAAGGAGTCATTGTTGGCATGTATCAATTTCATATTCACTGAGTTGACATCATTATTTTGCCATCCTCCTTACTTTATAGGGGCTATAGTTGTCACAAATGACCCCCCTTCTCGCCCATCGCGGTGCGCACACAAACAAATGATATTTTTGGAAGCTCTGTGGAATATAGGTTCTTTAATTTTTTTATCATGAAAAGGTTGGGAAGAAGAAAAATAGCAATGCACATGCTCACCTTTGCCTTCAACATGTTGGTCACAGGGACAAGATTGTAGACTTCCACTGGAATTCATTACATTTGTTGATAATTGTCAGTGTTTCTGACGATGGTGAAAACATTGGCAGAGATGGCACACAGCAAATATGGTGCATGCGCGATTTGATCTACTGCCTTCAGGATGAAATTCTTCCTGAGCTAGAGGCCTTCAAGAAATACCTTGCCAGCTGCCCTCAGAGGACATGAACTATTAGAGTATCTGTTAAATACATTCATGTGAAAGCTTTTAGTAGGTATCCTAGTTTCATGGCCACAAGTAGTTATACTGTGAAAATTGTATTGACATTGATTAAGTCCCGGTAGATGCTTCTAGATATGTACATTCGAGGACCTATTGACTTGTGTCGGCCGTGTTAAACTAGTTGTATGACTAAAGTTAGTATGTTCACAAATATACGAGAACTGAATGCGTGTCTACGTTGACTATTATAATATTGGGAGAATTTATTCTACAAAATTTTATTAGACTCAAGCCTCATTGATATTGGTTTTGTGTAGAGCCCCTTTGAATCTGATCCGTAAAGAAAAAAAAGAATAAAGAGACTTGATGCTGATTGTTAGGGTCCACGTAGATGACCTTATGATCATATTCAACTCTTACATAATATAAAGGCATATCTACCATTTAAATAATTTCAGTACATTTTTAGAGTGACGAACAAGGATGATAACATGAAATGAACCATACTCTACAAAAACATCTAATCCATTAATAAATTTACCATATATAGTCAAACAAAAAATGGTAATGTCCACGATGGTCCCATTTATGCAGGGTCGGATACTCAAACACGAGAAAGAGGTACCAAATACAATAAGGCATCATTGTTGGCATATATATTTCATATTCATTGAGTTGACATCGTTATTTTGCCATCCTCGTTACTTTATAGGGGCTATAGCTGTCACATATGACCCCCTTCTCGCCCATCACGGTGCACACATAAACAAACTATATTTTTGAAGCTCTGTGAAATATGGGAACTTTAGTTTATGGGATCATCAGAAGGTTGGGAAGAAGAAAAATAGCAATACACAGGCTCGCCTTTGCTTGCAGCACACTGGTCACAGGGACAAGATTGTAGACCTCCACTAAAATTCATTACATCCGTGGACAATTGTGAGTGTTTCTGACCATATGGTGAGAACACAGGCAGAGGCGGCACAGAGGAAATATGGTGCATGCGCGATCTCATCTACTGCCTTCAGGATGAAATTCTTACTGAGCTAGAGGATTTTATACACACCTGCCTAGCTGCACTCCGAGGACATGAACTATTAGAGTATCTGTGAAGTCCATTCATGTGAAAAGTTTTAGTAGGTATCCTAGATTCATGGCCACAAGTAGGTATACTGTGAAAATTGTGTTGACATTGATTAAGTCTGTTGATGATTCTGGATGTGTACATTCGAGGAGCTCTTGACTTGTTGGCTCATGTTAAATTTGTTGTATGAATAAAGTTAGGATGTTCACAAATATACCAGAACTGAATCCGTGTCTATGTCGACTACTATGATATTGGGAGAATTCATTCTACAAAATTATATTAGACTCAAGCCTCATTGACATTGGTTTTGCGAATTGCCCCTTTGAATCTGATCTGTAAAGAAAAAATAATAAAGAGACACAAGCTGATTATTAGTGTCCACGTAGATGACATTGTGATCATATTCAACTATTATATAATACAAAGACATATCTACCATTTAATTAATTTAAGAACATTTTTAGAGTGACAAACAAGGATGATGACATGAAATGAACAATACTCTACAAAACAATCTAATCCATAAAGAAATTTACCATATATAGTCAAACAAAAAATGGTAGATCAGTACACGATGGTTCCACTTATGCAGGGTCCAGATACTCAAACACGAGAAAAAGGGTACCAAATAAAATAGAGCATCATTATTGGTATATATCATTGTCATATTCATAGCGGTGACATCATTATTTTCCCATTCTCCTAACTTTAAAGAGGCTATACCCCAAGATCGTGGTGCACACATAAATAATTTTGTTTTTTAAAGCTCTACAGAAGATGGGTTCTTAATTGTATGAGATCATGAGAAGATTGGAAAGCAGAAAAATAGCAATGCACCTGCTTGCCTTTTTTCAGCATGTTAGACACAGAGACAACCGTTAGTGTTTCTGAGGATCACGAGATTACCGGCTAAGGCGGGATACTACAGATACGGTGCATGAGCGATCTGATCTACTACCCTGAGGATGAAATTCTAACTGAGCTGGAGACCTTCAAAACCCACCATACAAGCTGCACTACGTGGACGTGAACTATTTTATTATCTGTGAAAAAATCCTACAAAAACTTCTAGTATCTATCCTAGGTTCATGACCACAATTAGGTGTTCCTTCTGGACCTGTACCTTCAAGGAGCTCTTGACTTGTGTGAGCTCGTGTTAATTTTAGTGCATGACTAAAGTTGTACCAGAGCTGAATACGTGTCTAGGGCGACTATTGTGATATTGGAAAAATTTATTCTACAAAATTTTATAGGACTCGAGCCTCATTGACTTTGATTTTGCGAGGTGCCCCTCTGAATCTGGTGTCTAAAGAAAAAAAATAAAGGGGCTCCATGCTGATTGTTGGGGTCTACGTAGATGACCCTGTGATTAAAATCAATCCTCATATAATATAAAGACATATTTACAATTTGTTTAATTTTAGTTATTTTTTAGAGTGAAGAGCAGGGATTATAAGATGAAATGAATCATACTCTACAAAAACATAATCCATTCAGAAATTTGCAACATATTGTAATGAAAAAATGGTAGATCGGTGCACGTAGGTACCGCTTATGCTGGGTGCGCATACTCAAACATGAGAAAAGGTACCAAATACTATACGGCTTCATTGCTGGCATATATCAATTTCATATTCATTGAATTGGCATCATTATTTTGCGATCCTCCTCACTTTATAGGAACAATAGTTGTCACATATGACCCCCTCTCTTCTCGCCCATCAGGGTGCATACACAAACATACTCTATTTTTGGAAGCTCTGTGGAAGATGGGTTCTTTAATTTATAGGATCATAAGAAGATTGGGTGGAAGAAAAATAGCAATGCACCTGCTCGCCTTGCTTGCAACATGCTGGTCACAAGGACAGGATTGTAGACTTCTAATGGAATTCATTACATCATTGGACAATTGTGAGTGTTTTTTTATGGTGAGAACACAGGTAGAGGCGGCACGCAGCAAATATGGTGCATGGGCGATTTGATCTACTGCCTTCAGGACAATGAAATTCTTACTGAGCTAGAGGTGTTCAAGACACACCTGGCCAGCTGCTCTATGAAGACATGAACTATTAGAGTATCTGTTAAATCCATTCCTGTGGAAACCTTTAGTAGGTATCCTAGTTTCATGGCCACAAGTAGGTATACTGTGAAAATTGTACCGACATTGATTCAATCCGTTGAGGTATCTGGATCTGTAACTTTGAGGAGCTCTTGACTTGTGTCGGCTCGTGTTAAATTTGTTGTATGACTAAAGTTAGTATGATCACAAATATACCAGACTTGAATGCATGACCACGCTGACTATTGTGATGTGTGAATGAATTATTCTACAAAATTTCGTTAGACTCAAGCCTCATTGATATTGGTTTTGCGAAGTGCCCCTTTGAATCTGATCTGTAAAGAAAAAAGAAATAACGAGACTCGATGCAGATTGTTATGGTCCACGTACATGACCCTGTGATCATATTCAACTCTTATATACTACAAAGAAATATACACCATTTAATTGATTTCAGTACATTTTTAGAGTGACAATCAAGAATGATAACATGAAATGAACCACACTCTACAAAAACAATCTAATCTATTAATAAATTTACCATATATAGTAAAAAATAGTATATTGATGAATGATGGTCCCACTCATGTAGGGTCTGGTTACTTGAAGGAGAGGGTACCAAATAAAACAGAGCATCATTATTGGGATATATCATTGTCATATTCATAGCAGTGACATCATTATTTTACTATTCTCCTAAGTTTAAAGAGGCTATACGCTCCAATCGCGGTGCATACACAAACATAGTTTGGTTTTTAAAGCTCTGGAAGATTGGTTCTTAGATCTATGGGATCATAACAAGATTGGAAAAAAGAAAAATAGCAATGCACCCACTTGCCTTTGTTTCCAAAAAGTTGGTTACCAAATAAAATAGAGCATCATTGTTGGCATATATCATTGTCATATTCATAGCGGCGACATCATTAGTTTACCATTCTCCTAACTTTAAAGAGGCTATACCCTCCGATTGTGGGTGTACACACAAAAAACTATGTTCCTAAATCTCTAAGGAAGATGGGTCTTTAAATGTATGGGATCATGAGAAGATCAGAAAGAAGAAAAATAGCAATGCATCTGCTTGCCTTTGTTTTCAATATGTTCTGTCAATACGGGTCTTCGAAAAGGTGCGCGGAGTGGAAGATATGGGGGCCCCACCTCGGGCTCGTTATCTCCCCTGAGATGGGCCCGGGGGCCACTATCGGTACCCTCAATATGGGGTACCCCTGCGCACAGGGGAAACTGCCTAAGGACCTCGCCCTTCTCCGCAGGGAGAGCTCCGAAGGCGCCACGTGTCAAGCAGGGCCGGATGTCCCTCTCCTCAGAGGAAAGCTCCGGGCCCGCCACGTGGCCAACTGAGCCGGACCTCCCCCCTCCACGAGGAGAGCTCCGAAGGCTCCACGTGTCCAGCGGGGCCGGACCTCCCACTCCTCAGAGGAGAGCTCCGGGCCCGCCACATGGCCAGCAGAGCCGGACCTCCCACCTCCGTGGGGAGAGCTCCGAAGGCTCCACGTGTCCAGCGGAGCCGGACCTCCCTCTCCTCAGAGGAGAGCTCCTGGCCCACCACGTGGCCAGCAGAGCCGGACCTCCCCCTCCGTGGGGAGAGCTCTGAAGGCTCCACGTGTCCAGCAGGGCCGGACCTCGCTCTACTCAGAGGAGAGCTCCGGGCCTGCCACGTAGCCAGCAGAGCTGGACCTCCCCCCTCCGCGGGGAGAGCTCCGAAGACTCCACGTGTCCGGCGGTGCCGGACCTCCCTCTCCTCAGAGGAGAGCTCCGAGCCCGCCACGTGGCCAGCAGAGCAGCGCTGCCCGCCCCCGCGCGGTAGGCAGCAAGAGTAAACACGCGCCATACCTTGCTCGTACCAGGTATTCAAGACCTGCGCCTTCCCAAGGCGCGGAGACGCGGAGAACGCCTCTGTCAGGCGCCGTTGCGCCCAATCACATCGCAGTGAAGACTGGCGTGCCGCGTCAGAGGCTGTACGCAAATAAACACAGCGACAAGACATCCCCTGCCGCCCCTGCCATCATCAACCACTACGACTAGCTTGCGGCATGGGCAGGGCGGCAGAACGAAGACTCGGAAGCCCTCGCTAGAGACAACTACCGGCGTAACTGCAGATACGGTAGATGGCAGGCAATCTCCCTGTGACCACATGTCGGGTCCTGGGCCCACCTTGTAAGCCACCCGAGCCTTGGACTATAAAAGGCTCGGGTAGGCAACGTTAGCAAGGGTTCGACTCTTTGCACACTTACGCTCTAGCATCCGAGCACTTAGGTCATCCCGAAGCTCAGAACTCCGGTTCTGAGCACAAAGCAATACAACGAGCACCTCTGCTCACCGTGGACGTAGGGTTTTACGCTCCGGCGGCCTGAACCACGTAAAAATCTCTATGTTAAGCTTCTCCTTCAATCGTCCCTAACGCGTAAGCTCTCTGTGAGTGACTAGCCCCTCCGAAAAAGAACCTCCGCGGGCTGCCCAGAGCAGGCCCGGGGGAAGTGTTGGCTACACACTTCGACAGTCATATTCATAGTGGTGACATCATTATTTTACAATTCTCATAAGTTTAAAGAGGCTATACCTTCCGATCGCGGTGCACACACAAACAAACTTTGTTTTTTAAAGCTCTCGAGGATTGGTTCTTAGATGTATGGGATCATGATAAGATCGAAAAAAAGAAAAATAGCAATGCACCCGCTTGCCTTTGTTTTCAACGTGTTGGTTACCAAATAAAATAGAGCATCATTATTGGCATATATCATTGTCATATACAAAGCGGCCACATCATTATTTTGCCATTCTCCTAACATTAAAGAGGCTATACCCTCCGATTGTGGGTGTACACACAAAAAACATTGTTCCTAAAGCTCTAAGGAAGATGGGTTTTAATGTATGGGATCATGAGAAGATCGGAAAGAAGAAAAATAGCAATGCACCTGCTTGCCTTTGTTTTCAATATGTTTGTTCACAGAGACAAAGTTTTCTACTGGAATTCATAAGATCCTTGGAGAATCGTTAGTGTTTCTGTGGATTGCGATATTACCGGTGAAGGCAGGATGCTACAGGTATGGTGAATGAGCGATCTGATCTACTAGCCTGAGGATGATTTTCTTACAGAGATGGAGGCCTTCAAGATGCACCAGGCCAGCTGCACCCCGAGGACGTGAACTATTTTACTCTCGGTGAAAAAAATCCTATAAAACTCCTAGATCTATCCCAGTTTCATGGCGACAAGTAGGTGTACTGTGAAAAATCATGTTGACATTGATTCAGTTGGTTGATGCTTCTTAATCTGTACCTTCAAGGAGCTCTTAACTTGTGTGAGCTCGTGTTAATTTTATTGCATGACTGAAGTTGTACGAGACCTCAATGCATGTCTAGGATGACTATTGTGATATTGGAAAAATTTATTCTACAAAATTTTATTAGACTCAAGCCTCATTGACTTTGGTTTTGCGAGGTGCCCCTTTGAATCTTATCTGTAAAGACAAAAACGAATAAAACAACTCGATGCTGATTTTTACAGTCCATGTAGATGACCTTGTGATCGTACACAACTCTTATATAATACAAAGATATATCTGCCATTCTCCTAACTTTAAAGAGGCTGTACCCCCCCCCCCCCACGCCCCCATCGAGGTGCAGACACAAACATACTTTATTTTCTAAATCTCTATGGAAGATGGATTCTTAAATGTTTGGCATCATGTAGAAGATCAGAAAGAAGGAAAGAAAAAGACTTCCACTGGAACTCATAAGATCCTTGGAAAATCGTTAGTGTTTCCCAAGATCGCGAGATAACCGGCGAAGGCAGGACGCTGCAGATATGGTGCATGAGCAATCTGATCAACTTCCCTGAGGATGAAATTCTTACTAACCTGGAGAAGGCCTTCAATACCAACAAGGCCAGCTGCACTCTGAGGACGTGAACTATTTCATTATTTGTGAAAAAAATCCTATTAAAACTCCTAGTATCTATCCTAGTTTCATGGCCACAAGTAGGTGTACCGTGAAATCATGTTGACATTGATTCAGTCGGTTGACGCTTCTAGATCTGTACCTTCAAGGAGCTCTTGACTTGTGTGAGATCGTGTTAATTTTATTGCATGACCAAGGTTGTACTAGAGCTTAATGCAGGTCTAGGCCGACTATTGTGATATTGGAAAAATTTATTCTACAAAATTTTATTAGACTCGAGCCTCATTGACTTTCATTTTGTGAGCTGCCCCACTGAATCTGGTGTCCAAAGAAAAAAAATTAAAGGGGCTCGATGCTGATTGTTGGGGTCTACGTAGATGACCTTGTGATTATCTTCAGTCCTTATGTAATATAAAGACATATTTAAGATTTACTCGATTTTAGTAAATTTTTAGAATGATGAGCAGGGACAATAAGACGAAACGAATCATACTCTACAAAAAAACTTAATCCAATCAGAAATGTATAATATATTGTGATGGAAAAAAACGGTAGACCAGTGCATGTAGGTCCCGCTTATGCTGGGTCCGCATACTCAAACACGTGAAAATGGTACCAAATACAATAAGGCATCATTGTTGGCATGTATCAATTTCATATTCATTGAGTTGACAGCGTTATTTTGCCATTCACCTTACTTTATAGGGGCTATAGTTGTCACATATGACCCCCCCCCTTCTCGCCCATAGCGATGCACACACAAACAAACTATATTTTTGGAAGCTCTGTGTAATATGGGTTCTTTAATTTAATGGAGCATGAGAAGGTTGGGAAGAATAAAAATAGCAATGCACATACTCGCCTTTGTTTGCAACATGCTGGTCACAGGGACAAGATTGTAGACTTCCACTGGAATTCATTACATGTGTGGACAATTGTGAGTGTTTCTGACAATTGTGAGAACAGTGACGGAAGCGGCACACTGCAAACATGGTGCATGAGGGATCTGGTATACTTCCTTGATGGAATTCTTACTGAGCTGGAGGCCTTCAAGACACATTTGACTAGCTGCACCCCGAGGACATGAACTATTTGACTATCCGTGAAATCAATTCCTGTGGAAACTCTTAATAGGTATCCTAGTTTCATGGCCACAAGTAGATATACTGTGAAAATTGTATCGGCGTTGATTCAGTCCATTGAGGATTCTGGATCTGTTCCTTTGAGGAGCTCTTGACTTGTGTCGGCTCGTGTTAAACTTGTTGTATGACTAAAGTTAGTATGTTCACAAATATACCCTACTTGAAAGCATGAACACGCTGACTATTGTGATGTTGGGACAAATTATTCTACAAAATTTTATTAGACTCAACCTTCATTGACATGTGTTTTTCGAAATGCTCCTCTGATTCTGATCTATAAAGAAAAAAAGAATGAAGAGACTCGATGCTGATCGTTAGGGTCTACGTAGATGATCTGAGATCATATTCAGCTAATATATAATACAAAGATATATCTACCATTTAATTAAGTTAAGTACATTTTTAGAATGACGAACAAGGATGATAAATGAAATGAACCGTACTCTACAAAAACATCCTAATCCATTATAAAATTAACCATATAAAGTCAAACAAAAATTGGTAGAAAGGTGCACGATGGTCCCACTTATGCAGGGTCCAGATACTAAAACATGAGAAAAAGGTTGCCAAATACAACAGGGCATCATTATTGGTATGTACCGTTGTCATACTCATAGCGGTGACATCATTATTTTACAATTCTCCTAACTGTAAAGAAGCTATACTCCCGATCGTGAGAAGATCAGAAAGAAGAAAAATAGAAATGCATCCGTTTGCATTTGTTTTCAACATGCTTGTCACAGAGACAAAGACTTCCACTGGAATTCATAAAATCCTTGGACAATTGTTAGTGTTTCTGAGGATTACGATATCACCAACAAAGGAAGGACGATGCAGCTATGGTGAATGAGTGATCCGATCCAATGCCCTGAGGATGAAATTCTTACTGAGCTGGTGACCTTCATGATCCACCTGGCCAGCTGCACTCCGAGGACGTGAACTATTTTATTTTCTGTGAAAAAAATTTAGAAAACTCCTAGTAGCTATCCTAGTTTCATGGCCATAAGTAGGTGGACTGTGAGAATCATGTGGACATTGATTCAGTCGGTTGCTGCTTCTGGATCCTTACCTTCGAGGATATCTTGTCTTGTGTGGACTCGTGTTAATTATATTCCATGACTAAAGTTGTACAAGGGCTGAATGCGTATCTAGGCAAACTATTGTGATATTGGAAGATTTTTATCTACAAAATTTTATTGGACTCAAGCCTCATTGACTTGTTTTGCGAGGTGGCCCACTGAATCTGGTGTCTAATGTAAAAAAAATTAAAGGGGCTCGATGCTAATTGTTAGGGTCTACGTAGATGACCTTGTGATTATATTTAGTCGTTATATAATATAAAGACATATTTACAATTTATTTGATTTTAGTTAATTTTCGGAGTGAAGAGCAAGGAGCATAAGATGAAATGAATCATACCCTACAAAAAACAAAATCCATTCAGAAATTTACAATATATAGTAAAGATAAGACAGTAGACAGGTGCACGTGGGCCCCGCTTATGCTGGGTTCTGCATACTCAAACACGAGAAAAAGGTACTAAATACAACAAGGCTTCATTGTTGGCATATATCGATTTCATATTCATTGAGTTGACATCGATATTTTGCCATCCTTCTCGGTTTATAGGGGCTATAGTTATCACATATGACCCGCATCTCCCCCATCACGGTGCACACACAAACAAACTCTATTTTTGGAAGCTCTGTGGAAGGTGGGTTCTTTAATTTTAGGATCATGAGAAGATTGGGAGGATGAACTATAGCAATGCACCTGCTCGCCTTTGCTTGCAACATGCTTGTCACAGAGACAGGATTGTAGACTTCTAATGGAATTCATTACATCCATGGACAATCTTGAGTGTTTCTGTTGATGGTGAGAACACAGGTAGAGGCGGCACGCAACAAATATGGTGCATGAGCGATCTGATCTACTGCCTTCAGGATGAAATTCTTACTGAGCTAGAGGCGTTCAAGACACACCTGGCCAGCTGCTATCTGAAGACATGAACTATTAGAGTATCTGTGAAATCCATTCCTATGAAAACTTTTAGTAGGTATCCTAGTTTCATGGCCACAAGTAGTTATACTGTGAAAATTGTATCTACATTGATTCATTCCGTTGATGCTTCTGGATCTGTACCTTGGAGGAGCTCATGACTTGTGTTGGCTCGTGTTAAACTTGTTGTATGACTAAAGTTAGTATGTTCACAAATATACCAGACTTGAAAGCATGACTACGCTAACTATTCTAATATATTGGGACAATTTATTCGACAAAATTTTATTAGACTCAAGCCTCATTGATATTGGTTTTGTGAAGTGCCTCTTTGAATCTGATTTATAAAGAAAAAAGAAATAACGAGACTCGATGCTGATTGTTATGTTGCACGTAGATGACCTTGTGATCATATTGAACTCTTATATACTACAATGACATGTCTACCATTTAATTAATTTCAGTACATTTTTAGAGTGACGAACAAGGATGATAACATGAAATGAACCACACTCTACAAAAACAATCTAACCCATTAAAAATTTACCATATATAGTCAAACAAAGATTAGTAGATCGGTGCACGGTGGTCCCACTTATGCAGAGTCCAGATACTCGAAGGGGAGAAAAAGGGTACCAAATAAAATAAAGCATCATTAATGGGATATATCATTGTCATATTCATAGTGGTGACATCATTATTTTACCATTCTCCTAACTTGAAAGAGTCTATACCACACCCCTCCTATCGCGGTGCACACACAAACATACTTGTTTTTCTAAAGCTCTATGGAAGATGGGTTATTGAATGTATGGCATCATGAGAAGATCAGAAAGAAGAAAAATAGCAATGAGCCGCTTACCTTAGTTTTCAACATGTTAGTCACAGAGAAAAAAGACTTCCACTGGAACTCATATATAAGATCCTTGGACAATTGTTAGTGCTTCCGAGGATCGCGAGATTACTGGCAAAGGCAGGACGCTGCAGATATGGTGCATGATCAATCTGATCTACTGCCCTGAGGATGAAATTCTTACTATCCTGGAGGCCTTCAAGACCCACCAGGCCATCTGCACTCCGAGGACGTGAACTATTTCATTATCTGTGAAAAAGATCCTATTAAAACCCCTAGTATCTATCCTAGTTTCATGGCCACAAGTAGGTGTACCGTGAAATGATGTTGACATTGATTCAGTCGGTTGAGGCTTCTAGATCTGTACCTTCAAGGAGCTCTTGTGTGAGATCGTGTCAATTTTATTGCATGACCAAGGTTGTACTAGAGCTGAATGCAGGTCTAGGCCGACTATTGTGATATTGGAAAATTTTATTCTACAAAATTTTATTAGACTCGAGCCTCATCGACTTTTATTTTGCGAGCTGCCCCTCTGAATCTGGTGTCTAAAGAAAAAAATTAAAGGGGCTCGATGCTGATTGTTGGGGTCTACGTAGATGACCTTGTGATTATCTTCAGTCCTTATGTAATATAAATACATATTTAACGTTTACTTGATTTTAGTAAATTTTGAGAGTGAAGAGCAGGGATAATAAGACGAAATGAATCATACTGTACAAAAAAACTTAATCCATTCAGAAATTTATAATATATTGTGAAGAAGAAAAGTTGTAGACAAGTGCATGTAGGCCCGCTTATGCTAGGTCCGCATACATAAACACGAGAAAAAGATACCAAATACATTAAGCATCATTGTTGGCATGTATCAATTTCATATTCATTGAGTTGACATCATTATTTTGCCATCCTCCTTACTTTATAGGGACTATAGTTGTCACATATGAACCCCCGTCTCGCCCATCGCAGTGCACACACAAACAAACTATATTTGGAAGCTCTGTGGAACATGGGTTGTTTATTCTTTTTACCATGAGAAGGTTCGGAAGAAGAAAAATAGCAATGCAAATGCTCACCTTTGCCTTCAACATGCTGTTCATAGGGACAAGATTGTAGACTTCCACTGGAATTCATTACATATGTGGACAATTGTGAGTGTTTCTGACGATGGTGAGCACATAGGCAGAGGCGGCACACAGCAAATATGGTGCATGCGCGATTTGATCTACTCCCTTCAGGATGAAATTCTTACTGAGCTAGAGGCCTTCAAGACACACCTGGCCAGCTGCCATCTGAGGACATGAACTATTAGAGTATCTGTTAAATCCGTTCACGTGAACACTTTTAGTAGGTATCCTAGTTTCATGGCCACAAGTAGTTATACTGTGAAAATTGTGTTGCCATTGATTAAGTCCGTAGATGCTTCTAGATATGTACATTCGAGAACCTATTGACTTGTGTCGGTCATGTTAAATTTGTTGTGTAACTAAAGTTAGTATGTTCACAAATATACGAGAACTGAATGCGTGTCTACGTCGACTATTGTGATATTGGGAAAATTTATTCTACAAAATTTTATTAGACTCAAGCCTCATTGACATTGGTTTTTCCTAGTGCCCCTTTGAATCTGATCTGTAAAGAAAAAAAGAATAAACAGACGAAGCTGATTATTAGAGTCCACGTAGATGAACTTGTGATCATATTCAACTCTTATATAATACAAAGACATATCTACCATTATATTAATTTAATAACATTTTAGAGTGACAAACAAGGATGATGACATGAAATCAACCATACTATACAAAACAATCTAATCTATTAAGAAATTTACCATATATAGTCAAACAAAAAATGGTAGATCAGTGCACGATGGTTCCACTTATGCAGGGTCCGGATACTCAAACACGAGAAAAAAGGTACCAAATAAAATAGAGCATCATTATTGGTATATATCATTGTCATATTCATAGCGGTGAAATAATTATTTTACCATTCTCCTAACTTTAAAGAGGCTATACCCCCAGACCGTGGTGCACACACAAACAATTTGTTTTTTAATGCTCTACAGAAGATGGGTTCTTAAATGTACGGGATCATGAGAAGATCAGGAAGCAGAAAAATAGCAATGCACCTGCTTGCCTTTTTTGAAGCATGTTAGTCACAGAGACAAAGATTTCCACTAGAATTCATAAGATCCTTGGACAACTGTTAGTGTTTCTGAGGATCACAAGATTACCGGCTAAGGCGGGACACTACAGATACGGTGCATGAGCAATCTGATCTACTACCCTGAGGATGAAATTCTAACTGATCTGGAGACCTTCAAGACCCACCATACAAGCTGCACTACATGGACGTGAACTATTTTATTATCTGTGAAAAAAATTCTACAAAAACTTCTATTTTCTATCCTAGGTTCATGACCACAATTGGGTGTTCCTGCTGGACCTGTACATTCAAGGAGCTCTTGACTTGTGTGAGCTCGTGTTAATTTTATTGCATGACTAAAGTTGTACAAGAGCTGAATGTGTGTCTAGGCCCACTATTGTGATATTGGAAAATTTTATTCTACAAAATCTTATTGGACTCGAGCCTTATTGACTTTGGTTTTGTGAGGTGCCCCTCTGAATCTGGTGTCTAATGAAAAAAAATAAAGGGGCTAGATGCTGATCGTTGGGGTTACGTAGATGACCTTGTGATTAAAATGAATTCTCATATAATATAAAGACATATTTACAATTTGTTTGATTTTAGTTAATTTTTAGAGTGAAGAACAGGGATCATAAGATGTAATGAATCATACTCTACAAAAACTAATCCATTCAGAAATTTGCAATATATTGTAAAGAAAAAACGGTAAATCGGTGCACGTAGGTCCCGCTTATGCTGGATGCGCATACTCAAACACGAGAAAAGGTACCAAATACTATACGGCTTCATTGCTGGCATATATCAATTTCATATTCATTGAGTTGGCATCATTATTTTGCCATCCTCCTCACTTTATAAGGGCTGTAGTTGTCACATATGACCCCCTCTCTTCTCGCCCATTGCGGTGTACACACAAACAAACTCTATTTTTGGAAGCTCTGTGGAACATGGGTTCATTAATTTATAGGATCATGAGAAGATTGGGAGGAAGAAAAATAGCGATGCACCTCCTCAGCTTTGCTTGCAACATGCTGGTCACAGGGACAGAATTGTAAGCTTCTAATGGAATTCATTACATCATTGGACAATTTTGAGTGTTTTTGTTGATGCTGAGAACACAGGTAGAGGCGGCACGCAGCAAATATGGTGCATGAGTGATCTGATCTACTGCCTTCAGGATGATGAAATTCTTACTGAGCTAGAGGCGTTCCAGACACACCTGGCCAGCTGCTCTCTGAAGACATGAACTATTAGAGTACCTGTTAAATCCATTCCTGTGAAAACCTTTAGTAGGTATCCTAGTTTCATGGCCACAAGTAGGTATACAGTGAAAATTGTATCAACATTGATTCAGTCCGTTGAGGCCTCTGGGTCAGTACCTTTGAGGAGCTATTGACATGTGTCGGCTCGTGTTAAACTTGTTGTATGACTAAAGTTAGTATGTTTACAAATATACCAGACTTGAAAGCATGACCACGCTGACTATTGTGATGTTGGAACGAATTATTCTACAAAATTTTATTAGACTCAAGCCTCATTGATATTGGTTTTGTGAAGTTCCCCTTTGAATCTGATCTGTAAAGAAAAAATAAATAACAATACTCGATGCTGATTGTTATGGTCCACGTACATGACCCTGTGATCAAATTCAACTCTTATATACTACACAGAAATATATACCATTTAACTAATTTCAGTACATTTTTAGAGTGACAAACAATTATGATAACATGAAATGAACCACACTCTACTTAAACAATCTATTCCATTAAGAAATTTACCATATATAATAAAAAATTAGTATATTGATGAATGATGGTCCCACTCATGCAGGGTTGGGATACTCGAAGGAGAGAAAAAGTGTACCAAATAAAACAGAGCATCATTATTGGAATATATCATTGTCATATTCATAGCGGTGACATCATTATTTTACCAGTATACTAAGTTTAAAGAGGCTATACCCTCCAATCGCGGTGCACACACAAACAAACTTTGTTTTTTAAAGCTCAGGAAGATTGGTTCTTAGATGTATGGGATCATGACAAGATCGGAAAATAGAAAAATAGCAATGCACCCGTTTGCCTTTATTTTCAACATGTTGGTTACCAAATAAAATAGAACATCATTATTGGCATATATCATTTTCATATTCATAACGGCGACATCATTATTTTACCATTCTCGTAACTTTAAAGAGTCTACACCCTCCGATTGTGGGTGTACACAAAAGAAACATTGTTCCTAAAGCTCTAAGGAAGATGCGTTTTTAAATGTATGGGATCATGAGAAGATCAGAAAGAAGAAAAATATCAATGCACCTGCGTGCCTTTGTTTTCAATATGTTTGGTCACAGAGACAAAGTTTTCTACTGTAATTCATAAGATCCTTCGAGAATTGTTAGTGTTTCTGTCGATTACGAGATTACCGGTGAAGGCGGGACGCTACAGATATCGTGCATGAGCGATCTGATCTACTACCCTGAGGATGATTTTCTTACTGAGATGGAGGCCTTCAAGAAGCACCAGGCCAGCTGCACTCCGAGGACGTGAACTATTTTACTATCGGTAAAAAAATCCTATAGAACTCCTAGTATCTATCCCAGTTTCATGTGACAAGTAGGTGCACTGTGAAAAATCATGTTGACATTGATTCAGTCGGTTGATGCTTCTAAATCTGTACCTTCAAGGAGCTCTTGACTCGTGTGAGCTCGTGTTAATTTTATTGCATGACTGAAGTTTTAGCAGAGCTCAATGTGTGTCTAGGGCAACTTTTGTGATATTGGAAAATTTTATTCTACAAAATTTTATTAGACTCAAGCCTCATTGACTTTAGTTTTGTGAGGTGCCCTTTTGAATCTGATCTGTAAAGACAAAAACGAATAAAAAAGACTCGATGTTAATTTTTACGGTCCATGTAGATGACCTTGTGATCACACACAACTCTTATATAATACAAAGACATATCTACCATTTAATTAATTTTGGTATAGAGTGACGAACAAGGATGATAACATGAAATGAACCACACTCTACCAAAATAATCTAATCCACTAAGAAATTTACCATATATAGTCAAAGAAAAAATGGTAGATTGGTGCACGATGATCCCACTTATGCAGGGTCCGGATACTCAAGCACGAGAAAAAAAGGGAACCAAAATGAATAGAACATCATAATTGGTATATATCAATGTAATATTCGTAAGGTTGACATCGTTATTCTACCATTCTCCTAACTTTAAAGAGGCTATACCCCCCTCCATCGCGGTGCATCATGTAGAAGATGGGTTCTTTTAAATGTATGGCATCATGTAGAAGATGGGTCCGCATACATAAACACGAGAAAAGGATACCAAATACAATAAGGAATCATTGTTGGCATGTATCAATTTCATATTCACTGAGTTGACATCATTATTTTGCCATCCTCCTTACTTTATAGGGGCTATAGTTGTCACAAATGACCCCCCTTCTCGCCCATCGCGGTGCGCACACAAACAAACGATATTTTTGGAAGCTCTGTGGAATATAGGTTCTTTAATTTTTTTTATCATGAAAAGGTTGGGAAGAAGAAAAATAGCAATGCACATGCTCACCTTTGCCTTCAACATGTTGGTCACAGGGACAAGATTGGAGACTTCCACTGGAATTCATTACATTTGTTGATAATTGTCAGTGTTTCTGACGATGGTGAAAACATTGGCACAGGTGGCACACAGCAAATATGGTGCATGCGCGATTTGATCTACTGCCTTCAGGATGAAATTGTTCCTGAGCTAGAGGCCTTCAAGAAATACCTTGCCAGCTGCCCTCAGAGGACATGAACTATTAGAGTATCTGTTAAATACATTCATGTGAAAGCTTTTAGTAGGTATCCTAGTTTCATGGCCACAAGTAGTTATACTGTGAAAATTGTATTGACATTGATTAAGTCCCGGTAGATGCTTCTAGATATGTACATTCGAGGACCTATTGACTTGTGTCGGCCGTGTTAAACTAGTTGTATGACTAAAGTTAGTATGTTCACAAATATACGAGAACTGAATGCGTGTCTACGTTGACTATTATAATATTGGGAGAATTTATTCTACAAAATTTTATTAGACTCAAGCCTCATTGATATTGGTTTTGTGTAGAGCCCCTTTGAATCTGATCCGTAAAGAAAAAAAAAGAATAAAGAGACTCGATGCTGATTGTTAGGGTCCACGTAGATGTCCTTATGATCATATTCAACTCTTATATAATATAAAGGCATATCTACCATTTAAATAATTTCAGTACATTTTTAGAGTGACGAACAAGGATGATAACATGAAATGAACCATACTCTACAAAAACAATCTAATCCATTAATAAATTTACCATATATAGTCAAACAAAAAATGGTAATGACCACGATGGTCCCATTTATGCAGGGTCGGATACTCAAACACGAGAAAGAGGTAACAAATACAATAAGGCATCATTGTTGGCATATATATTTCATATTCATTGAGTTGACATCGTTATTTTGCCATCCTCGTTACTTTATAGGGGCTATAGCTGTCACATATGACCCCCTTCTCGCCCATCACGGTGCACACACAAACAAACTATATTTTTGAAGCTCTGTGAAATATGGGAACTTTAGTTTATGGGATCATCAGAAGGTTGGGAAGAAGAAAAATAGCAATACACAGGCTCGCCTTTGCTTGCAGCACACTGGTCACAGGGACAAGATTGTAGACCTCCACTAAAATTCATTACATCCGTGGACAATTGTGAGTGTTTCTGACCATATGGTGAGAACACAGGCAGAGGCGGCACAGAGGACATATGGTGCATGCGCGATCTCATCTACTGCCTTCAGGATGAAATTCTTACTGAGCTAGAGGATTTTATACACACCTGCCTAGCTGCACTCCGAGGACATGAACTATTAGAGTATCTGTGAAGTCCATTCATGTGAAAAGTTTTAGTAGGTATCCTAGATTCATGGCCACAAGTAGGTATACTGTGAAAATTGTGTTGACATTTATTAAGTCTGTTGATGATTCTGGATGTGTACATTCGAGGAGCTCTTGACTTGTTCGGCTCATGTTAAATTTGTTGTATGAATAAAGTTAGGATGTTCACAAATATACCAGAACTGAATCCGTGTCTACGTCGACTACTATGATATTGGGAGAATTCATTCTACAAAATTATATTAGACTCAAGCCTCATTGACATTGGTTTTGCGAATTGCCCCTTTGAATCTGATCTGTAAAGAAAAAATAATAAAGAGACACAAGCTGATTATTAGTGTCCATGTAGATGACATTGTGATCATATTCAACTATTATATAATACAAAGACATATCTACCATTTAATTAATTTAAGAACATTTTTAGAGTGACAAACAAGGATGATGACATGAAATGAACAATACTCTACAAAACAATCTAATCCATTAAGAAATTTACCATATATAGTCAAACAAAAAATGGAAGATCAGTACACGATGGTTCCACTTATGCAGGGTCCAGATACTCAAACACGAGAAAAAGGGTACCAACTAAAATAGAGCATCATTATTGGTATATATCATTGTCATATTCATAGCGGTGACATCATTATTTTCCCATTCTCCTAACTTTAAAGAGGCTATACCCCAAGATCGTGGTGCACACATAAATAATTTTGTTTTTTAAAGCTCTACAGAAGATGGGTTCTTAATTGTATGAGATCATGAGAAGATTGGAAAGCAGAAAAATAGCAATGCACCTGCTTGCCTTTTTTTCAGCATGTTAGACACAGAGACAACTGTTAGTGTTTCTGAGGATCACGCGATTACCGGCTAAGGCGGGATACTACAGATACGGTGCATGAGCGATCTGATCTACTACCCTGAGGATGAAATTCTAACTGAGCTGGAGACCTTCAAAACCCACCATACAAGCCGCACTACGTGGACGTGAACTATTTTATTATCTGTGAAAAAATCCTACAAAAAATTCTAGTATCTATCCTAGGTTCATGACCACAATTAGGTGTTCCTTCTGGACCTGTACCTTCAAGGAGCTCTTGACTTGTGTGAGCTCGTGTTAATTTTAGTGCATGACTAAAGTTGTACCAGAGCTGAATACGTGTCTAGGGCGACTATTGTGATATTGGAAAAATTTATTCTACAAAATTTTATAGGACTCGAGCCTCATTGACTTTGATTTTGCGAGGTGCCCTTCTGAATCTGGTGTCTAAAGAAAAAAAATAAAGGGGCTCCATGCTGATTTTTGGGGTCTACGTAGATGACCCTGTGATTAAAATCAATCCTCATATAATATAAAGACATATTTACAATTTGTTTAATTTTAGTTATTTTTTAGAGTGAAGAGCAGGGATTATAAGATGAAATGAATCATACTCTACAAAAACATAATCCATTCAGAAATTTGCAACATATTGTAATGAAAAAACGGTAGATCGGTGCACGTAGGTACCTCTTATGCTGGGTGCGCATACTCAAACATGAGAAAAGGTACCAAATACTATACGGCTTCATTGCTGGCATATATCAATTTCATATTCATTGAATTGGCATCATTATTTTGCCATCCTCCTCACTTTATAGGGACTATAGTTGTCACATATGACCCCCTCTCTTCTCGCCCATCAGGGTGCATACACAAACATACTCTATTTTTGGAAGCTCTGTGGAAGATGGGTTCTTTAATTTATAGGATCATAAGAAGATTGGGTGGAAGAAAAATAGCAATGCACCTGCTCGCCTTGCTTGCAACATGCTGGTCACAAGGACAGGATTGTAGACTTCTAATGGAATTCATTACATCATTGGACAATTGTGAGTGTTTTTTTATGGTGAGAACACAGGTAGAGGCGGCACGCAGCAAATATGGTGCATGGGCGATTTGATCTACTGCCTTCAGGACAATGAAATTCTTACTGAGCTAGAGGTGTTCAAGACACACCTGGCCAGCTGCTCTATGAAGACATGAACTATTAGAGTATCTGTTAAATCCATTCCTGTGGAAACCTTTAGTAGGTATCCTAGTTTCATGGCCACAAGTAGGTATACTGTGAAAATTATACCGACATTGATTCAATCCGTTGAGGTATCTGGATCTGTAACTTTGAGGAGCTCTTGACTTGTGTCGGCTCGTGTTAAATTTGTTGTATGACTAAAGTTAGTATGATCACAAATATACCAGACTTGAAAGCATGACCACGCTGACTATTGTGATGTGTGAACGAATTATTCTACAAAATTTTGTTAGACTCAAGCCTCATTGATATTGGTTTTGCGAAGTGCCCCTTTGAATCTGATCTGTAAAGAAAAAAGAAATAACGAGACTCGATGCAGATTGTTATGGTCCACGTACATGACCCTGTGATCATATTCAACTCTTATATACTACAAAGAAATATACACCATTTAATTAATTTCAGTACATTTTTAGAGTGACAATCAAGAATGATAACATGAAATGAACCACACTCTACAAAAACAATCTAATCTATTAATAAATTTCCATATATAGTAAAAAATAGTATATTGATGAATGATGGTCCCACTCATGTAAGGTCTGGTTACTCGAAAGAGAGAAAAAGGGTACCAAATAAAACAGAGCATCATTATTGGGATATATCATTGTCATATTCATAGCAGTGACATCATTATTTTACTATTCTCCTAAGTTTAAAGAGGCTATACGCTCCAATCACGGTGCACACACAAACATAGTTTGGTTTTTAAAGCTCTGGAAGATTGGTTCTTAGATCTATGGGATCATAACAAGATTGGAAAAAAGAAAAATAGCAATGCACCCACTTGCCTTTGTTTCCAAAAAGTTGGTTACCAAATAAAATAGAGCATCATTGTTGGCATATATCATTGTCATATTCATAGCGGCGACATCATTAGTTTACCATTCTCCTAACTTTAAAGAGGCTATACCCTCCGATTGTGGGTGTACACACAAAAAACTATGTTCCTAAATCTCTAAGGAAGATGGGTTTTTAAATGTATGTTATCATGAGAAGATCGGAAAGAAGAATAGCAATGCATCTGCTTGCCTTTGTTTTCAATATGTTCTGTCACAGAGACAAAGAATTGTTAGTGTTTCCGTGGATTGCGAGATTACCGGTGAAGGCGGGACGCTACAGATATGGTGCATGAGCGATCTGATCTATTACCCTGAGAATGATTTTCTTACTGAGATGGAGGCCTTCAAGACGCACCAGTGTAACACCCTGATCAGCAATAAAAAAACCTAACCCACCCCGCCCATCCCGCCGCCTCTCCCATCATGCACGCCCATGGCGCCCCCACTCACCCCACTCTCGCCGAGACCCGAACCCTCCGCTGCGCCTCGCCTCACCTCCTCCCTCAGCACCGCCGCCCGCTGTACCTTAGCCAAACAGTGGAACCGTTCCCTCCTCCCTCCCCTGTCCGGACCTCCTCGCCGGCGTGGCGGCAGCCACCCCTCCGCCTTGCCTCCTCCCCGAGCGCCCCCACCCCTCCGCCTCCTCGCTCGACCCCGCCTCCCCGCTTGCCTGGCACCACCCACCTTCTCCTTCACCGCCGCGCCCTCCTCCTGCTCGGCGCCTGCCTCTGCCTCGCCTCGTCCGAGCCGGGCGCCGACAAGGCGGCGCTGCTCGCCTTCTTCGCCATCATGTCCCGCAGCAGCGGCTGTGCGCGCCTCAACTGGGCCTCGTCTCCGCCTGCCTGCGGCATCTGGACCGTCATCACCTGCGCCACCGACGGGACCCACATCCTCGTGCTGCGCCTCCTGGTCCTCGGCCTCTCGGGGCCCTTGCCCCGCGCACGCTCGGGCGCCTCACCATTCAGCAGGTGCTCAGCCTCCGCGCCAACGTCTCCAAGGCTGAGCTAAAGGAACGACTCGCGAAGCTCTACGAGGTGAAGGACCCCAGCTGCAAATTCGTCTTCAAGCTCCACACCCACATCGGAGGGAGTATTTGCTTCGACCGGGTATTCAGCTTCGGGGACTCGATCACGGACACCGGAAACTTCCTGCTCTCCGTGCCCGACGACTTTCTGGACCCTGCACGGAACCTGTCTACGGCCAGACCTTCTTCGGCCGCTACTCCGACGACAGGAACCTTCTCGTCTTCTTCTCTGACTTCTCCAACCGTCTCCGTTTGCTCTCCTCTATTCACCATTTATTATCCGCTCCTAGGTATTCTTCCATCGCTGTCAGGGGTCCGTGCCAACGCCGCAGCGTCCTCGGCCCCGGGCTCATCACCGACGACACCGCCTCCCTCGTCGTCGTGCAACTGCTCCTCCTTGAGTCCGAGAACCCGCTCAAGCCCTTCCACCTCTACATCAACTTCCCCAGTGGCGTCTCGCCGCATCCTGCCGCATGGCGCCCTCCTCCGCTGCGGGCGGCCGCCTCACCCTCGAGGTGACGGTGCACTCCTCCTGCCTGTGGCCCTTCCACGCCCAAGTCGAGGTGTTGCGCCTCCTCCACACGCTTGACATCACCGGCGTCATGTCCCAGCGCCCATCGCTCATCTCGGTCATGAAGCGTCAGCTCAGGGTGCGGACTATCTATGAGAGCATGTTCCTGGAGCACGATCCCGAGTGCCACCTCATGGTGTTCTGGATCTCCTGCGAGGCAGAGTTGTTGGAAAGCTCTCCTGGAAACTCCCCAGTGCGGGTTGACACCCCAACCCCATCTTCGCCGATCGCTGGTGAGTTTCTTTGCCCTTGCCGACGTCCTCTCATTTCATTCATCTCTCCTATCCCCTGACGACGCTAACGTCTTTGCCATCCACCACTACACGTCTCGGACCCGAAGGACGCGCGGGAAGGACATCCCAACGGCGACCCCGACGACGCCCGAAGAACATCGCCACTCCTCCACGCCGCAAGCCATTTTCCTCTCCTTCCCGAGCCACACAAACCCTCTAGCGTATACGTGGACAAGTGATGATCAAGAAACAACGTGAAGACATTGAAGATCAAGAGTTCAATCCATGGACATAGCAATGATATAACAAAAAGGAAAGTGTCCTTGACAACTTTGCACCTAAGCTAGGATGTGTAGTTAGAATTATTTACATTGTCGTATGAATTATGAAACCCATGCTAGGATGTTTCCCCTAGATTGTCATTATCTTATTTCCTTGTAGGCTGGGTTGGGAGTTACTCATTATGTTATTTATTTATATTATTCATGCTTAGCCATGCTTAGAGTGGGATAACTGGGATATGAGATCACCACCTTGATTATTTACCCTTGAATGGAATATTGTGAATTATGATAGAGATAGGAATCTAGGCAAGCTGGATGCTTCGGTTGCTGCTGCGTGCACGAGACTCGGGTTCGTGTTTAGTGCTTGCATGAGTTCTAAAGACCAGTTCATGGAGCATTTAACCTGCCTTTACCGTGCCATTACATGCTGAGATGGGGCAGCTTGGCCAATTAATTAGGTGTATTTCCGACGTAGTGTGGGTGTTTGGGTGGTGTGGGGAATAGGTGTCAGCTGGACTACCATAGGAACCGCAATGCTCAAGAGGGGGCCACTGCAGCAGGGGTTGGTGCCTCCTGGATGCTATTAGGGGTGAAACCTTAGTGGACTCATACACGTCGGGAATCCCTTTGTAAATGCCTCATAGTGATCTCCTGGCTACACACCTGGGAAGTGTGAACGTGGTTCACGGCCACAGGATTAATGAATGTTCTTAGTCCACCCTCCAACGGTGGATGAAATAACTACTTGTGGGTAAAGGGTATAAACTCCGCAGAGTCAATACTGTTATGACAGTCGTGCTCATGGTCAAGGGCGGTTTGGACTTCATCATGATTAGAGGATGATGAAGAGAGAGGTTGGGTATGTTAAGCGGGTAGCTTGACATTGATGAAGGGATAATGGGATTGGGACCATTTCACTCATGTAGTAAATAGGTGCTTAATAAGATAAGGTGATAGGATTTAATTGCGCCTACATGTATGATTAAACCGATCCTGGCATACATGTAGATTGTGGCCGGTTTTACTTTATATAAAACCGGGCGTGACAACCAGGTCAGCTGCACTCCGAGGACGTGAACTATTTTACTAAATCCTATAAAAACTCCTAGTATCTATCCCAGTTTCATGGCCACAAGTAGGTGCACTGTGAAAAATCATGTTAACATTGATTCAGTCTGTTGATGCTTCTGAATCTGTACATTCAAGGAGCTCTTGACTCGTGTGAGCTCGTGTTAATTTTATTGCATGACTAAAGTTGTAACAGAGCTGCATGCGTGTCTAGACCGACTATTGTGATATTGGAAAATTTTATTCTACAAAATTTTGTCAGACTCAAGCCTCATTGACTTTGGTTTTCCGAGGTGCCCCTTTGAATCTGATATGTAAAGAAAAAACGAATAAAAAGACCTGATGCTGATTGTTAGGGTCCATGTAGATGACCTTGTGATCATACACAACTCTTATATAATATAAAAAGACATATCTACCATTTAATTAATTTCAGTACATTTTTAGAGTGATGAAAAAGGATGATAACACGAAACGAACCACACTCTACCAAAACAATCTAATCCACTAAGAAATTTACCATATATAGTCAAAGAAAAATGGTAGATCGGTGCATGATGGTCCCACTTAAGCGGGGTCCGGATACTCAAATACGAGAAAAAAAAAAGGGAACCAAAAAGAATAGAACATCATTATTGGTATATATCAATGTAATATTCGTAGCGGTGACATCATTATTCTACCATTCTCCTAACTTTAAAGAGGCTATACCCCCTCCCCATTGCGGTGCACACACATACTTTGTTTTCTAAAGCTCTATGGAAGATGGGTTCTTAAATGTATGGCATCATGAGAAGATCGGAGAGAAGAAAAAAAGCAATGCAGCCGCTTACCTTATTTTTCAACATGTTAGTCACAGAGAAAAAGACTTCCACTGGAACTCATAAGATCCTTGGACAATTGTTAGTGTTTTCTAGGATCGCGAGATTA
Source organism: Neostapfia colusana (assembly GCA_030760725.1). Lineage (NCBI taxonomy): Eukaryota > Viridiplantae > Streptophyta > Magnoliopsida > Poales > Poaceae > Neostapfia > Neostapfia colusana. The sequence continues at coordinate 112,780,750 of JASWHV010000007.1, forward strand.
CCGGCGAAGGCAGGACACTGCAGATATGGTGCATGAGCAATCTGATCTACTGCCCTGAGGATGAAATTCTTACTAACCTGGAGGACTTCAGGACACACCAGGCCAGCTGCAGTACATGGACGTGAACTGTTTTATTATATGTGAAAAAGATCCTATTAAAACTCCTAGTATCTATCCTAGTTTCATGGCCACAAGTAGGTGTACCGTGAAATCATGTTGACATTGATTCAGTCAGTTAATTTTATTGCATGACCAAGGTTGTACTAGAGCTGAATGCAGGTCTAGGCCGACTATTGTGATATTGGAAAATTTTATTCTACAAAAATTTATTATGCTCGAGCCTCATTGACTTTCATTTTGTGAGCTACCCGTCTGAATCTGGTGTTTAAAGAAAAAAATTAATGGGGCTCGATGCTGATCCTTGGGGTCTACACAGATGACCTTGTGATTCTCTTCAATCCTTATGTAATATAAAGACATATTTAAGATTTACTTTATTTTAGTAAATTTTCAGAGTGAATAGCAGGGATAATAAGAGAAATGAATCATACTCTACAAAAAACATAATCCAATCAGAAATTTATAATATATTGTGAAGGAAAAAAGTGGTAGACCAGTGCATGTAGGCCCCGCTTATGCTGGGCCTGCATACTCAAACACAAGAAAAGGGTACCATATACAATAAGGCATCATTGTTGGCATGTATGAATTTCATATTCATTGAGGGGACCTCGTTATTTTGCCATCCTCCTTACTTTATAGGGGCTATAATAGTCGCATATGAATCCCCTTCTGGCCCATCGCGGTGCACACACAAACAAACTATATTTTTGGAAGCTATGTGGAATATGGGTTCTTTAATTTATGGGATCATGAGAAGGTTGGGAAGAAGAAAAATAGCAATGCACATGCTCGCCTTTGCTTGTAACATGCTGGTCACAGGGACAAGATTGCAGACTTCCACTGGAATTCATTACATCTGTGGACAATTGTGAGTGTTTCTGACGATGGTGAGAACAGTGACGGAATTGGCACACTGAATTAGATTAGGAAAGGAGTAATTAGATGATTAACAGCCTGTCAAGAAGGTACATATATAGGGGAACAACTTAAGGGCTAAGCAACCCTAATACAAAGGACTAAAATGCCCCTGCCCCCTAATCACGTACAGTCCAACACCCCCCCGCAGTCCCAACATCTAGCTACGACAGATGGTGAGACTGGACCGAAACTCGGTGAACACCGTCGAAGGGAGTCCCTTGGTGAAGATATCGGCGAACTGCGACGACGTCGGAACGTGCAGGACTCGCACATCCCCGAGAGCCACCCGCTCACGAACAAAGTGAAGGTCGATCTCTACGTGCTTCGTGCGCTGATGCTGTACCGGGTTGGTGGAGAGGTAGACGGCGCTGACGTTGTCGCAGTAGACCAACGTACTCCGGGCGAGGGGAGAGTGGAGCTCCTGAAGTAGCTGCTGAAGCCAGGAGGACTCGGCCACGCCGTTGGCCACGGCGCGCGCATTCCGCCTCGGCACTCGAGCGGGACACCACGTGCTGCCGCTTCGAGGACCAGGAGACGAGGTTGCTGCCTAGGAAGACGGTGTAGCCGGAGGTGGACCGACGGGTGTCCGGGCAGCCCGCCCAGTCAGCATCGGTGTAGACGATCAGCTCGGAGGCAGAGTCTCGCCGCAGAAGAAGGCCGTAGTCGTGAGTGCCACGCAGGTACCGAAGGATCCGCTTCACCGCCGTGAGATGTGGCTCCCGTGGATCATGCATGTGGAGACACACCTGCTGAACCGCGTAGGAGATGTCCGGCCTGGTGAAGGTGAGGTACTGCAGTGCACCTGCAAGACTCCTGTAAGTGGTGGGGTCGGCGACCGGGGCGCTGTCGGCCAAAGATACCTTTGCCTGGGTGTCCACGGGAGTGGAGCACGGCTTGCAATCAGCCATGCCCGCTCGCTCGAGGATATCCAGGCAGTACTGCCGCTGGTGGAGAAACAGAGCACCCGGTCGGTGCTCGACCGCAACGCCCAGGAAGTGGTGGAGCTGGCTGAGATCCTTCATCGCAAACTCGCGCTGCAGGGTGGAGATCGTGCGCTGAAGAAGAGCCGAGCTGGACGCCGTGAGGACAATATCGTCCACGTACAGGAGGAGGTAGACAGTGTCACCCTCACGCCTGTAGATGAAGAGCGAAGTGTCCGACTTGGCCTCGACGAAGCCGAGCGAGGCCAGGAAGGAGGCGAATCGGCTGTACCAGGCCCGAGGCGCCTGCTTCAGCCCGTACAGGGACTTGTTCAGCCGGCAGACCATGTCTGGACGGGCTGAATCAACAAACCCTGTCGGCTGACTACAGTACACCGTCTCCGTCAACGTCCCATGGAGAAAGGCGTTCTTGACATCCAGCTGGTGGACAGGCCAAGAACGCGACAGAGCCAGCGACAGAACGGTACGAACTGTCGCCGGCTTCACCACCGGGCTGAAGGTCTCGTCGTAGTCGATGCCGGGACACTGTGTGAAACCGCGAAGCACCCACCGTGCCTTGTACCTCTCTAGAGACCCATCCGCCCTCCTCTTATGCGTGAACACCCACTTGCCCGTGACAACATTGCCACGACCAGGACGGGGAACGAGGTCCCAGGTCCGGTTGGCAAGTAGGGCCGCATACTCTTCTTCCATAGCCTGACGCCAATGAGGATCGGCGAGGGCGCTACGGACAGAAGAGGGGATAGGCGAGATGGGTGACGAGGCAGGCTCCGGGGGGTTCGAGGACGAGAGAACGACCCCGGAGAAATGCTCCACAGGACGAAGAACGCCGGCGGCCCGTCGAGTCACCATCGGGTGAACGTGACGAGGGTACCGGTGAAGCAGCGGAGGGTGATATACCAGATCCTCAGGGCGCGAAGAGGATGATCCACCATCCCGCGCTCGTCGCTGATAGACAAGAGCGGGGTCGGCGTACCGTGCTGCAGGAGCCACGCGTGGTACAGTAGTCGAAGTCGAGGCCGCGCACGGCGCAACTGCTGGTGTCGGGGACGCCGAGGCCGCGCTCGGCGCAGCAGGCGTCGGCAGGGACGCCGGATCTACGCTCGGCGCAGCAGGTGTCGTCCGGGCCGCGCGTGGCGCAGCAGGTGTCGTCAGGGTCGCGCGTGGCACAGCAGGTGTCGTCGGAGCCGCGCGTGGCGCAGCAGGTATCGTCGGAGCCACGCGTGGCGCAGCAGGTGTCGTCGGGGCCGCGCGTGGCGCAGCAGACGACGCCGGGGACACTGGTACCACGCGTGGCGCAGCAGGTGTCGTCGGGTTCGCGCGTGGCGCAGCAGGTGTCGTCGGGTCCGCGCGTGGCGCAGCGGTCGACGCCGGGGACACTGGGGCCACGCGTGGCGCAGCTGGCGGCGTCAGAGACGCCGGTGCCGCGCGTGGCGCAACAGATGGCGTCAGGGACGCCGGGGCCGCGCGTGGCGCAGCAGCTGGCATCAGGGACGCTGGGGCCGCGCGTGGCGCAGCAGGTGGCGTCAGGGACGCCGAAGCTGCGCGTGGCGCAGCAAGAGGGTAACCTGCAAGAGGTAAAGGACAAGGTCGTGATACAGGAGCCGCCCCGGAGTCACTGGAGAAGAGGGAATCCAACTCAGCGACGGAGTCAGAAGACGGGGTGGAAAAAGGAAAGGAAGACTCGTCAAAGACGACGTGTCGGGAGATCAATATAGGACGGGTGGTAGGGTCAAGGCACCGGTACCCCTTGTGGTCTGGGGAGTACCCAAGGAAAACACACCGAGTCGAGCGAGGCGCAAGCTTATGGGAAGCTGTGGCGGAGAGGTTTGGGTAGCAAGTGCACCCGAACACTCGAAGGTGGTCGTAGAGAGGAGGGGTGCCGAACAAAGCGAAGTGAGGGGTGGGAGCACTAATCGCCTTAGTAGGAAGGCGATTAATGAGGTAGGTGGCGGTGTGAAGCGCCTCCGCCCAGTAACGAGCAGGGATAGAAGCCTGAAACATCAGAGAGCGCATAACATCGTTGGTGGTCCGAATCATGCGCTCAGCCTTGCCGTTCTGGGGGAAGTGTACGGGCAAGACATGCGTAACTGAACGCCGCGAGAAAGCAGAAAGTCACGGAACGCAGAGTTGTCAAACTCGCGCCCGTTATCGCACTGGACCGCACGGATCGTGCGCTCAAACTGGGTAGACACCCAAGCGAAGAAGTGAGAAAGAGTGCCGAACGTATCAGACTTCTGTCGCAAGGGAAAAGTCCACGAATAGTGCGAAAAATCATCAACGACCACCAAGTAATACTTATATCCAGAAACACTGAGAACAGGTGAAGTCCAAAGATCACAATGAATCAAATCAAAGATGCGCTCGACACGAGTGACAGAGTGCGGAAAGGGAAGTCGAACGTGGCGACCCAACTGACAAGCATGGCAAAGAGACTCATGAGTACCCCGAGTACACGGAATCGCTGAACTACCAGACAACTTCGACATAGCATCAACACCAGGGTGGCCAAGCCGACGATGCCAAATAGTCGAAGAAGCTGTCGTAGTCAGGGCAAGAGGCGGAGCGGAAGCAGGAAGACGCATCGTATACAGGGGACCCGTGCTATCACAACGAAAGAGAACGCGTCGAGTAGTGAGATCCTTCACAGTTACACCATAAGGATCAAACTCAAGGGAAACATGGTTGTCGGTAGTAAAACGACGAACGGAAAGAAGGTGCTGAATGATGTTAGGAGCAACAAGAACATCACGTAGCTGAAACGAATCCGGCGAACCCAAATCACCTACTGAGGTGACTGGAAGAGTCATCCCATTCCCAACAACGATAGATGAAGGATCAGAGGGACGGGAAGGGCGGGTAGAAGAGAGGATACCGATGTCAGGGGTGGTGTGGTACGAGGCACCGGAGTCCACCACCCAGTCGGGGCCAGACGGCGTGAAACCTCGTAGGTAGACCGACGGTGTAGAACGGGTCGCGACATGCCCCAGCGGTGGCGGCGCCGGGAAGGAAGGCAACGCGTAAGGTGGCGTCGGCTGCCAGGTCAGAGTCGGTGATGACCGGATGTAGGCCGATGGTGACGGCCGAGGCGAGGAGACAACGGCCGAGGGAGGCAGCCCAGCCCAAGTGTCCGGCAACGGCGTGGCCCAGACAGACGGCGGCATAGCTGGTGGGGCAGCGGTGGCCCAGGGTGGCGCTGCGGAGTTGGCGGCGGGACGAACACCAACATCAGTCCTCCGGAAGTGGGCGTCCTCGCTGCACTGGCCGCCGAGACGCGGGCGGCCCTGGTCAGCCGCATGGAGGCCGCGCTCGAGGCGGACGGGCCAGATCTGGCCGCTGCAGAAGAGGTCGTCGGCGGAGGACATCGCGGAGGTCGAGGCAGCCGGCGCATGTGGGGCTGCCCGGGGTGCTGGCAAGCGGCATCGGGGAGAGGCCCTGACCAGGGAGGTCGAGGATCGTGGCGAGGATCCCCCCCCCGGGAGAAGAGGGCGGGGAGGACGCCGCGGAAGGAGAAGGTCCCCGCGCCGCGGTCCAAAAATCTCGCGGAGGGCACTAGCGCGCCGCGGAGGGCGCAGCCGGGAGGGCGCGCACGCGGCAGCTGGGAGGGTGCGCGCGCAGCAGCCGGGAACTCGCGGCAGCCGGGCGGGCGCGGCGGCCAGGGTCAAGCGAGCGCGGCGGCCGGGAGGGCGCCGCCTGGAGGGCACGCGCGCGCGGTCAGTCAAGCACGGCGACCGGCTTCCGGGGTCAGGCGAGCGCGGCGGCCGGGAGGGCGCCGCCTGGAGGGCTCGCGCGCGCGGTCAGGCGAGCGCGGCGGCCGGGAGGGCGCCGCCTGGAGGGCGCGCGCGCGCGGTCAGGCGAGCGCGGCGGCCGGGAGGGCGCCGCCTGGAGGGCTCGCGCGCGCGGTCAGGCGAGCGCGGTGGCCGGGAGGGCGCCGCCTGGAGGGCTCGCGCGCGCGGTCAGGCGAGCGCGGCGGCCGGGAGGGCGCCGCCTGGAGGGCTCGCGCGCGCGGCGGTCGGGCGTGCGCGGTGGCCGGGAGGGCGCCGCCTGGAGGGTTCGCGCGCGCGGCGGTCGAGCGGGCGCGGTGTCCGGGAGAGCGCGGCGGCGGTGCGGCCGGGCGATGAGGGCAGCGCGGCGGCGGGCGAAGCGCAGCCGCCGGGAGAGACAAAGAGGCAATCTGATACCAAATTAGATTAGGAAAGGAGTAATTAGATGATTAACAGCCTGTCAAGAAGGTACATATATAGGGGGACAGCTTAAGGGCTAAGCAACCCTAATACAAAGGACTAAAATGCCCCTGCCCCCTAATCACGTACAGTCCAACACACTGCAAATGTGGTGCATGAAGGATCTGAACTACTTCCTTGATGGAATTCTTACCGAGATAGAGGCCTTCAAAACACACTTGGACAGCTGCACCCCGAGGACATGAACTATTTGACTATCCATGAAATCAATTTCTGTGAAAACTCTTAATAGGTATCCTAGTTTCATGGCCACAAGTTGGTATACTGTAAAAAATATGTTGACATTGATTCAGTCCATTGATACTTCTGGGTTTGTACCTTCGAGGAGCTCTTGACTTGTGTCAGCTTGTGTTAAACTTGTTGTATGACTAAAGTTAGTATGTTCACAAATATAACCGAACTGAATCCGTGTCTATGCCAACTATTGTGATATTGGGACAATTTATTCTAAAAAAATTTATTAGACTCAACCCTCATTGACATGTGTTTTTCGAAATGCCCCTCTGAATCTTATTTATAAAGAAAAAAAAGAATATGGAGACTCGATGCTAATTGTTAGGGTCTACGTAGATGACCTGAGACCATATTCAGCTTGTATATAATACAAAGACATATCTATCATTTAATTAATTTCAGTACATTTTAGAATGACAAACAAGAATGATAAATGAAATCATACTCTACAAAAACATCCTAGTCCGTTATAAAACTAACCATATAAAGTCAAACAAAAATTGGTACAAAGGTGCATGATGGTCTGACTTATGCAGGGTCCAGATACTAAAACACGAGGAAAAGGTTACCAAATACAACATGGCATCATTATTGGTATATATCGTTATCATATTCATAGCGGTGACATCATTATTTTACCATTCTCCTAACTTTAAAGAAGCTATACTCCCGATCGTGAGAAGATCGGAAAGAAGAAAATATCAATGCATCCGTTTACCTTTGTTTTCAATATGCTGGTCACACAGACAAAGACTTCCACTGGAATTCATAAAATCTTTGGACAATTGTTAGTGTTTCCGAGGATCACTTAATCACCAGCAAAGGACACTGCAGATATGGTGAATAAGTGATCTGATCCATTTGTGGAGGCGCGACGTCGACCGCCGCTCCGCTCCGGCTCAAGATCGCCACACACTTATGCAAGAGAAGTTGCTGAATGTAAACGTGGAAGAGAACTCCCGGTTTTGTGGTTCAGTGCAAGCCGCAACTGAACTCCTTGTTTTCATTAATATATAATGCATGCAAGAAGTAAAACACACACTCATGCACAATCTGTTACGATGCCCGACTTTCATGGTGATGATGCGGACACTCGATCATGTTCTCCACGTACGTAGCGCCCATCTCCCCACCTCTTCCGATCACCATCACAAACTGAACAAACCTGGGGCTCGGTCCAGCTCCAAGGACATGCAAGTCCCGCCAGACTCGGACCAACACAAAACTGAACATGCAGACTCATGATTGATGCAGACGCACACACACACGCACAACCAGATTACGTGCAACACTATGCCCCGTTAATCTGGTTGCTGTTTACCTACATTCAGCTTCTGCCTGAACTCAATGAGTTTCACTCGACCAAGAACTTTTGTCAGAACATCAGCCAACTGATTATCAGTTCCCACATGATCCAACTTCACTTTTCCATCTTCAATGCAGTCTCCGATGAAATGATACCTGGTATCTATATGTTCCACACGATCATGGAACTTTGGGTTCCGGCTGAGCTCTATTGCAGCTTTGTTATCGACCAGGAGTCTGAACTTTTTGTGTTCTTCTTGCATCAGTTCTCCCAGTAACCTGCTCAGCCAAATACCCTGACAAACAGCTGTTGCTGCTGCTATATACTCTGCCTCACATAAGGACAGAGCTACCACTCTCTGTTTCTGAGAATTCCATGTAATCAGATTCTCTCCCAAGAAGTAAACCACCCCTGTTGTGCTTTTTCGATCATCTTTGTCCCCAGCAAGATCACTATCGCTGTACCCCACGAGTTCAAAATGATCACCAGAAACATATCTGCATCCATATTCTTTGGTCCCTGTCAAATACCTGAGAATTTTCTTCACTGTTACCCAGTGCTGTTCTGTTGGCTTTTCCATGTATCTGCTAACTAGGCCCACTGAAAATGCAGTGTCAGGCCTAGTATTCACAAGATACCTCAAGGAACCTTTGATGCTTCTATAAATTCTAGCATCCACTGGTTTGCTCTCATCACTCTTACTCAGCTGCAGTCTGTGCTCCATGGGGGTTTTAGTTGGGTTGCAGGAGCTCATCTGGGCTTGTTCAAGAATTCTTTCAATGTAGGCCTTTTGACTGATAAAAATCTCCCCTCTACTTTGCTTCACCTCTATTCCAAGATAGTAGCTGAGTTTCCCCAAGTCACTCATTTTGAAGCTTTGCATCATTTCAGTCTTGAAGTCTGAGATCTGACTCATAGTTGGACCACATATAATCATGTCATCAACATAAACACCAACTATGAGAAGATTTTTGCCTTTACCTCGCATGTAAACAGCATGCTCCACACTGCTTCTGTCAAAACCCAAAGACTACACAACTCATGATCCAGTCGTGCATACCATGCCCTTGGGCTTAACGTAACCCATATAGAGCTTTCTTCAGTCTGTAAACTCTCTCAGGGTGATCTTCATCCACATAACCTGGGGGTTGACGGACATAATCTTCTTCTTGGAGTTCTCCATTAAGAAAAGCAGACTTGACGTCTAAATGGTGCACCTCCCATTTTTGTTGAGCTGCCAATGCCAACAGAACTCGAATTGTCTCCATCCTTGCTACTGGAGCAAAATCTCCTCAAAGTTCACCCCCTGCCTTTGTGCATATCCTTTAGCAACAAGTCTTGCTTTGTACTTAAGTATGTTTCCTGCAGGGTCTTCATCCACATAACCTGGGGGTTGACGGACATAATATTCTTCTTGGAGTTCTCCATTAAGAAAAGCAGACTTGACGTCTAAATGGTGCACCTACAATTTTTGTTGAGCTGCCAATGCCAACAGAACTCGAATTGTCTCCATCCTTGCTACTGGAGCAAAAATCTCCTCAAAGTTCACCCCCTGCCTTTGTGCATATCCTTTAGCAACAAGTCTTGCTTTGTACTTGAGTATGTTTCCTGCAGGGTCTTTTTTAACTTTGAACACACATTTGTGCCCTATAGCTCTGTTCCTGATGGCAAGTATGTAAGTGTCCAAGTATTATTTTCTTGGACGGCTTCAAGTTCTGTATTCATAGCTTCACACCACTCTTTGATCTCCAATGCTTGCTCAATGTCAGTTGGCTCTTCTGCAGTCAGCAGGCACATATAGTTGTACTCATAATCTTCTATACGCTCACTTGAGTCAAACACATCTGCAACTGTTCTATGTCTCTGTGGGATTCCTAATGAGTTCACCTCCTGGGGGTGGTGTCACCCACTGAATTCCTCCACAGCCCTGACCTCTGTCGTCAGGTTGTGGTGTGACTGGAGTTGCAGGAACTGAATGAGATATCTCAGGTGCATTCTGAATCCCCCTTTCTACAACCTCTGTTGACACTTCCAGTACCTCTGACCAACTAACTGTGAATGTTGATCCTTGTTCATCAGGGTTCACATCAGCTTCCTTCCAGTTCTAGACTCTTTTCTCATCAAACTTGACATCCCTTGAGACTATCACTTTTCTGCCAACTGCATCATATAATATGTAAGCCTTTGTGTTTGGTTCATAGCCCAAAAACACACACTTTACAGACTAGTCCGACAGTTTAGTCACACCAGGAGCAATATTCTTGGCAAATGCCACACAACCAAAAGTCCTCACATGATGTACTGAAGACTTTCTGAATGTAGCCTAGAGGGGGGGCGAATAGACTTTTCGACGCTTTGTTAATCCCTGAAACACTTAGTAGGTTTATCAAATACAGGGAAATCGGACTAGTCCGGTAATGTGCGGACTAGTCCGTTTTCTACTCGGAGAAAAATCGAACTAGTCCAGTACTGTGCGGACTAGTCCGGTATTCGTGGACTAGAGAGATTAAAGTTGATCAATATTTTCACTTCTAGTACTCTATGCAGCGGAAATTAATTTGATACTTAGATGTATTACAAAAGTGAAACAATGAATGACAGAGATCAACTTTGGTTTCAATGCTTCAATGTAAATTTCACAAGATTAATTAAACACTAAAATATGATGAACAATAAATAAACAAGAGTAGAAGACAAGTGTTTATCCCGAGGTTCGAATCCACGAAGAAAATCTACATCCCTGTTGAGGAGTACACTAAGGACCGGGTCTTTAGCAACCCTACCCTCGTCGAATCGCCATGGTGGCCGATTCTCTTCCATAAATCACAAGGGGCAAATAAATCGTTCAAGGGGCCTTCTCACAAGTTGAGGGCTCCCTAAGAGTTACAATGAATGACCACAACCAAACATACTCATAAAATGAACAAGTAACGAACAAGAGTGTGCGAGAGATCAAATCTAAGAGCTCAAGATGTGTAGAACAAGTCTCTCCTTTGATCAATTGCTACTCCCCAAAGATTTGATCCTTTTTGGGTTACAATGTATGGAGAGATGTGAATTTTGGGCTCTTGGGAGGTGTGACGGCGCAGGGGGTCGAAGAGTTATGTTGGTATTGCCGTACACCTCTTTTTATAATAGGGTTTCCAATGGTTACGTTAGGGTTTGCGATGTCCGGACTAATCCGTGGTTGACTCCGAACTAGTCCGATGTGCTGTGTGTGGAAAACCCTAAGTGTTGTGAGATACCGGACTAGTCCGTAGGAGTGCAGACTAGTCCATTGTCTATCCAGAGACAAAATCGGACTAGTCCGGTTCATATCGGACTAGTCCGTTTCCTGGTCAGAAAGAAAATTAGACTTGTCCGGTTGATATCGGGCTAGTCCGCACATGATGATTTTGTGCAGTTAGTATGATTTCTTTCACTTGAGCTCTTGGGGTGCATTTCTCCAACACACTCTACTCTATGTAATCTAATCTTTTCAAATCCTGAGCTCTTATCAATTTGATCCTCCTTCTCCTTTCTTTTTTTTGCGCTTTATTCCTAATTTCTTTAAGAACATGCGCTCATCTCAAGAATTTTGTTATGGTCTTATTTGTTTGTCATAAATCAATCAAAACCCACAATGGATGGCTAGATGCACTTTCAATCTCCCCCTTTTTGGTGATTGGTGACAACCAATTAAGATCACACAAATATGACAATAAAAATTCAGATTTTCATAAAGTGTGCACATATGAGCTTTGGACAAAATAGGCAAAGTACACATAAGACATATGTGCACTCTTTATGGTGGGGTGCAAAACTATGTGTGTGAGCAATAATTTTGATGTGAATATCATAATGAGCATAATCATAACATCATCAAGAGTCTCAATCCTACATGGCAGTTTTAAACATACATCATTAATCAAAAGCATAACATAGTTATCATTTCACATCACATGTCCAAAAGCATAATCATAACATAATAGCATGTCTTATGAAAGCATAATGACAGCACATGTATTACAAAAACCCATTTCTCAAACTAGGACATGAAAAGAAGAGCCTATGACCTAAGACTCCCCCTCAATCTCTCCCCCTTTGGCACCAAGGCACCAAAAAGAAGGAGAGGAGGGATCTACTTGTCATCGCCGGCTCACTCCTCGCCGTCGGTCCTTTCTTCATCTTCATCATCAGGCTGAGGAAGAGGAGGAGAGGAACCACTCGTCATGCCAAAGTAGGCACGCTTTGATGGAGACACAGGAGGAAGCTCTGTGAAATCAGATGCAGAGTCCTATGAGATGACTGGAAATCCAATGGGCTCAATCTCCAGTTTTTGGCATATTTCTTTGACATTGGCCTTCATGTATCTCATTTTTTCTTTTCTTGCCTTGTTCATCTTATGAAGCTTCACCTCAGTTTTGCGGCAAGAACTAAAAATAGCAGCCAAATACTTCATAATTCCACTAGAGGACCCTTTGTATGGAGAGGCCCTAGTCTTGGATGAAGGCCTTGCATCTTCTTGAGTTCTTTCTGGATGTTCTTCAGGTGATCCAGGTGAGGGAGCAGCTGGGAGAGAGGCCTGAGGAGGCTTCTGAGGCCTTAGAGCAGTGTGCTCCACATCCTTCACAAACTCAATTCCTGTGACTTTTCAATCATGAACATCAAGTAAGGTGCATAGCCACAGGAACAGTTTGGTGTGCAGGATATGTTCACCATGTCATTCCAAATATAATCGAAGATATTAAATCTTCTCCTCTTGCTGATTACTTTCATCAAGGTTCTCAAGTAACCTTGGACACTCCCAGCATCTCCATCCTTTGGAGCAATGGTCTTCCGGAGCACTCTGTTGAGAAAAATGAAGAAGGGCTTCATGTTCTTGGTTCATGGAGGATTGTATGGGAGTCGAGTATCATAGAGAAAATCCATCTTGTCCTTCTCCACAACTCCAAGATTGTAAATCACAATCTCATCATTGTCGGTGTCCTCAAGATGCAGCAGTCTGGCAAACTCAGTATAAGAAATTGTGTACTTGGATCCATGTGTCATCCAAGTCACTTTGTCTTCTCCATCGTGGGCAAAGTGGCAAGTTGCATGGAACTAGGCAATGATCTCATCATTCCAGTTGTATCTGAAGGAGAGCAAGTCCTTGAGACTGTGTCTCTCTGCAGCCTCTATAACCTCCTCAAAGGCTTCACAGCTCTTCCTTTCAAAATATGTCCAATCGATCCATTGGCTGCGGACCACTGGAGTCTTCATTTGGAGGTACACCGAACTGTAGTAGTCCGAGTGAAAGTTGCTCCAAAATCTCTTGTTAGCTGCCCTTTTGGCAGTTCTATAGGCATCAACCTTCCTCAGGTTCCATGCCACATCACTCCACTTGCCATTGAACTTCTGCTCCGAGGGATCCCTATTTCCCTGCCTTGGAGCTATCATCTTGAGGGGACCAATCGGGCCAGAAGCAAGCCCCTTACCCTTGCCCTTGGTTTGGCGTTGAGCCGCCAAGCTAGAACCAGCCACGTTTGCTTTTGAAGCTGCTCTCTTGATTGTAACCTTTCGATGCACTCTAGGCGGGGTGAGCGAAGGCTCGGCAACACTCTCTTGTCTCTTGTTGGAGCGAGACTCCGGAATATGAGACATCACATCCTGATCCATCTCGGCTTCAAAGTCGGAGATATTCTCACTCGATCCCGACATGATTTCTGACAAGGAAGATATAGAGTGTATGAATAATCAAGGATGACAAGGGATTGCATTGAATTGACATAAGCTAAGATTCTGATCAGGGCATACTGGACTAGTCCGGTGTTCAGGGTCGGACTAGTCCGGAGTACCGGACTTGTCCGCCCTAAGAACGGACTAGTCCGTTATGAGGCTGCTCAAACCCTAACTTGTCAAAATTTGAGGTTATTCAATGCAAATATGATCTAGGGTACATGGAATACATCAATAGAGTATGCATTGACTAGAGGAGTTAAGCTAATTGAGCAAAAGCAAGGAAAATCGAAGGTTCTAGGGTTTAGAGTGAAGTTTACCAAATCCTTTGATTCGAGACGTTGAAGGAGTTCTTGATCCGGACTAGTCCAGGGTCTTTGATCCCTTTGCAGTGGAGATCGATTCCCACGGAAATTTGGGTGGTTTTGATGGAGAAATCAAAAACCGTCTTGGGAGCACTTGAGTGAGGAGAGAGAGCGTGGGAGGGGTTGTGAGGATGAAGAAGATTAGGTTTGAGTCGGCCCTAGGGTTATGGAGTCGAAATATCGGACTAGTCCGGACCATATCGGACTAGTCCGTTTTTTGGTGAGAGAGAAGATCGGACTAGTCCGTGGTTGTCCGTACTAGTCCGGACTAATAGACCAAGTGCGGACTAGTCTGCAAGTGCGGACTAGTCCGGGGTGACCACGGACTAGTCCATGGTCCCTTGTACAAAAAAGTACAAAACACTTATATATATATGTATTCAGTGGTTCCGAATAAGGAATAGGGGACAAAGACACACATATATTATTGACGAATATGATCAGTAAGCATACAACAATAAAGCTATGACCATAATTCATCAGGATCAAGTAACTAACGTAGTTTTTAGGAGAAAAATAGAAAGAGATGATTTTTCATCACAATTGACATGATTTTGAGGATGGCATACACGTATGCAAGTTTTCAAGCCACGTTTCGAGCATGAAGGATATTTGGTTTATTTCGGAGCTCACAAAAGAGTTTTTCATCAAGTGGTTTGGTAAAGATATCGGCTAGTTGTTTTTCATTGTTGACATGGGAAATGGCTATGTCTCCTTTCATTGAGTGATCTCTCAAAAAATGATGTCGGATATCTATGTGTTTGGTTCTAGAGTGCTCAACAGGGTTATGGGCAATTTTAATTGCACTCTCATTGTCACAAAGGAGTGGAATACGGCTCATATTATACCTTCAAGGAGCTCTTGACTTGTGTGAGCTCGTGTTAATTTTATTGCATGACCAAGGATGTACTAGAGCTGAATCCAGGTCTAGGCCGACTATTGTGATATTGGAAAATTTATTCTACAAAATTTTATTAGACTCGAGCCTCATTGACTTTCATTTTGCGAGCTGCCCCTCTGAATCTGGTGTTTAAAGAAAAAGAATAAAGGGGCTCGATGCTGATTGTTGGGGTCTACGTAGATGACCTTGTGATTATCTTCAGTCCTTATGTAATATAAAGACATATTTAACGTTTACTTTATTTTAGTAAATTTTTAGAGTGAAGAGCAGGGATAATAAGACGAAATGAATCATACTGTACAAAAAACTTAATCCATTCAGAAATTTATAATATATTTGTGACGGACCGAAATCCGCACGCCCAGGATCTCAGAGGGTGGTGTCGCTCGATGCGACACCCGACAACACACATCATAAGGCAAAATATTGTATTACATGGAAAAACAAACTGAATATGTACAAAGTAGTATAACCCTCCAGTTTACAACTACGAACAGAGTTTATACATGCGGAAGCTAACTTTTTACAACTCATGCCCACCTAACTAGCAAAAGTCGGTTGTCCAGCCCTATAGACAACCCACACTAGCTTTACTCCTCAGCTCAGCGTGGTGTGTACGGCTCCCACTCAGCTGTGGTCCCCAACCGAGGGTAGCCCTCGCTGATGGACTCGTACCCCGAGTCCGTGGGATACTCCTCACCTGCAAACACTTAATAGCAGAAACCGTGAGCATGATGGCTCAGCAAGTCTTAACCGACGCGCCTACACATGGAACTCTACATGCAGGTCATAACGAAGATGGGATGGTAAATTGGAGCAAACGAACACGCCTACAAGTTCATCCTTAGTTCATCTTTGAGCCACAAATTAACAGTTCATGAATCTGAAATTTAGTGAGCAATATTTGGTGGCACACATGTAGCAATACATTTTAATCATAACAGCAATATTGAATCATATCATCTCATATATTAACCTACGTGATGACTCAGTGAACAAGCGGTACATAACCGTGAGGGACGGCAAATCGACTCGATATACACCTGCAGGCATACCTGAAGAGCACGTCATGTACGCCCACCCGTGGAGCTGACAGCACGCTCACTCGATGTCGTACGGGACAACCTTTCACCAAAGAGCCCAAACGTCGAACCGGTCGCACCCAAACAGACAGGAGGTTCCCTACACGGAGCATCTCTCTATGCCCGTTAGAAGATTTCCACCTTGCTGCCCTCAACCTACACCTATAAATCGGTGTGTTATGCCTCGACGCCCGGAGGTATAGGTTACATCGGTATATCGGGGCCCATATATCCGATATGCCTTCGGTACGTTCAATACTTGTTCAGTGGGTCCGCACACGGATCGGTACTCAATCGACATGGACAGGGCTGCGCCCACAAGACTCTCTCTTGTTGCGCCCTAGCCCCTGCCTAGTCTCATTTTCTTAGTAAAGTGATCTCACATGACTCGAACCAATCCTGTGTGTCCCGACTCCTATACTCGCGAGTAGATTCCAACTACTCGACTTGTACCAAAGTTCTATGAACATTAAGTATAGCTTGACTACTCGAGGACTTAGATACTACCCTCACTCTTGTAGGGAAAATCTGGTTATGCACTTGGGGTTTCATCCATCCTACACCTACTGCACATACATACCTCATGCCAAGTATACATAAAGCAAAACTTTGTAAAACTTGTTAATGCAAACCGGGGCTTGCCTTGTTGCTGCTGGTTAGTAGTTAGGGTCTCGTCTGGAAGTAGGAAGTCCAACACTTCTGGGGTCTCCTCGCCTTCAGCGACTACACGTAAGCAATTAACGATATGTCAATTTAAATGCAAAGTTTGGAACTGACTATGTAAAAATCATAACCCTAGCTAGCCCTCCCCTTTGTCTCTGAAATTTTCATGGTGCCTTGGTAGGATCCTAACCAGATACTTGACCAAGTTTCGTTTGAAACAAAGTTCATTTGAGCTTTGTACAAATAAAAGTCTATTTGGTCATTACTAGAGCTTCTAAGGATTTCCATGAATTTTCATGGCTTAAACCATTACTTTCTGGAAACTAGAGTTTGAGATGGTTCTAAGTGAATTTGTTTCATGCCATTTGAAGAATCCTAGATGAAGTTATGCCCTAAACAAGATTTGAGGAAATCTGAAAAATGTTTCTGTACATTTTTTCCATTTTCTCAGTGCAGTTCACTTAATCACACCATAAGGGGGACTAAATGAACTTGGATGGATCTGAAATTTTAACTGTGACTGAAGGATTTTGAAATGAACATCCCAGCCAAATTTCAGAATTTTTCATAAAAGAATTATCCAGATAAAATTCTCAACAGTTTAAATTTTAGGGAATTAATTCTGGAAGAAGAATAAGTTCCATAATCGGAAACTTGATCTGCTGGTTAGTATTCCAAAAGATGAATCCAACAAAATTTGGTTCACTTAATTTGGAGCTTCCTATAAAAAGTTATAGGCATTTGAAGTTTGAATCAAATCTGAGAATCATAGAAATGTTTAAACTCGGGTTGTGGGCCTCACTCCTTAAGCCGGCCCACTGAGATCGCGGCCACACCGCAGCCAACGGGGTTTTTCCCGTGCTGCCGCACCAGATCCCAGCCGCAAAACGGATCCCCGCTGGAAAACAGAAACTGACCGGTGGACCCGGCCCCCCCTTCGTCTTCCTCACGACAACCCGCGATCCCCGCGGCGGCGCTTCGCCAGAGAGCTCGCCGCTGGCCGTTTTACCGCACGACCTTCAACGGATTTCGCCGCCTATGCCCAACTTTGGTCAGGAAACATGTTGGTGCACTCACCGAAGCTCGGTGATGGCCGGAACCCCACTCGCGACGGTGCAGCGGCTACCCCAACTCCGGTGATGTCGCCCGAGCTACATAGGGCCTTGTTTTTGGAACGGTTTCCTCCTACAGCTCCGTTATGACATGCTGAGCATGAACTTGGAGTCGGTTTGCCATGGAAACGGCCAGAGCTAGGACCTCACCGTCGACCTAGGGCTAAAACGGCGGATAATCGAAAAACTTTGAATAGCAGCGCCAAAACTCGACGGTTTCTGATGGTTCTTGATCCTAGGTGGCAGTGGGGACATGTAGAACATGTGGGCAGCTTGGCATACGCGGTGGTGGACCGATCACCACCAATTTTGGATTCTTGGCTAGCTCGGTTCTTTGAACACCGAGAAATAAACGGGGAAATTCTCCCCTGACAGGGCACAAAAAGGGGTAGGGTTTTCACCGTGAGTTCGAGCAGCCTCTAGTGCGCCTAGTTGCTGTTGATCATCGGTCACGAGCATGCGTAGAACGGCGATGCACCGAGGAACTGAGAGAGCGGCCGGCGATGTGTTTTGCTTCGGTTGTGTGCGGAGGAGGTGAACCGCTTGAGGGAAGCAACGGGGCACGACAGTGCTACACGTTTTACCCCTTCGGTCACTGACCCCCTCCCCCCCCCCCCCCCCCGAGCAGGAGGTGCTCGGGTGCCGGCGTCGGGATCTGGCGCGCTGTTGCCCGAGTGCAGCCTGAGTAGACTTCAGTTGAAAGTCTACTGACCAGTGGGTACCCCTCCCCTCTAATCCTCTTCTCTTTTCTTCAATTTTCTTTTTACTGAAAAGACCTCAGCTACTCACAATTGAATGAGAGACTTAGCCACAAAGTCATGGGTTGAATTTGATTTCCTCACTTTGAAATTGGTTAAATTTGCTGCATATTTGAATTTGAATTCAAATTCAGTTTTGAATTAGAGCAAATTAGCTCCCGACAAGATGAACTCCGATGAGGATAAAAATAGTTGGACTAACTCAAAAAAATGTGCTGAGTTTGAATATGAAGTCAACTTTATAATTCAAGTAATGAAAACTAGCTGAAATTTGAATTTGGATTCAACTAGCCTCTTTTTTCAAATGTCTCCAAAAGTGGCTCAAAAGAGTTTGGATTTGCATGAAACTTGGCCTGAGCCTCCCCAAGAATAATTAAGGTTTAGGGGTGAGCTCAACCTCTCATCTTTATGTTTATGACTCCTACTTCTTAGAGTTATGGCTTTTCCTCTAATCACCCTCTTGATTGTGTTTACTTGCTCTTCAGAAATGTTCATGAGCTAACCACTAAGTTAGCTGTGGTGTGGTGACGATGATGAACCTTTTAGCAAGTGACTTCTTGGGCTTTTACAATATTGTGAAGAAGAAAAGCGGTAGACAAGTGCATGTAGGCCCGCTTATGCTAGGTCCGCATACATAAACACAAGAAAAAGATACCAAATACAATAAGGCATCATTGTTGGCATGTATCAATTTCATATTCAATGAGTTGACATCATTATTTTCCCATCCTCCTTACATTATAGGGACTATAGTTGTCACATATGAACCCCCGTCTCGCCCATCACGGTGCACACACAAACTATATTTGGAAGCTCTGTGGAACATGGGTTCTTTATTTTTTTTATCATGAGAAGGTTGGGAAGAAGAAAAATAGAAATGTGCATGCTCACCTTTGCCTTTAACATGCTGGTCACAGGGACAAGATTGTAGACTTCCACTGGAATTCATTACATCTGTAGACAATTGTGAGTGTTTCTGACGATGGTGAGAACATAGGCAGAGGTGGTACACAGCAAATATGGTGCATGCACGATTTGATCTACTGCCTTCAGGAAGAAATTCTTACTGAGCTAGAGGCCTTCAAGACACAACTGGCCAGCTGCCATCTGAGGACATGAACTATTATAGTATCTGTTAAATCCGTTCATGTGAAAACTTTTAGTAGGTATCCTAGTTTCATGGAGACAAGTAGTTATACTGTGAAAATTATGTTGACATTGATTAAGTCCGTAGATGCTTCTAGATATGTACATTCGAGGACCTATTGACTTGTGTCGATCGGCCATGTTAAACTTGTTGTATGACTAAAGTTAGTATGTTTACAAATATACGAGAACTGAATGCGTGTCTACGTTGACTATTGTGATATTGGGAGAATTTATTCTAAAAAAATTTATTAGACTCAAGCCTCATTGACATTGGTTTTGCGTAGTGCCCTTTTGAATCTGATCTGTAAAGAAAAAAAGAATAAAGAGACACGATGCTGATTGTTAGGGTCCACATAGATGACCTTGTGATCATATTCAACTCTTATATAATATAAAGGCATATCTACCATTTAATTAATTTCAGTACATTTTTAGAGTGATGAAGAAGGATGATAACATGAAATGAATCATACTCTACAAAAACAATCTAATCCATTAAGAAATTTACCGTATACAGTCAAACAAAACATGGTAATGTGCATGATGGTCCCATTTATGCAGGGTCCGATACTCAAACACGAGAAAGAGGTACCAAATACAATAAGGCATCATTGTTGGCATATATATTTCATATTCATTGAGTTGACATGGTTATTTTGTCATCCTCCTTACTTTATAGGGCCTATAGCTGCCACATATGACCCCCCTTCTCGTCCATCACGGTGCACGCACAAACAAACTATATTTTTTTGAAGCTCTGTGAAATATGGGATCTTCAATTTATGGGATCATCAGAAGGTTGGGATGAAGAAAAAAGCAATACACAGGCTCGCCTTTGCTTGCAACACACTGGTCACAAGGACAAGATTGTAGACCTCCACTGGAATTCATTACATCCGTGGGCAATTGTGAGTGTTTCTGACGATACGGTGATAACACAGGCAGAGGTGGCACAGAGGAAATATGGTGCATGCGCGATCTCATCTAGTGCCTTCAGGATGAAATTCTTACTGAGCTAGAGGATTTCAATACACACCTGGCCAGCTGCACTCCGAGGACATGTGTAAAAGCCCAAGAAAGTGACTTGTAAAAAAATGTTCATCACCTCACAAAACCACAGCTTATGTGGTGGATATCTCATGAACACTTGTGAAGAGCAAGTAAACACCATCAAGAGGATGATTAGAGGAAAAACCCATAACTCCAAAAAGTGGGAGCTCACACACATAAACATGAGAGGATGAGTTCATTAGTTGGTCCTAAATATGTTTAGGAATGCTCATGCAAAGTTTCATGTAAAACCAAACTCTTTTCAGCCACTTTCGGACACATTTGTAAAAAGGGCTAGTTTGAATGCAAATTCAAATTGCAGCCACTTTCATCACTTGAATTCAAAAGTGGACTTCATATTCAAACTCAGCACATTTTTCTGAGTTAATCCACCAATTTTCATCCTCGTTGGAGTTCATCTTGTTGGGAGCCAAAATTGCAATAATTCAAACTGAATTTGAATTTCAAATTCAAATGGGCAGCAAATTTAGCCAAACCAATTTCAGTTGAGGAATTCAAATTCAAATCAAAACTTCAGGGCTAAGTCTTTTATTCAATTGTGAGTAGCTGGGATCTTTTCAGTGAAAACAAAAATGAAAAACAGAAAATGAATTAGAGGGGGGAGGGACCCACTGATCAGTGACTGTACTCAGAGGGCAACCGACTCTGTTGCTGTCGGTCGGCCGCCGGGACTGTTGCCGCCTCATTGCCTTGATCGCGGGCATGCAAGAGCTTGTCCTGATCAGCTCGTGCTCCTCCCGATCACCACGTACGCGGCACAAACGGATTTCGCTTTCCTCCCCAGCCAGCGCCGCTCTGCTCAGCTCCCGCGCGCGCGAAAAACAGCAGCGGCAACCACACCTTCGATCCTTCGGCGTACACCAGTGCTGATCATCGGTTGCTCGTGGTCTCTACAGCAAAAAGGAGCCCCAAGGTGTGCTCTAGCTGTTCCCCGTGCTACACCAGCGAGTTGCGCTTGGGTACGTGCTGATTAAGCCGTCGAAGTCAAGAAACCGGAAGGGACCGGCGGATCACCGTCGACAGCCCAATCCAACCATCTTCTCTGTCCATGTGCTACACAAGAAAGGTGTGTGGGGATCCCTAGATGGTGTAGCCGCAAACCACGCGGCAAATGATCCATCGGGTAGCAAGAATTTTAGAGAGTCCCGAACCCTAATGCAACGGACCGAGTTCGGCAAAAACCGAAAATTCGGCTTACACATTGAATCAATGGTCAAGCTAGCTCGCAAGTAGCTTTTACACCTCCTAGTATCCCTCCTAATGGAAGAACGAAGTACAACCATCCAGAAATGCCCGAGTTATAGCCATTTCCATAGCCGCCGGTGCAAACACGGCTCAGGTCGCCGTAGAGAGGGGATTTGCAAGGACTTTTAGCTTCCGGGGCTGCTTACGTCAGGTTCCTCGTGATCTACTGGTGCTCCACGAGCAAACCGTGACCCTTTTTATGCCTCATAGAGCAAGAACGATCTCGCCAGAGACCTAGCCTCCGCGGTTGACGTTGCACGGCCATTTCCGGTCACCACCGGCGAGCTCCGATCCCCGAGGCAAGTTCCACGTGGCGAGATAGGGCTAGGCGGCCAGTTCTAGCGCTGGGGTCACTTCCAACGAACCTCGCCGGAGTGCGCCGCCGCCGAAAACTCGGGCATGCGCGAGGAGGAAGAAGGCGGGTGGTGGGGCCCGCACGCAGAGTTTAAACATTTCTGGGATTTTCAGTTTTGGTTCAAACTTTAACTAGCTATAACTTTTGCTAGGAAGCTCCAAATTTAGTGAACTAAATTTTTCTGAATTCAGATTTTTGAGTACTTTCCAGGAAAATAAATTTCAGCTCATGAAACTCATTAGTTTTCCAGAATTAATTCCCTAAAATTTAAACTGTTGGGAATTTTATCTGGCGAATTTCTTTTTGAAAAATTCTGAAATTTGACGGATGTTTATCTGAAAATCCTTGAGTCTAGAAGTGCTCTCGCTTATTCTCCTCAGTGGAGACATAATCTGACGCATACTGCACCATATGGTTGAAGGCACGGGAGTAGTCATGGGCACTCCTCCCGCCCTGCTTCAGCTCCAAGAACTCTTGGAACCTCCGATTCATTATCCCGGGAGGTATATGGTAGGCGCGGAACGCCTCTCGGAATTCTTCCCACTCCACGGCATGGCCAGCCGGCAGTGAGGTGACATAGTTCGCCCACCATGCACCAGCGGCACCGTGAAGCTGCTGCGCCGTGAACAGAGTCTTCTGCCGCTCCGTACATTGGAGCAGCCCGAATTTGGACTCAATTGTCCGCAGCCAGTTGTCGGCCTCCAGGGCTTCTGCTGCGTTTGTGAACACCGGAGGGTGCGTACTCATGAAGTCCGAGTACGTCACAACATGGGGCTCACGAGGCCCCCTCCCTTGACGCCCCCCCCCCCCGCCTGCCTGGGACGTATTTTGCACGATCGTGCGGAGCATGTCGGTCTGCTCCTCACGATTTCCCACCAGGGCCGCAATCACGTCCGCTAGTGTAAGCGGAGGCGGCAATGGTGGTTGTTGCTGCGGGGTGCTGTCCTAGGCAGGTGGCTGGGAGTCATCACCCCCCTGCTGGCTAGAGCCACCAACCTCATGCGTGGCCTGAGTGCAAACCATCTGCAACCATACGACAATAAAAATCAGTCCCACAACATACTTCATGCTGTCCAATAAAATAGGCGTAAAACATAATGACAGTAAAACATGCGATACATCTCGCATATAGATAATGTAATAACTTTGCACAAACTACCCCATTACCAGACCAAATACAAGCTAGTTAAATCCAACTTGATGGACTTCCTCTTTGGAAGTTCATCTCAACTAGGTTTGGTCACTACGAGACGTTAATATCGCTTTGTCATCACGTATACAACCCTTTTATCTTCAATACGACACAAACATGGTCTCTAGTAAAAGAAACATGGATAGGGCATATACTCAAATCTTTCACTAGTTGAAGATAACCGCTCATGAGTATGTTCTACCCCATTGGAAGTACTTAAACCCCCTAAGGTACAACAATCTCTCAAATGAGTTCCACTGTCATCCCTCTGCCAGAATGACCAGTTTCCACATATCCCAGATTTGATCTGGTTATGGGCATGTTCATGACTCAAGCTGAATACCAAAGTTAAAGTTAACTTCAGTATCTTTCCAATGAGTATTTATTTGCCCTCAGATCAGCTCTTGTTTAAAAGTTATGGTAATTCAAAGAATTTCTGGAAGAATTTCAACAGCACCGCCTTTGGAAGTTGCTGTTTTCAACTCTAATTTCCACTGTGTTCCGTGCAGAAATTGCAGAAACTTTGAACTACAAAGATGTAACACATCTCCTACCCTTTCCAAAGATGTATCATATGATAATTTTTTATTTTCTACAGGAAGTTATTTTTGAAAAACAAACAGTCCAGAGAGTATTTTAAATCTGTCCTGGTTCTGGACAGTTTACATTCATCTGGAATTTCAGCCAGTTTAAGGTGTGATTCAGTTCTGGGAGTCTACAATAAAGTTGTAGAGCACTTAAACACCTTTCTATAACTATATCCCACACCTCAATTGGCTAAATTATCTGTGAGTTATGATCTGTCAAAGTTCAGCAGACTTGCTAACAAAACAGAGCACTCTGTTTTTCAATCCCTTTGAGCTAAACTGATTAACTATTGAATTTTTCTACCCAACTAGGGTCCTAAATGTTGAAACTTGGTGATTTTAGTTCCTGGTTATCATTATATTTCATGCACATGCCTATGATATGTCGGTACTACGTTCCTCACAAACGAAAATCCTGACCGGATTATACCAGCATATACGTCTCAATTGTGGCAAAACGGTCGCTCGCACACGTATACTACACGGGATACATACGTGGTTAGTACCTGCAGAAAAACACCCAATAATGATGCACTCAAAGTTTATTTTCATTTCAGGCAGGTCCATATTTAAAAGTAAATACAAACGCCCGTATCATAGCCATACGGCCGTCCTTGAGTTAAGCCATGTCTCAAGGTACGTGATCGTGTTTTAACACCACATGACGGGGAACCCGAGTAGAGCGCGAACGGGTCGTCACGGTTGGGAATTTTATGAATCCAACAGATACCACCTACTTCCCTGCAGGGCACACCGATGGCAAGCGCTGCGCATGTCCTTCTGGGCTACTTCCAGACAAACACACTATCGCGTTACTGACCACACGATGGGGTCTCCACTTGCTTGCCTAATGCACGCTAGGGATCAGCATTTCATATGAACTCATAAACATGAAGAGTCCAAGAGTTTTATATTAACGTCTCACACCAAGCTGTGAGACCTATCCCTGAACCACGTTTCTCGTCAGGGGAGCTAACCGAAATTGAACCGCTTTCGTTGGCGTTCCTTACCATTTTTACCTAATCGTAGGTGTGTCGTTACATAATTAAAATTCAGAATTATAACACATATGTTAGTCTTGCCACTTTAAGTAACTATGCTATTATAGTCCTTACTTGGGCAAACTAGCGAATCCTCACCGTAAACCTAAGTTTTCCCGTAATACAGTCCTTAATTAGTGGGCTATCCCCAATGCGGCTCTGATACCAGCCTGTGGCGGACCGTAATCCGCGCATCAAGGATCGCAGAGGGTGCTGCCGCACGATGCGACACCCGACAGCACACATCATAAGAACAACATTGTATACATAGAAAACCAACTGAATATGTACAAACTTGTACAAGACTTCAGTTACAAACTAGAAATGGGATTACAAAAGCGGAAGCTATGTTTATACAACTCACACCATCTACCTAGCAAAAGTCAGTTGCCCAGACCTATGGGAAACCCACACTAGCTGCACTCCTCAGCCCAGCGCGGTGTGTACGGCTCCCACTCAGCCGTGGTCCCCAATGGAGGGTAGCCCTTGCCAGTGGACTCGTAACCAAGGTCTGTGAGGTAGTCATCACCTGAAAAACACTTATAGCAGCAATTGTGAGCACGATGGATCAACAAGACTTAACCGACTCACCTAGGCATGAATCTCTACATGCAGTTTACAACGACAATGGGATGGTAATTTGCAGCAAACGGACACGCCTACAAGTTCATCCTTAGTTCATCTTTTAGCCACAAGTTAACAGTTCATGAATATGAAATTTAGTGAGCAATATTTGGTGGCACACATGTAGCAATACAATTTTATCATAACAGCAATATTGAATCATCACATTTCATATATTAACCTACATCACGACTCAGTGACCAAGTGGTACTCATCACTGCGAGGGATGGTGAATCGACTCGATATACGCCTGCAGGGACACCCGAAGAGCATGTCACGTACACCCATCCGTGGAGCTTCACAGCACGCCCACTCGATGTCGTACGGGACAACCTTTCACCAAACAGCTCAAACGTCGAACCGGTCGCACCGAAACGAGCAGGAGGTTCCCTACACAGAGCATCTCTCTATGCCCATTAGCAGATTTCCACCTTGCTGCCCTCAGACTACACCTATAAATCAGTGCGTTATGCCTCAACGCCCGGAGGAATAGGTTACATCGGTTTACCGGGGCCCATATATCCGATATGCCTTCGGTACGTTCAAACTTGATCAGCATGGGCCGCACACGGATCGGTCCTCAATCGACACGGACAGGGCTGCGCACACAAGACTTCCTCTTGCTGCACCCTAGTCCCTGCCTAGTCTCATTTTTTTACTAATGTGCTCTCATGTCACTCGAACCAATCCCATGAGTCCCAAAGCCTAAACTCACGAGTAGATTCCAACTACTCGACTTGTACTGAAGTTCTATGAATCATTAAGCATAGCCTGTCTACTCGAGGTCTTAGACACTACCCTCACCCTTGTAGGAAAATTCTGGTTATGCAATTGGGGTTTCATCCATCCTACACCTAATGCACAGCCATACTTCATACTAAGTATTCATAAAGCAAAACTTTGTAAAATTTGTTAATGCAAACCAGGGCTTGCCTTGTTGCTGCTGGTCAGCGGTTAGGGCTTCGGCTGGAAGGAGAAAGTCGAGCACTTCCGGGGTCTCCTCGCCTTCAGCGACTACACGTAAACCATATACTATATGTCAATTTAAACGCAAAGTTTAGAACTGAACATGTAATTACCATAACTCTATCTAGCCCTCCCCTTTGGCTCTGAAATTTTTATAGTGGCTTGGTAGGGTCCTAACCAGAGTCTTGACCAAGTTTCATTTGAAACAACATTCATTTGAACCTTGTACAAATAAAAGCCTATTTGGTCATTAGTAGAGCCTCTATGGAATTCTAGAGATTTTCATGGCTCCAACCATTACTTTATGGAAACTAGAATTTGAGATGGTTCTAACAGAATTGGTTTCATGTCATTTGAAGAATTCTAGATGAAGTTATGCTCTAAACAAGATTTGAGCAAATCTGAAAAATGTTTCAGTACATTTTTCTATTTTCTCAGGGCAGTTCAGTTAATCACACAATTAGAGGGACTAAATGAACTTGGATGGGTCTGAAAATTTTACTGTGACTCAAAGGTTTTCTAATGAATCTCCCAGCCAAATTTCAGAATTTTCCACCAAGTAATTCTCCAGATAAAATTCCTAACAGTTAAAATTTTAGGGAATTAATTCTGGAAAACTATTAAGTTTCATGAGCTGAAACTTATTTTCTAGATAGTACTCGAAGTGATGAATCTAACAAAATTTGGTTCACTAGATTTGGACACTTCTAACCCAAGTTATGAATTTCTAAAGTTTGGGCTGATCACTGAATTATTTTCCTACAGAAAATCGTCTCCCGCGCTCACCCGGAGACTGACAGCGGGGCCCGCCCATTTATTTTAAACTAACCGCACTCTCACGTGTGCTTAACTCAGCGGCTGACACATGGCACCCGCACCTTCGTCTACCTCCCGACGCTGCCGCCCCGACCCCCTCTTCCACCGAGCTGTTCCTTGGTGAACCTATGGCTCCAGCGGTGGTTTCTTTCCGATTTCTTATCAAGGAGGGGCGCAAGAACCTCTAGATGCCGTTTCTAAGCCCTGTTTGCCCTCCCACACGACGATCCTCCCGAATTTATCCTAAACCTAATCGGGTCCCGAAATGAGCTCCCAATCCTAAACTGGGAAATTGTTTGTGCACGAAGGTCGAACCTTGAAACGGTTTGTGCGGTGAGCTTGAGGACAAGCTAGCGCTCTGCTTTGCTATGGACGTAGAGGGCAGAGAACGATCGTAGCTCGGTTTGCACGGGATCAGAACCCGGGCGGCTAGGCGGCCGTTTACGGAGGTGCGGGAAAGAGGAGCTCGCCGGCCGATCTCGTGCCTTTTATAGCCAACCAAAGGCAGTGGAGGGCGCAACACATGTTGAGCCACCTCCCCTACCAAAGCAGGATGTGACGCCCAGTCCCGTAAAACACGGAACCCAGCTAATGCATATGTGTGCCCAGGATGTTCATCACACATACACATGTAATCCAAAAACTGAATTCAGAATATAACCACGAATAATAGGGTTTAAGTACTTTATTACATCAATCTCTAACTTATTCTTGCAGCGGAAGTCTCTAACTTATTCTAGCAGCGGAAGTCTCTAAACGATAGCGGAAGCAAAACTAAACAGCAGCGGCTCCATCTTCAACTCCACAGGCAAGTTGACGGTAGTTCGCACGCCTAGTACTCCACATGATCTTCGAAGTACTCTTCTTCTGTTGCTGATGTTTGTATGATAATGCAAGGGTGAGTACAGGTCGTACTCAGCAAGTGCAGGAAAAGTATGACATGTAGCTTACAGCAAGGTATGGAACAAAAGGCTCATTGCAGAAAGCAAAGTTTATTTCACAAACACGATAAAAACAGCAACTATTCTTTAAGTGAATTTAATTCCAACATATATTTAAGTAAAACAGCAACATACCTCCTTCATAATTCACCACTTTCCATGTCTCAACCAACCATTAATCTTTCTCAACTTTATCTCATGCTCATAATAACCATCTCATAATCATATAACTGAAAACCAAACTCATTGTCATGACTCAACAGTCCCGAAACTAATCCCGATAACCATACCATAACCATAACCAAATAACCATCCCAAGTTTCCATCTAATCATGTGAGTTGGCCAGGCACTTGTGACCGTAAGCACGGCTATCATCATAGTTTTACACTCTGCAGAGGTGGCACCACTTTACCCACAAGTTTGTGTTTTCGTCACCCGTCGGCGACTGCAGAACCTCCATTATACCAGTACACAACCGTCGGTGTATGGCCAAGAGATCACAAAATAGCCTTTACAAAGGGGCTACTAGATGTATGGACTCACTAAGGTTTCACCAGCAGGCTCGAATCACCATTCTCTCACCTACGGGCCCCCTCTTGTGCCATGCAGTTCCCAGGGAAGTCCTCTCTCGACTCCCATTCCCCGCGCCTTCCACGATCCATAACAATCTAGCAACTTACCTAATTAGTCATCTAAGCCGCACCTATATTTGGCCTTGTGGTGGCACTGTTTTCCTGGCATGTGCTGGCATGAACCGGTCCTTAGATCTACGGCAAGTAAACCACCATCTCATTCTACCACATCCACAAACCAAGCTTGCCTAGATCTCCCCCGATTCTATGCTCATTATTATCATCAAGTTCTCATCATCATTATTCATATGAGTGCAGTACTTAGACATGTTCTACTTCACCTTCCCGTATCCCGTAGCTTAAGCGAAGCAAAAAGGAAAAATGACCATACCCGACTCATCAACTTTCCCGACGACAAGGATGGTTAACAAAACTAGTAAACTCCTATAAAAGGGTTTCCCATCAAGTTGACTCAAGCACACACATTTTCGTAAACAAAACAGTTTTCAAAACATGGGATCAATATGGTCAAGGGGCACTTGCCTTGCTCCTGTGGCTCTTATTGCTCACGTGCCTCGAAGTCTCGGTGCTGTAGTTCTTCGTAGATGGCTCCCTGAGCTTGTCCTTCTACTCACGACCACACACATATAAAATTATAGCAATCAAACATCATGCACAAACTCTACTCAAGATGCAATGGTGCAAATCCTATGGTGCTGTTTTATTAACCCAGTTTGTACGTGTTCTTGCATGTTTTAATGGCTTTCATGGGGTTTTATGATGAACAAGGGTGTAGGAATCAAGTGTGTACGTGGTGATGATCTTGACTCAAGATCTAGATCAATTCCACCGTCAAAAACCGATCAACACGTGATCTGTCCACACGAAACTGTTTCTGTTCGTAGTGAACGAAGAAAACAGATGCGAAGAAACCACGATGATGTTGTAAGGTGGTAACGAAGACCTACCTCGGCCTTCCTCCTAGCAATGGTAGCAGGACAGATCGTCGGCTCTCTTCCGGCGACGGCGATCGTGACAGGGCTCGTCGGCGGTCTCAGCGGTGGCTGAACTCCGGCGAAGGGGTTTTAACTCGGCGAGTTGGGGGCTAGGGCCTCTAAGTTGTCGAATCGGGTGGTGGAAAATAGGTCCGTGGTTGCGGCCAGGGGGTTTTGGGTTCTATTTAAGGGGTGAAAGAAAAGTCCTACTCTGATTGGATTTCAAATAAGAGTCCTATTCAATTTGTTTTGGATCTTAACAAACCTATCTCTAATTAATTTGGTGCGGCAGCAACGTGGACATTGTGTCGGTTTCCTCAGTATCGGGTATTCCCGCGCGCACAGGAGAAAAACCGTTTAAGGATCTCATCATCTCCGCAGCGGTGAGCTCCGGAGGTGCCACGTGTCCAGCGTGGCGGGGCCTCCCTTTTCCTCAGAGGCGAGCTCCATGTGCGCCACGTGTCTGGCGGGGCGGGACCTCACTCTCCCTCAGAGGCGAGCTTTGGGGGCACCACATGTAAGTGCCGGACCTCCCCTTTCCTCGGAGGTGGGCTCCGAGAGTGCCACGTGTCCAACAGCGTCAGATCTTTCGGAGGTGAGCTCCGGGGGTGACACGTGTCCAGCGGACCAGACCTCTCAGAGGCGAGCTCCGAGAGTGCCACGTGTCCAACAGCGTCGGACTTTCTTTCCCCTCAGGGACGAGTTCCGAGGTCGACACGTGTCCCGTAATATCGAACCTTCCTTCCCTTCGGAGGAGAGCTCCGAGGACGACATGTGTCCAGCAGTGTCAGATCTCTCGGAGGTGAGCTCCGAACCTGCCACGTGGCCAGCATTTCCGGACCTCACCCCCTCTGCAGGGATGAGCTCCGAAGATGCCACGTGGCCAGCAGGCCGCGGGAAGTGTCGACGGTGCTCCTTGGTGAATTGGAATTGGCTCTTTTTAGCTATCTTTCCCCTGTTCTACTTTATTTAAAATGTTTCTCAATATGAAATATGTATGCATGCATGCATACGAAATTGAGGGTGTTACACAAGAGCTGGCAGGCGCCACTCGGTGGCCTTCGGCATGAAGTCACCGCGCCCCCCTCTCACTGCGCGCGTGGGAACCGAGTACACTGAGTTCAGTCGATTTGCACTCCAGTATGGCTGACAGGAGGGCCCCACATGCTCCAAAATTGTCCTCCAAAATTAAATTCTTACTGCTCTTAATTTGTGACCCCCTTGTCCCTGGTAACTTGATCAAACAACATATTTGGGTCTCTGAATTTGAATGATTCAAATTGACATTGGGTTTGAAGGAATTTGAGCATATGTGAGGCTGAAATTCAAATTCGGTTTGAATTTGCTCAAATTAGCTCCTGCCAAGCTGAACGCAAACGGGGAAGAAAATTGGTAGACTAACTCAGAAAAATGTGCTGAGTTTGAATATGAAGCCAACTTTTGAATTCAAGTGGTGAAAGTGGCTGCAATTTGAATTGGCATTCAAATTGGCTCATTTTTCAAATGTCTCCAAAAGTGCCTCAAAACATATTGGATTTGCATGAAATTTGGCCTTAGCCTTCCCAAGACTATTTAAGGTCTAGGGGTGAGCTCAACCTTTCATGTTTATGTGTATGACCCCTACTTTTTAAATTAGGGCTTTCCCCTCTAATCACACCTTTTGATGGTGTTTACTTGCTCTTCACAAGTGTTCATGAGATATCCACCACATGAGCTGTGGTGTTGTGAGGTTATGAACATTTCTTTGCAAGCCACTTTCTTGGGCTTTTACATCCCTCCCCCCTTAAAAGAATCTCGCCCCGAGATTATAAAAAAAGAGACGACAAAGTGAGAGGAGATTACCCGTGACGAGACGCCATGAAATCCGGGTAGTTTGAGCGAAGGAATTCCTCGCTCTCCCACGTCGCTTCTTCAGCAGTGTGGTTACTCCACAGTATCTTGTAGAACCACAGCGCTTGGCTACATGTGGTCGGAGCCTTCTCATCGATAATTGCCACCGGATATTCAGCATACCTCAAGTCCTATTGCAGCTCGCCAATGTCTTCGGCGGGAACAGCAGCCATATACTTCAGACATTTCCGTAGTTGTGAAACATGGAAAATGTCATGAATACCAGCGAGAGATGCCGGGGGCTCCAGTCTATGCGCCACTGGTCCACACTTCTCGGTGATAGCATAGGGTCCAATGAATCGTGGAGCAAGTTTCCCCTTCACGCCGAACCGGTGCACGCCTTTCATCGGAGATACACGGTGATACACGTGTTCCCCGATGTCAAAGTGCAGCGGCCTATGCCTCATATCAGTGTATTTTTCTGCTGGGATTGAGCGGCCTTCAAGTTGGCTTGAATCATCTGAACATGCTCTTCGGCGTCGTTCACCACATCACCACATTCAGGGAAGCCTTGGGAAGCTCGGCATGACCTCAGTTGGGACCGAAACAGCCGGCAAACCGGACCTCACCGGCGACCCCCTCTTCCGCCGAGCTGTTCCTCAGTGAACCTATGGTTCCGGTGGTGGTTTCTTTCCGGTTTTTGATCGAGGAGGGGCGCAAGAACCTCTAGATGCCATTTCTCATCTCTGTTGGCCCTCCCACACGACGATCCGCCCGAATTTCTCCTAAACCTAATCGGGTCCTGAAATGAGCTCCCAATCCTAAACTGGGAAATTCTTTGCGCACGAAGGTCAAACCTTGAAACGGTTTGCGCGGTGAGCTTGAGGATAAGCTAGTGCTCCGCTTTGCTATGGATGTCGAGGGCAGAGAACAATCGTAGCTCGGTTTGCACGGGATCAGAACCCGGGCGGCTAGGCGTCCGTTTACGGAGGTGCGCGAAAGAGGAGCTCGCCGGCCGATCTCGTGCCTTTTATAGCCAACCGAAGGAAGTGGAGGGTGCAACACCTCTTGAGCCACCTCTCCCACTGAAGCAGGAGCTGGCCGGCGCCGCTCGGCGGCCTTCGGCGTGAAGTCACCGCGCCCCCCTCTCACTTCGCGCGTGGGAACTGAGTAAACTGAGTTCAGTCGGTTTGCACTCCAGTGTGGCTGACAGGAGGGCCCCACAGGCTCCAAAATTGTCCTCCAAAATTAAATTCTTACTGCTCTTAATTTGTGTGACCCCCTTGTCCCTGGTAACTTGATCAAACAACATGTTTGGGTCTCTGAATTTGAATTATTCAAATTGACATTGGGTTTGAAGGAATTTGAGCATATGTGAGGCTGAAATTTAAATTTGGTTTGAATTTGCTCAAATTAGCTCCTTCCAAGCTGAACTCAAACGGGGATGAAAATTGGTAGACTAACTCAGAAAAATGTGCTGAGTTTGAATAGGAAGCCAACTTTTGAATTCAAGTGATGAAAGTGGCTGCAATTTGAATTTGCATTCAAATTGGCCCCTTTTTCAAATGTATCCAAAAGTGCCTCAAAACGTATTGGATTTGCATGAAATTTGGCCTGAGCCTTCCCAAGACTATTTAAGGTCTAGGGGTGATCTCAACCTTTCATGTTTATGTGTATGACCCCTACTTTTTGAAATTAGGGCTTTCCCCTATAATCACCCCTTTTGATGGTGTTTACTTGCTCTTCACAAGTGTTCATGAGATATCCACCACATGAGCTGTGGTGTTGTGAGGTGATGAACATTTCTTTGCAAGTCACTTTCTTGGGCTTTTACAGCCGTTGATCTCGCGATCATCAGAAATATTAACAATTGTCCAAGGGTCTTATGAATTCCTGTGGATGTCTTTGTCTTTGTGACCAACATGTTGAAAACAAACGCAAGCGAGTGAATTGCTATTTTTCTTTTTTCCGATCTTCTAATGATCCCATACATCTAAGAACCCATCTTCTAGAACTTTAAAAAACAAAGTTTGTTTGTGTGTGCACCGCGATCGGAGAGTATAGCCTCTTTAAAGTTAGGAGAATGGTAAAATAATGATGTCACCGTTATGAATATGACAATGACATATCCCAATAATGATGCTCTATTTTATTTGGTACCCTTTTTCTCTCCTTTGAGTATTCGGACCCTGCATAAGTGGGACCATCATGCACCGATCTACTAATTTTTGTTTGACTATATATGATAAATTTCTTAATGGATTAGATTGTTTTTATAGAGTGTGGTTCATTTCATGTTCTCATCCTTGTTCGTCACTCTAAAAATATACTGAAATTAATTAAATGGTATATATGTCTTTGTAGTATATGAGAGTCGAATATGATCACAGGGTCATCTACGAGGACCATAACAGTCAGCATCGAGTCTCGTTATTTAACTTTTCCTTACAGATCAGATTCAAAGAGGCACTTCGCAAAACCAATATCATTGAGGCTTGAGTCTAATAAAAATTTATAGAATAAATTGTCCCAATATCACAATGGTCAGCATAGTCATGCTTTCAAGTCTGGTATATTTGTGAACATACTAACTTTAGTCATAAAACAAGTTTAACACAAGCCGACACAAGTCAAGAGCTCCTCACAGGTACAGATCCCGAAGCTTCAACGGACTGAATCAATGTAGATACAATTTTCACAGTACACCTACTGTGGCCATGAAACTAGGATACCTACTAAAAGTTTTCACAGGAATGAATTTCACAGATACTCTAATAGTTCATGTCTTCATAGAGCATCTGGCCAGGTTTGTCTTGAATGCCTCTAGCTCAGTAAGAATTTCATCCTGAAGGCAGTAGATCAGATCGCTCATGCACTATATTTGCTGCGTGCCGCCACTGCCTGTGTTCTCACCATCAACAGAAACACTCACGATTGTCCATCGCTACAGGAATCGCGACAATAAATGACGGCCAAAATTAATGACGACAGTGCCATCGTCAATAAACTGATTGATGATGGCTAGAATCCACCATCGTCAATTGGTCATAAATTTATGACAGTTAACCTAGTACCGTCGTCTATAAGATCTCAGGCCTTATAGACAACAGCCCACTGTCAACAATAAAGGCCCTCACCAGCATGGGCAGAAATCTAGGTCTGTCCGAGACTTTATAGAGGACGGTTCAAGTACACCATCGTCAATTAGTGCTTATTTCCCGGGCCCCCTCCGCGCAGCACTCCTCATTTGGCCAGTCCGCGCCTCCACCCACGGTGCCACATCTCCACCACCGTCGCGCTGTCACCGAGGGCCGCCGCCACCGCCATCCTCGTCGAGGGCCACCATCGCCAAAATCCACCGCCCACGCCACCGAGGAGGACCGCGCCGCGAGGAGGTCCACCGTCGGTTCCTCAATTTCATCGAGGGCCGCCGTTGCCGTCGTGGAGGGCCACCGCCACCATGCACCGAGGAGGACCGTGCTGTCGAGCTACGCTGCCGCCTCTCCTCACCGCCCCTACACGGTGCCCCCTTCCCGTGTGCCACCCCCTCCCGGTGCCCCCTCGCCGTGCGACCCCTCCCGACGCCCTCTCCCTTGCGCCCTCTCCCTGGCGCCCCCTCCCCGGCGCCCCCACCGTGGCCGTACCCTCCCCGGCGCCCTCTCATTTTTCCTGCACATTCCAACTCACCCTGATCAACGAGCATGCAAAACGGGATGAGCATTTTCTCTCGTTTTTAACTTACAAGACCCCTGGTCTTTTTTCTTATTTTATTGAATTTGATACCCCTTCATTTAACTCATTCATCACGCCACTGTTTTGCATTTTGTAATGCATTCATTTCTGAATTTTTGAGGGAATTCTTTTTCTTTTCGAACTAATAAGTTGCCCGTGCATTGCGATGGGGAGCTATAAATTTAAAAAAGATGTTAAATAAGTGATGACATGTATAAAACTTAGTGTATTTAAATGAGGAACAATCAGTAGGTTAGTGTTAATAAGGAGGGTGATTTGAGTGATTACTTAATATATGTAAGTAAAGGGTTTCGGGTCACCCCGACCCGACCCGGCCCGACACAGCATGACACGCAATAAATGCGTTTGTGCCGTATAAAGCTGGTGGCAAACCACGGGCTTCGTTCTGTCTTAGACCAAAGGAAAGAAAGAAGTCTTGAGGTGGTTGAAAAAGTTGAAATTCCCAGACGGCTTTGCTACTAGCTTGAAAGAAGTCAAGACTGGAAATCTTACTAGTTTGAAGAGTCATGATTATCACATAATCATGGAAAGACTTTTGTCGGTTATATTTCAGGGCTATCTTGATGATGCGGTTTGGAAGGTGTTAGCCAAGCTTAGCTACTTTTATATACATCTTTGTGCTAAAGAAATCACAAGGGATATGATGGAGAAGTTGGAAAGAGAGATATTAGTGCCTTTATGTAAGATGGAAAAAGTTTTCCCTCCAGAATTCTTCAATCCAATGCAACACCTCCTAATCCATCTTTCTTATGAAGCTAAAGTTGGCGGCCATTTTCAATATCGGTGAATGCACCACATTGAAAGAGCACTCAGATGTCTGAAACCAATGGTTCACAATAGGGCAAGGGTTGAATTATGAATCGCTGAAACATTTACACTTCAGGAGATAGGTTACATTTCAAGTGTATATTTTGTAGAAGAACACAATGTTAATGCTTCCACGTTGCGGTATAATATGGATGAAGGACCCCTTGTAGCGACCTCAACATTTTTCAGATAAGAGGCACCACTGTTGGTAAGGGGACGAGCTACGATGCTTCAATAGATGAAAAGATATCTGCTTTGTTGTACATGTACGCTAACATATAAGGAAAACTGTATTACATAAATCAAAAGCGGAAGCTTACAAATGTTCTTTGTAAATAATTTTACAACAAATAGCTACAACGGAAGACTACAAACAACTCACGTCGAATAACTAATGAGCACTCGAGAGGAGGTCCAGCCTGCGGACTCCTCTCGCTAGCAACACGAAGACATGGAAGCGGCTAGGTTCTCCATGTGTTAACCGACTCGGAAGTTTCCGAGTCTCACCGGACAACCCTCTTTATAAGCGTCAAAGTTAACCTGCAAAACCACTCATATAGCAAGAGTGAGCACAAAGGCTCAGCAAGACTTAACCGTCTCTCCTAAAGCATGCAACTCTACATGAAAGTAACTTAAGACCTAAACATGTAATTTGCAAAAAGACTCGCCTACAAGTTCATCAATAACTTTCATATTTCAGCAATCACAGTAGTGACCTTGCGCCCAGCAACATTGGAACTTCACAATCAAACAAGAAACACTTCATTCCAATGTTACTTGTCCCAAGGTGGAAATTAACTTTAGTTTGCTCTGTCTCTACTTCAAACAAGTTCTCATCATCATTATTCATATGAGTGCAGTAGCTAACCATGTTTTAATTCAGATTCCCGTATCCCATAAGTTAAGCAAAGCAAAAGAGAAAAACGACCATACCCGACTCATCAACTTTCCCGGCGACAAGGATGGTTAATCAAAACTAGTAAACTTCTATAACAAGGTGTCCCATCAAATTGACACAAGCATACACGTTTTCGCAAACAAAACAGTTTCAAAACATGGGATCAATATGGTCAAGGGGCACTTGCCTTGCTCCCGTGGTTCGTGTGGCTCTAGCGTCTCGAAGTCTTGGTGCTGTAGTTCCTCGTAGACGGCCTCTTGTGCTTGTCCTTCTACTCACGATCACACATATACAAAATTGACAGAAATCAATCATCATGCACAAACTTTACTCAAGATGCAATGGAGTAGATGAATGCAAATCCTATAGTGCAGTTTTATTAATCCAGTTTGTACGTGTTATTGCATGTTTTAATGGGTTTTCATGGGATTTTATGAGGAATAAGGGTGTATGGATCAAGTGTGAACGTGGTGATGATCTTGACACAAGATCTAGATCAATTCCACCGTCAAAAATTGATCAAAACGCGATCTGTCCACACGCAAAAGTTTATGTTCGAAAGAGGCGAAGAAAACGGATGAGTAGAAACAGCGGCAACGTGGTAAGATGGGTAATGAAGACCTACCTCACTTCCTCCTTGTGGCAGGGCCTTTCTCCTAGCAACGGCAGCAGCGGGGGATTTTTTCTATGGAAGATTAGGGTAGGACAGATCGTCGGGCTTCTTTTCCGGCGACGGCGAGGCGTGATGGGGCTCGTAGGCGGGTCTCGACGACGGGGCTCAACGGCGGGGCTTGACGACGGGGCTCAACGGCGGGGCTCGACGGCGGGGCTCACCGGCGGGACTCACCAGCGACCAAACTCTGCCAGGGGGGGATGGCCAACTCGGCGACATGGAGGGGGGCTCCAACTCGGCGACTTGGGAGGGGGAGGGCTACGGCCAAGGGGGGGCTGGGGGTTGTATTTATAAGGGGGGAGAAAAGAGGAGTCCTACTCCAAGTGGAACTCAACCAAGAGTCCTAGTCAATTTGGAACTTCACCAAGGAGTCCCAGGGATTTTTTTCCCCGTTTAGGCTGCGGCAGCATTGGGGATAAATTTCCCCCAAATGTGGGGAAAATTCCCCTTTTTGGGGAATTGGGGAATTTAGAAACTTTGGGAGAAATTTGGGGAGATTTGGAAATGGCTCATTTCAGCTATCTTATTTCCATTTCTCTCCATTTCTATGTCCCTTTTTCTATTTCTATATTCCCCTCTCCATTTCTATGTCCCTTTCTCCATTTCTATATTCACTTCTCCATTTCTATGGTTCTTTTCAGTTTGTTTTCGATGTAATACAATGTATCCTTATGATGTGTGCTGTCAGGTGTCGCATCGTGTGGCACCACCTTCTGTGATCCTGGATGAGCGGATTCCGGTCCGCCACAGCCTAGTATCAGAGCCGCATTGGGGATAGCACAGTACTTAGGGACGGTATTACGGGAAAAATTAGGTTTACGGTGAGGATTCGGTAGTTTGCCCAAGTAAGGACTATATTAGCATAGTTATTTAAAGTGGCAAGACTAACATATGTGTTATAATTCTGAATTTTAATTATGTAACGACGCACCTACGCTCTGGTAAGAATGGTAATGAACGCTACCGAAAGCGGTTCAATTTCGGTTAGCTCCCCTGACGAGGAACGTGGTTCAGGGATTGGTCTCACAGCTTGGTGTGAGACATCAATATGAAACTCTTGGACTCTTCATGTTCCTGAGTTCATATGAAACGCTGATCCCTAGCGTGCTTTAGGCAAGTAAGTGGAGACCCCATCGCGTGGTCAGTAACACGAGAGTGTGTTCGTCTGGGAATAGCCCAGGAGGACATACACAGCGCTTGCCATCAGCGTGCCCTGCAGGGCAGTAGGTGGTATCCGTTGGGTTGATAACATTCCCATCTGTTACGACCCGTTCATGGTATACTCGGGTTCCCCGTCGTGTGGTGTTAAAACACGATCACGTACCTTGAGACGTGGCTTAACTCAAGGACGGCCATACGACAATGATACGGGCGTTTGTATTTACTTTCAAATATGGAACTGCCTGAAATGAAACAACCTTTGAGTGCACCACTATTGAGTGTTCTTCTGCAGGTACTAACCACGTATGTATGCCGTGTAGTATACGTGAGCGAGAGCCCGTTTAGTGCCACAACTGTGACATATATGCCAGTATAATCCGGTTAGGATTTTCTTTTGTGAGGAACGTAGTACCGACAGATCATAGGCATGTGCATGAAAGATAAGGATAACAAGGAATTAAAATCACTAAGTTTCAACATTCAGGGTCCGGTTTGTGAAGGAAAATGTGATAGTTGATCAGTGTAGTTCCAAAGGATAGAAAAACAGAGTGCTCTGTTTTGGGCAGCAAGTTTGCTGAACTTTGACAGGGAATAAATCACAGATTATTTAGCCAATGGAGGTGTAGGATATATTTCTGGAAAGGTAATTAAGTACTCTACAACTTTGTTGTAGACTTCCAGATCTGAATCACATCTTAAGGTGGCCTAAATTCCAGAGGTATGTAAACTGTCCAGAACCAGGACAGATTTAAACACTCTCTGGACTGTTCTGTTTTTCAAGCATAACTTCCTGTAGAAAAATCTAAAATTATAATATAACACATCTTTGGAAAAGTTAGGAAAGGTGTTGCATCTTGTTAATTCAAAGTTTCTGAAATTTCAGCACAGAACTTAGTGGAAACCAGGGTTGAAAACAGCAACTTCCAAGCGAGGTGCTGTTGAAATTCTTCCAGAAATTCTGTTGATTTTGAATTACCATAACTTTTAAACCAGATCTGATCTGAGGGCAAATAAATACTCGTTGGAAAAGTACTGGAGTTAACTTTAACTTTGGTATTCAACTTGAGTCATGAAAATTCCCAAAACCAGATCAAAATCTTGGATATGTAGAAACTGGTTATTCTGACAGAGGAATGACAGTTGATCTTATTTGGGAGATTGTTGTAACCTAGGGGGTTTAAGTACTTCCAATGGGGTAGAACATACTCATGAGTG
This sequence comes from Neostapfia colusana, assembly GCA_030760725.1. NCBI lineage: Eukaryota > Viridiplantae > Streptophyta > Magnoliopsida > Poales > Poaceae > Neostapfia > Neostapfia colusana. Next base: position 112,820,985 of record JASWHV010000007.1, read on the forward strand.
GTTATCTTCAACTACTGAAAGATTGAGTATATGATTTACTCAAGTTTCTTTTGCTAGAGACCATGTTTGTGTCATATTGAAGATAAAAGGGTGGTATACGTGATGACCACGCGATAGTAACGTCTCGTAGTGACCAAACATAGTTGTGGTGAGCTTCCAAAGAGGAGGTTCATCAAGTTGGATTTAACTAGCTTGTATTTGGTCTGGTAATGGTGTAGCTTGTGCATAGTTACTACATTATCCATATACCAGATGTATCGCATGTTTTAATGTCATTATGTTTTATGCCTATTTTATTGAATTGCATGCAATATGTTGCGGGGCTGATGTTATTGTCGTATGGTTGTAGATGGTTCACACTCGAACCACGCACGAGATTGGTGGCTCTAGCCAGCAGGGAGGTGATGACTCCCAGCCACCTGCCTACGACAGCACCCCGCAGCAGCAACCGCCGCCGCCGCCTCCGCTTACCCTAGCGGATGTGATAGCGGCACTGGTGGGTGGTCGTGAGCAGCAGACCGACCTGCTCCGCACGATCATGCAGAATACGTCCAAGGCAGGGGGCGTCAAGAGAGGGGGCCTCGTGAGCCCCGTGAGGTGACGTACTCGGACTTCATGAGTACGCACCCTCCGGTGTTCACAGAAGCCGTAGAACCACTGGAGGCTGACAACTGGCTGCGGACAATCGAGTCCAAATTTGGGCTGCTCCAATGTACGGAGCGGCAAAAGACTCTGTTCGCGGCGCAGCAGCTTCACGGAGCCGCTGGTGCGTGGTGGGCGAACTATGTCGCCTCACGTCCGGCTGGCCATGCCGTGGAATGGGAAGAATTCCGGGAGGCGTTCCGCGCCTATCATATCCCTCCCGGGATAATGAAGAGGGAGTTCCAAGAAATCTTGGAACTGAAGCAGGGTGGGAGGAGTGCCCATGACTACTCCCGTGCCTTCAACCATCTGGCGCAATATGCGTCAGACTACCTCTCCACCGAGGAGAAGAAGCGGGAGCACTTCTATCGGGGGTTACACCCCGAGATGAAGACGCATCTCGTTCAATGGAATCGCGGCACCTTCAACGACCGCGTCAATGCCGCGATTATGCAAGAGGACGTCCAGCGGGAGTTGGCAGCTGAGCAGCGGAAGCGCAGCACTCCACCCAGCAGTGGGGGGTGGCGCTCCCCAGAAGTACCGCATGGTGTATCGGACACCATCCGGACAGCAGTGGCATCCACCGGCGTGACCTCAGCAGTTCGGGGGACGTTCATTCCAGGCACCCCCGTTCCGACCGCCGATGCCACCACCGCGACCGCAGCAGCAGCAGCAGACGACACCCCGAGCATTTCCACCGCCACAACGCGCCCCGGGTTTCCGTCCGCCGATCAGCGGAGGACCGCCCTGCTACACTTGTTTCACGTGTGGCCAGGCGGGCCATTTTGCAAAGGACTGTCCCCAGGGGAAGCAGAGCAACGGGCAAGCCCAGTTCCAGGGCGGTTCTCGAGGCCAACCTCCAGTCAAGAAGGTTGGTCAGTGGACTGGGGGCGTTCACAACCTTGACAATGAGGACGCCCCAGAGGGAGACAATGTGCTGGCGGGTACGTTCACTCTCAACGATCAAGCCATCATCATATTATTTGATTCTGGTGCAACCCACAACTTTATAAGTGCATCATATGTGGTTAAGAATCAACTGGAAGCCTTTCCAACCGAGTGTTCTTATATGATCTGCTCACCGGGAGGAAAGATTTCAGCAACTATGATGGTTCCGGAAGCACCACTGTGCTTAGGTGGGAAGATATATCCCACCACTATGATTATTCTTGAGGGGCAGAAGATCGATGCAATCTTAGGAATGTCATGGTTAAGCTACCATGGCGCTGTCCTGGAAACTTTATCACGGACGGTCCACCTCAACTCCCCACTACACCGTCCGCAGTCCCTCATATTAGATAATCCAATCCGGGAAGTTTCAGAAATTAATAATACTGAAGCTCTCAAGTTAGAGGACATCCCCGTAGTCCGGGAATACCCCGACGTGTTTCCGGATGATCTTCCGGGCATGCCACCTGAGCGGGATGTCGAGTTGAAGATCGAGGTTGCACCAGGGACTACTCCTATCTCCCGGAGGCCATACAAAATGGCCGCGAACGAGCTGGCTGAACTGAAAGAGCAGCTCAATGATCTGTTGAGCAAAGGTTTCATTAGGCCGAGTTCCTCGCCTTGGGGATGCTCGGCGCTGTTCGTGAAGAAGAAGGATGAAACCTTGAGGCTGTGTGTGGACTACCGGCCGCTCAACGCCGTCACCATTAATAATAAGTACCCACTGCCCCGCATTGCCATTTTGTTTGATCAACTTCGTGGGTGCAAGTGTGTTCTCCAAGATGGACCTTCGCTCTGGGTATCATCAGATAAAGATCCGGGCGGAGGATATTCCGAAGACGGCCTTCTTGACGAGATACGGCTTATATGAATATCTCGTCATGTCTTTTGGTCTCACTAATGCTCCAGCCCATTTCATGTATCTCATGAACTCGGCGTTCATGACGGAGCTGGACAAGTTCGTGGTGGTGTTCATTGATGATATCTTGGTTTACTCCAAGACAGAAGCAGAACACGCCGAACACTTGAGGATCGTTCTTCAACAATTACGAGACCACAAGCTCTACGCCAAGTTCGGAAAATGCGAGTTTTGGATCAGCCAAGTGCCATTCTTGGGACATATCATCTCCGCGGAAGGCATTGCGGTTGACCCAAGCAAAATAGAGCAAGTGCTGAAATGGAAAGTTCCCACTTCAGTCCATGAAGTCAGAAGCTTCCTCGGCTTAGCGGGATACTATCAGAGATTCATTCCAAGATTCTCCAAGCTTGCTAAGCCGATGACAGAATTGCTGAAGAAGGGAACAAAATATGTTTGGAACACGGCGTGTGAAGGAGCGTTCCAAGCATTAGTGAAGCATCTCACAACAGCCCCGGTCTTAGCTCAACCGGATACAACCAAGCCCTTCGGCGTGTATTGTGACGCGTCCGGTATTGGGCTCGGCTGCGTGTTGATGCAGGAAGGATGTGTGGTCGCATATGGCTCACGCCAACATCGGAACCATGAGCAGCATTATCCAACTCATGATCTTGAGCTTGCTGCTGTGGTTTTGGCGTTGAAAATGTGGAGGCACTATCTCCTGGGGAATTTGGTGCATCTCTACACCGACCACAAGAGCTTGAAGTACATCTTCACCCAGAAGGAGCTGAACATGAGGCAAAGGAGCTGGTTAGAACTAATAAAAGACTATGAGATTGAAATCCATTACCACCCCGGCAAGGCAAATGTGGTTGCCGACGCGCTGAGTCGGAAATCACATGTCCATAACCTCACCATTACCCCAGTGGAGGAGGAAGAGCCGAGTTTATACTTGGTTCCTCATGGGCCGCTCTACAACCTTGCCCTCACCCCTAATATTAGGGAGGACATCATTGCAGCTCAGAAAGTTGATAAGGGCATGGCACATCTCCAGAGACGGATAGACAATGGGCAAATCAAATGTTTCTGAAAGGATGATGAGGTGACGCTATGGTTCAATGACCGCATAGTCGTACCCCGGGATATGGAGCTGAGGAAAAAGATCCTTGATGAAGCTCACTTGTCTAAATACTCCATTCATCCGGGCAGCAACAAATGTACCAAGATTTGAAAAAGAAATTTTGGTGCACACGGATGAAGCGGGAAGTGGCGAAGTACGTATCCAAGTGTGATACGTGTAGACGAGTGAAAGCTGGTCATATGAAGAAATCAGGGCTGCTGCAACCCCTGAAAATCCCGGCATGGAAATGGGAAGATGTGAGCATGGGTTTCATTGTGGGATTACCCTTGACTTCCAACAAGCATGATTCCATTTGGGTAATCGTTGATCGGTTAACCAAGACGGCTCACTTCATCCCAGTGCATACACGTTACAATGCCGGCAAATATGCAGAGCTGTACATAGCGAAGATTCTATGTTTATATGGAGTACCCAAGACCATAGCCTCAGATCGAGGTGCATTATTTGTGTCTCGCTTTTGGGAGCAGTTGCATGCTGCTTTGGGTACTAAGTTGATTAGGAGCTCCGCCTATCACCCTCAGACAGATGGGCAAACAGAGAGGGTGAACCAAGTAATAGAAGACATGTTGAGAGCGTGTGCCATACACCACGGTATGAACTGGGATGATCACCTACCGTTGGCGGAATTCTTGTACAATAACGGCTATCAGGCGAGTATCAAGATGGCACCATATGAAGCTCTCTACAGTCGAAAATGCCGCACCCCATTAAACTGGTGCGAGTCCGGTGAAAGGGTCACATTTGGGGTTGATGTGGTGAACGACGCCGAAGAGCGCGTTTGGATGATTCAAGCCAACTTGAAGGCCGCTCAATCCCGTCATAAAAGCTACGCTGATAAGAGGCGTAGACCGCTGCACTTTGACGTTGGAGAACACGTGTACCTCCGGGTGTCTCCGATGAAAGGCGTGCACCGGTTCGGTGTAAAAAGGAAACTCGCTCCCCGTTTCATTGGACCCTATGCTATCACCGAGAAGTGTGGACCAGCGGCGTATAGGCTGGAGCTACCGGCATCTCTTGCTGGTGTCCATGACGTTTTCTATGTTTCACAACTGCGAAAAATGTCTGAAGCATACAGCTGCTGTTCCTACCGAAGACATCGGCGAGTTGCAACCGGATTTGACGTATGATGAATATCCGGTGGCAATTATTGATAAGAGAGCCCGGACCACGCGTAGCTGAATGTTGTGGTTCTACAAGATACTCTGTAGCAACCACACCGCCGAAGAAGCGACGTGGGAGAGCGAGGAATTCCTTCGCTCAAATTACCCGGAGTTCATGGCATCTCAACACAGGTGAGTTCCTCTTACATCGCTGTCTCTTCTTTTATAATCTCGGGACGAGATTCTTTTAAGGGGGAGGGATGTAAAAGCCCAAGAAAAGGGACTTAAAAAAACTTTCCATCACCTCACAACACCACAGTTTTTTTTGTTGTGGATATGTTGTGAAGATTTGTGGAGAGCAAGTGACCTCCATCAAAAGGGTGATTAGGGGGAAAGCCCTAACATTCACAAAGTAGGATTTATACACATGAACATGAGAGGTTGAGCTCACCCCTAGCACTTAAAAAGTCTTGGGAAGGTTCACGCCAAATTACATGCAAATCCAACACTTTTCGAGGCACTTTTGGAGGCATTTGAAAAAGGGGCCAATTTGAATGTAAATTCAAATTGCAGCAACTTTCATCACTTAAATTCAAAAGTTGGCTTCATATTCAAACTCAGCACATTTTTCTGTGTTAATCCACCAATTTTCATCCCCATTGGACTTCATCTTGTCGGGAGCAAAATTTGCAAGAATTCAAAACTGAATTTGAATTTCAGTTCAACTGTGAAGCAAATTTAGCCAAATGAATTTCAAATTTTGGAAACCAAATTTAAACTATGACTTGGTGCTTAAGTCTCACAGTTAATTGGGAGTAGCTGGGGATATTTTTCAGCAAAACAGAGGTGAAAAATTGGAAAGATAATTGGAGGAGGAGGGTCCACTGGTCAGAGACTGTGAGCAACAGGGAACCGACTCGGTGGTCGTCGGTCAGCCGCCACGACCGGTTACCGCCTCACGGCCGCGCCAGCGCGTGCCTGGGTTAACCCGCGCCCCTCCCGATCACCACGTATGCAGCACAAACCAGAATTTGCTTCTTCCCTCGCCTGCCGCTCTGATGAGCGTCCGCGCGCGTGAAAGACTTGCCGCAGCGTCCGCACCTCCGATCCCCGGCGTGCACCAGTGCTGATCATCGAGCACTCGCGAGCCCTGCAGAAAAAAAGGAGCACCAGGGCGTACTCTAGATGTACCCCGTGCTGATCCAGCAGACTGCCCCCGATTGTGAGCAGTGTAAGCCGTCAAAGTCGAGGAAACGAGGGGTACCGGCGGAGCAGTGTTTCGGCTTACCGGTGACAGCCCCATCCAGCCATCGTCGCCAACCGCGTTCTACACAAGAAAGGTGCGTGGGGATCCCTAGATGGTGTAGCCGCAAACCATTCGGCAAATGATCCATCGGGTAGCAAGAATTTTAGAAAGTCCCGAACCCTAGTGCAACTGACCTAGCTCGGCAAGAATCCAAAATTCGGATTACACGCTGAGTCAATGATCAAGCTAGCTCACAAGTAGATCCTACACCTCCTAGCGCCCCTCCTCAAGGAAGAACCGAGCGAAACCATGCAGAAAGGGCCGAGTTATAGCCATTTCCATAGCATCCGGTGCAAACACGGCTCGGGTCACCGTCGAGAGTGGGTTTGCCGGCGTTTTTAGCTTCTGAGACTGCTCATGTCGGGTTCCTCGTGACCGACTGGTGCTCCTTGAGCAAACCGTAACCCTTTTCATGCCCCAGAGAGTGAGAACGACCTCGCCGGAGCCCTAGCCTCTGCGGTGGATGTTGCACGGCTATTTCCGGTCACCGCCGGCGAGCTCCTACCCCCGAGGCAAGTTCCACAGGGCGAGATAAGGCTAGGCGGCCAGTTCTAGCACTGGGGGTGGTCGGTAAGGCGGTTCCGTCAAACCTCGCCAGAGTACACCGCCGCTGTACTCGCGGGCGCGTGCAAGGAGGAAGAAGGCAGGTGGTGGGACCCACCCCCAGAAGTTTAAACATTTTGGGGGAATTTTCCAGTTTAGTTAAACTTCAAATGCATAGAACTTTTGCTAGGAAGCTCCAAATTCAGTGAACCAAATTTTTCTGAACTCAGAATTTTGAGTACCTTCCAGCAGTACAAATTTCAGCTCATGAAGCTTAATAGTTTTCCAGAATTAAATCCCTAAAATTCAAACTGTTGGGATTTTTATCTGGAGAATTACTTTATGAAAAAATTCTGAAATTTGGATGAGAGGTTCATTGGAAAATCCTTGAGTCACAGTAAAATATTCAGGCTCATCCAAGTTCATTTAGTCCCCCTAATGGGGTGATTAAGTGAACTGCCCTGAGAAAATAGAAAAATGTACAGAAACATTTTTCAGATTTTCTCAAATCTTGTTTAGGGCATAACTTCCTCTAGGATTCTTCAAATGACATGAAACCAATTCGATTAGAACCATCTTAAATTCTAGTTTCCAGAAAGTAATGGTTGGAACCATGAAAACCCCTGGAATTCCGTAGAAGCTCTAAAATTGACCAAATGAGTTTTTATTTGTACATAGCTCAAATGAACCATTTTTCAAATGAAACTTGGTCAAGACTCTGGTTAGGACCCTACCAAGCCACCATAAAAATTTCAGAACTAAAGGGGAGGATTAGATAGAGTTATAGTAATACTTATTCAAGTTTACACATTACATTTAAATTGACATATAGCATATTGTTAACGTGTAGTCGCCGAAGGCGAGGAGTCTCCGGAAGTGCTCAACTTGCTTCTTCCGGACGAAGACCTAACCACTGACCAGCAGCAACAAGGCAAGCCCCGGTTTGCATTAACCTTTCTTTTTAAAGTTTTGTTTTGTTTACATGTCTGGTGTGAAGTATGAATGTGCATTAGGTGTAGGATGGATGGAACCCCACTTGCATAACCAGAATTTGCCTATAAGAGTGAGGGTAGTGTCTAAGACCTCGAGTAGACAGGATATGCTTAATGATTCATAGGACTTCGGTACAAGTCGAGTAGTTGGAATCTACTCGCGAGTTTAGGCTTGGGACACACGGGATTGGTTCGAGTGATGTGAGATCAATTTAGTAATGAAAATTAGACTAGGCAGGGGCTAAGCGCAGCAAGAGGAAGTCTTGTGTGCGCAGCCCTGCCCGTGTTGATTGAGGACCGATCCGTGTGCGGCCCTGCTGAACAAGTATTGAATGTACCGAAGGCATATCGGATATATGGGCCCCGATAAACTGATGTAACCTAAACCTCCGTGCGTCGAGGCATAATGCACCGATTTATAGGTGTAGGCTGAGGGCAGCAAGGTGGAAATCTGCTAACGGGCATAGAGAGATGCTCCGTGTAGGGAACCTCCTGCTCGTTTCGGTGCGACCGGTTCGATGTTTGGGCTGTTGGGTGAAAGGTTGTCCCGTACGACATCGAGTGAGCGTGCTGTGCAGCTCCATGGGTGGGCATACATGACGTGCTCTTTGGGTATCCCTGCAGGTGTATATCGAGTCGATTCGCCGTCCCTCGCGGTGACGAGTACCGCTTGTTCACTGCGTCGTAACGTAGATAATTTATGGAATGTTATGATTCATTTCTGCTGTATGATATAGTTGTATTGTTACATGTGTGCCACCAAATACTGCTTACTAAATTTCAGATTCATGAACTGTTAACTTGTGGCTAAAATATGAACTAAGGATAAACTATAGGCGTGTCCATTTGCTGAAATCTTACCATCCCATGTTATTGTACTCTACATATAGAGTTTCATGCCTAGGTGAGTCGGTTAAGTCTTGTTAAGCCATCGTGCTCACGGTTGCTGCTTAAGTGTTTTTCAGGTGAGGAGCTGTAAAATCCCCAAAAGTGGTAGCAAGAAAATTCCGCTCATATACACCTATGAAAAATGAGGGGAATTAAAACTTTGAATTATAATGGTGTAAGTCCAAAGTGAGGGTTTAGACTTCCCAAAAACTTCCAAACATGGAGATCTGAATGCACAGCATGGATCTTCATAGTCCAAATATTTAACCTTCCAAATTTCAGCTCATGTGGAGGAGTTTCCATATTTGTTTGGGATTAAAAGGAAAAGCCCTCTAATCTGAATTTCAAATTCAGTTTCAAATTCCAATTCCCTCAATTTGAAAATTGGGTTTCACAAATGTGTTCTCCACCTTTTAATAAGCAGCCATGCCAAAAATTGGAAACTTTGGAGCTGGTTTGCTATATTTTTGAGGCAATATAAAGTGGAGAATTCAAACTCCTTTTCAAATTCAAATGATCAAACCACATCCAAATTTCATACCATAATTCAAACCATTTGAATTCAGCAAATTCAAACCTTAACTTGGTGTGAAAGTCTAGCCTTAAATGTTGAGTTGCTGGGGTAAAATATCAGAGAAAATTGGATAAGAATTAGAATTGGTGGGGCCCAATTGTCAGCCACACCCAGGTGCTGCCGTCTCAGCCGACGGCGGTCGAACAGCGGGAGCGCGCCAGCTCTCGGTTGAACCCGCGCCCAAGGGAGAGCCCACGCCACCTCCTGCTGCCTCGGTTGCTCGGTTGGGTCACGGCAAGGTGCGCCGGAGCTGTTTCACTTCTCCCCAGCTATAACTCGCGCCTCAGCCGTTTCTTTCGCCCAGAACACCACCGCCGTTCCTCCCGATCACGCCGCAGCTACTGAGCTCGGTTGCTCGAGCGCCCAACAGCGAAGAGCTGCGCCCACCAGTGCTCTAGCCATCCAGCACCTCTCCTTTCCTGTCCCGAGCGTGATTGCTCCAGAAATTGGCAAATTAGCCTCGATCCTCGGGTGAACGTGGAAGAACCGAGGGAGGTCACCGTGGACAGATCACACCGAGCAAGATCACGGCAAAACAAGTCGGCCCCTCGGTGCATCCTCGACCCCAGCTGCTCGAGCCGAAGCTCAGCCCTGGACGTTGATCACAGCAGAAGAATTTCGGATTTTTCTCCCGGGCGGTACAAACTGACCCCGAGGTAGGAATTTGCCAAATTCTTCATTAATTCATGTTCTCATTGATTAAAACTGTGCACGAAGGTTCCTAACTACTTGGCGCACTTCCTCCCTCGATTTTAGACCTAGATATGGGGTGTAGAGGGAGAATTTTCACGTGTTGATCATGGCGCACCGCCGGACCACATCGGGCGCACGGTGCCGATAGGGTTCCAGCGATCCTCGATCAGTTTAGACCCCATGTCGAGCTTCTACTCCCTCCACTGGTGCTCTAGAGCCCGAGAACCGATCATTTGGTGGGGGTATGAGGGCTCCCGATCTCACCGGAGTGCAAAACATTGCTGTCACCGGTGCGCGGTGGTTTCCGGTGAACTACGGCCGCCGACGACCCACCCAAAGTGCTCAGCATGGTTAAATATGGGGGAGAGGCGAGTTTAGGCCCGGGAGATGGCCGAGAGAGCTGTTCCCGCCACCCTCGCTGGAGCAACCGCCACGGACTCCTCTGTTTGGCGCGAGGTAGAAGAAGGTGGGGGCCTGCCCCACCTGTCAGTGGCACCGGGTAGGCGCCGGATCGGGGTGCGGCTCGGGATCGGCTGTGGCTGCGCTGGTTAACTCCATAGCCCCCAGTGTTGCCGAAATCTCACTGGTCCGATTTAAAACCATGGGCCCAGCCCAATTATTTGAAGTTTCTATTAGAGAAATAATTCCAGGAGTTAGCTGATCTTTACAAGCTCATAACTTTGTGTAGAAAACTCCAAAAAGGGTGAGACCAATTTTGTTGGAATCCTCATGAGGAGTACTTCACAGAGAAACCAATTTTAGGCTATGAAAATGCCCAGGAATTTCTGTAGAATTGTTTTTAGTAAATCCTTTGGAGATTTATTACAGGAGCAATTCTTTATGAAATATCCCCAAATTTGGGCAGCAAATCCTTTCCATAGTTACTGATCTCCATAAAATTTTGGGCTTCATTGGAGATCATTTGCTAGGCTAAACTGCCTTCCCAAGTTCAGCCTTTATTTGGAAATTCAATTTAAACAGAAACTTTTCAGAACTCCTGTCCAACATCAAAAATTCATATCTCTCTGATGGTAGCTCCAAAAATGGTGAAACAAATTTTGTTAGAACCATGGAGACTTACCCTAATCAGATCTTCCATTACTAGCTATGTCAAAGCTCCTAATTTGGGCTCACAATTCAGAGAAGCATTGTACTTGTAGGAATTTTAAAGGCTACATTGTGCAATGACATGTCTCCAAATTTGGCTCAAATCATCCTTAGAGAGTCTAGTATCCACTGTAAAAATCCCAAAGCCAATTAAGGATTCTAAATAGCAGTAGCTATGAATAGAAGTTCAATTCTTATAAATCCTTAATACTTACACATGTATTTTATTACATTTCATAATAGTGACCGAAGTTGAGGACGCACCGGAGCCCTTGGACGTCCTCCCACCAGAAGCTGACTTCCCCTTTAACTCGCAACCAGGCAAGCCCCGGTTTGCACTTAAGTACCTTTTATAAAGCTTTTCATATGTATCACTTATGTCTAGGTTGAAGTGTATGCATTAGAGTTAGGGTGATTGAAACCCCACTTGCATAGCCTTTTTAACTCCTATAAAGGGTTGGGTGGTTTACAAACTCAACGAGTAGAGAATGCCATGCTAATAGGTTCTCGGTGGAAGTCGAGTGGTTGGAATTTACTCGCGAGATAGTACTTATCACATGGGATGAAAAGAGGTAGAAAATGGCTTGAGTTATAAAAATGAGACCCAGCAGGGGAGATAGGATGCAGTGAGCAGAGGTCTCACGTGCGTAGCCCTGTTGGTGCCGGTTGAGGACCGTCCGTGTGCGGCCCTGCTGGACAAGTATCGAACAGTACCGGATGCATACTGGCATATGGGAACCAGGAAACCGATGTAATTGGTTAACCTGGGTGTCGAGGCTTACCCAACCATAAATAGGAGTGGGTTGAGGGTAGCAAGGTGTAAATCTGCCGGTGGGCACGGTCACGCTCCACGCGGGGACCTCCTACCCGTTACAGATGGACCGGTTCGGCATTTGGGTTGCCTTTGAAAGGTTGTCGCATACAACAGAGTAGGAAGGGGTGTGGAATCACGCTTCTGAAAGTGGGTGTATGTGACGTGTTATCCGGGTATGTCTTGATTGCAATCACCGTCCCTCACGGTTATTTGAGTACCCGCTTGTTCACTACGCTGTGACGTAGTAAGAAGTAAAATAAGCCAACTGAATATGCTGTATTGAACTAGTAATGTCTTGAAACTTTGTATGCTGTAGTTATAGAGCTAATTAAGTTTATATTCCACTTTGGGCATCACCACATCGGAGGAAAGCGTTTCTTGTTTGATTGTGGACTTCCGATGTGAGGGCTGCCTAAGGCTCATTAAACTGTTGCTATAAAACTGAAAGTAAGGATCAACATGTAGGTGTATCTCTATTGCAAAGTCCTTTTTCCTATCTTACACATCCTTGCATGTAGAGTTTCATGCCTAGGGTTGACGGTTAAGACTTGCTGAGCCTTCGTGCTCACGGTTGCAATATTTGAGCTGTGTGCAGGTGAGAGTTATGAGGAAGGTTCCGAGGACGAGGCGATGCCCCCGTCGGGGTACATGGCCGAGCTGGAGCCCTGCACGCCGCCGTGATCTCCGGTTAATTGCTGCTAGTGTGTAGCGTCCTTGGGCTGGACGGCTCCACTTTTGCATAGTTACGATGAGAGGCTACTAATGTACATTACTTCCGCTGTATAGTTATATTTTGTAAAAGGCTTCCACTGCTTTATGTCAAATAAAAGTTTGTATGTTGTTATTTAATCTTTTCGTATGTGCTGTTGGGTGCCGCATCGCACGGCACCACCCTATGCGATCCTGGACTGGGTGAACCACGGGGTGGTCCCCACAGTCGTGGTATCAGAGCCGCATTGGGAATAGCACGTTTGAAAAGAGCTTATTTTGAAAACTTATGAGTAGTCGAGTGAGGATTAGTCATTAAGCCCACATAAGGTCTATGATAGTAGTAGATATTATGGTGGAAAAGCTAACATATTTGTTATACATTCTGTAACGACGCTCCGACGTCAGGTAAGAGGTAAGGTACGCCACCGCAGGCGGATCAATTGCGGTAACTCACCATACGAGTAATGGTATGGAAGGATATACCGTGGCTTGGCACGGTAGTTAATATGAGTCTCTGAACCTCTCTATGGTCCTGAGAGCATATGAAAACGCTGATCTCCAGCGTGCTTTAGGCAAAAGTGAGGATACCCCATCATAAGGTAAGCAACACGATAGTATGCAACTCTTGAACGTTCAATGTTCAAAGGGCCATACGCAGCGCTCGCCATCGGCGTGCCTCAACGGTCATGAGGCAATAGGTGGTATCCGTTGGGTTGATAAAATTCCCAACCGTGACGACCCGTTCGCGCTCTACTCGGGTTCCCCGTCGTGTGGTGTGAAAACACGACCATGTACCTTGAGACGTGGCTTGACTCAAGGACGATCCGTATGGCAATGATACGGACCGTATGTTTTTACTGTGATATGGAACTGCCTGAAATGTCAAAAACCCTTGTGTGCACAATTATTGTGTGTTCTTCTGCAGGTACACTAACCACGTTAGTGCATGACGTGTACAAACCGTTTGTGAGTGACGTCTTTAGTTCCACCATTTGACACATATAAGCCGGAATACTGGTCTAGGATTTTTCTTTGGTGAGGAAACGTAGTACCGACTGCATAAAAGTTTATTTTCAAAGAAAAGAGTCAAAATGAAGTTTAGGATTCCATTTAGGGTGTATTGAACATCCATATTGAACTAAGAGTCAATTGGGAGTATAGGTTCAACCTCAAAAGCTTAGGAATAATCTCCCCTGTTTTTGGCAGAAATTTTTTCTGAACTTGAACAGGGCATAACTTAGTATTGGTTGAACCAATGGAAGTGTGGGATACCATTCTGGAAAGGTTTTGAAGTCCTCTACAACTTTTATGTAGAGATCCAGAACAAAATCTCCCTCCAAATGGATGCAAATCTCAGAAGAGTAGGTACTGCCCGGAAACAGGACAGACCAAAAGGCTCTCTGGAATTTTCTGTATTTCAACCACAACTTCCTGCAGAAAAATCTCCAAGGGTCAAGCAAGACACCGTTGGAAAGTACAGGAAATGTTATGCAACTTTGTTGTTGAACTCTAGTCCAGATTTTGCCTCTAGGTGGGCAAAACTGTTGGATTATCCAGACTAGTCAGCTGGACCAGAAGCTGGACAAGGCACCATGTTGAAATTTTTCAACCAAACAACTAGGTTTCACCTTTCGATATCCAGTGGCTGTTGTAAAACAGCGAGTTGGAGTCGAAAAGTTTATGCATTCAACATATAATTTCGAGTTAGTACATGTTTGGGTCCAGTACAATAGCGAGGAATTACGCATGCTAACACACTTAACATCCCGTGGTGACCTCGATGGTCATAAGGAACTTTTAACCCCTAAAGTTCAATACTTTGGAACTCGATCATGGGACATGGTCCAGGGATGTATATGTTGCATAAAGTTTATACTTTATCCACATGTGTGACTGTTATGTGTACTGTTTATTCCACTCTCGCACTACTATTGTATAGACTGGATGAAGTAAACAAACATGTGCTGATCATTTGAATGATCTGAATGCAGAATGGTGCGGACACGTTCAACGCAAGAGGAGGGAGGTCCGAGTCAAGTTTGTGGTGATGAGTCTCCACCTCCGGAGCAGACCACAACGCAGCAGCAACCACCTCCTCCACCGCCAGAACTTCCTAGGAATCTTGCGGAGGTTCTCGCTGCAGTGCTCGACTCGCGCGATGAGCAAACCGAGTTACTGCAGGTGTCGGTGCAGCAGAATGCGTCCCATCAGGGAGGACGCCAAGACAATGGGCAACGCCAGCCCCAACAAAGTTCATATTCAGAATTCATGGCGACCCATCCATCGGTCTTCACGGAGGCCGAAGAACCTTTGGAGGCGGACAGCTTTATCCGCACTCTAGAGGCAAAGTTCGGGCTGCTGCAATGCACCGAACACCAGAAGGCGCTGTATGCAGCGCAACAGCTTCAAGGAGAAGCCAGTACCTGGTGGGCGAATTACACCGCCTCCTTACCGGCTGGCCATGCCGTCACATGGACGGAGTTCCAGGAGGCGTTCCGCGCGCTATCACATACCTCCCGGTGTGATGGAAATGAAGCTCCAGGAGTTCCTGGAGTTACGGCAAGGCGAGAGGAGTGGTCATGAGTACTCCAGGTTATTCAACCGGCTGGCGCAGTATGCGACAGGATTTGTGGGTACGGAAGACAACAAGCGCAATGCGTTCTTCCGGGGCCTGAATTCAAAGATGAAGGTCCATCTCACCCAGAGCAATCGCTGCACATTCAATGATCTAGTTAATGCCACGATTCTACAAGAAAATGCTCAGCGCGAGCGCGGTTCTGATAAGAGGAAACGCAGTGCGCTGACAAGCAGCAGTGGTGGGACGCCACAAAAATACCGCGTGGTGTATTGCTCACCATACGGTCAGAGATGGCAGCCACTGGCGCGACCGCCTCAGTTTCGCGGGCGGCAATATAATGCGCTGGGCTTCCGACCGACGTATCCACCACAGCAGCAGCAAAGGATGGTCCCACGTGCGCCGCAGTTTCTGCAGCGTGCACCAGGATTCCGTCCTCAAGTCGGCGGGACCCTGACACCTTACACGTGCTACACGTGTGGCCGTGTCGGGCACATTTCAAGAGACTGCCCCGAGCCGCGACAGGGCAGCGGTGCAGCACCATATCAGGGTGCTAATCAGCCCCGCAACCAGCCCAAGAAACCAGCACCAAAACCCGGCAACGTCCACCACTTAGCCATCGAAGACGTGCCGGAAGGCGAACCCGTCCTCGCGGGTACGTTCTCCTATCTAAATCATCCCGTAGTCTTACTTTTTGACTCCGGTGCCACCCATAATTTCATAAGTCAGTCTTATGTTATTAAATATCAACTACCTATCATTCCCACAAATAGCTCATACTTGATATGCTCTCCGGGTGGGAAAATAACAGCTGATAGAATGGTCTATAGAGCGCCATTACAATTGGTGGGAATCTATATCCGACTTCTCTAATCATGTTAGAGAGTCAAAAACTTGATGTCATTTTAGGAATGTCATGGCTACATCGCCATGGTGCTGTTCTTGACATCATTCCACGTGTGGTTCGTTTAAACTCTCCACTCCATGGACCACATGTTCTTATTCTTGACCGTTCGGTTCAAGAAGCTCCAGCTACATATAACACGGAAGCCACAAAACTTGAGGATATTCGTGTGGTCCGTGAATACCCGGATGTCTTTCCGGATGATCTTCCGGGCATGCCACCCGAAAAAAATGTCGAGTTCAAGATTGAACTTGTACCTGGAACGATGCCGATATCACGGAGACCATACAAGATGGCTCCGAATGAACTAGCTGAATTATAGGAGCAGCTCAATTATTTGATGAAGAAGGGTTTCATTCGACCGAGTTCCTCGCCATGGGGATGCTCGGCGCTGTTTGTGAAGAAGAAGGATGAAACCTTAAGGTTGTGTGTGGACTACCGACCTCTCAACGCCGTCACCATCAAGAATAAATATCCACTGCCTCGCATCGATATATTATTTGATCAACTTGTGGGTGCGAGTGTATTTTCAAAGATGGATCTTCGCTCTGGATATCATCAAATCAAGATCCGGGCGGAAGATATTCCAAAGATGGCCTTCTCGACGAGATATGGGTTGTATGAATACCTCGTCATGTCCTTTGGTCTCACCAACGCCCCGGCACACTTCATGTATCTCATGAACTTAGTGTTCATGCCGGAGTTGGATAAGTTTATGGTGGTGTTCATAGACGACATCTTGGTTTACTCCAAGTCTGAAGAAGAACACGCCAAGCACTTGCATATCGTGCTTCAACGATTGCGAGACCATAAGCTTTATGCCAAGTTCAGCAAGTGCGAGTTTTGGATCACCCAAGTGCCATTCCTTGGTCACATTATTTCTGCAGAAGGCATTGCAGTTGATCCAAGCAAGATCGAACAAGTGCTGAAATGGAAGTCCCCCACATCAGTCCATGAAGTCAGGAGTTTCCTCGGCTTAGCAGGATATTACCGGAGATTCATACCGAACTTCTCCAAGCTTGCTAAGCCGATGACGGAACTGTTGAAGAAGGGGATTAAATATGTTTGGAGCCCAGCTTGTGAAGAAGCTTTCCAAGCATTAGTGAAGCATCTTACAACAGCCCCGGTGTTAGCTCAACCGGATACAACCAAGCCCTTCGATGTATATTGTGATGCGTCCGGTATCGGGCTTGGCTGTGTATTGATGCAAGGAGGAAGAGTGGTCGCCTATGGCTCACGCCAACTCCGTAACCACGAGCAGCACTATCCGACTCATGATCTCGAGCTTGCTGCTGTGGTATTGGCCTTGAAGATGTGGAGGCACTATTTACTTGGAAATTTAGTGCACCTCTACACCGACAACAAAAGTCTGAAATATATATTCACTCAAAAGGAGTTGAATATGCGGCAACGGAGATGGCTAGAACTGATCAAAGACTATGAGATCGAGATTCACTACCATCCCGGAAAGGCAAACGTGGTTGCCGATGCCTTAAGCCGCAAATCCCATGTCGACAGTCTGTCCATCACCCCACTTGAAGGGGAGGAGCCGAGTCTGTACTTGGTTCCATATGGGCCATTGTATAATCTTGCTCTCGTCCATACAATATGAGAGGAGATTATGGAAGCGCAGAAGAAAGACGTGGGAATGTCGCACATTCGGAGAAGGATGAAGAATGGCGAAATGAAATGCTTCCGAAGAGATGATAACGGTACACTATGGTTTAAAGACCGTATAGTGGTACCCCACGACATGAAGCTTCGGAAGAAAATCTTGGACGAAGCTCATTTGTCCAAGTGTTCTATTCATCCGGGCAGCAACAAGATGTACCAAGATCTGAAAACCAGGTTTTGGTGGACACGGATGAAAAGAGAAATCGCAAAGTACGTATCTGAATGTGATACGTGTCGACGTGTAAAAGTGGACCATATGCGTAAAGCTGGACAGCTGCAACCATTGAATATTCTGGCGTGGAAGTGGGAGGATATCAGCATGGACTTCATTGTTGGTTTACCTCTCACATCTCACAAACATGACTCGATTTGGGTCATAGTCGATCGACTAACCAAGTCGGCTCATTTTATCCCCGTACATACAAAGTACGTGGCCAAGCAATATGCGGAGCTGTACATTGCAAAGATCTTGTGTTTGCACGGTGTTCCCTGCTCCATCATTTCAGATCGCGGTGCGCTGTTCGTCTCTCGGTTCTGGGAACAGCTGCACGCATCATTGGGGACCAAACTGATCCGAAGCTCCACGTATCACCCGCAGACGGATGGTCAAACTGAACGGGTGAATCAAGTGCTTGAAGACATGCTACACGCTTGTGCCATCCACCACGGCAAGAATTGGGATGATCATTGGCCGTTGGCGGAGTTTTCTTACAACAATGGCTATCAAGCTAGCATCAAGATGGCGCCGTATGAAGCTCTCCACAGCTCTCTATATCAAATGGATGTTAAAATTGCTTTTCTTAATGGCTACATAGATGAGAAGGTTTATGTCGAACAACCACCTGGTTTTCAAAATCCAAATTTTCCTAATCATGTTTACAAACTGTCCAAAGCCTTGTACGGTCTCAAACAAGCCCCTAGAGCATGGTATGATAGGTTAAAAACATTCTTACTTGAAAAGGGTTTACCATGGGCAAGGTTGATAAAACTCTTTTTGTGCTTAAGCATGGCATTACTCATTATTCGTTCAAGTGTATGTGGATGATATTATATTTGGTTGTGCTTCTCATGATCTTGTGTCCAAGTTTTCAGCTATGATGAGTTCAGAATTTGAGATGAGTATGATGGGAGAACTCACGTACTTTTTGGGGCTGCAAATCAAGCAAACTAAGGAGGGTACCTTTGTGCATCAAACAAAGTATACAAAAGATCTCCTAAGGCACTTCAACATGGACAAAATAAAGCCACTTCGGACACCAATGGGAACAGTAACAACACTTGAACTTGATGAAGATTGTGATCCCGTTGATCAAAAAGAATATAGAAGCATGATCGGATCACTTTTGTATCTCACGGCATCAAGACCGGACATACAATTTAGCGTATGTCTTTGTGCACGGTTTCAAACCTCCCCACGTGCTTCACATCGTCAATCCACCAAAAGGATTCTGAGGTACTTACATGGAACTCAAGAATTTGGCATTTTCTTCCTTCTTCCTCAACCGTTACTTTGAAAGTTTTTTCTGATGCTGATTTTGTGGGTTGTAGGATTTATAGGAAAAGTACTTCTGGTGCTTGTCATTTTCTTGGTAATTCACTTGTTGCCTGGTCCTCTAGAAAACAAATTTCAGTTGCACAATCCACAGCCGAATCTGAATATGTAGCTGCTGCTAGTGCTTGCTCACAAATTCTTTGGATTGTTCAAACACTTAAGGACTATGGGGTTGATCTAGATAGTGTTCCACTGTTTTGTGATAACACTAGTTCCATTTGCATTGCTAAAAACCCCGTGCAACATTCGAGAACTAAGCACATTGACATTAGGTATGACTTTCTCCGTGATAATGTTGAAAAAGGGAACATTGTGCTTTACCATGTAGATACCGAACAACAATTGGCTGACATTTTTATAAAACCTTTGGATTTCACTCGTTTTTGTTACATTCGTAGTGAAATAGGGGTTATGCATCCTCATGGCTTAAATTGAGGGAGGATTTTGAAACTTGGGAAGTCTATGTGTGAATCTAAAATTAAAATAATATGAGCATAGTATTTCATGCATATATAACTTTGTAATTCCTTTTTCATGCTGAAAGTTCTTACTACATTACTCGTGTTATACATTTTGTAGTTTTTACCATGTCTAGTAATTGGAATAATTACTTACACTAAATCTGGTCATGGTCGAACTTTCTTGCTGTTTTGAACTTGTTGCATGCTCACAAGTGGTTTTAATCATAAAGAATCAATCAAGTAATCAACTCACATGTTGAGTTTTTATGTTCAAATAAAAAATGAGAAAATATCAAGAGAATATGCATGCATCACACTTCTTCTTTTGAGATGGCTTATCATTGCACTTAGATATGAACTTGAAGGGAGTTGTGTATGAAGAAAACCATGTCCTTAAGCTTCTGACTGTCAAATGACATAGGCTTGGCTTGGTTGGTTAGAATAAGGCTGATGCTGCATATAATCTCTTGCAAATGTCATAAGATCAAAATTTATGCTTTAAATGATAAATAAAATGCAGCAACAAGTGTCATATTTTCAGGTCTTGAAATAGTTAAGTTTGTGAGATCATGACTTGCTTAAATTGAAAATTACACTTGATCTCTAGCATGGCTTACACTACTTTATGTATCTCATTGATGTGTTAGTGTAAGTTACTTGATAGTATGATTTGGATGAGCTTTGTTTTATATGTATATGTTATAATGTGCTCATAACAAATTAAAATTTCTCTTTTGTACCTTGCTGAATACATTGTCAAAGGGGGAGAAATTGATCACACATTGCACACATTCACAAGTGTTTTGGCACAATTTTTCTCAGGGGGAGAATTTTTGGTATTTTTGTTTTTCTTCTCATTTTATTTCTGATTTACAAAGGGGGAGAAATTGTTTTCAAAACTTTTCATGTGAATAAGCCAATGTTCGGATTTTAAGTGGTGTTGCCAATGCATTCATCAAGGGGGAGATTGTGAGACCTATGTGTGCTGAATACATTGTCTTTGACGATAAAAGTTTTGAATACTACCAAAACACCTTTTTAACAAGGTCCGACTCTAGGTCCGAGCTCCTGCAAGGTCCGACGATAGGTCCGACGTAAGGTCCGACTTGCTTTGTCTAGGTCTGAATTATTTTGGCTAGGTCCGAGCTCCGGTGCTAGATCCGACTAGCTTTGGTAAGTTCCGTGCTAGGTCCGACTAAGCTTTAGTAAGCTCCGGCGCTAGGTCTGACTAGCTTTGGTAAGCTCCGGTTCAAGGTCCGGTTAGCTTTGGTAAGGTTCGAAGCTTGATTGCAATGGTTCTGCTTTTAACTTGCAATGTTTCGAACTTGCTTTACTCTTATGAAAAGTTTTCTTAGTATTATTTTACTAAGTTTTTGGTCTGTTTTGGTGGTTATGGCTGATATCATTTTTCTATGGTTTCCAACATGCTTATGTGAGGTGCTCACGTAAGATGTTGTAGTTTCGGAACTAACGAGAGTTAAGTCAAGGACTTGTGCTCGGAAGTATTGGTTGTTTATTCATGTGCAGGTGTTGCTTGAGTTCATGACATGGCTGGTTACGTGATCCATTGAACTAGTCTTAGGGAGAAGATGAGGTTCAACAACCAAGTTCGGGAGGAATTGTGGTTGAGTTGATCGGGAGGTTGCGCAGTATGTTTGAATCAAGAACAATGCATATGAATGTATCTTGGACGTCGTTGGAAGATGTTTGCATGTGTGCAAGGAGTGCATGGACGTGGTTGCATGGTTCCAAGGCGTGATGAACAGATATGGACGTAAAGAATTGGTCGGAAAGGTCCAACCGACTAGGTTATGGACTCAGTCTGCGGCTGAGTCGTGTTTGACTCAAATATGGAAAGTTTACCTTTGTTATGATAGGATTTCGTGTGGGTCTTGAATTTGAGTTGTTTTAGAAATGTTTGGGATGTTCCTAAGGTGTTTGGAAGTCTTAAGATTGCTTCTATCTGCGTGTAGAAGAGTCTTTAGCAGTATTGGAAAGTTACAGTTTGAATCCAAGTAGGAGTAGGAGTCCTAGTTTGAATTGGGTTGGCCATAGGGCTGGTTATATAAGCAAGAGAGGCCAAGGCTCGTGTGCACACGACTTTGGGGCTGTTCCTATTTTGTTTTTATAAATAAAATTCGTATTCTAAAGGAACTTTTATGCCTTGTTCGTCCGACTTGTTTCAGACAAGTTTTTCTCGTCGAGTTTCTGTTCAGCACTACCTTGCTTCGGTGGTTTTATCATAACTCGAGTTTTACAGATCCAATTGATGTGATTCTCTTTGGGTTGTATACATAACTTGATTATGTATCATCTGTGAAAATTTCACGGTCATTGAATTTGTGGTTTCTGATCTACACGAGTTTCTTTGCAGTATTCCAGAACTGTTTTTCTCGCGTAGGACAGATTGACCTTTGTTCGATCTTTCGATCGTAACTTGAGTTTCTCTTAACGGATTTTCATGATTCTTGTTGTGAAGTCTTCGTGACTTGATTCTCTACAATCTATACTAGTTTTGTCACAGTTGAACATGTTTAGATTAGTCACACACAAGGTTTCTTTAACAGATCGGTTTTCTGCTGAGGGGTGTTTTGTTGCTTCTGCTGAAAAGTTTTTATCTACCATTCACCCCCCCGTCTGGTAGCTTTACACGTGTACTTCGATCCTACAGTGTGGAATCACGCTTCTGAAAGTGGGTGTATGCAACGTGTTGTCCGGGTGTCTCCTGATTGCAATCACCGTCCCTCGCGGTTATTTGAGTACCGCTTGTTCACTGTTCTGTGACGTAGTAAGAAATGAAGTAAGCCAGATGAATGATAATATGTTGTGATGATATATTAATGTTTTGGAAACCATGTATGCTTTAGATGTAGAGCTAATTAAGTTTATTTTCTGCGTTGGGCATCACAACATCGGAGGAAAGCGTTTCTTGTTTGATTGTGGACTTCCGATGTGAGGGCTGCCTAAGGCACATGAATCTGCGGCTATAAAACTGAAAGTAAGGATCAACTTATAGGCGTGTCTTTGTTTCAAAGTCCTTTTTCCTATCTTACACATCCATGCATGTAGATTTCCATGCCTAGGCTAGTCGGTTAAGCCTTGTTGAGCCACCGTGCTCACGGTTGCAATATTTAAGTTGTATGTAGGTGAGAGCTATGAGGAGGGGTCCGAGGACGAGGCAATGCCCCCGACGGGGTACACGGCCGAGCTGGAGCCTTGCACGCCGCCATGATCTCCGGTTCCATGCTGCTAGTGTGTAGCGTCCCCGGGCTGGACAGCTACACTTTTGCTTAGTTAGAATGAGAGAGTGTTAATAAAGAATACTTCCGCTGTATAATTATGTTTTGTAAAAGACTTCCGCTGTTTTATATCAAATAAAAGTTTGTATGTTGTTCTTTATTCTTTTCGTGTGTGTTGTTGGGTGCCGCATCGCACGGCATCACCCTATGCGATCTTGGAGTGGGAGAACCACGGGGTAGTCCCCACAGTCGTGGTATCAGAGCCGCATTGGGAATAGCACACTTGAAAAGAGCCTATTTTGAAAATTTAGAAGGGTTATTTAGGAGGGGAAAATCCCATCTTGATCTGCACACATCTCATTCCATGCTTCATCATGTACCTGAAAACTATTTTTATGACCACCCAGTTACGGAGTAGCATTTGATAGTTTCAAAGTGCACAACTACACATAGTGAGAAATAATGGCGATCTCAGGTCTAAGAATCTAGCAGGTGTATCACTCAAGACCAACTGATGACACATATGTAAATAACAATCCCAACAGTGTCTCGGAATGGGTCTATCCAACACCATGTTCACTAACATGTGTTCAGATTATTAATTTGATATCTCCATATCTATGATCCGTGAAATGTGATCATCAATTAATACATGTGCTAGTCTGCGTACTATCATTATCTCATATAACGATGTAGACTAGGGATCATTTTGAGTAACATTATAATTAACAAAGAGTCTCACGAACAAGTCACATACTTGATGATCAATGTGAATAATAGTTACTCAAATAGTACATAAACATAGCTATGACACAAGTCTCCCACTACACACTAGGATCACTGATGTAAGTATATAATACCCATAGATCTCGTGTGTGTCTCATGCTTTGATTGTGGAAGAGGCTTTGTCAACGGATCTGCCATATTCAAATCCGTATGCACCTTGCATATATTCACATCACCTCGGTCGATAATCTCTCGAATCAGATGATAGCGTCGTAGTATATGTTTGGATCTTTTGTGTGATCCAGACTCCTTTGCCTGTGCAATGGCTCTATTATTGTCGTAATAGAGATCCACAGGTCCGGACGCACTAGGAACAACATCCAACTCAGAAACAAATTTTCTGATCCAAACAGCTTCCTTTGCAGCTTCAGAAGCTGCAATATACTCCGCCTCCGTCGTTGAATCTGCTACTGTGTCTTGCTTGGAACTTTTCTAGCTCACTACCCCTCTATTGAGGCAGAATACAAAACTGGATTGCGATCTAGGGTCATCCTTGTCTGTTTGGAAGCTAGCATCGGTGTAACCTATTACAACGAGCTCTTCTTCACCTCCAGACACTAGGAACACATCCTTAGTTCTTATCAAGTACTTAAGAATGTTTTTGACAACTGTCCAATGAGCCTCACCATAATTTGATTGATAACTGCTCGTAACACTTAGAGCATAGGATACATCTGGGCGTGCACACAACATGGCATACATGATAGATCCAATAGCCGAAGCATAAGGAATCGCTCTCATCCTCTTTTGCTCATCAGGCGTCAAAGGACACTGACTTTTGCTTAGAGTGATTCCATGTGACATTGGCAAGAAACCTTTCTTAGAATCTTGCATATTGAACCAATTCAATATCTTGTCAATATATGTGTCTTGGCTTAATCCAATTAACCTTTTAGATCTATCTGTATAGATCTTTATGCCCAAAATGTACGCTGCCTCTCCTAAATCCTTCATTGAGAAACTTTTCCTTAATGAGGATTTAACAGCATCTAGTACTGGAATGTCATTTCCGATCAACAATATGTCATCTACATATAGGACCAGAAATAAAAGTGCGCTCCCACTAACCTTCTTGTAAATACAAGGTTCTTCTACATTCTTGATGAAACCAAACCCTTTGATCACTTCATCAAAACGTAGATTCCAACTCTGAGATGTTTGCTTCAATCCATAGATGGACTTTTAAAGTTTGCATATTTTTCTAGCATTTTTAGGATCGACAAAACCCTCAGGTTGTGTCATGTACACATCCTCAGTCAGACTCCCATTAAGAAAGGTTGTTTTGACATCCATCTGCCATATTTCATAATTAAAATATGCAGCAATTGCTAGGAGAATCCGAACAGACTTTAGCATAGCAACGGGCGAAAATGTTTCATCATAATCAACACCTTGAATTTGTTTGAAACCTTTCGCCACCAATCGTGCTTTATAGATGTGAACTTTTCCATCCATATCAGTCTTTTTCTTGAAAACCCATTTGCAATCGATCGGTCTCACACCATCGATTGGATCAACCAAGTTCCAAACTTGATTCTCATGCATGGATTCTATTTCGGATTTAATGGCTCCAAGCCATTTCTTAGAGTCGGGTCCCATTATTGCTTCAGTGTAGGTCACAGTCTCATTATTGTCCAACAATACCATGTCCTGTGGTTCCGTGGTTAGGAGTCTCGACTTTTCAATTGCATGACGTACCCTTGTAGACCTTCGTGGGGCTGGTGTTTCATCAAGTGGTTGTACAACATCTTGTACATCATGTATAGGATTAGAGGGTGCCGAAACATTTTCAGGTATTTCTTGAATTTCTTCAAGATGCACCTTGCTCCCACTAACTCCTTTTGAGATAAACTCTTTCTCCAAGAAGACACCATTACGAGCAGTAAACACTTTATCCTCTGTTTTATTATAAAAATAATATCCTTTGGTTTCCCTAGGATATCCCACAAAGAAGCATTTGTCTGATTTGGGAGTAAGTTTGTCTGACGTCAAACGTTTGACATAAGCATCACATCCCCAAACTTTGAGGAAAGACAACCCGGGACGTTTCCCGGTCCACATCTCATATGGTGTCTTCTCAACAGACTTAGTTGGGACTCTGTTTAGTGTAAACGCAGCAGTTTCAAGAGCATAACCCCAAAAGGATAGTGGAAGATCTGTCTAGCTCATCATCGACCTAACCATGTCTAACAAGGTTCGGTTCCTCCACTAGGACACCCCATTCCATTGAGGCATTACAGGTGGAGTCAACTGTGGAACAATTCGACATTGTTTTAAATGATCATAAAATTCATGGCTCAAATATTCACCCCCACGAGCAGATCGTAGAAGTTTGATTGTCTTGCCCAACTGATTTTGTACTTCATTATGAAATTCTTTGAACTTTTCAAAAGATTCAAACTTGTGCCTCATTAGATAGACATATCCATATCTACCAAAGTTATCGGTAAAAGTAATGAAATACTGAAAACCACCTCTAGCTACCGAACTCATTGGTCCACATACATCAGTATGTATAAGTCCCAACAAGTCACTTGCCCTCTCACTTTGACCAGTGAAGGGTGCTTTGGTCATCTTCCCAAGCAAACAAGACTCGCATGTGTCAAGTGATTCAAAGTCAAATGAACTTAACAAACCATCTTTATGGAGTTTCTCAATGCGTTTCTCATTTATATGACCTAAGCGACAATGCCAAATAAAAGTGGGATTTAGATCATTTCGTTGAGCCCTTTTTGTATTAATGTTATAGACTATTTTATCCTCAAGATCAAGAACATATAATCCATTCACTAATGGACATTGAGCATAGAAAATATTATTATAATAAATAGAACAACATTTGTTCTTTATTATAATCTCATAACCATTAACTTCTTCCAAACATGAAGAAGATATAATGTTCTTGCTCAAAGAAGGAATGCAATAACAATTATTTAATTCCAAAACTAATCCTGAGGGTAATGACAAGTGATAAGTTCCGACAGCTATGATAGCAACCTTTGCTCCATTGCCGACCCGAACATCCAACTCGCCTTTTCCAAATATTCTAGTCTCACTTAGACCCTGCAATGATTTGCGAGTGTGAATCATTGATCCGGTATCAAATACCCATGATTCACTAGAAGATGTAGCAATATTGATTTCTATAACATTTATACCTGAAGTGGAAGTCTCACTCCCTTTCTTCTTCTTATCCTCCAAGTACTTCTTGCAGTTCCTAGACCAATGTCCCTTAGCATGACAGTGGAAGCATTCATCTTTAGGAGAAGGGCCTGATTTACCCTTTGGCTTTGAGCTTGAAGGCTCATTGGGAACCTTTCCCTTGCCTTTAGGATGCATCACACGCTTCCTCTTTTTATTCTCCTTTTGAACCATCATCACAAGAGTGGTGTTTTTCTTAATGCTTCCCTCGGCTGTTTTAAGCATCCCATGCAATTCAACCAACGTTTTCTCCATGCCATTCATTTGATAATTCAATATAAATGGCTCATAGCTCGGTGGCAGTGACTGGAGAATAACGTCAATAGCCAGGTCATCCTTGAGTTCAGAACCAAGTTTGTCCAAAGTCTCAATGTAACCAGTCATCTTGATTACATTGGGACTGATCGGGCTACCTTCTGCCAGCTTGCATGAGAACAAGGACTTTGAGATGTTGTACCTCTCAGACCTTGCTTGGTTCTCAAACATTCCACATAGTCCCTGAATTATAGAATAAGCATCTGCATGCTCATATTGTTTTTGTAGATCAGGGGACATTGTGGCAAGCATGAGGCAGCTTGCATTAAGCGCATCATCGCAGTGCTTCTCATAAGTCCTGCAAGTTGCAGCATTTGCATCATCGGGGAGGTCATTGGGGTATGGTTGCTCAAGAACATACTAAATTTTCTCTTCCCTGAGAAGAATTCTCAGGTTGCGGTACCAATCAATAAAGTTAGCTCCATTGAGCTTTTCTTTCTCAAGCACAGATCGCAAATTGAAACCGGAATTGACACTAGCAGACATGATCTACAATAGAAAATAAATAAGCAAGGTTTTAGAACTATGTTATGTACCAATCTTTTATTAACAGTTTAATAAAATACACCACCACTATATGAGCATCGTCCTCCGTCTAACGACATATAGTGATCCAAGATCCATATTCACTAATTTCTAGTGAGTTTTGGCTTCACTGCTAGAAAATTAGTGACATAGGTAAACAACCATTGTTAATCATATCTCTATATGATTCTTGTTTGTTGGGTGACATCCAATGCCCCGGCTCCCAATACTATGCCATAAAGCCCAAAACCATTTTGATAGCTTTGTTGAGTAAACCAATACTATGCATGTGAATGTCCAACATTCACCCTATTCATTATGATAGATGACGGTATTTTGCTTTGGCAAACCTACCATACAACGATCAAAACAACATAGGTGTACCTATAGGTAAATGGCATCAAATACTCAACTTTTCCGAGGGAAGCTATTCTATCATGACAAAACATCCACCATATGAAAAGTATGAAAAGAATAGTAAAACATCACAGGCATACGATCATATCATATCTGTGAATAGTATGGCCATTAGGATCATAGTGGTCTCCATCACCATGGTTCCATCATGATCTACACCGCCATGTCTCCCTTCTTATGGTGATCACCATCGCCATCATGCTTGAGGTTTCTCAATGAATATAAAAGAAGCTAATACATCTAATAGCCATCAAATAAATTACAGGAGAGATCAGGCATCACAGGGCGACACATAGGTCGTTATACAATTATGTGACAACCTCAACCCGGTTGTGTTAAATTTGGAACACGCGGGCTGCACGAATTTTACACACAGATCATCACATCACATTTAGGCCATACCATTCACATCATTCCCTGCAAAAACAAGTTAAGCGTAGAACGATTCTATCGCGAAACAAATTAATGATGTCACTATAGCAGACAACAACGACGTAGAACGATTCTATCGCAAAACAACTTAATGAAAATCTTATCGAATTGATCAAATCAACCCAAATCTGAGCCGTTCAGAATGCCTCAATTTTCATTGTGACTGGTTATCCACGAGAAGATCGTGACACATGACCGTGATCTGTTGGCTCAATCTGTTAGCTATGTACACTATTAGTCCCGATGGTGATTCCAGCCGGTAGGGACAGGTTGCGCACACAGCAGAGAAGGAGCACGAACTAATCCTTTAGTCATATGATTGCAATCTACTCTAACCAATTCCAAACCCCAAGAGCCGAACTATAAAAATTCATCATATGAACTTGTCTGCAGTAGATCGCATCTAAGATCCAAACCAAAAACTACGCAAGTCGGCTCTGGTACCACTGTAGGGAAATAGGCGATGCGCTACTCTAGCAATTCGACCGTATTACCCAGGAAACATGCGAGTAAGAAGGTCATGGATCATTACCACTAGACGCGCAGCGCAGCGGATCGTAGAAGTCCTTGCAAATAATTTCTACCTCATGTAACCTATCACCCCTCATGTAGAAGTTCCATGTTTAGGTGAGACGGGTCAGACATGCTGAGCCTTCGTGCTCACTGCTTGTGTTTGAAGCTTTTGCAGGGTTCTATGAGGAAGGGACTCCCGAAGAGGAGACGAAACCCCAGGAGGGGAACCCCGTCGAGTGGGAGTCGTGCACGCCGCAGAGTTAGTGTGCGTGTGTGCTAGCAAGGACACGTTCAAGGGTTGAACGTGCACTTGATGCTTAGTCTACGCCCGCGAGTGTAGACTGAACTTATTTTGATGTAAACATGTTCATAACTTGTTTATGTAATAAAATTTCGCTTCCGCTTTGTACCTTTGACGTGTGTTATATGGTGCTGTGCAACGCAGCACCCCTCAGCGTGATCCTGGCTCGACAAGACCGTGGGGTCGTGTCAGCGTTGGTATCAGAGCTCGCTTGAGGTTTAACACAGTACAAAGGTCATCTTTTTAAAAAATCCAGTGAGGAACGAGTTAGTAGCCCGCATAAGGATGTTATTACCATATAAAAAGTGGCATATTAACCTATTTGTTTATGTCGGAAAATCGTGTATCTCGGGACGTTTATGTCTTGGGGGGTACACGTGAGTGCTGTCCACCAGTGCGCACAAGCTGAAGGGTGGAGCCCCACGGGTGGCAGGTAACCCGACCCACTTTGATATCCTCTACGACTCTTCATGTCGTTTGGGGTATTCGAGCAACGTCTGTCCCT
This sequence comes from Neostapfia colusana, assembly GCA_030760725.1. NCBI lineage: Eukaryota > Viridiplantae > Streptophyta > Magnoliopsida > Poales > Poaceae > Neostapfia > Neostapfia colusana. The sequence goes on from JASWHV010000007.1 coordinate 112,850,700, forward strand.
GGCGTGCGTGGTGCAATTTGGGAGACCCCGTCACGTGGTCTGAAACGTGAACACGTAACTCAAGGCGTGTTTGGCTTGAGAACATCCGGGCGAGTGATGACGGCCGGGTGTACGAACTGTATGGATTCCGGGCTCGGTGTGCAGCCGAGTCTGATGATTGTTTGAGTTTCTGCAGGTAGCCTGACCATGAAACGGTAGACGTGTAGCATCCGTGTGCGAGCGACGTTTAGTGTCACTGAAATAACGAAGCCGGCTAAGTCCGGTATAGGTTTTTCTTTGTGAGGACGTAGTACCGACATAATCTGGTGACGCATCGACGTCACACCCCATTAAATGAACAACTTCATTTAAAACGTGAAGATTTTGATCTAAAGTAGTAAAACCTGATGTAATTCCTTCCCTTGAACAGGATATTCAAAGTTAACAAATTTTCAACTTATAGGTTGTTAAGGATAGAGCACTCTGTTTTCAGCTGAAATTAAGGCTGAAGTTAACCAGAGGTTAGAGGTTGAGTTCTTTCGCGATTGGGGTCGTATGATACATTTCTGGAAAGCTTTTGAAGAGCTTTACAACTCTTCTGTTGAGGTCCAGAGGTGTTTCATACCTTAACCACTCGAAAAATGCAGTAGAGTTGAAACTGTCCAGAAAACAGGACAGAGTAAAGACTCTCTGTAGACTCTCTGTAAATTAAGCATAACTTCCTGCACAAAAATCCAAAAATAGAAAATGAGGTAGTTCTGGAAATTTTATGAGATAGGTTACAACTTTGTAACAGAAAGTTTTGTCAGATCAGGAACAGAATTAACTGGGATTCTTGGATCAAATCAGTACCTAAAGCAGGGAGGTGCTGTCCAATTTTCTCCAGAAATTCTGTTAACTTTGACATCTCATAACTTTTAAACCAGGACAGATCTTAGGCCAAACAAATACTTTCTGGAAATCTATTGAAGTTAGCTTTAACTTTGATGTTGAGCTGCAGAATTGGTTTTGCCTTCAACATGGCCTAAATCAGGTTGAAATTGAAACTGGTCAGGGCTGTCATGGGAACAGCAGATCAGCAGTCAAATTTGTTTAAAAATTTGAACTATGTTTCCAAGTTTTATGAGTTCAATGACATGTCTTATGTTATAACTCAATGGTTTACTGTTTAAATAAATATTTGACATTTCTCAAATATAATTTTACAGATGACAGCAGATAAACAGTTGGAGAACGGGTGGGTGGTTTCCCACTGTTCTCACCGTAGCGGCTACCCGGAAGCATTGTGGCAAATGCTCCAATATTTCGGGTACAATCAAATGCCGCAATACTTCGCCAAAGAAGAAGGCGAATAGGGGAACAAGACATGGACGATCCATGTCGAAGTCCCTGCAGGACCTACGCCACCCGGTTGGGTGCCGTTCACCGTCACGGTGAGAGGAAGACAACCGGAAGGGATGTGGCAAGTGGTAGCCCGTGACACTATGTCACGTTACTGCCAACTACACGTGCAGGCTATGGAGGGAACTCCATATGCACTCGTTCCGGTGGAGGGACAGGCTCAGCATGTGTGGGAAGAGAGGTACCTGGAGGTAACAGATCTGAGTTGCCCAAGGTACTACCTCGCGGAGGCAAATCTCAGCCTCCAGATGAGGGCGGGAAACGCCGTGATGGACAGCCAAGCTGTTCATACGGAGCATCTCGCCACAAAGCTCAAGTAGAGCACAAGCCGTGGAGACCATTTCGAGAGTTCTCACAGCACACTCCGTAATGTGCTCCTTCCGATGATCAAGCGACTGAATGAACAACACAATCAGTTGCGTCGTCTGAAGAAGGCAAGGAAAAAGAGCCGTGTGGACATCGCGGCATTGCAAGAACTGGTACAGAATCTGACCCAGCAGAACGAGGACCTTGCTCAAGAGCGAGACGACACTATTGAGGAAGCCAAGGCTGGGAAGAAGAATACAACCAGGCTATGGACAAGGTGCATGCTTTGCAGGACCTCGTACCTCCGGTATTGGGCATACCGGTGGTCTTGGGCCTTCCAGCAATGGGAGAACCCGGGATGGGAGAAGAGGTGGTAGATCCAGAGCCACTAGCAGAGGTACCGGAGGAGGACGACCCGCAGGAGGTCGAGTTCTACTCCGAGTAGGGGGTTACGGTTGCCAAGTAGGGAAGCTAGGGTAGCGTAACCCAACTTTTGTAATCGGTGACATGTCGTGTGGACAGTAGCGTATGTATAGGTAGTGACGACATGAGCACGACTTCTCGGAGACCCGAGAATAATGTATCTTGTATAAAGTTTATGCTTTATCAATATATGTGACTGTTGTGCAAATTAATCATGTGTTACTTCAATACCTACTGTTGCTTATGGAATTTTAAGTAAGACATGTGCTAATCGCTGCTGTTTTGAATTTCAGAATGACGCGTACTCGTGCCAACCCTGACGTTGGGGGTACCAGTCAAGGGGGAGAGACCTCCCAACCACCTCCTGAGGACTCCTCGGGACAGCAGCAGCAACAGCAACAGCAAACACCGCCACCGCCACTGCCAACGGTTACATTGGCCGACATCGTAGCGGCAATGGCGGGTTCACACCAGCAGCACACGGAGTTGCTGCAAACGCTTATCGCCAATACGTCTCGCCCAGAGAGACGTCAGGATCGTGAGGAGCGCCAACAGAGCTCCTACTCCGACTTCCTGGCTACTCATCCCCCGGTATTCTCAAGGGCGGATGAACCACTTGACGCGGACAACTGGCTCCGCGCCATAGAGATGAAGTTCGGGCTGCTCCAGATAAGCGAGCAGCGCAAGACTCAGTTCGCGGTCCAGCAGCTCCAAGGATCCGCAAGCGCGTGGTGGGCCAACTTCTGTGCTTCACAGCCCACCGACCGAGTGATGACCTGGGCGGAATTCCGGACGGCCTTCAGGGCCTATCATATACCGCCAGGTCTGATGAAGAGGAAGACGCAGGAGTTCTTACACCTGCAACAAGGGATCCGGAACGCGCTGGAATACTTCAGGGCGTTTAACGATCTCGCGCTATATGCGTCGTATCATGCTGATACCGACGAGAAGCGGCGGGACCATTTTTACCAGGGGCTTAACCCGCTCCTGAAGGACAAGTTGGCGATGTTCAATCGCGGCAGCCTCAACGACATCATTGATGCTGCGATTGTTCAGGAGGACTCCGGCAAGGAGTTAGCGGCGGCGGAGCGAAAGCGAAGCGCACCGCAAAGCAGCGGAGAAGGAGGCAGTCCTTCTCAGAAGTTTCACATGGTGAATCGCCCACCATCAGGTCCACGCTGCAGCCACCACAGCGGTCGATGCCCTTCCGCAGTCGACCGTACTCTTCACCGGCATTCAGGCCGGCACTGCCAGTACCACCGCAACAACAACAACAGCAGCGGGCGATGCCGCGTGCGTTTGCACCTCAGCAACGCATGCCGGGCTTTCGTCCCCCAAGCACTACACCAGCAACGGCCACATGTTACATGTGTGGTCGTCCAGGACACTTCGCAAGCAGTTGCCCGGAGAGGCAAGGCGGCGGAGTGGCACCGCAGTTTCCGGGGAGGAATCAACCCCGGAACCCTACTAATGCACGGCGGGCAAACCCTAGGCCCGGCACCGTCCACCAGCTTGCCATTGAGGACGTGCCGGAGGGCGAGCCAATCCTTGCGGGTATGTTCCAACTCCACCAGCATCCCGCTATAGTACTGTTTGATTCAGGCGCCACGCATAATTTTATTAGCCAAGCTTTCATTGCTAAACACAGCTTGCCAATACTACCCACCGATAGTCCATATTTAATTTGTTCACTGGGTGGGAAGATTTCAGCAAGCGTAATGGTTTCCAAGGCGCCATTATGCTTAGCGGGTAGAGTGTACCCCACGTCTCTCATTATCTTAGAGGGACAGAGGGTCGATGTCATCCTAGGGATGTCGTGGTTAACCCGCCACGGCGCTGTTTTAGACACCGTCCTTCGAGTCGTGCACTTAAACTCAGAGGTGCACGGTTCTCACTCATTATTTCTGGACAGTCCAGAAATAAAACTTCCAAGTGTCTATCAAGCCACAACCATCAGATTGGAAGATATTCCAGTGGTCCGAGAGTTCCCTGACGTATTCCCGGATGATTTGCCGGGGATGCCACCCGATAGAGAGGTGGAGTTCAAGATTGAACTTGCACCGGGAACCATGCCAATATCCCGAAGGCCGTACAAGATGGCGCCCAAGGAGTTGGCTGAACTGAAGACTCAGCTCACGGACCTTCTGGAGAAGGGTTTTATTAGGCCGAGCTCCTCACCATGGGGATGTTCGGCATTGTTTGTGAAGAAGAAGGATGACACGTTGCGGCTTTGCGTGGACTATCGTCCATTAAATGCCGTAACCATCAAGAACAAGTACCCGTTGCCACGGATCGACATGTTGTTTGATCAGTTGGTGGAAGCAAAGATCTTTTCCAAGATGGACTTAAGATCCGGGTACCATCAGATTAAGATAAGGGCTGAGGACATTCCGAAGACGGCTTTCTCGACGAGGTACGGAATTTATGAGTACCTGGTCATGTCCTTCGGCCTCACCAATGCTCCAGCTCTCTTCATGTACTTGATGAACTCGGTATTCATGCCGGAGCTGGACAAGTTTGTCGTGGTCTTCATCAACGACATCCTGGTGTATTCCAAGTCGGAGGAAGATCACAAGAAGCATCTGCGTATAGTCTTGCAACGGCTGCGGGATCACAAGTTATACGCAAAATTCAGCAAATGCGAGTTTTGGATATCGCAAGTGCCTTTCCTCGGGCACATCATCTCAGCGGAGGGTATCACTGTGGACCCGAGCAAGATCACTCAAGTGCTGAATTGGAAATCCCCGAGAACTGTTCACGAGGTACGGAGTTTTCTCGGACTCACGGGATATTATCGGAGGTTCATTCCGAACTTCTCGAAGATTTCCAAGCCAATGACAGAGCTGCTGAAGAAGGCTACCAAATATGTTTGGAGTCCAACATGTGAAGCAGCATTCAAGGCTTTAGTTAAGCACCTGACATCAGCACAGGTTTTGGCACAGCCAGACACAACAAAACCGTTCGATGTGTACTGCGATGCCTCCGGCATTGGGCTCGGATGTGTGCTGATGCAAGACCGAAGAGTGGTCGCGTATGGATCACGGCAGCTTAGAAACCACGAGCAAAATTATCCAACCCACGATTTGGAGCTCGCTGCCATGGTACTCGCACTCAAAATGTGGAGGCACTACCTACTCGGTAACCTCGTACATTTATATACCGACCACAAAAGCCTCAAGTACATATTCACTCGGAAGGAGCTGAACATGAGGCAGCGAAGATGGTTAGAATTTATAAAGGATTACGAAATAGAGATCCATTATCATCCGGGCAAGGCAAACGTAGTGGCAGATGCGCTGAGCCGCAAGTCACACGTCAACAATCTGACCATCACACCGTTGGAAGAGAGCGAACCACCACTACATATAATTCCACATGGAGCTCTCTACAACCTGGCGTTGATCCCCACCATCCGTGAAGAGATAGCGGCAGCCCAGAAGAATGACAAAGGCATGTCGCATTTGCGGAGACGTGTAGACAGTGGGAAGCTGAAATGTTTCCGGAAGGACGGAGATGGCGTCCTATGGTTCAAGGACCGGATCGTCGTACCCCGAAACCCGGAATTACGAAACAAAATCTTTGATGAGGCTCACTTGTCAAAGTTTTCTATTCACCCCGGCAGCAACAAAATGTATCAAGAGCTCAGGAGCAAATTTTGGTGGACACGGATGAAACGGGAGACTGCAAAATATGTGTCCGAGTGTGATACATGTCGAAGGGTGAAGGCAGACCATATGCGGAAACTGGGACTGCTACAACCACTGGGCATTCCTGCCTGGAAGTGGGAAGACGTGAGCATGGATTTCATCGTCGGTTTACGCACCACCTTGCAGAAACATGATTCTATGTGGGTGATCGTCGTTCGGCTCACCAAAGTTGCCCATTTCATCCCGGTCAACACCAATTACAACGCCAAGAAGTACGCTGAACTGTACATCTCACGGATCCTATGCTTGTACGGCGTACCCCGTACCATCATATCGGACCGGGGCACTTTATTTGTGTCCCGTTTTTGGGAGCAGCTGCACGCTGCCTTGGGGACAAAGTTGATCCGTAGTTCAGCATACCACCCGCAGACGGATGGGCAAACCGAGCGGGTAAATCAGATTCTAGAAGACATGCTACGAGCTTGCGCTATCAACCACGGCAAGAATTGGGATGATCACTTGCCGTTAGCCGATTTTTCGTACAATAATGGGTACCAAGCCAGCATCAAGATGGCACCTTACGAGGCGCTATATGGTAGGAAGTGCAGCAAACCATTGAACTGGTGTGAGTCTGGCGAAAGGGTTACCTTCGGGATTGACCTTGTCAACAACGCGGAAGAAAAGGTTCGACTGATTCAAGCGAACCTAAAAGCCGCCCAATCCCGTCAGAAACAGTATGCGGATCAGAGAAGGCGCCCATTACAATTTGAAGTTGGACATCACGTATATCTACGGGTGTCTAAAATGAAGGGCGTAAACAGATTTGGGGTGAGAGGAAAGTTGGCACCCCGATTCATCGGTCCATTCCAGATTACCGAAAGATGTGGATCAGTGGCGTACCGGCTGAAATTACCAGAAGCACTTTCCGGTGTGCACGACGTCTTTCACATTGCCGAGCTGAGGAAGTGTCTTAAGCTATCAACTACCGTTCAGCTGGAGGATATTGAAGAACTGCAACCGGATCTCACCTATCGGGAGGAACTGGTGCAGATTATTGATGAAAAGGCCCGAACCACACGCAACCGTACGTTGTGGTTCTACAAGATTCTATGGAGTAATCACTCCATGGACGAAGCAACATGGGAGAGCGAAGAATTTCTTCGCGCTAATTACCCCGACTTTTTCACGTCGCATATCCGGTAATTTTCCACCGTCCTCTCTCTCATTTTCACCTTATAATCTCGGGACGAGATTCTTTTAAGGGGGAGGAATGTAAGGGCCTCAGTTTTGGCACACATTTGAAGTATTCATCACCACACCACACACCTCATTTGAGGAAAGATGATGAACACAAATGAAGAGCAAGTAACCACCATCAACATGCTCATTAGAGAACAAACTCACATATTGCAAAAGTGGTATTTCCCACATGTGATATAGGTGGGCTGGACATATGAAAACTCCTACACATTTCTAAGGATGTCCATGCCAAGTTTCACCCAAATTCAAAACCTTTTTGAGGTCATTTTGGGTATAGATAGAAAGAGGGCAGTTTGAAACCACATTCAAATTCAAACTGTTTTTATCCCATGAATTTAAAAGTGGGAGGCATATTCTTATTCAGCACATTTTTGTGAGCTCACACACCAATTTTCACTCCATTTGGAGTTGATCTTGACATGAGCTAAGTGGGACAAATTCAAACTTTATTTGAATTCAAAACTGAACTTGTGCTGAAATTCACTCAAACCAAACCCAATTTGAATTCTATTCAATTCAAATGGCTCAGGGGTGAATAATTTGAATCACCAGGGGTATTATGGGGCTCACTGTTTACAACAGTGATTAGGAGTAAATTTCAGAGGTTAAAACCCCGGGTGGGACCCACATGTCATAGAGGGAAGAAGGAGAAACTTGCACCCAAAGTCAGAGTATCGGTTGGAAATTCCACCGAGCAGCTGTCGGCTGTGCCACCGAGCAGCTACCGGCGCCACCAGCTGCTTCCCTCTCCGCGCGCTGGCGCCCAGGGCGGCTTGCTCGCACCCGCACGCGACCGGCACCGTCTCAGCCGAGCAGGAGTCGGCCGGCTTTATCTTCTCGCGGGCAAACCCGAGCAGCGGCATTGTTTCTCGCCGCAGCTCTCTGCTCAATCGGGAAAACCAGCAAAACCATCTCCTCCTTCGTCCCTGAGCTGCTAGACAGCCACCTGAGGTTGTACTCCCCTCCCCAACGCCAGAAACCCCGAGCTCCGACCTCCTTTGCCCGAAAACGATCGCCACCGCGGCGACCTAGCCTCAGCCGAGAGTCAGGCGCCCGTGGGCAGCGTTCCACAGGCGTTTTCACGGTCCAGCGAGAGAGGCAACAGGAGCGCGCGACCACCGTGCTGCTCTCCTCCAAGTTTGGAAGCCAACCGTGAAGAATCCGGAGAGAATTTCCAGTTTTTGCTCCGGCGACCGTAAACCGAGCTTCCGGTACGGTTTCTTTAAATTCTCGCTCTATGATCTTTCGGAGGTCATCAACTCTTGCACATAGACGCTGGACTAGCCGGCGATCAAGTTCTTTTCTGCATCCGTAGCATGAAACTGTCTAGGAGTGACGAATTTCGAGCTCGATCGAGGGCGGTCATGGCGGGCACGATCGGTCACACGGTGCCGACAGACTTGCCGCCATCCCTGAACCCTTTTGACACCTTGTCGAGCTTCCTAGAGGTACACTGATGCTGTAGGGCCTTTGTTCGAGGTGTTGGCGGGTTTAGAAACCACGGTCGATGGTTCTGAACCTCAACCGAGGCCGCGGCACGTCGCCGAGCTATTTCCGGTCACCCCCAGCCCGACCTGACACCATCGACGTGTTCCTCGACGTTGACAACCCCCTGGCGGCGAGTTTTAGACCATGGGAGGTCCGGCAGCGGCGAGCCGGCGAGCCCCGAGTCTGCTCCGGCGAGGTCGGCGGCGCGGGCACGAGAGAACGGCGGGAGGAAGACGAAGCCGGCTGGCCCACGTGTCAGCGGCTGAAGAATTTAAATCGGGATCGGGTGTGGCCGGGGATCGGCTGTGCTGGCGCGCAAATACCCTGTGAGCTCCGGTGTGCCGGACACCTCCGCGCTCGACACGTGCGGTATCCCCGGTGTGCCGGACACCTCCGCGCTCGACACGTGTCCCCGCGGGCCCCGAGAGTTTAAACTTTTCCCCGATTTTCAGAATTCTTCCAAACTTCAAATCCTCATAACTTTGGCTAGAGAGCTCCAAATCGAGTGAACCAAATTTTGCGGGATTCAGCTTTCTGAGCAATTTCCAGCAAATCAAGTTTCACTTCATGAAAACCCTTGTTTCTCCAGAATTAATTCCTCAAAATTTAAACTGTTAGGAATTTTAATTGGAGAATCCTGGGGAGGAAAATCCTGAAATTTTGCTGGGATGTTCACCAAAATATCCCTGAACTACCATAAAAATTTCAGACCCATTGGAGCTCATTTAATCCACCTAATGGTGTGATTAGTGAAACTGTTCCAGAGAAAATAGAAAATGTTCAGAAACATTTTCAGGATTTTCTCTGAAATTGTTTAGCTCATATCTTTAGCTAGAAACATTCAAATTAAGTGAGACCAACTCCATTGGAACCCTCTGAAAATCTAGTTTTCAGAAAGTCATAGTTTGTTTCATGAAAATCCTTAGAACACCCTAAAAGCCTTCAATTAAGGTCAAGTACATAATTAATTGTGGAGGGCTCAAATGAGCTTTGCTGCAACTAAAACTTGACCAAGTCTCTATTTAGATTGTAACCAAGCCACAGTAAAAGTTTCACAGCCATAGAGTCTGTCTAGTGGGACTTATAAGCTTCACAAGTTTAAAACTTAATACAAACACATTTAAATTGATACATATGTTTCTTCTAACATGTAGTCGCTAAGGTCGAGGAGGAACCCGAAGTCCTAGACTTCGTTACTCTGAAGGAACAGCTAGCCTACGACCAAGAGCAGCAAGGCAAGCTCCGGTTTGCATTAACCTTTTTACAATTTTTTATTGTTTTGAGCACATACTTGTTTACTTTATTCTTTGCATTAGGGTCTTGTTTGGAAGCCCCACTAGCCATGGGTTGGGTTTAGGATTGCAAACCCCGTTAGCTACTGCATTGCTATCATAGTGTAGGATTCGGTACAAGTCGAGTAGTTGGAACTACTCGCGAGCATAGGCTAGAGGCACTCGACTCGGGTAGTGATAGCACATGAAACACATGGCAAGAAAATGAGACCGAGCGGAGGGTAAGGGTAGCAGGACTTTGGGGCCTGTGTGCTGTAGCTCCACTTGTGTCGATTGAGGACCGAGCCATGTGCGGGCCTGTTGAACAAGCTAGAACAGTACCAAAGACCTACCGGCTATATGGGAACCGGGAAACCGATGTAACTCGGGTAGCTGGGTATTGAGGCATTGCCCGTCGTTCAGATGGTAGGTTGAGAGCTTGAGGTGTAAATCGGCTGGCGGCACTGAGATGCGCGTGCAGAGACCTCTTGCTCGGGACGATGGGACCTGTTCAATATTTGTCTGACGGGTGAAAGGTAGTTGCGTACGGCGTCCTTGATGGTTGTTGTAGGCAACATCGAGTACGGGCGTACATGACGGGTTGTTCGGGTAACCCTGCAGGTGTAAATCGATTATAATCACCGTCCCTCGCGGTCAGTGAGTACCACTTGTTCACTGTACCGTGACGTAGAAAGAACAGGCTAGTCACATGTTAAAATTTTGCTGATTGAAAGCTGGACATTGATTGTTAATGATATGCTGTAGCTTAGAGCTAACTAAAGCTCTTTTCAACTTTGGGCAAAGTACATGAGAGAAATGCGTTTCTTGTTTGATTGCGGCTCTCTCATGTGCCTTAGCGTAAGGTTCTCCACAACCTGCTGCTAAAACTTAAAAGTAAGGTTCTACTAATTAGGCGAGTCCTTGCAACTGATTTTTTTCCTCATGTAACCCATTACCCTCATGTAGAAGTTCCATGTTTAGGTGAGACGGGTCAGACTTGCTGAGCCTTCGTGCTCACTGCTTGTGTTTGAAGCTTTTGTAGGGTTCTATGAGGAAGGGACTCCCGAAGAGGAGACGGAACCCCAGGAGGGGAACCCCGTCGAGTGGGAGTCGTGCACGCCGCAGAGTTAGTGTGCGTGTGTGCTAGCAAGGACACGTTCGAGGGCTGAACGTGCACTTGATGCTTAGTCTACGCCCGCGAGTGTAGACTGAACTTATTTTGCTGTAAACATGTTCATAAACTTGTTTATGTAATAAAATTTTCGCTTCCGCTTTGTACCTTTGACGTGTGTTATCCGGTGCTGTGCAACGCAGCACCCCTCAGTGTGATCCTGGCTCGACAGGACCAATGGGGTCGTGTCAGCGTTGGTATCAGAGCTCGCTTGAGGTTTAACACACTACAAAGGTCTTCTTTTTCAAAAATCCAGTGAGGAACGAGTTAGTAGCCCGTATAAGGATGTTATTAGCATATAGAAAGTGGCAGATTAACCTATTTGTTATGTCGGAAAATCGTGCATCTCGGGACGTTCATGTCTTGGGGGGTGCACGTAAGCGCTGTCCACCAGTGCGCACAAGCTGAAGGGTGGAGCCCCACGGGTGGCAGGTAACCCGACCCGCTTTGATATCCTCTACGACTCTTCATGTCGTTTGGGGTATTCGGGCAACGTCTGTCCCTGGCGTGCGTGGTGCAACATGGGAGACCCCATCACGTGATCTGAAACGTGAACACGTAACTCAAGGCGTGGTTGGCTTGAGAACCTCCGGGCGAGTGATGACGGCCGGGTGTACGAACTGTATGGATTTCGGGCTCGGTGTGCAGCCGAGTCTGATGATTGTTTGAGTTTCTGCAGGTAGCCTGACCACAAAACGGTAGACGTGTAGCATCCGTGTGCGAGTGACGAGTAGTGCCACTGAACTAACGAAGCCGGCTAAGTCCGGTATAGGTTTTTCTTTGTGAGGACGTAGTACCGGCATAATCTGGTGACGCATCGACGTCACACCCCATTAAATGAACAACTTCATTTAAAAACTTGAAGGTTTTCATCCAAAGTAGAAAAACTTGATGTAACTCCTTCCCTTGAACAGGATATTCAAAGTTAACAAGTTTTCAACTTATAGGTTGTTAAGGACAGAGCACTCTGTTTTTAGCTGAATCAAGGCTGAAATTAATCAGAGGTTAGAGGTTGAGTTCTTTCGAGGTTGGGGTCGTATGATACATTTCTGGAAATCTTTGGAAGAGCTTTACAACTTTTCTGTTGAGGTCCAGAGGTGTTTCATCCCTTAACCCCTCGAAAAATGCAGTAGGGTTGAAACTGTCCAGAAAACAGGGCAGAGCAAAGACTCTCTGTAGACTCTCTGTAAATTAAGCATAATTTCCTGCATAAAAACCCAAAAATAGAAAATGAGGTAGTTCTGAAAATCTTATGAGATAGGTTACAACTTTGTAACAGAAAGTTTTGTCAGATTAGGAACAGAAGTAACTGGGATTCTTGGATCAAATCAGTGCCTAAGGCAGGGAGGTGCTGTCCAATTGTTTCCAGAAATTCTGTTAATTTTGACATCTCATAACTTTCGAACCAGGATAGATCTTAGGCCAAGCAATTACTTTCTGGAAAACTATTGAAGTTAGCTTTAACTTTGATGTGGAGCTCCAGAATTGGTTTTTCATTTAACATGGCCTAAATCAGGTTGAAATGGAAACTGGTCAGGGCTGTCATGGGAACAGCAGATCAGCAGTCAAATTTGTTTAAAATTTAAACTATGTTTCCAAGTTTTGTGGGTTCAATGACATGTCTTATGTTATAACTCAGCGGTTTACTGTTTAAATAAATATTTGACATTTCTCAAGTATATTTTTACAGATGACAGCAGATAAGCAACTGGAGAACGGGTGGGTGATGTCCCACTGTTCTCACCGTAGCGGCTACCCGGAAGCATTGTGGCAAATGCTCCAATATTTCGGGTACAACCAGACGCCGCAATACTTCGCCAAGGAAGAAGGTGAAGAGGGGAACAAGATGTGGACGATCCATGTCGAGGTTCCTGCAGGACCTACGCCACCCGGTTGGGTGCCATTCACCGTCACGGTGAGAGGAAGACAACCGGAAGGGATGTGGCAAGTGGCAGCCCGTGACGCTATGTCACGTTTCTGCCAACTACACGTGCAGGCTATGGAGGGCACTCCATACGCACTCGTTCCGGTGGATGGACGAGCTCAGCATGTGTGGGAAGAGAGGTACCTGGAGGCAACGGACCCGGGTTGCCCAAGGTACAACCCCGCAGAGGCAAATCTCAGCCTCCAGATGAGGGCGGAAAACGCCGTGATGGACAGCCAAGCTGTTCATACGGAGCATCTCGCCACAAAGCTCAAGGAGAGCACAAGCCGTGGAGACCATTTCGAGAGTGCTCACAGCGCATTCCGCAATGTGCTCCTTCCAACGATCAAGCGACTGAATGAACAACACAATCAGTTGCGTCGTCTGAAGAAGGCAAAGAAGAAGAGCCGTGTTGACATCGCGGCGTTGCAAGAGCTGGTGCAGACCCTAACCCAGCAGAATGAGGACCTTGCTCAAGAGCGGGACGACGTTATTGAGGAAGGACAAGGCTGGGAAGAGGGCTACAACCAGGATATGGACGAGGTGCATGCTTTGCAGGACCTCGTACCCCCGGTTTTAGGCGTACCGGTGGTCTTGGGTCTTCCAGCAATGGGAGAACCCGGAATGGGAGAAGAGGTGGTAGATCCAGAGCCACCAGCAGAGGTACCGGAGGAGGACGACCCACAGGAGGTCGAGTTCTACTCCGAGTAGGGAGTTACGGTTGCCAAGTAGGGCAGCCAGGGTAGCGTAACCCAACTTTTGTAATCGGTGACATGTCGTGTAGACAGTAGCGTATGTATAGGTAGTGACGACATGAGCACGACTTCTCGGAGATCCGAGAATAATGTATCTTGTATAAAGTTTATGCTTTATCAATATATGTGAATGTTGTGCAAATTAATCATGCGTCGCTTCAATACCTACTGTTGCTTATGGAAATTTTAAGTAAGACATGTGCTAATCGCTGCTGTTTTGAATTTCAGAATGACGCGTAGTCGTGCCAACCCTGACGTTGGGGGTACCAGTCAAGGGGGAGAGACCTCCCAACCACCTCCCGAGGACTCCTCGGGACAACAACAGCAACAGCAACAACAAACACCGCCACCGCCACTGCCAACGGTTACATTTGCCGACATCGTCGCGGCAATGGCGGGTTCACATCAGCAGCACACGGAGCTGCTGCAAACTTTAATTGCAAATACGTCTCGCCCCGAGAGACGTCAAGATCGTGAGGAGCGCCAACAGAGCTCCTACTCCGACTTCCTGGCGACTCATCCCCCTGTATTCTCAAGGGCGGATGAACCACTTGACGCGGATAACTGGCTCCGCGCCATAGAGATGAAGTTCGGGCTGCTCCAAATTAGCGAGCAGCGCAAGACTCAGTTCGCGGTCCAGCAGCTCCAAGGATCCGCGAGCGCGTGGTGGACCAACTTCTGTGCTTCACAGCCCACAGACCGAGTGATGACCTGGGTGGAGTTCCGGACGGCCTTCAGGGCCTATCATATACCGCCAGGTCTGATGAAGAGGAAGACGGAGGAGTTCTTACACCTGCAACAAGGGAGCCGGAACGCGCTGGAATACTTCAGGACGTTTAACGATCTTGCGCTATATGCGTCGTATCATGCTGATACCGACGAGAAGCGGCGGGACCATTTTTACCAGGGGCTTAACCCGCTCCTGAAGGACAAGTTGGCAATGTTCAATCGCGGCAGCCTCAACGACATCATTGATGCTGCGATTGTTCAGGAGGACTCCGGCAAGGAGTTGGCGGTGGCAGAGCGAAAGCGAAGCGCGCCGCAGAGCAGCGGAGAAGGAGGCGGTCCTTTTCAGAAGTTTAGGATGGTGAATCGCCCACCATCAGGTCCACGCTGGCAGCCACCACAGCGGTCGATGCCGTTCCGCAGTCGGCCGTACTCTTCACCGGCATTCCGGCCGGCACTGCCAGCACCACCGCAACAACAACAACAGCAGTGGGCGATGCCGCGTGCGTTTGCACCTCAGCAATGCATGTCGGGCTTTCGTCCACCGAGCACTCCACCAGCAGCGGCCACATGTTACAAGTGTGGTCGTCCAGGGCACTTCGCGAGCAGTTGCCCGGAGAGGCAAGGCGGCGGAGTGGCACCGCAGTTTCCGGGGAGGAATCAACCCCGGAACCCTACTAATGTGCGGCGGGCAAACCCTAGGCCCGGCACCGTCCACCAGCTTGCCATTGAGGACGTGCCGGAGGGCGAGCCAATCCTTGCGGGTATGTTCCAACTCCACCAGCATCCCGCTATAGTACTATTTGATTCAGGCGCCACGCATAGTTTCATTAGCCAAGCTTTCATTGATAAATATAGCTTGCAAATACTACCCACCGATAGTCCTTATGTGATCTGTTCACCGGGTGGGAAAATTTCAGCAAGCATGATGCTCCCAAAAGCGCCATTGTGCTTAGAGGGTAGAGTTTACCCTACGTCTCTCATAATCTTAGAGAGACAAAAGGTCGATGTCATCTTAGGGATGTCGTGGTTAACCCGCCACGGCGCTGTTTTAGACACCGTCCTCCGAGTCGTGCACTTGAATTCAGAAGTGCACGAGTCTCACTCATTATTTCTGGACAGTCCAGAAATAAAACTTCCAAGTGTCTATCAAGCCACAACCATCAGATTGGAAGATATTCCGGTGGTCCGAGAGTTCCCTGATGTATTCCCGGATGATTTGCCGGGGATGCCGCCTGATAGAGAGGTGGAGTTCAAGATTGAACTCGCACCGGGAACCATGCCGATATCTCGAAGGCCATACAAGATGGCGCCCAAGGAGTTGGCTGAACCGAAGACTCAGCTCACGGACCTTCTGGAGAAGGGTTTTATTAGGCCGAGCTCCTCGCCATGGGGCTGTTCGGCATTATTTGTCAAGAAGAAGGATGAGACGTTGCGGCTTTGCATGGACTATCGTCCATTAAATGCCGTAACCATCAAGAACAAGTACCCGTTGCCACAGATCGACATGTTGTTTGATCAGTTGGTCGAAGCAAAGATCTTTTCCAAGATGGATTTATGATCCGGGTACCATCAGATTAAGATAAGGGCTGAGGACATTCCGAAGACGGCTTTCTCGACGAGGTACGGACTTTATGAGTACCTGGTCATGTCCTTCGGCCTCACCAATGCTCCAGCTCACTTCATGTACTTAATGAACTCGGTATTCATGCCGGAGCTGGACAAGTTTGTCGTGGTCTTCATCGACGACATTCTGGTGTATTCCAAGTCGGAGGAACATCACAAGAAACATCTGCGTATAGTCTTGCAACGGCTGCGGGATCACAAGTTATACGCAAAATTCAGCAAATGCGAGTGCTGGATATCGCAAGTGCCTTTCCTCGGGCATATCATCTCAGCGGAGGGTATCGCTGTGGACCCGAGCAAGATCACTCAAGTGCTGAATTGGAAATCCCCGAGAACTGTTCACGAGGTACGGAGTTTCCTCGGACTCGCGGGATATTATCGGAGGTTCATTCTGAACTTCTCGAAGATTGCCAAGCCAATGACAGAGCTGCTGAAGAAGGCTACCAAATATGTTTGGAGTCCAGCATGTGAAGCAGCATTCAAGGCTTTAGTCAAGCACCTGACATCAGCGCCGGTTTTGGCGCAGCCAGACACAACAAAACCGTTTGATGTGTACTGTGATGCATCCGGCGTTGGGCTCGGATGTGTGCTGATGCAAGACCGAAGAGTGGTCGCGTATGGATCACGGCAGCTTAGAAACCATGAGCAAAATTATCCAACTCACGACTTGGAGCTCGCTGCCGTGGTACTTGCACTAAAAATGTGGAGGCACTACCTACTCGGTAACTTCGTACAATTATATACCGACCACAAAAGCCTCAAGTACATATTCACTCAGAAGGAGCTGAACATGAGGCAACGAAGATGGTTAAAACTGATAAAGGATTACGAGATAGAGATCCATTATCATCCGGGCAAGGCAAACGTAGTGCCAGATGCGCTGAGTCGCAAGTCACACGTCAATACTCTGACCATCACACCGTTGGAAGAGAGCGAACCACCACTACATGTGATTCCACATGGAGCTCTCTACAACCTAGCTTTGATCCCCACCATCCGTGAAGAGATAGCGGCAGCCCAGAAGGATGACAAGGGCATGTCACATTTGCGGAGACGGGTAGAAAGTGGGGAGTTGAAATGTTTCCGGAAGGACGGAGACGGCGTCCTATGGTTCAAGGACCGGATCGTCGTACCCCGAAACCCGGAATTACAGAAGAAAATCTTTGATGAGGCTCACTTATCAAAGTTTTCTATTCACCCCGGCAGCAACAAAATGTATCAAGAACTCAGAAGCAAGTTTTGGTGGACACGGATGAAGCGAGAGACTGCAAAATACGTGTCCGAGTGTGATACATGTCGAAGGGTGAAGCCAGATCATATGTGGAAACCGGGACTGCTGCGACCACTGGGCATTCCTGCCTGGAAGTGGGAGGACGTGAGCATGGATTTCATCGTCGGTTTACCCACCACCTTGCAGAAACATGATTCTGTGTGGGTGATCGTCGATCGGCTCACCAAAGTTGCCCATTTCATCCCGGTCAACACAAATTACAACGCCAAGAAGTACGCTGAACTGTACATCTCACGGATCCTATGCTTGTACGGCGTACCCCGTACCATCATATCGGATCGGGGCACTTTATTTGTGTCCCGTTTTTGGGAGCAGCTGCACGCTGCCTTGGGGACGAAGCTGATCCGTAGTTCAGCCTACCAGCCGCAGACGGATGGGCAAACGGAGCGGGTAAATCAAATCTTAGAAGACATGCTACGAGCTTGCGCTATCGACCACGGCAAGAATTGGGATGATCACTTGTCGTTAGCTGAGTTCTCGTACAACAATGGGTACCAAGCCAGCATCAAGATGGCGCCCTACGAGGCACTATACGGTAGGAAATGCTGCACACCTTTGAACTGGTGTGAGTCTGGCGAAAGGGTTACCTTCGGGATTGACCTCATCAACAACGCGGAAGAAAAGGTTCGACTAATTCAAGCGAACCTAAAAGCCACTCAATCCCGTCAGAAGCAGTATGCGGACCGGAGAAGGCGCCCATTACAATTCGAAGTTGGAGATCACGTATACCTACGGGTGTCTCCAATGAAGGGCGTAAACAGATTTGGGGTGAGAGGAAAGTTGGCACCCCGATTCATCGGTCCATTTCAGATTACCGAGAGATGTGGATCAGTGGCATACCGGCTGAAGTTACCAGAAGCACTTTCCGGTGTGCACAACGTCTTTCACGTTTCCCAGCTGAGGAAGTGTCTCAAGCTATCAACTACCGTTCAGCTGGAAGACATTGAAGAACTGCAACCGGATCTCACCTATCGGGAGGAACCGGTGCAGATTATTGATGAAAAGGCCCGAACCACACGCAACCGTACGTTGTGGTTCTACAAGGTTCTATGGAGTAATCACTCCATGGACGAAGCGACATGGGAGAGCGAAGAATTCCTTCGCACTAACTACCCCGACTTTTTCACGTCGCATATCCGGTAATTTTCCACCGTCCTCTCTCTCATTTTCACCTTATAATCTCGGGACGAGATTCTTTTAAGGGGGAGGAATGTAAGGGCCTCAGTTTTTGACACACATTTGCAGTGTTCATAACCATACCACACACCTCATTTGAGGAAGAATGATGAACACAAATGAAGAGCAAGTAAGAATTATCAACATGCTCATTAGAGAACAAACTCACACATTGCAAAAGTGGTATTTACCGCATGTGATATATATGGGCTGGACATATGAAAACTCCTACACTTTACTAAGGATGTCCATGCCAAGTTTCACCCAAATTCAAAACCTTTTTGAGGTCATTTTGGGTATAGTTAGGAAGAGGGCAGTTTGAAACCATATTCAAATTCAAACTGTTTTTATCCCATGAATTTAAAAGTGGGAGGCATATTCTTACTCAGCACATTTTTGTGAGCTCACACACCAATTTTCACTCCATTTGGAGTTGATCTTGACATGAGCTAAGTGGGAGAAATTCAAACTTTATTTGAATTTCAAACTGAACTTGTGCTGAAATTCATTCAAACCAAACCTCATTTGAACTTTGATCAATTCAAATGGCTCATGGGTGAATAATTTGAATTGCCAAGGTAGTATGGGGTTCACTATTTACAACAGTGATTAGGAGTAAATTTCAGAGGTTAAAACTGGAAGTGGGACCCACATGTCAGCCACTGCTCAGATCAAACCGACTAAGACTTTTTCACTCGGGTCGCCGAGCCGCAGCGGTGATCGCCACCGAGGGAAGCCGCCGCGCCAGCAGCTGCTTGCCCACGCGCAGGCGTGAGGCGGTGCAGAGCCTTCTTAAGGCGCCTGCCCCCCTCCTCGGCCGAGGCACCGCCGTTCTTCCCCGCAAGAACTCAGCGCCGGCCGAAAATTTCCGCAGCTCGGAACCGATCGGAGAACGCCGATCGCAGCTCCCTCCGTCCACTCCAGAGCCCCAGCAAGGTACTAGAGACCTTCCTCCGTCCTCCCCGTTGCTAGAATTCAGTCGAAACCGATTGATATCGGCTGTGCCGAAAGATCAAATTCGGGACTTGGAACCGCCGCACCCCGGGCTCTCGTGGACAGCCCAACCAGGGCGTTGTCATGCCCGAGCCAAGGCACCCTTGGACGCGCTGGTGACCGGTGCTGCTCATCCCCGAGCCACAGCTCGAGAGGTTGCTCACCGGCGGCGAATTTCCACTTTTCCCCTTTCTGTGTGCAGAACGACCTTCGGGTGCGAGTCTGTTTAATTCATGCCCTAGAAAGGATTAGGGGGCCTCAAGCCGCTCTCACACAAGCTAGACACGGTAACGCACAAGTTGCTTTCACAACTCTGGGCCGGAGAACCTCTGTACCCGGCGTAATTTGATGTCTATCAATGGCGGGATGAACGGGCGGCATCGGGCGCACGGTGAGGACCTATTTCGGGCCTTCCCCGAGCTGCCTCGAGCTCATGTTGACCTTCTCTGAGGTCCACTGATGCTCCCCGACCGATTTCCCAAGTAGTTGAGGTGCTAGGGAACTCAGCCGACATGGCCGAAGTCGTTCCGAGGTGGCTGCTCGTCGCCGACCATGCTCTGGCCATTGTCATGAGCAGCTGACCCTAGAATCCTGTTCCCCGAGTAAAAGCAGGCAGGGGCGGCCAGAATCGAGAAGTTTGGAGCTGTACAGAAGCCGGCGGCGAGCTCTCCGGCGAGGTCCCTCGGCGGCAGAGCGCGGGCGTCGCGAGGTTGAAGAAGGGGTGGACCCCAGCTGTCAGCGGGAGATATTTTGAATCGGGATCCGGCTGCGGCCGGGATCGGGTGTGCTGGCACGCAAAATCATTGTGGGCCACGGTGTGCTGTCGCCTCGGCGTGCGACGCGTGTCCCCTGGGCCCACGCGCGAGTTTAAACTTTTCCCCGATTTTCAGATTTCCTTCAAACTTCAAATCCTCATAACTTTGGCTAGAAAGCTCCAAATTGAGTGAACCAAATTTTGCTGGATTCAGCTCTCCGAGTACTTTCCAGCAAATCAAGTTTCACTTCATGAAAACCCTTAATTCTCCAGAATTAATTCCTCAAATTTAAACTGTTAGGAATTTTAACTAGAGAATCCTTTGGAGGAAAATTCTGAACTTTTGCTGGGATGTTCACCAAAATATCCCTGAACTACCGTAAAAATTTCAGATCCATTTGAGCTCACCTTATCCACCTAATGGTGTGATTAGTGAAACTGTTCCAGAGAAAATAGAAAATGTTCAGAAACATTTTCAGAATTTTCTCTGAAATTGTTTAGCTCATAACTTTAGCTAGGAACCTTCCAATTAAGTGAGACCAACTCCATTAGAACCCTCTGAAAATCTAGTTTTCAGAAAGTCATAGTTTGTTTCATGAAAATTCCTAGAACACCCAAAGAGTTCCAATTAAGGTCAAGGACATAATTAATTGTGGAGGGCTCAAATGAGATTTGCTGCAACTAAAACTTGACCAAGTCTCTTTTTAGGTTGTAACCAAGCCACAGTAAAAGTTTCACAGTCATTAGGTCTGTCTAGCAAGGCTTATAGACTTCACAACTTCAAAGTTAATACAAATGCATTTAAATTGATACATATATTGCTCTTATCATGTAGTCGCTAAGGTCGAGGAGGAACCCGAAGTCCTAGACTTCGTTACTCCGGAGGAACAGCTAGCCTACGACTAAGAGCAGGAAGGCAAGCTCCGGTTTGCATTAACCTTTTTACAAATGTTTATTGTTTTGAGCACATCTTTGAATATTGTGGTGATTCTTTGCATTAGAGTCTTGATTGGAAACCCAACTCAATAGCCAAGAAAACCATGGGTTGGGGTTAGGATTGAAAAACTCGTTAGCCACTGCATTGCTAAGATAGAGTAGGATTCGGTACAAGTCGAGTAGTTGGAACTACTCGCGAGCATAGGCTAGAGGCACTCGACTCGGGTAGTGATAGCACATGAAACACATGGCAAGAAAATGAGACCAAGCGGAGGTTAAGGGCAGCAGGACTTTGGGGCCTGTGTGCTGTAGCTCCACTTGTGTCGATTGAGGACCGAGCCGTGTGCGGGCCTGTTGAACAAGCTAGAACAGTACCGAAGACCTACCGGCTATATGGGAACCGGGAAACTGATGTAACTCGGGTAGCTGGGTGTTGAGGCATAGCTGGTCGTTCAGAGGGTAGGTTGAGAGCTCGAGGTGTAAATCGGCTGGCGGCACTGAGATGCGCATGCAGAGACCTCTTGCTCAGGACGATTGGACCGGTTCAACATTTGGCTAACGGGTGAAAGGTAGTCGCGTACGGCGTCCGTGATGGTTGTTGTAGGCAACATCGAGTACGGGCGTACGTGACGGGTTGTTCGGGTAACCCTGCAGGTGTAAATCGATTATAATCGCCGTCCCTCGCGGTCAGTGAGTACCACTTGTTCACTGTACCGTGACGTAGAAAGAACAGGCTAGTCACATGTTAAAATGTTGCTGATTGAAAGCTGGACATTGATTGTTAATGATATGCTGTAGCTTAGAGCTAACTAAAGTTCTTTTCAACTTCGGGCAAAGTACATGAGAGAAATGCGTTTCTTGTTTGATTGCGGCTCTCTCATGTGCCTTAGCGTAAGGTTCTCCACAACCTGCTGCTAAAACTTGAAAGTAAGGTTCTACTAATTAGGCGAGTCCTTGCATCTGATTTTTTTCCTCATGTAACCCATTAGCCTCATGTAGAAGTTCCATGTTTAGGTGAGACGGGTCAGACTTGCTGAGCCTTCGTGCTCACTGCTTGTGTTTGAAGCTTTTGTAGGGTTTTATGAGGAAGGGACTCCCGAAGAGGAGACGGAACCCCAGGAGGGGAACCCCGTCGAGTGGGAGTCGTGCACGCCGCAGAGTTAGTGTGCGTGTGTGCTAGCAAGGACACATTCGAGGGCTGAACGTGCACTTGATGCTTAGTCTACGCCCGTGAGTGTAGACTGAACTTATGCTGTAAACATGTTCATAAACTTGTTTATGTAATAAAATTTTCGCTTCCGCTTTGTACCTTTGACGTGTGTTATCCGGTGTTGTGCAACGCAGCACCCCTCAGCGTGATCCTGGCTCGACAGGACCAATGGGGTCGTGTCACGACATATATTTGGCACACGAATAAGTCATCGTTAATATGCTTAGTGAAGAGTGTATAGTCGGCTTTTCCTATCCTAAAGCCATTTTTAATAAGAAAATCTCTAAGACACTCATACCAAGCTTTAGGAGCTTGTTTGAGGCCATAGAGGGCTTTCCAAAGTTTAAAGACATGGTTAGGATACTTATCGTCCTCAAATCCGGGTGGTTGCTCCACATACACTTCCTCCTTGATTGTACCGTTGAGGAAAGCGCTTTTCACATCCATTTGGTATAGCTTGAAATCATGGTGAGTTGCAAAAGCAAGCAAGATACGAATTGATTCAAGCCTAGCTACGGGAACAAAAGTTCCATCATAAGCCAAACCTTCTACTTGTGCATATCCCTTTGCAACAAGTCTTGCCTTGTTTCTTGTTACAACCCCATACTCGTCTTGCTTGTTGCGGAATACCCACTTGGTTCCCACAACATTTGCATTGGGTCGCTTCACAAGATCCCACACTTGATTTCTTTCAAAATTATTGAGTTCCTCTTGCATGGCCACAACACAATCCGGATCTTATAGTGCTTCTTCTACCTTGCGGGGCTCCAAAGAGGAAACAAAAGAGTAATGTTCAGAAAAATAAGCCATTCGAGAGCAAGTGGTCACCCCTTTGGAGATATATCCTAGTATGTTGTCGACGAGATGATCCCGTTGAACACTTTGGTGCACTCTTGGATGAGGTGGTTGAACTCTTTGATCTTCATCTTCATTGTTACTCTTTTCTTCGTCTCCCCCTTGATCCAATCCTCTATCTTGACTTTGATCGTTTTGATCTTGTTGAGGTTGGCCTTGCTCATCTTGAGCTTGATCATGGGAGGGAGACATATTTTCGTTTGTTCGATGATCATTTGAGTCTTTAGGATGTTCATGAGGAAAAATTTCTCCAAGTGCCATCCTTTTAAGTGCTTCTTGTTGAGCCTCTTCTTTATCTAGCACACTTTGATCAACTTGCTCCACTTGGAAGCCATTAGTCTCATCAAACACTACGTCTCTCCCTATTTCAAAACTCCGGAAGTTTAGTTGAAAACACGATAGGCGTAGGTGTTTGAGTCATAACCAAGCAAGAAACCTTCATCGGACTTTGAGGCAAACTTCGAAGTCCTAGGCTTCTTGTTGAGAATATAACACTTTCTCCCAAAGACACGAAAATAAGAGATGTTTGGTTTGTTACCGGTTAGAAGTTCGTAAGACGTCTTCTTCAAAAGTCGATGAAGATACAACCGGTTTATGGCATGGCAAGCGGTGTTAACAGCTTCTGCCCAAAACCGGTCCGACGTCTTGTACTCATCAAGCATGGTTCTTGCCATCTCAATGAGAGTTCTATTCTTCCTCTCACCAACCCCATTTTGTTGAGGGGAGTAGGGGGCTGAAAACTCATGCTTGATGCCTTCTTCATCCAAGTATTCTTCCACTTGAGTGTTCTTAAACTCGGTGTCGTTATCGCTCCTTATGTTCTTAATTCTTAAGGAGAACTAGTTTTGAGCTCTTCTCAATAATTTCTTGAGCACACCTTGAGTTTCTCCTTTGTCATGCAAAAAGAACACCCAAGTGAAACGAGAATAATCATCTACAACAACAAGACCATATTTGTATCGCCGATGCTTATGTAGGCGACTGGGCCGAAGAGGTCCATGTGAAGTAGCTCCAAGGGGTCTTGTGGTCGTCATGACATTTTTGGATGGATGTTGAGCTCCAACTTGCTTTCTGGCTTGACAAGCACTATATGGCCTAACCTTATCAAAAACAACATTATTCAAGCCTTGAATGTGTTCTCCCTTGAGAAGTTTTTGTAAGTTCCTCATCCCAACATGGGCTAGACTTCTATGCCACAGCCATCCCATGTTGGTCTTCGCCATTAAGCACGTGTAAAGTTGAGCTTTATCCGTGGTGAAATCCACAAGGTAAAGCTTTCCCTTGAGTATGCCCTTAAAGGCGATTGAGTCATTGCTTCTTCTCAAGACAGTCACACCCTCGTTAGTGAACATACAATTATAACCTTTATCACATAATTGGGATATGGATAGAATGTTATAATCAAGGGAGTCAACATGCAAAACATTTGAAAGAGTATGATGGAGAGAGATAGCAATTTTACCGGTGCCAAGGATTTTCCCTTGGCTATTGTCCCCAAAGTATACTCCTTCACTTGGATCTTCGTTTTCCTCATATTCCACAAACATCTTTCTCTCTCTGGTCATATGGTTTGTGCATCCACTGTCGAGCACCCATTTTGATCCACCGGAGGAGTATGACTACAAAATAGAGTTATGCCTTACGTTTTGGTACCCAAGCGGAGTTGGGTCCTTTCATGTTAGTCAAGAGGCACTTGGGCACCCACACACAAGGTTTTGGACTCTTATGGAGTGGGCAAACATACCTAGCATAGATCTTTCCAAATTTGTTTCTCAATAAAACATATGAGGCATCAAAATCATGGAACAAAGGATGAGATTTATTTTTAGGCATGTTAGATGAGTTTGCAATATTCTTTACATTTTCTTTGTTGGATGAACCTTCCTTGACAAATACAATCAAGTCTCTTGCCTTCTTGGGAGTTTTAGCATGTTGCCTCCACTCCCGAGAATAGCCAAGACCACCTTTGACATGTGGAGGTCTTACATTGGTATATGCACTTCGTGCATATGCCACTTTTTCCTTGTCAAATATACCACCTTTCGGTGACTGCTTATTTTGTGCCAACTTAAGTTCATCTTTGAGTTTTAGGATTAAGTTTGATCACTTGCAAGTTTGAGTTGCTTCGGGAGATTTCTTTGAGAAGGGTGAAATCATAGAGGAAGAAGGTGCATTGATCTTGAGAGACTCAACTTGTGTTTCAAGGATCTTGTTGACTTTTGTCAAGTTAACAATTTCATCCTTGAGCACAACAGTTGTGTCTTCAAGATTTGAGCAAGTTTCCTTGCTTAAAGCGAGTTCACGCTCAAGTGCCTTGCTTCTTTCCCTTTCAACCTCAAGAAGCTCTTCGAGCTCATGAGATCTCTCCTTTTCAAGGATGGGCATGTCTTCTTGACGGTTGATGTGTTCATCCTTCTCAAAGATTTCTTCTGACAACAATCTCATCTTTTTCAAGGTGCTCCTACTTAGATCCTTAAGCATGGATTCATTATCACTACTACTATCAAAGCTATCAAGTGAAGAGGTAGAGGAGGATGGTTTAGATTTACCCTTTCTTCTTCCCTCCTTAGCCATGAGGCATGTAGACTTGAAGTCTTCAATGTTTGGGAAGAGCTTGCTCCTTCCAATGGCAAGTGTTGCCACTTTCTCTTCATCCTCGGAGGATGAGTCTTCATTTGAGTCCCATTCCTTCCTAAGGTGAGCATGTCCTGATGGCTTCTTATTATTAAAGAATTTCTTCTCTTGAGACTTGCCATATTTCTTCTTCTTACTCTCTTCATATGGACAATCCAGAATGAAGTGTCCAAAGATTCACCACAGTTGTAGCATGCTCTTTTCGTCTTGGGCTTGGACCTTTCCTTGTTCTTGTTCTCATAATGGTTGCCCCCTTCCTTCTTCTCATCATCCTCTTGAACTTGTTGATGAAGAGCACCTCTTCTTCATCGGTGTCGAGGCCCTCTTCATCGCTTGCTTCAAAGTCTTGTAATGAGGATGTTGCTTTGAAAGCAACATCTTTCTTCTTTGAGGAGGCGAGCCTTTGGAGGTCGCTGTAGAACATGGCTTCCTTCTCCATCATCTCGTTGTTGATGATTCTTCCAAGCACTTCCTCCGGGGTCATTTGAGCATATCCCGGGCTCTCACGGATCAAGGAGCAAAGAGCAATGTTTCGAGGCATGAATGCCCAAAGCATCCTCTTCACCACCTCATGATCCGTCCACCGGGTGCATCCATAAGATCGGATCTTGTTGACGAGGACCTTGATACGGTTGTACAAGTCTTGAGGGGACTCACCATCCATGATGGTGAACCTCCCAAACTCTCCTTCAATCATCTCGATCTTGGCTTCCCTAATGACTCGGTTTCCTTCATGCGTTGTCTTGAGTGTGTCCCATATGTCTTTGGCCACCTCCAATCCGTCGACTCGGTTGAAATCTTCTCGAGTCAAGGATGAGGTGATCACCCCAACTGCTTGAGCATTGTGATGAAGTAGAATGGCTTGCTCCGGGGTAACGTATTCTTCATTTCTTGGAAGATGGACCCTGTTAAGACAATTTTCCACAAGCTAGGGTTTAAGGATATTAGATGCATCTTCATATTATGCTTCCACATTGAGTAATCATTTCCATCGAATTGAGGAAGTTTGCCAAGAGGAATAGATAAGTAGTGATTATTGGAAGTTAATCGTTCATAGTTGAAAGGATATTGGGAATAGTCTGGTTGACCACTCCTTTCTTGATCCTTCGGCTTCTTCTTCTCTTTACTTGAGTGACCTAGCTTCTCGCGAAATCCTGCCTTGAGCTGGCGAACTTCTTCATCGTCACTCGAGTGGTCTTGCAGCACATCCGTGTTCTTTTTCTTCTCATATGTGTTCACCTTGTGACGTCGACGCAATCTCGTATCCCTCCACTCCGGCCATCTTCTCTCCGAGTGGTTAGGCTCTTGATGGAGAGACCTGCTCTGATACCAATTGAAATTGCCTAGAGGGGGGTGAATAGGCTAAAATTCCTGAAATGACTTAATTAAACGAGATTAGAACACAGGGGCCGGACTAGTCTGGCAAATGGGCGGACTAGTCCGGTCAGACTGCTAAAAAGCCTAAACTTAATTTTTATGGGTTTTTCTTTAGATTTTAGTTTAATGAAATGAAGATAAACTATCTAGCAATCTAATATAACAAATATGACAAAGTATTGAGGTGGATTGCAAGATTGTAACCTGAAATATTATAAGAGCGAAATGATCGAAGGAACCCTAAGCAATTCTAATGATCAATGAAATGTAAGTGCAAAATGACACGAAGATTTTTGCCCAAGGTTCGATTCCACTCAGGAATCTATGTCCCTGTTTAGGAGTCCACAAAGGACCGGATTTAACAACCCTTCCCTCACCAAGTCGCCACTAAGTCCAACCCGGTTCTTCACTATCTCAAGGGTTGTGACGCCCTGGTTCTGAGAGGAAACCTCTCGGAACTTAGACTGATGCGTATGTGTGCCCAGGATGTTCATCACACATACACATATTGAATGTAGCCTAGAGGGGGGTGAATAGGCTTTTTGACGCTTTGTTGATCCCTGAAACACTTAGTATGTTTATCAAATACAAGGAAATCGGACTAGTCCGGTAGGGTGCGGACTAGTCCGTTTTCTAAACAAAGAAAATCGGACTAGTCTGGTACCGTGCGGACTAGTCCGGTATTCATGGACTAGAGAGATCAAGATTGATCAATGTTCACTTCTAGTACTCTGTGCAGCGGAAATAAATTGATAACTTAGGTGTATTGCAACAGTGATACAGTGAATGACAGGAATCAACTTTGATTCTTATGTTTGAACGTGAATTTCAAAGGATTTATTATACACTAGAAAATGATGAACAATTAATGAACAAGAGTAGGAGACAAGTGTTTATCCCGAGGTTCGATTCCACGAAGGAAATCTACGTCCCCGTTGAGGAGTCCACTAAGGACCGGGTCTTCACCAACCCTATCCTCGTCGAATCGCCACAAAGGTTGATTCTCTTCCACTAATGACAAGGGGGAATAAATCGTTCAAGGGGCATTCTCACAAGTTGAGGGCTCCCCAAGAATTACAATGAATTAACACAACCAAACACACTCAACAGATGAACAATTAACAAACAAGAGTGGGCGAGAGATCAAACCCAAGAGCTCAAGATGTGTAGAACAAGTCTCTCCTTTGATCAATTTCTAATCCCCAAACAATTGATCCTTCTAGGATTAGAATGTGTGGAGAGATGTGAATTTTGGGCTCTTGGGAGGTGTGATGGCGCAAGGGGTTCAAGATTTATGTTGGTATGACCGTACACCTCTTTTTATAGTAGGGTTTCCAATGGTTACGTTAGGGTTTGCGATGTCCGGACTAGTCCGTGGTTGACTTCGGACTAGTTCAGTGTGCGGTGTGTAGAAAACCCTAAGTGTTGTGATATATCGGACTTGTCCGTAGTTGTGCGGACTAGTCCGATGTTGATCCAGAGACAAAATCGGACTTGTCACAATCAAACAAGAAACGCTTTCCTCCGATGTGGTGATGTCAATGTGGAATATAAACTTAATTAGCTCTATAACTACAGCATACAAGGATTCAAGACATTAATAGTTCAATACAGCATATTCAGTTGGCTTATTTCACTTCTTACTACGTCACAGCGGAGTGAACAAGCGGATACTCAAATAACCGCGAGGGACAGTGATTGCAATCAAGACACACCCGGATAACATGTTGCATACACCCACTTTCAGAAGCGTGATTCCACACCCCTTCCTACTCTGTTGTATGCAACAACCTTTCAAAGGCAACCCAAATGCCGAACGGGTCCATCCGTAACGGGCAGGAGGTCCCAGCGTGGAGCGTGACTGTGCCCACTGGCAGATTTACACCTTGCTACCCTCAACCCACTCCTATTTACGGTTGGGTAAGCCTCGGCACCCAGGTTAACCAATTACATCGGTTTCCTGGTTCTCATATGTCAGTATGCATCCGGTACTGTATGATACTTGTCCAGAATGGGCCGCACACGGACGGTCCTCAACCGACACCAACAGGGCTAAGCATGTGAGACCTATGCTCACTGCATCCTATCCCCCCCTGCTGGGTCTCATTTTCATAACTCAAGCCATTTTCTACCTCTTCTCATTCCGTGTGATAAATACTATCTCGCGAGTAGCTTCCAACCACTCGACTTCTACCGAGATCCTAAACATTAGCATGGCATTCTCTACTCGTCGGGTTTGTAAACTACCCAACCCTTTATAGGATTTAAAAGGCTATGCAAGTGGGGTTTCAATGACCCTAACTCTAATGCATACATTTCAACCTAGACATAAGTGATACAAATGAAAACTTTATAAAAGGTACTTAAGTGCAAACCGGGGCTTGCCTATTTGCGAGTCAAACGGGAAGTTAGCTTAAGGTGGAATGACGTCCAAGGGCTCCGGTGCGTCTTTAACTTCGGTCACTATTATGAAATGTAATAAAATACATGTGTAAGTATTAAGGATTTATAAGAATTGAACTTCTATTCATAGCTACTGCTATTTAGAATCCTTAATTGGCTTTGGGATTTTTACAGTGGATACTAGACCCTCTAAGGATGATTTGAACCAAATTTGGAGACATGTCATTATACAATGTAGTCTTTAAAATTCCTACAAGTACAATGCTTCTCTGAATTTTTGGCCCAAATCAGGAGCTTTGACATAGCTAGTAATGGAAGATCTGATTAGGGTAAGTCTCCATGGTTCTAACAAAATTTGTTTCACCATTTTTGGAGCTACCAACAGAGAGATATGAATTTTTGAAGTTGGACAGGAGTTCTAAAAAGTTTCTGTTTAAATTTGAATTTCCAAATAAAGGCTGAACTTTGGAAGGCTATTTAGCCTAGAAAATGAACTCCAACCAAGCTCACATTTTTATTGGATATAAGTAATATCATGAGGGACTTCCTGGCCAAATTTGAAGAAATTCCATAGCAGAGATCTTCTGGAATAAATTCCCAAAAATTTAAATTTGATGAATTTTGGAGACATTTCCAGAGTTCTTCAGATCAATTTCTTTGAATTTCTGCAAAGTACTGACTGAGATAAATCCAAAAAAATTGTTTCACAAATTTTGGACATCCCTACAGAAAGTTATGGAGGTATGAAGGTTGAACCATTTTCTGGAAATCAATTCTATGATTTTTAGATAATTTATTTAATCCTGAGATAACCTACTGATTAAGCCCTCTAAATAAGCTCAAAAAATCCTAAAATTTTTACTGGAGGTCAGGCACTATGAAAAGGACTAGCTTCCCAAATTTGGGAATATTTCATAAAGAATTGCTCCTGTAATAAATCCCTAAAGGATTTATTAAAACAATTCTACAGCAATTTCTGGGCATTTTCGTAGCAAGCAATTTATTCCTCTGTGAAGTACTCCTCATGAGGATTCCAATAAAATTGGTCTCACCCTTTTTGGAATTTTCTACATAAAGTTATGAGTTTTTCAAACTTGAATAGCTCTCTGTTTGAAACTTACACAGAGACTTAACTGGGGGGGCCCCTCGTCAGGTCTTTCTTCAACCTCCCGCCAGAGACGCGCATGCACACCAGCACAGATCTTGGCGTGGCTCGTTCTCCCTTTTTTCTCCACCAAATTAGCTCCGGTTTCGCCCTACATGCTCCTTGGAACATGGCGCAGCTGCCGGGCAAGGT
Organism: Neostapfia colusana; assembly: GCA_030760725.1. Taxonomy (NCBI): domain Eukaryota; kingdom Viridiplantae; phylum Streptophyta; class Magnoliopsida; order Poales; family Poaceae; genus Neostapfia; species Neostapfia colusana. Next base: position 112,881,603 of record JASWHV010000007.1, read on the forward strand.
TTCCGCGCATGAAAACGGCCGAAAACAGGTCGGCACCGGTCGGGCGGCTCGGGAGCTCGGCATCAACGCGTTCTGGCGCGTCCGAAGCTTCTCCCTGCGAGCTACCTTGCCCTAAAGCATCACCAATGATCAGGGAACATGGAACGCGTGCTAAACCTTGCAGCAAACGGCCGGAAAATAGGGTTCACCGGAGGACCGACCCGTTTTTGCCGCCGCCGGCGATTTCTTGTCGCCCGGGGTGTGGGATGGCTGGTTTAACCCATGCTTTGGCATGAGAGGGCGCTAGGGTCACTAGTTTCTGTGGCTTGAATTGTAGAACCGATCATCAACCACGTTGGACGAATTTCCAGTTTTGGCTCACGTCGGTTTAACACGTACTCTGGCGGTAAAACCTGAATTCCGGCTAGCCGGCGATGGGGAAGAGCAAGGGGACTGGGGTAGCATGATCTACACACCTTGGCACACCTTAGGGAGGTGCTGTACGTGCGGGAGAGGCGTTGGAGCGGCTGGAAGACGAGGAGCAGTTCACATGGCGGCTTCAGTCTGAGTTGTGGAGGAAAACTGCATGGCAGTGACCGGAGGGAGACCGGAGAAGAGCTGGAAACGTGTTGTGGATGTAGAGGACTCACCGGCGCACCTCCTGGGCGGTTCAGCTGGTTGCCACTGCGGCTGGAGACCGATCAGGTAAGAGCCGAGAGTTTTTGCTTGAGAGAGAAGCACCGCGTGCGTGAGCGAGGCTGGCGATAGCTATCGAGCAGGCAAACAACGTTTGGTTTGTACAGCCTCGGGGCTCTGTCTTGCAGACGAAGACTGAGGAAACCGCCTCGGTGAGCCAGCACAGAGGCAGCTCGGTGGAGCTGCATGCTTATCGTGTCAAGCACACACAGAACAGGAGCTCGTTTGTTGACTCTGTGCCAATGAAAGGTGGGTCCCACAAGCAGCCTCCCTACCTCAGTGGCTCCCAAATTCAAATTTCAAGTTTACAGCAAATTCCACGAACTGAATTTGATTACCGTGAAGTTAACCTTCGTTGTGTTCAGTTCAAATTTTAAATCCCGTGGTGTCGGTTCATTTCCTGTACGGGGGAAATAATACCCGGGGTTGCTGTTTTTGTGAGCAAAAGATCATGTCGGGAGCTACTCAATCCCACGAGCTGGTTGCCAGCGCGACGGAAGCAGCAAGGAGGTGGCCTCTGCTTGCAGCTCGGTTGGTGAGTGAGAGGATCACGCCGTGAGGTGTTGAAGCCACGAGCAGGTCGCCAGCTCGATGCAGGAAGCTGGAGGTGGCTGTCCTCGGTGGCGCTCTGAGGAGGCTCGGTTGGTGTTCGACACCGAACAGAGAAACACTTCGGGAGCAAGTTAAAGCAGCCAAATGACATGTGGGGTCTACCCCCTTACTCCTCTTCTTATCCTCCAAATGTTTCCAAAAGGTCTTCATTCCAGTAAATTCCCTCAATCTGATATTTCGGGGGTTTAAACGTGGGCTGAAGTTTGAATAAACCGAATTCAGTGTGAAGTTCACTTTCAACTTGGAATTCAGCTCACATCTGTAAATAGTCATATTTGACTCCTTTTTAGCCCACCCTGAAATCAGGATGTGGCCACCATGAATTTCCTCGAATTCAATGATGTGAGGATACCTGTATGCTCCAAATTTTTGGCAGCAACTTGAGGGGAACAATTGAGTTCAAAATCTGAATTTGAACTCCTCCCTATATGTGAGAACCTTACACATGGTGTTTAATCCAACCTTGGCTTAACACCTTCAAACGAATGTAAGAGCTCGTTTGGTTGGACACCCATGTGCATCATCACGTATACAAATTTTTTTGTAAGTCTCATTTTCATGCATTCCAACATAAATGGGGAATCAACATTCACTTTATTGACTTTGCATTTTTGGGACTTTTACATTCCCCCCTTAAAAGAATCTCGTCCCGAGATTCCAACGAGAAGAGGAAAGTAGGGAATGTTATCGGTGATATGACGATCACTCACCGAACGGATATAATGATCTTCTAACTTTTCCATAGTGCTTCCCTTGACGGTAGGCCGAGTCCATAAAACTCTGTAGACCCATATCGACCGGGTTGATTGGCTGGAACCTTTACGGTCCTAATCTTGACATGGATAATAAATACTTGTCTAGATTAACTGAGTCCTTAGAAGCTTCAGGTAGTACTTCCCAAACATGAATTGGGATTTTTGGTGAGATTATCAATGAATCGGCACTCTCGCCTCAAGTTGGCATCTCAACCCGTTAGTCAAAATCGAATGCTTTGCTTGCACATAAGAGTAACCACAAGTCAATTTCACTTATGTTACCAACATAGCAAAGGCCAACTACTTATGGTGACCACAAGGTTGTCAAAGTCACCATATGATCTCTAAAGAATTTAGATTGTGTTCAAGGATTGTTACGAGGTTGAGCAATCAATCGGTAGGCCCTGTGATGAGAAATTAGTTTAGTTCCAACAATTATGGCACTCGGAGCTAAACAAGTCATATATGAAAGTTCAAAACATTGTTAGGTACAAGGGATGTTGAGTAACTGGTTTCCCTTGTATTGTCCAATGAGGTAGAATTAACAGCTTGATCAATAATACAAGTTTATTAGACACCACTTAATGGTTTGAAGAGAGGTACAAAATCTTGCTCACTACTTTGGTATTTCACATGTTATATGGTATGCATATGCATATGGTATGATGCAAATGGTGCATATGTATGATGCAAAATGTTGCATATGTATGATGCAAAATGGTGCATCATCTTTTTATAGTCTGAGCAAGAATTAGTACGATAATTCAAACATGGTTAAGAAGCATCTCAAACTTTGCCAAGTACAGATAACTTGGTCAAGAAAGGTGCTAAACAAGGCATGCCACTATCATGTGGTGACCAAGTTTTAAGGAAAATATGTCAAATGTTTGACAAGATCATTGGGAAATACTCCATAATAACTTAACCTAGGAAATCTCCATTCTTACGTTGACTTCACTTTCTATTTTCTCCTAAGGCTTCACAATACCCGTTTAGCGTGAAACACCAGCTACTAGTTCTAGCTCCTAGTCTTGTTCTCTCAAGTCTTGTGATTCTGGCGAGCATTTGTGTGCACGTGGTGAAGACGCTAAAACTACATCTTTCTTGATGATGACGGATCTTGTGCTTGAACTTTGATTACATAAAAATGTAATTTCCTCTTGCCTCTTGGTAATGTCATACTTCGATGTATAGCCCTTGGGTTATCAATGCTATGGTTTGCATGGATGCACTCCTCCCCCCTTAAGTTCCAATTGAGGAAATTGAAAAATTAATCCATAATATTCTTATGGGAAGGTAATGCATAACCATAGCCTTCCAGAGCTATATCACACAGCCTTTGATAACAAGGTATACCTGAAGTTATGGTCCAACAACAGCAAGGTACAGAAACTGAACCATCTTCTGTTCGATTGTTTAAATCCTAATGCAATGTTTGAACTGTTGTGGAAGTGAACAGAAAAGTTGGAGAATACTTCCATATATTTCCAACGGGTATTTATTTGCCTTCAACTAAGTTCTAGATCAAAAGCTATGACCTTCTAAAGTTGACAGAAATTCCAGAGAAATTTCAGCAGCACCTCCCCTGTAAGTGCTCACTTCGGTCAACCTTTCCATATAGTTAGAAATGTATATGGACCAAACTAATACTTACAAAGTTGAAGCACGATTGACAAGATTTATAGAATCATAATATTTCACCTTTTATAATTCTTATACAGGAAGTCATAAGCAAGATCCAATTCAGTATAGAAACTATGCACAGACTTTGATACTCTGGACAGTTTCACTTGTACTGCGAATTTCACCTCTTTACAGGAAGATTCTGTCCTGGGGTTGAACAGAAAAATTATAAAGAACTTCCCAAGCTCTCCAAAAATGTATTTATATGATATATTTGCATTCCTGGATAAAAATATATGATGGTTCTAAGTTAACAGAATTTCTGGCAGGATTTTGACAGCACCTACCCCGAGGTACCTAGTTTCAATCCACAATTCCAATTAATTATGATCTAGTTTTGGCAAAACTTTGAATTACAAAGTTGTAGAATATCTCATGCCCTTTCCAAAAGTGTCTTACCTGACCCTTAGGAATTTTTCTACAGAAAGTTGTGGTCGAAATACAGAAAATTCCAGAGAGCATTTTGGTCTGCCCTGTTTCTGGACAGTGTATACTCATCTGAGATTTTCGTCCCTTTGGAGGGATATTTTGCTCTGGAGCTCTACAGAAAAGTTGTAGGGGACTTCTAAACCTTTCCATAATGGTATCCCACACCTCCATTGGTTCAACCAATATTAAGTTATGCCCTGTTCAAGTTCAGCAAAATTTCTGCCGAAAACAGTGGAGATTATTCCCAAGCTTTTGAGATTGAATCTATACTCCCAATTGACTCTTAGTTCAATATAGGAGTTTACAAACCCCTAACTGAATTCCTAAACTTCATTGTGACTCTTTTCTTTGAAAATAAACTTTTATGCAGTCGGTACTACATTTCCTCACCAAAGAAAAATCCTAAGCCGGTATTCCAGCATATACGTGTCAAATGGTGGAACTAAGAACGTCACTCACAAACGGTTTCTAAGCGTCATGCACTAAAGTGGTTAATGTACCTGCAGAAGAACACACAATAATGGTGCACACAAAGGTTTTTAACATTACAGGCAGTTCCATATCATAATAAAAACATACGGTCCGTATTATTGCCATACGGATCGTCCTTGAGTCAAACCACGTCTCAAGGTACATGGTCGTGTTTTCACACCACACGACGGGGAACCCCAGTAGAGCGTGAACGGGTCATCACGGTTGGGAATTTTATCAACCCAACGGATACCATCTACTGCCTCATGACCGTTGAGGCACGCCGATGGCGAGCGCTGCGTATGGCCCTTTGAACATTGAACGTTCAGGAGTTGCATACTATCGTGTTGCTTACCACACGATGAGGTATTCTCACTTTTGCCTAAAGCACGCTCGAGATCAGCGTTTTCATATGCCCTCAGAACCATTGAGAGGTTCAGAGACTCATATTAACTACCGTGCCAAGCCACGGTATAACCATTCCATACTAACGCTCGTATGGCGAGTAACCACAATTGACCCGCCTGTTGTGGCGTACCTTACCTCTTACCTGACGTCGGAGCGTCGTTACAGAATGTATAACAATTATGTTAGCTTTCCACCATCATAACTAGTACTATCATAGACCTTATGTGGGCTTAATGACTAATTCTCACTCGACTACTTCTAAGTTTTCAAAATAAGCTCTTTTCGAGCGTGCTATTCCCAATGCGGCTCTGATACCACGACAGTGGGGACTACCCCGTGGTTCACCCACTCCAGGATCGCATAGGGTGGTGCCGTGCGATGCGGCACCCAACAGCACAGACGAAAAGATTAAAGAACAACATACAAACTTTTATTTGACATAAAGCAGCGGAAGTCTTTTACAAAATATAACTATACAGCGGAAGTAATGTACGTTAGTAGCCTCTCATCCTAACTATGCAAAAGTGCTGTCGTCCAGCCCGGGGATGCTACACACTAGCAGCAATTAACCGGAGATCACGACGGCGTGCAGGGCTCCAGCTCGGCCGTGTACCCCAACGGGGGCATCGCCTCGTCCTCGGAACCTTCCTCATAACTCTCACCTGCACACAGCTCAAATATTGCAACCGTGAGCACGAAGGCTCAGCAAGTCTTAACCGTCAACCCTAGACATGGAACTCTACATGCAAGGATGTGGAAGATAGGAAAAAGGACTTTGCAATAAAGACACGCCTACATGTTGATCCTTACTTTCAGTTTTATAGAAACAGTTTAATGAGCCTTAGGCAGCCCTCACATCGGAACTCCACAATCAAACAAGAAACACTTTCCTCCGATGTGGTGATGCCCAAAGTGGAATATAAACTTAATTAGCTCTATAACTACAGCATACAAGGATTCAAGACATTAATAGTTCAATACAGCATATTCAGTTGGCTTATTTCACTTCTTACTACGTCACAGCGGAGTGAACAAGCGGGTACTCAAATAACCGCGAGGGACGGTGATTGCAATCAAGACACACCCGGATAACACGTTGCATACACCCACTTTCAGAAGTGTGATTCCACAACCCTTCCTACTCTGTTGTATGCAACAACCTTTCAAAGGCAACCCAAATGCCAAACCGGTCCATCCGTAACGGGCAGGAGGTCCCCGCGTGGAGCGTGACTGTGCCCACCGGCACATTTACACCTTGCTACCCTTAACCCACTCCTATTTACGGTTGGGTAAGCCTTGGCACCCAGGTTAACCAATTACATTGGTTTCCTGGTTCCCATATGCCAGTATGCATCCGGTACTGTTCGATACTTGTCCAGTAGGGCCGCACACGGACGGTCCTCAACCGACACCAACAGGGCTAAGCATGTGAGACCTCTGCTCACTGCATCATATCCCCCCTGCTGTGTCTCATTTTCATAACTCAAGTCATTTTCTACCTCTTCTCATTCCGTGTGATAAATACTATCTCGCGAGTAGCTTCCAACCACTCAACTTCTACCGAGATCCTAAACATTAGCATGGCATTCTCTACTCGTCGAGTTTGTAAACTACTCAACCCTTTATAGGATTTAAAAGGCTATGCAAGTGGGGTTTCAATGACCCTAACTCTAATGCATTTCAACCTAGACATAAGTGATACAAATGAAAACTTTATAAAAGGTACTTAAGTGCAAACCGGGGCTTGCCTGGTTGCGAGTCAAACGGGAAGTTAGCTTCAGATGGAATGACGTCCAAGGGCTCCGGTGCGTCTTCAACTTCGGTCACTATTATGAAATGTAATAAAATACATGTGTAAGTATTAAGGATTTATAAGAATTGAACTTCTATTCATAGCTACTGCTATTTAGAATCCTTAATTGGCTTTGGGATTTTTACAGTGGATACTAGACCCTCTAAGGATGATTTGAGCCAAATTTGGAGACATGTCATTGCACAATGTAGTCTTTAAAATTCCTACAAGTACAATGCTTCTCTGAATTTTGAGCCCAAATCAGGAACTTTGACATAGATAGTAATGGAAGATCTGATTAGGGTAAGTCTCCATGGTTCTAACAAAATTTGTTTCACCATTTTTGGAGCTACCAACAGAGAGGTATGAATTTTTGAAGTTGTACAGGAGTTCTGAAAAGTTTCTGTTTAAATTTGAATTTCCAAATAAAGGCTGAACATTGGAGGGCTATTTATCCTAGAAAATGAACTCCAACCAAGCTCACATTTTTACTGGATGTCAGTAATATCATGAGGGACTTCCTGGCCAAATTTGAAGAAATTCCATAACAGATATCTTCTGGAATAAATTCCCAAAAATTTAAATTTGATGAATTTTGGAGACATTTCCAGAGATCTTCAGATCAATTTCTTTGCATTTCTGCAAAGTACTGACTGAGATAAATCCAAAAAAATTTGTTTCACAAATTTTGGACATCCCTACAGAAAGTTATGGAGGTATGAAGGTTGACCCATTTTCTGGAAATCGATTCTATGATTTTAGATTATTTATTTAATCCTGAGATAACCTACTGATTAAGACCTCTAAATAAGCTCCAAAAATCCTAAAAGTTTTACTGGAGGTCAGGCACTATGAAAAGGACTATCTGCCCAAATTTGGGAATATTTCATAAAGAATTGCTCCTGTAATAAAGCCCTAAAGGATTTACTAAAAACAATTCTACAGAAATTTCTGGGCATTTTCATAGCAAGCAATTTGTTCCTCTGTGAAGTACTCCTCATGAGGATTCCAACAAAATTGGTATCACCCTTTTTGGAGTTTTCTACACAAAGTTATGAGTTTTTCAAACTTGAATAGCTCTCTGTTTGAAACTTACACAGAGACTTAACTGGGGGCCCACTCGTCAGGTCTTTCTTCAACCTCCCGCCAGAGACGCGCGTGCACACCAGCACAGATCGTGGCGTGGCTCGTTCTCTCTCGTTTCTCCACCAAATTAGTTCCGGTTTCGCCCTACATGCTCCTTGGAACATGGCGCAGCTGCCGGGCAAGGTTTCCGCGTATGAAAACGGCCGAAAACAGGTCGGCACCGGTGGGGCGGCTCGGGAGCTCGGCATCAACGCGTTCTGGCGCGTCCGAAGCTTCTCCCTGCGAGCTACCTTGCCCTAAAGCATCACCAATGATCGGGGAACATGGAACGCATGCTAAACCTTGCAGCAAACGGCCGGAAAATAGAGTTCACCGGAGGACCGACCCGTTTTTGCCGCCGCCGGCGATTTCTCGTCGCCCGGGCGTGGGATGGCTGGTTTAACCCGTGCTTTGGCGTGAGAGGGCGCTAGGGTCACTAGTTTCTGTGGCTTGAATTGTAGAACCGATCATCAACCACGTTGGACGAATTTCCAGTTTTGGCTCACGTCGGTTCAACACGTACTCCGGCGATAAAACCTGAATTCCGGCTAGCCGGCGATGGGGAAGAGCAAGGGGACTGCGGTTGCATGATCTACACACCTTGGCGCACCTTAGGGAGGTGCTGGACATGCGGGAGAGGCGTTGGAGCGGCTGGAAGACGAGGAGCAGTTCACATGGTGGCTTCAGTCCGAGTTGTGGAGGCAAACTGCATGGCAGTGACCGGAGGGAGACCGGAGAAGAGCTGGAAACGTGTTGTGGACGTAGAGGACTCACCGGCGCACCTCCTGGGCGGTTCAGCTGGTTGCCACCGCGGCTGGAGACCGATCAGGTGAGAGCCGAGAGTTTTTGCTTGAGAGAGAAGCACCGCGTGCGTGAGCGAGGCTGGCGATAGTTATCGAGCAGGCAAACGTTTGGTTTGTACAGCCTCGGGGTTCTGTCTTGCAGCCGAAGACTTAGGAAACCGCCTCGGTGAGCCAGCACAGAGGCAGCTCGGTGGAGCTGCATGCTTATCGTGTCAAGCACACATAGAACAGGAGCTCGTTTGTTGACTCTGTACCAATGACAGGTGGGTCCCACAAGCAGCCTCCCTACCTCAGTGGCTCCCAAATTCAAATTTCAAGTTTACAGCAAATTCCACGAACTGAATTTGATTACCGTGAAGTTAACCTTCGTTGTGTTCAGTTCAAATTTTAAATCCCGTGGTGTCGGTTCATTTCCTGTACGGGGGAAATAATGCCCGGGGTTGCTGTTTTTGTAGGCAAAAGATCACGTCGGGAGCTACTCAATCCCACGAGCTGGTTGCCAGCGCGACGGAAGAAGTAAGGAGGTGGCCTATGCTTGCAGCTTGGTTGGTGAGTGAGAGGATCACGCCGTGAGGTGTTGAAGCCACGAGCAGGTCGCCAGCTCGATGCAGGAAGCTGGAGGTGGCTGCCCTCGGTGGCGCTCTGAGGAGGCTCGGTTGGTGTTCGACACCGAACAGAGAAAGACTTCGGGAGCAAGTTAAAGCAGCCAAATGACATGTGGGGTCTACCCCCTTACTCCTCTTCTTATCCTCCAAATGTTTCCAAAAGGTCTTCATTCCAGTAAATCCCCTCAATCTGATATTTCAGGGGTTTAAACGTGGGCTGAAGTTTGAATAAACCGAATTCAGTGTGAAGTTCACTTTCAACTTGGAATTCAGCTCACATCTGGAAATAGTCATATTGACTCCTTTTTAGCCCACCCTGAAATCAGGATGTGGCACCATGAATTTCCTCGAATTCAATGATGTGAGGATACCTGTATGCTCCAAATTTTTGGCAGCAACTTGAGGGGAACAATTGAGTTCAAAATCTGAATTTGAACTCCTCCCTATATGTGAGAACTTTACACATGGTGTTTAATCCAACCTTGGCTTAACACCTTCAAACGAATGTAAGAGCTCGTTTGGTTGGACACCCATGTGCATCATCACGTATACAAAATTTTTTTGTAAGTCCCATTTTTATGCATTCCAACATAAATGGGGAATCAACATTCACTTTATTGACTTTGCATTTTTGGGACTTTTACACGCTTCAGCCCAAAACCTGTCCGAAGTCTTGTATTCATCGAGCATTGTCCTTGACATCTCAATGAGAGTCTGGTTTTTCCATTCGGCTACTCCATTTTGTTGAGGAGTATATGGTGCTGAAAATTCGTGCTTTATCCCTTCTTCGTCTAGATACTCCTCAACTTGGGTTTTCTTGAATCCTATCCCATTGTCGCTTCGTATGTTCTTGATCTTCAATGAGGATTCATTTTGGGCATGCTTGATGAACTTCTTGAGGGTTCCTTGAGTTTCTGTCTTATCAGGCAAAAAGAAAACCCACGTGAAGCGTGAAAAATCATCAACAATGACTAGACCATATTTATTACCGCCGATGCTTATGTAGGCAACTGGACCAAATAGATCCATGCGAAGGAGCTCAAGCGGTCTTGTTGTAGTCATGACATTCTTCGCGGGATAGGATGCTCCTACTTGCTTCCCTGCTTGACACGCTCTACACGGCCTGTCTTTCTCAAAAACAACATCCTTTAAACCTCGGATGTTATTGCCTTTGAGGAGTTTTTGAAGATTCCTCATACCAACATGTGCTAGCCGTCTATGCCACAGCCAACCCATGTTGGTCTTTGTAATCAAGCATGTGTCAAGTTTGGCTTTATCTTTGTTGAAGTCAACTAGATAAATTTTTCCCTTCAACACACCCTTGAATGCAATTGAGTTATCACTCCTTCTAGAGACAGTCACACCCTCATTAGTGAATAAACAATTATAACCCTTATCACATAATTGAGATATGGACAAAAGGTTATAATCCAAGGAGTCAATGTGTAAAACATGAGAGAGAGTATGTTGTGATGAAATTGCAATTTTACCGGTACCAAGCACTTTTCCTCGACTATTATCACAAAAATAAATGTCTTCGCTTGGATTTTCATTTTCTTCATATTCCATGAACATTCTTCTTTCTCCGGTCATATGATTGGTGCATCAATTCAGACCACAGCTACTAGGGTTCCTAGCGCCCTTCCACGCTGAAGCACGAAGCAAACCGACCACCCTATGCCCCGGGCGACGAGAAATCGTCGCCGGCGGCCAAAACTGCCACGGTCCACGGTGACGACTAGTTTGCAGCCATGTTCTGCACGATTTGATCTCCGTTCCATATTCCTAGACCCATAGGGATGCTGTAGGACATCGTAGCTCACCGGGAGATGCCTTGGACACGCGGGAACGCGTCCATGTCGAGCTCCCGAGCCGCCCCGCCGGTGCCGACCCACCTACAGCCGTTTTCACGCGGGGAAACCTTGCCCGGCAGCTGCGCCACGTTCCCAGGAGCATGCAGGGCGAAACCGGAGCTCATTTGGTGGAGAAATGAGAGAGAACGAGCCATGCCAAGTTTTCTGCCGGTGTGCATCCGCAGGCTCTGGCGGGAGGTTGAAGAAGCACCTGACCGTGGGCCCCACGTGTGACTGTGCTGTTTAAAATCAAACAGAGAGTTGTTCAAACTTGTAAAATGCATAACTTTTGCTAGGAAGCTCCAAATTTAGTAATTCAAATTGGGTTGGATTCAGGATGAAATGCTCTATCCAAATATGCAACCCAATTTGCATGAAAACCCATATAAAATTCTGGAAAATTCTTTAAAGCTTTTCAGCAAAAGAATTTTAGAGGGAGTTTGGTTCATCCAAAATTCCCCAAATTTTTCCAGGATATTCTTTAGGATTTTAGGAGACCCCTGTAAAAGGTTCAGATCATTTGGAGTTGATTTAGTTAGGTTAATTCTAACTTCAAGTTTCTGTATTCCAATAAATACAGAAACATTTTCAGAGAATTTCCAAAACTTGGAAATTCAGTTCTAGCCATTCCTTAGCTCCAAAAATCCTAGGAAAATTCAGGAATACTCTCTGAGCTATGTATGAAATTATAGTTCACTTGAATTTGCATGAAAGTGCAAATTTAATCAGAATTAATTCCTTTTTGCTTAAATACTTAAGGAATTGTTCTGGGTGATCCACTTAGTGAAATGTTCTGAATTTTGGTCCAGAGAACTTTCTTGTGACAAGGAACTCCCAAGAAAATTCCCAGCTCCATTGGAGCCCTGGATCATTATTGTTCTGTTCATCCATTAGTTGATCTCCCCACCCAAGTGATGAACCTCACTTCTCACTTGAGGATAATGCTTAGACACACATCCAAACCACCACCCCAGTGTCATTTTAAATTCTTAAACAAAGTTCCAGTTTCAAACTTGTCTTTAGCATTGTTAGCAAAAGTTTTATAATTGAACATGTATGCATATTCCTAACGTGTAGTGATTAAACGTGGAAAGTGAAGGAGGAGGTGAACTTGGATCAAGGAACAAGAAGGGCAGGAGTGAACTTCAATACATCAGAAACTGACTTTCTCTCAACTGACTTTAGTCACCTGCAAAACCAAGGCAAGCCCCGGTTTGCATTTAAGTGGTTTTCTAAAGTTTTTACATTGTTTACTACTATGGGTCTCAGTTTGTATGTGCATTCGGTCAAGGATGTTTTATACCTCACTTGCATAACCATAAATGAACCCTGAGGTCGAGGGTAGAATTGTGTCATCGATGTAGAATAAGGCCATGCTAAATAGACTAGCGCATCCGGTAGAAGGCAAGTAGTTGGAAACTACTCGCGAGCTATAGTTCAGAATATCATAAGTGTGGTTGGGGAAGGAAGCAAACTAAAGTTTACATTTCTAAAGATGAGACTGGGCAGAGGGGTTAGGCTGCGACAAGACGAGGTCTTGGTCGAGTAGCTCTGCCTGTGTCGGTTAAGGACCGATGGGTATGCCGCGTCCAGGAGCAAGTATTGAGTTGTGTACCGGATGCTTACTGATATATGGGAACCAGGAAACCGATGTACCAGGTTCACTGGATTGTAGAGGCATACCACATCGTCTCGTTAGACCTATGAGCCCGAGACGGCGCGACCGGTTCTACAGTCTAGTGTCCTGAGAAAGGTTGCCACATACGACGTAATGAAGGACGCCAGAGTTGGGTCTTCAGAGGTGGGCGTATGTGTCGAGTTATCCGGGTAGTGTTTGATTCAAATCACCGTCCCTCGCGGTTATTGAGCACCGCTTGCTCCCATGTTGTGACGTAGTTAATCAACTTGTGTGGAAACAGTTTGCAAAAGTATAATTGCTGCTATAATGATGTTAAGTTGCATGAAAACCATGTTTGAAGTAGAGATAGAGCTAACCAAAGTTATTTTCTACCTTGTGGCAAGTAACATTGGAATGAAGCGTTTCTTGTTTGATTGTGGAGTTCCAATGTTGCTGATCGCAAGGTCATTATTAATATGGCTAAAATTTGAAAGTTAAGGATGAACTCGTAGGCGAGTCTTTTCGCAAATGACAGGTTTAGGTCTTAGGTTACTTTCATCTAGAGTTTCATGTCTCAGGAGAGACGGTTAAGTCTTGCTGAGCCTTTGTGCTCACTCTTGCTATATAAGTGGTTTTGCAGGTAAACCTCGACGCTATAAAGAGGGTTGTCCGGTGAGACTCAGAAACTTCCAAGTCATGTCACACTTGGAGAACCTAGCCGCTGCCTTGTCTTCGTGTTGCTAGCGAGAAGAGTCCGCGGGCTGGACCTCTTCTCGGTGCTTCATAGTTATTCAACGTGAGCTGGTTATAGACTTCCGCTGTAGCTAATTTGTGTAAATTATTTACAAAGAATAATTGTAACCTTCCGCTTTTGATTTATGTAATACTGTGTTCCTTATATGTGTGCTGTTGGGTGCCGCATAACACGGCACCACCCAATGCTATTCCTCGGGCAAGGCGGCATGACCCCGTGATCGGGATCGGGCCCCCACAAACACCCTCAAATTCATTTCCATGCATTGCATACATTTTTCATATAGAGACATTATAAAAGAATTAGAAATGGAGAAAAGAACCGTATAAATGGAGAAGGAATCATAAAAATGATGGGGAATGGGAAAAAAGATAGCTGAAATGAGCCAATTCCAATTTGTCGAAGTGCGCTATGGACACTTTCCCCGGGCCGCTGGACATGTGGCGCCTTCGGATCTCACCCCTGCGGAAGGTGTGAGGTCCGGCCCCGCTGGACACGTGGCGCCTTCGGGGCTCACCCCTGCGGAAGGGGTGAGGTCCGGCCGCTGGACACGTGGCGCCTTTGGAGCTCACCCCTGCAGAAGGGGTGAGGTCCGGCCTCACTAGACACGTGGAACCCTCGGAGCTCGCCTCTGAGGAGAATAGAGGCCTGGCCCCGCTGGACACGTGGCGCACTCGGAGCTCGCCTCTAAAGAGAAGGGAGGTCCGGCCCTGCTGGACACGTGGCGCCTTCAGAGCTCGCCTCTGAAAAGAAGGGAGGCCCGACCCCGCTGGACACGTGGCGCTCTCGGAGCTCGCCTGTGAGGAAAGGGGAGGCCCGGCCCCGCTGGACACGTGGCACCCTCAGAGCTCGCCTCTGAAGACAAGGGAGGTCCAGCCCCGCTGGACACGTGGCACCCTCGGAGCTCGCCTCTGAGGACAAGGAAGGCCCGGCCCTGCTGGACACGTGGCACCCTCGGAGCTCGCCCCTGCGGAGGGGGGCGAGGCGCTTAGGGGTTTTTCTCCTGTGCGCGGGGGTACCCGGTACTGAGGGTACCGACCCAATTTCCCCCAAAATTTTCCCCACATTTGGGGGGATAAAATCCCCAAGGCTGCCGAACCAAACTGAAAAGATAAGTTTGTTGAGATCCAAAGTTGAGTTGGACTCTTATTTGAGCTCCAATTTGAGTAGGACTCCTCTTTTTCCCCTTATAAATAGAACCCCAACCCCCCCCCCTTGGCCGCAACCCCTTTCTTTTTTTCCCCCTCCCAAGTCGGTGACTTGGAGGACCTAGCCCCCAACTCGCCGAGTTGGACCACCCTCCCTCGCCGGAGTTTAGTCGCTGGTGAGCCCGCCAACGAGCCCCGTCACGCCTCGCCGTCGCCGGAAAAAGAACCGACGATCTGTCCGGCCCTAATCATCCATAGAAAAACTTCCCGCTGCTGCCATCGCTAGGAGGAAGGCCCTTCCACAAAAAGGAAGTGAGGTAGGTCACCATTACCCGTCTTACGACATCGCCGCTGTTTCTACGCATCTATTTTCTTCGCCCCCTTCGAGCAGAAACTTTTACGTGTGGACAGATCGTGTTTTGATCGGTTTTGACGGTGGAATTGATCTAGATCTTGAGTCAAGATCATCACCACATCCACACTTGATCTCTACACTCTTGTTCATCATAAAACCCCATGAAAACCCATTAAAACATGCAAGAACACGTACAAACTGGTTTAATAAAACAGCACCATAGGATTTGCATTCATCTACATCATTGCATCTTGAGTAAAGTTTGTGCATGACGTTTGATTGCCATAAATATTGTACGTGCGTGGCTGTGAGTAGAAGGACAAGCTCAGGAAGCCATCTACGAAGAACTAAAGCACCAAGACTTCGAGACGCTTGAGCAACAAGAGCCACAGGAGCAAGGCAAGTGCCCCTTGACCATATTGATCCCATGTTTTGAAACTGTTTTGTTTGTGAAAACTCGTATGCTTGAGTCAACTTGATAGGACACCATTTTATAGGAGTTTACTAGTATTGTTAACCATCCTTGTCGCCGTGAAAGTTGATGAGTCGGGTATGGTCGTTTTTCCTTTTTGCTTCGCTTAATCTACGGAATACGGGATGCTGAATTAAAACATGGTTAGCTACTGCACTCATATGAATAATGATAATGAGAACTTGATGATGATAATGAGCATGGAATAGGGGGAGATCTAGGCAAGCTTGGTTCGTGGATGTTGCTGAATGAGATGGTGGTTTACTTGTCGTAGATCTAAGGACCGGTTCATGCCAGCACATGCCAGGAAAATAGTGCCACCACAAGGCCAAATATGGGTGCGGCTTAGCTGATTAATTAGGTGTGTTGCTAGCTTGTTATGGACGGTGGATGGCGCGGGGAATGGGAGTCGAGAGGGACTGCCCTGGGAACTGCATGGCACAAGAGGGGGCCCATGGGTGGGAGAATGGTGATTCGAGCCTGCTGGTGAAACCTCAATGAGTCCATACATCTAGTAGCCCTTTGTAAAGGCTATTTTGTGATCTCTTGGCCATACACCGACGGTTGTGTACTGGTATAATGGAGGTTCTGCAGTCGCCGACAGGTGACAAAATCAAGAACTTGTGGGTAAAGTGGTGCCACCTCTGTAGAGTGTAAAACTATCATGATTGCCGTGCTTCCGGTCACAAACACCTGGCCAACTCACATGATTAGAGAGAAAACTTGGGATGATTATTCGGTATGGTTATGGTATGGTCATTGGGATTGGTTTTGGGAATGTTTTGAGTCATGAAAATGAGGTTGGTTTGGTTATATGAATATGAGACGGACATGAATATTTATGAGCATGAGATGAACTTGAGAAAGATTAATGGTTGGTTGAGACATGATAAATAGTAAATCATGATGGAGAAAATGATGCTGAATTACTTGGTCATGTTGGAATAAATATCACTTAGAAATAGTTGCTGTTTTTATCATGTTGTGAAATAAAATTTGCTTGCTGCAATGAACCCTTTTATTTCCTACCTTGTTGTAAGCTACATGTCATACTTTTCCCGCACTTGCTGAGTACAACATGTACTCATCCTTGCATTTTCACATAAACATCAGCAACAGGATAAGAGTACTTCGAGGACCATGTGGAGTACTAGGCGTGCGAACTACCGTTAACATGCCTGTGGAGTTGAAGATGGAGCCGCTGCTACTTAGTTATTTTCGCTGTCGTTTAGAGACTTCCGCTGCAAGAATAAGTTAGAGATTCATGAGTGAGACAACGAGTCGATGTAATAAAGTACTTAAACCCTATTTATTCATGCTTATATTCTGAATTCAGTTTGTGGATTACATGTGTATGTGTGATGAACATCCTGGGCACACATATGCATTAACTTGGTTCTGTTTTCGGAACCGGGTGTCACAGATTGGTATCAGAGCCACGTTGACCATAGGACGCAAGCCTAGGTAGAATGGACACTCTAAAACACATAGGCACACCCCTCTAAACTGTTATTTTCGAAAATTGCTTGCTGCTGCACCTTACTTGTCAACTTAGCCACCGCAAAGTGCTATTTTTAGCCCCTTCTTTTCTCTTCTTTTGGACAGCAACACTTTTGCTTCCTTGCTTCATAGCTTCTGAAGTTTTGAAGTATTTTCTTCCTTCTCTAAAGTTTCTCATGTCCTATTAATAGATGCCGGTGATCAGGAGCACGACACCCATAAGTACTCGTTCACCACCACGTGGGAGTGCACTTAACCCCATTGAGGTGTCCGATGGACCATATTGGGAGGAGGTGAAGACGGAACCTCATGATGAAGATGAAGTCAATAGTTATATGCATGAGGAAGAGGACCCGGAAGAGGTGGAACCATTCGAAGATGACATGGAAGATGATCCACAAGAACGACATTGGTACGCACCTCAGGAAGGAGGAGTTTCACGCGGGCTTACACCCCGTGGAGCCTCATGAAGCTATGACGGGAGAAGATGAACTCGAGGAGGAGCCACCCCTTGCTGAGACCAATAATGAAGGTGATTAATGGGCCAATCATTCAGATCAAGAATTTCGGTCCGATGGAATGGAAGGAGGACACACATCCAGGGAGCTCAAAGAACTTCTAGATTACTGCAGCTTATACCCGGAGTATCTCATCAAGAAAGCCCCTCGTCTCGGACATGAAGAATGGAAGGCTGACGTAACCATCCTATAAAACAGTAGGGTTGTCACTCGGGCACTTCACACCCACATGGAGAGCTACAAGGGCAGAAGCTATTGATGACGCTACATGGGAAGCACTCACCGGACTATGCTACGCCTTCCATGAGAAGCTTGAGGGTACCACTTTTGAGCTGCACCCGTGTCGGAAGAGTGGTACAAGGGAGATCATTGGACCCCATGTAACCGCCCTTTCCAACCCACAAGCTGCTGACAAGTCACAAATGTTGCTCGTGGAGTTGGGAAACCGCTACGCAAGCGCACAAGAAGAGATCCGTTACCTCCGCAAGAAGCTGTATTTGCTGGAGAAACAAGAGGAGACTCGCGCCAACGCGGGAGCGAATGGAGAACCAGCTAACTCTACACGGACTGCTGACTCACCATGGCATGCGCCCATGTATGGACCACCCCGGTCACATGGCGGGAACAGCACCAGTTCACATGATTAAGTTTAGGACTCCCATTGAATAAGCTGTAATAGGAACGTTTAAATCGTAGTAGCGTGAATAGGAGTGGTGTGTTGAACTTTTATTATGATTTGTTGTGTTTGTGTGTTGGTGTGAGTTGTGGGACGCTTCGGCGAATGTCCACATCTACACATAGTGGAGAGATGTGAGATGCTTCGGCATGTGTTCACATCCTCATATAGGCTGAAATTAATAAAGATATTTAGTTCATACACCTTGATGCATATAGTTGAGGGGATCAATCTAAACTTCTATTTTCTATTCTACTCAACTCTATCTCACAGATGGTGAGGGAAAACGCCAGCTGTCAAAGGAGGAACGTTTGTGGCAACCCTGAACCACAAGAGGATGGCGACGTTGAGGTTCCTGAAAACGCTAACCCTGGGGCTGATGCAAACAACCTTGAACGGTTGATGGCCATGCAGAACCAGCTCATGCAAACTATGATACAAACTTTGGGACAGCTGCAAGCCAACAACAATAACAATCCTAACCCCGTTCCTGCACCACCACCGCCGGCTCACAACAGATTGGGGGAGTTCATGAGGACTCGACCGCCTACTTTTGCACAAGCTAATGATCCCATGGAGGCTGATGATTGGTTGAAATCCATGGAAAAGAAGCTTGCTATTGTTCAGGCAATGATCGGGAGAAAGTTCTCTTCGCATCGCACCAACTTATGGGAGCAGCCGCTGACTGGTGGGACGCTCTTTGCAATACTCATGTCAACCAGGAGACTATCACTTGGGCTGAATTCAAGGAGAGTTTCCGCTCTCATTACGTCCCTGCTGGAGTCATGATGCTTAAAAGGAAAGAGTTCGAAGGTCTCCGCCAAGGAAAGAAGAGCGTGAATGAGTACCTCAACAAGTTCACGCAGCTGTCAAGGTATGCTCCCGAAGACGTCAATTCGGATCAAAGGGAGCAATACTTGTTCATGAGAGGATTGAACAATGATATCCAAGTACAACTGCTCAACAATGATTATGCAAACTTCCAGAGGCTCGTTGACAAAGCTATAGCGGTTGAGAGCAAGATCCGTGAGATCGAGCAAGAGGGCAAGAGGAAGATGCCATACCAGCCACAAGGGAGCAATGTACATCCCCGTTTTATGCCACCAGATGCACCACAGTATGGCTCGTCCGCTTCTACTTTCTGCCCTGCAAACCCACCTCGCCCTAATCAACCACCGCAGCAACGTCCTGTTATGCAAGCACCTCGTATGCCTTTGCCTTCCGCGCCCCATCCCAACATGGGCGCCTATGCTCAAAACCAGCCTCGCCCCAACGTTCCTGCTGTTTTGGGCAACAAAGCATGCTTTTCATGCGGAGAGGCGGGACACTTTGCATGTCAATGCCCGCAGAAAGGCCTTGGACAGCCGACCAACGCACCAAAACAGAACCCACGGACGAGTGGAGGAGCTACGCAAGGTAACCGGGGGCAGCAGAGCTACGCTCACAGCAACGTGAATCATGTCTCCTCTCAGGAAGCGCAACAATCTGAGGACGTCGTGATTGGTATGTTCCTTGCCAACTCCAACCCAGCCACTGTTTTATTTGATTCCAGAGCATCGCATTCATTCATATCATCCAAGTATGTTGCCAAGTATAATCTGCCCATATCACACATGAAACACATTATGTTGGTTAATTCTCCCGGTGGAGAGATGAGGACTAATATAGTATGTCCAAAAGTAAACCTTAAAATAAGGGGCGTAGATTTTCTTGCCAACCTTATTTTCTTGGATTCCCAAGGGATTGATATAATACTTGGAATGTATTGGTTAAGCAAGCACAACGGAGTAATTCAATGTGCTGAGAGGAGCGTGCAGTTGACAAATGAGCACGGTACTCGTATTGAGTTCGAGTCAGCCCAACCGGCAACCGAGAAGACACCGTTGAACCACGTCGAAGAAGCAACATTGGAAAGCATTTTGGTGGTTCAAAAATTTTCAAATGTGTTCCCGGAAGAACTTCCAGGTATGCCACCTGACCGGGACATTGAATTTGCCATTGACTTAGTACCTTGAACTGCACCTATAGCGAAAAGACCATATAGGATGCCCGCTAATGAACTAGTGGAACTTAAGAAGCAAATTCAGGAGCAGCTAGAAAAGGGTTTTATACGCCCAAGCTCGTCACCATGGGGAGCCCCCGTGCTCTTCGTAGACAAGAAGGATGGGACCCAAAAGATGTGTGTGGATTATAGGTCTCTCAATGAGGTGACGATAAAGAATAAATACCCGCTGCCCCGTATAGAGGACCTATTCGAATAAATGAAAGGTGCCCGAATTTTCTCCAAGATTGATCTTCGGTCGGGATACTTCCAGCTGAAGATTAAGCCTTCCGACATACCCAAGACTGCATTTCGAACATGGTATGGTTCGTATGAATATACCGTTATGTCTTTTGGGTCAACGAATGCACCCGCATATTTTATGTACCTCATGAATAAGGTCTTCATGGAGTACTTGGACAAGTTTGTCATGGTTTTCATCGACGATATCATGGTGTATTCAAAAAGTGAGGAAGAACATGAAGAACATTTGAGATTGACATTGCACAAACTGCGAGAGCATCAATTGTATGCCAAGTTCAGCAAGTGTCAATTTTGGCTAAGGGAGATATCGTTCCTAGGCCACATCATCTCCGAGAGAGGAGTATCGGTTGATCCCGGAAAAGTCGGAGATGTTCTGAAGTGGAACCAACCGCAGAATGTGAGAGATATTCGGAGTTTCCTTGGGATGGCTGGATACTACCCGATTCATCAAGGATTTCTCCAAAATAGCGAAGCCTATGACTGAATAGCTAATGAAGGGAAAAGTATTTCAGTGGACACCACTGTGCCAAGAAAGCTTTGAGGAGCTCAAGAAAAGACTAACCACAGCGCCGGTTTTGGTATACCGGACATGAGCAAAAGCTTCGACATATATTGTGATGCATCAAGACAAGGGCTTGGATGTGTGCTCATGCAAGAAGGACAAGCGGTAGCCTATGCGTCGAGACAACTAAAGAAATATGAGCTGAATTACCCCACACATGACTTGGAACTTGCAGCCATGGTACATGCATTGAAGATTTGGAGACATTATATCCTTGGCCACTGATGTGAGATCTATACGGATCACAAAAGCCTCAAGTATATATTCGCGCAAACGGATCTGAATTTGAGGCAACATCGATGGTTGGAACTCATCAAGGATTATGATGTTGGAATCAATTATCACCCCAGAAAGGCCAATGTAGTAGCTAATTCGTTGAGCCGAAAGGGACCATGTCACCAACTCACGGTTCGGGAGCTACCGCCCGAGCTGCCCAAGGAGTTCGAACGGTTACGCCTCAGGTTCTTGAACGAGATGGAAGTGATAGAACTCAACTCTTCGCTGGAACAAGGGATACGAACTGGCCAAGCAACGAATGAGGAAATCAAGGAAATCAAAGAAAGAATCTGACAAGGCATAGAAAAGGATTTCAAGGAAGACGAGGAGGGCACGCTTTGGTTAGGGAAAAGGATTTGTGTGCCTAACGTGAAGCACATCCGCGACACGATATTAAAGGAGGCACATGACTCACCTTATTCCATACACCCCGGCTGTACAAAGATGTACAAGGACCTGAAAACTTGCTATTGGTGGGATGGTATGAAAAGGGACATAGCTGAATATGTTGCCTTATGCGACACGTGCCAATGGGTGAAGGCCGAACATCAAAGACCTGCTGGACTGTTGCAGCCATTAAAAGTACCGGAGTGGAAATGGGAACACATCAGCATGGATTTTATTGTCGGATTGCCACGTACTCGGTCGGGTTACGACTCCATTTGGGTTATTGTGGACCGATTGACGAAAACAGCCCATTTCCTTCCTGTTAGAACCACGTACCGCGTCGCAGAACTAGCCGAGCTGTATATGGTGCAAACTGTGTGTCGCCATGGAGTTCCGAAGAGGATAATTTCAGATCGGGGTTCTCAATTTACCTCTAGGTTCTGGAAGAAGCTGCATGAAGCCATGGGTACATGGCTGAATTTCAGCTCCGCTTATCACTCACAAACTGACGGGCAAACTGAGAGCACAAATCAAATTTTGGAGGATATGTTGAGAGCTTGCGCCTTGAAACATGGGCGTAGTTAGGATAGGAGCTTGCCGTATGCTGAATTCTCATACAACAACAGCTATCAAGCCAGCTTGAAGATGTCACCTTTAGAAGCATTGTATGGTAAACGGTGTAGAACACCGCTGTTCTGGAATGAGACCGGAGAGAGCCAAGTGTTTGGACCCGAAGTGCTGCAAGACGTCGAAAAGCAAGTCCAAACGATACAAGAAAATTTGAAGGCTGCTCAGTCACGACAAAAAGGTTATGCGGACAATAGGCGAAGAAGATTGACCTTCGAAGTAGGAGACTTCATGTACCTTAAGGTATCGCCTATCCGAGGCCAACGACGGTAGGTTTTTCAATAGAATCTCGAGGCAGAATTCACTCATCTATTCTCTACTCTATTGAATCTCGAGGGCGAGATTTAGTTTAAGGGGGGTAGGTTTGTAACACCCTCA
Source organism: Neostapfia colusana (assembly GCA_030760725.1). Taxonomy (NCBI): domain Eukaryota; kingdom Viridiplantae; phylum Streptophyta; class Magnoliopsida; order Poales; family Poaceae; genus Neostapfia; species Neostapfia colusana. Next base: position 112,904,390 of record JASWHV010000007.1, read on the forward strand.
AATTCATTTCCATGCATTGCATACATTTTTCATATAGAGACACATTATAAAAGAAGTAGAAATGGAGAAAAGAACCGTATAAATGGAGAAGGAATCATAAAACTGATGGGGAATGGGAAAAAAGATAGCTGAAATGAGCCAATTCTAATTTGTCGAAGTGCGCTGTCGACACTTTCCTCGGGCCGCTGGACACGTGGCACCTTCGGAGCTCACCCCTGCGGAAGGGGTGAGGTCCGGCCTCACTGGACACGTGGCGCCTTCGGAGCTCACCCCTGCAGAAGGGGTGAGGTCCGGCCTCGCTGGACACGTGGCGCCCTCGGAGCTCGCCTCTGAGGAGAAGGGAGGCCTGGCCCCTCTGGACACGTGGCACCCTCGGAGCTCGCCTCTGAAGAGAAGGGAGGCCCAACCCCGCTGAACACGTGGCGCCCTCGGGGCTCACCTCTGAGGAGAGGGGAGGCCCGGCCCCGCTGGACACGTGGCGCCCTCGGAGCTTGCCTCTGAAGAGAAGGGAGGCCTGGCCCCGCTAGACACGTGGCACCCTCAGAGATCGCCTCTGAGGAGAAGAGAGGCCCGGCCCCGCTGGACACATGGTGCCCTCGGAGCTCGCCCCTGCGGAGGGGGGCGAGGGCCTTAGGGGTTTTTCTCCTGTGCACGGGGGTACCCGGTACAGAGGGTACCGACACAATTTTCCCCCAAATTTTCCCCACATTTGGGGGGATAAAACCCCCAAGGCTGCCACACCAAACTGAAAAGATAAGTTTGTTGAGATCCAAAGTTGAGTTAGACTCTTATTTGAGCTCCAATTTGAGTAGGACTCGTCTTTTTCCCCTTATAAATAGAACCCCAAACCCCCCCTTGGCCGCAACCCCTTTCTTTTTTCCCCCCTCCCAAGTCGGCATCTTGGAGGCCCTAGCCCCCAACTCGCCGAGTTGGACAACCCCCCCTCGCCGGAGTTTAGTCACCGGTGAGCCCGCCGACGAGCCCCGTCACGCCTCGCCGTCGCCGGAAAAAGAACCGACGATCTGTCCGGCCCTAATCATCCATAGAAAAACTTCCCGCTGCTTCCATCACCAGGAGGAAGGCCCTGCCACAAAAAGGAAGTGAGGTAGGTCACCAATACACGTCTTACGACATCGCCGCTGTTTCTACGCATCCGTTTTCTTTGCCCCCTTCGAGCAGAAAATTTTATGTGTGGACAGATCGTGTTTTGATCGGTTTTTGACGGTGGAATTGATCTAGATCTTGAGTCAAGATCATCACCACGTCCACACTTGATCTCTACACTCTTGTTCATCATAAAACCCCATGAAAAACCATTAAAACATGCAAGAACACGTACAAACTGGTTTAATAAAACAGCACCATAGGATTTGCATTCATCTACACCATTGCATCTTGAGTAAAGTTTGTGCATGATGTTTGATTGCTGTAAATTTTGTATGTGCGTGGTCGTGAGTAGAAGGACAAGCTCAGGAAGCCATCTATGAAGAACTACAGCACCAAGACTGCGAGACGCTTGAGCAACAAGAGCCACAGGAGCAAGGCAAGTGCCCCTTGACCATATTGATCCCATGTTTTGAAACTGTTTTGTTTGCGAAAACTCGTATGCTTGAGTCAACTTGATGGGACACCCTTTTATAGGAGTTTACTAGTTTTGTTAACCATCCTTGTCGCCGGGAAAGTTGATGAGTCGGGTATGGTCGTTTTTCCTTTTTGCTTCGCTTAATCTACGGAATACGGGAAGCTGAATTAAAACATGGTTAGCTACTGCACTCATATGAATATGATAATGAGAACTTGATGATGATAATGAGCATGGAATCGGGGGAGATATAGGCAAGCTTGGTTCGTGGATGTTGCTGAATGAGATGATGGTTTACTTGCCGTAGATATAAGGACCGGTTCATGCCAGCACATGCCAGGAAAACAGTGCCACCACAAGGCCAAATATGGGTGCGGCTTAGCTGATTAATTAGGTGTGTTGCTAGCTTGTTATGGACCGTGGATGGCGGGGGCAATGGGAATCGAGAGGGACTGCCCTGGGAACTGCATGGCACAAGAGGGGGCCCGTGGGTGGGAGAATGGTGATTCGAGCCTGCCGGTGAAACCTTAGTGAGTCCATACATCTAGTAGCCCCTTTATAAAGGCTATTTTGTGATCTCTTGGCCATACACCGAACTTGTGGGCAAAGTGGTGCCACCTCTGCAGAGTGTAAAACTATCATGATAGCCGTGCTTTCGGTCACAAGCACCTGGCCAACTCACATGATTAGAGGGAAAACTTGGGATGGTTATTCGGTATGGTTATGGTGTGGTCATTGGTATTGGTTTTGCGAATGTTTTGAGTCATGAAAATGAGGTTGGTTTAGCTATATGAATATGAGACGGATATGAATATTTATGAGCATGAGATGAACTTGAGAAAGATTAATGGTTGGTTGAGACATGATAAATGGTGAATCATGATGGAGAAAATGACGCTGAATTACTTGGTCATGTTGGGATAAATATCACTTAGAAATAGTTGCTGTTTTTATCATGTTGTGAAATAAAATTTGCTTGCTGCAATGAACCCTTTTATTTCCTACCTTATTGTAAGCTACATGTCATACTTTTCCCTCACTTGCTGAGTACGACATGTACTCATCCTTGCATTATCACATAAACATAACCAACAGGAGAAGAGTACTTCGAGGACCATGTGGAGTACTAGGCGTGTGAACTACCGTCAACATGCCTGTGGAGTTGAAGATGGAGCCGCTGCTACTTAGTTATTTTCGCTGTCGTTTAGAGTCTTCCGCTGCAAGAATAAGTTAGAGATTCATGAGTGAGACAGTGAGTTGATGTAATAAAGTACTTAAACCCTATTTATTCATGGTTATATTCTGGATTCAGTTTGTGGATTACATGTGTATGTGTGATGAACATCCTTTGCACACATATGCATTAACTTGGTTCTGTTTTCGGAACCGGGTGTCACAGATTCACTCGTGCGAGAAATTCCTCAGTCACGCGTGTGTACATGTGTTTGTGTGAGCCTGCGCACGTGGTCTGTTTTATATCTTAACAGAATTTCTTACTACGGTGAAATAGAAACACTCATACTTGGACATCCTTTTACAGAAATCTAAAAACACTCGTACTGATCTTCAGACTAATGGTGACAATAGGTAAAATATCTATGGATGTGCCTATGATATCCTGGCTCCCAGCTTAATAGCGTTGATAGAATACTCATACCATCAAGGTATACCTTCTTTTCTGGAAGCCCACCTGCAAAGGACTCCGGGGTTAAGCGTGCTTGACCCGGAGAAATTTGGGGATGGGTGACCGACCGGCAAGTTTTCCCGGATGCGCACGAGTGAGGACAAAGTGCGCAGAAAAGACTAAAAGTGTTGGTCTATGGGGCCAGTCCATGATCCTAGAGAGCTGCCACAAATAGTATCAGAGCCGACCCTTGCAGTTTCACGGGTGCATACGGGTCAGTGAGAAGGATACGGTAGCGTACGGGTCAGGGACGTGGGTACGTACGCATGATGCGTGGGTCCTCGGTATGGGACACAGTATGGTATGTATGCTACTAACTGGACGTACGATATGCGTATGCCAGTACTGAACGTACGGAAGTGGCTAAGAGGGGACGTTCCTGTCTTGGCGTGGACCGACGAGGATGTCGGTCTTCTAAGGGGGGTGGATTGTGTGATATTCTGGCTCCCAGCTTAATAGGATTGATAGAATACTCATACCATCAAGGTATACCTTCTTTTCTGGAAGCCCACCTGCAAAGGACTCCGGGGTTAAGCGTGCTTGGTGTGGAGAAATTTGGGAATGGGTGACCAACCGGGATGTTTTCCCGGGTGCACACGAGTGAGGATCAAGTGCGCAGAAAAGACTAAAAGTGTTGGTCTGTGGGGCCAGTCCATGATCCTAGAGAGCTGCCACAGTGCCCTCTTCTGCCAAGGTACTATCTTTACCTGAACGGCTGCCCTCACTGTCACACCCGATATTCCATAAGGAACACCGAGCGTATACTCACATGTATGCCAGGATCAGTTGATTCATACATGTGCCGACAAAAGTGTAATATCATTATATTACAAGCCAAGTTCAACGTACAATATAATATTACATCATAATACATGAAATAATAACTAAGAGTATCTTTACACCATAACACGACAGCGGAAGACTACAACGTGGTGCTCCAGTTCCACAGGCGTTGCCCGGGGGTTACGCCAACCTAGAACAACTCCTCGGGATCGAAGTATTCCTCGTCAAAGTCTACGTCTTCATTTGCACCTGAACCAACATATGATATCCAACAAAAGCAAGTTTGAGTACCCAAGGTACTCAGCAAGTGTAGGAAAGAATGTTATGAAGGCCAATAGCAAGGGAAGGCTAACATGGTTAAGCACTATGCATTAATCCTAAGCCTTAGATTTGATTAGCAACCTATCTTACTAAGTGTAAATCCCACCATCATCATAATTAAGTCATTAATGTTAGGTTACACCACCCAACAACCTCTTTTGACTCACAACCATGTTTCTCTAATCATGGACAAGTCCAAGCCGCTCTTGACCGTGAGCACGGCTGTCATGACAGTTTGGTTCTCTGCAGAGATTGTACCACTTTACCCACAAGTAGTGATTTCATCCCCTGTTGCCAGGTGGACTAAGAAACCTCCCTGATATCCGTGGTTGCAAGCCACATTACACACTTCCTTTGGTGTGCGATCAGGAGATCACTACATGGCCTTTACAAAGGGTCTACCGGCAAGTACAAGCCCACTGAGGTTTCACCGCTGTAGTTCCTGGGAGTAACCCTCCCCTACAGAAGCCCCCTCTTGAGCCTTGCAGTTCCCAGGGCAGTCAAAAATGGACTCCCATTCCCCGCACCATCCAAACACTCATACTATACCGGCAAACTCCTAATTAATTGGCCAAGCTGCCCCATCTCAGTCTTGTGGTGGCACTGTAAAGCCGGGTTAACTGTTCCATGAACCGGTCCTTAGAATCTAGGACAGGCACTAACTCATTCCCGAGTCTCGTGCACGAAGCACCAACCAAACAACCAGCCTGTCTAGATTCATAACCACATGACACATACACTTGTGTCTTTCATATAATCCACAAGACTAGTATCAACTACGTTTCATTCATCTCTAAAGTTCTAAGCATGGCTAAGCACATAAAATGATAACCATCAAGTCCTATCTAATTTCCCTCCATGGTTTTGCAAGGAAAGATATAGCAATGAAACTATGGAAACATCCTACACTGGGTTTCATATTAAAGACATCATGCAAATAATCTAACTATTCATCCTAGAATAGGAACAAAGTGATCAAGGAACACTTGCCTTTGAATGTAGAGGGATTTACTTCAAACTCTTGATCTTGAAGATTGGGAATTAGTTCTTGGGTTGGTTCTATCCATGCATTTGCACCCACAAAACAGTAACAAACATGCCATAAGGATCATATCAAGTCATTTCAATCACATAGATTTGATTACACACATGCAACTATTGGTTTCTTGTCATTTTATGTGAGTTAGGAGGAAAATATGTTTCAATTGGCTACCTATATTCTTTTGATTTTAGTATTGTCACATCCAAACACTCATTTTCAGTTTGTAAGATGATTTGAATAAATTTTAGAATTTATTAATGTATATGTGTATTTATTATAATTAATTAAATCCTAGAAATCATTTAAATTATTATTATAATACTTTTCAGAACCCATACTTTTATTTTTCTACAATTCAGAACCTATTTAGGAGTTTAGAACAGTTCTTACAATTTTTCTTAAATATATTTTATTTTTATCTATTTTTCAGTATTTATTTAATACTTTAAAATTCATTTTCAGTTATTTAAATAATTATTCTGGGCTACAGAAACTTAAAATGCATAAAACATAAAAACAGAATAGTATTGTGCTGTTTAATAAATTTCTACAATTTTTCTGATATTTGTATTATTTTTATTTAAATTTTCAGAGTTAATTGTCACTAAATAATTAATTTCAGCATTTGTAAACTGTTAGTTTTAATTTCAGAATTTTTATTTTGTTCAGAATGTTTTAATAGTACAAAAAATAAATTTCTAACATTTTCCAGAATTCATTTAGCCTTATTTGATTATTTACAGAATTAAAAACAAACTTTTAAACTGATTTGGGTTGATTTGTAATAAATTCAAATTTTCTGGGGTTCAAATTGAATTTACTAAACTGTTCTATCAATTTCCATAATGTTCAGGGGCTAATTAGCTATTTCACAGTGAGTCTCAAATTTTCTATAAGCCTAGGGTCGGTTCTGTGAATTTCAGGGGCGGTTTCCTAGTTATTTAAATCTCCAGGGACCTCTCTGTGAATTTCCTAACGTTTATAACTGTTTTGAATGTGGGCCGTTGGATCTGAGATCAACGGCCCAGATTTAATTGACCGAACCGGTATCGGTTCTTTTATTTCTAACCGTCCACTTCACATCCGAGGGTCCAGAGGCGGCCACGTCGCCTCCCCCCCCCCCTTCTTCTTCGCGGCCGGCGGCTGCGCGCGCCGGCGAGCGGCGGCGGCCTCGCCGGAAATATCGGGTTTCGCCGTTTCTTCACTATTTCATGATCTACTCGCACCAGAAGAGAGAGGGGAGAGTGGGGAACTCACCTAGGGGAGTTTTGGAGATCGAATTCGGCCCGAAAGGTGGGATCGACGGCGACCGAGAGCAACTCCGGCGATCTTCGTCGATGATGATTTCCAGGCTCTTTTCCTCAGGGAATTTGATCGGGAATCCTCTCTGGGGGTGGTTGGAGTACGTAGGAATCACTAGAATCGAAGATCTCCGAGCGTTTTCGAGAAATTCGACTTTGGGGCGGTTTTTCAAATCGGGAGAAGTGAGTGGGTTTCGGTGGGGGAAAATGACCGGGGTTGGGCTGGTTTTATAGAGAGGGGAATGGCGGCGGTTGTGCGGCGCCGGTTGGCGAAGGGACGCGCGAATTTGGACATGTGCCGGCGGTTTCCTCCACATGTGATAATAAAGCAGAAATGAGGGGGAGAGAGGAAGAGAGGTGGCGGTTTTGGAGGGAAAAGGGCCGACGGCCGGGCTGGGGCGAGGAAGGGGGAGGGGGTTTACCCATTTGGTGAAAAGTTCGGGTATTACAATCCTACCCCCCTTAAGAAAAATCTCGTCCTCGAGATTGGGTTTATAAAGGGAATAGGTCAGGAAATTGTGATCTGAGTTCATCTTCCCTTTCCCATGTGGCTTCTGCTTCGGAATGATGTTTCCATTGAACCTTATGCATGCGGATTATTTTGTTTTTTGTAACTTTTTCCATTGTGTCAAGGATTTTGACGGGATACTCGGCATATGAGAGATCTTCCTGTATGTCCAACTCATCCATTGGCAGATGTTCTTCTGGTGTTCTCAAACACTTCTTGAGTTGTGATACGTGGAACACGTCGTGTACATCCGACAATCGAGAGGGTAACTCCAACTGATATGCTACCTCTCCTTTGCGTTCCAGTATCTTGAATGGTCCGATATACCGAGGTGCTAACTTCCCTCTTACTTTAAATCTCCTAAGTCCACGCATGGGTGACACTTTGAGATACACATAGTCTCCCACTTCGAAGACTAATTCTCTTCGCCTTGTGTCTGCATAGCTCTTTTGTCTTGTTTGAGCTATCTTTAGATTATTACGAATCTCTCTGACTTTCTTTTCGGCATCTTTTAGCACTTCAGGTCCAAACACCTTATTCTCTCCTATTTGATCCCAAAATAGTGGAGTTCTACATCTCCTTCCATATAGTGCCTCAAATGGGGACATTTTCATACTTGCTTGGTAGCTATTATTGTAGGAAAATTCTGCATACGGCAAATTCTTATCCCAACTCCTACTATTCTTGAGTGCACAAGCTCTGAGCATATCTTCAAGAATTTGATTGGTCCTTTCGGTTTGCCCGTCAGTTTGTGGATGATATGCAGAACTGAAATTTAATCGAGTCCCCATAGACTCATGTAATTTCTGCCAAAACCTCGAAGTGAACTGTGTACCTCTATCTAATACTATCTTTTTAGGTACACCATGTAGGCAGACTATTCTTGACATATATAGTTCTGCTAGTTTGGAACCATTGTAATTTTCCTTCACTGGAATGAAGTGAGCAACTTTTGTCAATCTATCCACTATCACCCAGATAGAATCATACCCTGTTTGTGTTCTGGGCAATCCCACTATAAAGTCCATCCCTATTTCTTCCCACTTCCATTCAGGTATCTTTAGTGGTTGTAATAACCCTGCAGGCCTTTGATGTTCTGCTTTGACTAGTTGACATGTGTCGCACAATGCCACATGCTCTGCAACATCTCTTTTCATTCCATACCACCAATACCTTGTTTTAAGATCATGATACATCTTTGTACTTCCTGGATGGATAGAATAATCAGAATCATGAGCTTCTTTTAATATTAATTTCTTTATTTCTTTGATGTCTGGTACACATATTCTTTTGCCATGCCATACGATGCCATTCTCATCTTCTCTAAATCCCGGGGCCTTGTTTTCTTTGATCAACTGCTTGATTTCTTTGATCTTTTCATCATTCTGTTGACCATTCCGTATATCTTGTTCCAGGGTTGAATCAACTTCCATTGCTATGGCTTCTGTATGATTCACTAAGCATAGGTTGAGCTTTGCGAACTCTTCACATAGTTGGGGTTGTAGATCTCTTATGGTCAACTTGTTGACATGTGTCTTTCTGCTCAAAGCATCTGCAACCACATTGGCTTTTCCCGGATGATAGTTGATTCCTACATCAAAATCGTTAATGAACTCCAACCATCTCCTTTGCCGAAGGTTTAGATCTGGTTGAGTGAAGATGTACTTCAAGCTCTTATGGTCGGTATAGATCTCAGTTCTTTTACCCATTAGATAATGTCTCCATAACTTCAATGCATGCACCACTGCTGCCAACTCTAGGTCATGGGTAGGATAGTTCTTCTCATGCTTCCGAAGTTGTCGGGAAGCATAGGCAATAACATGTCCTTCTTGCATAAGCACACATCCTAACCCTTGTCCTGATGCATCACAATATACGGAGAATGATTTCTCCATATCAGGCATAACCAAGACTGGGGCAGTTGTTAACTTCTTCTTTAATTCTTGGAAGCTTGATTCACATTCTTGAGACCATATGAAAGCTGCTCCTTTTTCCAACATCTTTGTGAGCGGCTTGGCTATTTTTGAAAATCCTTCAATAAACCTTCTGTAATAGCCTGCCAATCCTAAGAAACTTCGGATCTCCCCAACATTCTCTGGTGTCTTCCACTTCTGCACACCAGATATCTTTTCTGGGTCTACTGCGATTCCTCCTTCAGAGATGATATGTCCCAGAAAAGCAACTTTCTTAAGCCAAAATTCACACTTACTGAATTTGGCATAAAGTTGGTTTTCCCTTAGCTTTTGTAATACTATTCTCAGGTGCTCTTCATGTTCTTTCTCATTCTTTGAATATATGAGGATATCATCAATGAATACCACTACAAATTTGTCCAAATATTTCATGAATACCTTGTTCATAAGGTACATGAAGTATGCCGGAGCATTTGTTAGTCCAAAAGGCATAACTGTATATTCATACAGTCCATACCTAGAAACAAATGCCGTCTTCGGAATATCCGATTCCCTTATCCTTAGTTGATGATATCCGGAACGGAGGTCAATTTTGGAGAATACACATGCACCTCTTAATTGATCAAACAAGTCCTCAATACGAGGTAGAGGATACTTGTTTTTGATTGTCACTTCATTGAGGGCACGGTAATCTACGCATAGCCTCTTGGTTCCGTCCTTCTTTGGTACAAATATGACCGGAGCTCCCCATGGTGAGGAACTGGGACGGATATACCCTTTCTCCGATAACTCTCGGATATGATCCTTGAGTTCTGCTAGTTGTTGGGTATCCATCCGGTATGGTCTTTTATATATAGGAGCAGTACCAGGTACTAGTTCTATAATGAACTCTACTTCTCGGTCCGGTGGCATACCTGGTAACTCCTCGGGAAACACATCCTGGAATTCATTGACCACCTTTATGTCCTCAATAACTACTTCAGTTTTGTTGAGTTGAACATTCCCAGAGGGTACTTGAACAGATGTGAACTCAACCTTAGTTCCATCCGTATGAGTTAGTTCCACTGTCTTTGTTGAGCAATGTATAACTCCTTTGTACTTGGTCAACCAGTCCATCCCCAAGATAATATCTATTCCTTGTGATTCTATCACGATAAGGTTTGCAAGGAATTCTAATCCATTGACTCCTAGCTTTACCTTGGGACATATTTGTTTTGTCTTTATTTCTCCTCCAGGAGAATTCACTAATAACACTCGATTCATAGATGTAATTGGTAATTTGTGCTTGGTTAAAAATTCCTTGGCTATGAATGAGTGTGTTGCACCCGAGTCAAACAGAATGGTAGCAGGATGAGTGTTCGCGGAGAACATACCAATCACCACATCTGGTGCCTCCTGTGCTTCCTCCATCGTCACATGATTCACCTTGCCACGCACAAGATTCTGTGCCTGAGGTGGCTTCTTGTTGGGGCACCGGTTGGCATAATGTCCAATTTCTCCGCAGTTGAAGCATTGCCCCGTGACCTTGTTCATGGGTGCCTTGTTGCCTGTTGGTGCATTTTGAGGGTTTGGCCCTGCAGTACGAGGTTGGAATGCAGGGCGTTGTTGCTGCACTTGTGGTCTCTGCTGTTGTGGTTGGAAAGTTGGGTTCCTAGCAGCAGGGTTATAGTTCCTCTGAAACTGATTGGGAGCTATATGTCGATTCATTGCTCCCGTCGGCGGTGATGAGAAACGGGGCCGACTGTTGCTGCTAGAAGCCTGTCCTTGCCAATTCATTTTCCTCTTTCGTTCTTCGACCAACTTCTGTCTTTTCCTCTCCACTATGAAAGCCTTGTTGATGAGCTTTTGGAAACTTTCATAGTCACTTGAAGACATAGCATATTGTATCTCTGAATTCAATCCTTCAATGAAACAGTCTTGTTTCTTCTCATCAGTATCTATGTCTCCCGGAGCATAGCGAGATAACTGCGTAAACTTAGTGAGGTACTCTCGCACGGACATGCTCCCTTGCTTCAGATTGAGGAACTCCTTCCGTTTGTTCTTGATTTCTCCGGCTGTAACATAGTGATTACGGAAGGCAATTTTAAACTCATTCCATGAGATACCCTCAGGATCCTCATGGGCTTCTTTGTATGCGGTCCACCAGTCAGCTGCAGACCCATATAGTTGGTGAGAAGCAAAGAGCACTCTCTCACGTCCTGGGCATTGTATAATCTGCAACTTGTTCTCAATGTTTTTGAGCCAATCATCAGCTTCCAATGGCTCAATAGCGTTATCGAACTTTGGTGGTTGAGTGCTTAGGAACTCATTCAGTTTTGGTTGGCGTGGTGCATTCTGAATTTGTGGTTGCATGTTGGCCACCACTTGTGTCAGGTTCTGAAGGAGTTGGTTTTGCATGTTCATCATCTGTTGTATAACTTCTCCATCTGCCCTACGTGCAACTCGGGGCTGCCATCCAGGCAAAGGAAACTCTGCAGCCTCATTGTTGTTGTTCTCTTCATTGCGTCTCCTTCTTCCTGCCATCTATTGTAAAAGACTGTGTTTAAATTTAAGGTATAGATGTTCTCTTAGATGTATTGTGTTGTATGCTTACTTCATCCATTCTATACAAGAGTTACTAGAGTTTCTACTTCGTTTAATAAATGGTCATGACTGAATCAAACTAAGCAGTTATATTCCTTAATAGATATTTACATACACTAACGTGGTTGTGAACATCAGCCTATAGCTTTCACAACTCACGTTCATCCACTAGCATACATTACATCATCATTTAAACAAGTTCACTAATCAAACATCACATACTAGTCAATACATTACCATACATACGTACTACACGAATTACTACATGAACAAGGACACCTATCCTAGTTGTCCCCTGGGTTCTGTGCATCCTCCTGCGGGTTCCCACCATCACCACCTGGGTTGCTAGCCTCTGACTCCGCTGTGGAGGCCTCAGGTGCTGGAGAAACATGAGGGTGTTTGGCTGCCCTACGGTCTGGAGAGTCCGGAGTCCAAGTGTCTCCATCCGAAGCATAGAGATCACTCACCTCCCCATCCCTCATCCTCATCAGTCCACGCATGATGGCCTCCGACTTCTTCAGGAGGTCCCGGACGTCTTGGAGTTCCTGTTGGCAGTTTTGTAGCCTCGCACTGACGTCCACCCCTATCTGAAGACTCATGTCCATCTGCACCACATCACAACCTTCTTGGAGAGGCTCATAGTTGAACGTCGCGCTTCCACTTTGTCACCGGGGAATGTACATGTATTGGGTCCCCTCAAGGCGGCCACGGTTGGTGTAGCTTTGGCAAGTGATTGCCTCCCAAGTGGCATCCTTCTCAGCCTCTGCCATAGTAGACCTCCATGCTGGCGAGTTGTGTATCTTGAGCAGCTTGTTCTCATGGTAGATCCTCGCCTGTGACTTCCACTCGTCTCGCTCTGTGCGAGAGACTCGAGTGGTGTCATACTGTACCTCTAGCTTGCCGGTGTAACCAGCACAGCGAAGGAGGTGTCTAAGGCGATCCACCATGCCTCTAGTGGACTCCCCGTGGGTCTGGTAGGTGGCGGGGTTGTCCACTTCCTCAGTAGTGCGCTCAGCCAGCTGGTGTCGAGGAACTCGTCCTCCGGTGGACTTACGAGCCGTGAGACGTGTGCGTGCCATCTGTTTCAAGGAAAATTTTAAAATGTGTTAGAAATAAACAATAATATAATTTTGAGTATAGAAGAGGTTAGACAACATATATAATTTAAATAATCCTCCTTTTAACAAAATATTTAGTAAAATAGTTTTTAATAAAATAGTGATGTCTATCTCGTCCATTTCTATCTAGGTTTGCGTCCTACGGGCAACCTTGGCTCTGATACCACTTTGTCACACCCGATATTCCATAAGGAACACCGAGCATATACTCACATGTATGCCAGGATCAGTTGATTCATACATGTGCCGACAAAAGTGTAATATCATTATATTACAAGCCAAGTTCAACGTACAATATAATATTACATCATAATACATGAAATAATAACTAAGAGTATCTTTACACCATAACACGACAGCGGAAGACTACAACGTGGTGCTCCAGTTCCACAGGCGTTGCCCGGGGGTTACGCCAACCTAGAACAGCTCCTCGGGATCGAAGTATTCCTCGTCAAAGTCTACGTCTTCATTTGCACCTGAACCAACATATGATATCCAACAAAAGCAAGTTTGAGTACCCAAGGTACTCAGCAAGTGTAGGAAAGAATGTTATGAAGGCCAATAGCAAGGGAAGGCTAACATGGTTAAGCACTATGCATTAATCCTAAGCCTTAGATTTGATTAGCAACCTATCTTACTAAGTGTAAATCCCACCATCATCATAATTAAGTCATTAATGTTAGGTTACACCACCCAACAACCTCTTTTGACTCACAACCATGTTTCTCTAATCATGGACAAGTCCAAGCCGCTCTTGACCGTGAGCACGGCTGTCATGACAGTTTGGTTCTCTGCAGAGATTGTACCACTTTACCCACAAGTAGTGATTTCATCCCCTGTTGCCAGGTGGACTAAGAAACCTCCCTGATATCCGTGGTTGCAAGCCACATTACACACTTCCTTTGGTGTGCGATCAGGAGATCACTACATGGCCTTTACAAAGGGTCTACCGGCAAGTACAAGCCCACTGAGGTTTCACCGCTGTAGTTCCTGGGAGTAACCCTCCCCTACAGAAGCCCCCTCTTGAGCCTTGCAGTTCCCGGGGCAGTCAAAAATGGACTCCCATTCCCCGCACCATCCAAACACTCATACTATACCGGCAAACTCCTAATTAATTGGCCAAGCTGCCCCATCTCAGCCTTGTGGTGGCACTGTAAAGCCGGGTTAACTGTTCCATGAACCGGTCCTTAGAATCTAGGACAGGCACTAACTCATTCCCGAGTCTCGTGCACGAAGCACCAACCAAACAACCAGCCTGTCTAGATTCATAACCACATGACACATACACTTGTGTCTTTCATATAATCCACAAGACTAGTATCAACTACGTTTCATTCATCTCTAAAGTTCTAAGCATGGCTAAGCACATAAAATGATAACCATCAAGTCCTATCTAATTTCCCTCCATGGTTTTGCAAGGAAAGATATAGCAATGAAACTATGGAAACATCCTACACTGGGTTTCATATTAAAGACATCATGCAAATAATCTAACTATTCATCCTAGAATAGGAACAAAGTGATCAAGGAACACTTGCCTTTGAATGTAGAGGGATTTACTTCAAACTCTTGATCTTGAAGATTGGGAATTAGTTCTTGGGTTGGTTCTATCCATGCATTTGCACCCACAAAACAGTAACAAACATGCCATAAGGATCATATCAAGTCATTTCAATCACATAGATTTGATTACACACATGCAACTATTGGTTTCTTGTCATTTTATGTGAGTTAGAAGGAAAATATGTTTCAATTGGCTACCTATATTCTTTTGATTTTAGTATTGTCACATCCAAACACTCATTTTCAGTTTGTAAGATGATTTGAATAAATTTTAGAATTTATTAATGTATATGTGTATTTATTATAATTAATTAAATCCTAGAAATCATTTAAATTATTATTATAATACTTTTCAGAACCCATACTTTTATTTTTCTACAATTCAGAACCTATTTAAGTATTTAGAACAGTTCTTACAATTTTTCTTAAATATATTTTATTTTTATCTATTTTTCAGTATTTATTTAATACTTTAAAATTCATTTTCAGTTATTTAAATAATTATTCTGGGCTACAGAAACTTAAAATGCATAAAACATAAAAACAGAATAGTATTGTGCTGTTTAATAAATTTCTACAATTTTTCTGATATTTATATTATTTTTATTTAAATTTTCAGAGTTAATTGTCACTAAATAATTAATTTCAGCATTTGTAAACTGTTAGTTTTAATTTCAGAATTTTTATTTTGTTCATAATGTTTTAATAGTACAAAAAATAAATTTCTAACATTTTCCAGAATTCATTTAGCCTTATTTGATTATTTACAGAATTAAAAACAAACTTTTAAACTGATTTGGGTTGATTTGTAATAAATTCAAATTTTCTGGGGTTCAAATTGAATTTACTAAACTGTTCTATCAATTTCCATAATGTTCAGGGGCTAATTAGCTATTTCACAGTGAGTCTCAAATTTTCTATAAGCCTAGGGTCGGTTCTGTGAATTTCAGGGGCTGTTTCCTAGTTATTTAAATCTCCAGGGACCTCTCTGTGAATTTCCTAACGTTTATAACTGTTTTGAATGTGGGCCGTTGGATCTGAGATCAACGGCCCAGATTTAATTGACCGAACCGGTATCGGTTCTTTTATTTCTAACCGTCCACTTCACATCCGAGGGTCCAGAGGCGGCCACGTCGCCTCCCCCCCCTTCTTCTTCGCGGCCGGCGGCTGCGCGCGCCGGCGAGCGGCGGCGGCCTCGCCGGAAATATCGGGTTTCGCCGTTTCTTCACTATTTCATGATCTACTCGCACCAGAAGAGAGAGGGGAGAGTGGGGAACTCACCTAGGGGAGTTTTGGAGATCGAATTCGGCCCGAAAGGTGGGATCGACGGCGACCGAGAGCAACTCCGGCGATCTTCGTCGATGATGATTTCCAGGCTCTTTTCCTCAGGGAATTTGATCGGGAATCCTCTCTGGGGGTGGTTGGAGTACGTAGGAATCACTAGAATCGAAGATCTCCGAGCGTTTTCGAGAAATTCGACTTTGGGGCGGTTTTTCAAATCGGGAGAAGTGAGTGGGTTTCGGTGGGGGAAAATGACCGGGGTTGGGCTGGTTTTATAGAGAGGGGAATGGTGGCGGTTGTGCGGCGCCGGTTGGCGAAGGGACGCGCGAATTTGGACATGTGCCGGCGGTTTCCTCCACATGTGATAATAAAGCGGAAATGAGGGGGAGAGAGGAAGAGAGGTGGCGGTTTTGGAGGGAAAAGGGCCGACGGCCGGGCTGGGGCGAGGAAGGGGGAGGGGGTTTACCCATTTGGTGAAAAGTTCGGGTATTACACTCACCCGTTGCCTTCCGGTATTTCTTACTGGTGGGCATGCCAGTGTGCCAAAAGTTGTAGAAGAAACAGACATGCATTTCTTTGGATGTAGTCGCATAAGCTTAGTGATGTCCTTTCTTTGTTTATTTTTTAAAATTATGTTTTTTCTTGCTCCAAGAAATTCGTGCAACAATGACTATTGTATATATAGCGCAATTGTTGTTACGGCAGATTGCCTGCTCAGCGAGGATTGGCGCATCTGGACAAATGCCTGTTATATGACCAAGAGGACACCATGGGAAAACGAATTATTGTCGTGGGCCAGCAATATTTTCGTGGTACTTACAAAAATACGTGTATTTTCGTGAGCCGTTGTCTAGCTCACAAAAATAGAGAGTATTTTTGTGGGTAAAAAGTACGGCTCACGAATACAGAGGGTATTTTCGTGGGCCAAAAACATGACTCACGAAAATAGACAGTAATTTCATGGGTTTTGAGACGGGCTCACGATAATAAGCTTATTTTCATGGGTTGTTGACAGACTAACAAAAATAAGTCTTATATGGACCGTACTCACCAGGCCCGGTCTTATTCCTTGCGCCGCCACCCCCAACCACCGCGCTTCCGCTCCCAACCGCAGCGCCGCTGCCCGGCTTCGATCGTGTGTTGACTGCCCGCCGCTACCCAGCTTCGACCATGCGCTGACTGCCGCGCCGCCGCCAGGCTTCGACCGTGCCCCGACTGTCGCGCCACCTCCCGGCACCTGTAACGACCCCTAGTACATAGTTACTATTAGCCTTGCTGTAAGTACTGCTTTACTTGTAATGAGATGATTAAGGAGTGGAGAGATGGGAGGGGAGGACCACAGGGGCTACGCCCCCTTGCTACGTGTGGATGAACAGACCCTGTATGGGACATACCTTTACAACAGAAAAACAAACCAGAGATTCGAGCGACGGGATTCCCCTTCTCTCTCGCCAACGTTGAGTGCTCGCCGACGACAAAGATGGTCCTCACGTCCTGGAATTGGCACCAGCGACCACGGGGTACCACACTTGGTAGCAGAGCCTGGTTATCGGGCGGCGGCGGAAGGAGCGAGGGAGCTGTGACCTTGAGCCGTAAAATCCAGGGTGACAGAGTCGGGAAATCACAATCATCGCCGATTCTCTCTCATGACTTCCACCCTGGTTGGTTCGGGTTGTAGCCCAAGACGGCGCCGGCGAAGCCATCTGTGCAGACGCGGTACATCCTTGATGTGATGTCCTCTGCCACGAAGATCGAAGACGATCGTTTGGGGAAGGTGATGGAGAGATTGGAGGTCATCGCACAGAGGCTGGAGGAGGTGGATGAGGTACAGAGGCAGATGCTCGGGCAGCAAGCGCTCACGGCGAAGGTGATGGAGCAGGCGGGCCGGGAGCGAGGCATACTGTTCAAGCAAGTGGCGGAAACAGCGAAGAGGGTGGTGGACCTTACGCTGGAAAGGATGGCGGCGGAGATGGAGAGATTTTCGGAAGATCGATATTTGAGTGACGATCGGGCTGATCGTGGCGGCGGTGATGATCGGAGATATTGGGATGGCGGGGCTGATCAGAGGGAGCAGTCTCGATAGGATGGTCGAAGAGGGAGGTGCTTGGGTGATGATCGCAGGAGTTGGGAGGGCAGGCGACGAGATCACCAGAGCGAGGCATCTGAACGCAGGGGAGCATTACGGGGAAGAGGTGCCCATTCTGACCACATAAGAGGCAGAGGGGATTCAGTGAGAGGAGATAAGTCCATGATCAAATTATCTTTCCCCAAGTTTTCAGGTTAGAACCCATCCATTTGGATTGATAAGTGCGTTGACTACTTCACAATCTATAATGTGCATGAGTCTATTTGGTTGAGAGTGGCTACTATACACATGGAAGGCAATGCAGCCCGTTGGTGCCAGGTTTATAAATTGACAGAAGGGTTGGGATCATGGGGTCAGTTTGTCGATGCACTCAAAGAAAAATTTAGCACGTTTGAACATTCAAAATCTATGTATGACTTGTTACACTTACGTCAAACTGGTACTCTTGAGGAATATATTGCTGCCTTTGAAGAACCCCGTTATGCAATGGAAATACATAACCCTGACCTTGATGAAACCTTCTTTGTGACACAATTCATCAAAGGCCTGAAAATGGAGTTACAAGGTCAGGTTCTGGCACAAGTACCTACATCAGTAACAAGAGCTACCCTTCTGGCAAGACTCCAGCAGGACATTCAAGAGAGAAGTAAAAACAGACAAAGGAAACAACAGTTCCCCAACAGGTATCCTCTGCTGCCCAAGGCCGACTGGCGAACGATAGGGAGAACTCAGGAATTCTCCAAAGAGAGACAACTGAGAGACTACAGAAGAATGCATGGTCTCTGCTATGTGTGTGGGGAAAATATGAACCAGGCCACCTAGCTAAATGCCCCAAGAGAGTCCAGCTCCAGTGAAACACCTTATCAGTCGATGACCTAGAGATGGTATTAACTGATCAAGTTTTATCTCAATTGGATGCTGAAGACAGGCACTCTAAAGAAATGGACACCCTGTCTATCCATGCTATTTCAGGCACCGAAGGGAAGGACTGTCTACGTCTGAGAGCACTGTTGAAGAAAAAGGCCTTCTTACTTCTGGTGGATTCAGGCAATTCCTCAACCTTTATCAACTCAGGATTTATCAACCAAGCTGGATTAATCACTCAGAAATGCCCACCTGTTACAGTAAAAGCAGCAAATGGTGATCACATTGTCAGTGACACGTGGGTTCCTCAAGTACAGTGGTGGTGTGCCGGCAAAACAATCATAACAGATATGAGAGTTTTACCATTGGGGGGACATGATGCCATCCTAGATTATGATTGGTTGAAGGCTCACAGTCCAATGGTCTGTGACGGGGATCGGAAGACACTACAGTTTCAGTACATGGGACACCAAATTGAGTTAACTGGGATTCATCACCCTAGTCAGTCTGTCCTGACTGAGCTGTCGGCAAACCAATTAGACAAATGGATCTTGGGGAATGATGTTTGGTCACTAGCCTTTGTGCACCCCAATCATCAGAACACGGCCATGGAAATTAAGACAGATACTTGCTCAGTTATAGAACCTGTTCTGCAGGAATATCAGGATATTTTTGAGGAACCCAATTCCCTACCCCCAGTCAGAGACTTTGACCATGTAATATCCTTGGTCCCAAGGGCTATTCAAGTCAATGCAAAATTGTTATACTATGTAATTATGTGGGTAACCCAGAGGCAGTTTAGTCATTAGTGAGGGATTAGGGTTAGGGGTAGTTTAGTCTTTTCCCCTCACCTAATCCCTCTATATAATGGACCCTGTTGACACGACCCCACTGGTCCTGTCGAGCCAGGATCACGCTGAGGGGTGCTGCGTTGCACAACACCGTATAACACACGTCAAAGGTACAAAGCGGAAGCGGAAGCTTTATTACATAAACAAGTTTATCAACATGTTTACATCAAAATAAGTTTAGTCCACACTCGCGGGCGTAGACTAAGCATCAAGTGCACGTTCAGCCCTCGAACGTGTCCTTGCTAGCACACACGCACACTAACTCTGCGGCGTGCACGACTCCCACTCGACGGGGTTCCCCTCCTGGGGTTCCGTCTCCTCTTCGGGAGTCCCTTCCTCATAGAACCCTGCAAAAGCTTCAAACACAAGCAGTGAGCACGAAGGCTCAGCAAGTCTGACCCGTCTCACCTAAACATGAAACTTCTACATGAGGGTGATGGGTTGCATGAGGTAAAAATCATTTGCAAGGACTCGCCTAATTAGTAGAACCTTACTTTCAAGTTTTAGCAGCAGGTTGTGGAGAACTTTACGCTAAGGCACATGAGAGAGCCGCAATCAAACAAGAAACGCATTTCTCTCATGTACTTTGCCCAAAGTTGAAAAGAACTTTAGTTAGCACTAAGCTACAACATATCATTAACAATCAATATCCAACTTTCAATCAGCAACATTTTAACATGTAACTAGCCTGTTCTTTCTACGTCACGGTACAGTGAACAAGTGGTACTCACTGACCGCGAGGGACGGCGATTATAATCGATTTACACCTGCAGGGTTACCCGAACAACCCGTCACGTACGCCCGTACTCGATGTTGCCTACAACAACCATCACGGACGCCGTACGCGACTACCTTTCACCCGTTAGCCAAATATTGAACCGGTCCCATCGTCCCGAGCAAGAGGTCCCTGCACGCGCATCTCTGTGCCGCCAGCTGATTTACACCTCGAGCTCTCAACCTACCCTCTGAACGACGGGCAATGCCTCAATACCCAGCTACCCGAGTTACATCAGTTTCCCGGTTCCCATATAGCCGGTAGGTCTTCGGTACTGTTCTAGCTTGTTCAACAGGCCCGCACACGGCTCGGTCCTCAATCGACACAAGCGGAGCTACAGCACACAGGCCCCAAAGTCCTGCTGCCCTTACTCTCCGCTCGGTCTCATTTTCTTGCCATGTGTTTCATGTGCTATCTCTACCCGAGCAATGTGCCTCTAGCCTATTCTCGCGAGTAGTTCCAACTACTCGACTTGTACCGAATCCTACTCTATCCTAGCAATGCAGTGGCTAACGGGGTTTGCAATCCTAAACCCCAACCCATGGTTTTCTTGGCTATGCAGTGGGGTTTCCAAACAAGACTCTGATGCACAACATAAAGAAAACAAGTATGTGCTCAAAACAATAAAAATTTATAAAATGGTTAATGCAAACCGGGGCTTGCCTTGCTGCTCTTGGTCGTAGGCTAGCTGTTCCTCCGGAGTAACGAAGTCTAGGACTTCGGGTTCCTCCTCGACCTTAGCGACTACATGATAAGAACAATGTATGTATTAATTAAATGCTTTTGTATTAACTTTGAAGTTGTGAAGTCTATAACCTTTACTAGATAGACCTAATGACTGTGAAACTTTTACTGTGGCTTGGTTACAACCTAAACAGAGACTTGGTCAAGTTTTAGTTGCAGCAAAGCTCATTTGAGCCCTCCACAAATAATTATGTCCTTGACCTTAATTAAAGGCTTTTAGGGTGTTCTAGGTATTTTCATGAAACAAACTATGACTTTCTGAAAACTAGATTTTCAGAGGGTTCTAATGGAATTGGTCTCACTTAATTTGGAAGTCTCTAACTAAAGATATGAGCTAAACAATTTCAGAGAAAATTCTGAAAATGTTTCTGAACATTTTCTATTTTCTCTGGAACAGTTTTACTAATCACACCATTAGGTGGACTAAATGAGCTCAAATGGATCTGAAATTTTTATGGTAGCTCAATGATATTTTGGTGAACATCTCAGCAAAATTTCAGGATTTTCCGCCAAAGGATTCTCCAGTTAAAATTCCTAACAGTTTAAACTTTAAGGAATTAATTCTGGAGAATTAAGGAATCTCATGAAGTGACACTTGATTTTCTGGAAAGTACTCAAAGAGCTGAATCCAGCAAAATTTGGTTCACTCAATTTGGAGCTTTCTAGCCAAAGTTATAAGGATTTGAAGTTTGAAGGAAATCTGAAAATCGGGGAAAAGTTTAAACTCGCGCGTGGGCCCAGGAGACACGCGTCGCACGCCGAAGCGACAGCACACCGCGGCCCACAAGGCTTTTGCGCGCCAGCACACCCGATCCCGGCCACAGCCGGATCCCGATTCAAAATATCGGCCGCTGACAGCTGGGGTCCACCCCCTTCTTCAACCTCGCGACACCCGCGCTCCGCCGCCGAGGGCCCTCGCCGGAGAGCTCGCCGCCGGCTGCTGTACAGCTTCAAACTTCTTGATTCTGGCCGCCCCTGCCTACTTTTACTTGGGGAACATGATCCGAGGGTCAGCTGCTCATGACAACGGCCGGAGCATGGTCGGCGACGAGCCGCCATATCGGAACGACTTCGGCCATGACGGCTGACGCTCCTAGTACCTCAGCTACTTGGGAAATCGGTCGGGGAGCATCAGTGGACCTCAGAGAAGGTCGACATGAGCTCGAGGCAGCTCGGGGAAGGCCCGAAATAGGTCCTCACCGTGCGCCCGATACCCCCCGTGCGTTCCGCCATCAGTAGACCTTGAATTACGCCGGGCACAGAAGTCCTCCGGCCCAGAGTTGTGAAGGCAACTTGTGCGTCACCGTGTCTAGTTCGTGTGGGAGTGGCCTGAGGCCCTCTAATCCTTTCTAGAGCACGAATTAAACAGAATCGTACCCGAGGGTCGTTCTGCACACAGAAAGGGGAAAAGTGGAAATTCGCCGCCGGTGAGCAACCACTCGAGCTGTGGCTCGGGGATGAGCAGCACCGATCACTTGCGCGTCCAAGGGTGCCTTGGCTCGGGCGTGACAACGCCCAGGTTGGGCTGTCCACGAGAGCCCGAGGTGCGGCGGTTTCCAGTTCCGAGTTTGATCTTTCGGCACAGCCGATATCACTCGGTTTCAATCGATTTCTATCAATGGAAAGGATGGAGGATGGTTGCTAGTACCTTGCTGGGACCTTGGAATGGACAGAGGAAGCTGCGATCAGCTCGATCCAGCAGGAACTCGAGCGCCGGTGATGGCAGTGGAGAAATGGATCGTGCACGTCGGCAGCTCGGGGAATGGCGACTGAAGCACGCCGGGGAGGGAATAAATAGGCCGGTCGGCCG
Source organism: Neostapfia colusana (assembly GCA_030760725.1). Taxonomy (NCBI): domain Eukaryota; kingdom Viridiplantae; phylum Streptophyta; class Magnoliopsida; order Poales; family Poaceae; genus Neostapfia; species Neostapfia colusana. The sequence goes on from JASWHV010000007.1 coordinate 112,927,199, forward strand.
GTCTCCGGCTTGGGGCACGCAGCAGGAGCTGGCGCCGGCTGCCCCCTTCGGTGGCGCGCGCGCACAACAGCCGGGAACCGACTGAACTGTGGTTCAGTCGGTTTGCTTTGAGGCTGAGGCTGACATGTGGGTCCCACTCCTCTTTTAACCTCTGAAATTTATTCCTAACAGCTGTGGTAAACAGTGAACCCTATTCTACCCTTGGCAACTCAAATTATTCACCCAAGAGCCATTTGAATTGATCAAAGTTCAAATGAGGTTTGGTTTGAATGAATTTCAGCACAAGTGCAGTTTGAAATTCAAATAAAGTTTGAATTTCTCCCCCTTAGCTCATGTCAAGATCAACTCCAAATGGAGTGAAAATTGGTGTGTGAGCTCACAAAAATGTGCTGAGCAAGAATATGCCTTCCACTTTTAAATTCAGTGGGTGAAAACAGTTTGAATTTGAATATGTTTTCAAACTGCCCCTTTCCTATCTACACCCAAGATGACCTCAAAAATGTTTTGAATTTGGGTGAAACTTGGCATGGACATCCTTGGCAAAGTGTAGGAGTTTTCATATGTCCAGCCCATCTATATCACATGTGGGAAGTACCACTTTTGCAATGTGTGAGTTTGTTCCCTAATGAGCATGTTGATAATTGTTACTTGCTCTTTATTTGTGTTCATCATTTTTCCTCAAATGAGGTGTGTGGTGTGGGGATGAACACTGCAAATGGGTGTCAAAAACTGAGGCCCTTACATTCCTCCCCCCTTAAAAGAATCTCGTCCCGAGATTATAAGGTGAAAATGAGAGAGAGGACGGTGGAAAAATTACCGGATATGCGACGTGAGAAAGTCGGGGTAGTTAGTGCGAAGGAATTCTTCGCTCTCCCATGTCGCTTCATCCATGGAGTGATTACTCCACAGAACCTTGTAGAACCACAACGTACGGTTGCGTGTGGTTCGGGCCTTTTCATCAATAATCTGCACCGGTTCCTCCCGATAGGTGAGATCCGGTTGCAGTTCTTCAATGTCTTCCAGCTGAACGGTAGTTGATAGCTTGAGACACTTCCTCAGCTGGGAAATGTGAAAGACGTCGTGCACACCGGAAAGTGCTTCTGGTAATCTTAGCCGGTATGCCACCGATCCACATCTTTCGGTAATCTGGAATGGACCGATGAATCGGGGTGCTAACTTTCCTCTCACCCCAAATCTGTTTACGCCCTTCATTGGAGACACTCGTAGATATACGTGGTCTCCAGCTTCGAATTGTAACGGACGCCTTCTCCGGTCCGCATACTGTTTCTGTCGGGATTGAGCGGCTTTTAGGTTCGCTTGAATTAATCGAACCTTTTCTTCCGCGTTGTTGACAAGATCAATCCCGAAGGTAACCCTCTCGCCAGACTCACACCAATTCAATGGTGTGCGGCATTTTCTCCCGTATAGCGCCTCGTAGGGCGCCATCTTGATGCTGGCTTGGTACCCATTGTTGTACGAGAACTCGGCTAACGGCAAGTGATCATCCCAGTTCTTGCCGTGGTCGATAGCGCAAGCTCGTAGCATGTCTTCTAAGATTTGATTTACCCGCTCCGTTTGCCCATCCGTCTGCGGGTGGTAGGCTGAACTACGGATCAGCTTCGTCCCCAAGGCAGCGTGGAGCTGCTCCCAAAAACGGGACACAAATAAAGTGCCCCGGTCCGATACGATAGTACGGGGTACGCCGTATAAGCATAGGATCCGTGAGATGTACAGTTCAGCGTACTTCTTGGCGTTGTAGTTGGTGTTGACCGGGATGAAATGGGCAACTTTGGTGAGCCGATCGACGATCACCCACACAGAATCATGTTTCTGTAAGGTGGTGGGTAAACCGACGACGAAATCCATGCTCACGTCCTCCCACTTCCAGGCAGGAATGCCCAGTGGTTGCAGCAGTCCCGGTTTCCGCATGTGGTCTGCCTTCACCCGTCGACATGTATCACACTCGGACACGTATTTTGCAGTCTCTCGCTTCATCCGTGTCCACCAAAACTTGCTTCTGAGTTCTTGATACATCTTGTTGCTGCCGGGGTGAATAGAAAACTTTGATAAGTGAGCCTCATCAAAGATTTTCTTCCGTAACTCCGGGTTTCGGGGTACGACGATCCGGTCCTTGAACCATAGGACGCCGTCTCCGTCCTTCCGGAAACATTTCAACTCCCCACTGTCTACACGTCTCCGTAAATGTGACATGCCCTTGTCATTCTTCTGGGCTGCCGCTATCTCTTCACGGATGGTGGGGATCAAAGCTAGGTTGTAGAGAGCTCCGTGTGGAATCACATGGAGTGGTGGTTCGCTCTCTCCCAACGGTGTGATGGTCAGATTATTGACGTGTGACTTGCGGCTTAGCGCGTCTGCCACAACGTTTGCCTTGCCCGGATGATAATGGATCTCTATCTCGTAATCCTTTATCAGTTCTAACCATCTTCGTTGCCTCATGTTCAGCTCCTTCTGAGTGAATATGTACTTGAGGCTTTTGTGGTCGGTATATAAATGTACGAGGTTACCGAGTAGGTAGTGCCTCCACATTTTCAGTGCGAGTACCACGGCAGCGAGCTCCAAGTCGTGAGTTGGATAATTTTGCTCATGATTCCTAAGCTGCCGTGACCCATACGCGACCACCCTTCGGTCTTGCATCAACACACATCCGAGCCCAATGCCGGATGCATCGCAGTACACATCGAACGGTTTTGTTGTGTCTGGCTGCGCCAAAACCGGTGCTGATGTCAGGTGCTTGACTAAAGCCTTGAATGCTGCTTCACATGCTGGACTCCAAACATATTTGGTAGCCTTCTTCAGCAGCTCTGTCATTGGCTTGGCAATCTTCGAGAAGTTCGGAATGAACCTCCGATAATATCCCGCGAGTCCGAGGAAACTCCGTACCTCATGAACAGTTCTCGGGGATTTCCAATTCAGCACTTGCGTGATTTTGCTCGGGTCCACAGCGATACCCTCCGCTGAGATGATATGCCCGAGGAAAGGCACTTGCGATATCCAAAACTCGCATTTGCTGAACTTTGTGTATAACTTGTGATCCCGCAGCCGTTGCAAGACTATACGCAGATGTTTCTTGTGATCTTCCTCCGACTTGGAATATACCAGGATGTCGTCGATGAAGACCACGACAAACTTGTCCAGCTCCGGCATGAACACCGAGTTCATTAAGTACATGAAGTGAGCTGGAGCATTGGTGAGGCCAAAGGACATGACCAGGTACTCATAAAGTCCGTACCTTGTCGAAAAAGCTGTCTTTGGAATGTCCTCAGCCCTGATCTTAATCTGATGGTACCCGGATCTTAAATCCATCTTGGAAAAGACCTTTGCTTCGACCAACTGATCAAACAACATGTCGATCCGTGGCAACGGGTACTTGTTCTTGATGGTTACGGCATTTAATGGACGGTAGTCCACGCAAAGCCGCAATGTTTCATCCTTCTTTTTGACAAATAATGCCGAACAGCCCCATGGCGAGGAGCTCGGCCTAATAAAACCCTTCTCCAGAAGGTCCGTGAGCTGAGTCTTCAGTTCAGCCAACTCCTTGGGCGCCATCTTGTACGGCCTTCGGGATATTGGCATGGTTCCCGGTGCAAGTTCAATCTTGAACTCCACCTCTCTATCGGGTGGCATCCCCGGCAAATCATCCGGGAATACATCAGGGAATTCTCGGACCACTGGAATGTCTTCCAATCTGATGGTTGTGGCTTGATAGACACTTGGAAGTTTTATTTCTGGACTGTCCAGAAATAATGAGTGAGAACCGTGCACTCCTGAGTTTAAGTGCACGACTCGGAGGACGGTGTCTAAAACAGCGCCGTGGCGGTTTAACCACGACATCCCTAGGATGACATCGACCTTCTGTCCCTCTAAGATAATGAGAGACGTGGGGTACACTCTACCCGCTAAGCATAATGGTGCTTTGGAGACCATTACGCTTGCTGAAATCTTCCCACCCGGTGAACAAATTAAATATGGACTATCGGTGGGTAGTATTGGCAAGCTGTGTTTAGCAATGAAAGCTTGGCTAATAAAATTATGCGTGGCGCCTGAATCAAATAGTACTATAGCCGGATGCTGGTGGAGTTGGAACATACCCGCAAGGATTGGCTCGCCCTCCGGCACGTCCTCAATGGCAAGCTGGTGGACAGTACCGGGCCTAGGGTTTGCCCGCCGCGCATTAGTAGGGTTCCGGGGTTGATTCCTCCCCGGAAACTGTGGTACCACTCCGCCGCCTTGCCTCTCCGGGCAACTGCTCGCGAAGTGTCCTGGACGACCACACTTGTAACATGTGGCCGCTGCTGGTGGAGTACTCGGGGAACGAAAGCCCGGCATGCGTTGCGGAGGTGCAAACGCACGCGGCATCGCCCGCTGCTGCTGCTGTTGTTGCAGTGGTGCTGGCAGTGCCGGCCGGAATGCCGGTGAAGAATACGGCCGACCGCGGAACGGCATCGACCGCTGTGGTGGCTGCCAGCGCGGACCTGATGGTGGGCGATTCACCATCCGAAACTTCTGAGAAGGACCGCCTCCTTCTCCGCTGCTCTGCGGCGCGCTTCGCTTTCGCTCTGCCGCCGCCAACTCCTTGCCGGAGTCTTCCTGAACAATCGCAGCATCAATTATGTCGTTGAGGCTGCCGCGATTGAACATCGCCAGCTTGTCCTTCAGGAGCGGGTTAAGCCCCTGGTAAAAGTGGTCCCGCCGCTTCTCGTCCGTATCTGCGTGATACGACGCGTAGAGTGCGAGATCGTTGAACGCTCTGGAGTACTCCAGCGCGTTCCGGCTCCCTTGTTGCAGGTGTAGGAATTCCTGCGTCTTCCTCTTCATCAAACCGGGCGGTATATGATAGGCCCGGAAGGCCGTCCGAAACTCTGCCCAGGTCATCACTCGGTCGGTGGGTTGTGAAGCACAAAAGTTGGCCCACCACGCGCTCGCGGATCCTTGGAGCTGCTGGACCGCGAACTGAGTCTTGCGCTGCTCGCTGATTTGGAGCAGCCCGAACTTCATCTCTATGGCGCGGAGCCAGTTGTCCGCGTCAAGTGGTTCATCCGCCCTTGAGAATACAGGGGGATGAGTCGCCAGGAAGTCGGAGTAGGAGCTCTGTTGGCGCTCCTCGCGATCTTGACGTCTCTCTGGGCGAGACGTATTGGCGATGAGAGTCTGCAGCAACTCTGTGTGCTGCTGATGCGAGCCCGCCATTGCCGCGACAATGTCGGCCAATGTAACCGTTGGTAGTGGCGGTGGCGGGGTTTGCTGTTGCTGCTGCTGCTGCTGTCCCGAGGAGTCCTCGGGAGGTGGTTGGGAGGTCTCTCCCCCTTGGCTAGTACCTCCAACATCGGGGTTGGCACGAGTACGCGTCATTCTGAAATTCAACACAGCAGCAATTAGCACATGTCTTACTCAAAATTCCATAAACAGGAGTAAGTATTGGAGCGACGCATGATTAACTTGCACAACATTCACATATATTGATAAAGCATAAACTTTATACAAGATACATTATTCTCGGATCTCCGAGAAGTCGTGCTCATGTCGTCACTACCTATACATACGCTACTGTCTACACGACATGTCACCGATTACAAAAGTTGGGTTACGCTACCTTAGCTGCCCTACTTGGCAACCGTAACCCCCTACTCGGAGTAAAATTCGACCTCCTGTGGGTCGTCCTCCTCCGGTACTTCTGCTGGTGGCTCTGGATCTACCACCTCTTCTCCCATTCCGGGTTCTCCCATTGCTGGAAGACCCAAGACCACCGGTATGCCTAACACCGGGGGCACGAGGTCCTGCAATGCATGCACCTCGTCCATAGCCTGGTTGTAGTCCTCTTCCCAGCCTTGTCCTTCCTCAATAGCGTCGTCCCGCTCTTGAGCAAGGTCCTCATTCTGCTGGGTTAGGGTCTGCACCAGCTCTTGCAACGCCGCAATGTCAACACGGCTCTTCTTCTTTGCCTTCTTCAGACGACGCAACTGATTGTGTTGTTCATTCAGTCGCTTGATCGTCGGAAGGAGCACATTGCGGAGTGCACTGTGAGCACTCTCAAAATGATCTCCACGGCTTGTGCTCTCCTTGAGCTTGGTGGCGAGATGCTCCGTATGAACAGCTTGGCTGTCCATCACAGCGTTTCCCGCCCAAATTTGGAGGCTGAGATTTGCCTCCGCGGGGTTGTACCTTGGGCAACTCGGGTTTGTTGCCTCTAGGTACCTCTCTTCCCACACATGCTGAGCTCGTCCCTCCACCGGAACGAGTGCGTATGGAGTTCCCTCCATAGCCTGTACGTGTAGTTGGCAGAAACGTGACATAGTGTCACGGGCTGCCACTTGCCACATCCCTTCCGGTTGTCTTCCTCTCACCGTGACGGTGAATGGCACCCAACCGGGTGGCGTAGGCCCTGCAGGAACCTCGACATGGATCGTCCACGTCTTGTTCCCCTCTTCGCCTTCTTCCTTGGCGAAGTATTGCGGCATCTGGTTGTACCCGAAATATTGGAGCATTAGCCACAATGCTCCCGGGTAGCCGCTACGGTCAGAGCAGTGGGAAACTACCCACCCGTTCTCCAACCGTTTATCTGCTGCCATCTGTAAAAATATATTTGAGAAATATCAAATATTTATTTAAACAGTAAACCATTAAGTTATAACATAAGATATGTCATTGAACCCTTAACACTTGGAAACATAGTTCAAATTTTTAAACAAATTTGACTGCTGATCTGCTGTTCCCATGACAGCCCTGACCAGTTTCCATATCAATCTGATTTAGGCCAGGTTAAAAGCAAAACCAGTCCTGGAGCTCAACATCAAAGTTAAAGTTAACTTCAATAGCTTTCCAGAAAGTATTTGGTTGGCCTAAGATCTGCTCTGGTTCAAAAGTTATGAGATGTCAAAGTTAACAGAATTTCTGGGAACAATTGGACAGCACCTCCCTGCCTTAGGTACTGATTTGATCCAAGAATTCCAGTTAATTCTGTTCCTAATCTGACAAAACTTTCTGTTACAAAGTTGTAACCCATCTCATAAGCTTCCCAGAACCACCTCATTTTCTATTTTTGGATTTTTATGCAGGAAGTTATGCTTAATTTACAGAGAGTCTACAGAGAGTCTTTGCTCCGTCCTGTTTTCTGGACAGTTTCAACTCTACTGCATTTTTCGAGTGGTTAAGGGATGAAACACCTCTGGAACTCAACAGAAAAGTTGTAAAGCTCCTCCAAAGCTTTCCAGAAATGTATCATACGACCCCAACCTCGAAAGAACTCAACCTCTAACCTCTGATTAACTTCAGCCTTGATTTAGCTGAAAACAGAGTGCTCTGTCCTTAACATCCTATAAGTTGAAAATTTATTAACTTTGAATATCCTGTTCAAGGGAAGGAGTTACATCAAGTTTTACTACTTTGGATCAAAACCATCAAATTTTAAATGAAGTTGTTCATTTTGTTGGGTGTGACGTCGAGGCGTCACCAGATTATGTCGGTACTACGTCCTCACAAAGGAAAAACCTATACCGGATTTAGCCGGCTTCGTTAGTTCAGTGGCACTACTCGTCACTCGCACACGGATGCTACACGTCTACCGTTTCGTGGTAAGGCTACCTGCAGAAACTCAAACAATCATCAGACTCGGCTGCACACCGAGCCCGGAATCCATACAGTTTGTACACCCGGCCGTCATCACTCGCCCGGATGTTCTCAAGCCAAACACGCCTTGAGTTACGTGTTCACGTTTCAGACCACGTGACGGGGTCTCCCATGTTGCACCACGCACGCCAGGGACAGACGTTGCTCGAATACCCCAAACGACATGAAGAGTCGTAGAGGATATCAAAGCGGGTCGGGTTACCTGCCACCCGTGGGGCTCCACCCTTCAGCTTGTGCGCACTGGTGGACAGCGCTTACGTGCACCCCCCAAGACATGAACGTCCCGAGATGCACGATTTTCCGACATAACAAATAAGTTAATAAGCCACTTTCTATATACTAATAACATCCTTATACGGGCTACTAACTCGTTCCTCACTGGATTTTTGAAAAAGAAGACCTTTGTACTGTGTTAAACCTCAAGCGAGCTCTGATACCACGCTGACACGACCCCACTGGTCCTGTCGAGCCAGGATCACGCTGAGGGGTGCTGCGTTGCACAACACCGTATAACACACGTCAAAGGTACAAAGCGGAAGCGGAAGCTTTATTACATAAACAAGTTTATCAACATGTTTACATCAAAATAAGTTTAGTCCACACTCGCGGGCGTAGACTAAGCATCAAGTGCACGTTCAGCCCTCGAACGTGTCCTTGCTAGCACACACGCACACTAACTCTGCGGCGTGCACGACTCCCACTCGACGGGGTTCCCCTCCTGGGGTTCCGTCTCCTCTTCGGGAGTCCCTTCCTCATAGAACCCTGCAAAAGCTTCAAACACAAGCAGTGAGCACGAAGGCTCAGCAAGTCTGACCCGTCTCACCTAAACATGAAACTTCTACATGAGGGTGATGGGTTGCATGAGGTAAAAATCATTTGCAAGGACTCGCCTAATTAGTAGAACCTTACTTTCAAGTTTTAGCAGCAGGTTGTGGAGAACTTTACGCTAAGGCACATGAGAGAGCCGCAATCAAACAAGAAACGCATTTCTCTCATGTACTTTGCCCAAAGTTGAAAAGAACTTTAGTTAGCACTAAGCTACAACATATCATTAACAATCAATATCCAACTTTCAATCAGCAACATTTTAACATGTAACTAGCCTGTTCTTTCTACGTCACGGTACAGTGAACAAGTGGTACTCACTGACCGCGAGGGACGGCGATTATAATCGATTTACACCTGCAGGGTTACCCGAACAACCCGTCACGTACGCCCGTACTCGATGTTGCCTACAACAACCATCACGGACGCCGTACGCGACTACCTTTCACCCGTTAGCCAAATATTGAACCGGTCCCATCGTCCCGAGCAAGAGGTCCCTGCACGCGCATCTCTGTGCCGCCAGCTGATTTACACCTCGAGCTCTCAACCTACCCTCTGAACGACGGGCAATGCCTCAATACCCAGCTACCCGAGTTACATCAGTTTCCCGGTTCCCATATAGCCGGTAGGTCTTCGGTACTGTTCTAGCTTGTTCAACAGGCCCGCACACGGCTCGGTCCTCAATCGACACAAGCGGAGCTACAGCACACAGGCCCCAAAGTCCTGCTGCCCTTACTCTCCGCTCGGTCTCATTTTCTTGCCATGTGTTTCATGTGCTATCTCTACCCGAGCAATGTGCCTCTAGCCTATTCTCGCGAGTAGTTCCAACTACTCGACTTGTACCGAATCCTACTCTATCCTAGCAATGCAGTGGCTAACGGGGTTTGCAATCCTAAACCCCAACCCATGGTTTTCTTGGCTATGCAGTGGGGTTTCCAAACAAGACTCTGATGCACAACATAAAGAAAACAAGTATGTGCTCAAAACAATAAAAATTTATAAAATGGTTAATGCAAACCGGGGCTTGCCTTGCTGCTCTTGGTCGTAGGCTAGCTGTTCCTCCGGAGTAACGAAGTCTAGGACTTCGGGTTCCTCCTCGACCTTAGCGACTACATGATAAGAACAATGTATGTATTAATTAAATGCTTTTGTATTAACTTTGAAGTTGTGAAGTCTATAACCTTTACTAGATAGACCTAATGACTGTGAAACTTTTACTGTGGCTTGGTTACAACCTAAACAGAGACTTGGTCAAGTTTTAGTTGCAGCAAAGCTCATTTGAGCCCTCCACAAATAATTATGTCCTTGACCTTAATTAAAGGCTTTTAGGGTGTTCTAGGTATTTTCATGAAACAAACTATGACTTTCTGAAAACTAGATTTTCAGAGGGTTCTAATGGAATTGGTCTCACTTAATTTGGAAGTCTCTAACTAAAGATATGAGCTAAACAATTTCAGAGAAAATTCTGAAAATGTTTCTGAACATTTTCTATTTTCTCTGGAACAGTTTTACTAATCACACCATTAGGTGGACTAAATGAGCTCAAATGGATCTGAAATTTTTATGGTAGCTCAATGATATTTTGGTGAACATCTCAGCAAAATTTCAGGATTTTCCGCCAAAGGATTCTCCAGTTAAAATTCCTAACAGTTTAAACTTTAAGGAATTAATTCTGGAGAATTAAGGAATCTCATGAAGTGACACTTGATTTTCTGGAAAGTACTCAAAGAGCTGAATCCAGCAAAATTTGGTTCACTCAATTTGGAGCTTTCTAGCCAAAGTTATAAGGATTTGAAGTTTGAAGGAAATCTGAAAATCGGGGAAAAGTTTAAACTCGCGCGTGGGCCCAGGAGACACGCGTCGCACGCCGAAGCGACAGCACACCGCGGCCCACAAGGCTTTTGCGCGCCAGCACACCCGATCCCGGCCACAGCCGGATCCCGATTCAAAATATCGGCCGCTGACAGCTGGGGTCCACCCCCTTCTTCAACCTCGCGACACCCGCGCTCCGCCGCCGAGGGCCCTCGCCGGAGAGCTCGCCGCCGGCTGCTGTACAGCTTCAAACTTCTTGATTCTGGCCGCCCCTGCCTACTTTTACTTGGGGAACATGATCCGAGGGTCAGCTGCTCATGACAACGGCCGGAGCATGGTCGGCGACGAGCCGCCATATCGGAACGACTTCGGCCATGACGGCTGACGCTCCTAGTACCTCAGCTACTTGGGAAATCGGTCGGGGAGCATCAGTGGACCTCAGAGAAGGTCGACATGAGCTCGAGGCAGCTCGGGGAAGGCCCGAAATAGGTCCTCACCGTGCGCCCGATACCCCCCGTGCGTTCCGCCATCAGTAGACCTTGAATTACGCCGGGCACAGAAGTCCTCCGGCCCAGAGTTGTGAAGGCAACTTGTGCGTCACCGTGTCTAGTTCGTGTGGGAGTGGCCTGAGGCCCTCTAATCCTTTCTAGAGCACGAATTAAACAGAATCGTACCCGAGGGTCGTTCTGCACACAGAAAGGGGAAAAGTGGAAATTCGCCGCCGGTGAGCAACCACTCGAGCTGTGGCTCGGGGATGAGCAGCACCGATCACTTGCGCGTCCAAGGGTGCCTTGGCTCGGGCGTGACAACGCCCAGGTTGGGCTGTCCACGAGAGCCCGAGGTGCGGCGGTTTCCAGTTCCGAGTTTGATCTTTCGGCACAGCCGATATCACTCGGTTTCAATCGATTTCTATCAATGGAAAGGATGGAGGATGGTTGCTAGTACCTTGCTGGGACCTTGGAATGGACAGAGGAAGCTGCGATCAGCTCGATCCAGCAGGAACTCGAGCGCCGGTGATGGCAGTGGAGAAATGGATCGTGCACGTCGGCAGCTCGGGGAATGGCGACTGAAGCACGCCGGGGAGGGAATAAATAGGCCGGTCGGCCGGTCTCCGGCTTGGGGCACGCAGCAGGAGCTGGCGCCGGCTGCCCCCTTCGGTGGCGCGCGCGCACAACAGCCGGGAACCGACTGAACTGTGGTTCAGTCGGTTTGCTTTGAGGCTGAGGCTGACATGTGGGTCCCACTCCTCTTTTAACCTCTGAAATTTATTCCTAACAGCTGTGGTAAACAGTGAACCCTATTCTACCCTTGGCAACTCAAATTATTCACCCAAGAGCCATTTGAATTGATCAAAGTTCAAATGAGGTTTGGTTTGAATGAATTTCAGCACAAGTGCAGTTTGAAATTCAAATAAAGTTTGAATTTCTCCCCTTAGCTCATGTCAAGATCAACTCCAAATGGAGTGAAAATTGGTGTGTGAGCTCACAAAAATGTGCTGAGCAAGAATATGCCTTCCACTTTTAAATTCAGTGGGTGAAAACAGTTTGAATTTGAATATGTTTTCAAACTGCCCCTTTCCTATCTACACCCAAGATGACCTCAAAAATGTTTTGAATTTGGGTGAAACTTGGCATGGACATCCTTGGCAAAGTGTAGGAGTTTTCATATGTCCAGCCCATCTATATCACATGTGGGAAGTACCACTTTTGCAATGTGTGAGTTTGTTCCCTAATGAGCATGTTGATAATTGTTACTTGCTCTTTATTTGTGTTCATCATTTTTCCTCAAATGAGGTGTGTGGTGTGGGGATGAACACTGCAAATGGGTGTCAAAAACTGAGGCCCTTACACCTGTACTCTCATCATCAGAATCATATAATACAGTCCTCAATTAGCCCTCTAATCTGGTATCATTAGCTAGAATTGATTAGGATTAGGGCTTAACCCTAACCCTAATGGCCCAGCCGCCACCAGCCTGGGCTCCCGCCACCGCCCACGCTGGCGTGCCGCCCGCCGGAGCCGCCGCCGCCAGCCCTGCTGGAGCGCCTTCCCACCCAGCCGCCACTGGTTCTGCGGCCGCCGCCGCAGGATCTTCAGCCACCGCTGCAGCCCCCACCGGTGCGCCACCTGTCGTAGCCACCGCCGCCCCTACTGGCGCGCCTCCTGCCAGAGTCTCCGCCGCCAACCGTGCTGTCACGCCGCCACACCTCCCTGCTGCCATGTCCACGGGTCTAGTTGCTCCGCCCCGCCACCTGCTGCACCCCCTGAGCACCGCACCACCCCCTACTGCGGGCACAGCCGCCGCCGCCACGGTGCTTCTGCCCTGGGTCACTGCCGCCCCTGGAGCAAGGCTGCTGCCACCACCTGGTTTTGGGGCGCCGCCGTTGCCGAGTCTCGGTCGGCCGGCGCCATATACGGCCAGAGCATCTGTGTTCATGGCAGGTACTATCTCCAGAGCCAACAACCCTGCTTCTGTGTCCACTGGCCTCGACGTCGACGGGAGCACCACTACCTCTGTCCCGCCAGTGATCCTGTTTCCAGCCGCAGGCACCACGACTAATAGCGCGGTCACTAACACGACGGACACCTCCGACATCGCTGCGGCCCTGGCTGCCTCTCGTGAGCGCGAGCAGGCACTCGCTCTCGCACTGGAGCAGGAGCGTGCCTCTGTGGCCGCTCTTTGGCATCAGCTCGAGGAGAGTACTCAACGGTCAATGAGTACTTCCTACGAGTCCACCTCAGATGCTGGTACATACTCGGCTTCACTTGTGGCTGCTCTTCATGCGCGGGCCGCCGGGATCTAGAACATCCGGACACTTGTGCCGGTTGTCCTCTGCTCTGAGTCTACCTCATACGCCCGTTGGCGTGACCTGGTGCTTCTCACACTGAGGCATTTCCGCCTTGATGACCATGTCCTCTAGGACGGCTCTTCGGTGGATGTCTCCTGGATCAACATAGACAGCCTGGTCTTGTCCTGGATCCTTGGCTCCCTCTCTGAGGAGCTACAGGACATTGTCAGGTAGCGCAGTGGCAGCACTGCTCGTCAGGCCTGGCTGGTCCTTGAGCAGCACTTTCTAGGGAACCGTGCGACTCGAGCCCTCCACATCAGCGCTCAGTTCCAGAACACCGTCAAAGGTGATCGCTCCGTCTCCACCTACTGTCGAGAGATGAAGGGCATGGCGGATGCTCTACGTGACCTTGACGAGCCGGTCACTGACAGCGCTCTCGTCCTTCGGGTCCTTCAGGGCCTGAATGAGCGCTATTGTCACTTACGGACGTGGCTACTCTGTCTAGAGCCACTCCCTACCTTTGAGAAGGTATGGTCTGACCTTGAGCTTGAGGAGATCACTGCAGGAGGCTCTACTAGCTCCGGGTCTGCCACAACCTTTTATGGCTCTGGGCAGTCCCCTCGTCCACCCTCACCAGCTGTTGGCGGACCACCGTCATGACCACCTTCCACCCTAGGCACTCCTGCTAGTACTGGAGGTGGAAATCGTCACTGCCGAGGCAAGAACGGCGGCCGTGGTGGAGGTAGCAGTGCAGGCGGCACTCCTACACCCGCTACTCCGGCTACTGGTGGTGGTGGTGGTACCGGCCGGGAGGTGCACCCTGGCCCACACCCTACAACCCGTGGACTGGCTAGATCTATATGTGGCCTGGGCTGTCTCCGGGTTCTCAGCTTCCACGACCACCACACCCCTAGCCGGCGTTCGTAGTCACCCCCGGGCTACAGTGGACCAGCCTGCAGTGCTGGTGGGCCGTCAACTCAGGCCTACGGTGGGCTTGGCTACCCTTCTGGCAGACAGTCAGCCTTGACCTATGGAGGCACCGACTATACTGTTGAGTACTCGGAGCCGTCGGCACCTCTCCTGGAGCCACGCTCGACGTGGGATCGACAGTCGCTGGCTTCTTCCTTCAGCATCATGCACCTTACTCCACCAGGTGCTTACTGGATAGTTGACTCCGGAGCGTCATATCATACTACTCCAAATGCTGGTATACTCTCTTCCACCCACCCTCCCAATCCCTCGTTTCCTTCATCTATCGTTGTTGGGAATGGGTCTATTCTTCCGATCACCTCAGTAGGTGATTCCGGTATCCTGGGTTCTTTCCAGCTTAAAAACATTCTTGTCGCTCCGGATATCATTCAAAACTTGCTTTCTGTCCATCATTTTACCACTGACAATAATGTTTCCATTGAGTTTGATCCATTTGGTTTGTCTGTGAAGGATCTTTCTACCCAGCGACCTCTTTTTCGATGTGATAGCTCGGGCCCCTGTACACACTTCGGCTTCCTACTTCCGCTGCGTCACCGCCTTTTGCTCTGACTATGACAACTTCATCCACCATTTGGCATCGCCGGCTTGGCCACCCTGGTGCAAATGCTATGTCGAAGTTGTCCAGTAGTTCTGTTATCTCGTGTTCTAGTGGCACACATGACTCCTTATGTCATGCTTGTCAGCTTGGTTGCCATGTTCAGCTCCCTTTTCCCAGTTCCGTGACTCATGTTGAGCACACTTTTGATCTTATACATTGTGATTTGTGGACATCACCAATTACCAGTGTATCGGGCTTTAATTATTACTTGGTGATCATTGATGATTTTCCCACTTTTCCTGGACTTTTCCATTATGATTGAAGTCTGAGACTTTTGTTACTCTTTCTCACTTCTTCGTTTGGATTTCTACTCAGTTTGGGCACACAATCCGACCTGTCCAGTGTGATAACGGACGCGAGTTCGATAGGTCTGTGTTTTGTAACTTTCTCTCCGCACATGGGGTACAGCTACGCGTGTCTTGTCCGTATACCTCTCCTCAAAACGGCAAGGTAGAGCGCATGATTCACACCACCAATGATGTTATGCGCTCCCGGATGTTCCAAGCATCAGTTCCAGCCCGATACTGAGTGGAGGCTCTCCATACTGCCACACTTTTGATTAATCGCCTTCCTACCAAGGCAATTCGTGCCTCCACCCCTTACTTTGCTTTATATGGCACCGATCCTCTTTACGATTGTAGGATCGAAGAGCACGTGAAAAGCTACCAGAGGGGGGTGAATGGTAGATTAAAACTTTTCGCAGCGGAAACAACAAAAACCCCTCAACAAAAAATCAATCGGTTAAAGAAACCGTGTGTGCAAGTGTTTTCAAACGTGTTCAACCGTGACAAATCAAGTAGAGAGGTAGAGAATCAAGTCACGGATCTAATGCAACAAGAATCACTTGAAAACACGAAGTAAATCTTGAGATACGATCAAAACATTAAACGAAGATCAATCTGTTCTACCCGATATAAAACAGATCTACAATGCTGCAAAGAAACTCGTGTATCTCAAAAACTACAGATCAGAAGCTCGTGAAAATTTCACAGATGATAGATAATTGAGTTGTGAAGACAACCCAAAAAGAATCACGTCAATCAGATCTGTAAAACTCGAGTTATGAACGAAACACCTAAGCAACGTCGGTCTGTCGAGAAACTCGGCGAGAAAGACTTGACGAAAAACAAGTCGGACGAACAAGGCACAAAAACTCCTCAAAACTATGAACTTTATTCAATAGAAACACAAGAGGAACAGCCCAAAGTTCTCTACCCACGAGAGCTCTGGCCTCCCTTGCTTTTATAGCCAGCCCTTAGGCTAAACAATCCAATCTAGGACTCCTACTCCTAATTGGATTCGTATCCTAACTTACCGTAACTGCTCAGGACTCTCCTATTCGCAGATAGAAGCAATCGTGAGACTTCCAAACACCTTAGGAACGTCCTAAACATTCCTAAAACAAATCAAATTCGTGACCCACACGAAATCCTATCATAACCAACTCAAAACTTTCCATATTTGAGTCAAACACGACTCAGCCGCAGCCTGAGTCCATAACCTAGTCGGTTGGACCTTTCCGACCAATTCTTTACGTCCACATCTCTTCATAACGCCTTGGAACAATGTTGCCACGTCCATGCACTCCTTCCACACGTGCAAACACCTTTCAACGACGTACACGCAACCTTCATATGTACTGCCCTTGATCCAAATATGCTGCGCGACCTCCCGATCAACTCAACCATAGCTCCTCCCGAACTTGGTTGTTGGAACCTCATCTCCTCCCTGAGACTAGTCCAAGGATCCCGTCACCAGCCATGTCTTGAACTCATCTGCACATGAATAAACAACCAATTCTTCGAGCACAAGTCCTCGACTTGACTCACGTTAGTTCGAAAACCGCAACACCTTACATGAGCACGTCACATAAGCATGTTGCAAACCATATCAAATGATAACAGCCATAACCACCAAAACACACCAAAAACTTAGCAAATTAATACTAAGCAAACCTTCCCATAAAGCAAGTTTAAAACATTGTGAGTTAAAAGCAAAAACAAGACGCTGCAGTTCTACGAGTTGAACTTCACGGGAGCTCCCTAAAAACAAGCTCCGGACCTCACAGAAGCTCTCCGGACCTTGCAGGAGCTCTCCGGACCTTGCCACAGAAGAATGTTTTGGCAATATTCAAAACTTTGAATGTTAATGCTAACTTTTATCCTAATTGCCAATGTATTCAGCACACATAGGTCTCACAATCTCCCCCTTGATGAATGCATTGGCAACACCAATTAAAATCCGAACATTGGCTTATGAAAAGTTTTGAAAAGCTTTGAAAACTCATTTCTCCCCCTTTATTAATTTCTCCCCATTTTTTAAAATCAGAGAAGGAAGAAAGTGTATAACATATGCAAAGTGTAAAAAAATCTCTCCTTATACATATTTCTCCCCCTTTGACAATGTATTCAGCAAGGTTCAAAAGAGAAATTTTTAAATGTTATGAGCATATTATAACATATACATACAAAACAAAGCTCATCCAAGTCATACTATCAGGTTACTTACACTATCACATCAATGAGATGCATAAAGTAGTGTAAGCCATGCTAGAGATCAAATGTATTTTCCAGTTTAAGCAAGTCATGATCTCCCTTACTCAACTATTTCAAAACCTGAAAACATGACACTTGTTGCTGCATTTTTATTATTCATAATCATTTAAGGAACAAAGTTGATCATATGATATTTGCAAGAGATTATATGCCGCATCAGCCTTATTCTAACCAACCAAGCCAAGCCTATGTCATTTGACAATCAGAAGCTTAAGGACATAGTTTTAGTCATACACAATTCCTTCCAAGTTCATATCTTAGTGCAATGATAAGCAATCTCAAAAGAAGAAGTGTGATGCATGCATATTCTCTTGATCTTTTCTCAATTTTTTATTTGAAAACTCAACATGTGAGCTGATCACTTGATTAATTTTTTTATGATTAAAAGCACTTGTGAGCACGCAACAAGTTCAAAACAGCAAGAAAGTTCGATCATGACCAGATTTAGTGTAAGTAATTATTCCAATTACTAGTCATGGCAAAAACTACAAAATGTATAACATGAGTAATGTAGTAAGAACTTTCAGCCTGTAAAAGGAATCACAAAGTCATATATGTATGAAATACTATGCTGATATTATTTTAGTTTCAGATTCACACATAGACTTTCAAAGTTTCAAAAACTCCCCCTCAATTTAAGCCATGAGGATGCATAACCCCTATTTCACTACGAATGAAACAAAAACGAGTGAAATCCAAAGGTTTTGTAAAAATATCAGCCAATTGTTGTTCGGTATCGACATGGTGAAGCACAATGTTTCCTTTTTCAACATTATCACGAAGAAAGTGATACCTAATGTCAATGTGCTTAGTTCTAGAGTGTTTCACGGGGTTTTTAGCAATACAAATTGCACTAGTGTTATCACAAAACAGTGGAACACTATCTAAATCAACCCCATAGTCCTTAAGTGTTTGAACAATCCAACGAATTTGTGAGCAAGCGCTAGCCGCAGCTACATATTCAGATTCGGCCGTGGATTGTGCAACTGAACTTTGTTTTCTAGAGGACCAAGCAACAAGTGAATTACCAAGAAAATGACAAGCACCCGAAGTACTTTTTCTATCAATCCTACAACCCCAAAATCAGCATCCGAAAAAGCTTTAAAAGAAACGGTTGAGGAAGAAGGAAGAAAAATGCCAAATTCTTGAGTTCCATGTAGGTACCTGAGAATTCTTTTGATGGCTTGGCGATGTGAAGCACGTGGAGAAGCTTGAAAACGTGCACAAAGACATACGCTGAATTGTATGTCCGGTCTTGACGCCGTGAGATACAAAAGTGATCCAATCATACTTCTGTATTCTTTTTTATCGACCGGGTCACCATCTTCGTCAAGTTCAAGTGTTGTTGCTGTTATCATTGGTGTCCAAAGAGGCTTGCATTTGTCCATGTTGAAGCGCTTAAGAAGGTCCTTTGTATACTTAGTTTAATGCACAAAAGTTCCTTCTTTTGTTTGCTTGATTTGCAGCCCCAAAAAGTATGTGAGTTCTCCCATCATACTCATCTCAAATTCTGAACTCATCATAGCTGAAAACTTGGACACGAGATCATGAGAAGCACAACCAAAGATAATATCATCCACATACACTTGAACGAATAATGAGTCATTTCCATGCTTAAGTACAAAAAGAGTTTTATCAACCTTGCCCATGGTAAACCCCTTTTCAAGTAAGAATGTTTTTAACCTATTATACCATGCTCTAGGGGCTTGTTTTAGACCGTACAAGGCTTTGGACAGTTTGTAAACATGATTAGGAAAATTTGGATTTTCAAAACCCGGTGGCTGCTTAAAATAAACCTCCTCCTCTATGTAGCCATTAAGAAAAGCACTTTTAACATCCATTTGATATAACTTGAAACCTTTATATGCAGCAAATGCTAATAAAATTCTTATAGCTTCTAATCTAGCAACAGGAGCAAATGTTTCATCAAAATCTAGACCTTCAATTTGAGTGAAACCTTGAGCAACCAACCTAGCTTTATTCCTAACCACAACCCCATCCTCACTTTGCTTATTTTTAAATACCCATTTAGTTCCAATTAATGTGTGACCTTGAGGTGTAGGTACAAGTTTCCAAACATTATTTCTTTCAAAATTTTCTAACTCTTCTTGCATGGCATTAATCCAAGATTCATTAGTGAGTGCGTGTGATATATCCTTGGGTTCAAAAGAAGCAACAAAAGCAGAATGAGCATGAGAGTTTGGATCGCAAAACCTGGACCGAGTGACTCGTTCATGCAAGCTTCCAATGATTTGTTGTGGAGGATGACATTTGAGTACTCGGAGGGGAGTAGACATTTCACAAGCACCTTCTTCTTCATGTTCGGACCTTTGATTAGGAGAGCTTGTTGGTTGAGGAAGGTCCGAACCAGCAGTAGTGACTGTTGGTGCTGGTTGTGGTGCAAAATCAGCAGCTTGATCGTTATTTACTTCCGAGTTTTCGGGCAGCAGCACCACTTCTTCATCTTCTTCAATAAAAATACTCTCCCCCTGCGGATATGGATCCGGACCTGCAATATCGGAGCTAGTACTTGGGTTAGCTTCATCAAAAGAAACCTCGCAAGTCTCCACAATTTTGTTAGTATCAAGTAAAAGCACACGGTAGCCTCTAGTATGAGATGGATAACCAAGAAACATGCCATCAACAGATCTAGCTTCAAATTTACCAAGATTACCATGTTTCTTAACAAAATATTTGCAACCAAAAACCCTAAAGTGTGTAACACTAGGCCTATGTCCAAACCGGAGCTCATATGGGGTTTTTCCAAGCTTAGCACGCAAGAAAACACGATTTAAGACATAACAAGCGGTTGCAATTGCATCAGCCCAAAATTTCCTAGGAGTTTGATATTCATCAAGCATAGTCCTAGCCATCTCAACTAAGGTCCTGTTCTTTCTTTCTACGACGCCATTTTGTTGTGGTACATAGGGTGAAGAGTATTGATGATCTTTTCCATTTTCAGCACAAAAGTGATCAAAGGATTGGTTTTTAAATTCAGTTCCGTTATCACTTCTAATTGCTTTTAATGATCCTGGGTGATCAATAGATAATCTAAGAAATAAAGTTCTAAAATGACTAAAAGCTTCATTCTTAGATGCCATAAAATAAACCTAAGAATATCTGGAATAATCATCAACAATCACAAGCACATACCATTTACCTCCGAAGGATTGAACACGTGCCGGACCTACTGTGTCAAGATGTAAAAGTTGTCCCGGTTCAGCTGTCATGGTCATTGTGAGAGGAGCATGTGAACCTGCAACAAACTTAGCATGTCTACAAGAAGAGCACACAATATCATTGTCCTTTTTAAGCTTCGGCAGCCCACATATGCGATCGAGAGCACTAACACGAGTGAGATGATCAAAGCCTATGTGACCAAGTCTACGATGCCAAAAATATAGATCCTTTGTATCATTAGCAACTAGACACCGATGCTTAGAAGTTGACAAATCAAAATCAGCTTTAAAAACTCTTCCAAACCTAGACATGTTAAACAAAAGCTCACTTTTTGAATCTACAACCTTGCAGCAATTTTTAGCAAAGCTAACCTCTAGATTTTCATCTAGCAATTGTGAAACCGAAAGCAAGTTGTATTTCAAAATTTTAACAAGTGCCACATATTTCAAAGTGTAGAGATTGTTTACTCTAACCGAACCTTTAGCAATTATGGGAGTAGAAGAGTTATCGGCGAAAGTAACATTTTCTACACGTGACACAAAAGAGAGAGAGGAGAACCATTCTTTGTTACCGGTCATGTGGTGTGAGCAACCTGAATCCACAATCCAAATGTTCTCCTTCCTCAAACGTGAAACCTACACAGCAGCACAATACGTCGATGACTCAATACTGGGGTTAGTTAAAAGACTTTTAGGAATCCAGTACTGAGTCACACGACGTCCAGCAGGAATAACACGCGAAAGCTGAGAAGGTACAGCAGGTTTATGAGCCAAACATCGAAAATTTTTGTTCCCAACTACTGACTTAGAAGATGTGTTATATGTAGCACAAAAAACAGTAGGTCCGGGAGCAAGTTTTTGACTCATTACAGCAGGTTGCAAGCTCCGAACATTCGGTCTAGCAGATTTTGCTTGGTTGTTATGTGATCTAGCAAGTATTCTTTGTTTCTTATCGTGTTTAGCTAGTCTATAACAAAAATCCATGACATGACCATCTCTACCAAGTAGGTACAATGAAAAATAACCTTATTATCATGTCTAGATGAGCAAGCAACACGTTTATTAGAACCCGAATGGGACAGTACTCCTGCAGATTTGAAAATCACCTCTTTTTGTCTAGGAGCTGTTTGAATCAAACCGCTTCCTAATGACTTTACAACTTTAGGTGGGTGTGCCTTAGCATGAGCATGAGAATTAAAACCTAAACCAGTTTTATCATTACAAGACTTGGAAGAATTCAGCAGCAGGTTTAGGTTCTTATTTGCATTAGAAAACCGATCTAGTGTCCTATGCATGTCATCAAGTTTATTGGACAGATCAAAGCAGTTTTCACATGAAGTTTTTCCTTTTAGTTTGCAATTTGAACAATATTTAACTTCATGCACACGTAAAGCATTGTTCAAAATAGAAATCTCATTCATAGCATCATTTAGTTTCTTATTCAGATCATCACATGAAGAACAATGCAAATCAATTGTAGAACAACAATCATCTTTAAAATTTTTATCATTAAGTGCAGCAAGCTCTTTGTTCTTTTCAATTTCAAGTTCAAGTTTATCAAGTGTAGATGTGTGCGCACTTCTTAAAGAGGATAATTGTTCATAAATCAAATCACATGAGGAACAAGAATCATCACTAGGAATCAAAGTTTTTAAACGGTTAATTTCAGATTCTAGTGATTCAATTTTAACAGCATTGTTCCTAAGTTTTTTATCCTTTTTCTTTAATATAACAGTGGCACGAGAAATAGCATCACACATTTCTTCGCAAGTGGGACATACCTCTTCATCGTCGCTGTTGTGTTCTGCCTCCTCGGAGCTTGAACTTGACTTGCTCGCCATGCAGCACATATTTGTCATAGCTTCTTCATCTTCATCACTACCGGTGTCCACATCACTTGAGCCGAAATCTTGAAGTGTAGAGATCATACTATGCACTATGTTGCGCATTGATAAATCTTTCTTCTTCTTATTCTTTGCAAACGATTTCTTCGGCCTTGTTTGCTTTTCTTCACGTGAAGTCGGACCTGAAAGGTTAGGGCACTCCGTACGAAAATGTCCTGTCTTACCACATTCAAAACATCGTTGAGGTCCGGAGCTTCCTCTCCTTCTAGTTCTCACATTTTGCAATGCTTTTGAGAACCGAGTAGAGATGAGTGCAAGCTCCTCCTCTGGAAACTCTTCAATCTGTTCAAGGGTTAGAGAGGACAGCAAAGAGAGTGCACCACTAGATGATGATTGACTAGAACTAGACATGTCACGTTGCGAAACAAATGCAATAGACTTGTTGGGGTTTTTACGTGAGATGATGTCAATTTCATGAGTTTTCAATTTAGAATAAAGCACGTCTAAAGTAAGAGAACTCATGACAGTAGATTCACGAATAGATGTAACTTTCGTCTCCCAAATTGACATATCTAATGCTCCTAACAATTTTCTAGCATTTTCAGCATCTGAAAAGTTAACATTGACACTACGCAAGTTGCTGAAAATTTTATTAAAGCGAGCAAAAAGGTCGTCAATTGACTCACCGGGTTGCATCTCAAAACGCATGTATTTTTTCTTGAACATATCTTGCCTTACCTCCTTGATCGTATTGGATCCTTCATGGTAGTCACAAAGAGCTTTCCAAACATCATATGCAGATCGGAGGTGTGCAACACGGTCGAAGTCGCTTTAAGTCAATCCTTGGATGATCAAGTTGCGAGCCTTGTTGTTGTTGTCAACATCTCTCATGTTTGCAGCCGTAACTTGATCGTTGGGTGGGACATCGAAGTTCCGGTAGATCTTTTTCCATATGGCGAAGCCTTGCGCCTGTATGTAGGCCTCCATCCGCGCCTTCCAAACCTGAAAATCGATGCCATTGAACACACAAGGTTTTGCGGAGTACTTCTCCATGATGGTTAGTCAAAACACGTGCAAATCACAAAGATTAGAGCACCTTGGCTCTGATACCAATTGTAGGATCGAAGAGCACGTGAAAAGCTACCAGAGGGGGGTGAATGGTAGATTAGAACTTTTCGCAGCGGAAACAACAAAAACCCCTTAGCAAAAAATCAATCGGTTAAATAAACCGTATGTGCAAGTGTTTTCAAACGTGTTCAACCATGACAAATCAAGTAGAGAGGTAGAGAATCAAGTCACGGATCTAATGCAACAAGAATCACTTGAAAACACGAAGTAAAACTTGAGATACGATCAAAACATTAAACGAAGATCAATCTGTTCTACCCGATATAAAACAGATCTGCAACGCTGCAAAGAAACTCATGTATCTCAAAAACTACAGATCCGAAGCTCGTGACAATTTCACAGATGATAGATAATTGAGTTGTGAAGACAAACCAAAAAGAATCACGTCAATCGGATCTGTAAAACTCGAGTTATGAACGAAACACCGAAGCAACGTCGGTCTGTCCAGAAACTCGGCGAGAAAGACTTGACGAAAAACATGTCGGACGAACAAGGCACAAAAACTCCTCGAAACTATGAACTCTATTCAATAGAAACACAAGAGGAACAGCCCAAAGTTCTCTACCCACGAGATCTCTGGCCTCCCTTGCTTTTATAGCCAGCCCTCAGGCTAAACAATCCAATCTAGGACTCCTACTCCTAATTGGACTCGTATCCTAACTTACCGTAACTGCTCAGGACTCTCCTATTCGCAAATAGAAGCAATCGTGAGACTTCCAAACACCTTAGGAACGTCCTAAATATTCCTAAAACAACTCAAATTCGTGACCCACACGAAATCCTATCATAACCAACTCAAAACTTTCCATATTTGAGTCAAACACGACTCAGCCGCAGCCTGAGTCCATAACCTAGTCGGTTGGACCTTTCCGACCAATTATTTATGTCCACATCTCTTCATCACGCCTTGGAACAATGTTGCCACATCCATGCACTCCTTGCGCACGTGCAAACACCTTCCAACGACGTACACGCAACCTTCATATGCACTGCCCTTGGTCCAAACATGCTGCGCGACCTCCCGATCAACTCAACCATAGCTCCTCCCGAACTTGGTTGTTGGAACCTCATCTCCTCCCTGAGACTAGTCCAAGGATCCCGTTACCAGCCATGTCTTGAACTCACCTGCACATGAATAAACAACCAATTCTTCCGAGGACAAGTCCTCGACTTGACTCACGTTAGTTCGAAAACCACAACACCTTACATGAGCACGTCACATAAGCATGTTGCAAACCATATCAAATGATAACAGCCATAACCACCAAAACACATCAAAAACTTAGCAAATTAATACTAAGCAAACCTTCCTATAAAGCAAGTTTGAAATATTGTGAGTTAAAAGCAAAAACAAGACGCTGCAGTTCTACGAGTTGAACTTCATGGGAGCTCCCTAAAAACAAGCTCCGGACCTCACAGAAGCTCTCCGGACCTTGCAGGAGCTCTCCGGACCTTGCGTCGGACCTTGCCACAGAATAATGTTTTGGCAATATTCAAAACTTTGAATGTTAATGCTAACTTTTATCCTAATTGCCAATGTATTCAGCACACATAGGTCTCACAACGATCACCTTTGAGTTTTCGGGTGCGCTTTCTACCCTAACCTTTCCGCCACTGCACCGCATAAGCTTGCGCCCCGCTCGACACGGTGTGTTTTTATCGGGTATTCCCTCGATCATAAGGGGTACCGGTGCTTAGATCTCACTACTCACCGCCTTTTGATCTCTCGGCACGTCGTCCTCGATGAGTCCTCCTTTCCCTTTTCCACCACCTCTTCCGGTTCCACCACAGAGCTGGATTCCATTTTTCCCACTGACCCCGAGGCTGCTCCCCAGCTGCCTTGGCCTCTTTCCTCTGCAGGTTCAACACGCGCTACGCCTCAGGTGCCCCCGGTGTCTCCTGCTGCACCACGTGCGGCATCGACGCCTCCAGCGTCACCTGCTGTACCTCGGATGTCCCCGACGTCACCAGCTGCGCCACGCGCGGCATCGACATATCCTGCCTCGTCTGCTGCACCCCAGGTGACCCCTATGTCACTAGCTGCGCCACGTGCAGCCTCGGCTTCCCCGACGTCACCTGCAGCGAGCCCGACGTCCCCAACGTCACCTGTCGCACCAGGCGCAGCACCGATGACGACCCCGACTTCTCGCTTCATCAACCCCGCACTTGTCTACTAGCAACGAGCGCGGTACGGGGCCCCAGCTCCAGCTGTGCCACGCGCGGCACCGAAGCCCTCTACACCAGTCGTCGCGCCACGCGCGGCCTCGAGACCCACTCTTGTCTACCCACGACGAGAGAAGGTTGTTGTACCCGAGCGCCCGGTGTACAACCCTCCTCTTCTCCACAAGGATCCTGGTCACGTCCACCCGATGGTGACTCGACGTGCGTCCGGAAGTCTCCAGCCGGTTGAGCGCTTCTCTGGAGCTTCCCTCTCGTCAATGACATCTCCACCGACCGACTCTTCTTCGATCTCACCCATACCGACTTCCATGCGCAGCGCCCTCGCCGACCCTCACTGGCGCCGCGCTATGGAGGAAGAGTATGAGGCCCTGCTTGCCAACCGGACCTGGGACCTGGTTCCCCGCCCCGGTCGTGGCAATGTTGTCACGGGCAAGTGGGTATTCACACATAAGAAGAAGGCGGACGGTACCTTGGAGAGGTACAAGGCTCGGTGGGTACTTCGGGGCTTCACTCAGTGCCCTAGAGTCTACTACGACGAGACCTTCAGCCCCGTGGTGAAGCCGGCGATGGTTCATACCGTTCTGTCACTGGTTCTCTCGCGTTCTTGGCCTGTCCACCAGTTGGACGTTAAAAATGCCTTCCTCCATGGTACACTGACCGAGACGGTGCACTGCAGTTAGCCGACAGGATTTGTTGACTCAGCTCATTCAGACATGGTCTGTAAGCTGAACAAATCCCTGTATGGTCTGAAGCAGGCACCGAGAGACTGGTATAGCCGGTTCGCCTCCTTCTTGGTCTTATAGGGGTTCATCGAAGCTAAGTCGGACACTTCCCTGTTTGTCTATCGACGTGGCAGTGACACTACTTACCTTCTACTGTACGTCGATGATATTGTCCTGACAGCATCCAGTCCGGCTCTTGTTTGGCGCACTATTTCTGCTTTACAGCAGGAATTCGCTATGAAGGACCTGGGCCGCCTCCACCACTTCCTAGGTATTGCGGTCGAGGACCGACCAGACGGCTTGTTCCTTCACCAGCGACAGTACTGCCTGGATATCCTACAGCGAGCGGGCATGGCTGAGTGCAAGCCGTGTTCCACTCTAGTGGATATATGGCGAATCTCTCCGCTACCGACGGGACACCCGTTGCTCCCCACTGCTTACAGGCAAGGAAAATTTAGTGGCTGATGCCCTTTCCAGGCAAGGTCCCTCAGTACAGCTTTCAGCTATGACAGAGGTCATACCTCAATGGGTGCAAGAGGTAGTCAACTCCTATATGACAGACCAGGAGGCTCAACAACTGCTATCAAAATTGGCTCTCTGTGATACTGACGATCAGGGGTTTTCTTTACGCCAAGGCTTGATCAGAAAAGGTGACCAAATATAGCTTGGTAATAATTCTGCTATAAGAACAAAGGTACTCGCAGCTTTCCATGTAAATGCACTTGGGGGTCACTCTGGAGTTAATGCTACTTATCAGAGGGTCAAGAAACATTTCTATTGGAAGGGTATGAAGGAGGACGTTTCTGAATTCATCAAACAATTGGTGTGCCAGCACGCAAAAGGGGAAACACATTCACCCACCAGGACTCCTTCAGCCACTGCCAGTTCCAAAAGGATCTTGGCAAGAGATAACAATGGATTTCATAGAAGGCCTACCATATTCAGAAGGATTTAACACAACTTTGGTGGTGGTCAACCAGTTCACTAAGTATGCTCACTTTCTTCCCCTAAAGCACCCTTTTACAGCGCTGCAAGTAGCTCATAATTCACTCGTAATCTTTGGAGGCAATTATTTGCTCTGTTGGATACCAAACTGATGTTATCCACAGCCTACCATCCCCAAACAGATGGTCAGAGTGAGCGTGTCAATCAATGTGTAGAGATGTATCTAAGGTGTGCTGTCCATGCGGCACCACAAAAATGGAAGAGCTTGTTATCTCTAGCAGAGTTTTAGTATAATACATCTACACATTCTGATCTTGGTTGCTCCCCATTCAAGGAACTATATGGCTATGACCCCAAAATTTTCCTTGCACCCACAGTATCCCCCACTACTGATAAATCTGTTGCAGAACTGTTGGCAGACAAAGCCACTCATTCAGAAATGCTGAAAGCTAAATTGGCTACAGCCCAGAATCACATGAAACAACTGGCTAATAAGAAAAGAACAGAGAGAGATTTCCAAGTTGGGGAGATGGTTCTGCTGAAATTACAGCCATATGCTCAGTCCACCGTGGTCAATAGGCCTTGTCCCAAGCTGGCTTTTAAACACTATGGTCCCTTCAAAGTTCTGCAGAAGATTGGCCCGGTGACATACAATTGGATCTACCATCCGGAGCTCAGATCCATAATGTGTTCCATGTCTCTCAATTGAAGCCCTTCATACAAAACTATTCCCTTGTCTTTTCTAACATTCCACAGGTGGTAGATTTGGAGCTCACTGATCTACAACCACGGGAGTTGGTGGAGCGGAGGCTTGTGAAGAAGGGAAACCATGCCATTCCTCCGGTGCGAGTAAGATGGTCTTACTTGGCTAATGATGAAACTACATGGGAGGACTACTACGTTCTTTTCCAGCTTTTCCCGGAAATATTTGCTTGGGAGCAAGCAGAAAATGGCGATGGGGGAGCTGTCACGACCCTGAGTACTTAGTTACTATTAGCCTTGCTTTTAGTACTGCTTTACTTGTAATGAGATGATTAAGGAGTGGAGAGATGGGAGGGGAGGACCACAGGGGCTGCGCCCCCTTGCTAAGTGTGGCCGAACAGACCCTGTACGGGACATACCTTTACAACAGAAAAACAAACAAGAGATTCGAGCGACGGGATTCCCCTTCTCTCTCGCCAACGTCGAGTGCTCGCCGACGGCCACGACGGTCCTCACATCCCGGAATCGGCGCCAGCGACCACGGGGTACGACACCGCCCTGACTAAGTTCGTGTCCCGTTTCGGTCATCGCGCCGCCGGCTTGGTTGCTCAAAGCTGCTAATTGAATTGGTTGCTCAAAGCTGCTAATAATTGGTACTTAATGTTCATCGTGCTCAAAGCTGCTAAGAATTGGTTGCATATCTCATAGTGGCACTTGTTATCATAGTTATTTTTTCTTCTCTACATTGTCCTGTTCCGTGGAGCGGGTGCGTGCTGGGCCTTCAAGTCAATCAGTTCGTGCCGGGCAGGTCGGCCGGTCCGCTGCGCCGCCGCCCGGCTCTGACCGCAGCTCCGCCGCACCGATAACATCAAAAAGGTAACTCATCTAATCTCGTACTATGTGATGCATATGATATATAATCTGCTATACACATCAAACTTAATTTCCTTTTCAGAGAAGAAACCTTTGTCCCCTACTAGAATCACGATGTCGATAGAAATAAAGGTTGTATACATGAATTGATTTGGGTAGATTAATTAATTTGTGAACTTTCAAACTAAGATATGGACGCGTGTGCATGTAGAGCACAAATAATAAATATATCTCATTATGTTCATGCCTGGAGCCTGCATATGCAAGATTTACAGTTTGTTTACTAAGTGTCATGCTGCATGCAATATGCATGCCTACTAGTTTGGAGGCGAAATGCAGAAGTTTATTAAGAGCAATGTTTCGGCACTTGATACGCAGATTTTTTTTCTTGCTTCAAATTCATATATACTTACTGCACGCACCAAAACTATAGGTGGAATGTGGCACTTATACACATCCACATACGTGTACAGCCAACTAGCATATGCTAGTTCTTGTTATATTTGTGTATGTCATATTTATCCACTAGTTATCGTCTGATATTATCATGCATGTCGTATCCCAAGTCCTAGTGTCATTTTATTTATGTCAGTCTCTCGACTACATGCTCCATGTCTCTTGATGGGTATAATGAGCAGATGCACCAAAAGAATTAGTTCAAAACTAGGGGGAATTTTTGTTAAAAAACAGGGCATCATCAAAAGGAATGTTTGCTTGATTTAAGAGGTGACAAAATTATAAATGAATAGTTGGTTATGGTAGAAGGCATTATGACCAATGAATGAAGAAACAATTGAAATATGCAAACTGTCGAAGTGTGCGGTCGACACTTCCCCCGGGCCTGCACTGGGCAGCCCGCGGAGGTTCTTTTTTCGGAGGGGCTAGTTCCTAGCGGAGAGCTTGCGCGGATGGAACGAGTTAGTAAGAGCTTGACACGGCGAGTTTTACGTGGTTCAGGCCGCCGGAGCGTAAAACCCTACGTCCACGGCGAGCTATGGAGCTCGCTGTATTGCTTGCTGCTCAGGGCCAAGGGCCTGAGCTTGGGGGTAAGTTACAGCTTGAGAGTGTATGGCTAGCGTATGAGTTGCAAAATGCGAACCCAGGGTGCGAATGGCTAGAGTGCAGCCCCTGCTAACGTCGCCTACCCGAGCCTTTTATAGTCAAAGACTCGGGTGAATTACAAGGGGGGCCGGGACCCGACAGGTGGTCCCGGGGAGATTGACTGATATCTACCGTACCTGCAGTTATGCCGGTAGTTGTCTCTGCCGGAGGCTTCTGAGTCTTCGTCTTGTAGCTCTGCCCATGCCGCATGCTGGTCGTAGTGGATGATGACGGCGGGGGCGGCAATGGGATGTCTTGTCACTGCGTTTATTGGCTGGCAGCCTCTGACACTGCGCGCCAGTCTGTGATGCGACTGGGCGCAACGGCACCTGACGGAGGCGTGCTCCGCGTCTCCGCGTCTTGGGAAGATGCGGGCCTTGAATACCTTTTACGGGCAAGGTGTGGGGCACCTTTACGCCCGCTGCCTACCGCTCGGGGGCAGGCAGCACCGTTCTTCTGGCCACGTGGCGGGTCCAGAGCCCTTCTCTGAGGAGAGAAGGGTCCGGCCTGCGGGGCACGTGGAGCCTCCGGACCTCTCCCCACGGAGGGGGAGGTCCAGCTTCTGTATGCCACGTGGCGGGCCCGGAGCTCTCCTCTGAGGAGAGGGAGGTCCGGCCCCGCTGGACGCGTGGCGTCTTCGGACCTTTCTCCCGCGGAGGAGGAGGTCCGGCTTCTGTATGCCACGTGGCGGGCCCGGAGCTCTCCACTGAGGAGAGGGAGATCCGGCCCCGCCGGACGCATGGCGCCTTCGGAGCTCTCCCTGCAGAGAAGGGCGAGATCCTTAGGCATTTTCCCCTGTGCGCGGGGGTACCCCATATCGAGGGTACCGACAGTGGCCCCCGGGCCCATCTCGGGGGAGATAGCGAGCCCGAGGTGGGACCTTCGTCTCTTCTGATCCGCGCACTTTCTTGTCTTGAGTACTCCCTGTGCTGGCAGGGTCTTGACGGCTTCGGTGTTCAGCCTCTTAGGAGAGGGTGAAGCCTGGCATCGGAGCTCGGCCCGGCTGCGGGGGCGGAGGTCCGGAAGTCATCGGAGCTCAGGCCAGCGAAGGGCGTGAGGTCCAGTCATCAGCGCTCGCCTCTGAAAGGAGGGCGAGGGCTGGCCTCGGAGCTCGGTCTGGCCGTGGAGGCGGAGTCTGGAAGTCATCGGGGCTCAGGCCAGCGAAGGGCGTGAGGTCCGGCATCAGCGCTCGCCTCTGAAAGGAGGGCGAGGGCTGGCCTCGGAGCTCGGCCCAGCTATGGGGGCAGAGTCCGGAAGTCATCGGAGCTCAGGCCAGCGAAGGGCGTGAGGTCTGGCATCAGCGCTCGCCTCTGAAAGGAGGGCGAGGGCTGGCCTAGGAGCTCGGCCTGGCTGTGGAGGCGGAGTCCGGAAGTCATCGGAGCTCAGGCCAGCGAAGGGCGTGAGGTCCGGCATCAGCGCTCGCCTCTGAAAGGAGGGCGAGGGCTGGCCTCGGAGCTCGGCCTAGCTGTGGAGGCGGAGTCCGGAAGTCATTGGAGCTCAGGCCAGCGAAGGGCGTGAGGTTCGGCATCAGCGTTCGCCTCTGAAAGGAGGGCGAGGGCTGGCCTCGAAGCTCGGCCTGGCTGTGGAGGCAGAGTCCGGAAGTGCTCAGTGGTCCCCCCTTTCCTATCCCTTAGTCTCATTTGGCTTACTGTCCCAGGCCGGAATACGGGGCTTGGGTAATCCAGTGCACTTGGTCCCGGAGATCTGGCCCCAGCCCCAGTCAGGGTGTAACCGCCCGGCCCCCTGGTACTCAGACCGTAGCGCCGGGAGGCAGAGTGCGCATGCTTTTGGTGCAAGACCAGGCAAAGCAAGGCTCCTGACCCCCCGTTGTAGCGTAGGTCTTTTCTCGGGGGAGACCAACTGGCGGTGCAGTACCCTTATAGAGGGAGATCCAAAAGGCCACCGGGCCTCTGGCAGGTACCCCAAGCACTACCGCCTTCGGTAGGACGGCAAATATCGACTATGCATGAGAGCAGGAAAGAGGAACCGAGTGTACAATGGACGCACACTGCCTAGAGTGTGGGGAGGTGTTCATATAAATTAATGCGTAATTTAAATAAACACCTAAGTAAGCATGGTGAACTTACTGGGGTGGCGTCGGAGCGCCTGTCTTCACGCAGAGCGGGTCATGCGTGGCTTCGTCGTACGCCGGACACGGGGGGACCCCCATGGCTATATCAGGGGGAAGCATGGCTTTGGCCCTGAATACCATGTGGAAGGGTAGTTCCCGTGACCCGGCCCTGGGAAGTCCAGCTCGCCCTCGACATGGAGGAGCCGGTATCCCCCGACGGCTCTGAGTGCGCGTCTGCACCGGTTGTGTGGGTCTGCATGGCGTGGACTTGGCACGCATTGCATCCCTAACCGGTTTGACGGCGTCCAGGTGGCTCTCGGTCAGTAGGAGCCATGCCGGGTGGCTTATCTGACCAACGCGCGGGACGATGAGCGTTCCCAGCACTCGCCTCCTTGGACTACTGCGAGCTAGTTGCAGCCTTCCTCCTGGGTTATGCACTGCAATAGGATGTCGAGGCGCTACGCCAGTAAAGATAGCAGCGCGTAGCACTTAGCCATCCGCACCACCCGTTCAGCGGATGCACGTTCATCAGGAAGGATGTCCTTCAAGGAGTCCCGGACCTCCGTGGTCCATGCATCGGGACTACTTGAGCTTCTGGATCTTGAGCGCCGGGTTTCACGAAGTCCCCAGTGACTCTTACGATCCTTTGGCGGCATCCAGGGCTGCCGGGACTGCCTAGCTTCGTGGCATTTGTTCAGCCCCCTTCGCCCGGCTCGGCGGGCCGGGCTGTGGACCGCAGCAACGTCCTCTCGAAGACTCCTTCGTGCACGGGGGCTCCGATGGAGGTCTTTGTTGAGAAGTTGTCAGCTGCGGCCGTGCCAGCGCGCGGTTCATGGCGCAGGTCCAAGGCGAAGAATTCCTTCTCCAACATCCGCACGTGAAGCAGATAAGCAGCTAGCTGTGGGTCATTGCAAGGGCGTTCACCCTTAACTTGCTTGGTAACTAGCTGGGAGTCGCCCTGTGCCAACAACTGGCGAGCGCCCAAAGACAGGACTGTCTTTTAGGCCAAAGATGAGTGCTTCATACTCTGCCAAGTTGTTGGTTGCCTTGGAATTGAAACGCACCATGTACCCAGACTGCTCCCCTGATGGCATGAGAAGCAGTACGCCGGCACCGGCCCCCTTCTTTCGCGAGGAGCCGTCGAAGAAGAGCGTCCAGTGAGGCCTGATGAAGACCGGAGCTCGGTACTTTGGTTCACCGTCTTCGTGGCCCCCTGGGTCAGCCTTCGTTGGCGTCCACTCAGCCACGAAGTCAGCCAGTGCTTGGCTCTTGGCTGTCTGACGTGGTCGGGAGCTCAGCTTGAACTCCGCCGTCTTCGGGCTGTCTTCCGGCTTCGGAAGCTGGTAGTGAGTGCCAGCTCCGCCCACCGGCTGCTCTGGCGCACTTGTCCGCCAGGCTGAAGTGCTCAGAGGCATCGCAGACCTCTTTGGTCGCAAGCTTCTCAAGCATCTTCTCGTCTCGGACACTGTCGAAGTGCCACCACCATAGAAGCACTTTGAATATGCGGGATGGTGTTGCGTACCTGGGAGATCCGCTGGATGAAGAAGCGCAGCGACTCCCCAGGTTGTTACTTGATGGCTTGGAGGTCAAGCTCCGTGCCGGGACGGTTGTAGGAGCTGCCGAAGTTGGCGATGAACTGCCGGCAGAGCTCTCCCCAGGAAGTCATGGAACCACGAGGGAGGTTCATGAGCCAAGACTGGGTCGGGCCGGTCAAGGCGACGGGGAAGTAGTTGGCCATGACGGCCTCATCCCCTCCCGCGGCAAGTACGGCGGTGGAGTAGATCTGAAGGAACTCCGACGGGTTGACGCTGCTGTCGAACTTTTCAGGCCGGTGCGGCCAAAACCGGAGCCTGGTGTAGCTGGAATCTACCGTGTGTTCACCAACCATTGGCGTGCGCATTAGAGACACGGCCGGTTGGCCGGATGCGTTGTCCCCGCCGAAGTCGAGGGTTTGCGGCGGCGACGACGAAACGGTCTACCTCGCGAATCCGCGGCTGGGTCGCTGCCTGAGGCGCGTCCCCAGCAGGCGGATTGAGTAGCAGCGCTCTTGCTGCGGCTAGCGCACCCCCGCCGGGTACGCCCAGCGCTACTGAAGACCTGACGCTGGTTGGAGCCTGCATTACCGGGGTCGGCGCTGCCAGAGCCGGTTGCTGGCTCCCAGTGCAGGTATTGGTGCCGCGAATGCTTGGTTCGCCGCTGGCACAGTGTGCCCCGGTATGAGCAAGGCTGCTCCATAGACCGGGGACGCCGTTTGCGGGGCATATGGTTGTGGCATATGTTGCGCGGCGTATGCCTGGGGCAGAGCTCGCGTGGCGAAGATCTGCCCTTCAGGCTGGGTCGAGACCGACGTCATACTGTCGCCAGCCTCTTAGTTGCGACGCCTTTCTCGACATCGCTCAAAGAACACTCGGGCATCTTGGCCCAAGTGGCATTGCTCCGGCTCTGCCCCTAGGTCCGTCGACGGAAGCCTGGTGGAGCCGGAGTCTGCCGTCTGCTCGCCAACCATTGGCGTGCACGTCAGCGGCACGGCCGGTTGGCCGGAGCGTCGTCCCCGCCGAAGTCGAGGGTTTGCGGCGGCGACGACGAGACGGTCTATCTCTCGAATCCACTGCTGGGTCGCTGCCTGAGGCACGTCCCCAGCAGGCAGATTGCACAGTAGCGCTCTTGCTGCGGCTGGCGCACCCCCGCTGGGTACGCCCAGCGCTACTGAAGACCTGACGCTGGTTGGAGCCTGCATTGCCGGGGTCGGCGCTGCCAGAGCCGGTTGCTGGCTCCCAGTGCAGGTACTGGTGTCGCGAACCCTTGGTTGCGCCTGACACAATGTACCCCGGTATGGGCAAGGTTGCGCCATAGGCCGGGGACGCCGCTTGCAGAGCACATGGTTGTGGCTTATGCTGTGCGGCGTACGCCTGGGGCAGAGCTCACGTAGCGAAGGTCTGCCCTCCAGGCTGGGTCGAGGCCGACGTCATGTTGTCGCCAGCCTCTTGAGTGCGACGCCTTTCTCGACGTCGCTCGAGGAACACTCGGGCATCTTGGCCCAAGTGGCATCGTTCCAGCTCTGTCCTCAGGTCCGTCGACGGAAGCTTGGTGGAGCTGGAACCCGCCGTCTGCCCGTCAACCGTTTGCGTGCGCGTCAGCGACACAGCCGGTTGGTCGGAGCGTCATCCCCGCCGAAGTCAATGGTTTGCGGCGGCGACGACAAGACGGTCTACCTCACGAATCCACTGCTGGGTCGCTGCCTGAGGCGCGTCCCCAGCAGGCGGATTGTGCAGTAGCACCCTTGCTGCGGCTAGCGCACCCCCACCGGGTACGCCCGGCGCTACTGAAGGCCTGACGCTGGATGGAGCCTGCATTGCCGGGGTCGGCGCTGCCAGAGCCGGTTGCTGGCTCCCAGCTTGCCCTGACACACTCCGTCCTGAGTGTGTCATCATGTACTCTCCCCTGGTCATGGTTTGCCATGAACGCGGAGGGGGAGAGTTTGCCGCTGAAGGAAGCTTGGTCATCTTCGTTGGCGGAAACTCGTCGCGCTAGGAGAAAGGCCCCCTTCCTGGCGCGCCAAATGTCGAAGTGTGCGGTCGACACTTCCCCCGGGCCTGCACTGGGCAGCCCGCGGAGGTTCTTTTTTCGGAGGGGCTAGTTCCTAGCGGAGAGCTTGCGCGGATGGAACGAGTTAGTAAGAGCTTGACACGGCGAGTTTTACGTGGATCAGGCCGCCGGAGCATAAAACCCTACGTCCACGGCGAGCTATGGAGCTCGCTGTATTGCTTGCTGCTCAGGGCCGGAGGCCTGAGCTTGGGGGTGAGTTACAGCTTGAGAGTATATGGCTAGCGTATGAGTTGCAAAATGCGAACCCAGGGTGCGAATGGCTAGAGTGCGGACCCCTGCTAACGTCGCCTACCCGAGCCTTCTATAGTCCAAGACTCGGGTGGCTTACAAGGGGGGCCGGGACCCGACAGGTGGTCCCGGGGAGATTGACTGATATCTACCGTACCTGCAGTTATGCCGGTAGTTGTCTCTGCCGGAGGCTTCTGAGTCTTCGTCTTGTAGCTCTGCCCATGCCGCATGCTAGTCGTAGTGGATGATGACGGCGGGGGCGGCATGGGATGTCTTGTCACTGCGTTTATTGGCTGGCAGCCTCTGACACTGCGCGCCAGTCTGTGATGCGACTGGGCGCAACGTCACCTGACGGAGGCGTGCTCCGTGTCTCCGCGTCTTGGGAAGACGCGGGCCTTGAATACCTTGTACGGGCAAGGTGTGGGGCGCCTTTACGCCCGCTGCCTACCGCTCGGGGGCAGGCAGCACCGTTCTTCTAGCCACGTGGCGGGTCCGGAGCCCTTCTCTGAGGAGAGAAGGGTCAGGCCTGCGGGGCACGTGGAGCCTCCGGGCCTCTCCCCGCGGAGGGGGAGGTCCAGCTTCTGTATGCCATGTGGCGGGCCCGGAGCTCTCCTCTTAGGAGAGGGAGGTCCGGCCCCGCTGGACGCGTGGCGTCTTCGGACCTTTCTCCCGCGGAGGAGGAGGTCCGGCTTCTGTATGCCACGTGGCGGGCCCGGAGCTCTCCACTGAGGAGAGGGAGGTCCGGCCCCGCCGGACGCGTGGCGCCTTCGGAGCTCTCCCTGCAGAGAAGGGCGAGATCCTTAGGCATTTTCCCCTGTGCGCGGGGGTACCCCATATCGAGGGTACCGACACAAACCATAGAGTGTACGTATGTTGTTTGAAGCAAGAAGTATACATTTGAGTAATTAATGTGTGTTTGAGGTAAAGATTGCTAGTTCATATGGAAAGATCTGTACTGCCACTTATTTCACAAGTGATATATGGAGCTTCACCATTATATGCATATACATCTAGTCTTTATAAATGTAAAAATATTCATCAATAAATACTTTATTATTGTAATATTCTTAATTGTAACTAGCAGATTTCTTAGTTCTTTGTTCTAGCATTGTATAGTCTGGTCAATGGGTTGTGATAGACGATGGATGTATGATGGTTGACAGAAGAATGCACCAATGGACCATCAATACTAAGATCTTTATCAGTCGTTCTTTCTCTTTATCGTCCAACAATTTCGTCAAATGTCCATGCAACAAGTGTCATAACTTTTTATGCAAGGAGAAGTTTGAGATGGAATGAGACCTATCGATTTGGTTTTATGCCTCGTTATGAAATATGGTATGCTCATGGTGAGTTATACCATAGTAATGATGTTGTTGGTGAGAGAGATGGTGAAAACGAGGACAGAATGGAAGACATGGTCGAAGCACTAGATCGTGATTGTGGTGCAGGTGAATTTGAGAAAATTCCTTGTCCTGAAGTTGAAGAGTTCTATAAAATTCTCCCAGCCTTGCATGAACACATGAAAGTGTTTGTTCTTACAACCATGACTTGGCTCATGTCTATAAAATCAAAGTATGATTTGTCGAACAAGTTCTATAATGATCTCATGGACTTGTTATCAGGCATTCTTCTGATGAATCATAAGTTGTCGAGAGACATGTACCAGTCAAAAAAATTGTTGGCGAGACTTGGTATGAAGCACGAAAAGATCGATTGTTGTCCTAACAATTGTATGCTTTTATGGAAGGAGAATGCAAATATGATAGATTGCTCAGTCTATAAACAATCTCGATACATTGAGGTCACAAATGAGGACGGTGAATTAGTCAAGATAAAAGTGTTAGTGGAACAACTTCGTTACATACCTTTTACACCTAGGCTGAAACGGTTGTTTTTATTTTAATCAACTATGAGACACATGCAGTGGCATAAGGATGGTGTGCACGAAACAAAGGGAGTAATGACACATCCATCTGATGCTCAAGCTTGGAAGACATTGGCTCTTTTGATGAGTATTTTGCAAAAGATACTAGAAATGTTCGTATTAGTTTGGCCACCCGATGGTTTCATACTATTCAACACATCTTCTTTCT
The DNA here is from genome assembly GCA_030760725.1 of Neostapfia colusana. Classification (NCBI taxonomy): domain Eukaryota; kingdom Viridiplantae; phylum Streptophyta; class Magnoliopsida; order Poales; family Poaceae; genus Neostapfia; species Neostapfia colusana. The sequence continues at coordinate 112,965,087 of JASWHV010000007.1, forward strand.
CGTACTCATGTTGGCCGGTATTTGCTATTCTATACAACCTTCCACCAGCTATGTGTGTGAAATATGAATATATGTTCTTGTCTCTAATCATTCTTGATCGTAGACATCGAGGAAAACGTTTAGAGATATTTCTTCAACCATTGATTGAGGAGTTAAAATAATTGTGGACCGGAGTAGAAGCGTATGATAGCTATAAAAACAGAAATTCAACTTACAAGCAGTGTACTTGTGGTCAATCCATGATTTTCCTGCATAAGAGGTTTTCAAGAGATGGAACCACACACAACAAATTTTGTTGTCCAATTTATGGGTCAAGCTCTTATTGTTTTAGACTTACTGATGGGGCAAAGTATGTTTTTTATTGTCACTAATGCTTTTTACCAGCAAATCACCCATTTAGGAGGCAAGTCAATACATTCTGGAAGGATACTAATAAATAAAGGGTCCACCAAAATGTTTGGATAGTTTTGAGATTGCTGCATGACTCAGTAAACTTGTCCCCACAGATGATGGGGTCTGTTGGTTTTGGTCACGAGCACAATTGGACTAGTATATGTGGCTTATGGGATCGACCTTAAGCTAAATCATTGTTATTGCTGCACAACATTGATGTGATGTATGAGGAATGCAATGTAGCCGAAAGTATCAATGGCACATGTTTCAATTTCAAAAAAGATAAAGATAATCTGAAGGCTCGAAAAGGTTTTGCAGAGATTTGTAATCGTCTGACTCTAGAAGTCAGGCAAGATGGTCGTGGAAAACAGAGGATGCCACGTGCTTCGTTTCGTCTTAAAGTTAGTGAAAAGAAAGAAGTCCTAAGGTGGTTGTAACAACTGAAGTTTTCTGACGGTACTGTGCTAGGTTGAGGCGCACGATAAATCTTAAAAATTGGGTACTAAATAATCTTAAAAACCATGATTATCATATAATCATAGAAATACTTCTTCCAATAATGTTTCGTGGATATGTGCATCAGGATGTGTGGACAGTACTGGCAAAACATAGTTTTTTTATAGACAATTATGTGTTAAGGAAATTACAGTTCAAATGATCGAAAAATTGAAGAAAGAATTACCTTCACACATATGCAAAATGGAGAAGGTATTTTCGACATGATTTATGAATGTAATGCAACATCTCCTTGTGCATTTTACTTACGGAGCGAGGATTTGTAGGACCGTACAATATCGGTGGATGTACCACATTGAAAGGACACTAAAGAAACTTAGAGAAATGATTTTGAATAAGGCAAGAATAGAAGGGTGTCTTTCAGAAACATTTGCTCTCAAGCATACTTCTCAAGTACATTCTTTGCAGATGAACATAATGTGTATGCACCCACAATGCGGTACCACATAGTTGAAGAAACTCCTCCTAGTAATCTAAGTATTTTTCCCTAAAAAGGAAAAATGGTTGGCGACAACAGTAGGCATGTGGTTTCAGAAGAAGAATGGAATTAATGTATGTTATACATGTTTATAAACATCGACGAGATGGCTCAATATTTTGTATAAGTGTTTTTTCTATCTTCCACAAGGCTACATGTCATGTTCTTCTCTTTTCTTCATGAGGCATGTTCTAATGTACTCATACTTTTCATTATTGTCACACTCGGTTTCTCCAAAGATCAACCGAATGAATGAGCACATGTATGTCAGGATCTGTTTGCTCATACATGTGACGATAATAGTGAAACATCATTTAATACAAGCCAAGTTTAACGAATACATCAAGTCTTACATAGATGTCCTAATAGACTAAATAATAGTCAGATACAGTCCAAATCAATGCACCGGAAATGAAGTCTTGTGGAGCTCCATCACAGGTGTTGCCTGGGGGATTCTGCAAGCCTAAAATACATCTTCAGGATCAAAGTCATCGTCGTTGTACTCGACACCTTCACCATGGCCTGAACAGCAATTAAAACCAACGAAAAGCAAGCTTGAGTACCTAAGGTACTCAGCAAGTGTGGGAAAAATGATATGCATGCTATAACAAGGAAAGGGTTAAGTCATGGTTATTGCACTACACTTAAGTTCCTATCACCATAGCTTATTAAGGACCTATATTACTACATAAGTGAAATAATCCCATTCCCATAATCTCATCATCAATATTAAGACTCCCGCTTAACATTCCCAAACACTCACTACATAATTCACTAATCATGAAGAAGTCCAAGCCGCTCTTGACCGTGAGCACGGCTGTCATGACAGTTTTGACCTTGCAGAGTTTGCACCACTGTACCCACATGTAGTGATTTTATCCCTGTTGTCGGGTAGCCTAAAATCCTCCATTATGCCTGTGGCTGCGAACCATGTTCACACTTCCTAGGTGTTTAGCCAGGAGATCACTACGAAACCTTTACAAAGGGATTCCCGACAAGTTTGAGCTCACTGAGGTTTCACCCCTAACAGCATCCAGGAGGCTCCAACCCCGCTGCAGTGGCCCCCTCTTAAGCCTTGCGGTTCCTATGGTAGTCCAGCTGACACCTATTCTCCGCACCATCCAAACACCCACACTACGTCAGAAATACACCTAATTAATTGGCCAAGCTTCCCCATCTCAGCAGTGGTGGCACGGTAAAGCCAGGTTAAATGCTCCATGAACCGGTCCTTAGAACCCAGGCAAGCACTAAACACAAACCCAAGTACTCGTGCACACAGCACCAACCAAAAACATCCAGCTTGCCTAGATTCCTATCTCTATGTAGGATCGAAGAGCACGTGAAAAGCTACCAGAGGGAGGTGAATGGTAGATTTAAACTTTTTAGCGGAAGCAACAAAAAACCCCTCGGCAGAAAATCGATCTGTTAAAGAAACCATGTATGCGACTGATCTAAATGTGTGCAACCGTGACAAAAGTGGTATATATTATAGAGAATCAAGTCATGAATACACGACAACAAGAATTACAGAAATCGTCAAGAAAAACTCAAGTTATGATCAAAAGATCAAACGAGGGTCAATCTGTTCTACTCAAGTAAAAATCAGATCTACAGCACTGCAAAGAAACTCGTGTAGATCAGAAACTACAAATCCAATGACCGTGAAATTTTGATAGATGATTTATAATCAAGTTGTGAAGACAACCCAAAATGAATCACGTCAATTGGATCTGTAAAACTAGAGTTATGATCAAAACACCGAAGCACTGTCGTGCTGTCTAGAAACTCGACGAGAAAGACTTGACAAAAACAAGTTGAACGAACAAGGCACAAAAGCTCCTTAAAATTACAAATTTTATTGATCAAAATATAAGAGGAACAGCTCAAGGTCGTCATACCACGAGCTCTGGCCTCCCTTGCTTATATAACTAGCCCGACGTCCAACCCAATTCATACAAGGACTCTAATCCTACTCAGTTTCTGAATTGAAACTTTCTATAACTACTCAAGACTCTTCTATACGCAGATATAAGCAATCTTAAGATTTCCAAACACCTTAGGAGCGTATCCCACATTACTAAAACAACTCAACTTCGTGTCCCACACGAAATCCTATCATAACCAACTCAAATCTTTCCATATTTGAGCCATAACTGACTCAGCCGCAGCCTGAGTCCATAATCCAGCCGGTTGGACCTTTCCTACTAATTCTTTACGTCCACATCTCTTCATCACGCCTTGGAACCATGTTTCCACATCCATGCACTCCTTGCACACGTGCAAACACCTTCCAACGATGTCCAAGATACCTTCATATGCATTGTTCTTGATCCAAACATGTTGCGCGACCTCCGGATCAAGTCAACCACAATTACTCCCAAACTTAGTGTTGAACCTCATCTTCTCCCTAAGACTAGTTCAATGGATCCCGTCACCAGCCATATCTTGAACTCAAGAAACACCTGCACATGAATAAACAACCAATACTTTCGAGCACAAGTCCGCGACTTGACTCACGTTTGTTCAGAAAACCACAACACCTTACATGAACACCTCACATAAGCATGTTGCAAACCATAGCAAAATGTTAACCACCGTAAACAGCCATAACACTTCAAAAACTTAGTAAAAGAATACTAAGCAAACTTTCCATAGATGTAAAGCAAGTTCGAAACATTTGCATGGTAAAAAAATAGAATCATTGTGATTTACCTCCGGATCTTGAGCCAGAGCTTGCCAAAGCTAGCAGAACCTAGCACCGGAACTTACCAAAGCTAGTCGGACCTACCGTCGGAGCTAACCAAACACATGTCGGACTTAGCAATAGCAAGTCGGACCTTATGTCGGATCTTGTCGGAGCTCGGACCTAGAGTCGGACCTTGACAAAAAGAGTGTTTTGGCAGAATTCAAAACTTTTATCGTCATAGCCATGCATTCAGCACACATAGGTCTCACAATCTCCCCCTTGATGAATGCATTAGTAACACCACTTAAAATCCGAACAGGCTTATTCACATGGAAAGTTTTGAAAAAAATCGAATGAGAAAGAAATTTCGAAACAAAAATTTCTCCCCCTATACATATTTCTTCCCCTTTGTAAATTAGAAATAAAATGAGAAGAAAAACAAAATTTCTCCCCCTGAGAAGAATCGTGCCAAAACACTTGTGAATCGTGCAATGTGTGATCAATTTCTCCCCCTTTGACAATGTATTCAGCAGGGTTCAAAAGAGAAATTTTAATTGTTATGAGCATATTTATAACATATACATATAAAAAAAAGCTCATCCAAGCCATACTATCAAGTAACTTACACAATCACATCAATGAGATACATAAAGTAGTGTAAGCCATGCTAGAGATCAAGTGTAATTTTTAACTTAAGCAAGTCATGATCTCACAAACTTAACTATTTCAAGACCTGAAAGCATGACACTTGTTGCTGCATTTTATTTAACATTTAAAGCACAAATTTTGATCTTATGACATTTGCAAGAGATTATATGCAGCATCAGCCTTATTCTAACCAACCAAGCCAAGCCTATGTCATTTGACAGTCAGAAGCTTAAGGACATGGTTTTAGTCATACACAACTCCTTTCAAGTTCATATCTAAGTGCAATGATAAGCCATGTCAAAAGAAGAAGTGCGATGCATGCATATTCTCTTGATCTTTTTCTCAATTTTTCATTTGAACATAAAAGCTCAACATGTGAGTAGTTGATTGATTATTTTTTCGTTATTAAAAGCACTTGTCAGCATGCAAGAAAGTTTGATCATGACCAGATTTAGTGTAAATAATTATTCCAATTACTAGTCATGGCAAAAACTACCAAAATGTATAACATGAGTAATGTAGTAAGAACTTTCAGCATAAAAAAGGAATCACAAAGTCATATATGTATGAAATACTATGCTCATATTATTTTAAATTCAGATTAACACATAGACTTCCCAAGTTTCAAAACTCCCCCTCAATTTAGGCTGAGGATGCATAACCCCTATCTCACTAAGAATGAAACAAAAACGAGTGAAATCCAAAGGTTTTGTAAAAATGTCAGCCAATTGTTGTTCGGTGTCTACATGGTGAAGCACAATGTTTCCTTTTTCAACATTATCACAAAGAAAGTGATACCTAATGTCGATGTGCTTTGTTCTCGAATGTTGCATGATGTTTTTAGCAATGCAAATGGCACTAGTGTTATCACAAAATACTGGAACACTATCTAGATCAACCCCATAGTCCTTAAGTGTTTGAACAATTCAAAGAATTTGTGAGCAAGCGCTAGCAGCAGCTACATATTCAGATTCGGCTGTGGATTGTGCAACTGAATTTTGTTTTCTAGAGGACCAAGCAACAAGTGAATTACCAAGAAAATGACAAGCACCCGAAGTACTTTTCCTATCAATTCTATAACCCCCAAAATCAGCATCCGAAAAAGCTTTCAAAGTAACGGTTGAGGAAGAAGGAAGAAGAATCCCAGATTCTTGAGTTTCATGTAAGTAGCGAATTCTTTTGATGGCTTGACGATGTGAAGCACGTGGGGAAGCTTGAAATCATGCACAAAGACATACGCTGAATTGTATGTCCGGTCTTGATGCCGTGAGGTACAAAAGTGATCCAATCATACTTCAATATTCTTTTTGATCCATGGGTTCACCATCTTCATCAAGTTCAAGTGTCATTGCTGTACCCATTGGTGTCCGAAGAGACTTGCTTTTGTCCATGTTGAAGCACTTAAGAAGGTCTCTTGTATACTTTGTTTGATGCACAAAAGTACCCTCCTTGGTTTGCTTAATTTGCAGCCCCAAAAAGTATGTGAGTTCTCACATCATACTCATCTCAAATTCTGAACTCATCATAGCTGAAAACTTGGACACAAGATCATGAGAAGCACAACCAAAGATAATATCATCCACATACACTTGAATGAATTATGAGTCATTGCCATGCTTAAGCACAAAAAGAGTGTCACACCCGGTTTTTCCGAAGAACAACCGAGTGACTCCCACATGTATGCCAGGATCATATTCTCATACCCCGGCCTCTGGGCCGGGGCAGAACCGCCAGGACCTGCAGCCGGAACGCTCGCTGGCTGTGGCATCTGAGCACCCGGCACACTCCCGGGCGTCACCCCACCGGTGTCCTTCCTGGAAGCCCTCCCCGCCTGAGGAAGGGTGGCGGGACGCCTGGGGCTCCTCGGACCGCCGCTGACCAAGAAGAGACCAGCCGGAGTGGGAGACCCGGGGTCTCTTTGGGTCGCCACGCGACAAACCAGCGCCTCCAGGAGATGGGCGCAAGGGTACCCCGGCCCCCTGGCTCGGCGCAAGCGACGTCCTCGGAGGAGACCGGGCACGCTTCTTCTCTGGCTGCCCGGGGGCCGACTCCCTTCCCTTCCCCTTGTCGACGGTCTGAGCCCCGTCGGCCCTCGGCGCAGGTTGGACAGCGACAGACGCCTCGCGCTCCGCCCCGGAGCGCTCGATCCCGGGAATCGAGATCCCCCGGAGGGCATCCCCAACCTGACGGACAGCGATCCCAATGTCGTCAAGGTTCGGCATCTTCCGCAGCAACTCCGCCCTCCTCTGTGGCTCCAAGAAGAGGGGAGTGCCAGAGGCCGGGAAGGTGAGGTCGCCGCCAGTGACGTAGTCGCTGCTCACCTTGCCCACCATCTCGTACAGCTCTTCATCAGAAGGATCGGAGCCGAGACCCCTCTCCAGCCTGGTGCAGTCGAGCTCGCCGGTGTAGTACCACGCCGGGTGGTTGCGTTGCTGCAAGGGCGCAATACGGCACGACAAGAAATCCACCAGCACTATCAGGTACGTCAGCCCCTCGTTGGCCAGGAACCGGATCCGCTCCACGACCGGTGCGTACTCCTGCTCCAGCTCCGGGATCTCCTCCCAGAAGCGACGCTCGGTGGCCGGGCCGGCAGTTGGGAGCTGCAGGCGATCATGCTCGTCGATCTGCACGATCACCCAGTTCTCCCTCCAGTTTGCCCACCTCGACGGACCGAAAGGTAGAAGGTACCGAGAGGCCTTTGGATCCTTGCAGCGATGCTGGAAGTAGTACGCCCCCAGCTGGGTCATCAAACTGCGTCCTGTCGTCCGCAACACGAAGAAGTAGCTGAAGAGTGTCACTTAAGCGTGATTGTCGGTACCCTCAATACCGGGTACCCCCGCGCACAGCGTAAAACTTCCTAAGGACCTCGCTCCCTCTGCAGGGGCGAGGTTTGAAGGCGCCATGTGTCCAGCGGGGCCGGAGCTCACCTACCCACGGAGGATAGCTCCGAGCCTGCCACGTGGCCCAGGAGGCCGGACCTCACCCCCTCTGCAGGGGCGAGCTCCGAAGGCACCACGTGTCCAGCGGGGCCGGAGCGCTCCCCACCCCTCGGAGGATAGCTCCGGGCCTGCCGCGTGGCCTAGGAGGCCGGACCTCGCCCCCTCCGCAAGGGCGAGCTCCGAAGGCGCCACGTGTCCAGCAGGGCCGGGGCTCTCCTCTCCTCAAAGGATAGCTCCGAGCCTGCCACGTGGCCCGGAAGACCGGACCTCGCCCCCTCCGCGGGGGTGGGCTCTGAAGGCTCCACGTGTCCAGCGGAGCTGGAGCTCCCCCTCTCCTCAGAGGAGAGCTCCGGGTCCGACACGTGGCCAGCAGAGCAGTGCTGCCGCCCGGTGCAGTAGGCAGCAGGAGTAAAGGCGCATCATGCCTTTACCGTACAAAGCATTCAAGACCCGCGCCTTCCCAAGACGCGGAGCACGCCTCTGTCAGGTGTCGTTGCGCCCAGTCATATCACAGACTGGCACGTCGTGTCAGAGCCTGCCAGCCAATAAACACAACGACAAGACATCCCTTGCCGCCCCGCCGTCATCAACCACTACGGCTAGCTTGCAGCATGGGCAGAGCGGCAGAACAAAGGCTCGGCAGCCTTCGCCAGAGACAACTACCAATATAACTGCGGATACGATAGTCGGCAAGCAATCTCCCCGGGACCACCTTTCAGGTCCCGGGCCCCCCTTGTAAGCCACACGAGCCTTGGACTATAAAAGGCTCGGGTAGGCAACGTTAGCAAGGGTTCGCACTCCAGCAACTCACACCCTAGGCATAACTCATCCTCAAGCTCAGGACTCCGGTTCTGAGCAACAAGCAATACAGCGAGCACCTCTGCTCACCGTGGACGTAGGGTTTTACGCTCCGGCGGCGCGAACCACGTAAAACTCGCCGTGTCAAGCTCCTCCCTCACTCGTCCCTTACGCTTAAGCTCTCCGCAAGCGACTAGCCCCTCCAAAAAAGAACCTCCGCGGGCTGCCCAGAGCAGGTCCGGGACAAGTGTCGACCACACACTTCGACATTTGGCACGCCAGGTAGGGGGCTTTTCCCTTGCGCGACGAGTTTCCGCCGACGAAGATGATGAAGCTTCCTTCAGCGGCAAGCTCTCCTTCCCCGCGTTCACGGCGGACCGTGACTAGCGGGGAATACGTGTCGACACACTCAGGAAGGAGTGTGTCGGCGCAAGCTGGAAGCCAGCAGCTGACTCCGGCAATGCAGGCTCCGGCTAGCGTGAGATCTTCTGCAGCGCTGAGCTTTCCCCAAGGGGGCGCGCTAGCTGCAGCAAGAGTGCTACTGCACAATCCACCTGCTGGGGACGCGCCTCAGGCAGCGACCCTGCAGTGGATTCGCGAAGTAGACCGTCTTGTCGTCGCCGCCGCAAACCCTCGACTTCGGCGGGGACGACGCTCCGGCCAACCGGCTGTGTCGCTGACGCGCACGCCAACGGTTGACAGGCAGACGGCGGATTCCAGCTCCACCAGGCTCCCATCGACGGACCTGAGGACAGAGCTGGAATGATGCCACTTGGGCCAAGATGCCCGAGTGTTCCTTGAGCGACACCGAGAAAGGCGTCGCAACCAAGAGGCTGGCGACAGCACGACGTCAGCCTCGACCCTGCCTGAGGCGCAGATCTTCACCACGCGATCTCTGCCCCAGGCATACGCCACGCAGCATATGCCACAGCCATATGCCCTGCAAACGGCGCCCCCAGTCTATGGCATAGCCTTGCCCATACCAGGGTACACAGTGCCTGCAGCGAACCAAGAGTTCGCGGCACCAACGCCTGCAGCAACAGGAGCAGGATGTGCGGCCCTGGCGCCCCACCTTCGCTTCGCGAGGTGGCCGTGCAAGTTTCGGCCGCACGAGCCCGAGAAGTACGACGGCAGCGTCAACCCGGCGGAGTTCCTCCAGATCTACTCCACCGCCATCCTTGCTGCAGGAGGGGACGAGGCCGTCATGGCCAACTACTTCCCCGTCGCCTTGACCGGCCCAGCCCGGTCTTGGCTCATGAACCTCCCCCAGGGTTCGATAACTTCCTAGGGAGAGCTCTGCCGGCAGTTCATCGCCAACTTCGGCAGCTCCTACACCCGTCGTGGCACGGAGCTTGACCTCCACTCCATCAAGCAACAACCTGGGGAATCACTGCGCTCCTTCATCCAGCGGTTCTCCCAGGTACGCAACACCATCCCGCATATCCAAAGTGCTTCTGTGGTGGTGGCGTTCCGGCAAGGCGTTCTGGACAAGAAGATGCTCGAGAAGCTCGGGACCAGAGAGGTCCGCGACATTTCAGAGCTCTTTAGCCTGGCGGACAAGTGCGCCAGAGCAGCAGAAGGGCGGAACTGGCACTCCCTGCCAGCCACCGAGGAGTTGAGGCCAACCCAGAGAAGATCAAGGCCATCGACTTGATGCGGCCTCCTGCCCGCATCAAAGAAGTCCAGAAACTCACGGGATGCCTAGCCGCGCTGAGTCGGTTTATACCGAGGCTAGCAGAGTGGGTGCTCCCCTTCTTTAAGCTCCTACGCAGATCCGGTCCATTTGCCTGGACTGACAAAGCAGAAGAAGCTTTCCAGGAGTTGAAGCAGCTCCTGGTGACCCTACCTATCTTGGTAGCCCGCGAGCCCGGGGAGCATTTGTTGCTCTACATCGCGACGACAACCGAAGTGGTGAGTATGGTCCTCATCGCAGAGCGGCCGGACCTCTCGTCATCACAGCCTGCTCCGGTAGCAGGAGACAGACGCCAGGAAACCCCGGAGGTCCAAGACGGCCTCCCGGACCTCCAAGACAACCTCCCGGGGGTACAACGGGACCCCCCCCCCAGGGGCCCAACGGGACCTCCCGGAGATCCAGCGGGACCTCCTGGAGCCTCCAGAAAACCAGCGGGACCTCTCGGAAGGCCAAGGTGGCGTAGATGCCTTCGAGTCCTAACTCCCAGAAGCCCCCCTGGACCCACTCACCTCTGGCAGGCCCGAGCCAATGGATGAAGACCTCTCTGACCTAAGAGAGAGGGTCCGAACCATCTAGAGACCTGTCTACTACATCAGCGAAGTCCTCCATGACGCCAAGACAAGGTACCTAGAGGTCCACAAGCTGCTGTATGCAGTGCTCGTGGCGTCCAGGAAGCTCCGCCACTACTTTCAGGCCCATCGGGTCTCGGTAGTCACCTCCTATCTGCTGAACACGATCCTTCGCAGCCCCCATGCGACTGGCAGCGTCGCTAAATGGGCAGCGGAGCTGGCGGAGTGTGAGCTGGACTTCCTTCCTCGCCATGCAGTCAAAAGCCAAGCGCTGGCTGACATCGTGGCTGAGTGGACACCAACGAAGGCTGACCCAGGGGGCCACGAAGACGGTGAACTAGAGCACCGAGCTCCGGTCTTCACGGAGCCTCATTGGACGCTCTTCTTCAATGGCTCCTCGCGAAAGCAGGGGCCCGGTGCCGGCGTACTGCTTCTCATGCCATCGGGGGAGCAGTTTGGGTACATGGTGCGTCTCAATTTCAAGGCAACCAACAACATGGCAGAGTATGAAGCACTCATCTTTGGCCTACAGACAGCCCTGTCTCTGGGCGCTCGCCAGTTGCTGGCACAGGGCGACTCCCAGCTGGTTATCAAGCAAGTTAAGGGCGAATGCTCCTGCAGTGACCCGCAGCTAGTTGCTTATCTGCCCCACGTGCAAATGCTGGAGAAAGACTTCCTCGCCTTGGACCTGCGCCATATACCGTGCGCTGGCAATGCCACAGCTGATGACCTCTCAACGAAGGCCTCCACCGGGGCCCCTGTGCCCGAAGGAGTCTTCGAGAGGACGCTTCTGCGGCCCATAGCCCGGCCCGCCGAGCCGGACGAAGGGGGCTGGACCAACACCTCGAAGCTGGCGGTCCCGGCGGCCCTGCAACCATGGACGCCGCCAAGGATCATAAGCGTCACTGGGGACTCCGTGCAACCCAGCGCTCAAGATCCAGAAGCTCAAGTAGTCCCGATGCATGGACCACGGAGGTCCAGGACTCCTTGAAGGACATCCTTCCTGATGAACGTGCATTCGCTGAACGGATTGTGCGGATGGCTAAGTGCTACGCGCTGGTATCTTTACTAGCGTGGCGCCATGGCATCCTATTGCGGTGCATAACCCAGGAGGAAGGCTGCGACTAGCTCGTAGTAGTCCACGGAGGCGAGTGCTGGGAACGCTCATCGTCCCGCACGCTGGTCGGTTAAGCCATCTGGCATGGCTCCTACTGACCGAGAGCCACCTGGACGCCGTCAAACCGGTTAGGAGATGCAATGCGTGCCAGGTCCACGCCAAGCAGACTCACACAACCGGTGCAGACGCCGCACCCAGAGCCGTCGGGGGATACCTGCTCCTCTATGTCGAGGGCCAGTCGGACTTCCCAGGGCCGGGTCATGGGAACTACCCTTCTACATGGTATGCGGGGCCGAAGCCATGCTTCCCCCTGAGATCGCCATGGGGGTCTCCCCATGTCCGAGCGTACGACGAAGCCACGCATGACCCGCTCCGCGTGAGGACATGGCGCTCCGACACTACCCCAGTAAGTTCACCATGCTTACTTAGGTGTTTATTTAAATTACGCATTAATTTATATGATCACCTTCCCACGCTCTAGGCAGTGTGCATCCATTGTACACTCGGTTCCGCTTTCCTGCGCTCATGCATAGTCGATATTTGCAATCCTGCCGAAGGCGGTAGTGCTTGGGGCACCTGCCAGAGGCTCGGGGGCCTTTTGGACCTCCCCCTGTAAGGGTACTGTACCGCCAGTTGGTCTCCTCTGAGAAAAGACCTACGCTAGACCGGGGGGTCAGGAGCCTTGCTTTGCCCGGTCCTGTACCCAAAGCATGCGCACTCTGCCCCCCCAGTGCTACGGTATGAGTACCAGGGGGCTGGACGGTTACACCCTGACTGGGGCTGGGGGCCAGACCTCCGGGACCAAGTGCACTGGATTACCCAAGCCCCGTATTCTGGCCCGGGACAGTAAGCCAAATGAGACTAAGGGACAGGAAAGGGAGGACTTCTGAGCAGTACCGGACTCCGCCCCCCACAGCTGGGCCGAGCTCCTAGGCCAGCCCTCGCCCTCCTTTCAGAGGCGAGCGCTGATGCCGGACCTCACGCCCTTCGCTGGCCTGAGCTCCGATGACCTCCTGACCTCACGCCCTTCGCTGGCCTGAGCTCCGATGACTTCCGGACCTCCGCCCCCGCAGCTGGGCCGAGCTCTGAGGCCAGCCCTCGTCCTCCTTTCAGAGGCGAGCGCTGATACCAGACCTCACGCCCTTCGCTGGCCTGAGCTCCGATGACCTCCGGACCTCACGCCCTTCGCTGGCCTGAGCTCCGATGACTTCCGGACCTCCGCCCCCACAGCTGGCCCGAGCTCCGAGGCCAGCCCTCGCCCTCCTTTCAGAGGCGAGCGCTGATGCCGGACCTCACGCCCTTCGCTGGCCTGAGCTCCGATGACTTCCGGACCTCCGCCCCCGCAGCTGGGCCGAGCACCGAGGCCAGCCCTCGCCCTCCTTTCAGAGGCGAGCGCTGATGCCGGACCTCACGCCCTTCGCTGGCCTGAGCTCCGATGACTTCCGGACCTCACGCCCTTCGCTGGCCTGAGCTCCGATGACTTCCGGACCTCCGCCCCCACAGCTGGGCCAAGCTCCGAGGCCAGCCCTCGCCCTCCTTTCAGAGGCGAGCGCTGATGCCGGACCTCACGCCCTTCGCTGGCCTGAGCTCCGATGACTTCCGGACCTCCGCCCCCACAGCTGGGCCGAGCTCCGAGGCCAGCCCTCACCCTCCTTTCAAAGGCGAGCGCTGATGCCGGACCTCACGCCCGTCGTGGGCCTGAGCCCCGATGACTTCCGGACCTCCGCCCCCACAGCTGGGCCGAGCTCCGACGCCAGCCCTCGCCCTCCTTTCAGAGGCAAGCCTTGATGCCGGACCTCACGCCCTTCGTGGGCCTGAGCTCCGATGACTTCCCGGACCACCCCTCTTCTCAGAGGCGAGCTCCGAGGCCGGACCTCCCCCTTTCACAAGGGCAGAGCTCCGATGCCTGGCTTCACCCTCTCCTCATAGGCTGAACTCCGAAGCCGTCAAGACCCTGCCAGCACAGGGAGTACTCAATACAAGAAAGTGCGCGGGTAGGAGAAGGCCCCACCTGGGGCTCGTTACCTCCCCCGAGGTGAGCCCGGGGTCCACTGTCAGTACCCTCAATACCGGGTACCCCCACGCACAGCGTAAAACTTACTAAGGACCTCGCTCCCTCTACAGGGGCGAGGTTTGAAGGCGCCACATGTCCAGCAGGGCCGGAGCTCCCCTCCCCACGTAGGATAGCTCCGAGCCTGCCACGTGGCCCAGGAGGCCGGACCTCACCCCCTCTGTAGAGGCGAGCTCCGAAGGCGCCACATGTCCAGCGGGGCCGGAGCGCTCCCCTCCCCTCGGAGGATAGCTCCGGGCCTGCTGCGTGGCCCAGGAGGCCGGACCTCGCCCCCTCCACAAGGGCGAGCTCCGAAGGCGCCACGTGTCTGGCAGAGCCGGGGCTCTCCTCTCCTCAAAGGATAGCTCCGAGCCTGCCATGTGGCCCGGAAGACCGGACCTCGCCCTCTCCGCGGGGGTGAGCTCTGAAGGCTCCACATGTCCAGCGGAGCCGGAGCTCCCCCTCTCCTCAGAGGAGAGCTCCGGGTCCGACACGTGGCCAGCAGAGCAGTGCTGCCGCCCGGCGTGGTAGGCAGCAGGAGTAAAGGTGCGCCATGCCTTTACCGTACAAAGCATTCAAGACCCGCGCCTTCCCAAGACGCGAAGACGCGGAGCACGCCTCTGTCAGGTGCCGTTGCGCCCAGTCATTTCACAGACTGGCGCGCCATGTCAGAGCCTGCCAGCCAATAAACACAACGACATGACATCCCTTGCCACCCCCGCCGTCATCAACCACTACGGCTAGCTTGCAGCATGGTCAGGGCGGCAGAACGAAGGCTCGGCAGCCTTCGCCAGAGACAACTACCAACATAACTGCGGATACGACAGTCGGCAAGCAATCTCCCCGGGACCACCTGTCGGGTCCCGGGCCCCCCTTGTAAGCCACACGAGTCTTGGAAAATAAAAGGCTCGGGTAGGCAACGTTAGCAAGGGTTCGCACTCCAGCAACTCACACCCTAGGCATAACTCATCCTCAAGCTCAGGACTCCGGTTCTGAGCAACAAGCAATACAGCGAGAACCTCTGCTCACCGTGGACGTAGGGTTTTACGCTCCGGCGGCCCGAACCACATAAAACTCACCGTGTCAAGCTCCTCCCTCACTCGTCCCTTACGCTTAAGCTCTCCGCAAGCGACTAGCCCCTCCAAAAAAGAACCTCCACGGGCTGCCCAGAGCAGGTCCAGGGGAAGTGTCGACCACACACTTCGACAGTGATCCCCCACGAACATCTCGCAGAAATGGACGAAGACGGCGGCCATCGCGAAGGAGTTGGGGGAAAGGTGGTGGAGCGTGACGAAGAAAGAAGAAATTGGCGGGACAAACCCCGCCATGGCGTAGGCAGTGAAGAAGACCATTTCCCCCTTCTCCAGGAGCAGGGGGAGAGATCCCTGGCGGAGCCGGCACTTTTGCTCCTCCGCATGCCAGCCTAGCAGCTTGGGCACTGACCCGAGCTCAGCCGACCGAGCGAGACGCGACGGAGGCAGGTTGGAAGCCATGGCAGGAGGAAGCTCAAGGTCAGGGAAAACAAGGGGGCAAGAACTCAAGGAAGATGCAAGCGCTGGGAAGTGCAAAGGGAAGCCGCGATGCGGGTAAGATCCCCTTTTAAACTTCCCAGGCGCGATTCAAAACTCTTCGAATACGCTGCTTGGACAACCGCTTCGGCTCCAAGACCAAGCGTCGATGACAAGTGGACCCAAGCCGTCCAGCTGAAGCGGTAAGCCAAGAAGTCAGTCTCCCAAGGAGACGAGCAGGCAAGACGCCTAGGCGGTTCCCGAAAAAGCGCTGCGACATGCAGAAGTGGAAGCCTTGGGAACCGCCACAGTAAAAGCAGCCATCAAGTGGGGCACACGCTCCCAGGATCCCGCGACTGTTCATGCTCTGACAACAGTCAATGCGGGTATTAGAGAAGGTGCGCAGAGTGGAAGAGACGGGGGCCCCACCTCGGGCTTGCTATCTCCCCCGAGATGGGCCCGTAGGCCACTGTCGGTACCCTCAATACGGGGTACCCCCGCTGTCTGTACCCGCGATATGGGGTACCCCCGCGCACAGAGGAAAATGCCTAAGGAACTCGCCCTTTTCCGCAGGGAGAGCTCCGAAGGCGCCACGCGTCCGGCGGGGCCGGACCTCCCTCTCCTCAGAGGAGAGCTCCGGGCCCGCCACGTGGCATACAGAAGTCGGACCTCCCCCTCCGTGGTGGAGAGGTCCGAAGGTGCCACGTATCCGGCGGGGCCGGACCTTCCTCTCCTCAGAGAGGAGCTCCGGGCCCGCCACATGGCCGACAGAAGCCGAACCTCCCCCTCCGCGTGGAGAGGTCCGAAGGCTCCACGCGTCCCACGGGGCCGGATCCGCCCTCTCCTCTGAGGAGGGCTCCGGGCCCGCCACGTGTCCAGCAGAACGGCGCTGCCTGCCCCCGAGCGATAGGCAGCGGGCGTAAAGATGCCCCATACCTTTCCCGTACAAGGTATTCAAGGCCCGCGTCTTCCCAAGACGCAGAGACGCGGAGCACGCCTCTGTCATGTGCCGTTGCGCCCAGTCGCATCACAGACTGGCGTGCGGTGTCAGAGCCTGCCAGCCAATAAACACAGCGACAGGACACCCCATGCCGCCCCCGCCGTCATCATCCACTACGACTAGCATGCGGCATGGGCAGGGCTGCAATACGAAGACTCAGAAACCTTCATATGAGACAACTACCGGCATAACTGCAGATACGGTAGATAACAGTCAATCTCCCCGGGACCACCTGTCGGGTCCCGGGCCCCCCTTGTAAGCCACCCGAGTCTTGGACTATAAAAGGCTCGGGTAGGCAACGTTGGCAGGGGTTCGCACTCCCGCAACTCATACGCTAGCCATTCACTCCCAAGCTGTAACTCATCCTCAAGCTCAGGACTCCGATTCTGAGCACCAAGCAATACAGCGAGCTCCATAGCTCGCCGTGGACGTAGGGTTTTACGCTCCGGCAGCCTAAACCGCGTAAACCTCGCCGTGTCAAGCTCTTACTAACTCGTCCATACGCGCAAGCTCTCCGCAAGGGACTAGCCCCACCGAAAAAAGAACCTCCGTGGGCTGCCCGGTGCAGGCCCGGGGGAAGTGTCGACCGAACACTTTGACATTTGGCGCGCCAGGTAGAGGGCTTTTCCCTTGCGCGACGAGTTTCCGCCAACGAAGATGACCAAGCTTCCTTCAGCGGCAAACTCTCCTCCTCCACGTTCACGGCGAACCGTGACCAGCGGGGAGTACATGTCGACACACTCAGGACGGAGTGTGTCGGCACAAGCTGGTAGCCAGCAGCCGACTCCGGCAACGCCGACTCCGGCAATGCAAGCTCCGACCAGCGTGAGATCTTCTGCAGCGCTGAGCGTACACCATGGGGGTGTGCTAGCTGCAGCAAGAGCACTGTTGCGCAACCCACCTGCTGGGGATGCGCCCCATTTAGCGACCCAACAGTGGGTCCGCGAGGTGGACCGCCTCGTCGTCACCGCCGCGAACCCCCGGTTTCGGCGAGGGCGACGCCCCGGCCAACCGGCTGTGTCGCTGACGCACACGCCAACGGTTGACGTGCAGACGGCGGATTCCAGCTCCTCCAGGCTCCCGTCGACGGACCTGAGAAGGGAGCTGGAACGGTGCCACTTGGGCCAGGATGCCCGGGTGTACCTCGAGCGACGTTGAGAAAGGCGTCGCAACCAAGAGGCTGGCGACAGCATGACGTCGGCCTCGACACAGCCTGGAGGGCAGATCTTCGCCACGCGAGTCCTGCCTCAGGCATACGCCATGCAGCATATGCCACAACCATATGCGCTGCAAGCGGCGCCCCCGGTCTTTGGTGCAGCCTTGCCCAAGCCGGGGTACACGGTGCCAAGTGCGAACCAAGCGTTCGCAACGCCAATACCTGCGGCAACAGGAGCAGGATGTGCGGCCCTTGCACCCCACCTTCGCTTCGCGAGGTGGCCGCGCAAGTTTCGGCCGCACCTGCCCGAGAAGTACGACGGCAGCGTCAACCCGGCGGAGTTCCTCCAGATCTACTCCACCGCCGTACTTGCCGCAGGAGGGGACGAGGCTGTCATGGACAACTACTTCCCCGTCGCCTTGACCGGCCCATCTCGGTCTTGGCTCATGAATCTCCCTCAGGGGTCCATAACTTCCTGGGGAGAGCTCTGCCGGCAGTTCGTCGCCAACTTCGGCAGCTCCTACACCCGTCCCGGCACGGAGCTTGACCTCCACGCCGTAAAGCAACAACCTGGGGAGTCGCTGCGCTCTTTCATCCAGCGGGTCTCCCAGGTACGCAACACCATCCCGCATATTGAAAGTGCCTCTGTGGTGGTGGCGTTCCGGTAGGGTGTCCGGGACGAGAAGATGCTTGAGAAGCTCGCGACCAGAGAGGTCCGCGACGTCTCTGAGCTCTTCAGCCTGGCGGACAAATGCGCCAGAGCAGCCGAAGGGCGGAACTGGCACTCTCTGCTGACCTCCGAGTCAGGAGGACAGCCCGGGTCCGGCGCTGCTGCTTATGGAGGTGGCAAGAAGGCCAAGAACCGGGGGAGTGGCAAGATGAAGTCATCATTCGCGGCTCCTGTCGCCGCAGCAGCGACGACTAGTGGAGCTCGGGGGCCACGCCCCGACAAAAGGCAGCGGTAGTCACCGGCCCCGGATAGTGACCAGGGCGGGATATGCCCCGTGCATGGCGCCTGTCGGTACCCGCGTGTCGAAGTGTTCGATCGACACTTCCCCCGGGCCTGCACTGGGCAGCCCGCGGAGGTTCTTCTTTCGGTAGGGCTAGTCCCTTGCGGAGAGCTTGCGCAGATGGACGAGTTAGTAAGAGCTTGACACGGTGAGTTTTACGTGGTTCAGGCCGCCGGAGCGTAAAACCCTAAAGCATCATTATATTACAAGCCAAGTGTTCAAATATATGTAAGTCTTACAAAACGTCTCGATGGACGATAACATGTTCACAACATAGAAATAAACAAACAGCGGAAGATAAGTCTTATGGGCTCCGTCACAGGCGTTGCCCGGGGGACTCCGTGAACCTAAAATCCTTCTTCGGGTCCGAAGTCTTGGTCGTTGTACACCACGTCATTCCCTTTGCCTGAGCAGCAATTTAAACCAACAGAAAAGCAAGCTTGAGTACCGTTGGTACTCAGCAAGTGTGGTAAGGTTATGTCATGCATGGCTAGAACAAGGAAAGGTTGATCTCATGGTTAAAGCACTACGCAATTAATACCTATCACCTTAGCTTATTAAGCACCTACATTACTACATAGGTGAAATGGTCCCAATCTCCTAACCCATCATCAAGTAACCATAATTCCATTTCCAATGGCAAGCTCCTCGCTTAACACCCTCAACTTCCCAATTCATCATCCTCTAATCATGAATAAGTCCAAGCCGCTCTTGACCGTGAGCACGGCTGTCATGACAGTTTTGACTCTGCAGAGTTTGCACCACTGTACCCACATGTAGTGATTTCATCCCCCGTCGTCGGGTGGACTAGAAGAACCTCCATTATGCCAGTGGCCGCGAACCACGTTCACACTTCCGAGGTGTGTAGCCAGGAGATCACTACGAGGCCTTTACAAAGGGATTCCTGACGAGTGTGGGCCCACTGAGGTTTCACCCCTAACAGCATCCAAGAGGCTCCAACCCCCGCTGCAGTGGCCCCCCCTTGAGCCTTGTGGTTCATATGGTAGTCCAGCTGACACCTATTCCCCGCACCATCCAAACACCCATACTACGCCAGAGATACACCTAATTAATTGGCCAAGCTGCCCCATCTCAGCATGTGGTTGGCACGGTAAAGCTAGGTCCAGACAAGCACTAAACACAAACCCGTGTCTCGTGCACACAGTACCAACCAAAGCATCCAACTTGCCTAGATCCCTACCTCTACATAATTCATAATAATTCATTCACAGGTAAGGTAATCAAGGTGATAATCTCATATCCCATGTATCCCATTCTAAGCATGGCTAAGCATGAGTAGTATAAATGAATGACATAATAAAATAACTCCCAACCCAATGCTACAAGGAAACAAGATAATGCAATTCTAGGGAAACTTCCTAGCTTGGGTATCATATTCCAAATTGACAATGCAATTAAATTCTAACTACACATCCTAGTATAGGATCAAAGTGGTCAAGGACACTTGCCTTCATCCTGCTGCTCCAGGAATGGAAAGTCTTGGTCTTGGAAGGTGAGAACCGGCCCTGGGGCTGGTTCTAATCATGCCATCATACCCATAACAAAAGAAAATACATTCCATAAGCAATAGTCCACATTTTCACTCATGCAAACCACACACACACACACATCAAAGTCATACACCCATTGAAGTTTTGTGTTTACCCTAGATATGTTGATTCTATGCATGCATTTCTAAACATATATATCACTTCTAATCTTTGATATTCAGACTTCTAAGTCCCACTCAATGTGAATTTCCAATTTTTGCAAATTTTCTGTATTAGATTCTTCAGTTCTTAGCTACAAAATTTGCATGAAATGTGAATTCCAACTCCAAATTGGTTTTCAGATCTCCTACATAGTTTTAACTTGAAGTTTTGGATTTGGAGATCTCATTTGGCATTTTCTAATTATGTATACCTACTTTCCTGTAGTTTCAGATTTATTTTCTATGCCTAAAAATGAACTTCAATATTAAAACAGCAACATATATCACCTACACAGAATATATTTTGATCTAATTTGCCCAACAAAATATCTTTTGACTTCCTATCTGATGGGGTCAATTTAAATATATTTTTTACCTATTTTTCAGAATTATTTCAAGCCTAAAAATGAATTTCAGCAATAAAACAGCAAATTAAATTCATACACAAAATTTATACTGTTCCAAATATCTAAACAGAACCTTTATAAATTTTCCCTACCCTTTTTGTTTACTTAGATTCATTTTTCCACATTTAAATTTGCTTTATGCCTAAAAGGTATATTTCAGAAATGAATAACAAAACAGCAACTTTATTGAGATTTCAGAGTTTATCTTCCATCTGAACTCAAATTTCAGATTGTTCCACAAGTTTTCGAAAGAACTATGATGATTTGAACTGAATTTATACCTATGTTTGAATTTAAACTATACTTAATTTACTTGAATTTCTAAATTTGATATTCCACAGGGTTGAAATTCAAATTCTATACTGTTGCAGGGTCAAATTATATTTTCAAAAAACCTCAGGGGTCAATACATCAATTACAGAGGGCATTTCCTAATTTCTATCAAATCTAGGGGCTAAAATTGATTTTTAAACTCATTTGCATAATTTCCCGAGGGTCCAGGGGCTAGATCAGAAGTTTCCAGGGCTAGATCCTTTTTCCTCAGAACCCCAGGGGGTAGCCCGGAAGATTCCTGGCGTTTATAATGCGGGGCTGATGTGGGCCGTCCGATTTTAAATGGAGGGCCGGGATTAAATCGCGAAGGGGTACACGGAAGATCTAACTATGACCGCACGATTTAAAATAGACGGGCCACAGAGGGCCACATCGCCCTGGCCGAGCGCGGGCGGCTCTGCCTGGCGGCGCACGGCGGCGGGAGGTGGCGAACTCGCCGAACTTTCACAGAAGCCCGTCTACCGGTCCCGAACCTTCATTTTCTTTGCACAATTTGAAGGAGGGGGAGTAGGGGCCCTCACCTCGGTGGTTTTCTTGATCTCGGAGGCCCTGGAAGTCGGTCAGCGACGAGGTCCAATGGGGAAGCTTGGCAGTGCTCACCGGAGCTGTGGCTAGAGCGCAAAACACGGTGCCTTCTTCACCTGCATGACTCCCCGGCGGCGGTGAAACACACTACACACGTTAGACTGGGGAAAACGGAGGAAATTCGAAAGAAAACTGCGATGTGAGCTTCGGTCCTCACCAGGAAGGAAGTTGGGTCACGCGGGGAGGAAAGAGGGCGGACTTCAGCGTTTAAATGGACGAGGCGCTGCGGAGTTTGTTGAGATCGTGCTGGAGTGCCCGGGGCCGGAGATCGTGGGTGTGCGAGCGCGAGGTTCGGAGACGGCGGGCGAGATCGAGCGCGGGAAATGCGTGACGGTTGGGGGGGACGGGGGAAGGTGATGTCACGTGGGCCCCACGTGGCAGAGAGAGGGGAGGGGGGAAACGGCCGCGACTGCTGGGCCGGCTCGGGCTGCTGAGGTGGGTTTCGGCCTAGTAGCCATTTTTCTTTTCCCTTTTCTTTTTCTTTTCTGTTTTTGCTTCAAATTTGAGTTCCGGGTTGAATTTGAATTTTCCTTCAACATGCATCATGTCGACTAAATTTGAATTTATGTTTTGCCACATTTTTGGGTGTTACAACTCTACCCCCCTTAAAAGAAATCTCGTCCTTGAGATTGGTGACTCTAGTGAAACAGATCCGGAAACTGTGCCTTGAGCTCGTCTTCTCGCTCCCATGTGGCTTCTGCTTCCGAGTGGTGCTTCCACTGCACTTTGCACATTCGGATTCTTTTGTTCCTCGTGATGCGTTTCATTATCTCCAGAATCTTGACCGGCTGTTCGGCATACGAAAGGTCTTCCCGAACGTCCACCTTATTCATGGGTAACTTCTCTTCGGGTGTTCTCAAGCATTTCTTGAGTTGTGACACATGGAACACGTCGTGCACATCCGATAGGCGTGCCGGTAGTTCCAACTGATATGCGACTTTGCCCTTCCACTCTAAAATCTGAAAAGGTCCAATATACCGAGGTGATAGCTTCCCTTTCACTTTGAACCGACGAAGTCCTCTGATAGAAGACACTTTGAGATAGACATAGTCCCCTAAGTTGAAAGTGAGCTCTCTTCTTCGGATATCGGCATAGTAAAAGTTGCCTAGAGGGGGGTGAATAGGCTAATAAAACCTGAAATTAAAATAAAGAGCGGATAAAACCAAAGTGGGCCGGACGAGTCCGATATGAGGTCGGACTAGTCCGGTCTAAGCCTACTTTGTGTTTTGGGTTTCCTGTTAAGTTTGTTTGAGCTGAAAATATGTGGTAGTCAAATGATGTCACAAATTTGTTGAGAATAATCAGATTGAAAATAATAGAACTATTTGCGGAAATTGACACAATGAAAGTTTAACAAGTAATTCTAGTGAGCAAGTAAGATAGTAGAGAATACAAGAGACCCGAATTATCCCGAGGTTCGATTCCACATAGGAACCTACGTCCTCGTTGAGGAGTCCACCAAGGACCGAGTCTTTTCTGACCCTTCCCTCACCGAGCGATCACTAAGATCAAGCCCGGGCTTTCTCACTATCAATCAAATGTGAATACAATGTTCTTAGGGGCTACTCACACTTTGAGGCTCCCTACACCAACCAAGCAGTTCTAGAATTCAAAGTACAACTGTTGAGAACTCAAAATAACAGTTAGAGTGCAAAGGAATCAAACCGAGAGCTCAAACGTCGGTCACCACGTCTTTCCTCTCACAAAAACCACTAACACCTTAAGATCCAATCTTAGGGGTCTAGAAGGTGAGGAAAGAGGCTTAGAAGAGCTCTAGGAATGAGTTTTCAGCGCTTGGGTTCGTGTCTCATTGATTCTCAGCCGGGGGTATCCTTTTATAGAAATCCCGGCATTTAGCCGTTACCAACTAAAGTCCGGACTTGTCCGGTCCCAACCCCGGACTAGTCCGATCTTGAGGGACCACTCACGTCACGGCTTACCAAATAAAGTTTTAGTGGCCGTTCAATTCAAACGGTCATGAAACCCCGGACTAGTCTGAAAAGATCAGACTAGTCCGCCCTGTGGAGCGGACTAGTCCGATGACACTCAGAGACTTCTTCTCCAGACCTAAGCGGCTTAGTCCGCTTAGCGGACTAGTCCGACCTCTTGGGCAGACTAGTCCGGCCTTCTGAGACTTAGTCTCATAATGGCTGAGACTCACACAACCACGGACTAATCCGGCCTTTAACGGACTAATCCGAACTGACTCAGAGACTCTTTATCCGGTCTAAAGCGGATTAGTCCGGTTATGAACGGACTAGTCCGGCCATTTGTCTGGACAAGTCCGGTCTTCCCTTTTCTTCATATCTATGACTACCTCATCTCGTGATACTAACGTTCTACCCTTCGTTTGAGCTCTCTAGTGATTCTCAAGCACTCTAAAAGAGAAGACCCTATACACAACTAAAAAATGTGAAGATTAATAGAAAATGCTATTTTCAACTCTTCCAAGTCTTCTTCTTTTCCTTTTGCTTCTTGAGAGACTCCATATCCATTTCTTTGATAAACACCTGTGCTCATACTCAGTAGAAACTTATTAGCATCTTAATTGTCGTCATCAATCAACCAAAACCACGGGGATTATCTAGATGCACTTTCAATCTCCCCCTTTTTGGTGATTGATGACAACTCATTAAGATTTTCGAAAAGTAGATATAGTAGATTGTTTTCATAAAGATTTACTCCCCCTAGATATGTGCATAATGGATTATCAAGAACGAAGGAAAAATGTGCACAAGAGTAAGTTTATGGGGAATTTCATGCTTACATGTGTTGTGGTGGTGTGACTAAGTATAAGCAGTAACCACATTTAGAAAGATATAACATTTATGAGCAAGCAGATTTCATTATGGCATAATTTGAAGAGATAAAGTAAGATAGTCATAACATACCGTGGCATAATGTAGCATAGTTATTACAAACCATCATGAAATAAATTTAATTTAATGAGCAAGACTATGACTATGACTAGACTACTCCCCCTTATTCTCTCCCCCTTTGGCATCAAGGGACCAAAAAGGGAAGGAAAAAGGAGAAAACCTAATCACTATCATCTTGATCTTCGTCTTGGTCACTCTGGGTCTCTTCGTCCTCATCCTCTTCTTCATCGTCATCTTGGTGATGGGTGTGGGAGGTAGGAGGAGCAGCTGAGGTGAACCCAAAATAAGCAAGCTCATCCTCCGTGAGAGTGGGAAACTCTGTCACGTCGTCACCATCTGATGACGGTGGAGACATAGGTATCTCCATCTTGTCGCACATGGCCTTGAGATACTTCTCTTGGCGTTGCTTCATCTTCTGCGTGCGAACTTCCACCTTCTGGCACGAGGAGAATATGGCCTTGAAGATCTTGAGCAGTCCACTAGAGGAGCCACTTGATGACGGAGAAATGGATGGTCCGGCAGAAGAGGATGGAGCTGCAGTGGATCCCCTGCCCATGGATGCAGGAAGGCGAGGAAGAGGAGTCGGCATCTGAGGACGGAGCTTCCGGTGCTTCACATCCTTTGCAAACTCTAGCCCTGTGACTTTTTCAATCATGCACATGATGTATGGTGCATAGCCACAGGATCTGTTCGGGGTGTGGGAGATGTTGAAGATGTCGTTGTAGATGTAGTCAAAGATATTGAATTTCTCTTCTTCATTGAGCAGCTTCAACAGGTTTCTGAGGTACCCCTGTATCATCCCCGCATCTCCATCTTTTGGAGCTAGAGTCTTCCTCAGAACTCTGTTCATCACTCCAAAGAAGGGTTTGATGTTGTGGGTGGAGGATGCCTCATAGGAGAGATAGGAGGGATACATGAAGTCCAAGTCATCCTTTCCTAGAGTTCTCTCATTGTGAACTATTATCTCATAGTTCAAATGCTCCCCAAGTCCTAGGATGCGAGCAAACTCATCATATAGGACCGAGTATACCACACCATTTGTCATCCATGTTATTTTCCTGTTTCCGTAGGTGTGGAAGTAACAGGTGGTGTAGAACTAGACTATGACCTCAATGTTCCAGTCATATTGAAAAGCCATCAAGTCTTTGATCCCATGTCGCTCTGTTGCTTCGATTACTGCATCAAAGGCTTGATGTTTCTTGTTGGCCATGTATGGCCAGTCCACCCACTGACCATCAACTACCGGTGTCTTCATTGGGAGATAGACATGCCGGTAGTAGTCACAATGGAAGTCACACCAGAAGCGAGGGTCTGGTGTGGACTTCTCGTACTTGTAGACCTCCTCCTCCCGGAACCTTCTGGCCTTGTCGGCTCCTTTCCCCTTGAAGGTTGCACTCGCCAAATTGGGTTGACGGTTTGGATTGTGCATGGGAGGTGCCCTTTCAAGGGGCCCAACAAGTCCCTGTGGGGGATTTTCCCTTCCCCGTCTATGGTTGTCACGAATGACGAGTCCCCTATTGGCTAGAGCCTTCTTTCTAGAAGAATCAGTTGCTTTGCCTTTTCCTTTGTCCTGGGTTGTTTTTTGTGGCTCGGCAGGCAGTTTATCCTTTAGAGTGACTAGTCTCTTCCTCCTCGGAGGGTCAACGGACTGGGAGGATTAGGCTTCCCTGTCAGCCCGTTTCTTCGTCCGAGCTTCCCTTGCAGCAGCCTCTACTGCTTCTGCCTCGGCTGCCGCACGATAAGCGGCTTGACGAGTTGCTTCGGCTTCTAGATTTGGAAGAGAGCTGTCGTTGGGTCCTGACATGATCTGGTGAGAAAATAAGTTTTTAGTTGATGGAGTATTGCGTTTGAATTGGTTTACAAACCCAAAGTTAGAGGTTAAGACTGTATCATCCGGACTTGTCCGGGCAGGAGCCGGACTAGTCTGCTCCGGCCAGACTTGTCCGGTTGGAGTCCGGACTTTACAGTTTTAAACCCTAACTAATGTGATTTGCTTATCAATTCATCAAAGTAGGTGCAATACTACGGGGGTTTGAAATAATATGGCCTAGGAAACTCAGAGAGGCCCTAAGGTACCCAAGATATGTTCTAGGAATAGGATTTTTGTGAAAAATCAAGGCTAGGTTAAAAAGTACCTTGGAGTGAAGGAATGTGATGAAATTCGCGGTTCAAAGGAGCGGAGATGGTCGGAGAAGAGTTCCCCGCACTCCACAAGCCTTGAATCGAGGATGCCTTCGAGGGATTTGAGGGAGAACTCCAAAATCGCCAATGGGGGAGAGTTTTGGAGGAGAGAGGTGGAGTGGAGGTGAATGAGGGAGAGGGAGGGGGTCAGCCCGACCCTTGGAGGTTAAGTCTCCAGGAGCCGGACTAGTTCGGTCCTCAGTCCGGACTAGTCCGGTCTGTCGAACTAGGTCCGGACTTGTCCGTGTGCCGGGCGGACTAGTCCGTTGTGGACTTGTCCGCTGCTCCTCGGACTTCTTTTAGAATGCCCGGACTTGTCCGGCCTCTAGGTCGGACTAGCCCAGCTTTTTAAAGTCTAAAAATTCTTATATATCAGAATTTTGCCTTGGTGGATTTACTTGTACCTGCTATATGGTCCACACACACACACACACACACATATATATATATATATATATATATATATATATATATATATATATATATATATATATATATATCAAACACATAATTATGTGATAACAATGTAGCCAAAAATAATATGAGATGAAAATGGAGGAGGTACAAGTTTCCACAATCATGCACATTTTTGAAGGTTGCAAAAGAATTTTTGAGAACTTCTATTTGCACAATTTTTTTTTTCAACTTACATTCCTAGAGTCTAATATATTCAGCTCATTTCGAAGTTCACAAAATCGTTTTTCATCTAGTGGTTTGGTAAAGATATCCGCTAGTTGTTTTTCAGTTCTTATGTGTGAGATAGCTATGTCCCCCTTTATAGAGTGATCTCTTAAAAAGTGATGCCGAATGTCTATGTGTTTGGTTCTAGAGTGCTCAACGGGATTGTGGGCTATCTTAATAGCACTCTCATTGTCACAAAGGAGTGGAATGTTGTTCATATTGTGTCCATAATCCCTTAAAGTTTGTCGCATCCAAAGAAGTTGAGCACAGCAACTTCCGGCTGTGACATACTCCGCCTCTGCTGTGGAGAGAGCAAAGGAATTTTGTTTCTTGGATGACCATGATACTAGGGACCTACCCAAAAATTGAAAATTCCTGAGGTGCTTTTTCTATCTATTTTACATCCGGCGTAATCCGCATCGGAGTATCCGATGAGATTAAACTTAGACCCCTTTGGATACCATAATCCTAGGTTGGGTGTGTGAACTAGATATCTTAGGATCCTTTTAACGGCTGTTAAATGGCATTCTTTAGGTGATGCTTAAAATCTTGCACATAAACATACACTAAGCATGATATCGGGTTTAGATGCGCAAAGATAAAGTAATGAGCCAATCATGGAGCGATATACCTTTTGATCCACACTTGGTCCATCTTCATTGAGGTCAAGGTGCCCATTTGTTGCCATTGGTGTCTTGATAGGTTTTGCTTTGTCCATGTCGAACTTCTTGAGTATGTCTTGTGTGTACTTGGTTTGACTAATGAACGTGCCTTCCTTGAGTTGCTTGACTTGAAATCCGAGGAAGAACTTCAACTCTCCCATCATGGACATCTCAAACCTATCTGTCATTATCTTGCTAAACTCATTGCAAAAGGATGTGTTAGTAGAACCAAATATAATGTCATCGACATATATTTGGCATACAAAAAGATCGTTGTCTACATTCTTTGTGAACAGTGTATAATCTGCTTTGCCTATCTTAAAGCCGTTATCAATAAGAAAGTCTCTAAGACATTCATACCAAGCTCTAGGAGCTTGTTTAAGGCCATAGAGAGCTTTATGCAATTTAAACACATGATCAGGATATTCTCGGTCTTCAAAGCCGGGAGGTTGCTCCACGTACACCTCCTCCTTGATTGGACCATTTAGAAAGGCACTTTTCACATCCATTTGATAGAGTTTAAAATCATGATGAGTAGCATAGGCTAATAGAATACGAATAGATTCAAGCCTAGCAATGGGAGCAAAAGTTTCATCGAAATCCAAACCTTCAACTTGAGCATATCCCTTTGCTACAAGTCTGGCCTTGTTTCTTGTCACCTCTCCGTGTTCATCTTGTTTGTTGCGGAACACCCACTTGGTGCCTACCACATTTGCGTTTGGTCTTTTCACTAGCTCCCATACTTGATTTCTTGTAAAGTTGTTTAATTCTTCTTGCATGGCTACTACCCAATCTGGGTCCTTGAGTGCATCTTCCACCCTAAATGGTTCCAAGGACGACAAGAAAGAGTAATGTGCACAAAAGCTAGTTATACGAGAATGTGTTGTTACCCCTTTTGTGATATCTCCAAGGATGTTATCAACGGGATGATCTCGTTGAATGCTTTGATGAACCCTTGGGTGAGGCACTTGATTTCTTGAGTGGTTTTCTTCATCTTCATCTTCTTCTCCCCCTTGATTAACACCATGGTTTTGATTTTCTTCTTCCTCAAACTGGCCGTCTTGATCTTGGGGTGCTTGGTTTTGATCTTGAGTGAGAGGTGCCACTTTTGATGAGCTTGTAGCATTTTGTCCTACGTTTTCTTGGGGACGTATTTCTCCGAGCCCCATTCTTCTTAGTGCTTCACTTGGTGCCTCTTCTTCATCTAATACACATTGATCAACTTGCTCCACTTGGGAGCCATTAGTTTCATCAAACACCACGTCACGTGCAATTTCAACGCACCCGGAGGTTTTGTTGAAGACACGATAAGCGTAGGTGTTTGAGTCATAACCAAGTAGGAAACCTTCATCGGATTTCGAAGCAAATTTTGAAATCCTAGGCTTCTTGTTAAGAATATAGCATTTGCTTCCAAAGACTCGAAAGTAGGAGATATTGGGTTTGTTACCAGTTAGGAGCTCGTATGAGGTTTTCTTTAAGAGTCGATGAAGGTAGAGGCGGTTTCAAGCGGTGTTGATTGCCTCCACCTAAAATCGATCCGAGGTCTTGTATTCGTCGAGCATGGTTCTTGCCATCTCTATGAGTGTCCGGTTCTTCCTTTCAGCTACCCCATTTTGTTTGGGAGTATAAGGGCTGAAAACTCATATTTGATGCCTTCTTCATCCAAAAATTCTTCTACTTGAGTGTTCTTGAATTTAGAACCGTTGTCACTTCTAATCTTCTTAGTTTTTGAAGAAAACTCGTTTTGAGCTCTCCTCAAGAAGATTCCTTGAGTTTCTCCCTTATCATGCAAGAAAAATACCCAAGTGAAACGAGAATAATCATCAACAATTACAAGATCATACTTGTTACCGCCAATGCTTATATAGGTGACAGGGCCGAAGAGGTCCATGTGAAGCATCTCCAATGGTCTTGTTGTCGTCATCACGTTCTTGGCAGGGTGAGCTGTTCCAATTTGCTTTCCTGCTTGGCACGCACTACATGGTCTATCCTTTTCAAAAACAACACCTTTTAGTCCACGGATGTGATCCCCCTTTAGAAGTTTTTGTAAATTCCTCATTCCAACATGGGCTAGTCTTCTATGCCACAGCCATCCCATGTTGGTTTTTGCTATTAAGCATGTGTCACGCTGAGCTTTACTTGTGGAAAAATCCACCAAGTAAAGCTTTCCTTTTAACACACCCTTAAAGGCAATTGAGTTATCACTTCTTCTAGAGACGTCACATCCTCGTTAGTAAACAAGCAATTATAACCTTTCTCACATAGTTGAGATATGGACAATAGGTTATAATCCAATGATTCAACGTGTAGAACATGTGAAAGAAAGTGTTGAGAAGAGATTGCGATTTTACCAATACATAGTACCCTTCCTTGGCTGTTGTCACCAAAATAGATGCCTTCATTTGGATCATCATTTTCTTCATACTGAACAAACATTTTCTTCTCTCCGGTCATATGGTTAGTGCATCCACTATCTAGCACCCATTTAGTGCCACCGGAGGAGTAGGTCTGCAAAACAATTTAAACATTGCTCTTAGGTACCCAAACTTGATTGGGTCCTTTGAGGTTAGTTACTAGGCATTTGGGCACCCACACACAAGTTTTTGGACTCTTGTGGAGTGGCCCAACATATTTTGCATAAACTTTACCATACTTGCTTTTCATAAGAACATAAGATGCATCGAAATTATGAAATACTATAGATTTTATATTTTTGGTAATCTTATGTGAGGTAGATGCAAGGTTTTTACTCTTGTCTTGACTTGAGTTTTCTTTCACGAAGGCTACGAATTTGCTATTGTTTTTAAGGATTCTAGCATTTTGCTTTCCTCCCCTAGTATATCCAAGTCCATCTTTGATGAAGGGAGATCTTGTGATTGTGTATGCACTGCATGCATAATTGATTTTTTCTTTATCAAAGATCCCACTCTTGTGTGTATTCTTGCTTTGTGCCTCTTTGAGCTCATTTTTTAAGTTTAAGATAGTGCTAGCACATTTGCAAGTTTTAGTGTTGGATTCTATCTTTGTTGAGAGAGAGCCTTTAGAGGATGAATTAATTGGAACTCTAGACTTAAGTGAGTCAAGTTGTGCTTCAAGATTCTTGTGAGCTTTGGTTAAACTTACAAGTTCATCTTGAAGGGCTATATTATCACTTTTTAGCTGAGCGCATGTCTCCTTGCTCATGGCAAGTTCACTTTCAAGTGTTCTACACTTTTCTCTCTCAAATTCAAGAAGTTTCTCAATCTCAAGGTTTCTTTCCTTTTCAAGGATAAGCAATTCTTCTTGTTGATTGAGAAGCTCTTCTTGTTCAAATATTTCATCCGATAGCATTTTCATTTTAGCTATAGCCTTTTTGTTTAATCCTCTAAACATGAATTCGTTTTCACTACTACTATAGAAGTCACTATCATCTTCAATATGTAACTTAGAAGGTTTAGTCATTACCTTGCGTTTTCCTTCCTTTGCCATGAGGCATGTGTGACTTCGGCTCTTCCAATCACTCTTGTTTGGCAAGAGTGATTTCTTCATGGTTGGCCTCTTGATGGCTACAGTTGCCACTTTTTCTTCATCTTCGGAGGAAGATTCTTCATTTGAGTACCATTCTTCTCCGATGTGGACTTGTCCATATGTCTTGTTCTTTGTGAAGAATTTCTTGTCTTGTGGCTTCCCATCCTTCTTCTTTCTCTTGTCATCTTCCTTGCTATGGGGGCAGTTCACAATGAAATGCCCATGTTCTCCACAGTTGTAGCAAGTTTTCTTTGTTCTTGACTTGCCTTTGTCTTTGCTCTTGTTCTCATAGTGATGGCTTCTCCTTCTCCTCATCAACCTTTTGAATCTTTTGATGAAGAACGCCATTTCTTCATCATCCATGTCTGTGCTCTCATCATCACTTTCTTCATCTTCACTTGTGAGTTGTGTTTCTTTTGCCTTTGACTTTGATGTGGCCTTGAGAGCAATGCCCTTCTTTTTAGATGAAGTGATCTTGGCTAAGTCATTGACGTGTTGGGCTTCCTTCTCCATCATCTCATGGTTAATGATCTTCCTTAGCACTTCATCCGGAGTCATCAAATGAAAGTTTGGACTTTCCCGGATTAGGGTGCATAGGGTCACATTGCGTGGCATAAATTCTCTTATCATCCTTTTAACCAGCTCATGGTCATTCCATTTCTTGCATCCGTACGCCCGACTCTTGTTGATAAGAGTTTTGAGTCGGTTGTACATTTCTTGAGGTGTTTCGCCTTCTTCCATGGCAAACCTTCCAAGCTCTCCTTCTATCATCTCAATCTTAGCTTCCCTCACGGATCGGTTTCCTTCATGTGCGATCTTGAGGGTGTCCCAAATATCTTTGGCGAGCTCCAACCCACCTACCTTGTTAAATTCTTCAATGCTCAAAGATGAGTTGAGAATGGCTGCTGCTTGTGCATTGTGATGGATTTGTTGTTCTTGTTCTAGAGTGAGTTCATCCTCGTCTTCGGGGATATCTATACCTGTACATACCACATGCAAAAGACTCGGGTTCAAGGAAATTAAATGCAACTTCATGTTGTGTTTCCACATTGTATAGTTAGTTCCATCAAAGTGAGGTGGTTTGCCTAGAGGAATTGATAAATAACTGGAATGAGAATTTAGTCGTTCATAGTTAAAAGGATATCGCGAGTAGTCTTGTTGACTATTCTTGAGTTTCTTCTCTAACTTCTCCTTCTTTTTCTTTTTAGCCTCCTCCTTCTTCTTTTTGAGGAGTGCCATGAGACGAAGAACTTCTTCATCCTCTTCTGAGCTTGTAACGTCTTGTGGAGGAGCAACTGCAGGAGGTGGGTTAGAACCTTGTTCTTCAAAGTTGCTCGAACTTGCTCCTTTTCCCTTGTTGAGATCAATTTGGATACCGACCTTGTCCCCCATCTCCTCTCCAAGCGGTTAAGCTTTTGTGGAGAGTTAGGCTCTGTTACCAATTAAAAGTTGCCTAGGGGGTGAATAGGCTAATAAAACCTGAAATTAAAATAAAGAGCGGATAAAACCAGAGTGGGCTGGACTAGTCCGGTATGAGGTCGGACTAGTCCGGTCTAAGCCTACTTTGTGTTTTGGGTTTCCTGTTAAGTTTGTTTGAGCTGAAAATATGTGGTAGTCAAATGATGTCACAAATTTGTTGAGAATAATCAGATTGCAAAATAATAGAACAATTTGCGGAAAATAACACAATGAAAGTTTAACAAGTAATTCTAGTGAGCGAGTAAGATAGTAGAGAAGACAAGAGACCCGAATTATCCCGAGGTTCGATTCCACACAGGAACCTACGTCCTTGTTGAGGAGTCCACCAAGGACCGGGTCTTTTCTGACCCTTCCCTCACCGAGTGATCACTAAGATCAAGCGCGGGCTTTCTCACTATCAATCAAATGTGAATACAATGTTCTTAGGGGCTACTCACACTTTGAGGCTCCCTACACCAACCAAGCAGTTCTAGAATTCAAAGTACAACTGTTAAGAACTCAAAATAACAGTTAGAGTGCAAAGGAATCAAACCGGGAGCTCAAACGTCGGTCACCACGTCTTTCCTCTCACAAAAAACACTAACACCTTAAGATCCAATCTTAGGGGTCTAGAAGGTGAGGAAAGAGGCTTAGAAGAGCTCTAGGAATAAGTTTTCAGCGCTTGGGTTCGTGTCTCATTGATTCTCAGCCGGGGGGTCTCCTTTTATAGAAATCCCGGCATTTAGCCGTTACTAACTAAAGTCTGGACTAGTCCGGTCTCAACCCCGGACTTGTCCGATCTTAAGGGACCACTCACGTCACGGCTTACCAAATAAAGTTTTAGTGACCGTTGAATTCAAACGGTCATGAAACCCCGGACTAGTCTGAAAAGATCGGACTAGTCCGGCCTGTGGAGCGGACTAGTCCGATGACACTCAGAGACTTCTTCTCCGGATCTAAGCGGTATAGTCTGCTTAGCGGACTAGTCCGGCCTCTTGGACGGACTAGTCCGGCCTTCTAAGACTTAGTCTCATAACGGCTCAGACTCACACAACCACGGACTAGTCCGGCCTTTAACGGACTAATCTAACTGACTCAGAGACTCTTTATCCGGTCTAAAGCAGATTAGTCCGGTTATGAACGGACTAGTCCGGCCATTTGTCCGGACAAGTCCGGTCTTCCCTTTTCTTCATATCTATGACTACCTCATCTCGTGATTCTAACGTTCTACCCTTCGTTTGAGCTCTCTAGTGATTCTCAAGCACTCTAAAAGAGAAGACCCTATACACAACTAAAAAATGTGTAGATTAATAGAAAATGCTATTTTCAACTCTTCCAAGTCTTCTTCTTTTCCTTTTGCTTCTTGAGAGACTCCGTATCCATTTCTTTGATAAACCCCTGTGCTCATACTCAGTAGAAACTTATTAGCATCTTAATTGTCGTCATCAATCAACCAAAACCACGGGGATTATCTAGATGCACTTTCAAATAGAACTTCTGTCGAGTCTGTGCTATTCTCAAGTTGTTGCGGATCTCCCTCACTTTCGCCTCGGCTTCTTGTAGTACCTCTGGCCCAAACACTTTGCTCTCCCCAGTTTGATTCCAAAACAATGGAGTTCTGCACTAGCTTCCTCCAATACAACGCCTCAAAGGGTGACATCTTCATACTAGCCTGATAGCTGTTGTTGTTGGAGAACTCCGCATACGATAAGTTCTTATCCCAACTCCTATTGGTCTTGAGTGCACAAGCTCTCAGCATATCCTCAAGGATCTGATTGGTTCTTTCGGTCTGCCCGTCAGTCTATGGGTGGTATGCGGAACTAAAATTCAGATGAGTCCCCATGGTTTCATGTAACTTCTGCCAGAACCTTGAGGTGAACTGCGTCCCTTGATCTGACACTATCTTCTTCGGCACTCCATGAAAACACACGATTCTCGACATATACAATTCTGCCAATTTGGATCCGCTGTAGCTTTCTTTCACGGGGATGAAATGAGCTACCTTAGTCAGCCTGTCGATGATGACCCATATCGAATCATATACTGATTGGGTCCTAGGCAGACCCACTATGAAGTCCATACCTATTTCTTCCCATTTCCATTCAGGCACCTTGAGTGATTGCAACAGTCCCGCGGGTCGTTGGTGTTCAGCTTTCACCAACTGACATGTGTCACATAGGGCAACATGTTCCGCGATATCTCGCTTCATGCCATACCACCAATATCTGCTCTTGAGGTCATGATACATCTTCATACCCCCAGGATGGATGGAGAAGTCGGAATCATGAGCCTCCCTCAGAATCAGCTCACGGATCTCCTTTACCTCAGGCACATAGATTCTTTTCCCATGCCACACCGTACCTTGTTCATCTTCTCTAAACCCAGGAGCTTTATTCTCTTTGATGAGTTCTCTGATTTCTTGTATTTTCTCGTCATTCTTCTGACCGTTGCGTATGTCTTGCTCCAATGTGGAGTCCACTTCCATGGCGATGGCCTCACCGTTATTCACCAGGTATAGATTGAGTTTTGAAAATTCCTCTCTCAATTCCGTAGGCCTGTCGTTTAAGCTCAACATGTTGACATGCACCTTCCGGCTTAAGGCATCTGCCACGACGTTCGCTTTCCCAGGATGATAGTTGATACCCACATCAAAGTCATTGATTAGCTCTAACCATCTCCTTTGTCTGAGGTTGATATCTGGCTGTGTGAAAATGTACATTAGACTTTTATGATCTCTATATATCTCCGTCCTCTTTCCCATCAAGTAATGGCTCCAAAGCTTCAATGCGTGGACCACTACGGCTAGCTCTAGGTCATGGGTAGGATAGTTATTCTCGTGTTTTCGAAGCTGCCTGGAGGCATATGCAACGACATGCCCC
This sequence comes from Neostapfia colusana, assembly GCA_030760725.1. Lineage (NCBI taxonomy): Eukaryota > Viridiplantae > Streptophyta > Magnoliopsida > Poales > Poaceae > Neostapfia > Neostapfia colusana. Next base: position 113,000,931 of record JASWHV010000007.1, read on the forward strand.
TCTTGCATGAGAACACATCCCAATCCGTGTCCAGAAGCATCACGATACACCGAAAAAAATTTCTGCATGTCTGGCATAACTAGCACTAGGGCTGTTGTCAATCTTTTCTTCAGCTCTTGGAAGCTTGCCTCACACTCCGGAGTCCACGTGAATGTGATTCCCTTCTCTAGCAGTTTGGTAAGGGGTCTTGAGATCTTGGAGAACCCTTCAATAAATCGCCGGTAGTATCCAGCCAAGCCTAAGAAACTTTGAATCTCCCCGACATTTTCAGGGGTCTTCCATTTCTATACATCCGTGATCTTGGCGGGATCCACGGAGATTCCTCCTTCCAGGATTATATGTCCTAAGAAGGGAACTCTCTTCAGCCAAAACTCACATTTGCTTAGCTTGGCATATAGTTGGTGTTCTCTCAACTTTTGCAACACCAGTCTTAGATGCTTCTCGTGTTCTTCTTCATCTTTGGAGAAGATAAGAATGTCATTGATGAAAACCACCACAAATTTGTCCAAGTATTCCATGAATACCTTGTTCATGAGATACATGAAGTACGCTGGGGCATTAGTTAGCCCGAACGGCATGACGGTGTATTCATACAGCCCGTACCGAGATACGGAAGCTGTCTTGGGAATGTCGGTTGGCCCTATCTTCAGTTGGTGATATCCCGACCTGAGATCGATTTTTGAGAATACACAAGCCCCCCTCAACTGATCAAATATGTCTTCAATGTGAGGTAATGGATACTTGTTCTTGATGGTCACCTCATTCAATGCACGGTAGTCTACGCATAGCCTTTGTGTTCCATCCTTCTTGGGCACAAATATCACTGGAGCTCCCCATGGCGAGGAACTAGGACGAATATACCCTTTCTCTGTCAATTCCCAGATATGTTCTTTGAGCTCTTCTAGTTGTTTAGAATCCATCCGGTAAGGCCTGTTGTATATCGGGGCGGTTCCAGGCATTAGTTCAATCGCGAACTCCAGTTCACGATCTAGGGGCATACCTGGCAACTCTTCAGGAAAAACGTCCTGATATTCCTTGATAACCCTTATCTCTTCCACTTCCACTTCCACTTGATTGAGTTTAATGTCCCTCTTAGGTTCTTATACGGCTATGAACTTCACTTTTGTGCCACTAGTGTGAGTTAGTTCCACCGTTCTAGTCGAACAATGGATGATGCCTTTATGTTTGGTCAACCAATCCATACCCAAAATAATATCTATCCCTTGTGAGTTTATCACTATGAGGTTTGCAGTAAATACTACCCCATTAATGTCTAGATTCAGTTTGGGGCACACTTGTATTGTTCTTATTTCTCCCCCTGGAGAGTTCACTGCTAATATAAGATTCATTTGTGTTGTTGCTAGATCATGCTTCTTAACAAATCATTGAGCAATGAACGAGTGGGTAGCACTAGAATCGAACAAAATGGTTGCAATGTGTAAATTTGCAGGGAACTTACCAATTACCACATCAGATGCCTCCTGTGCTTCTTGCATGGTCATGTGGTTCACCCGTCTTCGCATCACATTCTGCTGCTGTGGCTGCATAGGCTTCTTCTTTGGGCACTTGTGAGCGTAGTGCCCCACTTCACCAAAGTTGAAGCATTGCACCCCAACTTTAGGTGTCTGGCCTTTGTTGTCTTGGGGTGAGTTCTGTGACCCTTGTCCTGCTGGTCGAGGTTGATAAGTGGGGCGTGGCTGCTGCACATACTGACGCTGCGGCTTTACTAGTGCTGATAAAGGCCTGAAGTTCGGGTTGTGCCCTCTCGGTGCTGAGTAGGGTACCACAGCACGGCTCATCAGCCCTGCAGGTTGCTGCATAAGACGTGGGCATGTGTTTCTGCTTGACGCTTGATGCGACCATCCCACCTTCCTCTTGTGTTCATTTTCCAAGGCCTTCATCTTCCTTTCCGCAATAAATGTCCTGTCCACCATCTTTTGGAAACTTTCGTATTCGTTGGAGGACATTGCACATTGCATTTCCATGGTGAGCCCTTCCACAAAACAGTCCAGTTTCTGCTCATCGGTTTCAATATCCCGTGGTGCATAATAGGACAGTTGGGTAAACTTGGTGAGGTACTCCCTCACTGTCATGTTGCCTTATTGCAGCCCAAGAAACTCCTTCCTCTTGTTCTTGAGTTCTCCCCTTGGAATGTAATGGTTGCGGAAACTGCGCTTGAACTCCTCCCAAGTTATGTTCATGGGGTCGTGGTTGGCTGCCGCGTAAGCGGTCCACCAATCAGTAGCGGGTCCATTCAATTGATGAGAGGCAAACAGTACCCTCTCATATCCTTGGCATTGTATGATCCCCATCTTGTCCTCAATGGTCTTGAGCCAATCATCTGCCTCTAGGGGTTTAGCAGCACTTGTAAACTTTGGGGGTTGAGTTCCTAGAAACTCACTCAACCTTGGTTGACGTGGTGCAGCCTGTGGGGGTGGAGCTTGGTGTAGGTTGGCCACCACTTGAGTCAAATTCTAGATGAGCTGATTTTGATTGTCGATCATCTGGTAGATAGGATCAGCTCCTCCTCGGCGACCACCTATTCCTTGCCATCCAGGAAGGTGAGGATTGGCAGCCTCATTGTAGTTGTTGTTGTTGGGGTTGGCACCACGACCTCTTCCTCTTCCGGCCATCTATTATGATTAACCAAATATCAACTTAATCATTAATTTCCCACATTGCTTGTATAAACTTAAACTTTTGAGACATTAAAATTTAGACAATTTCTGAAAATTTCGCATAGATTTTTAGGCACCATGTCTCATACGAAAATAAATACAACTATTGATTCATAGGGTTTCACACACAAAAGCAAATGCAATCATAAAGAAGAGGTTGTGGACAAGTGCCCATGGCTCCCACAACTCATGTCACACACCAAACATTAACAAGCAAGTAGACATGTTCTTGACTCGACTACTCGATAACATGCTAAAATAAGGGAAATGACTCTAAACGACTCGTATCACTGAGTTGGCTCGTCGGGGTCTTCCTCATCATTGCGGTTGCCCTCAGACTCCGCTCTAGGTGGGGAAGCTGCTGGTGGAGAAGTGCGGCGACGCTTGTTCGCCCGGCGGTCTGGGGAGTCAGGAGTCCATGTGTCATTCTCCGTGACACACAGTTCGTTCCTATCTCCTCTCTCCCTCGCCCTCAAGCTGGCGCGAAGCAACGTCTCAGTCTCCTTCAGGGTGTCACGGACATCCTGAAACTCCTGCTGGCACTCCTGCAGTCGAGTGCTGAGCATAGCTGCATCCTCCAAGCACATATCCATGTGATCATGGGAGGTCCCCTGCTGCACCGGCGGGTACTTGTACTCCGTGGTGCCACTCTCACGCTGTAGGACATACATGTACTCAGTCCTGTCCAGGTGGCCACGGTTGATGTAACTCTGGCAGGTGATGGCCTCCCAGGTGACATCCTTCTCAGCATCGGCCTGAGTCACCCGACAAGCTGGAGAGTGGTGGATCTTGAGCATCTTGTTGTCGTGGATGATCCTCATCTTTGAGTTCCATTCTTCCCGCCTTTCACGGACGGTCTTGGTGGAGCTGTAGTGTATAATCAGCTTGCCTACATTGCCGAAGACGGCGCAACAAGTCTCCCACTGCCAACCCGTAGGAGTGGTACGTCACCGGGCGGTTCTCCTCCCTCAAGGCAAGGGCAGCTACAGGGACTCTCCCTCCGATGGACATGCGAGCGGTGCGGACCATGCAAACCATCTAAAATATAAAACATTTTAAATTCAAGTTAGACAATAATCAAATAAATACTGTATTTTGAAATAAAGTTGAGGCAAGATGAACAAAGCAAATAAAGGGACAACATTGATTAACACTTTTCACCCACACTTTTTTTTAAAAATAGTTTTTAGGAACATAAGGTCCTTAAATACGTCCATTTCTACCTAGGTCCACGTTCCTACGGGCAACCTGGCTCTGATACCACTTCTGTCACACCCGGTTTTTCCGAAGAACAACCGAGTGACTCCCACATGTATGCCAGGATCATTTTCTCATACATGTGACGACAAATAGTGAAGCATCATTACGTTACAAGCCAAGGGGTCAAATATAAATAAGTCTTACATAACGTCTCAATGGACGATAACATGTTCACAACATAGAAATAAACAAACAGCGAAAGATAAGTCTTGTGGGCTCCGTCATAGGCGTTGCCCGGGGGACTCCGTGAACCTAAAATCCTTCTTCGGGTCCGAAGTCTTGGTCGTTGTACACCACGTCATTCCCTTGGCCTAAGCAGCAATTTAAACTAAAAGAAAAGTAAGCTTGAGTACCGTTGGTACTCAGCAAGTGTGGGAAGGTTATGTCATGCATGGCTAGAACAAGGAAAGGTTGATCTCATGGTTAAAGCACTACGCAATTAATACCTATCACCTTAGCATATTAAGCACCTACATTACTACATAGGTGAAATGGTCCCAATCTCCTAACCCATCATAAAGTAACCATAATTCCATTTCCAATGTCAAGCTCCCCGCTTAACATCCTCAACTTCCCAATTCATCATCCTCCAATCATGAATAAGTCCAAGCCGCTCTTGACCGTGAGCATGACTTTCATGACAGTTTTGACTCTGCAGAGTTTGCACCACTGTACCCACATGTAGTGATTTCATCCCCCGTCGTCGGGTGGACTAGAAGAACCTCCATTATGCCATTGGTCGCGAACCACATTCACACTCCCGAGGTGTGTAGCCAGGAGATCACTACGAGGCCTTTACAAAGGGATTCTCGACGAGTGTGGGCCCACTGAGGTTTCACCCCTAACATCATCAAGGAGGCTCCAACCCCCGCTGCAGTGGCCTCCCCCTTGAGCCTTGCGGTTCATATGGTAGTCCAGACCTATTCCCCGCACCATCCAAACACTCATACTACGCCGGAGATACACCTAATTAATTGGCCAAGCTGCCCCATCTCAGCATGTGGTTGACACGGTAAAGCTAGGTTACATGCTCCATCAACCGGTCCTTAGGATCCAGGCAAGCACTAAACACAAACCCGTGTCTCGTGCACACAACACCAACGAAAGCATCCAACTTGCCTAGATCCCTACCTCTACATAATTCATAATAATCCATTCACAGGTAAGGTAATCAAGGTGATGATCTCATTTCCCATGTATCCCATTCTAAGCATGGCTAAGCATGAGTAGTATAAATGAATGACATAATAAAATAACTCCCAACCCAATGGTACAAGGAAACAAGATAATGCAATTCTAGGGAAACTTCATAGCCTGGGTATCATATTCCAAATTGACAGTGGAATTAAATTCTAACTACACATTCTAGTATAGGATCAAAGTGGTCAAGGACACTTGCCTTCTTCCTGTTGCTCCATGAATGGAAAGTCTTGGTCTTGGAAGGTGAGAACTGGCTCTGGGGCTGGTTCTAATTATGCCATCATACCCATAACAAAAGAAAATACAATCCATAAGCAATAGTCCACATTTTCACTCATGCAAACCACACACACACACACATCAAAGTCATACACCCATTTAAGTTTTGTGTTTACCCTAGATATGTTGATTCTATGCATGCATTTCTAAACATATATATCACTTCTAATCTTTGATATTCAGACTTCTAAGTGCCCACTCAATGTGAATTTCCAATTTTTGCAAATTTTCTGTATTAGATAATTCAGTTCTTAGCTACAAAATTTGCATGAAATGTGAATTCCAACTCCAAATTGGTTTTCAGATCTCCTACATAGTTTTAACTTGAAGTTTTGGATTTGGAGATCTCATTTGGCATTTTCTAATTATGTATACCTACTTTCCTGTAGTTTCAGATTTATTTTCTATACCTAAAAGTGAACTTCAATATTAAAACAGCAACATATATCACCTACACAGAATATATTTTGATCTAATTTGCCCAACAAAATATCTTTTGTCTTCCTATCTGATGGGGTCAATTTAAATATATTTTACCTATTTTTCAGAATTTCAAGCCTAAAAATGAATTTCAGCACTAAAACAGCAAAATAAATTCATACACAAAATTTATACTGTTCCAAATATCTAAACAGAACCTTAATAAATTTTCCCTACCCTTTTTGGTTACTTAGATTCATTTTTCCACATATTTAATTTGTTTTAAGCCTAAAAGGTATATTTCAGAAATAAATAACAAAACAGCAACTTTATTGAGATTTCAGAGTTTATCTTCCATCTGAAATCAAATTTCAGATTGTTCCACATGTTTTCAAAAGAACTAGGATAATTTTAACTGAATTTATACTTATGTTTGAATTTAAACCATACTTAATTTACTTGAATTTCTGTCACACCTGGTTTTTCCGAAGAACAACCAAGTGAATATCACATGTATGCCAGGATCATTTTCTCATACATGTGATGACAAATAGTGAAGCATCATTTATTACAAGCCAGGTGTCGAATATAAATATGTCTTACATAGCAAATGTCTCGATGGACAAAAATAAGTTCATCACAAGTAAATAAACTAGCAGCGGAATATTATTCTTGAGGGCTCCGTCACAGGCGTTGCCCGGGGGTCTCCATGAACCTAGAAACCTTCTTCGGGTCCAAAGTCTTGGTCATTACACACCAACTAATTATCTTGACCTGAGCAATAATAGAAACCAACAAAATATGCAAGGTTGAGTACCAATGGTACTCAACAAGTGTGGGAAAGTTATGTCATGCATGGCTAGAACAAGGAGAGGTTGAACTCATGGTTAAAGCACTATGCCATTAATACCTATCACCTTAGCTTATTAAGCACCTACATTACTACACAGGTGAAATGGTCCAAATCTCCCATCCCATCATCATAATCAAATAACCATAACATCATTGCAAATGTTAAGTTCCCCGTTTAACATTCACAACTTCCAAAACCATCAATCCTCTAATCATGAATAAGTCCAAGCCGCTCTTGACCGTGAGCACGGCTATCATGACAGTTTTGACTCTGCAGAGTTTGTACCACTATACCCACATGTAGTGATTTCATCCCCCGTTGCCGGGTGGACTAAAAGAACCTCCATTATGCCAGTGGCCACGAACCACATTCACACTTCCCAGGTGTGTAGCCAGGAGATCACTATGAAGCCTTTACAAAGGGATTCCCGACGAGCGTGGGCCCACTGAGGTTTCACCCCTAACAGCATACAAGAGGCTCCAACCCCGCTGCAGTGGCCCCCTCTTGAGCCTTGCGGTTCATATGGTAATCCAGCTGACACCTACTCCCCGCACCATCCAACACACCCATACTACGCCGGGGATACACCTAATTAATTGGCCAAGCTGCCCCATCTCAGCATGTGGTTGGCACGGTAAAGCCAGGTTACATGCTCCATGAACCGGTCCTTAGGATCCAGGCAAGTACTAAACACAAACCCGAGTCTCGTGCACCCAGCACACAACCAAAACATCCAACTTGCCTTGATCCCTACCTCTACATAACTCACAATATCTCATTCAAGAGTATGGTAAAATAAACTGATGATCTCATATCCCAAATATCCCATTCTAAGCATGGCTAAGCATATGCATAATAATAAATGACATGATAAAATAAATCCCAACCCAAGCTACAAGGAAACAAGGTGATGCAATTCTAGGGAAACATCCTAGCATGGGTTTCATATTTCAATTGACAATGCAAATAATTCTACCTACACATCCTAGTATAGGATCAAAGTGGTCAAGGACACTTGCCTCCTTCCTGCTGCTCTTGAAATGGGTAGTCCTGATCTTGGAAAGGAATAACTTGCTTATGAGCAGGTTCTACATCATACCATCACACATAGCAAAAGAAAAAGAACAATCCATAAGACATAGTTCACACTTCCACTTCATACAAACCACACATTCATATTTATGAAAGTCATTCACCATTATATGTGTTGTGGTTACTCTATGTGTGTTGATTTGTGGCTAGCATGCACTTTTAATCATGTGTATATGATTCCTACTTTTGTGTTCACATTTATACTTACATACTATATATATGAGTTTCCAATTTAAATAAATTCCTTATATCCAATTACTACACCTTTTAGCTACCAAGTATGCATGAAAGGTATTTTCCTTCTCCATATGTGTCTTCAGAATTTCTACCAACCCTAAACTGAATTCTTTGGATTTTAGAACTCCATTTATCATCTACTAGTTGCTATATTTTCAGATTTATTTCCTATGCCTAAATGTGAACTTTATTATGAAAATAACAAGACACATCATCTAAACAGAATAGGTTCTGATCTAAAATATTTACTAATATATTTTTGACCTTTTCCTCTGATGTAAACTATTTTATAATTATTTTCCCTATTTTCCAGAACTATTCTTTACTTAAAAATGTGTCCCTAAATGTGAATAATAAATTAAACAGATTCACTTCAGCCCAAAATATATTTTTATCTCACTCCAAAGTTTTCTAAATACTGATAAAGTTTTTAATTTAATTTTGACAATATGTTTGTCCCACTTTGTAAATTTTAAACACTAGCCACATATTCAATTTCCTAAATTAAATATTAAACAGGGCTAAAAAGGTAAACTTACCCCACTATAGGGTCTATAATATTATTTTAACAATTTTCAGGGGTCTAGCTATACATAACAGAGGAGTATTTCCTAATTTTTATTAAGTCCAGAGGCTAAAACTGATTTTTAAATGAATTTACATGATTTTCTGAAGTTCCAGGGGCTAGATCAGAAGTTTCCGGCGCTAGCTCTTATTTCCCAAGAACCCCAGGGGGTAGCACGTAAGATTTCCAGTCTTTATAACACGGGGCTGATGTGGAGCATTCAATTTAAAACAGACGGCTGAGATTATAACGTCGAACCGGTACGCGGGGATTTAAACTCTACCGTGCGATTTAAAATAAACGGCGCACAAGCGGCCACTTCGCTCTGATCGAGCGCGGGCGGCGCTGCCAGCGGCGCACGGCGGCGGGAGGCGGTGATCTCGCCGGAGACTTTCGGATCTTCGAGAATTCTTCCTAGAACTGTGATCCTATGGCATAGATCGGTAGAGGGGAGGTCGGGGATCTCACATTGGGGGTTTTCTTGAGCTCGGAGGTCCTGGAAAGCGATCGGCGACGAGGTCCGAAACAAAACCACGGGGAGGCTCGTCGGCGCTGTGTTTGAACCGCAAGTCACTGAGTTTTCTGCACCTGCAGGGTTCCCCGGAGGCGGTGGATCAAGACCAGCGAGTTAGATCGGAATTTCCGAGCGTAGATCGACCAGAATTCGCCGGAGAAGGCTCGGTTTCTCACCGGAGTAAAATCGGCGGATCGCGTGGGAAAAACAGAACGAGGCCGGGGTTTTAATAGACGGGGGAAGGGCGGCGTTCGGTTGTGATCGAGTTTGCATCGCCCCCGATCGAAATTCGGCTGGGATACGCAGAAATCCGGGTTGGTTTGGATTCGGGGTGAGAGAGAGTCCGGCCGATCGCGGGCGCGGGCGCGAGGTAGAAGAAGGGCTGGCGGGCCCCGCCTGTCAGTGGGAGGAAGGGGGCACGCGCGACTGTGGGCTGGCGCGGTTGCTGGGTAGGCCGGCTGGTGGGTTTCGGCCCACTGGCCGCTTTTTTTCTGTTTTCTTTTTTTCTTTTTCTATTTCTTTTCTGTTTTGAGTTTAAATTGAATTCCAGTTTGAATTTAAATTGTTGCAAAACATGCAACACGTCCAAAAAATTTTAAATTCCCCTCTTAACAGGATTTTGGGTCTTAACAGGATTTTGGGGTGTTACAGCTCTACCCCCCTTAAAAGAAATCTCGTCCTCGAGATTGGTGGTTCTAAGAAAACAATTCCGGAAATTGTGCCTTGAGCTCATCTTCCCGCTCCCAGGTGGCTTCCTCTTCTGAGTGATGCTTCCACGGCACCTTGCACATCCGGATTCTTTTATTTCTGGTGAGGCATTCCATTGTCTCCAAAATCTTGTATGGTTGCTCGACATAAGACAAATCCTCAGCTACGTCCACTTCATTCATGGGTAACACCGCTTCAGGCGTCCTCAGGCATTTCTTGAGTTGTGACACATGGAATACATCGTGCACATTCGATAGACGAGCCGGTAACTCTAGTTGATACACCACTTCGCCTTTCCTTTCCAGAACTTGAAAGGGTCCGATGTATCGAGGTGACAACTTCCCTTTCACCTTGAACTGACGAAGTCCTCTGATAGGGGACACCTTGAGATAGACATAGTCTCCCACGTTGAAAACGAGCTCTCTTCTTCGTACATCGGCATAGCTCTTTTGGCGTGTCTGTGCTATCCTCAAATTGTTGTGAATTTCCCTCACCTTCGCCTCGGCTTCTTGTAGTACTTCTGGACCAAACACTTTACTTTCCCCCGTTTGGTTCCAAAATAGGGGAGTTCTGCACTTCCTCCCATACAAAGCTTCAAATGGTGACATCTTCATACTAGCTTGATAGCTGTTGTTATAGGAAAACTCCGCATACAGTAAGTTCTTATCCCAACTCCGATTGTTTTTGAGTGCACATGCCCTCAACATATCCTCAAGAATCTGATTGGTCCTTTCCGTCTGCCCGTCAGTTTGGGGATGATAGGCAGAGCTAAAATTCAGATGGGTTCCCATGGTTTCATGCAACTTCTGCCAGAACCCTGAGGTGAACTGTGTCCCTCGATCCGACACTATCTTCTTTGGCACTCCATGGTAACACACGATCCTTGACATGTACAACTCTGCCAATTTGGATCCGCTGTAGCTTTCTTTCACGGGGATGAAATGAGCTACCTTGGTTAGCCTGTCGATGATGACCCATATTGAGTCATATCCTGATTGGGTCCTAGGCAATCCCACTATGAAATCCATACCGATTTCTTCCCATTTCCATTCAGGCACTTTGAGTGGTTGCAATAATCCTGCGGGTCGTTGATATTCTGCTTTCACCAACTGACATGTGTCACGTAGGGCAACATGTTCCACGACATCTCACTTCATGCCATACCACCAATACCTGTTCTTGAGGTCCTGGTACATCTTCGTACTCCCAAGATGAATGGAATAGTCAAAATCATGAGCCTCCTTCAAAATCAATTCACGGATCTCCTTTACTTCTGGCACACAGATTCTTTTCCCGTGCCACACCGTTCCTTGTTCATCCTCTCTAAAACCAGGAGCTTTATTTTACTTGATGAGTTGTCTGATCTCTTGTATCTTCTCGTCTTTCTTTTGACCCTCGCGGATGTCTCGCTCTAGTGTGGAGTCCACTTCCATGGCGATGGCTTCACCACTATTCACAAGGCATAGATTGAGCCTTATAACCTCGTCCTTCAATTCTGCAGGCATGTCCTTCAAGCTCAACTTATTGACCTGCACTTTCCGACTTAAAGCATCGGCCACGACGTTTGCTTTCCCAGGATGATAGTTGATGCCCACATCAAAGTCATTGATTAGCTCTAACCATCTCCTTTGTCTGAGGTTGAGGTCTGGCTGTGTGAATATGTACTTCAAACTCTTATGATCCGTATATATCTCGGTCCTCTTCCCCATCAAATAGTGCCACCAAATTTTCAACGCGTGTACCACTGCGGCTAGGTCTAAGTCATGTGTAGGATAGTTTTTCTCGTGCTTCCGAAGCTGTCGGGATGCATATGCCACGACATGCCCTTCTTGCATGAGAACACATCCCAACCCGTTTCTAGAGGCATCGCAGTACACCATGAAATTCTTCTGCATATCTGGCATAACCAACACTGGGGCTGTTGTCAATCTTCTCTTTAGCTCCTGAAAACTCGTCTCGCACTGTGGCGTCCATGTGAATGTGATTCCCTTCTCCAACACTTTGGTGAGGGGTCTCGAGATCTTAGAGAATCCCTCAATAAACCGTCGATTGTATCCAGCCAATCCCAAAAAGCTTCGAACTTCCCCGACATTTTCAGGGGTCTTCCACTTCTGTATATCCTCGATTTTGGCGGGATCTACGGAGATTCCTCCCTCCGAGATTATATGTCCTAAGAAGGGAACTCTCTTCAGCCAAAACTCACACTTGCTCAACTTGGCATATAGTTGGTGTTCTCTCAGCCTCTGCAACACCAACCTTAGATGTTTCTCATGTTCTTCTTCATCTTTGGAGAAGACGAGAATGTCATCTATGAAAACCACCACAAATTTGTCCAGATATTCCATGAATACCTTGTTCATGAGATACATGAAGTATGCCGGGGCATTAGTTAGCCCGAAAGGCATGACAGTGTATTCATACAGTCCGTACCGAGATACGAAAGTTGTCTTGGGAATATCAGATTGCCTTATCTTGAGTTGGTGGTATCCCGACCTGAGATCAATTTTCGAGAACACACAAGCTCCCCTCAACTGATCAAACAAGTCTTCAATGCGGGGTAATGGGTACTTGTTCTTGATGGTTACCTCATTCAAGGCACGGTAATCCACGCATAACCTTTGGGTTCTGTCCTTCTTGGGCACAAATATCACCGGAGCTCTCCATGGTGAGGAACTAGGATGAATATACCCCTTCTCCGTCAATTCTCTTAAATGATCCTTGAGTTCTTCTAGCTGCTTGGAGTCCATCCAATAAGGTCTCTTGTATATCGGGGCTGTTCCAGGTACTAGCTCAATTGCGAATTCCACTTCACGATCGGGGGGCATTCCTGGCAAATCCTCCGGAAAAACATCTGGATATTCCCTGATGGTCCTGATCTCCTCAACTTTCACCTCAACTTGATTTAATTTAATGTCCCTCCTAGGCTCGTGTATTGTTATGAACTTTACTCTTGTGCCACTAGGGTGAGTTAGTTCCACCGTTCTGGTCGAACAATGGATGATTCCTTTATGTTTGGTCAACCAATCCATACCCAAAATAATATCTATCCCTTGTGAATCTATCACTATGAGGTTAGCAGTAAATACTACCCCATTAATGTCTAGGTTCACTTTGGGACACACTTGTCTTGTCCTTATTTCTCCACCTGGAGAGTTTACGGCTAGCATATGGTTCATTTGTGTTGTTGCTAGGTCATGCTTCTTAACAAATCCTTGAGCAATGAACGAGTGGGTAGCACCAGAATCAAACAGCAGGGTTGCAATGTGTAAATTGGCAGGAAACTTACCAACTACCACGTCGGGTGCCTCTTGTGCTTCCTCCATAGTGACGTGGTTCACCCGACCTCTCATTACATTCTGCTGTTGTGGCTGTGTGGGCTTCTTCTTTGGGCACTTATGGGCGTAGTGCCCCACTTCACCACAGCTAAAACATTGCACCCCAACCTTAGGTGCCTGGCCTTTGTTGTCTTGGGGTTGGTTTGGAGGTCCTTGCACTGCTGGTCGAGGTGGATATGCGGGGCGAGGCTGCTGTACAAACTGACGTTGCGGCTGTGCTGGTGCTGCCGGAGGCCTGTAATTCGGGTTGTACCCTCTTGGTGCTGAGTAGGGTACCGCAGCACGGTTCGTCTGCCCTGCAGGTTGCTGCATCAGACGGGGGCGGGTGTTGCTCCCTGAGGCTTGGTGTGACCACCCGGCCTTCCTCTTATTCTCATTTTCCAAGGCCTTCAGCTTCCTTTCTACCACAAACGCTCTGTCCACCATCTTTTGGAAGCTTTCATACACATTTGAGGACATTGCACACTGCATTTCTGTGGTAAGTCCTTCCACGAAACAATCTTGTTTCTGCTCATCAGTCCCTATGTCCCGTGGGGCATAACGGGAGAGTTGAGTAAATTTAGTGAGGTATTCCCTCACGGTCATGTTACCTTGCTGCAACCCCAAAAACTCCTTCCTCTTGTTTTTGAGTTCACCTCTTGTGATGTAATGGTTGCGGAAGCTACGCTTGAACTCTTCCCAAGTGATGTTCTCAGGTTCATGATGGGTAGCCACGTAGGCGGTCCACCAATCAGCAGCAGGTCCATGCAATTGATGAGAGGCAAACAGTACCCTCTCATACCCTTGGCGCTGTATGATCCTCATCTTTCTCTCAATGGTCTTGAGCCAATCATCTGCCTCCAGAGGTTCATCAGCACTTGCAAACTTTGGAGGTTGAGTTCCTAGAAACTCACTCAACCTTGGTTGGCGTGGTGCAGCTTGTGGAGGTGGAACTTGATGCAAGTTGGCCACCACTTGAGTCAAGTTCTGGATGAGCTGATTCTGATTCTCCAGCATTTTGTGGAGGGGATCAACTCCTTCACGGCGACCACCCCGGTCCTGGCCTCCAGAAATATGAGGGTTGCATGCCTCATCGTTGTTGTTGGCGGGGTTGGCAGCACGTCCTTTTCCTCTTCCGGCCATCTGGCAGAATCAACCAATGTTAATTTGAAAGCATTTAGTATCATCTTACTACTTTCACTTGTTTGTACTTTGAAGTGTTGAGGCTTTGTCATACTTTTCTGAGGATTCATTTCTCACACAAAAATAAATGCAATATTATTTCATGTAGGTTCACACACCAAAGCAAAACAATCTAAAGACGAGGCTGTGGACAATTGCTCATGACTTCCACAACTCACGTCACACACCAAGCATTAACACACCATTAACTAACGTAATGACTCAACTACTCGACATCCTTCTAATTTAAGGGAAAGACTCTACGCTACTCGTTTTCTTGAGCTGGCTCCTCGGGATCTTCCTCATCATTTCGGCTGCCTTCTGACTCTGCTTTGGGTGGGGATGCTGCTGGTGGAGAAGTGCGACGACGCCTGATTGCTCGGCGATCTGGGGACTCAAGAGTCCATGTATCATTCATAGTGACACACAATTCATTCCCATCTCCTCTTTCTCTCGCCCTCAAGCAGGCTCGAAGCAACGCCTCGGTTTCCTTCAGGGTGTCATGAACATCCTGAAGCTCCTGCTGACACTCCTGCAGTCGACTGCTAAGCATGGCAGCATCCTCTAAGCACAAATCCATGTGCTCATGGGAAGTCCCTTGCTGCACTGGCGGGTACTTATACTCCAAGGTACCACTCTCGCGCTGGAGGACATACATGTACTCAGTCCTGTCCAGGTGTCGACGATAGATGTGACTCTGGCAGGTGATGGCCTCCCAGGTGACATCCTTCTCCGCATCGACCTGTGTTGCTCTATAGGATGGAGAGCGGTGGATCTTAAGCAGCTGATTTTCGTGTATAATCCTCATCTCTGAACTCCATTCTTCCCTCTTCTCACGGATGGTCCTGGTGGAGTTATAGTGGATGATTAGCTTGCCTGTATTGCCGGCGGCTTCGAGCATACGTCGAAGACGGCGCAACAAACCTCCTACTGCCAATCCGTAGGAAAGGTACGTCACCGGACGACTCTCCTCTCTTTGGGCAAGGGCAACTATGGGAACTCTCCCTCCTGTGGACTTGCGAGCGGTGCGAATCATGCGAACCATCTAAAACAAAAAGCATTTAAATTTAGGTTAGACAAACTTTTAAACAAAAATCCTATTTTGAATGAAAATTGGGGTAAGATGAAGAAAGTGACTCATTAAATAACACTTTTCAACACCCACCTTGTAAAAATAGTTTTTAAGATAATAAGGCCCTTAAATACGTCCATTTCTACCTAGGTCCACATTCCTACGGGCAACCTTGGCTCTGATACCACTTCTGTCACACCCAGTTTTTCTGAAGAACAACCAAGTGAATATCACATGTATGCCAGGATCATTTTCTCATACATGTGATGACAAATAGTGAAGCATCATTTATTACAAGCCAGGTGTCGAATATAAATAAGTCTTAAATAGCAAATATCTCGATGGACAAAAATAAGTTCATCACAAGTAAATAAACTAGCAGCGGAATATTATTCTTGAGGGCTCCGTCACAGGCGTTGCCCGGGGGTCTCCATGAACCTAGAAACCTTCTTCGGGTCCAAAGTCTTGGTCATTACACACCAACTCATTATCTTGACCTGAGCAGCAATATAAACCAACAAAATATGCAAGGTTGAGTACCAATGGTACTCAGCAAGTGTGGGAAAGTTATGTCATGCATGGCTAGAACAAGGAGAGGTTGAACTCATGGTTAAAGCACTATGCCATTAATACCTATCACCTTAGCTTATTAAGCACCTACATTACTACACAGGTGAAATGGTCCAAATCTCCCATCCCATCATCATAATCAAATAACCATAACATCATTGTAAATGTTAAGTTCCCCGCTTAACATTCAGAACTTCCAAAACCATCAATCCTCTAATCATGAATAAGTCCAAGCCGCTCTTGACCGTGAGCACGGCTATCATGACAGTTTTGACTCTGCAGAGTTTGTACCACTGTACCCACATGTAGTGATTTCATCCCCCACTGCCGGGTGGACTAAAAGAACCTCTATTATGCCAGTGGCCACGAACCACATTCACACTTCCCAGGTGTGTAGCCAGGAGATCACTACGAAGCCTTTACAAAGGGATTCCCGACGAACATGGGCCCACTGAGGTTTCACCCCTAACAGCATACAAGAGGCTCCAACCCCGCTGCAGTGGCCCCCTCTTGAGCCTTGCAGTTCATATGGTAATCCAGCTGACACCTACTCCCCGCACCATCCAACACACCCATACTACACCGGGGATACACCTAATTAATTGGCCAAGCTGCCCCATCTCAGCATGTGGTTGGCACGGTAAAGCCAGGTTACATGATGCATGAACCGGTCCTTAGGATCCAGGCAAGTACTAAACACAAACCCGAGTCTCGTGCACCCAGCACACAACCAAAACATCCAACTTGCCTTGATCCCTACCTCTACATAACTCACAATATCTCATTCAAGAGTATGGTAAAATAAACTGATGATCTCATATCCCAAATATCCCATTCTAAGCATGGCTAAGCATATGCATAATAATAAATGACATGATAAAATAAATCCCAACCCAAGCTACAAGGAAACAAGGTGATGCAATTCTAGGGAAACATCCTAGCATGGGTTTCATATTTCAATTGACAATGCAAATAATTCTACCTACACATCCTAGTATAGGATCAAAGTGGTCAAGGACACTTGCCTCCTTCCTGCTCCTCTTGAAATGGGTAGTTCTGATCTTGGAATGGAATAACTTGCTCTTGAGCAGGTTCTACATCATACCATCACACATAGCAAAAGAAAAAGAACAATCCATAAGACATAGTTCACACTTCCACTTCATACAAACCACACATTCATATTTATGAAAGTCATTCACCATTATATGTGTTGTGGTTACTCTATGTGTGTTGATTTGTGGCTTGCATGCACTTTTAATCATGTGTATATGATTCCTACTTTTGTGTTCACATTTATACTTACATACTATATATATGAGTTTTTAATTTAAATAAATTCCTTATATCCAATTACTACACCTTTTAGCTACCAAGTATGCATGAAAGGTATTTTCCTTCTCCATATGTGTCTTCAGAATTTCTACCAACCCTAAACTGAATTCTTTGGATTTTAGAACTCCATTTATCATCTACTAGTTGCTATATTTTCAGATTTATTTCCTATGCCTAAATGTGAAGTTTATTATGAAAATAACAAGACACATCATCTAAACAGAATAGGTTCTGATCTAAAATATTTACTAATATATTTTTGACCTTTTCCTCTGATGTAAACTATTTTATAATTATTTTCCCTATTTTCCCGAACTATTCTTTACTTAAAAATGTGTCCCTAAATGTGAATAATAAATTAAACAGATTCACTTCAGCCCAAAATATATTTTTATCTCACTCCAAAGTTTTCTAAATACTGAGAAAGTTTTTAATTTAATTTTGACAATATGTTTGTCCCACTTTGTAAATTTTAAACACTAGCCACATATCCAATTTCCTAAATTAAATATTAAACAGGGCTAAAAAGGTAAAACTTACCCCACTATAGGGTCTATAATATTATTTTAACAATTTTCAGGGGTCTAGCTATACATAACAGAGGAGTTTTTCCTAATTTTTATTAAGTCCAGGGGCTAAAACTGATTTTTAAATGAATTTACATGATTTTCTGAAGTTCCAGGGGCTAGATCAGAAGTTTCCGGGGCTAGCTCTTATTTCCCGAGAACCCCAGGGGGTAGCACGTAAGATTTCCAGTCTTTATAACGCGGGGCTGACGTGGACCGTTCGATTTAAAATAGACGGCTGAGATTATAATGTCGAACCGGTACGCGGGGATTTAAACTCTACCGTGCGATTTAAAATAAACGGCGCACAAGCGGCCACATCGCTCTGATCGAGCGCGGGCGGCGCTGCCGGCGGCGCATGGCGGCGGGAGGCGGTGATCTCGCCGGAGACTTTCGGATCTTTGAGAATTCTTCCTAGAACTGTGATCTTATGGCATAGATCGGTAGAGGGGAGGTCGGGGATCTCACCTCGGGGGTTTTCTTGAGCTCGGAGGTCATGGAAAGCGATCGGCGACGAGGTCCGAAACGAAACCACGGCGAGGCTCGTCAGCGCTGTGTTTGAACCGCAAGTCACCGAGTTTTCTGCACCTGCAGGGTTCCCCGGAGGCGGTGGATCAAGACCAGCGAGTTAGATCGGAATTTCCGAGCGTAGATCGGCCAGAATTCGCCGGAGAAGGCTCGGTTTCTCACCGGAGTAAAATCGGCGGATCGCGTGGGAAAAACAGAACGAGGCTGGGGTTTTTGTAGATGGGGGAAGGGCGGCGTTCGGTTGTAATCGAGTTTGCGTCGCCCCCGATCGAAATTCGGCTGGGATACGCAGAAATCCGGGTTGGTTTGGATTCGGGGTGAGAGAGAGTCCGGCCGGTCGCGGGCGCGGGCGCGAGGTAGAAGAAGGGCTGGCGGGCCCCGCCTGTCAGTGGGAGGAAGGGGGCGCGCGCGGCTGCGGGTTGGCGCGGTTGCTGGGTGGGCCGGCTGGTGGGTTTCGTCCCACTGGCCGGTTTTTTTTCTGTTTTCTTTTTTTATTTCTTTTCTGTTTTGAGTTTAAATTGAATTCCAGTTTGAATTTAAATTGTTGCAAAACATGCAACACGTCCAAAAATTTTTAAATTCCCCTATTAACAGGATTTTTGGTCTTAACAGGATTTTGGGGTGTTACAATTTCTAAATTTGATATTCCACAGGGTTGAAATTCAAATTATATACTGTTGCAGGGTCAAATTATATTTTCAAAAAACCTCAGGGATCAATACATAAATTACAGAGGACATTTCCTAATTTCTATCAAATCCAGGGGCTAAATTGATTTTTAAACTCATTTGCATAATTTCCCGAGGGTCCAGGGGCTATATCAGAAGTTTCCGGGGCTAGATCCTTTTTCCTCAGAATCTCAGGGGGTAGCCCGCAAGATTCCTGGCGTTTATAATGCGGGGCTGATGTGGGCCGTCCGATTTTAATTGGAGGGCCGGGATTAAATCCCGAAGTGGTACGTGGAAGATCTAACTGTGACCGCACGATTTAAAATAGACGGGCCAAAGAGGGCCACGTCGCCCTGGCCGGGCGCGGGCGGCGCTGCCCGGCAGCGCACGGCGGCGGGAGGCGGCGAACTCGCCGGACTTTCACATAAACCCGTCTACCGATCCCGAACCTTCGTTTTCTTTGCACAATTTGATGGAGGGAGAGTAGGCGGCGCTGTGGCTAGAGCGCAAAACACGGTGCCGTCTTCACCTGCATGACTCCCCGGCGGCGGTGAAACACAGTACACACGTTAGATCGGGGAAAACGGAGGAAATTCGAAAGAAAAGGGCGATGGGAGCTTCGGTCCTCACCGGGAAGGAAGTTGGTTCGCGCAGGGAGGAAAGGGGGTGGACTTCAGCGTTTAAATGGACAAGGCGCTGTGGAGTTTGTTGAGATCGTGCTGGAGTGCCCGGGGCCGGAGATCGTGGGTGTGCGAGCGCGAGGTTCGGAGACGGCGGGCGCGATCGAGCGCGGGAAATGCGTGACGGTTGGGGGGGACGGGGAAAGGTGATGACACGCGGGCCCCACGCGGCAGAGAGAGAGGGGAGGGGGAAACAGCCGCGGCTGCTGGGCCGGCTGGGGCTGCTGAGGTGGGTTTCGGCCCAGTAACCATTTTTCTTTTTCCTTTCCTTTTTCTTTTCTGTTTTTGCTTCAAATTTAAGTTCCGGGTTGAATTTGAATTTTCCTTCAACATGCATCACATCCACTAAATTTGAATTTATCTTTTGCCACATTTTGGGGTGTTACAAAGAGTTTTGTCAACCTTGCCCATGGTAAACCCCTTTTCAAGCAAGAATGTTTTTAACCTATCATACCATGCTCTAGGGGCTTGTTTAAGACCATACAAGGCTTTGGACAGTTTGTAAACATGATTAGGAAAATTTGGAATTTCAAAACCCGGTGGTTGCTTGACATAAACCTCCTCAACTATGTAGCCATTAAGAAAAACACTTTTAACATCCATTTGATATAACTTGAAACCTTTAGATGCAGCAAATGCTAATAAAATTCTTATGGATTCTAATCTAGCAACAGGAGCAAAAAAATCTAGTCCTTCAACTTGTGTGAAACCTTGAGCAACCAACCTAGCATTATTCCTAACCACAACCCCATCCTCACTTTATTTATTTTTAAACAGCCATTTAATTCTGATTAGAGTGTGACCTTGAGGTGGAGGTACAAGTTTCCAAACATTATTTCTTTCAAAATTTTCTAACTCTTCTTGCATGGCAATAATCCAAGATTCATTAGTGAGTGCATGTGATATATCTTTGGGTTCAAAAGAAGCAACAAATGCAGAATGAGCGTGAGAGTTTGGATCACAAAACCTGGACTGTGTGACTCGTTCGTGCAAGCTTCCAATCATTTATTGTGGGGGATGACTTTTGAGGACCTGGAGGGGAGTAGACAATTCGCAAGCTCCTTCTTCTTCACGTTCATCACAAATTGAAGAACTTGTGATTTGAAGACGATCTGGACCAGCAATGGTGGTCGTCGATGCTGGTTGTGAATCAAAATCAGGAGCTAGAACAATGGCATTAGCTCCTGAATTTTTGGGCAGCAGCGTCACTTGTTCATCTTCTTCGATGAAAATACTCTCCCACTGCGGATATGGGTCTGGTCCTGCAATATTAGAGCTAGTACCTGGGCTAGCTTCATTAAAAGAAACCTCACAAGTCTCCACAATTTTGTTAGTGTCATGTAAAAGCACACGGTAGCCTCTAGTATGAGATGGGTAACCAAGAAACATGCCATCAACGGATCTAGGTTCAAACTTACCAAGATTACCATGTTTCTTAACAAATTATTTGCAACCAAAGACCCGAAAGTGTGTGACACTAGGCCTATGTCCAAACCGAAGTTCATATGGTGTTTTACCAAGCTTAGCACGCAAGAAAACACGATTTGAGACATAACAAGCAGCTGCAATTGCATCAGCCCAAAATTTTCTAGGAGTTTGATATTCATCAAGCATAGTCCTAGCCATCTTAACTAAGGTTCTGTTCTTTCTCTCTACAACACCGTTTTGTTTAGGTACATATGGTGAAGAAAATTGATGATCTATTCCATTTTCAGCACAAAAGAGATCAAACGATTGATTTTTAAATTCGGTTCCATTTTCACTTCTAATTGCTTTTAAAGATCCTGGGTGATCAATTGATAATCTAAGAAATAAGGTTCTAAAGTGACTAAAAGTTTCATTCTTATATGCCATAAAATAAACCCAAGAGTATCTAGAATAGTCATCAACAATCACAAGAACATACCATTTAGCTCCGAAGGATTGAACACGTGAAGGTCCTACGGTGTCAAGGTGCAAAAGTTGACCCGGTTCAGTTGTCATGGTCATTGTGAGAGGAGCATGGGAACCTGTAACCATCTTAGCATGTCTACAAGAAGAGCACACAATTTCTTTGTCACCTTTAAGCTTAGGCAGCCCACGTATGTGATCAAGAGTACTAACACGTGTGAGATGATCAAAGCTTACGTGACCAAGTCTACGATGCCAAAAATATAAGTCTTTTGAATCATTAGCAACTAGACATCTATGCTTAGAGAATGATATATCAAAATCAGCTTTAAAAACTCTTCCAAACCGAGACATTAAAATGAGCTCACTATTTGAATCTACAACCTTGCAACAATTTTTAAAAATAATTTCCAGATTTTCATCTAGCAATTGTGAAAAAAAGCAAGTTGTATTTCAAATTTTTAACAAGTGCCACATCTTTTAAAGTGTAGTGATTATTTACTCTAACCGAACCATTAGCAATTATAGGAGTTGAAGAATTATCGGCAAAAGTAACATTTTCTACATGTGACACAAAAGAGAGGGAGGAGAACCATTCTTTGTTACCGGTCATGTAGAGTGAGTATCCTGAATCCATAATCCAAATGTTCTCCTTCCTCAAGCGTGTAACCTACATACAAGTACAATACATCGATGACTCAATACTGGGGTTAGTCAAAAGGCATTTAGGAATCCAGTACTTACTCACACGACGTCCAGCAGAAGTAACACGCAAAGGCTGAGATAAAACGGCAGGTTTATGAGCCAAAGTTTGGGAATTTTTGTACCCAACTACTGACCTACGAGGTGTTACATGAGTAGCACTAAAAACAGTAGGTCCAGAAGCAAACTTTGCATGTTTTTGACTCATTACAACAGGTTGCATATTCCTAGCATTCGGTTCAGCACACGCAACAGGTTTTGCACAGTTGTTATGTGATCTAGCAATCATTCTTTCCTTTTTCTGTTGCTTAGCTAGTCTATAACAAGAATATATGACATGACCATCTCTACCACAGTAGGTACAATGAAATTTAACTTTATGTTCATGTCTAGATGAGCAGACAACATGTTTATTTGAAACCGAATGAGACAACACCCCTGCAG
This sequence comes from Neostapfia colusana, assembly GCA_030760725.1. Lineage (NCBI taxonomy): Eukaryota > Viridiplantae > Streptophyta > Magnoliopsida > Poales > Poaceae > Neostapfia > Neostapfia colusana. The sequence continues at coordinate 113,023,688 of JASWHV010000007.1, forward strand.
ATTTAAAAACCACTTCTTTTTGTTTAGGAACTTTTTTAATCAAACCACTTCCTAATGACATTACAATTTTAGGAGGATGTGATTTAGCATGAGCATGGGAGTCAAAACCTAAACCTGTTTTATCATTGTAAGATTTAGAAGAATTCAACAGCAAGTTCAGATTCTTATTCTCATTATAAAACCGCTCTAGTATCCTATTCATGGCATCAAGTTTCTTAGACAAGTGTAGGCAGTTTTGACATGAAGTTTTTCCTTTTAGTTTGCAATTGGAACAATACTTAACTTCATGAGAACGTAAAGCATTATTCAATATAGAAATTTCGTTCATAGCATCTTGTAGTTTCTTATTAAGATCATAACAAGTAGAACAATGCAAATCAATTGTAGAACAACAAGCATCTTTCAAGTTTTTTATCATTAAGTACAGCAAGCTCTCTGTTCTTTTCAATCTCTAACTCAAGTTTATCAAGTGTGAAGGTATGTGCACTTCTTAGAGAGGACAATTGTTCATATATTAAATCACATGAGGAACAAGAATTATCACTAGGAATCAAAGATTTCAAACGATTAATTCCAGATTCTAGTGACTCAATTCTAACAGCATTGTCCCTAAGATTTTTGTCCTTTTTCTTAACTATAATAGTGGCACGAGAAATATCATCACACATTTCTTCGCAAGTAGGACATACCTCTTTATTGTCGCTGTTGTGTTCTGCCTCCTCCATACTTGAACTTGACTTGCCCGCCACGAAGCATAAGTTTGCCAAATCATTTTCATCTTTGTCACTTCCAATGTCCACATCGCTCGAGCCAAGTTCTTGAAGTGCGGAGATAAAACTATTTACCAATTGGCGTCCTATAAAACCCTTCTTCTTTTTCTTATCGTTTGCAGAGGAGTGCTTCGTTCTAGTTTGCTTTTCACCATAGGAAGTAGGACCTGAAAGGTTAGGGCAATCCGTACGAAAATGTCCTGTCTTACCACATTCGAAGCATCGTTGAGGTCCGACACTTCCTCTCCTTCTAGTTCTCACATTTTGCAATGCTTTTGAGAACCGAGTAGAGATGAGTGCAAGTTCTAAGAAGGCGGTCACTTGCTTTGAGTAGATAGGGGCCACGTTTCCAATACCGACAGCAGCTCTGGCTAAAGCAATTGTAGCAGCTCCGGCACCTATTGATTTAGCTCCTCCTCTAGAAACTCTTCAATCGGGTTGCATCTCGAAGCGCATGTATTCTTTCTTGAACATATCTTGTCTTACCTCCTTGATTGTGTTGGATCCTTCGTGGTAGTCACAAAGTGCTTTCCACACATCGTATGCAGATCGGAGGTGTGCAACACGGTCAATGTCACATTGAGGTAATCCTTGTATGATCAGGTTCCTACTTTGTTGTTGTTGTCGACATCTCTCATATTTGTAGCAGTGACTTGATCGTTTAGCGGCACGTCATAAGGCTTGTACACCTTTTCCCATATTACGAAGCCTTGCGCCTGGATGAAAGCCTCCATACGTGCCTTCCAAACCTGAAAATCAATGCCACTGAACACACAAGGTTTTGCGGAGTATTTCTCCATGATGATTAGTCAAAACACGTGCAAATCACAAAGATTAGAGCACCGTGGATCTGATACCAATTATAGGATTAAAGAGCGCATGAAAAACTACTGAGGGGTGAATGGTAGATTTAAGCTTTTTAGCAGAAGCAACAAAAAAACCCCTCGGCAGAAAATTGATCTATTAAAAGAACCGTGTATGCGACTGATCTAAATGTGTTCAACCATGACAAAAGTAGTATATAGAATCAAGTCACGAAGACATGACAACAAGAATCACGGAAATCCCTCAAGAAAAACTCAAATTATGATCAAAAGATCAAATGAGGGTCAATCTGTTCTACTCGAGTAAAAACCAGATCTGAAACACTGCAAAGAAACTCATCTAGATTAGAAACTACAAATCCAATGACTGTAAAATTTCCACAGAAGATATATAATCAAGTTTTGAAGACAAACCAAAAAGAATCACGTCAATTGGATCTGTAAAACTCGAGTTATAATCAAAACACCAAAGCACTGTCGTGCTGTCCAGAAACTCGATGAGAAAGACTTGACAAAAACAAGTCCGATGAACAAGGCACAAAAGCTTCCCTAAATTACGAATTTTATTGATCAAAACATAAGAGGAACAGCCCATGGTCGGCTTACCACGAGCTCTGGCCTCCCTTGCTAATATAACCAGCCCGGAGGCCAACCCAATTCAAACTAGGACTCTAATCCTACTCAGTTTCTGAATTGAAACTTTCTATAACTGCTCAAGACTCTTTTATACGCAGATAGAAGCAATCTTAAGACTTCCAAACACCTTAGGAACATATCCCACATTACTAAAACAACTCAACTTCGTGTCCCACACGAAATCATATCATAACCAACTCAAATCTTTCCATATTTGAGCCATAACCGACTCAGCCGCAGCCTGAGTCCATAATCCAGCCGATTGGACCTTTCCTACCAATTCTTTACGTCCACATCTCTTCATCACGCCTTGGAACCATGTTGTCACGTCCATGCACTCCTTGCACACGTGCAAACACCTTTCAACAACGTCCACGATACCTTCATATGCATTGTTCTTGATCCAAACATGCTACGCGACCTCCCGATCAACTCAACCATAATTCCTCCCGAACTTGGTTGTTGAACCTCATCTTCTCCCTAAGACTAGTTCAATGGATCCCGTCACCAGCCATATCTTGAACTCAAGCAACACCTGCACATGAATAAACAACCAATACTTTCGAGCATAAGTCCGCGACTTGACTTACATTAGTTCCGAAAACCACAACACCTTACGTGAACACCTCGCATAACCATGTTGCAAACCATAGCAAAATGTTAACCACCATAAACAGCCATAACACTTCAAAAACTTAGTAAAAGAATACTAAGCAAACTTTCCATAGATGTAAAGCAAGTTCAAAACATTTGCATGGTAAAAAAACAGAACCATTGAGATTTAGCTCCGGACTTTGCCAAAGGTAACCGGACCTTGAGCCGGAGCTTACCAAAGCTAGCAGAACCTAGCACCGGAACTTACCAAAGCTAGTCGGACCTACCGCCGGAGCTAACCAAACACATGTCGTACTTAGCCATAGCAAGTCGGACCTTACATCGGATCTTGTCAGAGCTCGGATCTAGAGTCGGATCTTGACAAAAAGAGTGTTTTGGCAGAATTCAAAATTTTTATCGTCATAGCCAATGTATTCAGCACACATAGGTATCACACTCTACAACATTTCATCATATTCCATATAATAGTAAATAGTCAAAGTTGCATCTCATGGCCCAAGTATCCCATCTCTAAGCATGGCTAAGCATAAAGACTATAAATAATAAACATAATTAGTAATTCCCACCCAGGCTACAAGGAATAAGACATGAAAAGCTAGGGGAAACATCCTAACATGGTTCTACTTGTGCAAACATACATAGTTTAAAAGCAAACAACATTCCATAAGAGTGCATCCACAAAATCAACTCATGCAAGTCAATCATGCATAAATACACAGTTTCATTTTAGGTTTTATCCTAAAAGCACTATAGTTTCCATATATGTACTCGCTTTGAGTTCCTTATGATGAAATTCTCACTTTCAACATCATATAATACCTATACCTATACCCAATTGTGGTGTGTATATGTGCATATACATTGCATTCTAACTTTACTTTTAATCAAATTTTGCACTATATGAGTTGTATCCATGCATACATACACCTTTTGAACATGTATAGGGTTCCTAATTTGAAATTCAGATTTCAAACTCATACATAAACGGAATTCTTAATTCAAATCAGTTTCCATATTGCATATCACCATTATTAACTACAAAACTTGCATAAAAATTTATTTTCCATCCTAAAACAGAATTTTACGCCTTCTTATCAACTTTCAAACTGAAATTCCATATCCAAAACCATATATGAACCTTTCCTAAAGCATCCCAAAGTTTGACATAAATTTATATTTATTTTTATGCCTAAAATGTGATTTTAGTAATTAAACAGAAATTAAATTATGTTTTCAGAATTTATTTACCAACTAAAACCAAATTTCATATTCTTCTCAAGATTTTCTAGGGGTTAGACTAATTTAAAATGAATTTATATGATTATTTACTTTTCTAGTAAGTTCAATTGAAATTCAATCCTCCAAATCATAAATTCAATTTTCTACAAGGTTTAGATCACACATATGCATTTCTACAGGGACTAAATCACAATTTCTACAAATTTAAGGGCTTAATAACTTAATTCAGTGCTAATCCCTAATTAACAATGATTACAGGGGCTAATTTCACAATTATAGAATTAATTTCTTAATTCCAGATAAATCCAGGGGCTAAAACAAAGTTTTACACGTGTCTACAAAGTTTCTAGAAAACCCAAGGGGTAGAACAGAAAATCTCGGGGCTAGATCCCATTTTCCTAAAGCGCCAGGGGGGTAGCCCGCAAATTTCTCGGGCAGGTGAAGTGGCGTTCAACCCTAGCTGCGGATCTTGGATGCATGCTCCAGATTTTAAAGAATCGAAGGGGTACGCAGGTTCTAATCTCAGCCGTTGACCGGCATCCGGCGATCCAGCGCGGGCCACGTCGCCCTGCCCAGCGTGAGCAGCAGCGCGTGGCGGTGCCAGGCGTTTTACGCCAGCGAGCTTGCCGGAGAACCCGTTCTCACGCTAAATTACGATGATTCTCGGTTCTTTCTTCCCAAATCGAAGTAGGGGGCATGGTGAACTCACCTACGCAGTTCAGAGGGGTCCAGGGAGTCCATAGAGTGCTCAGCAACGGTTAGACGCGGTGAGGCTCGTCGGTGTCTGTCGGCGTGGCAGCTGGGTCGTGAATACTCTGAGTTTTTCTCACCGGAGAGTTTCCCTGGGGCGGTGAGCGCTGCAGATGAGTTAGCACGAAGAAAACGAGAGGGTATTCGGTAGAAAACGTCGACGGGTGGTAGAGCTCACCAGGGTTGGAGATCGGTCGATCGTGGTGGAAAACTGACGGGACCTTGGTGTTTAAATAGCAGAGGGGGCTGCGGGGGTTGTTGTGATCGTGCGGGATGGAGTGGGAAGTCCGGATCGTGGGCGTGTGCGTGGAAATCGGAGGTAGGCGGCGCGCGGAGTCCGGCCGCTGGAAGAGAGGGGCGGCGGTTGAAGAAGATGACCCTGACAAGTGGGGTCCGGCTGGCAGCGAGAGGCGGAGAGGGGGAGGAGGCTGGGCTGGCTGCCGGGCCGCGCAGGGAATTCGGCCCACTGTCCCTCTTTTTCTTTTCTCTTTTCCATTTATGTTTATTCACTAAAACATCAAATTCATTTCAAAATTTCACGCATGCATCACGTCCATTTGTTTGAAATTTTGATTTGCAAATTTTTGGACGTTACAATTATGTAGCGAGTTCGACAAACAATTTTCAAAATCCACGCATCAACCAACAAGCAAACAATTAGATAAAATACGTCGTGATGGCCTTCATGGAGGGTCTAACTTCGTCAATTGGTTTCGGAAGCATGTAACATTCTCTTATTACATGTTACTTTTATCCTTAACTTTTATCGTTGCAAAGTTAATCTCATTATTAGTATAACTAATATTTTGCTAAATTGGTAGTGCATGCTCGATGCTAATGTTCATGCATGAGGACCTACAACAACTTTCTCAAGTACCATAAAAGCAAAATGTTTTGGTCCTTACGGTGTAAATGGGTTTTGATTTTGTTTGGTCAAATTTTAAGAAAAACATCCCCTTGCAGCCACGACAAATAGTGGGGTTCCAACTACAGCATGTGATGCAGAGGGGCACGAAACTAACTACTATGGGATTATTCAAAACATTGTGGAGTTCAAATTTGGTGGTTCCAAAGATCTTAGAGTTACTTTCTTCTATTGTGACTGGTTTGATAATAACAGAGGAACACAACATGATAAATTTGGTATAGCCGAGGTGAAACACGAAGAAAAACTTCATGGATGCGATAATTATGATGTTGCTCATCAAGTCGAGTTGGTTTTGGTCTCGATACATTAATTGGTGATATTTAAGACAATGAAGTGGAAGATGTAGTAGTGGTTAAAAGAAAGAGCCTAGCATTAAAAAGTTAAGGCTGGATTGAAGAAGAAAGTTGGTCGACACGTTACGGAAGGAACATCCGAAAATGATGAATTTTAATCCTGTAATTATTTTGTATTGCATTTGTATTTTCTTTTATTGTTTTCTGTTGTATCATTTTATATTTATTTCTAACCAATTTTTCTTTTCAACAAGATGCCACATAGTGTGAACAATATCGCTAAGGGGATATTTGGCTCCTCAAGCAAGAGTGGGAGTCATCTGCTAGTTTTTCTTATAGTTAGGACTCTCTTTTTCAGGGTATAGTACCTCAAATAATAGTAGACAAGAAGCATTTAGGAGATGCAAGGAAGAAGCTCATGAACAGGTTCATGTCTTTATAATATTTTTATTTGCTAATATATCATCATGTGTACCTAATTTCTAAAATTTCAGGTGGAACGGGAGGTCCAGGAGGAGGAGTGTCGAGAAGATCAAGGGGGAGGAATTTCTGTGGGACAGGAACAACAGTTAGGGGCAAGAGCATATATTGATGAGGAAGTCGAGTAGGATGAGGGGGATGACAAAGACATGAGAGACTTGCCACAATCATTCAGGTATCGGTCTTCAAACACCCTATTGCTGGATGTCCCTCCACAATAGAGATTACAGATTGCTCCTATCAGTGACTGGTTAGTAAATATATAACTCCATTATTATTGAATTGGAGATGGAATTTTTTTGACAAATATCATATGTTGTTAAATTGACTTGCACGTAATAGGATGACCTGGATTGGGATGACCGACAACACCATAGACAGCCTAATGCGGTGTTGGGTGCTATATATCGCCACCATTATCCTTGTCTTGTCGGTGTGAAAGGTGAAGAGAAACCTGCAATAAATTGGGAGCACCACAAGATTGCTCAACATGTTGTGCATGAAAATGTGGCAGGAGCTGTCTGGCATGATTTTTGGGATTGCTTTTCCTAGATTTCATCATATTTATCTCGATTATATTTTTTCTAATACATGTAATGTTGTATTTGTAGGAATGATATCGCTAGCCCGACGATCATGAAACTGCTCTCGATTCTAGAGCACATAAAGTCTTCCATAAAGCTACGAAAAGTTGTGAATGATATGATATCCACTGCTCGTATCACGGCCGTGTGCTTGTACTACAAGAAGAATCTTAGACAGATGATGAACAAGACTACAAGAGATTGGGAGCTTCAAAAAATTGCCTAGAGGATGATCAATACTGTCGGGTAATGATTCTTTGGATGGTTAAGTGATCTGATGCTTATTATGCTTTATGTACTTATTTAGCATCAAGGGAGTATCGATAGAAATCTACCTTCAAAAGAATCAACTGTGAGTTCGGTGGTCAAGTTCTCCATTTTCATGGTGGAGATGGTCATATTCGTCTTTGAAAATGAATGGTGAGTTTAGTACATTTACAATTTGTTCTTATTATATTAGCTTTTGTGAAACTATATTTGTAATATGTGTTTATAGGTTTTGGAAAGTGGCAAGGAGCCCTTTTCATCGATGCTTCTATAAGAGGGCAAGGGTCACCGGTGACAGTCAATTGTGCACTCTGACAACCACTGAGAATTTGGTGTTTCATATTGGTCAAATTAATGATTAAACAATACGGTTGTTGCGTAGTTGATATATAATTAGTTTTTGGTGTAGGAGAAATATGCTGAAGAGGTGGTCCGATGTCATAGAGATGACTATGATTGGAGAAAGGAAGACGTCGACATCGTGGCTTTGTACCAATGCGGTAGAGGAAAGGGTCACGGGAGGTGAACTTACTCATCTCATATTCCTTTATTCAGACACTTAATTTTTTATGCAAGTGTCACCGTGTAATTATGATAAAATATCACTATTGTAGGTATTCAAAGTTCGATGGTGTCATGAATACCGATATGGTTCTCTCGAAGTCACGGTCGACATAGAGCGGGCAGAGTTCTTGTCGACGTACACATACAAGAGATGAGTCCAGGTTCAAACAAATGGAGGAGGAGCAGGCTGCATTTAGAGACCACATGAGACCCCAGGAAGATCGCATGAGACGCCAGAAAGGGTGCATAAAAGCATAAAATGACTACTTCTTGAATCTGGCAACATGGCAACAAGCGATACAGGTATATTAATATAAGAGTTCAAGTATTTATGTGAATATTTAAATGAAAACTATGCTAAATATTTTAAGATGAATTTAGTGATACTTTTCTCAGCTTGGACTGCCCGCTGCTATGCCACCGCTACCGTGGCCTCCACAGCCTCTTCCTGCTGGAACATAGGTATATATAGTCATTATGTTCTCTTTCATTTTTATAAACTATTAGTATATTTATAACATGTATCATTGTTTATCATTAGTGATCGTCCTCGAGGACACAAAACCTCCAGAGTCCATGTGTTACAAATTTGCACACATCGTCTTCAGAAGGACGGGATGGAGGAGAACACTTCATCGATAAGTTCTTCGCTCCCGGTGATAGCAACTAGGTAAGTTGATCAATTTGTTTTTAAGAAGCCATAGGAAGAATATCACTACAGGATTCCCGTCAGCATACGACGGCTAAAACCGTCGTATATAAAGTAGAAGCCGGCAGTTGTTTATATACGACGGTTTGTGGCCGTCGTATATATTTTGTTGTATATATAGTTATATACGACGGCACCGTCGTATATAACAGTATATATACGACGACCACTTATATACAACGGCCCGTTTCGTAGACTTGGCCCAGTGGGCTGGGGCCTTTATATACGACGGCTGGGCCCTGGCTGTCGTATATAAGAGCTTATATATGACAGCGGCTGGGGTCTTGCTGTCGTATATAAGAGCTTATATACGACAGCTGATGGGCCCTGGCTGTCGTATATTAGAGCTTATATACGACAGCCTGGGCCCAGTCGTCGTATATAATTTAGGCTTATTTACGAGGGCCCTGTATAGCGACCGTTGTATATAAACTATACAGGCCGTCGTATATAAGCTCTTCCATTTTTTTTAAAAAAACAGAAAATGGCTAGCCTGGCTCGATGGCCAGCTACACATTCAAATCAATAGACAACAACAAAACAGTTTGATATATAAAATCACAACAAAGTGCAATAGTACACATCCACAATCACGAAGTCTGACATCCACACAATCAAAAACAAAATCACAAATCTATTGATTACTAGCCCCTCCACTACCTCCGGGAGCGAAGCAGTCATCCTGCCGCGGCGAACCTGGCGCCCTTAGCTGCGGCGATGGAGTCTGAGCCTCCGTCCTTGATCCCTGTGAAACACAGTGACATATGTACAAGTTTACAATTCTTTTTCTAGGTTAATTAGGATTCTTAGCTGTTGGGGCTTCCACTTAATGTAACTTCTTTTTTGTACCTGTACTCCGGGAAACTGCTCCTGTGGTGGCGACGGCTACAACATGAACGAAGGTGGCTGCCACAACGGTATCTGGATTTGCTGCCCTTGCTGTCGAGCTAGCGCCTGTCATTTCAAACATTACAATTTACAAAACCAATTGAAATGCAATGTAATTAAAGTATAATTATATGTTTCTTACTTCCATTGCCGCTTGCATCTGTGCCATATAGGACACATGGTATGCCATGGCAGCCCTGTTGTTCTCTCGCTCTCTCGCCAAGGCCTCCTCCTGCCGAGCCAAGCTCTCCCGAAGCACCATGACTTCGAGATCTCTCTCGGTGACACGGCGGCTGGAGGAGCCTGTGCCAGCAGCCAAAGACTTCGAGGAGCTGCCTCTCATAGGTCGTGCCTCCCTAGAGTTGACGACTCTAGAGAATATGGCAAGCCTACAAAAAAACAAATCAATTCAAGGTAAAATTAAATAATCTTGAATTGAAAACAATGAAAGTAAATGAATTCACCTTCTGTGTGCTTTTCCACCTCCGCTTGCATACGCGGCTTGAGGGTCGATGTTGGGGGAGTTTTCCCAGTCGAACCCTTCGCCGTGTATCCTCACAGCCTCTTGCCCATACCTAGTCTGAAAAACAATGAAATTGTGTAAGTTCAACAACATATATAGTGTCAACTAATTTGAGAGGTCATGAAACTTACCAGGCGCTCCGCTGCGTACTGACTACACTGCTCCGGCTGAGAAGGGTCAGCGTGACCTCTCCTATAGACCGCAGTAGCACTCGGTCGCACACCGATCTCCTTTTCCTGTGAACATATGTTAGTACGAACAATACTACATTATGAATATAATAAAAACTACCAAGAAACTTACCATCCATTTAGCCATTCGCACAAAACCCTGGACGCCCATACCGTGCTTCCCTGAGCTCCCTCTGGCATATCGAGCCTTCTTGGACTTAGCGATGAACTCATCGCTAGCCCAATACCTGCAAAAGTCTCGGTAATCTTCAGTTCGTCCCTGTAACCAAGGGACACTAACCTGCACAGATGCGTAGTTCATTAGATGTTACTTAGCAAAATTAATGTGAATAATTTAAAGATTACGCAACTTGCCTCTGCGTATTGCTCCTCCGTCAATACGTATCGGAGGCGTCTCTGAACGACCCAACCTCGTGGTCGTGGAGCTTTAAGTAGTCGTTAACTACTTGACTCCGAGCGTTCGAAAGCATTTGCATAACAAGCTTCCGAGCGTTCACTTCAAACACGGAGCGGGCATGATCCATCTGCTCAGCCGGGTCCTCAAGGCGGTACCTGAGCTGTAGGAAGCCAACACAGTTCGACATATACGCACATTAATATTTGAAGGAACATAAAGAATTGAAATTTTAAATATTTATGAAAGTTACTTACCCAAAAATCTTCCCACACGACTCCCTGTAGGTTGTCGTTCTCCGGGTGAGGAACACGCGCGTAGTCGTCCCATGACGTAGTTGCACGTCCATCGATCGCACCGGGGTAGTGCAGGCGCACTAAGTTCCCGATGCAACCGTTCATGGTCCTGTGGTGTTTCTGCCCGTCGTACGAGAGGTCCTCCTAAGAACTAAAAAGACGTTTGTTAAGTCATTAAGTAAGATCATAGTCTTTGAGAACAAATAGAAATGAATACTTTATTAATGTGTTACCTGTCTCCAATCGGACGAATAATTACCGGCTCTCTAGGAATCGGTGGAGGACCAACAAAGTCACTCCTCCTCATACGTCTCCTCCGCTGCGGCACCACGTCTGGTGACCCAGAAGGCTGGTCACCGGACGTGTCCTCGGGCTGGGTGCCCTCGGACTCGCTGGGCAGACTAACCTGGGGGTGGCTGCCGGAGGGCTGGCTGCCAGAGGCCTGGCTACCAGAGGGCTCGCTCCTCGAGGGCACGCTGCGCTGTGTACCCGTCTCTTGAGGTGTCGCTCTGGCCTCGGATTCATAGTCCGAATCAGACTACAATGGTAAAGAAAGTAAATTAAATTGAAAAAGTGATTTTAATAATTTTGTGCATTGTAGAAAAATTTACCTCTGTATGCTGCAAACTGACAACCCTGTCCCGCAACTCTGGACACGCACTTAACAACTGAGTGCGTCTGCTCCCGCTGTAAGTGGAACCGTAGAAGTAGTCGTCTCTCTCCTACGAGGGGAGGAAACCCCTCACACTCGGTGCCTTCTTCCTCTTCGAACCCTTTGAACCCTTGCTTGACGACATCCTATTCAGTTTAAAAAAACATTACTCATAATCAGTTTCAAAAGTAATGTAAGCGATAATTAATGTCACTTTAATTTAAAAGAACATTACTCGTAATTAGTTTCAAAATTCATCAACATCATGATCATCAACATCACGATCATCAACACTGCGATCTATCGTCGTGAGCTGTTTACGTTTCCGCTTTCGTATTGTAGATGTCTCTACATCTGCAACGTCTCCTACTAAGTTATCGAGTCCTGCACCAGGCTCGACGATAAAAGAGTCTGGCAACTCTTCGTCTTGGTAAACTTCTTCAGTGTCTCCACTATCATGGTAACCATCATCTCCAGGAGTATACAAGCGCTCACGAGGATTCACTTTATATACCACCCACCAAGCGCTAAGCTTCTTACATGGATAAGGTAGATAATACACTTGTTCCACTTGATGTGCAAGAACGTATGTATCTAAACCTCGTAAGCGTTCGTTGTGATTCACTTCCACCATGCCAAATTGATTTTCTCGAGTTCCATGATTGTTATCAAACCAATCACAATCAAAGAACACCACTCGAAGTTCTTTATTGCCAGCGAAAGTAAATTCCAGAATTTTGTTAATGATTCCATAGTAATTGGTTTCTTTCCCTTGTGAGCCGATTGCTCTCGTCACAACTCCGCAATTTGATGTTGCTACGAGAGGACGAAGAGTTTCGAATTGAGTTGTACGAAATCGGAAGCCATTTACGTCATATCGACCATAGCTTCTAACTTTCACTAATCCATAAGATAGTTGTCGTAAATCTTGATGGATGTCGGTGTTCGCTAATACATAAGCTCGAAACCAGGATAAGAAATTAGGCCCTCCATTAATTCCAGCCTGTCGCATCGTTTCTACTTGCTTTCTCGTTGGTTGATGCTTATGTTTCCAGTTTTGGTTGTCGAACTCGCTGTACACACAAAACATATGTGACCGACATTAGCATACATGTATTGGTAAATAAAATAATCATCATAAATGTAAGAGAAACACTTACTCGAAATATTTCTCCATGCCATCGATATTAGCATACATGTAGAGTAAAGCAACAGTCCTTTCTCCTTCAGTAAAATCGTATGTCGTGCTGCTGCCAACAGTAGTTCCCCTCGATTCAAAAATAGAGAGATCACTAACTGGTGGTTCGTCATCTACATTATATCGCATTGCCGAAGTATTGACATTGTTTTCCTCTGCAAAGTAGAAACTAGAAAAGTAACCTACTTCCTTTAGAGTAAATGCTTCGGTAATGCACCCTTCAACCCTTGCTCTGTTGCCAACCATAGTTTTCAAATATCTCAATGCTCTTTCAATATGGTACATCCATCTATATTGCACAGGACCACCAACTTTTGCTTCGAATGGAAGATGTATAACAAGATGCTGCATTGGATTGAAGAAACCAGGAGAAAATATTTTTTCCATCTTACATAAAAGTACAGGTATCTCCTTCTCTAACTTCTCCATCATGTCTTTCGCTATTTCTTTGGCACATAACTGCCTATAGAATAATAAGAGCTCAGCTAACACCTTCCACACCGCATCATCCAGATATCCCCGAAACATAACAGGTAAGAGTCTTTCCATTATTATATGATAGTCATGACTCTTCAACCCAGTGAGCTTTCCCGTTTTAACATTCACGGCTCGTCTTAGACTAGCAGCATAACCATCTGGGAATTTCAAAGTTTTCAACCATTCCATAATTTATTTCTTTTCATTAGGTCGAAGCACGAAAGAAGCACGTGGCATACCACCGCTTTCAGAGAGCTCAAGAGTAGGTCGATTACAAATCTCGGCCAAATCCTTTCGAGCCTTTAAGTTGTCTTTCGTTTTGCCCTGATATCCATGCACGTGCTCAAGATACATTCAGCCATGTTACGCTCCTGATGCATTACATCAATATTATGCATCAGTGTCAATGACTTCACATATGGTAGCTCCTAAACTCAACATACATGAGTCCAGTTGTGAACATTTCCGAAACCTTCAAAGATTCCAGGGCGAGCTTCATTAGGGACTAGTGAGTCCAACACATCGGATACTTCACACCCACTTTGGCGTTTAGGTGGTTCCTTAGTGACAACAATATCTTTTCTGAAGACATTCCTCTGTTGCCTGAATGGGTGGTTTCGAGCAAGCCAACGCCTATGACAATCAAAGTAGCTTATCTTGCCACCGTATGTAAGTCGAAAACACTCTGTGTCAGACGCACATATGGGACACGACAAACGACCATGTGTGCTCCATCCAGAAAACATGACGTACGCAGGGAAATCATGGACAGACCACAAATAAGCAGCTCGAAGGTTGAATTTCTGCTTCTTGTAATAGTGATACGCTTCAACTCCAATCCACAACGTTTTCAATTCTTCAATCAATGGTTTCAACATCACATCGATACGTGATCCCGGATGATCTGGTCCAGGTATAATGAGGCTAAGAAACATAAACTCGTTATTCATACAAAGAGAAGGTGGTAGGTTGTACGGAATAACAAAGACGGGCCAATAGAAGTATGGTGTGGCATTTGTACTGAAAGGTGAAAATCCATCCGTCGCTAACCCGATGCGAACATTTCTCGCATCACTAGCAAAAGGAGGATCAAAAGAGTCCAAAGACTTCCATGCATCACCGTCCGACGGATGAGTCAACACATCTTTGTTCTCACGCACACCTTCTTTGTGCCATCTCATGTGTCTGGCAGATCTTTTAGAAAGAAACAACCGCTTCAACCGAGGTGTCACAGGCAAGTAACGCAATTGCTTATGTGCAACTTCTGTCATTACTTTATCACCATCGTCATTGACAACTTCGACAAACCTCGATTTTCCACACTTTAAACAATTCTTCTCTTTGTCATGCTCTATCCAGAATAGCATGCAGTTATCTGGACACACGTCAATTTTTTCATATTTCATACCCAGTCCAGATAGTAATTTCTTTGAGTGATACATATCTTTGGGCAGTTTATGAGGTTGTGGAAGAGCATCGCTGATAAGTTTCATCATATAATTGTAGCAATTATTAGAGAAGAAATATTTATATTTGATTGCCATAAATCTGGTCATGAAAGTAAGAAGAGTCATTTCAGTATGATCATGCAACACCTCTTCAGAAGCTTTCAAGAGATTAAAGAATGCGTCTGCCTCATTTGTGGGCGGATCCTCCGTTTGTATATCTTGTAACATCTCATCGATCCTGTCAACACCCGGACAATCATCATCATCATCATCTTCCACTACATCAACGGCTCGAGGAGCAGACTCGCCGTGGAAACTCCAGACCTCATAATATGGCATGTAACCGTTTTTGCACAAGTGTAATGACAATGTCGTTTTGTCCACAAACTTAGTATTCCGACATTTCACACATGGACAACGAACTTTATCAGTCGTAGACAACGAGAACACTAGATCAATAAAGTCGTCTGTCCCGGCATACCACTCATCTGAGTGACCAGTTGCCTTGTTCCAACCGGTATACATCCAACTACGGTCTTCACTCATGTTTAACTTTGCAGTTTTAAGTCAAAGAATTTATAGTTAGTTTATTATTTATTTATGTCACGAACCTATATCTATTGGAAAGGATAGGTCCTAAACCCACCCAAGAGTGACCGAGACGAACGTGCTTATGACAAGACACGAGATCTAGATTCAGACGAAATTTCGGCAGCATAACCCCGCTTTTCTCCAAGTGCACGTCCGAAAATGGAGCAGCGGAGAACATTAGGGTTACGCTGTTGAAACTACGTCCAAATCTAGACCCCGCGTCTCATCATAAGCACGCCCTCTCGGTCACTCCTAGGCTGTCCAAAAAGGGACAATTCTGAACCTACACGCCTCACATGCGTAACACATGTGAGACAGGCCGGTTCGAAATGGGTGACGCATATTGTAAAGGTTTACGTCAATCTTTCATTTTTGAGTCATTTCAAAGAGAGAGAGGAAAGAACAATAGAGAGAAGGAAAGAACCATAGTTGTTAAGGCGTCGCTTATGCGACGCTTAAGCGGTAAGGCGCCTAGGGATCGTAAGGCGTCCCATCACCTTAGATCCCGGTGTAAGGCGGGTGAATACGGCGGCGGCGCTCGCACACCGGGGAGGCGGCGGCGGCGCCCGGCACAGGAGGTGATACATCTTCCGGGAAAGGAAGGGGCGGGGGTGGCGCCGTCGACGGAGGAAACCAATGTGGGGGGGGGGGGGGGAGGGGGAGCAGACTGACCTGCGTTCGTGGGAGGTTGAGCGCCGGCAGATCCGCGGCAGCCGGTCAATGGAGGGCGACGAGTGCCGGCAGATCGACAGTCCCGCGGCGGAGGAGGCCGAGCGCCGAAGGATCGGCAGTTCCGCGGCAGAGTGTCGGAGGCCGAGCGCTGGCTAAGCCGCGGGGGGGGGGGGGGGGAGAGGGGAGGAGGGGGATGGGGGATCGGAGGCCGAACGCCGTGAGGAGGGGGGTGGGGGGGGGTAGGGCGAGGCGGCCTAGGTTGTTCACATCGTGCTTGTGTAGACGTATACGTTACCACTAAATGGGTCGTATCCGGCCCTAAGCCCATTTATGTACATATAGTACTTTTAAACACTCAACAATCGAAACAATAATCAATTAAACTATTAACTCATACGCATTAATCATCTAGGCAATTAACAACTCATCTAAACAAGCATAATTACCGTAGTTAACATGCTTATCAATTCTAAGCAATTAAAAAAACACCTAGCTAGCAATTCAAATAAACCTGGGCAATAATTAAACCTAAGCATATCAATTCATCTAAATCTAAAGAATTAGTCACTAAACAATCAAAAACATACAAGCACAATATAAACAATTGGTAATTAAAAACCAAGCTTTCTAGATGGGGAGGGAGGCGGGCGACTTACCTCACGGTGGAGGCGGCGCGGCGAGCGGCACACGGCGAGGTGGGCGGCGCACGGCGTGGAGGCGGACCGGCACGGTGCGGCGGCGCACAGCGCGACGGGCGCAGGTCCGGGCGGTGCGGCGACGTGGCAGCGCGGTGGGGCTAGGCAGCGCGTGGGGCGGCGCTGTGGCGAGGCTGCGGCGGCCGGGGCGGGGTGGCGGCTGTTGGGTGGCGGCCGGGGCGGGGACCTCCGGGGCGGCGGCGGTGGCGGGCGGGCGGGCGGCGGCTGGCTGGCGGTGGCTGGCTGGCGGCGGCTTGCTGGCGGTGGCGGGTGAGCGGCGGCCGGGGCGTCGGCTGGCGGGGGCGGCCAGGGCGGCGGCTGGCGGCGGCGGGCAGGGCGGCGGCTGGCGGCGGCGGGCGGGCGGCGGCCGGGGCGGCGGCTGGCGGCGGTGGGGGGCGGCGGCGGCGTTTCGGGCTGCGGGGGCTCGGGACGGCCCGTGGTGTGGCCGTCATAAATAAGCTTATTTACGACGGCCTCTTTTAGATACGACAGCCAGCCACACTGGCTGTCGTAAATAAGAAATATGTACGACAGCCTAGGGTTGGCTGTCGTATATAAGATCTATTTACGACAGCCAATTAATAAATGACGGTTGTACCGTCATATATAAGGTTATATATGATGTCCTGTTTGGATCGTCGCATATAAGTTTATATACGACGGCTGGTCGTCGTATGTTAATCCGGCTGTCGTATGTTGACCTCATTCCTGTAGTGTATATATCATGTTACATTTAATTTGATTTTTTCAATCATGGTAAACACTATGCTTTGCCTTCATACAGGGAGAACAGCGAGCAGGAGGACCTGATTATGCATGAAGAGAGAGTTGCAATGTGTTACAAATTTTTGAGTTGCAATGTGTTAGCGAGTTGCTTGTTATGAACCATGTAATGGACGTCATCGGTACCCTGCAGACCGGGTACCCCTGCATGGAGGCTTGAAGAGGCCCCAGACCCCGCCTCCCAGCTGGGGTGGGCACTGGCGCCAGCACGTGTCCTTGGTCCCGGACCTGGCCTCCCCGCTGAGGCGAAGTCTGGCGCTGCCACATGTCTCCGGGCTCCGAACTGGGCCTCCCCGCTGAGGAGGGCTTCGAAGCTGTCACGTGTCCTTGGCCTCGGACCTGGCCTCCTTGCTGAGGCAAGTTCTGGTGGTGCCACATGTCCCCTAGCTCCGGGCCGGACCTCCCCGCTGAGGACAGCTCCAGAGCCACCATGTGTCCATGGCCCGACCCGCCTCCCCATTGAGGCAAAGTCTGGCGCTGCCATGTGTCCCCGGGCTATGGGCCGGACCTCCTCGCTAAGGAGGGCTCCGGAGCCGCCACATGTCTTTGGCCCCGGACCTGGCCTCCCCGCTGAGGCACAGTCCGGCATCGCCACGTGTCCCTAGGCTCCGGGCCTGACCTCCCTGGTGAGGAGGCTTCCGGAGCTACCACGTGTCCCACGATCCGTTATGGGCCCTAGGCCCCAGAAGTCAAGAAAGATGTGCACAATCCAGTTATGCATTCAAAACTCGTGCCTTCCCCAGAAGCATGATGCGCAGTCCACGCCTCCGCCCACTGCTGCAAGTCATTACAGTGACGGGACAGGGCGGCACTCCATGACGACGGCAAAATGCTGTACGACGTGACAATGGTACAGTGCTTCACAGCTGACCAAGTAGGATGCAGCGACAAGACGGGGCCTTCTCCCTCCATCATCAACCACTACTTGGTCAGAGGCGCCCAGCGCATCAGGCGGCGTGCCTTAACTCCTTTGGCGGCGACACTACAGGAAGCTGTAAATACCCTAGAATGTGTATAGGGTACGGACAGCCATGGGGCCACCTGTCGGGCCCCAGGCCTCAATGTAACTGCCCAACCTTGAGCTATAAAAGGACTGGGGCAGCGTCCTGGAAAAGGGATCGAAACCCAACTCACTCACACACACGCGCAAGCTCAGTCAATACAACACTCACTCCCGTGAACGTAGGGTTTTACGCTCCGGCTGCCCAAACCACTGTAACACCCCAAATTTTTAAGTCAAGACTCAAATTTTGATTTAGAACCATAAACCATGTTCAGAGGGGAATTTAGAAATTTTTGGACGTATTGCATGTTTTGCAAAAATTCAAATTCAAACTGGAATTCAAATTATACTCAAAACAGAAATGAAATGAAAAAGAAAAAGGAAAGCCAGAAAAAAACTGGCCAGTGGGCCGAAACCCCAGCCGGCCCAGCTAACCCCCGCGCAGCCCGCCCCCGCGCGCGCCGCTCTGCCCCTCGCTGACATGTGGGACCCGCCTGTCATCCCTAACCCCGCGACCCCGGACTCTCTCCCGCGCGCTCGATCGCAACCGATCGGGAAATCGTGTTTTGCGGCCGAATTCTGGAACTAGCGGACTCCAACTCGATCACAACAGAACCACCGCCCTCCCCCGGCTATAAAACCCACCGATCCGATCAGTTTTTCGCACGCGATCGCCGATTTTCACTCCGGTGAGCACCGAGACTTCGCCGGTGAATTTTGGCCGATCTAAGCTCGGAAACTCTGATCTAACTCGCTAGTTTTGATCCACCGCCTCCGGGGAACTTTGCAGGTGCAGAAAACCCGAAGACTTACGGTGCAAATCCAGCTCCGACGAGCTTCGCCGTGGTTTTGCCTCGGACCTCGCCGCCGAGCACTTTCCAGGACCCCCGAGCTCGAGAAAACCCCCGAGGTGAGATCCCTGACCTCCCCTCTACCGATCTAGGCCATAAGATCACAGTTCTAGGCAGAATTCTCGAGGATCCGAAAGATTCCGGCGAGATCGCCGCTTCCCGCCGCCGTGCGCCGCCGGCAGCGCCGCCCGCGCTCGATCAGAGCGACGTGGCCGCTTGTTCGCCGTTTATTTTAAATCGCACGGTAGACTTTAAAACCCCGCGTACCGGTTCGATGTTATAATCTCAGCCGTCGGTTTAAAATCAGACGGTCCACGTCAGTCCCGCGTTATAAAGACTGGAATTCTTACGTGCTACCCCCTGGGGTTCTCTGGAATTGAGAGCTAGCCCCGGAAACTTCAGATCTAGCCCCTGGAACTCCAGAAAATCATGTAAATTCATTTAAAAATCAGTTTTAGCCCCTAGACTTAATAGAAATTAAGAAAAACACCTCTGAAGAGTGTAGCTAGACCCCTGGAGATTATGAAAATAATATTATATACCCTGTAATGGGGTGAATTCATTATTTTAGCCCTGTTTAGTATTTAATTTAGAAAATTGAAAATGTAACTAGTGTTTAAATATTAAAAAGGGGGACAAACCTAATTGTCAAAATTAGTAAAAACTTTCTCAGTACTTAGAAAACTTTGGAGTGAGATAAAAATATATTTTTGGGGCTGAAATAAATCTGTTTCATAAATTATTCACATTTAATAGTATAGGGGCACATTCTTAAGTAAAGAATAGTTAAAGAAAAATAGGAAAAATAATTATGAAATAGTATACATCAGAAGCCAAGGTCAAAATATGATCTTAAATTATTTAGGACCAGAACCTAATCTGTTTAGGTAGTGTGTATTACTAATTTAATAATAAAATGCACAATTATGCATAAGAATATAAATCTGAAAATATAGAAACTAGTAAATAATAAATGGAGTTTCTAAAGTACAAAGAATTCAGTTTAGGGTTGATAGAAATTATGAAGGCACCTATGGAGAAGAAAAATACTCTTCATACATATTTGGTAGTTTAATATATAAGGAATTTATTTAAAACTGAAACACATATATACATATATATGTATGTATATATATATATATATATTATGTGAGTATAAATATGAACACCAAAGTAGGAATCATACACATGTAAATAAAAGTGTGTGCAAGCCCCAAACCAACACACATAGAGTATCCACAACACATAAAATGGTAAAGAAAATTTCATAAATGTGAATGTGTTGTTTGTATGAAGTAGAAGTGTGAACTATGTCTTATGATTGTTGTTTTCCTTTTTGCTATGTGTGATGGTATGAAGTAGAACCTGTTCAAGAGCAAGCTATCAGTTTTCAAGATCAGGACTACTCATTTCAAGAGCAGCAAGAAGGAGGCAAGTGTCCTTGACCACTTTGATCCTATGCTAGGATGTGTAGATAGAATTATTTGCATTGTCAAATGAAATATGAAACCCATGCTAGGAAAGTTTCCCTAGAATTTCATTACCCTGTTTCCTTGTAGCTTGGGTTGGGATTTATTTTACCATGTCATATATTTACATGCATTTGCTTAGCCATGCTTAGAATGGGATATTTGGGACATGAGATCATCAGTTTATATTACCATACTCTTGAATGAGACATTGTGAATTATGTAGAGGTAGGGATCAAGGCAAGTTGGATGTTTTGGTTGTGTGCTGGGTGCACGAGACTTGGGTTTGTGTTTAGTACTTGCCTGGATCCTAAGGACCGGTTCATGGAGCATGTAACCCGGCTTTACAGTGCCAACCACATGCTGAGATGGGGCAGCTTAGCCAATTAATTAGGTGTATCCCCGGCGTAGTATGGGTGTGTTGGATGGTGCGGGGAGTAGGTGTCAGCTGGACTACCATATGAACCGCAAGGCTCAAGAGGGGGCCACTGCAGCGGGGTTGGAGCCTCTTGTATGCTGTTAGGGGTGAAACCTCAGTGGGCCCACGCTCGTCGGGAATCCCTTTGTAAAGGCTTTGTAGTGATCTCTTGGCCGCACACCTGGGAAGTGTGAATGTGGAACGTAGCCACTGGCATAATGGAGGTTCTTTTAGTCCACCCGGCAACGGGGGATGAAATCACTACTTGTGGGTACAGTGGTACAAACTCTGCAGAGTCAAAACTGTCTTGACAGCCGTGCTCACGGTTAAGAGCGGCCTGGACTTATTCATGATTAGAGGATTGACGGTTTTGGAGGTTAAGCGGGAAGCTTAACATTGGAAATGATGTTATGATTATTTGGTTATGATGATTGGGATGGGAGATTGGGACCATTTCACCTGTGTAGTAATGTAGGTGCTTAATACGCTAAGGTGATAGGTATTAATTGCGTAGTGCTTTAACCATGAGTTCAACCTCTCCTTGTTCTAGCCATGCATGATATAATTTTCCCACACTTGCTGAGTACCATTGGTACTCAACCTTGCATATTTGTTGGATTATATTGCTGCTCAGGTCAAGATAATGAGGTGGTGTATAATGACCAAGACTTTGGACCCGAGGAAGGATTCTAGGTTCATGAAGACCCCCCCGGGCAACACCTGTGATGGAGCCCCAAAGAATAATATTCCGCTGCTAGTTTATTTTCCTTGTGATGAACTTATTATTGTCCATCGAGACATTTACTATGTAAGACTTACTTATATTCGACACCTGGCTTGTAATAAATGATGCTTCACTATTTGTCATCACATGTATGAGCAAATGATCCTGGCATACATGTGATATTCACTTGGTTGTTTCTTCGGAAAAACCGGGTGTGACAGAGGTGGTATCAGAGCCAAGGTTGCCCGTAGGAACGTGGACCTAGGTAGAAATGGACGTATTTAAGGGCCCTATTTTCTTAAAAACTATTTTCCAAAGGTGTGGGTGGAAAAAGTGTTATTAAAGGAGTCATTTTCTTCATCTTACCCCAACTTTCATTCAAAATAGGATTTTTGTTTGAGATTTTATCTAACCTAATTTTAAATTCTTTTGTTTTAGATGGTTCGCATGATTCGCACCGCTCGTAAGTCCACGGGAGGGAGAGTTCCCGTAGTTGCCCTTGCTGAAAGAGAGGAGAGTCGTCCAGTGACGTACCTTTCCTACGGATTGGCAGTAGGAGATTTGTTGCGCCGTCTTCGACGTATGCTCGAAGCCGCCGGCAATACGGGCAAGCTCATCATCCACTATAACTCCACCAGGACCATCCGTGAGAAGAGGGAAGAATGGAGTTCGGAGATGAGGATTATACACGAGAATCAGCTGCTTAAGATCCACCACTCTCCAGCTTGTCGAGCAACACAAGTTGACGCGGAGAGAGATGTCACTTGGGAGGCCATCACCTGCCAGAGTCACATCTATCGTCGCCACTTGGACAAAACTGAGTACATGTATGTCCTCCAACGTGAGAGTGGTACTACGGAGTACAAGTACCCACCGGTGCAGCAAGGGACTTCCCATGAGCACATGGACTTGTGCTTGGAGGATGCTGCTATGCTCAGCACTCGACTGCAGGAGTGTCAACAAGAACTTCAGGATGTCCGAGACACTCTGAAGGAGACGGAGGCATTGCTGCGAGCTTGCTTAAAGACGAGAGAAAGAGGAGATGGGAATGAACTGTGTGTCACCGTAAGTGATCCATGGACCCCTGACTCCCCGGATCGCCGAGCAATCAGGCGTCGTCGCACTTCTCCACCAGCAGCCTCCCCACCCAAAGCAGAGTCAGAAGGTAGCCGAAATGAGGAGGAAGATCCCGAGGAGCCAGCTCAAGAGGATGAGTAGTGTAGAGTCTTTCCCCTAGCTAGCAAGAGGTCGAGTAGTCGAGTCGTTACGTATTTAATGGTGTGATAATGCTTGGTGTGTGACGTGAGTTGTGGAAGCCATGAGCAAGTGTCCACAGCCTCGTCTTCAGATTGTTTTGCTTTGGTGTGTGAACCCACAGGAAATAATAGTGCATTTATTGGGTGTGAGATATAAAACCCTCGTAAGATTTTAACAAAACTTCAACACTTCAAAGTACAAACAAGTGAAAGTAGTAAGATGATACTAGATGCTTTCAAATTAACATTTGTTGATTCTGCCAGATGGCCGGAAGAGGAAAAGGACGTGCTGCCAACCCCGCCAACAACAATGATGAGGCATGCAACTCTCATCTTTCTGGAGGCCAGAACCGGGGTGGTCGCCGTGAAGAAGTTGATCCTCTCCACCAAATGCTGGAGAATCAAAATCAGCTCATCCAGAACTTGACTCAAGTAGTGGCCAACTTGCATCAAGTTCCACCTCCACAAGCTGCACCACGCCAACCAAGGTTGAGTGAGTTTCTAGGAACTCAACCTCCAAAGTTTGCAAGTGCTGCTGAACCTCTGGAGGCAGATGATTGGCTGAAGACCATTGAAAGTAAGATGAGAATCATACAATGCCAAGGGTATGAGAGGGTGCTGTTTGCCTCTCATCAATTGCAGGGACCTGCTGCTGATTGGTGGACCGCCTACGTGGCCGCCCATCATGACCCTGAGAGCATCACTTGGGAAGAGTTCAAGCGTAGCTTCCGCAACCATTACATCCCAAGGGGTGAACTCAAAAACAAGAGGAAAGAGTTTTTGGGACTGCAGCAGGGAAACATGACGGTGAGGGAATACCTCACTAAATTCACTCAACTATCCCGTTATGCTCCACGAGACATAGAGACAGATGAGCAGAAACAAGATTGTTTCGTGGAAGGACTTACCGCAGAGATGCAGTGTGCAATGTCCTCCAATGAGTATGAAAGCTTTCAAAAGATGGTGGACAGAGCATTTGTGGTGGAAAGGAAGCTGAAGGCCCTGGAAAATGAGAATAAGAGGAAGGCTGGGTGGTCACATCAAGCCTCAGGGAGCAACACCCGCCCACGTATGATGCAGCAACCTACGGGGCAGACGAGCCGTGCTGCGGTACCCTATTCAGCACCAAGAGGGTACAACCCAAACTACAGGCCTCCCGCAGCACCAGCACAGCCGCAACGTCAGTTTGTACAACAGCCTCGCCCCGCATATCCACCTCGACCAGCAGTGCAAGGACCCCCAAACCAACCCCAAGACAACAAGGGCCAAGCATCTAAGATTGGGGTGCAATGTTTCAGCTGTGGTGAAGTGGGGCACTACGCCCATAAGTGTCCAAAGAAGAAGCCCACGCAGCCACAGCAGCAGAACGTAATGAGAGGACGGGTGAACCACGTCACTATGGAGGAAGCACAAGAGGCACCCGACGTGGTAGTTGGTAAGTTTCCTGCCAATTTACACCTTGCAACTCTGCTGTTTGATTCTGGTGCTACCCATTCGTTCATTGCTCAAGGGTTTGTTAAGAAGCATGACCTAGCAACCACACAAATGAACCATATGCTAGCGGTAAATTCTCCAGGTGGAGAAATAAGGACAAGACAAGTGTGTCCCAAAGTGAACCTAGACATTAATGGGGTAGTATTTACCGCTAACCTCATAGTGATCGATTCACAAGGGATAGATATTATTTTGGGTATGGATTGGTTGACCAAACATAAAGGAATCATCCATTGTTCGACCAGAACGGTGGAACTAACTCACCCTAGTGGCACAAGAGTAAAGTTCATAACGATACATGAGCCTAGGAGGGACATTAAATTAAATCAAGTGGAGGTGAAAGTTGAGGAAATCAGGACTATCAGGGAATATCCAGATGTTTTTCCGGAGGAGTTGCCAGGAATGCCTCCCGACCGTGACGTGGAATTCGCAATCGAGCTAGTACCGGGAACAGCCCCGATATACAAGAGACCTTATCGAATGGACTCCAAGCAGCTAGAAGAGCTCAAGGATCATTTGAGGGAATTGACGGAAAAGGGGTATGTTCGCCCTAGTTCCTCACCATGGGGAGCTCCGGTAATATTTGTGCCTAAGAAAGATGGAACTCAAAGGTTATGCGTGGATTACCGTGCCTTGAATGAGGTGACCATCAAGAACAAGTATCCATTACCCCGCATTGAAGACTTGTTTGATTAGTTGAGGGGAGCTTGCGTGTTCTCGAAAATTGATCTCAGGTCGGGATACCACCAACTCAAGATAAGGCAATCTGATATTCCCAAGACAGCTTTCGTATCTCGGTACGGACTGTATGAATACACTGTCATGCCTTTCGGGCTAACCAATGCCCCGGCATATTTCATGTACCTCATGAACAAGGTATTCATGGAATATCTGGACAAATTTGTGGTGGTTTTCATAGATGATATTCTCGTCTTCTCCAAAGATGAAGAAGAACATGAGAAACATCTAAGGTTGGTGTTACAAAGGCTGAGAGAACACCAACTATATGCCAAGTTGAGCAAGTGTGAGTTTTGGCTAAAGAGAGTTCCCTTTTTAGGGCATATAATCTCGGAGGGAGGAATCTCCGTAGATCCCGCCAAAATCGAAGATATCCAGAAATGGAAAACCCCTGAAAATGTCGGGGAAGTTCGAAGCTTTTTGGGATTGGCTGGATACTATCGACGGTTTATTGAGGGATTCTCCAAGATCTCGAGACCTCTCACCAAACTATTGGAAAAGGGAATCACATTCACCTGGACGCCACAGTGCGATACGAGCTTTCAGGAGCTAAAGAAGAGATTGACAACAGCCCCCGTGTTGGTTATGCCAGATATGCAGAAGAATTTCACGGTGTACTGCGATGCCTCTGGAAACGGGTTGGGATGTGTTCTCATGCAAGAGGGACATGTCGTGGCATATGCATCCCGGCAGCTTCGGAAGCACGAGAAGAACTATCCTACACATGACTTAGAACTAGCTGCAGTGGTACACGCGTTGAAAATTTGGCGGCACTATTTGATGGGGAAGAGGACAGAGATATATACGGATCATAAGAGTTTGAAGTACATATTCACACAGCCAGATCTCAACCTTAGACAAAGGAGATGGTTAGAGCTAATCAATGACTTTGATGTAGGCATCAACTATCATCCCGGGAAAGCAAACGTCGTGGCCGATGCCTTGAGTCGGAAAGTGCAGGTCAATAAGTTGAGCTTGAAGGATATGCCTGCAGAATTGAAGGACGAGGTTATAAGGCTCAATCTATGTCTAGTAAATAGTGGTGAAGCCATCGCCATGGAAGTGGACTCCACACCTGAGCGAGACATACGCGAGGGACAAAAGAATGATGAGAAGGTACAAGAGATCAGACAGCTCATCAAGGAAAATAAAGCTCCTGGTTTTAGAGAGGATGAACAAGGAACGGTGTGGCACGGGAAAAGGATCTGTGTGCCAGAAGTAAAGGAGATTCGTAAATTAATTTTGAAGGAGGCGCACGATTCCGACTATTCCATTCATCCTGGGAGTACGAAGATGTATCAGGACCTCAAAAGCAGGTATTGGTGGTATGGCATGAAGCGAGATGTCGCGGAACATGTTGCCCTATGTGACACATGTCAGTTGGTGAAAGCAGAACATCAACGACCCGCGGGATTGCTGCAACCACTCAAAGTGCCTGAATGGAAGTGGGAAGAGATCAGCATGGACTTTGTCGTGGGATTGCCTAGGACCCAGTCCGGGTATGATTCAATATGGGTTATTATTGATAGGCTAACCAAGGTAGCTCATTTCATCCCTGTGAAAGAAAGCTACAGCGGATCCAAATTGGCAGAATTGTACATGTCAAGGATTGTGTGTTACCATGGAGTGCCGAAGAAGATA
Organism: Neostapfia colusana; assembly: GCA_030760725.1. Taxonomy (NCBI): domain Eukaryota; kingdom Viridiplantae; phylum Streptophyta; class Magnoliopsida; order Poales; family Poaceae; genus Neostapfia; species Neostapfia colusana. The sequence continues at coordinate 113,050,749 of JASWHV010000007.1, forward strand.
GTGTCGGATCGAGGGACGCAGTTCACCTCGAGGTTTTGGCAAAAGTTGCATGAAACCATGGGAACCCATCTGAATTTCAGTTCTGCCTATCATCCCCAAACTGACGGGCAGACGGAGAGAACCAATCAGATCCTTGAAGATATGTTAAGGGCATGTGCACTCAAAAACAATAGGAGTTGGGACAAAAACTTACCGTATGCGGAGTTTTCCTATAACAACAGATTATCAAGCTAGTATGAAGATGTCACCGTTTGAAGCTTTGTATGGAAGGAAGTGCAGAACTCCCCTATTTTGGAACCAAACAGGAGAAAGTAAAGTGTTTGGTCCCGAAGTGCTACAAGAAGCCGAGGCAAAGGTGAGGGAGATTCGCAACAACTTGAGGATAGCACAGACACGCCAGAAGAGTTATGCTGATGTACGAAGAAGAGAGCTCGTTTTCAACGTGGGAGACTATGTTTATCTCAAGGTGTCCCCTATCAGAGGACTTCGTCGGTTCAAGGTGAAAGGGAAGTTGTCACCTCGATACATCGGACCCTTTCAAGTTTTGGAAAGAAAAGGCGAAGTGGCGTACCAACTAGAGTTGCCGGTTCATCTGTCGGACGTGCACGATGTGTTCCATGTGTCGCAACTCAAGAAATGTCTGAGGACGCCTGAGGAGGTGTTACCCATGAACGAAGTGGATGTAGCTGAGGATTTGTCTTATGCCGAGCAACCATACAAGATTTTGGAGACAATGGAACGCCTCACCAGAAATAAGAGAATCAGGATGTGCAAGGTGCAGTGGAAACATCACTCAGAAGAGGAAGCCACCTGGGAGCGGGAAGATGAGCTTAAGGCACAATTTCCGGAATTGTTTTCTTAGAAACACCAATCTCGAGGACGAGATTTCTTTTAAGGGGGGTAGAGCTGTAACACCCCAAATTTTTAAGTCAAGACTCAAATTTTGATTTAGAACCATAAACCATGTTCAGAGGGGAATTTAGAAATTTTTGGACGTATTGCATGTTTTGCAAAAATTCAAATTCAAACTGGAATTCAAATTATACTCAAAACAGAAATGAAATGAAAAAGAAAAAGGAAAGCCAGAAAAAAACTGGCCAGTGGGCCGAAACCCCAGCCGGCCCAGCTAACCCCCGCGCAGCCCGCCCCCGCGCGCGCCGCTCTGCCCCTCGCTGACATGTGGGACCCGCCTGTCATCCCTAACCCCGCGACCCCGGACTCTCTCCCGCGCGCTCGATCGCAACCGATCGGGAAATCGTGTTTTGCGGCCGAATTCTGGAACTAGCGGACTCCAACTCGATCACAACAGAACCACCGCCCTCCCCCGGCTATAAAACCCACCGATCCGATCAGTTTTTCGCACGCGATCGCCGATTTTCACTCCGGTGAGCACCGAGACTTCGCCGGTGAATTTTGGCCGATCTAAGCTCGGAAACTCTGATCTAACTCGCTAGTTTTGATCCACCGCCTCCGGGGAACTTTGCAGGTGCAGAAAACCCGAAGACTTACGGTGCAAATCCAGCTCCGACGAGCTTCGCCGTGGTTTTGCCTCGGACCTCGCCGCCGAGCACTTTCCAGGACCCCCGAGCTCGAGAAAACCCCCGAGGTGAGATCCCTGACCTCCCCTCTACCGATCTAGGCCATAAGATCACAGTTCTAGGCAGAATTCTCGAGGATCCGAAAGATTCCGGCGAGATCGCCGCTTCCCGCCGCCGTGCGCCGCCGGCAGCGCCGCCCGCGCTCGATCAGAGCGACGTGGCCGCTTGTGCGCCGTTTATTTTAAATCGCACGGTAGACTTTAAAACCCCGCGTACCGGTTCGATGTTATAATCTCAGCCGTCGGTTTAAAATCAGACGGTCCACGTCAGTCCCGCGTTATAAAGACTGGAATTCTTACGTGCTACCCCCTGGGGTTCTCTGGAATTGAGAGCTAGCCCCGGAAACTTCAGATCTAGCCCCTGGAACTCCAGAAAATCATGTAAATTCATTTAAAAATCAGTTTTAGCCCCTAGACTTAATAGAAATTAAGAAAAACACCTCTGAAGAGTGTAGCTAGACCCCTGGAGATTATGAAAATAATATTATATACCCTGTAATGGGGTGAATTCATTATTTTAGCCCTGTTTAGTATTTAATTTAGAAAATTGAAAATGTAACTAGTGTTTAAATATTAAAAAGGGGGACAAACCTAATTGTCAAAATTAGTAAAAACTTTCTCAGTACTTAGAAAACTTTGGAGTGAGATAAAAATATATTTTTGGGGCTGAAATAAATCTGTTTCATAAATTATTCACATTTAATAGTATAGGGGCACATTCTTAAGTAAAGAATAGTTAAAGAAAAATAGGAAAAATAATTATGAAATAGTATACATCAGAAGCCAAGGTCAAAATATGATCTTAAATTATTTAGGACCAGAACCTAATCTGTTTAGGTAGTGTGTATTACTAATTTAATAATAAAATGCACAATTATGCATAAGAATATAAATCTGAAAATATAGAAACTAGTAAATAATAAATGGAGTTTCTAAAGTACAAAGAATTCAGTTTAGGGTTGATAGAAATTATGAAGGCACCTATGGAGAAGAAAAATACTCTTCATACATATTTGGTAGTTTAATATATAAGGAATTTATTTAAAACTGAAACACATATATACATATATATGTATGTATATATATATATATATATTATGTGAGTATAAATATGAACACCAAAGTAGGAATCATACACATGTAAATAAAAGTGTGTGCAAGCCCCAAACCAACACACATAGAGTATCCACAACACATAAAATGGTAAAGAAAATTTCATAAATGTGAATGTGTTGTTTGTATGAAGTAGAAGTGTGAACTATGTCTTATGATTGTTGTTTTCCTTTTTGCTATGTGTGATGGTATGAAGTAGAACCTGTTCAAGAGCAAGCTATCAGTTTTCAAGATCAGGACTACTCATTTCAAGAGCAGCAAGAAGGAGGCAAGTGTCCTTGACCACTTTGATCCTATGCTAGGATGTGTAGATAGAATTATTTGCATTGTCAAATGAAATATGAAACCCATGCTAGGAAAGTTTCCCTAGAATTTCATTACCCTGTTTCCTTGTAGCTTGGGTTGGGATTTATTTTACCATGTCATATATTTACATGCATTTGCTTAGCCATGCTTAGAATGGGATATTTGGGACATGAGATCATCAGTTTATATTACCATACTCTTGAATGAGACATTGTGAATTATGTAGAGGTAGGGATCAAGGCAAGTTGGATGTTTTGGTTGTGTGCTGGGTGCACGAGACTTGGGTTTGTGTTTAGTACTTGCCTGGATCCTAAGGACCGGTTCATGGAGCATGTAACCCGGCTTTACAGTGCCAACCACATGCTGAGATGGGGCAGCTTAGCCAATTAATTAGGTGTATCCCCGGCGTAGTATGGGTGTGTTGGATGGTGCGGGGAGTAGGTGTCAGCTGGACTACCATATGAACCGCAAGGCTCAAGAGGGGGCCACTGCAGCGGGGTTGGAGCCTCTTGTATGCTGTTAGGGGTGAAACCTCAGTGGGCCCACGCTCGTCGGGAATCCCTTTGTAAAGGCTTTGTAGTGATCTCTTGGCCGCACACCTGGGAAGTGTGAATGTGGAACGTAGCCACTGGCATAATGGAGGTTCTTTTAGTCCACCCGGCAACGGGGGATGAAATCACTACTTGTGGGTACAGTGGTACAAACTCTGCAGAGTCAAAACTGTCTTGACAGCCGTGCTCACGGTTAAGAGCGGCCTGGACTTATTCATGATTAGAGGATTGACGGTTTTGGAGGTTAAGCGGGAAGCTTAACATTGGAAATGATGTTATGATTATTTGGTTATGATGATTGGGATGGGAGATTGGGACCATTTCACCTGTGTAGTAATGTAGGTGCTTAATACGCTAAGGTGATAGGTATTAATTGCGTAGTGCTTTAACCATGAGTTCAACCTCTCCTTGTTCTAGCCATGCATGATATAATTTTCCCACACTTGCTGAGTACCATTGGTACTCAACCTTGCATATTTGTTGGTTTATATTGCTGCTCAGGTCAAGATAATGAGGTGGTGTATAATGACCAAGACTTTGGACCCGAGGAAGGATTCTAGGTTCATGAAGACCCCCCCCCCCGGGCAACACCTGTGATGGAGCCCCAAAGAATAATATTCCGCTGCTAGTTTATTTTCCTTGTGATGAACTTATTATTGTCCATCGAGACATTTACTATGTAAGACTTACTTATATTCGACACCTGGCTTGTAATAAATGATGCTTCACTATTTGTCATCACATGTATGAGCAAATGATCCTGGCATACATGTGATATTCACTTGGTTGTTTCTTCGGAAAAACCGGGTGTGACAACCACGTAAATCTCTGTGTTCACCTTGTCCCTCAAGATTGATCGATCTAGCGATGTTAGCCCCTCAAAACAACGAACCTCTACGGACTGCTCCAGTAGCAGTACCGGGGGAAGTGTTGTAGCAAATACTTCGATATTTGATGCGCAAGGTAGGGGGCTTTCACGCTCTCTAGAAGAATGAGTGTCACCACCATGGTGAACATCCATTCCATCGTTGGCTCCTCCTGCCCTACTCGTCGTCATCCCCAGAGGAGGGAGGAGGAGGTCACTTCCCGCTCCAGAGAGGGTAGATCGGTCGCCGCCCCCGAGGCAGCCACTGCTGCCACCACACGACAGCCATCTGCCGCCACGGCGGCAACCACGCCCCCAGTTCCAAGCCCGGAGAGCATGCTGGCTTTAGCACGCGCTCTTCTCCACATCCCTCCAGGCGAGGACGCTCCACCAGAGGTGGTAGAGCAGTGGCGCAACAATGTCGACCACCTCGTAGCAGCCGCCATGAACACGCCCACCTACAGAAGATAGCGGGCCAAGCCATCACCGGCCCAGTCGCATACGCTCATGGTGGCCTGCAACACAGCTACATCACGTACGGTGACCATGGCCAGGCAGGCCCCAGCCGACCTCAAGGTCGAGCTGGACCGCGGCCGCGTGAGCGAAGATTATCGCGTCACCATCGAGCGACGGTGCGACAGGCACCGCAACCTCGAGGGCGAGTATGGCACCCCGAGTGCCGTAACCGCGAGACGCGCGGCGCAGACCACTGCCTCTCCAGTAGCTGGTGGGGGCTGCATGGCACTCGCCCCTCATCTTCGCATGGTGGTCTGGCCACCCAAGTTCCAGCCCCACTTGCCGGAGCAGTACAACGGGGCTGTCAACCCCACCGAGTTCCTGCAGATCTACTCCACCTGCATCCTAGCTAGAGAATGGAATGAGGCCGTCATGGCCAACTACTTCCCAGTGGCCCTGACCGACACTGCCCGGTCATGGCTCATGAACCTTCCCCCAGGCTCCATATCATCCTAGGAAGAGTTGTGCTGGCGTTTCACAGCCAACTTCAGGAGTTCCTACATGCCCCGGCAGCGAGCTCGACGTGAAGGGGAGTTGCTGCAATCTTTCATCTAGCGGTTCTGCTAGTTCAGGAACACCATCCCCCGCATCTCCAACGCCTTCATCGTCATCGCTTTCTGACAAGGCGTTAGAGACAAGAAGATGCTTGAGAAGTTGGCCACGCATGACGTGCAAGACGTCTCTGAGCTCTTCAGCCTTACAAACAAGTGTGCCAGGGCGGCGGAAGGACGAGACTGGCACACACGACCGGCCTCTGGGGCGGGTAGTGCCAGTGAGATTGCTGCTTAGGGCAGAAGTAAGAAGGAAGAAGAAGGCTGGATGCAAAGACAAGCCTCCATCCAGGGCACCCACTGTTGCCGCTGCAGCGGCCAGTGGAGCCGTGGCCCGCGCACCGACAAGTGCCCGTGGCCGCCATCCGCCGACGAGGATGGCTAGTGGTGCCCGGTCCACAAATCGAGTGCTGTGAGATCAAGAAGCTCTCGGAGCACTTCCACGAGCAGCAGCGGCAGCGGCAATGTAGGATCGAAGTACATGTGTAAAGCTACCATAGGGGGGTGAATGGTAGATAAAAACTTTTCAGCGGAAGCAACAAAACACCCCTCAGCAGAAAACCGATCTGTTAAAGAAACCATGTGTGCGACTAATCTAAACGTGTTCAACTGTGACAAAACTAGTATAGAATGTAGAGAATCAAGTCACGAAGAAGTCACAACAAGAATCATAAAAATCCGTTGAGAGAAACTCAAGTTACGATCAAAAGATCGAACAAAGGTTAATCTGTCCTACGCGAGAAAAACAGTTCTGGAATACTGCAAAGAAACTCGTGTAGATAAGAAACCACAAATTCAATGAACGTGAAATTTTCACAGATGATAGATAATCAAGTTGTGAAGACAACCCAAAAAGAATCACATCAATTGGATTTGTAAAACCCGAGTTATGATAAAACCTCCGAAGCAAGGTAGTGCTGAACAGAAACTCAACGAGAAAAACTTGTCTGAAACAAGTCGGACGAACAAGGAACAAAAGTTCCTTTAGAATACGAATTCTATTTATCAAAACACAAGAGGAACAGCCCCAAAGTTGTGCTCTCCACGAGCCTTGGCCTCCCTTGCTTATATAACCAGCTCTATGGCCAATCCAATTCAAACTAGGACTCCTACTCCTACTTGGATTCAAACTGTAACTTTCCACTACTGCTCAAGACTCTTCTATACACAGATAGAAGCAATCTTAAAACTTCCAAACACCTTAGGAACGTCCCAAACATTCCTAAAACAACTCTACTTCATGCCTAACACGAAATCCTGTTATAAGCAACTCGAAACTTTCCATATTTGAGTCAAACACGACTCAGCTGCAGCCTGAGTCCATAACCTAGTCGGTTGGACCTTTCCGACCAATTCTTTACGTCCAAGTCTCTTCATCACGCCTTGGAACCATGCAGCCATGTCCATGCACTCCTTGCACACATGCAAACATCTTCCAACGACGTCCAAGATACCTTCATATGCATTGTTCTTGATTCAAACATACTGCGCAACCTCCCGATCAACTCAACCACAATTTCTCCCGAACTTGGTTGTTGAACCTCATCTTCTCCCTAAGACTAGTTCAATGGATCCCATCACCAGCCATGTCTTGAACTCAAGCAACACCTGCACATGAATAAACAACAAATATTTCCGAGCACAAGTCCTCAACTTGACTCTCGTTAGTTCTGAAACTACATCTTACGTGAGCACCTCACATAAGCATGTTGTAAACCATAGCAAAATGATATCAGCCATAACCACCAAAACACAAAAAAACTTAGTAAAATAATACTAAGCAAACTTTCCATAAGATTAAAGCGAGTTCGAAACATTGCAAGTTAAAAGCAGAACCATTGCAATCAAGCTCCGAACCTTTCCAAAGCTAACCGGACCTTGAACCGGAGCTTACCAAAGCTAGTCGGACCTAGCGCCGGAGCTTACTAAAGCTTAGTCGGACCTAGCACGGAACTTAATAAAGCTAGTCGGACCTAGCACCGGAGCTAGCAAAAACAAGTCGGACCTAGCCAAAATAAGTCAGACCTAGACAAAGCAAGTCGGACCTTACGTCGGACCTTGCAGGAGCTCGGACCTAGAGTCGGACCTTGTTAAAAAGGTGTTTTGGTAGTATTCAAAACTTTTATCGTCAAAGCCTTCAGCACACATAGGTCTCACAATCTCCCTCTTGATGAATGCATTGGAAACACCACTTAAAATCCGAACATTGGCTTATTCACATGAAAAGTTTTGAAAACAATTCCCCCCCTTTGTAAATCAGAAATAAAATGAGAAGAAAAACAAAAATACCAAAAATTCTCCCCTGAGAAGAATCGTGCCAAAACACTTGTGAATGTGTGCAATGTGTAATCAATTTCTCCCCCTTTGACAATGTATTCAGCAAGGTACAAAAGAGAAATTTTAATTTGTTATGAGCACATTATAACATATACATATAAAACAAAGCTCATACAAATCATACTATCAAGTAACTTACACTATCACATCAATGAGATACATAAAGTAGTGTAAGCCATGCTAGAGATCAAGTGTAATTTTCAATTTAAACAAGTCATGATCTCACAAACTTAACTATTTCAAGACCTGAAAGCATGACACTTGTTGCTGCATTTTATTTAACATTTAAAGCACAAATTTTGACCTTATGACATTTGCAAGAGATTATATGTAGCATCAGCCTTATTCTAACCAACCAAGCCAAGCCTATGTCATTTGAAAGTCAGAAGCTTAAGGACATGGTTTTAGTCATACACAACTCCTTTCAAGTTCATATCTAAGTGCAATGATAAGCCATCTCAAAAGAAGAAGTGCGATGCATGCATATTCTCTTGATCTTTTCTCATTTTTTTATTTGAACACAAAAACTCAACAATGAGTTGATTACTTGATTAATTCTTTATGATTAAAAGCACTTGTGAGCATGCAACAAGTTCAAAACAGCAAGAAAGTTCGACCATGACCAGATTTAGTGTAAGCAATTATTCCAATTACTAGACATGGTAAAAAACTACAAAATGTATAACACGAGTAATGTAGTAAGAACTTTTAGCATGAGAAAGGAATCACAAAGTCATATATGCATGAAATACTATACTCATATTATTTTAATTTCAGATTCACACATAGACTTCCCAAGTTTCAAAATTCTCCCTCAATTTAAGCCATGAGGATGCATAACCCCTATTTCACTATGAATGTAACAAAAACGAGTGAAATCCAAAGGTTTTGTAAAAATGTCAGCCAATTGTTGTTCGGTATCTACATGGTGAAGCACAATGTTCTCTTTTTCGACATTATCACAGAGAAAGTGATACCTAATGTCAATGTGCTTAGTTCTCGAATGTTGCACGGGGTTTTTAGTAATGTAAATGGCACTAGTGTTATCACAAAACAGTAGAACACTATCTAGATCAACCCCATAGTCCTTAAGTGTTTGAACAATCCAATGAATTTTTGAGCAAGCGCTAGCAGCAGCTACATATTCAGATTCGGCTGTGGATTGTGCAACTGAACTTAGTTTTCTAGAGGACCAGGCAACAAGTGAATTACCAAGAAAATGACAAGCACCAGAAGTACTTTTCCTATCAATCCTACAACCCCCAAAATCAGCATCGGAAAAAGCTTTCAAAGTAACGGTTGAGAAAGAAGGAAGAAAAATGCCAAATTCTTGAGTTCCATGTAAGTACCTGAGAATCCTTTTGACGGCCTGACGATGTCAAGCACGTGGAGAGGATTGAAACCGTGCACAAAGACATATGCTGAATTGTATGTCCGGTCTTGATGCCGTGAGATACAAAAGTGATCCAATCATGCTTCTATATTCTTTCTGATCAACGGGATCACAACCTTCATCAAGTTCAAGTGTTGTTGCTGTTCCCATTGGTGTCCGAAGAGGCTTGCTTTTGTCCATGTTGAAGCGCCTTAGGAGATCTTTTGTATACTTTGTTTGATGCACAAAGGTACCCTCCTTGATTTGCTTGATTTGCAGCCCCAAAAAGTACGTGAGTTCTCCCATCATACTCATCTCAAATTCTGAACTCATCATAGCTGAAAACTTGGACACAAGATCATGAGAAGCACAACCAAAGATAATATCATCCACATACACTTGAACGAATAATGAGTCATTGCCATGCTTAAGCACAAAAAGAGTTTTATCAACCTTGCCCATGGTAAACCCCTTTTCAAGTAAGAATGTTTTTAACCTATCATACCATGCTCTAGGGGCTTGTTTGAGACCGTACAAGGCTTTGGACAGTTTATAAACATGATTAGGAAAATTTGGATTTTCAAAACCAGGTGGTTGTTTGACATAAACCTCCTCGTCTATGTAGCCATTAAGAAAAACACTTTTAACATCCATTTGATATAGCTTAAAACCTTTAGATGCAGCAAAAGCTAACAAAATTCTTATGGCTTCTAATCTAGCAACAGGAGCAAAAGTTTCATCAAAATCTAGACCTTCAACTTGTGTGAAACCCTCAGCAACCAACCTAGCCTTATTCCTAACCACAACCCCATCCTCACTTTGTTTATTTTTAAACACCCATTTAGTTCCAATTAAAGTGTGACCTTGAGGTGGAGGTACAAGTTTCCAAACATTATTTCTTTCAAAATTTTCTAACTCTTCTTGCATGGCAATAATCCAAGATTCATTAGTGAGTGCGTGTGATATATCTTTGGGTTCAAAAGAAGCAAAAAAAGCAGAATGAGCATGAGAATTAGGGTCGAAAAACCTGGATCTTGTAACTCATTCATGCAAGCTTCCAATAATTTGTTGTGGAGGATGACTTTTGAGAATCCGGAGGGGAGTGGACACTTCACAAGCTTCTTCTTCTTCATGTGCATCACAAATAGATGAGCTTGTGACGTGAGGAGGATCTGGACCAGCAATGGTGGTCGTCGGTGCTGGCTGTGAATCAAGATCAGGAGCTGGAACAATGTCATTAGCTGCTGAATTTCCGGGCAGCAGCACCACTTCTTCCTCTTCTTCAACGAAAATACTCTCCCCCTGCGGATATGGATCCGGACCTGCAATATTTGAACTAGTACCTGGGCTAGCTTCATCAAAAGAAACCTCACAAGTCTTCACAATTTTGTTAGTATCAAGTAAAAGCACACGGTAGCCTCTAGTATGAGATGGATAACCAAGAAACATGCCATCAACAGATCTAACTTCAAATTTGTCAAGATTACCTTGTTTCTTAACAAAGCATTTGCAACCAAAGACCCTAAAGTGTGTGACACTAGGCCTATGTCCAAACCTGAGCTCATATGGTGTTTTACCTAGCTTAGCATGCAAGAAAACACGATTTGAGACATAACAAGCGGTTGCAATTGCATCAGCCCAAAATTTCCTAGGAGTTTGATATTCATCAAACATAGTCCTAGCCATCTCAACTAAGGTTCTGTTCTTTCTCTCTACAACACCGTTTTGTTGAGGTACATATGGTGAAGAAAATTGATGATCTATTGCATTTTCAGCACAAAAGTGATCAAACGATTGATTTTTAAATTCGGTTCCATTATCACTTCTAATTGCTCTTAAAGATCCTGGGTGATCAATTGATAATCTAAGAAATAAAGTTCTAAAGTGACTAAAAGCTTCATTCTTAGATGCCATAAATTAAACCCAAGAGTATCTAGAATAGTCATCAACAATCACAAGAACATACCATTTACCTCCAAAGGATTGAACACGTGAAGGTCCTACGGTGTCAAGGTGTAAAACTTGACCCGGTTCAGTTGTCATGGTCATTGTGAGAGGAGCATGTGAACCTGTAACCATCTTAGCATGTCTACAAGAAGAGCACACAATTTCTTTGTCCCCTTTAAGCTTAGGCAGCCCACGTATGCGATCAAGAGCACTAACACGCGTGAGATGATCAAAGCCTACGTGACCAAGTCTATGATGCCAAAAATATAAATCTTTGGAATCATTTGCAACTAGACATCTATGCTTAGAGGAAGACATATCAAAATCAGCTTAAAAACTCTTCCAAACCGAGACATGTTAAAAATAAGCTCACTATTTGAACCTACAACTTTGCAGCAGTTTTTATTGAAAATAATTTGCAGATTTTCATCTAGCAATTGTGAAACAGAAAGCAAGTTGTATTTCAAATTTTTGACAAGTGCCACATCCTTCAAAGTGTAGTGATCATTTACTCTAACCGAACCCTTAGCAATTATAGGAGTTGAAGAATTATCGGCAAAAGTAACATTCTCTACACGTGACACAAAAGAGAGAGGAGAACCATTCTTTGTTACCGGTCATGTGGCGTGAGCAATCTGAATCCACAATCCAAATGTTCTCCTTCCTCAAGCGTGTAACCTACATAGAAGCACAATACGTCGATGACTCAATACTGGGGTTAGTTAAAGGGCATTTAGGAATCCAGTACTGAGTCACACGACGTCCAGCAGGAATAACATGCGAAAGCTGAGATAAACAGCAGGTTTATGAGTCAAAGTTTGAGATTTTTTATTCTTAACTACTGACCTATGAGGTGTTACTTGTGTAGCACAAAAATCAGTAGCTCCGGAGGCAAAAACAGAAGGTCCGGAGGCAAAAACTGAAGCTCCGGAGGTAAACTTTGAATATTTTTGACTCATAACAGCAGGTTGCATGTTCCTGACATTTGGTTTAGTATGTGCAGCAAATTTTGCATGAGAGTTATAAGATCTAGCTTGCATTCTTTCCTTTTTTATGTTGTTTAGCTAGTCTATAACAAAAATCTATGACATGACCATCTCTACCACAATAGGTACAATGAAATTTAACTTTGTGTTCATGTCTAGATGATCATGCAGTATGCTTATTTGAACCCAATGTGACAACACTCCTGCAGATTTAAAAACCACTTCTTTTTATTTAGGAACTGTTTGAAGCAAACCACTTCCTAATGATTTTACAATTTTAGGTGGATGTTCCTTAGCATGAGCATGTGAATCAAAACCTAAACCAGTTTTATCATTGCAGGACTTGGAAGAATTCAACAGCAAGTTTAGGTTCTTATTCCCATTACAAAACCGATCTAATGTTCTATGCATGTTATCAAGTTTATTTGATAGATCAAGGCAATTTTCACATGAAGTTTTTCCATTTAATTTGCAATTGGAACAATATTTAACTTCATGAGAACATAAAACATTGTTCAATATAGAAATTTCTTTCATAGCATCTTGTAGTTTCTTATCAAGATCATCGCAAGTAGAAAAATGCAAATCAATTGTAGAACAACAAGCATCTTTCAAGTTTTTATCATTAAGTGCAGCAAGCTTTTTGTTCTTTTCGATTTCAAGTTCAAGTTTATCAAGTGTGGAGGTGTGTGCACTTCTTAGAGAGGACAATTGTTCATATATTAAATCACATGAGGAACAAGAATCATCACTAGGAATCAAGGATTTTAAACGATTAATTTCAGATTCTAGTGACTTAATTTTAACAGCATTGTCCCTAAGTTTTTTGTCCTTTTTCTTAACAATAATAGTGGCACGAGAAATAGCATCACACATTTCTTCGCAAGTAGGACATACCTCTTCGTTGTCACTATTGTGTTCTGCATCCTCCATACTTGATTTTGATTTGCCCGCCATGAAGCACAAGTTTGCTAGATCATCTTCATCTTCATCACTTCCAATGTCTACATCACTCGAGCCAAGTTCTTGAAGTGCGGTGATGAAACTGTTTATCAGTTTGCGTCCTGTAAAACCCTTCTTTTCTTGTTGGTGTTGCCAAAAGAGGACTTGACTTTATTCTGCTTTTCATCACGGTTAGAAGGACCTGAAAGGTTAGGGCAATCTGTACGAAAGTGTCATGTCTTACCACATTCAAAGCATCGTTGAGGTCCGGAGCTTCCTCTCCTTCTAGTTCTCACATTTTGCAATGCTTTTGAGAACCTAGTAGAAAGAAGTACCAGCTCCTCCTCTGGAAACTCCTTAATCTGTTCCAGGGTTAGTGAAGACAGCAAAGCAAGTGTATTGCTAGATGATTGGCCGGAGCTACACATATCACGTTGTAAGACAAATGCAATAGTCTTATTTGTGTTCTTGCGTGATATAATGTCAATTTCATGAGTTTTTAGCTTAGAATAAAGCACATCTAATGTAAGAGTACTCATGACAGTGGATTCACGTATGAATGTTACTTTCATCTCTTAAATTGACATGTCTAATGCACTTAGTAATTGTCTAGCATTTTCAGCATCTGAAAAATTAACATTGACGCTACGCAAGTTGCTGAGAATTTTATTAAAGCGAGCAAAGAGGTCATCAATGGACTCACCGGGTTGCATCTCAAAGCACATGTATTCTTTCTTGAACATATCCTGTCTTACCTCCTTTAACGTGTTGGATCCTTCGTGGTAGTCACAAAGTGCTCTCCACACATCGTACGCCGATCGGAGGTGTGCAACACGGTCGAAGTCGCTCTGAGTTAGTCCTTGTATGATCAAGTTCTGAGCCTTGTTGTTGTTGTCGACATCTCTCATGTTTGTAGCCGTGACTTGATCATTTGAAGGCACATCGTAAGGCTTGTACACCTTTTCCCATATTGCAAAGCCTTGCGCCTGGATGAAAGCTTCCATGCGTGCCTTCCAAACCTGAAAATCAATACCACTAAACACACAAGGTTTGGCGGAGTATTTCTCCATGATGATTAGCCAAAACATGTGCAAATCACAAAGATTAGAGCAACCTGCTCTGATACCAATTGTAGGATCGAAGTACACGTGTAAAGCTACCAGAGGGGGGTGAATGGTAGATAAAAACTTTTCAGCGGAAGCAACAAAACACCCCTCAGCAGAAAACTGATCTGTTAAAGAAACCGTGTGTGCGACTAATCTAAACGTGTTCAACTGTGAAAAAACTAGTATAGATTGTAGAGAATCAAGTCACGAAGACATCACAGCAAGAATCATGAAAATCCATTGAGAGAAACTCAAGTTACGATCGAAAGATCGAACAAAGGTCAATCTGTCCTACGCGAGAAAAACAGTTCTGGAATACTGCAAAGAAACCCGTGTAGTTCAGAAAACACAAATTCAATGACCGTGAAATTTTCACAGATGATTGATAATCAAGTTTTGAAGACAACCCAAAAAGAATCACATTAATTGGATCTGTAAAACTCGAGTTATGATAAAACCACCGAAGCAAGGTAGCGCTGAACAGAAACTCGACGAGAAAAACTTGTCTGAAACAAGTCGGACGAACAAGGCACAAAAGTTCCTTTATAATACGAATTTTATTTATCAAAACACAAGAGGAACAGCCCCAAAGTTGTGCTCTCCACGAGCCTTGGCCTCCCTTGCTTATATAACCAGCTCTATGGCCAATCCAATTCAAACTAGGTCTCCTAGTCCTACTTGGGTTCAAACTGTAACTTTCCAATACTGCTCAAGACTCTTCTATACGCAGATAGAAGCAATCTTAAGACTTCCAAACACCTTAGGAACGTCCCAAGCATTCCTAAAACAACTCTACTTCATGCCTAACACGAGATCCTGTTATAACCAACTCAAACTTTCCATAATTGAGTCAAACACGACTCAGCCGCAGCCTGAGTCCATAACCTAGTCGGTTGGACCTTTCCGACCAATTCTTTACGTCCACATCTCTTCATCACGCCTTGGAACCATGCAGCCACATCCATGCACTCCTTGTACACGTGAAAACATCTTCCAACGACGTCCAAGATACCTTCATATGCATTGTTCTTGATTCAAACATACTGCGCAACCTCCCGATCAACTCAACCACAATTCCTCCCGAACTTGGTTGTTGAACCTCATCTTCACCCTAAGACTAGTTCAATGGATCCCGCCACCAGCCATGTCTTGAACTCAAGCAACACCTGCACATGAATAAACAACCAATACTTCCGAGCACAAGTCCTCGACTTGACTCTCGTTAGTTCTGAAACTACATCTTACGTGAGCACCTCACATAAGCATGTTATAAACCGTAGCAAAATGATATCAGCCATAACCACCAAAATACACCAAAAACTTTGTAAAATAATACTAAGCAAACTTTCCATAAGAGTAAAGCAAGTTCGAAACATTGCAAGTTAAAAGCAGAACCATTGCAATCAAGCTCCGAACCTTACCAAAGCTAACCGGACCTTGAACCGGAGCTTACCAAAGCTAGTCAGACCTAGCGTCGGAGCTTACTAAAGCTTAGTCGGACCTAGCACGGAACATACCAAAGCTAGTCGGACCTAGCACCGGAGCTAGCAAAAACAAGTCGGACCTAGCCAAAATAAGTCAGACCTAGACAAAGCAAGTCGGACCTTACGTCGGACCTTGCAGGAGCTCGGACCTAGAGTCGGACCTTTTTAAAAAGGTGTTTTGGTAGTATTCAAAACTTTTATCGTCAAAGCCAATGTATTCAGCCCACATAGGTCTCACAGGCAAGACGGCACACCCTTCCACCAGCGGGAGGGAAAATAGAAGGCTGACCCTGAGGCCGGCCTGGAATAGGAGATGGAGTACCAGGAAGCGAAGCGGGCGTTGAAGGCCGTCTACGGCCACTCCGACTCTAGCGCCGACAACGAGCTTCGCAAGACGCTCCATGTGATGTACGAGGGTTCCTGGGACATCACGTCCCAGCGTGCCTTCAAGATCCTCCAACGAGCAGTGGCAGCAGCTGCTCCTGCCCCCTGGCCGGCGCCACACCACAAGTAAATGGAGACATCGATCAGCTTCAATGCCTATGACTGCTCCAAGAACATGGCGGGCGCTGGGCAGCTTCCACTCCTCTTCGCCCCCACCATCTCCAACATGAAGCTCTACCACGTGTTGATTGATGGTGGGGCGTCCCTCAGCGTCATCAGACTTGCAGCTTTCAAGAAGCTGCATATCCCCATGTCCAAGCTCACCCCCTCACGTCCATTCTTGGGGGTGGATCAGGACCCTATCTTCCTGTGTGGTAGTGTCTCTCTCCCGGTGACATTCGGGACGCCTGAGAACTACCGCACAAAGAGCGTCGTCTTCGATGTTGCGGAGGTCAGCCTCCCCTTCAACACCATCATCAGCAGGCTAGCCCTGTACCGGTTCATGGCGGTAGCCCACTACGGTTACTTAGTCTTGAAGATGCCGACACCAAGTGGCGTCCTAAACATCCGTGGAGATCGCTCTGCCGCCGTCTTGGCGCTGGAGAAGCTCCAGGCCTTGGCAGCGGCGCAGGAGGCTGCTTCCGGCTACGGTGAAGCTAGCCAGCCACCGCTAAGTGAGCGCTAGTGAGGGATGACATCTGCACCCCGCGTGCAGCCCTCAAACAGTGGGGACGTCCCCGTCAAAGCCGTCCAGATTGGCCTGGACACCACCCAGACCACCCGTATCGCGGGGAATATGGGCGGCAAATAGGAACTAGCGCTCGTCAGCTTCCTCTAGGCTAACATCGACGTGTTTGCGTGGCAACCATCACAGATGCTCGGGATCCCCAGTGAGGTGATTGAGCACCATCTGAAGATCGACCGTGACGCCAGGCCGGTGCAACAGAGGCCTCGGAAGCAGTCTGTTGAGCGGCAAAACTTCATCCTTGAAGAAATCAAGAAGCTGCTCGATGCTGGCTTCATCCGAGAGGTCCACCATCCATGATGGCTGGCCAACCCTAATGTTGTCCCCAAGGTTGGCGGAAATCTTCGGATGTGCATTGACTACACCACTCTCAATAAGGCATGCCCAAAGGATCCTTTTCCTCTCCCCTCGCTGAAAGGTTAATGCCCGTGGAAGGTCCAGGGCGGCAGCCTGCTTAGCCTGGTTCTGTACCCTAAGCCTGTGTGCTATGTCTCTCCAACGCTACAACTTAGTACTTGGGGGCAGTATGGAACACACTTACGGACAAGGGAGTAACCGGACCCCGGGTATCCCCTCTTAAATTTTCGTGCTTATTTTCCATACCGCTCCGGCCATGTGGCCAGTCACTTTTCCTTGCACTTACCTATAGTAGAAGTTGTGCTATCGTTCTGCATGCGGGTCTGCTTGAGATACCTGTGATGTACCCGGGGTCATTCGGTTATTTCCTTGCTCGGGAGTCCTATGGCGCCAAATGGTCCCTCCCCTGAAAGGCTAATGCCAGCGCGAGGTCTAGAGTGTGTAGCCTGCTTAGCCTGGTTCTGTACCCTAAGCGTGCACACTCTGCCTCCCCAGCGCTGCGGCTAAGTACCGGGGAGCCTGACGGCTCATACCCTGAGCAAAGTAGTAACCATAACTCGGATGCTCTCACACCGAATTACTCAAGCCCCACAGCTTGGCAAAGAGCTGTAAGCCACAGAGAAACTAGGAGCAGGGAATTGTGACCAGTGAGCATGAATTAGTCCTTTACTCTGCCATGTTTGTGCAGGTCCAAACAGGCCCTAGCGTCCTGAACCTCCAGGGGGTCCGTTGCCGATGTCATGCCTCAACCGTCTGCTTGGTAGGTGCGCCCCAACCTAATGGCTACACCTACCAAGGGCCATCACGATGAACTATGCGGGTAGGACACCGGGACCACCACGGTAACAAGCAAGGACTTGGAGCTCTGACTACAACGAGCTAACGACACTGTCGGGACTCCTTCGGGTCCTTGGCTGCTAAGGACCCGGGGAGACAAACTAATGACACCGTTGGAGCTTCTTCGGGACCTTACACTGCTAAGGACCCAGGGAGACAAGCTCACGACATCGGCGAGGAACTAGCTACCTCGGCTTAGTTGTTTCGGGCCCTTGCGCTGCCAAGGACCCGAAGACACACATCAACAACACAAGACATAAAGACTTCAACACCGGTTTTTATTCAAGATAAAAGCTGGCGAGTATACAAGGCAAGCAGGAGTCCTAGAAGACTACTGGCGCTATCACCGCCCCGCACTACCCGCACTACCAATGATGGGTGGGACTCAGGTCCGCCTATCAGACAGTGAGGGCCAGCATGCAACGTTACTGGGAGGAGGCTCGGGCGGTTCTCGAGAAAGCGCGATGACAAAACTACAGCGGACATCTCCAGAACCGTCACAATCAATGCCTAGAAACCGCTCCTCAAGTGCGTCGCCACGACCCTCCAGTTAAGCACAGCCATGCGTCCACTACGACAGGGGCGTGATGCCGGTTCGAATGTCGAGTACGCCTACTACGCCAAGGACGTGCTACCGCTTCGCCTGCCAGGTACAGACACTCGCCCACTAAGCCAAGGGCGTGCTGCTCCATTAACCACCAAGGTGCAAGTTCAAAGCAGCCACGCAGGAAGGAAAGACGGAGGCCCCACCTGCGAGATTGTCACCTCCCCCGAGGTGGACCCATGAGCCACTATCGGTACCCTGCAGACCGGGTACCCCCACGTGGAGGCTTGAAGAGGCCCTAGACCCCGCCCCCCAGCTGTTGCGGGCTCTGGCGCCGGCACATGTCCTTGGCCACCAACCTGGCCACCAAGCTGAGGCAAGGTTCAACGCTGCCACGTGTCCTAGGCTCCAGGCCGGACCTCCCTGCTGAGCAGGGCTCTGGAGCCGCCATGTGTCCTTGGTCCCGTACCTGGCCTCCCCGCTGAGGCAAGGTCCTGTGCTGCCACTTGTCTCTAGGCTCCGGGCCTGACCTCCCTGGTGAGGAGGGCTCCGGAGCTGCCACGTGTCCCACGATCCTTCGTGGGTCGTAGGCCTCAGAAGTCAAGAAAGACGTGCGCAGTCCAGTCCCGCATTCAAGACTCGCGCCTTCCCCAGAAGCATGGTGCGTGGTGCACGCCTCTGCCCAGTCCTGCCAGTCATTACAGTGACGGGACAGGGCGGCACAGCATGACAACGGCACAGTGCTGTACGATGTGACAATGGTACAGCGCTGCACAGCTGACCAAGTAGGAAGCAGCGACAAGACGGGGCATTCTCCCGCCATCATCAACCACTGCTCGGTCAGAGGCGTCCGGCGCGTCAGGCGGTGCGCCTTAACTCCTTCGACAGCGACACTACAAGAAGTTGTAAATACCCTAGAACGTGTATGGGGTACGGAGAGCCGTCGGGCCACCAGTCGGGCCCCAGGCCTCAAAGTAACTGCCTGGCCATTAGCTATAAAAGAACCGGAGCAGCCTCCAGGAAAAAGGGTTCAAAACTCAACTCACTCACTCACACGCGCAAGCTCAGGCAATACAACACTCACTCCCGTGGACGTAGGGTTCTAAGCTCCGGTGGTCCAAACCACTAAATCTTCATGTTCACCTTGTCCCTCAAGCTCGATCGATCTAGCGAGTTAGCCCCTCCAAACAATGAACCTCCGCGGACTGCTCCAGTAGGAGTACCGAAGGAAGTGTCGTAGCAAACACTTCGACAAACGTTTTGATATCTATTGAATTTTGTTGTGATTGCAATGTGTTATGAACTATGTAATGGACGTTTTAGTGTGACTTGAATTTGGTTGTTAATTGCAATGTGATATATTTGTTGTGAAGTGTGAAATTGAGCTGTGTACTTGAATGATAATATACTATTTATTTATGTGGTTGAAAGGAAATAATTGGCTTCCTTTTACAACTGCACTGTCATGTATTTTCCTGGGCCTGTGTAATGCACACGACAATACTATCATACTATTTTCGTGGGCCAGCTTTTAGCCCACAAAAATAAAGAGGGAGTATTTTCGTGCCCAAGATTCTGGTCCATGAAAATACTTGTTTTCGTGGGTCTCGGGTGGCCGACGAGAACTTTATTTTCCTATTTTAGACAGTTTATAGTCGTGGGCCCAAAGGCCATGAAAATAAAGACTTACCCTGAAAAACAGGTATTTTGTGGGCTTTTTATTTATTTTCGTGTGTTTTGGACCACGAATATATCTCTAATACTTGTAGTGGGAGCAAACAGTTCAACGACTACTTAGTAATTGTGTGTTCTACCTATAAATATTGTTCAAAGTGCTCTTACCTTAGGATTTGGTTCAAGCTTGTCGGTACCCTCAGTACCGGGTACCCCTGCGCACAGGAGAAAAACCGCCTAAGGACCTCGCCCCCTCCGCAGGGGTGAGCTCCGAGGGCGCCACGTGTCCAGCAGATCCGGGCCTCCCCTGTCCTCAGAGGTGAGCCCCGGGCCTGCCACGTGGCTAGCAGTGTCGGACCTCACCCCTTCCGCAGGGGTGAGCTCCGAGGGCGCCACATGTCCAGCAGGGCCGGGCCTCCCCTCTTCTCAGAGGTGAGCCCCGGGCCTGCCACGTGGCCAGCAGTGCCGGACCTCGCGCCCCTCCGCAGGGGTGAGCTCTGAGGGCGCCACGTGTCCAACAGGGTCGCGCCTCCCCTATCCTCAGAGGCAAGCCCCGGGCCTGCCACGTGGCCAGCAGTGTCGGACCTCACCCCTCCGTAGGGGTGAGCTCCGAAGGCGCCACGTGTCCAGCGGTGCCGGGCCTCCCCTCTCCTCAGAGGCAAGCCCCGGGCCTGCCATGTGGCCAGCAGGGCCGGACCTCGACCCCTCTGCTCTGGTGAGCTCGGAAGGCACCATGTGTCCAGCGGGGCCGGACCTCCCCTCTCCTCAGAGGCGAGCCCTGGGCCTGCCACGTGGCCAAATGTGCCGGACCTCACCCCCTCCGCAGGGGTGAGCTCCGAAGGTGCCACGTGTCGTGCTGCCCACCCCGGTTCGGTAGGCAGCAGGAGAAAAGACACGCCATGCCCTGTCCGATCAAGGCATTCAAGACCCGCGCCTTCCCAAGACGCGGGGACGCGGCGCACGCCCCTGTCAGGTGGCACTGTGACCAGTCGCGTCACAGTTAAGACAAGCACGCCATGTCAGAAGCTGTTGACCAATAGATGCAGCGACAAGACATTCCCTGCCATCCCTGCCGTCATCAACCACTACGCCTAGCTTGCGGCACGGGCGGGACGGCAGGACGGCGACTAAGAAGCCATTGCCAGAGACAATTACCAGCATTCACTGCAAGATATGGTAGATGGCAGGAAATTTCCCTGGGGCCACCTGTCAGGCCCCGGGGCCCACCTTGTAAGCCGCCCGAGCCTTGAAGTATAAAGGACTCGGGTTGGCAACGTTGCAAAGGGTTGGCTTCCTCTAGCGCCTAGGGCAACACAGTTCATCCAGATCACCAAGCTTAGAACTTCAGTTCTAAGCTCCGAGCAATACAGCACCCGTGGACGTAGGGTGTTACGCTCCGGCGGCCCGAACCATGTAAAAGTCCTTGTGTCAATCCTCTCACAACCAACATGACCTCCCGAGAGAACTAGCCCCTCCGAAAAAGAACCTCCGCGGGTTGCTCCTGAAGCAGGCCCGGGGGAAGTGTCGACGGCACACTTCGACATTTGGCGTGCCAGGAAGAGGGGCTTTTTACTCTCGAGACAGGTCTGCCATCCCTGCCGTCATCAACCACTACGCCTAGCTTGCGGCACGAGCGGGACGGCAGGACGGCGACTAAGAAGCCATTGCCAGAGACAATTACCAGCATTCACTGCAAGATATGGTAGATGGCAGGAAATTTCCCTGGGGCCACCTGTCGGGCCCCGGGGCCCACCTTGTAAGCCGCCCGAGCCTTAAAGTATAAAGGACTCGGGTTGACAACGTTGCAAAGGGTTGGCTTCCTCTAGCGCCTAGGGCAACACAGTTCATCCAGATCACCAAGCTTAGAACTTCAGTTCTAAGCTCCGAGCAATACAACACCCGTGGACGTAGGGTGTTACGCTCCGGCGGCCCGAACCATGTAAAAATCCTTGTGTCAATCCTCTCACAACCAACATGACCTCCTGAGAGAACTAGCCCCTCCGAAAAAGAACCTCCGCGGGTTGCTCCTGAAGCAGGCCCGGGGGAAGTGTCGACGGCACACTTCGACATTTGGCGTGCCAGGAAGAGGGGCTTTTTACTCTCGAGACAGGTCTGCGCCAACGAAGATGACCAAGCTTCCTTCAACGGCTGGCTCTTCGCGCCCTCATTCCCGGCGAACAATGACCAGTGAGGGTCATGTCTCGACACGCTCAGGGAGGAGTGTGTCGGGATAGGTTGGGAGCCCGCGCCGGACTCCAACAACGCGGACTCCTACAACCCCAAGATCTGCTGTGGCGCAGAGTGCTACTCAAGCAAGTGCACTAGCTGCCGCACGAGCGCTCCTGCACAATCCGCCTGCTGTGGACGCTCCCCAGGGGGCCACCCAGCAGTGGATCCGCGACGTCGACCATCTTGTCACTGCTGCCTTAAACCCTCCGCTGCGATGGAGACGACGCCCCGGTCAACCAGATGTGTCGTTGTTGCGCACACCAACAGTTGACATGCAGATGGCAGACTCCCGTTTTACTAGGCTCTCAATGGCGGCCCTGAGGATAGATCTGGAGCGACATCGCTTGGGGGAAGATGGTCGCGTGACCATCGAGCGACAGCGGGAAAGGCATCGCAACCACGATGCCGACTACAGCATGTCGACTGCCCCGACTCAGCCTGGGCCTCATACGTTCGCCATGCGACCTCTGCCCCAGGCGTACGCAATGCTGCATATGCAGCAGACATATGCCTTGCAGTCGGCGCCCCTGATATATGGTGCACAATTGCCCATGCCGGGGTACACCATGCCAGCGGCGGACCAAGGGTTCGCGGCATCAGGATCTGCAGCAGCAGGGACGGGGTGTGCGGCCCTGCCGCCACACCTCCGCCTTCGCAGTGTGGCCATGCAAGTTCCGGCCACACCTGCCGGAGAAGTATGATGGAAGCATCAACCCTGCAGAGTTCCTGCAGATCTACTCTACTGCCATCCCCGTGGCAGGAGGGGATGAGGCCATCATGGCAAACTACTTCCCCGTCGCCTTGACCGGCCCAGCACGGTCATGGCTCATGAACCTTCCCTAGGGCTCCATAACTTCCTCGGGGGATCTATGCCGACAGTTCATGGCGAACTTTGGCAGCTCCTACACGCGTCCCGGCACAGAGCTGGACCTCCACGCCGTGCGACAGCAACCGGGAGAATCACTGCGCTCCTTCTTCCAGCGATTCTCCCAGGTACAGAACACCATCCCCCACATCCAGGATGCATCAGTTGTGGTTGCATTTCGACAGGGTGTTAGGGACAAGAAGATGCTCGAGAAGTTGGCCACCAGGGAGGTATGAGACGTCTCGGAGCTCTTCAGTCTGGCGGACAAGTGCGCCAGAGCAGCAGAACGGCGTAACTGGCACTCACAGCCAGCCTCCAAAGCAGGAGGGCAGCCCGGAGCTAGAGCTAAGCCCCAAGAGAACAGAAAGAAGAACTAGAAGAAAGTGGTGGCAAGGTCAAGCCGCCGACCGGAGCTCCCGTTGCTTCAGATGCAGCACCCGGCGGAGCTCGAGGGCCGCGCCCTGACAAGAGACCACGGCAGTCACCCGATGGTGGTGACCGTAGTGAGCCGTGCCCAGTACACAACAACAGGAGCCACACTGCTGGTGAGTGCCGGGAGATCAAGAAGCTCACGGAGCGCTTCCATGAGGGGAAGCAGCCGCGCACAGATGGTGCTCCATTCCACCAGAGGGAGGGCAAGCAGAAGGTCGACCCCCGGGACAATGGCGACCAAGAAATGGAGTACCAGGAGCCTCAGCGCACCGTGAAGGCGGTCCACAACCATGAGGACTCTAGCTCCGGTGAAGACGAGCACCGGAAGGTGCTCCATGTCATCTACGGAGAGTCCTCGGACACCTTGTCGTGGAACGTAGTCGAGACCCTGCGTCGAGCAGTCGCGTCGGTAGCTCCTACCTCAAGTGCAGCACCACACCTCAAGTGGCTAGGGACCCCCATTAGCTTCGATGCCTCCGACTGCCCCAAGAGCATGGCTGGGGCTGGACAACTACCTCTCTTGGTAGCCCCAACCATAGCCAACGTGAAGATGTATCACGTACTGGTGGATGGCGAGGCCGGCCTCAACCTCATCAGCCGTGCAACTTTCTAGAAACTGCAGATTCCCATGGCCAAGCTCACCCCATCAAGCCCGTTCTCAGGGGTAGGACCGGGACAGGTCGTCCCATATGGGAACTTTCGGTACCTTCAATATGGGGTACCCCCGCGCACAGACCAAAATCGTCTAAGGACTTTGCCCCCTCCGCAGGGGCAAACTCCAAGGGCACCTGAGCCAGACCTCCCCTCTCCGCGGGGACAGCTCCGAAGGCTCCACGTGTCCAGCGAGGCCGGACCTCCCTCTCCTCAGAGGAGAGCTCCAGGCCCGCCACGTAGCCAGCAGAGCCGGACCTCCCCCCTCCACGGGGAGAGCTCTGAAGGCTCCATGTGTCCAGCGGGGCCCAACCTCCCTCTCCTCAGAAGAGAGCTCCGGGCCCACCACGTGGCCAGCAGAGCCGGACCTCCCCCCTCCGCTTGGGAGAGCTCTGAAGGCTCCACGTGTCCAGCGGGGCCGGACCTCCCTCTCCTCAGAGGAGAGCTCCGGGCCCACCACATGGCAACGAAGCAGCGCTGCCTACCCAGCGCGGTAGGTAGCAGGAGTAAAGCCGCACCATGCCCTGTCCGTACAAGGTATTCAAGACCTGCGCCTTCCCAAGGCGCGGTATTGAAGACCCACGCCTTCCCAAGACGCGGAGACGCAGAGCACGCCCAGGGCAGGAGGCGTTGCACCCAGTCTCATCACAGTGAAGACAGACATGCAATGTCAGAAGCTGTGGACCAATAAACGCAGCGACAAGACATCCCCTGCCGCCCCTGCCATCATCAACCACTATGCCTAGCTTGCGGCATGGGCAGGGCGGCAGGCCGGAGACTCAGAAGCCTCGCCAGAGATAACTACCGGCGTTAATGCAGATACGGTAGATGGCAGAGATCTCCCCGGGACCACCTATCGGGTCCCGGGGCCCGCCTTTGTAAGCCGCCCGAGCCTTGGACTATAAGAGGCTCGGGTAGGCGACGTTGCAAAGGGTTCAGTTCGGACCTCAGTCGGTTCGGCTCTTTGCTCACCCACACTCTAGAGAGAGAACTCCAGTTCTAAGCCTCAAGCAATACAACGAGCACCTCTGCTCACCGTGGACGTAGGGTTTTACGCTCCGGCGGCCCGAACCACGTAAAAAACCCTTGTGTTCATCTCCTTCCTTCATCCAGTACAACAAGACCCATGCAGGGGGACTAGCCCCTCCGAAAAAGAACCTCCGCGGGCTGCCCTGAGCAGGCCCGGGGGAAGTGTCGACCGCAGACGCTTCAACAGGAACATAAGTCTCCCGGTGACCTTCGTAGCTCCGGACAACTATCGGATAGAATGTGTTCTGTTCTACGTCGCGGAGGTCGACCTCCCCTTCAACGCCATCATCGGCAGACCGGCCTTGCACCGGTTTATGGCGGTAGCCCACTACGGCTACCTGGTCCTGAAGATGCCTACACCCACCGGTGTCCTCAGGATCCGTGGAGACCGCACCGCCGCAGTGTCAGCCTTGGAGAAGCTCCAAGCACTTGCGGCGGCTCGAGCACCAGCCCCTGGCGGTGCAGAACCGGGCCGGGTCCACCCGAGTGCACGCCATCGTGCCTCGACCTCTGCACCCCGAGTGCAACCCTCCGACGAAGATGACGTCCCCCTAAAGGTCGTCCAAGTCAGCTCTGAGGCTGCCAAGGCCACCCACATAGCAGGGGGCCTGGACAGCAAATAGGAATGCACGCTCATCACCTTCCTCCGGGACAACGTCGACGTGTTTGCATGGCAACCGTCACAAATGCTCAGGATCCCTAGGGAGGTGATTTAGCACCATCTGAAGATATACCCCGACGCTCGGCCGATCCAGCAGAAGCCCCGGAAGCAGTCCATCGAGCGGCACTTCATCCGTGAAGAGATAAAGAAGCTGCTCAATGCTGGCTTCATACGGGAGGTCCACCACCCCCGATGTTTGGCAAATCCTGTTGTCGTCCCGAAGGCCGGCGGGAAGCTCCGGATGTGCAACGACTACACCAGTCTCAATAAGGCATGCCCTAAGGATCTGTTCCCTCTCCCTAGAATATATCAAATTGTAGACTCTACATCAGGCTGTGATTTATTATGCTTCCTAGATGCCTACTCATGCTTCCACCAAATACCAATGTCTAGAGAAGATGAGGAAGACACTCTTTCATAATAGTAGATGGCCTGTATTGTTATGTCTCCATGCCTTATGGTTTGAAAAATGCTCTTCCTACCTTTGTATGTGCTATGCATAGAATATTTGGAGAGCTAATCTGAGACTTAGTAGAGGTGTATGTCGGTGACATCGTTGTCAAAGTCAGAAAGAGCACATCCTTGTTAGATAACCTAGCTCTGGTCTTTAACAAATTGCGCTCCACGCGCATCAAGCTAAACCCGGACAAATGTGTGTTCGGTGTCTCCTCTGGAAACCTCCTTGGATTCCTGGTCTCACACCGAGGGATCGAGGCCAACCCAGAGAAGATCAAGGCCATCGAGCTGACGCGGCCCCCGGCTCGCATCAAGGACGTCCATAAGCTCGCGGGATGTCTAGCTGTGCTCAGTCGGTTTATACCTAGGCTAGCTGAGCGGGCTCTTCCCTTCTTTAAGCTCCTGCGCAAAGCCGGTCCATTTGTTTGGACCGAAGAAGCAGAAGAGGCATTCCAGGGGTTGAAGCAGCACCTATCGACGCTGCCCATCATGGTTGCCCCTGAGCCCGGTGAGCATCTACTGCTCTACATCGCGGCGATGACAGAAGTGGTGAGGATGGTCCTAGTCGCAGAGCGGCCGGACCCTTCGCCACTACAACCTGCTCCTGCTGCAGAAGTCAAGCACCAAGGTTGTCTAGACCCCATGGGGGGCCCCGACAGCCAGGGGATCTCTGAGGGGCAGCCCCCGGAGACCACAGTCGACCTCCCGGAGGTCCAAGACGGCCGAGAAGTCCCCGGGTCTCAGCCCCTGGAGGTTGCCCCGGACCTAGAGCACAGGAGGTCCCAGTGTCCGGTGCCAATGGAGGAAGACGTCCCGGATCCTCAGGGAGGGTCGGACCGTCCAAGGGCCCGTCTACTACATCAGTGAAGTCCTCCACGACGCCAAGACTAGGTACCTGGAGGTACATAAACTGTTGTATGCAGTGCTCGTGGCGTCCAGGAAGCTCCAGCACTACTTCCAAGCCCACAGGATCTCGGTGGTCACCTCCTATCCGCTGAGGACCATCCTCCACAGGCCTAACGCGACTGGCAATGTCACCAACTGGGCAGCAGAGCTGGCAGAGTTCGAGCTGGACTTCCTACCACGTCATGCAGTCAAGAGCCAAGCACTGGCTGACTTCGTGGCCAAGTGGACGCCATCACCAAGCAACCCAGGGGGCCTTGAAGGCGGAGAACCGGAGCCCCGGGCACCGGTCTTCACCAAGCCTCACTGGACGCTCTACTTCGACGGATCCTCGCGGAAGCAGGGGGCCGAAGTCGGCGTGCTGCTCCTCACGCCGACGGGGGAGCAGTTCAAGTACATGGTGCGCCTCAACTTCAAGGCAACCAACAACATGGCCGAGTATGAAGCTCTTATCTTTGGCCTGAAGATGGCGTTGTCTCTCAGTGTTCGCCAGTTGTTGGTCAAGGGCGACTCCTAGCTAATCATCAAGCAAGTCAAGGGTGAATGCTCCTGCAACGACCCATAATTAGCTGCCTATCTGCTCTACGTGCAGATGCTGGAGAAGGACTTTGAAGCCTTGGACCTGTGCCATGTACCACGCGCCGACAACACCGTCGCCGATGACCTATCAATTAAGGCCTTCACCGGAGCCCCGGTGCCCGAAGGAGACTTCGAAAGGACGTTGCTGCGACCCACAGCCCGGTCTGCCGAACTGGGCGAAGGGGGCGAGACCAGCACCTCGAAGCTGGCGGTCCCGGCGGCCCTGCAGCCATGGTGCTCGCCAAGGATCGTATGCGCCACTGGGGACTCTGTGCTACCCAGCGCCCAAGATCCAGAAGCTCAAGTAAGCCCCGATGCATGGATCACAGAGGTCCGGGACTACTTGAAAGACAACATCCTTCCTGATGAACATGCATCAGCTGAACGGATTGTGCGGATGGCTAAGAGATACACGCTGGTAGAAGGGGATCTCTACCGGCGTGGCGCCAACGGCATCCTATTACGGTGCATAACCCAGGAAGAAGGTTGCGACCTGCTCGCAGAAATCCACGGAGGCGAGTGCGGGAACCACATATCTCCCTGCACACTGGTCGGTAAAGCCTTCCGGCATGGCTTCTACTGGCCGACAGCCCTCCTGGATGCCGTCAAGCTGGTTAAGAGATGCAAGGTGTGCCAGTTCCATGCCATGCATATCCACACACCGGCGCAGATGCTGCAGATGATCCCACCCTCGTGGCCGTTCGCGGTATGGGGGCTGGACATCCTGTGGCCCTTCCCCAAAGCCGTCGATGGATACCGGTTCCTCTACGTCGCCGTCGACAAGTTCACTAAGTGGCCGGAAGCTGCACCAGTCATCACCATCAACAAGCAATCCGCAGTCAAGTTCATCAAGTCAATCGTCTGCAGGTTCGGGATCCCGAACAGGATCATCACCGACAATGGGACCCAGTTCACTAGTGCAGCGTTCCAAGAGTACTGCGAAGACCTTGGCATCCAGGTGTGCTATGCATCCGTTTCTCATCCAAAGAGCAATGGGCAAGTCGAGAGGGCCAATGCCGAGATCCTTCGGGGCCTCAAGACTCACACCTATGCCAGCTTGGAGAAGCATGGTGCCAAGTGGGTGGACGAGCTTCCGTGCGCACTGTGGGCCAGCCGGACATCCCAAAGTCAGGCCACAGGGGAAACACCCTTCTTCATGGTATACGGGGCCGAAGCCGTGCTTCCCCCGGAGATTACCATGGGGTCCCCCCGTGTCCGAGCTTACGACAAAGCCACGCAGGACCAGCTCCGGCGTGAGGACATCGACCTCGTCAACGAGGCAAGATGGCAAGCAACGCTCCGAAACGCACGGTACCGGCAGGCGCTCAGGCCCTACCACCAGAGGTTCGTGCGTGCTCGGGAGCTCAAGGAAGGCGACCTGGTGCTGCGGCGCATACTTCCTCGAGAAGGGGCCAACAAAATCTCCCCCAGTTGGGAAGGTCCCTTCCGAGTCACGAAAGTTTGTCGCCCCGAGTGCGTGCGCCTTGCTACGAAGGACGGGGACCCGCTCCCAAACCCTTGTAACATAGAACACCTCCGTAAGTTCTACCATTAGAGCAGTGGTAGGACAGGTTTTTTATTTTTTCTATAACAGATCCCATAGAGCCCAGGAGCAGCGCTCGGAGCAACTAAGCCCCAGGGGGTGTTCCAAGACTACGTCTAGCTTAGCCTGGTCCTGTACCCTAAGCGCGTAGGCCCTCCCCCCCTTCACAATGGGGTGGGTCGTTGCCTCCATGTACAGCCTGTTTTCCTCCTATGGACTTATATGAATGAACAGAACCCTGTCCTACCACACTTACTTATGTGTTCATTTAAATTACACATTATTTTTTATGATCACCCCCCCACGCTCAAGACAGTGTACATTCATCGTATACTCGGCTCTCCTTTCCGACTCTCGTGTCTAGTCGGCCTTTTCCATCCTGCCGAAGGCGGTTGTGCTTGAGGTACCTGCCAAAGGCCCGGGGGCCTCTCGGACCTCCCCCTGTTAGGGTATTGTGATGCCAGTTGGTCTCCTCCAGGAAAGACCTATGCCAGAGCGGGAGGTCCAGGGTGTGCAGCATGCTTTGCCTGGTCCTGCACCCAAAGCGTGTGCACTCTGCCTCCCCAGCGCTACGGTCAATTACTAGGGGCCGGACGGTTACACCCTGACTGTGACACCCTCATTTTCGATTTCTGCATGTATTCATGTTTCATGTAGAAAAACATTTTAAAATAAGTAGAAACATAGAAAATATCTAAAAGATAGCCAAAAAAGAGTAAATTCCAGTTCACCGAGAGCCCTGTAGAAAACTTCCCGCGGCCCGCTGACCACGTGGCGCGTTTGGAGCTCATCTCCGCAAAGGGGGAGAGGTCCGCCGCAAACTGGCTACGTGGCAGCCTCGGGGCTCGTCTCTGTGAAAAATGGCAAGGTCCGACCCTGTGGGACACGTGTTGCCCTCGGAGTTAGCCTCTGCGGAGGAGCGAGGTCAGCCCCGCAGGACACGTGTCGCCTTCGGAGCTATTCACTGCAGAAAAGAGAGGACCAGCCGCGTGGGACACGTGTTGCTATTGGAGCTCACCTCCGAGAGGTCCGGCCCCGCTAGACACGTGTCGCTCTCGGAGCACACCTCCGAGAGGTCCGGTCCTATTGGACACGTGTCACCTCCGGAGCTCACATCCGGGAGGACCGACACTGTTGGACATGTGTCACCTCCGGAGCTCACCTCCAGGAGGTCCGACAATACCGGACACGTGTCACCTCCGGAGCTCATCTCCGGGAGGTCCGTCTCTGTTGGTCACATGTCAACCTCAGAGCTCGTATCTGAGCAGAAAAGAAGTCTGGCGCTGTTAGGACACGTGGCACATCCGGAGCCACCTCCGAAGAGAGGGAGGTCCGGCACTGTCACGTGGCACATTTGGAGCTACCTCCGAAGAGAGGGGAGGTCCGGAACTTACATTTGGCGTTGCGGAGCTCACCTCTGTTGAGAGGGGAGGTCCCGACCCACCAGACACGTGGCGCACGCGGAGCTCGTCTCTGGAGAGAGGGGAGGTCCCGCCCGCCAGGACGCGTGGCGCACGCGGAGCTCACCTCTGAGTAAGAGGGAGGTCTCGCCCGCCTGACAAACGGCACAACCAGAGCCCGCCTTTGCGGAAAGGGGAAGCCCAGGCCTCCGCAGGACACGTGGAGCCTCCGGAGCTTATCCCGGCGGAAGGACACGACTCTAAAGCGGTTTTTCTCTCATGCACGAGTACCCGACAAGGAGGAAACCGACACGAACTCTTCTATGTTGATACTGCAACCAAATCAACTAAAGATAAGTTGTTAAGATCCAAAAACAATTTGAATAGGACTCTTATTCAAATTCCGATCAGAAGAGGACTCTTCGTTTCCTCTTATAAATAGAACCGAAAACCTTTGGCCGTAACCACGAACTTCTTTTCCACCTCCCGAGAGTCGTCGACTTGGAGCCCTAGCCCCAACTCGCTGAGCTAAACCCCTTCGCCGGAGTTCAGTCGCCAGAGATTGCCGGAAGAGAGCCCCGACGATCTGTCTTGCTAGGAGAAGGACCCCGAGACCAAGAAGAACGTAAGGTAGGTCTCCAATACCACCTTACGACATCATCGCGTTTTCTTTGCATCTGTTCTTCGATCCCTTCAAACAGAAGCTTTTTCGTGGACAGATCACATGTTGATCGGTTTGATCTAAAGTCAAGATCATCGCCACGTCCACATTTGATCCCTACACATTTGTTCATCTTAAAACATGCAAGCCATGCAAGAACTTGTAAAAACTAAACTGCATCATAGGATTAACATGCATACAAACTAAACTGCATCATAGAATTAACATGCGTGCATCATTGCATCTTAAAGTAGAGTTTGTGCATGATGACTGATTGCTGTGAATATTGTATGTGCGTGATCGCGTATAGAAGGACAAGCTCAGGGAGCTACCTACGACGGACTACAACAGCAAGAATTTGAGCAACAGGAACCGCAAGAACAAGGCAAGTGCCCCTTGACCATATTGATCCCATATTTTGGAGAACTATTTTGTTTGCGAAAAGGTGTGTGTGCTGAGTCAAAATGATGGGAAACCCTTTCATAGGAGTTTACTAGTTTTGTTAGCCACCCTTGTCACCGGGAAAGTTAATAAGTCGGGTATGGTTTTTGCTTTTATGCTTCGCTGAGTCCATGGGATACAGGAAACGAGATAGATGTGTCTAGCTAATTGCACTCGTATGAATAATGAGAAACTGATGTTGATAATGGACATGAATCGGAGGAAGATCTAAGCAAGCTTGGTTTTGTGGAAGTGGTAGCATGAGATGGTGGTTACTTGTCGTAGATCTAAAGGACCAGTTCATGCGAGAACATGCCAGGATAACAGTGCCACCACAAGGTCAAGTATGGGTGCGGCTTAGCTGAGTAATTAGATAAGTTGATAGATTGTTATGGACCGTGGAAGGCACGGGGAATGGGAGTTGAGTGAGAACTGCCCTGGGAACTGCATGGCACAAGAGGGGGCCCGTGGGTGGGAGAATTGGAGATTCTAGCCTGCTGGTGAAACCTTAGTGAGTCCATACATCTAGTAGCCCCTTTGTAAAGGCTATTTTGTGATCTCTTGGCCATACACCGACGGTTGTGTACTGGTATAATGGAGGTTCTGCAGTCGCCGACGGGTGACGGATTCACAAACTTGTGGGTAAAGAGGTGCAAACTCTGCAGAGTCTTAAAACTATCATGATAGTCGAGCTTACAGTCACGAGCGCCTGGCCAACTTCCATGATTAGTTGGGATGGTTTTTGGGATTGTTTTGGATGGTTTGGTTTTGGTTATGGTTTGGTCTTTGGATTTGGTTTTAGGATTGTTCAGTCCGGGTGATGAAATTGGTTGCATGACTGTTGAGTCATGGCAACGAGATAGGGTCTCGAAATGAGACGGAAATTGATTATGAGAAGAATTGGTAGTGAATACGAGATGGTATTCATAAGCAAAGTTGAGAAATATAAATGTCTGGTTGAGACATGGAAAGGGATGAATCGTAATGGAGGTATGTTAATGTTTAAATACATGTTGGGATTACATTCACTTAAAGCTAAGTTGCTGTTCTTATCGTGTCTATGAAATAAATTTTGCCTTCTGCAATGAGCCTTTTCATACCTTCCTTGCTGTGAGCTACATATCATATTTTCCCGCACTTGCTGAGTATATCATGTACTCAAACTTACATTATTACTTCATCATCAGCAACAGGAGAGGAGTACTATGAAGACCAAGTGGAGCCTTAGGCGTGTAATCTATCCTAAACCTTGCCTGTGGAGTAGGAGATGGAGCCGCTGCTGCTGCTTAGATTGCTTCCGCCCTAGTTAGAAGACTTCTGCTGCTAGAATAAAGACTTCCGCTGCTAGCATGAGTTTTGGGACTCATGAGACTTTGTAATAAAACCCTGTTCATTCGTGGTATATATTATGAATTCAGTTTGTGGATGATATGTGTATGTGTGATGAACATCCTGGGCACGCATACGCATCAGTTCTCGGTTCCGTGTTCTATAGAATCGAGGGCGTCACAGATTGGTATCAGAGCCACAGTTGACGGTAGGTTACACGCCTAGCTAGAAAACACAAATTGATATCAACCTGCCATGGGTTGATCGTAGATCAGACACCTAGATAGGTCACAGATTGGTATCAACCTACCACGGGTTGATCGTAGATAGAAATCACAGATTGATATTAGAGCTGCCATGCCTAGTCACAAGTTGGTACAATCCACAGATTGGTATCAAGCTACCACGGTTGACTGTAGGCCACAAGCCTAGATTGATCACAGATTGGTAGCTGAACCACGTTGACTGTAGGATGCACCCTAGTAACAGATTGGTATTAGAAGCCACGCTGACCATAGGATGCAAGCCTAGGAGAAGCCATAGTTGGATCACAAATTGGTATCACCCCAAACCACCTTGACATAGGGTGAAGTCACAGATTGGTATCACCCTAAACCACATAGGACTCCCATTGAATAAGCCTTGAATAGGAGTTGTGTGCTGAACTTTTGTGATTATTGTTTGTGCTTAGTGTGAGTTGTGGGACGTCTCAAGCGTTGTCCATGTCCACACATAAATAGAGAGAGGTGTGAGATGACTCGGCACTTGTTCACATCCTCATATGGCTAATATATATAGTCTATCCACCTTGATGCATATAGTTAGGGGATACATCTAACCTTCTAACCTCTATTCTATTCCGTTCTCTCTCACAGATGGTGAGAGGAAACGCCGGCCGCCAAGGAACGAACGTCCGTGGCAACCAAGAGGATGGCCACGATGAAGTTCCTGTTAACTCCGGATCTGGTGAAAACAACCTGGAACGGTTGATGGCCATGCAGAATCAGATTATGCAAACCATGATCCAAACTTTGGGTTAGCTGCAGGCCAACAACAACAACCCCGTTCTGGCACCACCGCCACCACCACCGGCTCACAACCGATTGGGAGAATTCATGAGGACTCGACCACCCACTTTTGCTCAAGCTAATGACCCCATGGAGGCCGACGACTGGTTGAAGTCCATGGAGAAGAAGCTTGCCATAGTTCAGTGTGATGACCGAGAGAAAGTTCTCTTAGCATTGCACCAACTCATGGGAGCAGCCGCCGACTGGTGGGATGCCCTTTGTAACGCTCATGACAACCCAGAGAATATCACTTGGGCTGAGTTCAAGGAGAGCTTCCGCTCTCATTACATCCCTGCTGGAGTCATGATGCTCAAAAGACAGGAGTTCAAAGGTCTCCGCCATGGCAAGAAAAGTGTGAATGAGTACCTCAACAAGTTCATGCATCTATCATGATATGTCCCCGAAGATGTCAACTCGGACCAAAGGAAGCAGTACCTGTTCATGAGAGGGTTGAACAATGAGATCCAGGTTCAGCTCCTCAACAATGACTATGCTAACTTCCAGAAGCTGGTTGACAAGGCTATAGTGGTTGAGAGCAATATCCAAGAGATCGAGCAAGAGGGCAAAAGGAAGATGCCATACCATCCACAGGGGAGCAACGTACGCCCTCGGTACATGCCCCCAGCTGCACCGCAGTATGGACCGACCGCTCCTGCATACCGCACTAATCAGCCACCACAGCAACGACCCGTTGCACAAGCACCTCGTGTGCCTTTGCCTCCAGCGCCCCGACCCAACATGGACGCTCCTGTTCAAAACCTCCGCCGAACGTACCTGCTGTCGTGGGCAACAAGGCATGCTTTGCATGCGGAGAAACAGGACACTTCACAAGCCAGTGCCCGAGGAGAGGTCCTGAACAGCAAGGCGACGTGCCCAAGCAGAACCCACGACCGAATGGAGGAGCCAATCAAGGAAACCGTGGACAGCAGAACTACGCTCGCGGCAACGTGAACCATGTCTCTGCTGGGGAAGCGCAACAGGCTGAAGACGTCGTGATTGGTATGTTCCTTGCCAACTCCAACCCAGCCACCATCTTATTTGATTCCGGAGCATCGCATTCCTTCATATCATCCAAGTATGTTGCCAAGTATAATCTACCCATAGCACGCTTGAAATATACTATGTTGGTTAATTCTCCCGGTGGAGAGATGAGGACTAATATAGTATGTCCGAAAGTAAACCTTAAAATAAGGGGGGTAGACTTTCTTGACATCCTCATTGTCTTGGATTCCCAAGGGCTTGACATAATACTTGGAATGGATTGGTTAAGCAAGCACAACGGAGTAATCCAATGTGCTGAGAGGAGCGTGCAGTTGACAAACGAGCACGGAACCCGTATCGAGTTTGAGTCAGCCCAGCCAACAACCGAGAAGGCCACGTTGAACCACGTCGAAGGAGCAACATTGGACAGCATTCCGGTGGTTCAAGAACTCTCGGACGTGTTCCCGGAAGAACTCCCAGGTATGCCACCTGACCGGGACATTGAGTTTTTTATTGACTTGGTACCCGGAACTGCACCTATAGCAAAGAGACCATATAGGATGCCCGTCAACAAACTAGTGGAACTCAAGCAAATCCAGGAGCAGCTAGAGAAGGGTTTTATACGTCCAAGCTCGTCACCATGGGGAGCCCCTGTGCTCTTCATAGACAAAAAGGATGGAATCCAAAGGATGTGCGTGGACTATAGATCTCTCAATGAGGTGACGATCAAGAACAAGTACCCTCTGCCCCGTATAGAGGACCTGTTCGACCAAATGAAGGGAGCCCGAGTTTTCTTCAAGATTGATCTTCGGTCGGGATATTTCCAGCTGAAAATTAAGCCCTCCGACATACCCAAGACTGCCTTTCAGACACGGTATGGTTCGTATGAATATACCGTTATGCCTTTTGGGTTAACGAATGCACCCGCATACTTCATGTACCTCATGAACAAGGTCTTCATGGAGTACTTGGACAAGTCCGTCGTAGTTTTCATTGATGACATCATGGTGTATTCAAAAAGTGGGGAAGAACACGAAGAACACTTGAGATTGATATTGCAAAAGCTGCGAGAGCACCAATTGTATGCCAAGATCAGTAAATGTCAATTTTGGCTAAGGGAGATATCGTTCCTAGGCCACATCATCTCCGAGGAAGGAGTATCGGTTGATCTCGGAAAAGTGCGAGATGTTCTGAAGTGGAACCAACCGCAAAATGTGAGGGATGTTTGGAGTTTTCTTGGGATGGCTGGATACTACCGAAGGTTCATCAAGGACTTCTCCAAGATAGCAAAGCCTATGACGGAATTGCTAACGAAGGGAAAAGCCTTCCAATGGACACCAGGTGCCAACAAAGCTTTGAGGAGCTCAAGAAAAGGCTAACCACAGCACCGGTTTTGGTATTGCCGGATGTGAGCAAGAGCTTTGACATATATTGTGACGCATCAAGACAAGGGCTCGGATGCGTGCTCATGCAAGAAGGACAAGTGTTAGCCTATGCCTCACGACAATTAAAGAAGCACGAGCTTAATTACCCTACCCATGACCTGGAACTAGCAGCCGTGGTGCATGCATTAAAGATTTGGAGACATTATATCCTTGGCCACCAATGCGAGATCTATAGGGATCATAAAAGCCTCAAGTACATATTCACCCAAACGGATTTGAATTTGAGGCTACGTCAATGGTTGGAGATCATCAAGGATTATGATTGGTTTATCACCCTGGAAAGGCCAATGTAGTAGCCGATGCATTGAGCTGGAAGGGAGCATGTCACCAACTTACAGTTCGGGAGCTACCATCCAAACTACGAAGGGAGTTCGAAAGGTTACATCTCGGTTTCTTGAATGAGATGGAAGTGATGGAACTCCACTCTTCGTTGGAACAAGTGATAAGAGAAGGCCAAGCTACGGATGAGGAGATCAAGGAGATCAAGGAAAGGATCCAACAAGGCATCGAAAAGGACTTCAAGGAAGACGAGAAGGGTACGCTTTGGCTAGAAAAAAGGATTTGTGTGCCTAACGTGAAGCACATCCGCGACACGATATTAAAAGAGCACATGACTCACTTTATTCCATACATCCCAGAAGTACCAAGATGTACAAGGACCTGAAAACTTGTTATTGGTGGGATGGTATGAAAAGGGACATATCTGAATATGTTGCCCTATGCGACACATGCTAACGGGTGAAGGCCGAACATCAAAGACCCGTTGGACTGCTGCAACCCTTGAAGGTACCCGAGTGGAAGTGGGGAGATATCAGTATGGATTTCATCATCGGATTACCACGTACTCAGTCGGGTTGCGACTCCATCTGGGTTATCGTGGACCGATTGACGAAAACCGCCCATTTTCTTCCTGTAAAGATCAAGTACAGCGTTGCACAACTAGCCGAGCTGTACATGGAGCAAATCGTGTGCCGCCATGGAGTCCCGAAGAGGATAGTCTCAGATTGGAGTTCTCAGTTTACCTCTAGATTTTGGAGGAAGCTGCAGAAAGCTATGGGTACCCGACTAGATTTTAGCTCCGCCTACCACCCGCAAACCGATGGGCAAACCGAAAGGACAAACCAAATTTTGGAGGATATGTTGAGAGCTTGCGCCTTGAAACATGGGCGTAGTTGGTATAGGAGTTTACCGTACGCTGAATTCTCCTATAACAATAGCTATCAAGCTAGCTTGAAGATGTCGCCTTTTGAAGCATTGTACGGTAGACGGTGTAGAGCGCCGTTGTTTTGGAACGAGACAGGAGAGAACCAAGTGTTTGGACCCGAAGTGCTACAAGATGCTGAGAAGCAAGTCCAAACAGTATGGAAGAACTTGAAAGCTGCTCAGTCACGACAGAAAGGCTATGTGGACAATAGGCGAAGAAAGTTGACTTTTAGAGTAGGAGACTTCGTGTACCTTAAGGTATCGCCTATCCAAGGCCAATGACATTTCAACGTCAAAGGCAAGCTAGCACCTCGCTACATCGGACCATTTAAGATTTTGGACAAGCAAGGAGAAGTAGCCTATCAACTAGAGCTCCCAACGCACCTCTCCGACGTGCATGATGTGTTTCATGTATCCCAGCTTAAGAAGTGCTTGAGAGTACCAGAGGAGCAAGTACCAATGGAAGAGCTAGAACTTCAAGAGGATCTGACCTATGCAGAGCACCTTGTCCAAATTTTGGACGTAAAGGAAAGGGTCACAAGGAACAAGGTGATCTTTGGTGCAAGGTACAATGGAGTCATCACACGGAAGCAGAAGCTACATGGGAGCGTGAGGAAGATATCAAGACAGAGTTTCCTCATCTATTCTCTGCTAACAAATCTCGTGGGCAAGATTCAATTTAAGGGGGGTAGATTTGTGACACCCTCATTTTCGATTTCTGCATGCATTCATGTTTCATGTAGAAAACATTTTAAAATAAGTAGAAACAGAGAAAATATCAAAAAGATAGCCAAAAAAGAGCAAATTCCAGTTCACCGAGAGCGCTGTAGAAAATTTCCCGCGGCCCGCTGGCCACGTGGCGCGTTCGGAGCTCATCTCCGCAAAGGGGGAGAGGTCCGCCGCTAACTGGCTACGTGGCAGGCTCGGGGCTCGTCTCTGTGAAAAAGGGCGAGGTACGACCCCGTGGGACATGTGTTACCCCCAGGAGTTAACCTCTGCGGAGGAGCGAGGTCAGCCCCGCAGGACACGTGTCACCTTCGGAGCTATTCACTGCGGAAAAGAGAGGACCAGAGGCACGAGACACGTGTCGCTCTCGGAGCTTCACCTCCGAGAGGTCCGGCCCCGCTAGACACGTGTCGCTCTCAGAGCACACCTCCGAGAGGTCCGGTCCTATTGGACACGTGTCACCTCCGGAGATCACCTCTGGGAGGACCGACATTGTCGGACACATGTCACCTCCGGAGCTCACCTCCGGGAGGTCCGACACTACCGGACACGTGTCACCTACGGAGCTCATCTCCGGGAGGTCCGTCTCTGTTGGACACGTGTCAACCTCGGAGCTCGTATCTGAGCAGAAAAGAAGTCTGGCGCTGTTAGGACACGTGGCACATCTAGAGCTACCTCCGAAGAGAGGGGAGCTCCGGCACTGACACGTGGCACATTCAGAGCTACCTCCGAAGAGAGGGGAGGTCCATAACTGACACGTGGCGTTGCGGAGCTCGCCTCTGTTGAGAGGGGAGGTCCCGACCAACCAGACACGTGGCGCACGCGAAGCTCATCTCTGGAGAGAGGGGAGGTCCCACCCGCCAGCACGCGTGGCGCACGCGGAGCTCACCTCTAAGTAAGAGGGAGGTCTCGCCCGCCTGACACGCGGCACAACTAGAGCCCGCCTTTGCGGAAAGGGGAAGCCCAGGCCTCCGAAGGACACGTGGTGCCTCCGGAGCTTATCCCTGTGGAAGGACACGATTCTGAAGCGGTTTTTATCCCATGCACGAGTGCCCGACACGGAGGAAACCGACACAAACTCTTCTACGTTGATACTGCAACCAAATCAACTAAAGATAAGTTGTTAAGATCCAAAAACAATTTGAAGAGGACTCTTATTCGAATTCCGATCAGAAGAGGATTCTTCGTTTCCTCTTATAAATAGAACCAAAAACCTTTGGCCGCAACCATGAACTTCTTTTCCACCTCACGAGAGTCGTGGACTTGGAGCCCTAGCCCCCAACTCGCCGAGCTAAACCCCTTCGCCGGAGTTCAGTCGCTAGAGATCGCCGGAAGAGAGCCCTGACGATCTGTATTGCTAGGAGAAGGACCCCGAGACCAAGAAGAACATAAGGTAGGTCTCCAATACCACCTTATGACATCATCGCGTTTTCTTTGCATCTGTTCTTCGATCCCTTCGAACAGAAGCTTTTTCGTGGACAGATCACGTGTTGATCTGTTTGATCTAAAGTCAAGATCATCGCCACGTCCATATTTGATCCCTACACCTTTGTTCATTTTAAAACATGCAAGCCATGCAAGAACACGTACAAACTAAACTGCATCATAGGATTAACATGCCTACAAACTAAACTGCATCATAGGATTAACATGCATGTGCATCATTGCATCTTAAAGTAGAGTTTGTGCATGATGATTGATTGCTGTGAATCTTGTATGTGCGTGATCGCGTATAGAAGGACAAGCTCAGGGAGCTACCTACGACGGACTACAATAGCAGGAATTTGAGCAACAGGAACTGCAAGAACAAGGCAAGTGCCCCTTGACCATATTGATCCCATATTTTGGAGAACTGTTTTGTTTGCGAAAAGGTGTGTGTGCTGAGTCAAAATGATGGGAAACCCTTTCATAGGAGTTTAATAGTTTTGTTAGCCACCCTTGTCACCGGGAAAGTTAATAAGTCGGGTATGGTTTTTTCTTTTATGCTTCGCTGAGTCCATTGGATACGGGAGATGAGATAGATGTGTCTAGCTAATTGCTATGAATAATGAGAAACTGATGTTGATAATGGACATGAATCGGAGGGAGATCTAGGCAAGCTTGGTTTTGTGGAAGTGGTAGCATGAGATGGTGGTTACTTGCCGTAGATCTAAGGACCGGTTCTTGCGAGAACATGTCAGGATAACAGTGCCACCACAAGGCCAAGTATGGATGCAGCTTAGCTGAGTAATTAGGTAAGTTGATAGATTGTTATGGACCGTGGAAGGCACGGGGAATGGGAGTCGAGTGAGAACTGCCCTGGGAACTGCATGGCACAAGAGGGGGCCCGTGGGTGGGAGAATTGGAGATTCTAGCCTGCTGGTGAAACCTTAGTGAGTCCATACATCTAGTAGCCCCTTTGTAAAGGCTATTTTGTGATCTCTTGGCCATACACCGACGGTTGTGTACTGGTATAATGGAGGTTCTGCAGTCGCCGACGGGTGACGGATTCACAAACTTGTGGGTAAAGAGGTGCAAACTCTGCAGAGTCTTAAAACTATCATGATAGTCGAGCTTACAGTCACGAGCGCCTGGCCAACTTCCATGATTAGTTGGGATGGTTTTGGATGGTTTGGTTTTGGTTATGGTTTGGTCTTTGGATTTGGTTTTGGGACTGTTGAGTCCGGGTGATGAAATTGGTTGCTTGACTGTTGAGTCATGTCAATGAGATTGGGTCTCGGAATGAGACGGAAATTGATTATGAGAAGAATTGGTAGTGAATACGAGATGGTATTCATGAGATGGTAGTGAATACGAGATGGTATTCATGAGCAAAGTTGAGAAAAATTAATGTCGGGCTGAGACATGGAAAGGGATGAATCGTAATGGAGGTATGTTAATGTTTAAATACATGTTGGGATTACATTCACTTAAAGCTAAGTTGCTATTTTTATCATGTCTGTGAAATAAATTTTGCTTTCTGCAATGAGCCTTTTTATATCTTCCTTGCTTTGAGCTACATATCATATTTCCCCGCACTTGCTGAGTACATCATGTACTCAAACTTGCATTATTACTTCATCATCAGCAACAGGAGAGGAGTACTATGAAGACCAAATGGAGCCTTAGGCGTGTAATCTGTCATCAACCTTGCCTGTGGAGTAGGAGATGGAGCCGCTGCTGCTGCTTAGATTTCTTCCGCCCTAGTTAGAAGACTTCCGCTGCTAGAATAAAGACTTCCGCTGCTAGATTAAGACTTCCGCTGCTAGCATGAGTTTTGAGACTCATGAGACTTTGTAATAAAACCCTGTTCATTCGTGGTATTATATTCTGAATTCAGTTTGTGGATGATATGTGTATGTGTGATAAACATCCTTGGCACACATATGCATCAGTTCTAAGTTCTGTGTTCTACAGAATCGAGGGCATCACACTGACCAAGGAGGGAGCTGGACCTCCGGTACCAAGTGCACTGAATTACCCAAGCCCCGTATACCGGCCCAGGACTGTAAGCCAAATAAGACTATGAGACAGGGAAGGGAGGACCTCTGAGCAGAACTATCGTTTCCCTACTCATGTGTAGGACCTACTGAGAGGCCTCCCGGGCCTCCGGCGTCGGAGCTCCAACACTGGCGTGCTCCGGACGGTCAAGGGGCCCTGGCCTTGGCTCCCCCGTAGGAATGTGGTAGGTGTGCCCAACGCATTGGCCACACCTACCAGGGGGCCACTACATGGACTACAAAAGGGAAGGCTGGAGCACCCGGTTGTATTAAAGTCCCAAGACTTCTCAAGACCAGAGCTCCAGACTCCAACTCAAGATCCCGTGGGTCCTTATGAGAACAAGGGCCCAAGGGAGGTGTCTGTGCTAAAAAAGCTTCGAGATCGGTGGAGACCTCCCGGGGTCCTTACGGAGCTAAGGGCTCGGGCAGGGCAAGCCAAGAAAAGAAGCAAAAAGCACAGGCACATAAATCAACAAGTTTATTCATTGAAGAGCCCCATGAGCTGGTCTACACACAAAATACAAAAGCCCTCCAGCTACAAGGGCAAGCGTCTAAGAGTCTCCGGCCTCCCGTGGAACCGAGACGCGACGAGGGGGGCGACATCTCCGACTCCGGCCCTAGCGATCTCCTCCCGCTCGGTGACGGGGCCCCGTACCACCGGCTCTAGAGAGATGGAGGAGTCCAAGCTCCGGAATCATGTAAGCACGTGCGCGGCGACCTCCTTCGCCAAGCCCCTCCCCTTGACCTCGAGCTCGTCGCCGATCACAGCTTCCAGCCTCTCCAGCTTGGCGTCGATGGACTCGAGTGCCGGGAGCGCATGTGCCATCTCTTGCGCAGGTGCCCCCGTCCTCACGGGACTGAAGCCGAGAGGCACTAGAGCAGACTCCGCCTGGACAACGAAGTCCCAGACTCTCTAGGCCTTGACGGTCCGCGAAGCCTGAAGCTGCTCCACCTCCTGACGAGCCGCCAGCAGGGCGCCAAGTCCTTCCTTGGTGAACCTCCTCTCCTTGGCCGCCAGGTCATTCTCCCAGAGCTTGAGGTCTCGGGTAACGCTCTCCAATTCCGACACCCGGAAGTAAGCAGCGAGCTCCCTGTTCCGCACCGTCTGGCGGTCCTTGGCGACCTGCTCCTCCATTTCGGCCAAGGCTGCCTCCCAGAGTTCCAGATCCCCGGCCCTGGCCCTCATGTCGCCTTCTCCCGCCTGCAGCTGTTTTGGCGACCTCCTTCTCCTTGTCCGCCATGGCGCACTCCCGCTCCGCAACGGCACACTCGCGCCGAACAAGCTGCAACCGGATATCCTCGTTGGCGATGATGTGGGCCTGAACACCGTCATAGGCCTCGCGGGCCTCCTGCATGATCTTCCGGGTCTCGGTGTCCAGGCGGTCGATGGCGTTCTTCTGCACAATGAGGAGTTTCTCCTCAGCGTTGAGCCTCGTCCTCTTAGCGTCGAGCTCCTCCTCGACCTCCCTGGTCCACAGCTTCAAGAGCCGCTCCAAGCCGTGGAGGCGGTCCCTCTCGTCCGCCAAGTTCTCCCGCTCGCGCTCGAGCGCAGCCTGAACCTGCCGGACACTGGACCTGGCAAGTTCCATGGCGTCCGTCAGGGACAGTGGAGCAGCAGAGGCCAAAGCTGCGCCGTGAACCTCCTCCATGGCATTGTCATCCAACGGAGGAGACGCCGGCGCCACAAAATCCGGGGGAGCCACGACGATGCGCCGATGAGGAGAAGACGGCTCTGAGGCAGGGCTAGTCCCGATGCGCTCCTGTTCACCGCCCACCTGGGGACCCGCGTCAGCTCCTCCTGCATCAACACCCAAAGGCTGGTCGCCGCCAGCCTGCTCCGCTGAGTCCTCACCAGCAGCCAGCTCCTGAGCTGGCGAAGGGGGAGGAACAGGAGCCACCGTCGTCGCAGAGGCCGGTCCTGCCGGGCCAGAAGGAGAAGAGGACTGGACTTGCACGGGGGCCGGTGAAGCTGCCGTGGTGTCTGGACGCTGCGGAGGGACAGACGCGTCACCATCAGCCGGCGGGACCCTATAAGCACAGGGAACACTCAAGACAAGAATAAAAGAAGAGCTGGAGTACGCAAGTACTAAGACTTGATAAGTACAACCTACCGAGGGGCACGGACATTCCAGCGGGCATGAAGCCCTGGCTTGCGAGGCGGGTCAAGGCCGCCAGAGCCTGCCATCGCCGACGGGGCCTGCGCCGAAGGCACCTGGACTGGCAGAACAGGGGGCGCACCCGGAGCCCCCCTGGGAGCTGGAGCAGTGGAGCTCCCGCCGGCGGCACCGCCGGCACCGCTCGAAGTGCCAGTCCCTAAAGCATCTGAAGGCCGGGGCGCCTGTGTCCCGGCTGTGCCTCCGGCCGACTCCCACCAGTAACTCCGTCGGCACCACTCGCCATGCCACCCGCCAGAGAGCTTGAAGGCTGGGGGGCCTGTACCCCCGGCTGGGTTCCCAAATGTCCATTGCCAGCAGCTCCGCTGGCACCGCTCGACACGCCGGCTGACGAAACATTTGAAGGCCGGGGCGCCTGCGCCCCCGGTTGAGTCCCGGCTGCGCTCCCTCCGGCACCGCCGCTTGCCGAGCCTGCAGAAGGGACATTCGATGACCGGGGCACCTGA
Source organism: Neostapfia colusana (assembly GCA_030760725.1). Lineage (NCBI taxonomy): Eukaryota > Viridiplantae > Streptophyta > Magnoliopsida > Poales > Poaceae > Neostapfia > Neostapfia colusana. The sequence continues at coordinate 113,095,663 of JASWHV010000007.1, forward strand.
GTCACTGGCTGAGCCCCAGACACTGCGATACCGGTGTCCCTCCTCGGAGCTCCACCTGTGGAAGGAGTGTTGGTTGCCCGGGACTCCTCCAACCGCCGCTGAACGCAGGGAGTTCCGTCGGCACGGAAGACCCGAGGTCTCTTTGGGTCCCTGCCTGACAGACCGGTGCCTCCTGATGAAAAGCGCGAGGACACTCCGGTCCCCTGACTCGGCGCGAACGATGCCCTAGGCAGAGAACGGGAGCGCTTCCTCGTCGGCGGGCTGGAGGCCGGCACCATGCCCTTCCCCTTATCAACAGTTGGCACCCTGTCGCTCCTCGGCGTGGGTTGGGCGTCGGCCGACGCCTCGCGCTGCGCTCTGGAGCTGTAAACCTCAGTGATCGAGATCCCCCGGGAAGCATCACCAATCTGGCGCACGGCGACGCCGATATCGTCCAAGGTTGGCATCTCCCGGAGCAGCCTCGACCTCAGTGTTGGCTCCACGAAGAGGGGGAGGCAGGGAGCAGGAATTGATAGAGAGCGGTCGTCGAGGATGTCGCTGCTTACCCTCATCACCATCCCCTTCAGCACCTTGACGGATGGGTCGGAGTCTATGCCCGTCTCCAGCCTGGTGCAGTCATGCATGCCGGTGTAGTACCACGCCGGGCAGTTGCGCTGCTGCAGAGGCGCAAGGCGGCGTGACAAGAAGTCCGCCAACACCATCAGGGACGTCAGCCCCTGCTCCGCCAGGAACTGGACCGCTCCAGGACTGGCGTGTACTCCGGCTCCAGCTCCGGACACTCCTCCCAGAAGCGGCGCCGGGTGGATGGGGCCTTGGTCGGCAGCTGAAGACGATCGTGCTCATCAGTCTTCACGATCACCCAGTCGTCCCTCCAATTCTCCCACCTCGAGGCACTGAAGGGTTGAAGGTACTTGGAGACCTTCGGATCCTTGTTGCGGTGCTGGAAGTAGTATGCTCCCAGCTGGTTCTTTGAGCCGTGCCCGGTCGCCCGCAACAAGAAGAAGTGACGAAAGAGTGTCACCGAGGTGCGGACTCCCACGAACATCTCGCAGAGGTGCACGAAGACAGCAGCCAGAGCGAAAGAGTTCGGGGAAAGGTGGTGGATCTGGAGACCATAAGTCTCAAGGAGAGTCACGAAGAAGGAAGAGATCGGTGGGACAAACCTGGCCAAGGCGTAGGCGAGAAAGAGGACAGTCTCTCCTCTCCCCAGACGCAGGGGAGGAGATCCCCGCCGAAGACAAAGCTTCTGCTCCTCGGAGTGCCATCCAAGGAGCCTGCGCACTGGCCCAAGGTCCCTTGTCCGGGCGATGCGTGGCGAGGGTAGGTTGGAAGCCATCGGAGGCGAAGGAGCAGGAACTTGGAAAGCAAAGGAGGCTTGGGCGCACGAAAGAACAAGGAAGGCTCAGGCGTGGGGAGATCTGCGAAGGGAAGCCTATGATGCAGAAGGGGTTCCCTTTAAAACCTCCCAGAGGCAATTCGAAACGCCTCGCATGCGCCGGTCGGGGCGGACGCCCCAGGTCCAAGCACCAGCGACAATGACAAGAGGGCCCAAGCCGTCCTGCGGAAGAAGTGGACCAAGAAGTCAGCCCCTCAAGCGGACAAACCGGAGGTTCCTGACAAGGTGCTGTGACGTGCAGTAATAGCAGCGTTGGGAACCGCCGCGGTTAAAGCAACTATAAAGCACAGGTCACATCCCCACGACCCTCCTCCCAGAATTAAATGTGTGGCCACGCGTCAGGGGGGTGCTGTCCCGGTGACTGCCACGCACGACGGCGCTTGCCATTAAAGGGGAGTATGCATGGGCCCGCGTGATTGGGTCGTGCTGCTCTTGCAACGGCCTAAAGGAGTTTCCAAGAAAGTGGGCGGGGTAAAAAAATGAGAAGGCCCCATCCGCGGGATCGTTATATCCCCCGAGGTGGGCCCGGGGGCCACTGTCGGTACCCTCAGTACCGGGTACCCCAGCCCACAGGAGAAAAACCGCCTAAGTACCTCGCCCCCTCCGCAGGGGTATGCTCCGAGAGCGCCACGTGTCCAGCAGGGCTGGGAATCCCCTCTCCTCAGAGGTGAGCCCCGGGCCTGCCACATGGCCAGCAGTGTCGGACCTCACCCCCTCCGCAGGGGTGAGCTCCGAGGGCGCCACGTGTCCAGCAGGGCCGAGCCTCCCCTCTCCTCAGAGGTGAGCCCCGGGCCTGCCACGTGGCCAGCAGTGCCGAACCTCGCCCCCTCCGCAGGGGTGAGCTCCCAGGGCGCCACGTGTCCAGCAGGACCGGGCCTCCCCTCTCCTCAGTGGCGAGCCCCGGGCCTGCCATGTGGCCAGCAGTGCCGAACCTCACCCCCTCCGCAGGGGTGAGTTCCGAAGGCGCCACGTGTCCAGCGGGGCCAGGCCTCCCCTCTCCTCAGAGGTGAGCCCCGGCTCTGCCACGTGGCCAGCAAGGCCAGACCTCGCCCCCTCCGCAGGGGTGAGCTCTGAAGGCGCCATGTGTCCAGCAGGGCCGAGCCTCCACTCTCCTCAGAGGTGAGCCCTGGGCCTGCCACGTCGCCAGCAGTGCTGGACCTCACCCCCCCCCCCCCCCCCCCGCAGGGGTGTGAGCTCTGAAGGCGCCACGTGCCGTGCTGCCCACCCCGGCTCGGTAGGCAGCAGGAGTAAAGGCACGCCATGCCCTGTCCGATCAAGGCATTCAAGACCCGTGCCTTCCCAAGACGCGGGGACGCGGCGCACACCCCTGTCAGGTGGCACTGTGACCAGTCGTGTCACAGTTAAGACAAGCACGCCATGTCAGAAGCTATTGACCGATAGATGCAGCGACAAGACATTCCCTGCCGTCATCAACCACTACGCCTAGCTTGCGGCACGGGCAGGATGGCGACTAAGAAGCCATTGCCAGAGACAACTACCAACATTCACTGCAAGATATGGTAGATGGCAGGAAATCTCCCCGGGGCCACCTGTTCGGGCCTCGGGGCTCACCTTGTAAGCCGCCCGAGCCTTGAAGTATAAAAGACTCGTGTTGGCAATGTTGCAAAGGGTTGGTTTCCTCTAGCGCCTAGGGCAACTCAGTTCATCCATATCACCAAGATTAGAACTCCGGTTCTAAGCTCCGAGCAATACAACTCCCGTGGACGTAGGGTGTTACGCTCCGGCGGCCCGAACCACGTAAAAAATCCTTGTGTCAATCCTCTCACAACCAACATGACCTCCAGAGAGAACTAGTGCCTCCAAAAAAGAACCTCTGCAGGTTGCTCCTGAAGCAGGCCCGGGGAAAGTGTCGACGGCACACTTCGACAAAGCTATTTGTCGATGTAACGAGCATTACTTTGCTGATTGGTGGGTCAAGACAATTCGAATAATCAAGAAAAGACTAAGAAAGAATTAGACCCTCTTATTATTCTTAAGGCATGGCTGCAATGAAAACACCATAATGCATGTGTTTTTCATGGAGCAACACCAACCCACTAAGTGAGAAAGGCTCATTCGAGACACGCCCGCACCAAGAACGAAGACGAGTAGACCGCGCATCTCTGTCATCACGTCTCGCATTATAGAGTCATCGGACACTACTACAAAAACTATTATCACAGGCGCCTCGTTTTTCAGACCCAGGCGGTGCGTATAAATATGCGCTTGTGATGTCGAATGATTTAATAGCTGCCTGTGATGAATAAACATCACAGATGGCTCACAACGGCAAACCGCCTGTGTAAACATATCAATTTTCACCGGCGGACCGTGGAGTAGGAGCCTCCTGTATGGGCCATTAATACCGGTGGCTTAAGTGACTGGAAGTAGGAGTCGCCTGCAATATTGGCCATTAATACCGAGGGTAACGAGCCTTTGAATTCAATTCAAAGCCGCATTAATACTGGCAGCTGAAACGATTGGGAGTAGGGTGCCGCCTGCAATATTGGCCATTAATACCGATGGGATCGATCAACCAATTTGAAGCCACCAAACGTCGCGGCCCGGTATACATCAACCACATTTGGCATGAAACAAAAAGACAACAAACAATTCGATAATCGATAACAAACATTCATCGTAAACACACATTCATTAAAAATTAAATTTTTACAAACAATAAAGAAAACAGCAAACGATCCCTAGTCCACCGGTGGTGAAATCCCACACTTGTCGGCGATCGCCTCCACCAACTTCCTGGTGCCTTCCACCCCAAGCACCTCACTGACCGTCTCCCGCATCGCGTCAAGATGACCAGCCACTGCGCTTAACCCGAGGAGGTAGTGGGCTATGGTGCCCATTCCAGTAAATTTTGGGAGGCGATCAAGACCCAGAAAAACCATGGCATCAGATGTACTGTTAAATACATCCTTCGCCATCTGCCGGCGCAACAGTGATAGGTCGTCGTCGTCCGCCTATGCCCTGAGGGCAACCAAACTCGGCTCTAGGAAAGCGACTTTCCTAAGCAGGTGGACTCTCTCTTCCACCCAGGAAGGCGGCGGAGGTGTGGTTTGAGACGGGGACGGAGGCGCGGTTGGAGCCGGGAACAGAGGTGCGGTTGGAGCCGGGGATGGAAGCACCGCGAGTGGAGAGCATGGTCGGGAGCGCTTTGTCGGTGGTGCCATTGAGACTAGGGATACGGTGCAGTGAGGAAGACAAAAACTAGAGTGAAGAGGAAGACTGTGATGGTGGTGCAAACTGTAGAGAAGGGGAAAGTGCAAGTTATAATGGCGTGGAGAAGAAGAGGTCATATCACTTCGAATTCTGCGTGCGAATGGCAACGACCGCACGATACAGGCAGACCGTAGAGTAGGAGCCGCTTGCAATATTGGCCATTAATACAGGCGGCTGAAACAACCGGGCGTGCACGCCTTACCTTTCCGGTTACCGCGTGCGCGAAGGGAACACACCACACGCGCAGTATACATGTGTCCTTAGAGTTACACGGGTATATAACAGTTGTCTGGGTTATGATATGTTGATTTCATAATCATGTTGAATGGTTGCCCTCCGTTATTAAATTGTTGTAGTTCTGAAAAAATAATTTAATTTTGAACTAGATTTGTTGTCCTCTAGAGGTGTATATGCAACTGTCATTGGGGTATTTTGTTCCTGTGGGTATAGTTTGCCGTTTTTGACGTACTTTAATATGGCTTCAAGCATGTCCTCGTGCTTGGTTTCAACACTTTACTTATGTGGTTAGTGCTCATGATCGTGTCCTTTTTGTTAATACTTCTTCTCATTGTTGGACTCTTCTCCTTTGACAATGATGGATGATATGATCATCAAAGGAGATGATTCTCAGTAATAGCCTTTTTGAAGGTGCTTCTCAATCAGTGGTTTCTTATATATGATATTGGCCCTCTCTGTTTGATACCGGGCATGTGCGCCTTACCTTTTCGGTTACCGCACGCACAAGGGGAACGCGCCACACGCGCAGTACATGTGTACTTAGAGTTACACGGGCGGATAATCTTACGTTACAAACCGCCTATGATAAACATTCTTTACAGGCGGACAGCCATAGATAAACAACTGTCTGCGATAAAGATTCTTCATAGGCGGATACTATTTACATTACAAAGCGCCTGTGATAAAGATTCTTCACAGGTGGCTAGTCATAGGTATAGAACCGCTACGAAAATTGTAGCAACCAGAGGAAAAACAGAGCTCACATGTACACATAGAGATGAACCAGCACTCAGCCGGTCATGGCTTCAAGCGCAGTGTATTTCATAGTATGAATTTTGTTAATTTTTTAAAGCATTTCAACATGTCAAAATTCAAATATTAAAAGAAGAAATTTGTCAAATTAAAATATTAAAGCTTCATTACAATATTACAAATATATAGAATATATGTCATACATCTTTTCCAGCGTTGACATCTTCTCGCATATAGGGTTTCAAATCCTTTTAAATGCTTCTTTCTACGTGCTTGATGTTGTCTGGATCGGTGAAAAGGTACATATCTTCATATTGATTATATTCCTCTTCATTATCTCGCACTTTCTCAACCCCAACAATATTTTGCTTTCCAGAAACAACCACGTGCATCATCTCAGTTCCTGTATCCTATACATAAAAAACTTGTGCAACACGACTGGCGAGAACCCACGGATCATCTTTATAACCCACTTTGTTCAAGTCTACCAGTGTCAGCCCGTAGTTGTCCACTTTCACACCATCAGGATGTTTGACCCATTGGCACTTAAACACGGGCATTTGCATTCTTTCGCCATAATCGAGTTCCCATATTTCCTCTATGAACCCAAAGTATGTGGTCTTCTGCCCTTGTGGATCATAAGACTCTATACGAACACCACTATTTTGTGCAACACTCTTACCATCTTTTTCCTTAGTGTAAAATGTGTAACCATTGATGTCATTTGCTTGCCATGACGTCACCAAAGCAGATGGGCCAGAAGCTAACTTTTTCATTGTTGCCTCTTCATCAGAGTCTCCGTATGGTATATTTTTGTCCATTAACCATTCAGTGGAACATATTTTGTGCTCTTTCATGATCCAGTCCTCTGTGCGGCCTTGGTTTTTTCTGCGAAGCTCAAATTCGTCCTCCTCGATGTACGATTCAGCTATTGCGAGCTGTTGTAGTACACCAAAATGTGCATAGTGTACTAATTTGTAATCCTGAATGATAAAAGTTTTCTTACCCACTTTGCCTCTCCCACATAGTATACCCTCATGTACTGATATAGGCACACCTATCGGCTTTCCATCTTTGATGTAACCAGGGCAACCCTCAATCACTTCTTCAGTAGTGTATCCTTCCATAATTGAACCCTCTGGATGAGCACGGTTTCACACATAACCCTTTAATACTCCTAAATATCTCTCCAACGGAAACATATGATGTAAATATAGTGGCCCCAATGCTTTTATCTGATCAACAAGATGTATGATTAGGTGTACCTGCATATCGAAAAAAGGTGGTGGGAAACACATCTCAAGCTTGCACATAGTCTCGACGATGTACGTTTTCAAATAGTCTAAGTCTTCCCAGGCTATCAACTTTTATGATACTGCATTGAAGAAGTAACACAAACGTGTGATGACAACTTTTACATGCTCAGTTTTGATGACCCTTATTGCAATGGCAAGGAACATTGTCATCATCATGTGACAGTCGTGAGAATTATAGCCAAATAAAGACAAGTCTTTCATCGAGACTAGTTTGCGGATATTGGATGAGAAACTCGTGGGAACTCTGATCCTACGCAAGCATTCGCAAATTGTCTGTTTCTCGTGTAGTGTCAAGTTGTAGCTAGCTGGGGGAAGGTAATGCTTCCCGTTGGCCTTTTCTACCGGGTGAAGCTCTGGTCTCATATCAAGATTTACTAGGTCCGTACGTGATTTTAATCCGTCCTTTGTTTCCCTCGGCATGTCCAGCAAGGTTCCAATGATGTTGTCAAATACATTCTTTGTACCATGCATCAAATCAATACTATGGCAAATTTCCAGGTTCTTCCAGTACGGAAGATACTTGAAAAAAATCGATTGTTTCTTGAAAGCCATGTCATTTGTATCACCCGAAGATGTAGTTTTCTTTCTCTTTGCTCCTTTACATTTTTCGCCCTTACCGAAAGCAACCTGGATGTTCTTGACCATTTCGAACACGAGTTTTCCACTGTAAGGTTTTGGTGCAATATCTTTTTTGATTGTGTTATAAAATTGTTGTTTCATCTTCCTGTACTTGTGTGTATCTATCAAGAACCGCCGGTGTCTCATGTACACCGTCTTTCTGGATGAAGTGAGGTACAAAAATCCAGTTCCATCCACGCACCTTACACAACCTTTCTTCCCTTTCATTTGTCCTGATAATGTAAACAGTCCGGGATAATCATGCACGGTAACGAATATCATTGCTCTTAGCGTGAAAACACCCGCTTGTACTCATCCCATGCTCGTACCCCTTCATTCAACAGTTTTGCCATATCTTCTATTAGAGGTTCCAAGAACACATCAATTTCGATGTCGGGTTGTTTTGGACCTTGTATAAGAATAGATAACAAAATATATTTCCTTTTGTGACACAACCACGTCGGTAGGTTGTACATCGTTAAGACCACGGGCCATGTGCTATGTATGCTCCTTTTGCACCAAACGGATTCATTCCGTCCGTACCCAAGGCAAACCTTACTTTTATGATTTCCTTTGCAAACTCAGGATACTGAATATCAAAATTTTTCCACTGGGTTGCATCACCAAGGTGTCGAATATGTTTTTCATTCTTCCTGTGCAGCTCTTAATGCCAACGCATAAGTTTAGCCTCCCTAGGGTTTGAGAACAAACGCTTCAAGCGATCGATTACTGGAAGGTACCACATCACCAAGGCAGGAATTTTTCTCTTATTCTTCCCACCTGCATCGTCAGAAGTATCGTCATCGTCACCTTCAAGGCCAATAATATTCTTCTTATTCTTCAGGGTCTTATTCATGTTGGTAACATACTGGTGATTGCAGTCCTACTTGTATCTACTGACACCGCAGATGGGGCATCTAGTTGCGAGCTCATGCTCTTTGCGATACAGAATATAATGGTTCACACAAGCGCGTATTTTTGTCACACCTAGTGACATCGAGCACAGAAGTTTCTTCGCTATATAAGTGTGACACCCAGTTCCAAAAATAGAACCAAGTGAATGCATATGTGTGCCCAGGATGTTCATCATATATACACATGTAATCCATAAACAGAATTCAGAATATAACCACGAATAAATAGTGTTTAAGTACTTTATTACAATGACTCAATGTCCCACTCATGAATATCTAACTTATTCTTGCAGCGGAAGACTCTAAACGACAGCGGAAAATGGCTAAGACAGCAGGCTCCAACTTCAACTCCACAGGCATGTTGACGGTAGTGCGCATGCCTAGTGCTCCACATGTTCCTCGAAATATTCTTCTCCTGTAGCTGATGTATATGTGGTAATGCAAGGGTGAGTACATGTCGTACTGAGCAACTGCGGGAAAAGTATGACATATAGCTTACAACAAGGTAGGAAATAAAAAGGCTCATTGCAGCAAGCAAATTTTATTTCACAAACATGGTAAAAACAGCAACTATTTCTAGGTGAAATTTATCCCATCTAATCAAGTAAATCAGCAACATTCTCTCATCATAATTCACCATTTATCAAGTCTCAACCAGCCATTAATCTTTCTCAAGTTCATCTCATACTCATAAATATTCATAATCATCTCATATTCATATAACCAAAACCAAACTCATTTTCATGACTCAAAACAGTCCCAAAACCAATCCCAATGACCATACCAGAACCATACCGAATAACCATCCCAAGTTTTTGCCTCTAATCATGGAAGTGGGCCAGGTGTTTGTGACCGGAAGCACGGCTATCATGATAGTTTTACACTATGCAGAGGTGACACCATTTTACCCACAAGTTCGTGATTTCTTCACCCGTCGGCGACTAAAGAAAACCTTCATCATACCAGTACACAACCGCCGGTGTATGGCCAAGAGATCACAAAATAGCCTTTACAAAGGGGCTGCTAGGATGTACGGACCCACTGAGGTTTCACCGGCAGGCTCGAATCTCCATTCGCCCACCCACGGGCCCCCTCTTGTGCCATGCAATTCCCAGGGCAGTCCCTCTTGACTCCCATTCCTCGCGCCATCCAACGGTCCACAACAAGCCTAACTAGTCAGCTAAGCCGCACCCATATTTGGCCTTGTGGTAACACTGTTTTCCTGGCATGTGCTCGCATGAACCGGTCCTTAGATCTACGGCAAGTATACCACCATCTCATTCAGAAACAACCACGAACCAAGCTTGCCTAGATCACCCCGATTCCATGCTCATTAACATCATTAAGTTCTCATCATCATTATTCATATGAGTGTAGTACCTAACCATGTTTTAATTTAGCTTCCCCTATCCCGTAATTTAAGCGAAGCAAAAAGGAAAAACGACCATAACCGACTCATCGACTTTCCCGGTGACAAGGATGGTTAACAAAACTAGTAAACTCCTATAAAAAAGGTGTCCCATCAAGTTGACTCAAGCATACGGGTTTTCTCAAGCAAAACAGTTTCGAAAACATGGCATCAATATGGTCAAGGGGCACTTGCCTTGCTCCTGTGGTTCAAGTTGCTCAAGCGTGTTCTATGGTGCAATTCCTATGGTGCAGCTTTATATAAACCAGTTTGTGCGTGTTCTTGCATGTTTTAGTAGGCTTTCATGGGGTTTTATGGTAATCAAGGTTGCTGGGATCAATCGTGGACGTGATGATCTTGACACAAGATGTAGATCAATTCCACCGTAGAAAATTGACCAAAACATGGTCTGTTCACATGCAGAAACTTCTTGTAACACCCCAAAATGTGTCAAAATATGAATTCAAAGTTTTTGGATGTAATGCATGTGGAGAAGAATTCAAACTCAAACTGGAATTCAAATTGGAATCAAAAACAGAAATGAAAAAGGAAAAAGAAAAAGGAAAACGTCCAATGGGCCGAAACCCACCAAACCGGCCCAGCAGCCCGCAACCCTTTTCCCCTCTCTTCCTCTCACTGTCACGCGGGGCCCGGCTGTCAGCTTCGTCCCCTTCAACCGCCGCCCCTGTCTTCCCGTGCCGATCGCGCCCCCACTTCCGAAACCACCGCAGGCACCCACGATCTTCGGCCCACTCGGTTCCAGCACGACGCCAACTGACCCCCGCCACCTCCTTGTCCATTTAAACGCCAAAGAAACTCCCCATTCCTCCCCGCCCGCTCAGCTTTCTTCTCCGGTGAGAACCGAAGTCCACACCGCCGTTTCCTCTGAATTCCTCCTGATTCCGCCGATCTAACGAGCGTGTCTTGTTCCACCGCTGTGGGGGAGGCTTGCAGGTGAAAGGAACGCCGCGTGTTGCGCTCTAACCGCTGCTGCGACGAGCACCGAGAGCCATTGCCGGACTTCGTCGCCGCCGACCAACTTCCAGGGCCTCCAAGCTCAAGAAAACCCTCGAGGTGAGGCCCCCTAACCCTCCTCTACCGAGTTATGCAAAGAAATGCAAGGTTCCGCGTAGATAGGCGCAAACCAGAGGCTTCGCCGGCGAGATCGCCCCCCCCCTGCCGCCGCGCGCGCGTGCTGGCTCCGGCCAGGGCGACGTGGCCCTCTGTGGCCCGTCCAATTTAAATCAGGCGGCCGCAATTAAACCTCCCCCGTACCCCTTCACGTTATAATCTCGGCCCTCCATTTTAAATCCAACGGCCCACATCAGCCCTGCAGTATAAACCCCGGGAAACATACGCTCTACCCCCTGGGGTTGTGGGAAAAGAAGAGCTAGCCCCAGGAATCTTCTGATCTAGCCCCTGGACCCTCTGGAATTTATGCAAATGCGTTTAAAATTCAGTTTTAACCCCTGGGTGAATTGAAAATTAGGAAAATATCTCTGTTTTGCATAGTTAGACCCCTGAAAATTTAGGAAATAAGGTTTTGGACTTTATAGTGGGGTAAATTTGCACTTCAGTCCATGCAGAGCCTCTAATTAAGAAATTTGAACATAGGAATGGGATTTAAATTCAAATGGTGATGCAAATACATGTGCAAATACAATTTAAATTTTTCTAGCACTTGGAAAACATTTAGAATGATTTGAGAACTGATTTTAGGCTGCAAAGGAAATCTGAAAAGGGGCAATTAAATTCTGTTTTGCTGAAAAACTCATTTTTAGGTTTAAAATAATTCTGAAATATATGTAAAAATATGTATAAAATTGATCCAAACAATTAGGAAGTCAATAGATACTTTGTTGGGAATTTTAAGCAAATTATATTCTGGGTAGGTGATATATTTTGCTGTTTTAGGGCTGAAAATTTACTTTTACGCAATGAAAATAAATATGAAAATATAGAAAATCGGTAGACATAATTAGTAAAGGTCAAATGAGGTTCCTAAATCCAAAACTTCAAGTTTGAAATTCTGTAGGAGATCTGAAAACCCATTTGAAGTTGGAAATTACATTTCATGCAAATATTGTGACTAAGAAGTGTATTATCTAATGATGAAAATTTGCTAAAATTGGAAATTCACATTTAGTGGGCACTTAGAAGTCTGTATATCAAAGATTAGAAGTGGTATATATATGTTTAGAAGTGCATGCATGCATAGAATCAACCTATCTAGGGTAAACACAAAACTTAATTATGTGTATGACTTTAATGTGTATGTATGACTTGCATGAGTGTATGGGTTGATGATTTCTTATGGAATGTTGTTTTCTCTTGCTATGTGTGTGTGGCATGAGTAGAACCAGCCCCAGAGCCGGTTCTCACCTTTCAAGATCAAGACTTTCCATTCCCAGAGAAGCAGGAAGAAGGCAAGTGTCCTTGACCACTTTGATCCTATACTAGGATGTGTAGTTAGTATTTAATTGCATTTTCAATTTGGAATATGATACCCATGCTAGGAAGATTCCCTAGAATAGCATTATCTTGTTTCCTTGTAGCCTTGGGTTGGAAGTTATTTTATTATGTCATTCATTTATGCTACTCATGCTTAGCCATGCTTAGAATGGGATAAATGGGATATGAGATCATCACCTTGATTACTTTACCTTTGAATGGATTATTATGAATTATGTAGAGATAGGGATCTAGACAAGTTGGATGCTTTGGTTGGTGTTGTGTGCACGAGACACGGGTTTGTGTTTAGTACTTGCCTGGATCCTAAGGACCGGTTCATGGAGCATGTAACCTAGCTTTACTGTGCCAACCACATGCTGAGATGGGGCAGCTTGGCCAATTAATTAGGTGCATTTCCGACGTAGTATTGGTGTTTGGATGGTGCGGGGAATAGGTGTCAGTTGGACTACCGTATGAACCGCAAGGCTCAAGAGGGGGCCACTGCAGTGGGGGTTGGAGCCTCCTGGATGCTGTTAGGGGTAAAACCTCAGTGGGCCCACACTCGTCAGGAATCCCTTTGTAAAGGCCTCGTAGTGATCTCCTAGCTACACACCTGGAAGTGTGAACGTGGTTCGCGGCCACTGGCATAATGGAGGTTCTTCTAGTCCACCCGGCAACGGGGGATGAAATTACTACATGTGGTTACAGTGGTGCAAACTCTGCAGAGTCAAAACTGTCATGACAGCCGTGCTCACGGTCAAGAGCGGCTTGGACTTATTCATGATTAGAGGATGATGAATTGGGAAGTGGAGGATGTTAAGCGGGAAGCTTAACAATGGAAATGAAGTTATGGTTATTTGATATTGATGATGGGTTAGGGGATTGGGACCATTTCACTTATGTAGTAATGTAGGTGCTTAATAAGCTAAGGTGATAGGTATTAATTGCGTAGTGCTTTAACCATGAGTTCAACCTTTTCTTGTTCTAGCCTGCATGACATTCATTTCCCACACTTGCTGAGTACCTATGGTACTCAAGCTTGCTTTTCGTTGGTTTTTAAATTGCTGCTCAGGCCAAGGCAATGATGTGGTGTACGACAATCAAAAATTTGGACCCGAAGAAGGATTCTAGGTTCACGGAGTCCCCTGGGCAACGCCTGTGATGGAGCTCACAAGACTTAACTTCCGCTGTTGGTTTATTTATATGTTGTGAACATATTATTGTCCATCGAGACGTTATGTAAGACTTATTTATATTCGTACACTTGGCTTGTAATATAATGATGCTTCACTCACATGTATGAGAAAATGATCCTGGCATACATGTGGGAGTCACTCGGGTGTTCCGCGGAATAACCTGGTGTGACACTTCTGTTCGCCGGGGGGGGGTGGAGAAAAACAGGTGCGTAGCAACAGCAGCGATGTGGTAAGAGGGGTGACGGGGACCTACCTCTCTTCTTCCTCCTCTCCTCCTTGCAGCTGGACTTCTTCCTTTGCAATGGCAGCAGCTGGGGTTTTTCTTTGGAGAAGAATAGGGCTGCGGCTAGGGCTTGGCAGGAGGGGTCTTCTTCTCCGTCAACGGCGAGGCGGGGCAGAGTTTCAACGGTGGCCAAGGCAGCAGCAAAGGGGTGGCGACCAGGGCTTGGCAGCAGCGGGCAACAGGCTTGTTTTGGCAGGGGTGGCGGCCAGGGAAGGTTGTATTTATAAGGGGGAAGTTCTCCTACTCAGTTTGGAGGAGGAGAGGGACTCTATCTCCAAGAGATGCAATCTCTTACTCAGTTCGGAGGAGGAGAATTAGGACTCTATCCCTAAGAGGTGCGGCCAGCAGGGTGCTTTATGTCCAAAACTTTATCTCTAAGCTCTATCTTTAAGCTTATCTAGAAGCTGTATCTCTAAGGTTCATCTAGAAGCTTTATCTCTAAGGTTTATCTCCAAGATTCTTCTAGAAGCTTTATCTCCAATATTCTTCTAGAAGCTTTATCCCAAAGATTCTTCTAGAAGATTTATTTCCAAGATTCTTCTCGAAGCTTTATCTCTAAAATTATTCTAGAAGATTTACCTCTAAGATGTGGCCAGGATTTTATCCCTTTCTCTTCATTTCTATGTTCCTTTCTCAATTTCTATATTCCCTTCTCCATTTCTATATTCCCTTCTCCATTTCTATGGTTCTTTCTCCATTTCTATGGTTCTTTTTCCATTTCTACGTCTTTTCAAATGCTTCTCTACATGAAAAATGTATGCAATGCATGGTAGTGAAATCGAGGGTGTTACAAACCTACCCCCTTAAAATGAATCTCGCCCTCGAGATTCAATAGAGTGGAGAAAAGATGGGGGAATTCTGCCTTGAGATCTTCCTCACGCTCCCATGTAGTTTCGGCTTCCGTGTGATGGCTCCATTGTACCTTGCACCAACGGATCACTTTGTTCCTCGTGACCCTTTCCTTCACATCCAAGATTTTGATGGGGTGTTCCACGTAGGTCAGATCCTCTTGAAGTTCTAGATCATCCATCGGTACTTGTTCTTCCAGTACACTTAGGCATTTCTTGAGCTGAGATACGTGAAATACGTTGTGCACGTCAGAGAGGTGCGTCGGCAGCTCTAGTTGATAGGCTACTTCTCCTCGCTTGCCCAAAATCTTGAATGACCCGATGTAGCAAGGTGCTAACTTGCCTTTGACGTTGAACCGTCATTGGCCTCGGATAAGGGATACCTTAAGATACACGAAGTCTCCCACTTCAAGGGTCAATCTTCTTCGCCTATTATCCGCATAACCCTTTTGTCGTGACTGAGCGGCCTTCAAGTTTTCATGTATCGTTTGGACTTGCTTTTCGGCGTCTTGCAGCACTTCGGGTCCAAATACTTGGCTTTCTCTGGTCTCATTCCAGAACAGCGGTGTTCTACACCGTCTACCATACAATGCTTCGAGAGGTGACATCTTCAAGCTGGCTTGGTAACTGTTGTTTTACGTGAATTCAGCATATGGCAAGCTCTTATCCCAACTACGCCCATGTTTCAAGGCGCAAGCTCTTAACATGTGTTCCAAAATCTGATTTGTTCTCTCAGTTTGCCCGTCAGTTTGCAGGTGATATGCGGAGCTTAAATTCAACCGTGTACCCATGGCTTCATGCAGCTTCTTCCAGAACCTAGAGGTAAATTGAGGACCTCGATCTGAAACTATCCTCTTCGGAACTCCATGATGACACACGATTTGCTCCATATAAATCTCGCCTAGTTGTGCGATGGTGTACTTGGTTCTAACAGGAAGGAAGTGGGCTGTTTTCGTCAATCGGTCCACGATAACCCAAATAGAGTCGTAACCCGACTGGGTACGTGGCAATCTGACTATGAAATCCATGCTGATGTCTTCCCACTTCCACTCGGGTACTTTCAATGGCTGCAACAATCCAGCGGGTCTTTGATGTTCGGCCTTCACTCGTTGGCACGTGTCACATAGGGCAACATATTCAGAATGTCCCTTTTCATACCATCCCACCAGTAGCAAGTTTTTAGGTCCTTGTACATCTTTGTACAGCCAGGGTTTATGGAATAAGGTGAGTCATGTGCCTCCTTTAGTATCGTGTCACGGATGTGCTTCACGTTAGGCACACAAATCCTTTTCCCTAACCAAAGTGTGCCTTTCTCATCTTCCTTAAAATCCTTTTCTATGCCTTGTCAGATTCTTTTCTTGATTTCCTTGATCGCCTCATCCGTTGCTTGGCCATCTCGTATATCTTGTTCCAGCGTTGAGTTCAGTTCTATCACCTCCATCTCGTTCAAGAATCCGAGATGTAACCGTTCGAACTCCTTACGCAGCTCGAGTGGCAGCTCCCGAACCGTGAGTTGGTGACATGCTCCCTTTTGGCTCAATGCATCCGCTACTACATTGTCCTTTCCGGGGTGATAGTTGTGTCCAACATCATAATCCTTGATGAGTTCCAACCACCGACGTTGCCATAAATTCAGATCCGTTTGCGTGAAGATATACTTGAGGCTTTTGTGATCCGTATAGATCTCACATCGGTGACCGAGGATATAATGCCTCCAAATCTTCAAGGCATGTACCATGGCTGCAAGTTCCAAGTCATGTATGGGGAAATTCAGCTCATGTTTCTTTAATTGCCTTGATGCATAGGCAACCACTTGGCCTCCTTGCATAAGCACACATCCAAGCCTTTGTCTTGATGCGTCACAATATATGTCGAAACACTTGCTCACGTTCGGCAATACCAAAACCGGCCCTGTTGTTAATCTCTTCTTTAGCTCCTCAAAGCTGTCTTGACATGCTTGTGTCCACTGAAATGCTTTCCTTTTCATGAGTAATTCAGTCATAGGCTTCGCTATTTTGGAGAAATCCTTGATGAACCGGCGGTAGTATCCAGCCTTCCCAAGGAAACTCCGAATATCTCTCACATTCTGCAGTTGCTTCCACTTCAAAAAATCTCCCACTTTTCCGGGATCAACCAATACTCCTCCTTCGGAGATAATGTGGCCTAGGAACGATATCTCCTTTAGCCAAAATTGACACTTGCTGAACTTGGCATACAATTGATGCTCTCGCAGTTTTTGCAACGTCACCCTCAAGTGTTCTTCATGTTCTTCCTCGCTTTACGAATACATCATGATGTTGTCGATGAAAACCACGATGAACTTGTCCAGGTACTCCATGAAGACCTTATTCATGAGGTACATAAAGTAGTGCGGGTGCATTCATTAACCCAAAAGACATAACGGTATATTCATAGGAACCATACCGTGTTCGAAATGCAGTCTTGGGTATGTCAGAGGGCTTAATCTTCAGCTGGAAATATCCTGACCGAAGATCAATTTTGGAGAAAATTCGGGCACCTTTCATTTGATCGAACAGGTCCTCAATATGGGGAAGCAGGTATTTATTCTTGATCATCACCTCATTGAGAGACCTATAATCCACACACATCCTTTGGGTCCCTCCTTCTTGTCTACGAAGAGCACGGGGGCTCGCCACGGTGACGAGCTTGGGCGTATAAAACCCTTTTCTAGCTGCTCCTGAATTTGCTTCTAGAGCTCCACTAGTTCATTAGCAGACATCCTATATGGCCTCTTCGCTATAGGTGCAGTTCCTGGTACTAAATCAATCGCAAATTCAATGTCCCGGTCAGGTGGCATACCAGGAAGTTCTTCCAGGAACACATCTGAATATTCTTAAACCACCGGAATGTTTTCCAATGTAGCTCCTTCGACGTGGTTCAGCACTGCCTTCTCAGTTGTAGGTTGGGCTGCCTCAAACTCAATACGAGTACCGTGCTCACTCATCAACTGCACGATCCTCTAAGCACATTGAATCATTCCATTGTGCTTGCTTAACCAATCCATTCCAAGTATTATGTCAATCCCTTGGGAATCCAAGACAATAAGGATGGCAAGAAAGTCTACCCCCCTTATTTTAAGGCTTACTTTCGGACATACTATATTAGTAGGAGCTAGAATTCAGATTTGAATGAAGCGCTTTTCCAACTATATGCATCAAAGTGTATGAACTAAGTAACTTCTTTTATTAATTTCATCCTATATGAGGATGTGAAGAAGTGCTGAAGCATCTCACACCTGTCTACTATGTGTGGATATGGACATTCGCCGAAGCGTCCCACAACTCACACCAAGCATACAAACACAAGCAATCATCACAAAAGTTCAGCACACCACTCTTATTCAAGCTACTACGATTTAAGTGTTCCTATTACAACTTATTCAATGGGAAACCTAAACTTAATTGTGTGAACTGGTGCTGTTCTCGCCGTGTGACGGGGGTGGTCCATACATCGGTGCACGCCATGGTGAGTCGGCAGTCTATGTAGGGATAGATGACGCTGGTGCTCCATTTGTTCCCGCGTTGGCACGAGTCTCCTCTTGTTTCTCCAGCAAATACAGCTTCTTGCAGACATAACGGATCTCTTCTTGTGCGCTTGCATAGCGGTTTCCTAACTCCACGAGCAACCTTTGAGACTTGTCAGCAGCTTGTGGGTTGGAAAGAGCTCCTCCATGGGGTCCAATGATCTCCCTTGTACCACTCTTCCGATACGGGTGCAGCTCAAAAGTAGTATTCTCAAGCTGCTCACGGAAGGCGTAGCACAGTCCGGTGAGTGCATCCCATGCGGCATCATCAATAGCTTCTGCCCTTGTAGATCTCCATGTGGGTTCGAAGTGCCGAGTGACAACCCTACCGTTAGATAGGATGGTTACTTCAGACTTCCAATCTTCATGTCTGAGATGAGGGACTTTCTTGAGAAGATATTCCGGGTATCAGCTGCAGCAATCTAGAAATTCTTTCAGCTCCTTGGATATGTGTCCTCCTTCCATTCCGCCAGACCGGAATTCTTGAACTGAATGGTTAGCCCGTTCATCACCTTCATTATTGGTCTCAGCAAGGGGTAGAAAATAAAAAGGCTCATTGCAGAAAGCAAATTTTATTTCACAAACATGGTAAAAACAGCAACTATTTCTATGTGAGATTTACCCCATCATAATCAAGTAATTCAGCAACATTCTATCATCATAATTCACCATTTATCAAGTCACAACCAGCCATTAATATTTCTCAAGTTCGTCTCATATTCATAAATATTCATAACCATCTCATGTTCATATAACCAAAACCAAACTCATTTTCATGACTCAAAACAGTCCCAAAACCAATCCCAATGACCATACCATAACCATACCGAATAACCATCCCAAGTTTTTGCCTCTAATCATGGAAGTTGGCCAGGTGCTTGTGACCGGAAGCACGACTATCATGATAGTTTTACACTCTGCGGAGGTGGCACCACTTTACCCACAAGTTCGTGATTTCGTCACCCGTTGGTGACTAAAGAAAACCTCCATCATACTAGTACACAACCGTCGGTGTATGGCCAAGAGATCCCAAAATAGCCTGTACAAAGGGGCTGCTAGGATGTACGGACCCACTGAGGTTTCACTGGCAGGCTCGAATCTCCATTCTCCCACCCACGGTCCCCCTCTTGTGCCATGAAGTTCCCAAGGCAGTCCCTCTTGACTCCCATTCCCCGCGCCATCCAACGGTCCATAACAAGCCTAACTAGTCAGCTAAGCCGCACCCATATTTGGCCTTGTGGTGGCACTGTTTTCCTGGCATGTGCTCACATGAACCGGTCCTTATATCTACGGCAAGTATACCACCATCTCATTCAGCAACAACCATGAACCAAGATTGCTTAGGTCACCCTGATTCTATGCTCATTAACATCATCAAGTTCTCATCATCATTATTCATGTGAGGGCAGTACCTAACCATGTTTTAATTCAGCTTCCCGTATCCCGTAAGTTAAGCGAAGCAAAAAGGAAAAACGACCATAACCGACTCATCGACTTTCCTAACAAAACTAGTAAACTCCTATAAAAAGGGTGTCCCATCAAGTTGACTCAAGCATACGGGTTTTCTCAAGCAAAACAGTTTCGAAAACATGGCATCAATATGGTCAAGGGGCACTTGCCTTGCTCCCATGGTTCAAGTTGCTCAAGCGTCTCAAAGTCTTGGTGCTGTAGTTCCTCGTAGACGGCCTCTTGAGCTTGTCCTTCTACTCACGACCACGCACATACAAAATTTACAGCAATCAATCATCATGCACAAACTTTACTCAAGATGCAATGGGGTAGATGAATGCAATTCCTATGGTGCAGTTTTATATAAACCAGTTTGTGTGTGTTCTAGCATGTTTTAGTAGGCTTTCATGGGGTTTTATGGTGATCAAGGTTGCTGGGATCAAGTGTGGACGTCGTGATGATCTTGACACAAGATATAGATCAATTCCACCGTCAAAAATTGACCAAAACATGGTCTGTCCACATGCAGAAACTTCTGTTCGCGGGGGGGGGGGGGGGGGTGGAGAAAAACGGGTGCGTAGCAACAGCAGCGATGTGGTAAGAGGGGTGACCAGGACCTACCTCTCTTCTTCCTCCTCTCCTCCTTGCAGCTGGACTTCTTCCCTTGCAATGGCAGCAGCTGGGGTTTTTCTTTGGAGAAGAATAGGGCTGCGGCCAGGGCTTGGCAGGAGGGGTCTTCTTCTCCGTCGACGGCGAGGCGGGGCAGGGTTTTGACGGCAGCCAAGGAAGCAGCAAAGGGGTGGCGACCAGGGCTTGGCAGGAGGGGACAACAGGCTTGTTTTGGCAGGGGTGACTGCTAGGAAAGGCTGTATTTATTAGGGGGGAGATCTCCTACTCAGTTTGGATGAGGAGAGGGACTCTATTATCAAGAGATGCAATCTCCTACTCAGTTTGGAGGAGGAGAAGGACTCTATTCCTAAGAGGTGCGGCCAGCAGGGTGTTTTATCTCTAAAACTTTATCTCTAAGATCCATCTTTAAGCTTATAAATAAGCTTTATCTCTAAAATTCATCTAGAAGCTTTATCTATAATGTTTATCTCCAATATTCTTCTAGAAGTTTTATCTCTAAGTTTTATCTCCAAGATTCTTCTAGAAGCTTTATCTCCAAGATTCTTCTAGAAGCTTTATCCTCAAGATTCTTCTAGAAGATTTATCTCTAAAATTCTTCTAAAAACTTTATCTCTAAAATTCTTCTAGAAGATTTATCTCTAAGATGCAGCCAGGGTTTTATATCATTTCTCTTCATTTCTATGTCCCTTTCTCCATTTCTATATTCCCTTCTCCATTTCTATGGTTCTTTCTCCATTTCTATGGTTCTTTCTCTATTTCTACTTCTTTTCAAATGCTTTTCTACATGAAAAAAGTATGCAATGCATGGTAGTGAAATTGAGGGTGTTACAATAAGTGCTTCTGGGAAGTTTATTGTGATTTGGAAGAATTTCTACCAAAAGATTCAAAAGATCTGATAAACTACAATCGGACCATCCGTGTGTGGCTTTCAACTTTAGTAGTTCTAGGACTGCATGCAATGTTGTAAAGTTTTTATCACAACCCTTTGATTCATCATATAAGAGCTCCGTCATCGCATTCTGCAATGTCTCCATTTTACTTAAACCTTTACTTGCTCCCATAGAAATCAATAGGTGTGGTTCGATGTGACGCAACATCAATCAAACTTATCATCATCATCATCATCATTATCATCATCATCATCATCATCATCATCATCATCATCATCCTGATTGTCACTACCATAATCGATATGAGCATTATCGTCATCAGAACCTGTCTCATCATTTTTATCCACCTCATTCGTATCTAACTCACCATGCTTTGTCCATATTGTGTAGTGTTTTTTGAAACCCCTTTTTACCAAATGAGATTGGATTACTATAGTATCTATCTAAGCAATCTTATTTTCACAGTCGATACATGAACTAATGTGTCATCTATCTTTTGCAACTTCACATGTCTCTTGGACGCTTCAACAAAGTTTGCAACATTTTGAATGTACATAGCATCAGGTCTTGGCGTGTTATACATCCACACTCGGTGGTCCATATTCTATGTCAAATTGTAAAAAAAAAATATAATAGTAACCATTTCTTGAATGCAAGTGAAGGCTCAAAGTTGAACACAAGGTTCATAAAGCTAGCGTATAGTGATGGCACATGGAGGCGAGGACGACGACGTGCGCGCGCTTGGAGGCAAGGGCGAGGACGGCGACGTGGGCTCGGCAGCGAGGAGAGGATGATGGCGGCGGTGGTGAGGGCAAATGTATTTTTGGCAGCTTGACGACATCGATGTGAAATCTCCCGAGTTAGGTTTTTGCGGTGCCTGAACGGTGCTTTATATAGTCGTCCATTATCATAGTCGGGTATTAAGGAGGTTCTACACTAAAAATCGCATGCGATAATTGCCTCTCCATAGGACTGCTCTTCAGTTTCTTCTTCCTTTGCTTCAGTTTTCATTTAGATTGCAATGTAAATACTCAAACATGTATAGATTCTGCAAATTAAGTCCAAACTCGATGATTCTTTTTTCTATATTCTTCAAAAATTAATATATATATCAGATGGAACAAAAAGTTTAAAACTTATATAGGTAAAATTGTTATGTTTTGTTAAATATAGCATTAATTTATATGCACATATTATTCAGATTGTCATATATCCTAAAAAATGGATCTTCCACTAAAAGTGAGTTTTTATGAACATATTGTCTTATTTATACATGTACGATTTTGCTATTTTTTTAAAGTAATCCAACATGGCAAAATTCAAATTATCCCTCATTCTAATGAAATGCTCATATACATATGCGGCATTCTTCAAATTTTAAACACACATTGATTCAAACAATTTTGTAAAAATCTGAAAAAAATCATAGAGGTTGGTATGATGACTAAAAAGTCTCATAGAAAAATGCACTCACAAAATCAATGTATTATGCAAGATACAAAAATGACAAATATCCTATTTATTTGTTTTCCATGTTCTGGCCAATTTCAGAGTTTTTTCTAAGTGAAATTTATTGGGCACCTGTAATACTAAATCATATTACAAGAACTTAGAATTTGGGCTTTTACAAGCCTCCTTATTTTGATCAAGGATATTAATTAATTCTAAACTTAGTAAACTTGTTTCACAAACGGTTCTATATTAAGAACCGCCTGCGATAATTGTCTCTCCATTGGTCTACTCTTAAGTTTCTTCTTCCTTTGCTTCATTTTTTATTTAGATCCAATATAAATACTCAAACATGTATATATTCTGCAAATTAAGTCCAAACTCGATCATTCTTTTTTCTATATTCTTCAAAATTAATAGATACCAGATGGAACAAAAAGTTTAAAACTATATAGGTAACATTGTTATGTTTTTATAAATATATCATTAATTTATATGCATGTATTATTCAGATTATCATATCTCTTAAAATGGATCTTCCACTAAAAGTCGGTTTTTATGAACATATTATCTTATTTATACATGTATGAATTTTGTTATTTTTTAAAGCAATACAACATGGCAAAATTCAGATTATTCCTCATTCTAATGAAATGCTCATATACGTATGAGGCATTCTTTAAATTTTGAACACACATTGATTCAAACAATTTTGTAAAAATCTTAAAGAAAATCATAGAGGTTGGTATGATGACTAAAAAGTCCAATAGAAAAATGCACTCACAAATCAATGAATTATGCAAGATACAAAAATGACAAATATCCTATTTATTTATTTTCCATGTTCTGACCAATTTAAGAGGTTTTTCTAAGTGAAATTTAATAGGCACCTATAATACTAAATCGTATTACAAGAATTTGGAATTTGGGCTTTTATAAGCTCCCTTATTTTGATCAAGGATATTAGTTAATCTTAAACTTAGTAAACTTATTTCACAGGCGGTTCTATATTAAAAATCGCATGCGATAATTGCCTCTCCATAGGTCTGCTTTTCAGCTTCTTCTTCCTTTGCTTTATTTTTTATTTAGATTTCAA
Organism: Neostapfia colusana; assembly: GCA_030760725.1. NCBI lineage: Eukaryota > Viridiplantae > Streptophyta > Magnoliopsida > Poales > Poaceae > Neostapfia > Neostapfia colusana. The sequence goes on from JASWHV010000007.1 coordinate 113,119,375, forward strand.
TGTAAATACTCAAACATGTATAGATTCTGCAAATTAAGTCCAAACTCGATGATTCTTTTTTCTATATTCTTCAAAAAATAATATATACCAGACGGAATAAAAAGTTTGAAACTTATATAGGTAATATTGTCATGTTTTGGTAAATATAGCATTAATTACATGCACATATTATTCAGATTGTCATATCTCCAAAAAAATGGATCTTCCACTGAAAGTTGGTTTTTATGAACATATTGTCTTATTTATACATGTATGAATTTTGTTATTTTTAAAACAATCTAACATGGCAAAATTCAAATTATCCCTCATTCTAATGAAATGCTCATATACATATAAGGCATTCCTCAAATTTTGAACACACATTGATTCTAACAATTTTATAAAAATCTGAAAAAAAATCATAGAGGTAGGTATGATGACTAAAAAGTCCCATCGAAAAATGCACTCACAAAATCAATGCATTATGGAAGATACAAAAGTGACAATAAACTTAGTAAACTTGTTCCACAGTCGGTTCTATATCAAAAACCGCATGCGATTATTATCCATCATTTAGTTATGATGCCTCTTCGACGGTGCTGCAACCGCTAGAATCTAAAACGCCTTTATAATAAGCAGTTGCCGCGCCCTTCCTCATCTTCCTCGTAGCGCCCTTCCTCATTCTTCCTCGCAGCGCCCTTCCTCGTCTTCCTTGCAGTGCCCTTCCATCCTCCTCGCTCTTCACAACCATGGCGTCTGCAGGATCCTTGTCTCGCCTCCTCGCTGGTGATCATGATCAAGGCAGAAAATGCAAACAGCCATCGCTGGCGCTACCGGAGTCAAGCGCTGGAGCCAAGCGGCAACCTTCTGGTGGCCCACCGGCGAACAACCAGGGAGCCAAGCTGCAACATTCTGATGGCCCGTCGGTGAACCACTCCCGATGGTCGTCGTCTCTGGTCCCGGCGGCTCCGCCAACACAGTTGGCGACCTATACCACCGAGGTTATGTTGAACGGCACCATGATCGAGACCACCGTCACGTCCTCCGGCATCAATGTCGAGCGCTTCCTTTTGCAGGTTCGCGGGAACAACCCGGAGGCCCTCATCGTCGGCCTGGACACAGAGTGGTATGACGTTAAGAACCCGGATGGGCGCAAGTCGTACAAGAGGGCCGTCCTGCAGCTCTGCGTGGGCCACCACTGCCTCGTATTTCAGAGCATTCTCGCGGACTATGTCTCGGAGAGTGCCCTGAAAAACTTCTTCGCCTATCTGCACAACAGATTTTCCAGCGTCAGTATCAGTAGCGACATAAAGCGGTTGCGCGAGGACTACGGCTTTGAGGTAGCAAATGTTGTTTTCTTTCTTTCTTTCTCATTTTCTACATTTAGTCCTTTTTGCACCACTGGTGCGGAAATTGTAATGTAACTCTAATCCCCTTAATACAATGATCCCGGCTTGTCCGACTTTTGAAAAAAAAGGTAGCAAATGTGGTTGAGCTCCGGGACCTCGCCGTGAAGGTGCTGCACCGGTCAGAACTCATGTCAGTGTCGCTCAAGACCCTGACGATCGAGGTGATGAATGTGCACATCGACAAGGTGAAGGAAATCAAGTGTGATAAGTGGGATAAGGTAATCTTGTCGCCACAGCAGGTGGTGTATGCCTGCATCGATGCGTTTACCTCTTGCGAGATTTGTGTGCTGCTGCTCTCCCGTCAGGCTTCCTTGCCATCTTCTCCAGTCAGGGTAGTGCCCATCGCCAGGGTACGTCAGCACGGACTCCGATGATGACAGTATGGCTACAAATTGCCAGTCCCACGCGCCAACGATCTGCGCGTCATCAAGCACTCCAGCGGCTACCTGATATGCCCAGTTTGTCCCAACTTGAAGCGCAAATGGAAATGGGAAGACATCAACTCCATCCAATGTCATGTTGTAGAAGTTGGGCTCTCCAATTTTGAAAGACATAGTGATAAGAAGAAGAGTCGGTACCGTCGAATGGCGAGGAACCATGTCTAGATGTGATAACTCCTCGAAGTACTTTCATATTAGTTATTTTGTTCTGAACAATGTATGTGGACAATGTATGTGGACTGGATATTTGTGCAGTATCCATACTAGCCTCTTCTGAAATACTTTCTCGGATGGATGTGCCCATGGTAATCCTACTTTGTTTTTGTCTTACTTAACTATGATCCTGATACAACATTTCCCTGTTGTTTTTTTTTGCTGGTATAATTATTGGTATGCTCTATCCAAGATTAAAGAAAAAACACTTGTACGTATGTTATCCTTGATGTGTCCCGTGTTACTCTGGTCCTGTTACTCTTCTAACCAGGCGGTTCAGAAGCGGTTCTGTATTAAAAACCACCTGTGATAATACATCTTCGTAGGTGGTGTTTAATTCACCTTGAGGAGGGAGGAAATTAAGCTCTCTGCAGCTCTTCCTCCTCAAGTCGCTCGTCTCCCTGTGTCAACAATGTAAAGATGCGCTTTTATCACGCCCGTCTCTTCACCACCGGCCGCAATTAAGTTCTCCGCATCTCGTATCCTCGGGCCATGCGTTTCCCTTTCATCCAACTCCAGTCGCTCTCTCTTTTTTCACAGGTGGTTCTATATTAAAAACTGCCCGTGATAATACATCTTCGCAGGCGGTGTTTAATTCATCTTCGAGGAGGGAGGAGGGTCTCGCACGCCGGTCGCACTTTTCCGCACCACCGTACCGGCCGAAATTAAGTTCTCCGCAGCTCTTCCTTCTCGGGCCGCTTGTCTCCCTTTGTCAACAATGTAAGACTCACTTTTATCTTGCATGTCTCTTCACCACAGGCCGAAATTAAGGTCTCCTTACCTCCTCCTCCTCAGGCCATGTGTTTCCCTTCCGTCCAACACCAGCCGCTCTCTCTTCGAACCCGTTAGCAATCGACCAGCTCCAGTGCGACCGCCACTTGCCGTCCACTGTTCGCCTTCGTTGTCTTCACTGTCACTACTCCCTCCTATTCTACATCGTCATTGTCGTTCATGGCTAGGAACTTTGTTAACGACTTGGCGCATGGCCGACTCAAGGAGGAGCGCTTGGCGTGGCGCAAGAACCACCCCCCATGTATGTACATATGGCACATCGGTCGCTCTGTAGTTCTGCTTTTCCGTCGTGTTTGTTTTTGGTATTTTCAATTTCATGGCTCGCCATTTGCGTCACTTGTTGTCCAACTTCTCTGCGTAGGGTTTCTCTGCGAAGCATGAGTCGGGACACTTAATGAAGTGGCAGTGCATCGTCCCCGGTAAAGAAGGGGTAACTCACGAAGAATATGCCCAATCCAGTATAATCATCGTCACCTTATTAATGAATTTCCTTTGTAGACTGACTGGAAAGGTGGTTACTACCCAATGAAAATCTCTTTCTCGGATTACTATCTCTTGGCCAAGATGCGCCTTTCCACATGGTTTCTTCCACCCGAATGTCCATCACTTAGGATTTCTCTGGCTTGGGATTCTTGATCAAGAGATTGTACGATAGACTTATTTTGCTCAAGTATTTATTAATTGTTGCCAAACGTATTTAAAGTGGTTCGTTATGTTGCTTAAATTGATATTTCGTAGGGGTGGTGTCATAGTATTAATGTTAGAATTTTACTACTTGAAGTTCAGTGTTTGCTTCATCAACCAAATGCGCCCGATTTTGAAAATGATTGCTATAATCTACTTATCAAGGTTAGTAACTTTGTGTTAGTGAGCAACCTAGGTTATATATCATTCTCATTCAATATTTGTCAATTTTAAAGAATGTCAATGTTATTTTCAGGATCTAGAGGAATATAAGAGACGTGTTTGGAGGCAAGCTCGACGGTATAGTTTAGATCGATTGATGGGAGCTTCATAGGAATACAAGTCTGAAATGTATAGTTTAAACGGCACGTAATGTGTATAAACTATGAAATGTTAATGTTTATCTCTAAATTGCAATGTGATTGTGGTTCTATATGTTCAATATGGCAAAGATGCACATTTATTATCTATGCGCGCGAAGTGCCAACGGGCAAATATAATTTAAACATTTTCACAGGCGGTATTTAACTAAGAACCGCTTATGAAATATGCGCCTATAGAAAACCGCATAAAAATAACATAATTTAAATATTTTTCACAGACGGTGTTTATCTAAGAGCCGCCTGTGAAATCGTGCCTATATTATGCCACTCAAACGGTTCTAAATTACAATTTAGAACCACCTGCACTAATACATCTTCACAACTAGTGCTTAACTAAGAGCCGCCTGTGAAAATCTGCGCCTATATAAGACCGCTTCGTCTCCTCGAAAAAACCCAATCCTGGAGATTTCACTTAGACGCCGTCAGCCTGCCAAAATTTTCCTTTGCCGCAAAAAACCCTCGCCGCCGAGCTTCGTCCTTGCCGCCAAGCTTTGTCCTCGCCGTCCTCACCGCTGAGCTTCGTCCTCGCCATTCTCGCCACCGAGCTTCGTCACCGTCGCCGTTGTCATCTGTGTACGTCCGCCTCTTTCCTCCCTTCTCTATACCCCGTGCCGCCTCCTTCCCTCCCTCCTCCCCATGCCGCCTCCCTCCTCGCCCTCGCCACCGGCCACGTGTCGTCCTCACCCTCGCCGCCGCCTCCCTCCCCCCTTTCCTGTCCCTCTCCGGCACCATCGCTGCCGCACCCCTGCGCATTAATCCTCCGCGTGCCGCCTCCTCCTTCCCGGCATCTACCCCCACCGTGCTCTGCCCCCTCCCCACCATCCCCCACCGCCGGCACTCTCCCACTGTGCAGAGCCCCCCTTTTAGATTGTTTAGATTGTTTATATTACTTGTTTAGAGACCTTGACAATTTCTTAGATTAATTGTTTAGATTTTGTTTGAAGGTGGACCAGAGAGCAAATTGTTTAGAGAGCAAATTAATTGTTTACATCAGAAAGCAAAGCAAATTTAGCTCAATTGTTTCTTCTACATTTTCTATGTGTGTTCATACCTGCACCAATTAGTTGTTTAGAATAGTTGTGTTAAAAGAGATAGTCTTGTTGTGCTAACAGGTAGTCCATGTTGTCTTCGTAATCACCGAGTACTATAATAGGGATACATATTGTCTTTTTAAATCCACCATGTTCACTCTATTTATATATTAGGATGTGATTTTACATATTAGGATGTCTTTGTAATCACTGAGTACTATAACAAGAAACCCTTCTGTTAGTTTTCAAGTTCTTACATTGAAAGCCCTAAGAAGACTGGTGTTGGTAGTAACAATGAAGTCGACCATGTTGAGTTTAGTGACTCCAGCAGTTCAGGATCATATCACAGTCCATCGGATCCTTTTCCAAATATAAAAAATAAAATGACTTCATAGGATCTCGACCCAAAATATGATCCTGCCGACGAGGTATGGATCATGAATCTTAACTCCAACAGTTTAAGTTAATGTTCGTTGTCAAGTAGATGAATCCTTATGATTCTTTTCTACCAAGCTTAATTGCCAAGACAATGATGAGGTGACTTCGGCTCCTAAAACCGCAGAAGGATCTCCAATGGTTGAATCCTCAAATTCAGTCAAGCGAAAACGAGGGCAACGAGGTCCCAATAAGGGTCCATTGCACCGCATCATATACATGACAAGTGTCGGTCCAGGTGGGTTTCCCCAAGAACCACTGGATTCAGTTACAAAGTACCAAAATGCATGTGGTTGTCTTAAGAGAGAGCTCGTGCCAATCACAACCGAGAATTGGAGAAAATTCCCTGAGGTGGACAAGAATAAGTTGTGGGAAAAGTTAAAGAAACAATTCAAGTTCCCAAAAGACACGGAAGAAGTTGTAAAGAAAGCAACATTGGTCTCTTGTGGCAAGAAGTTTTATGGTTGCAAGAGTGAAATGAATTCTTATGTTAAGGACAATAAGGTCCCTAGCCCAAAGAAGATGGAAAAAATCACACAAGCACAGTGGCAAGAATTTGTTCGTCAAATGACCACACCTAAGGCTAAAGCCCTAATTGAATCTAGGTCAGAGCTTGCCATAAAGAACAAATATCATCATCGCTTGGGGTCTGCCGGATATGCCCCCAAAGTTGAGAAATAGAATAAAATATTAGAGGAAACTGTCAGTAAGGGCAATCCTGACCCGCTACAAGGCTGCGATGAGAGAACTAAGTGGCGGGTCTTAGCTCGGTCAGGTTTGACCAGCGAGGGCAAACTTGAAAAGCCCGACTCTGTGAACCAAGTAGAGCAAAAAATAAAAGAAGTAATTGAAAAGCAACAGAAGGGTCTCTTCAAGCCGAAGAGGGCCAATGACCAACTTACCGCTATCCTAGGAAACCCTAAACACGGTGGACGGGTTCGAGCAATCTCTTCTCAGATGTCCTGGAGAGATGATTTTCTGAAAGATAAAGAGTTATATAGAAGATGTGACAAGTTCAAGAAGACAATTGAAGATACGATTGATCAAAAGGTCAAGGCATCTGTGAAAGAAAGAATAGATGAACTTATAAAATTGGGACAATTAACGCCACATAATAGAGCGATGGTTCCCGTGGCAATGGAGCATTTGATATCTCCACCTTCCAACCCTAGCAGCGTAGGTTCTGTGCCAGGCTCAGGGTCAACCCATAAGTTCCTTGTCGATGATATTGTTAAGGACACATCTTGTCGTCTTCTTGTCCCGATCGGCAGAGCGGGGAACAGAACAAAACAGGTTGCCGCTGCTATGGCAAAGCCAAACCTTGTATTCAACGGCAATCCACTTCCGTTGTATTATGCCATGGTGCAAGTTCTTCAGATCATTAATAATGATTATGAAGACTTTGAAATAGACCATGTCACACCTAAGGGGATCACGACTCTAGGGCAGGCCGTCAACCAGTTAATCCTTTGGCACCAACGCGATATCGTTTTGTGACGACGAGTCGAGGTCTAGCCCTGTCGCATCTCAAAAGACTGCAGCCCCGTCTTCTTCGCCGGAAGTCTAGGAAGATCCCATCCTGCTATGTCCTAGCAAGAATGATAGTAACCTTGCTAGTAAAGATAACCAAGAGCAACCAGTTAAACAACAACTTGAAGCAGTACAAGAGCAAGTTGCTGGTAGTAAAGAGCAATCAGTTGAACAACAGGTTCAACAACAGGCTAATGTCTAACTTCAGACGACTACTCCTCGGTCAGTGCCTGTGAAAGTTAGGTCATACAAAAATAAGGGACCTTCTAAAGAAGTGTCAGAATATTTGGAAAAATTGAAGAAGAATATTACAAAATAATGCATCTCGTGCTTCACATGAGCTAGCATTAGAAAATATTGAGGAGTGGTAAGAAGACGGTGTGAAATATACTCGGGAGACGGCTTTTGTTAAACCAGGAGTTCCGGGATACAAGATTCGGGACGCTCCTCCTGAATATGAGAATGGGAAGTCGTTCATGACATCGGCACAGCTTAGCAAACAACATTTCTCGCTCAGAAGAATGCACGAGGGGTACATCACTGCCAGCGAAAAATATGACATTTGTTACGTCACATTTTGTGTGCCAAAAGAAGCATTCTGGAGCATTGGACAAGATAAACGAGCCCTTCTATTTGAAGATCTGCGGAGCCTTTTCTATCGAGGCATGCTCAAAATCAACCTACTACTCGTGTGGTTCTTGTAAATGCCTCTAATATTTCGTATTTGCTTTTCTTACTACACGCATACACATGTCATGAGATTATAATAATTCTGCACTTATTAAATAGGATGCAATACATGGATAATGAAAATCTGAAGTCCAAGACAGGTATCCTTAACCCTACAGTGATTGCAAAGGTTAATTTTGATTTTCAGGTGCGACGGGACTCAGAACAGTACAAGCGCATGACAAAAAAAACAATTTGAAAAATCAATCGCAAGCCAAAAGAGGGATAAAAAGGCAAAGGATGCAGCCTGCATAGGACATGCCATGTTTAACTTTGTCAGAGATGGCAAGGACCTCGTAAAGACTCTGTACCACTGCGAGTAAGTTTGACACATGGCATGGAAATAGCAATTATTGCTAATTTTTAACTTAACACGTGTGTTTGTACGTGTGCAGTAAACACTACATAATGATCTTCATCAAGCCAACGCAGGGTTTGGCAACGGTCTTGGACTCAGCCGATTACTCAAAAGATATTTACAAAGATTTCCTTGACATTTTGAGAAAGTACAGATATTCGATACTTTTAATATACATGCATATATATAGGTTGGCAACTCTTATATTACATTCCATGTATGACAATGCTTGGCGGTTTTGCGCAAAAAAACTTGGCGGTCAAATACCTGCTAATAAGGATGCATTGCATATATCAACATATTATCCTTGTCCCAAGCAGTCTTCTCGGAGCGTCTTATGCGGGTATTATGTATGTGAGCATCTTCGGACCGCCTGCAAATATAGAGTGAATGGTGAGGGTGTAAGTTATCTTTAATGTCAATATTGTATTTTCCTTACTTTTGGTTTCATTTTCATTGTAACTAGCGTATTTTAATACCATTATTATGTTATCGTTGTCACCAACACATTCTAAACCTTGTTATGCGTTTCATTACAGCACACGAAGAATGTGGATAAAGAATTGGCGGTTTCTAGAGATATGCCTGGTGGAGGAGCCGAGAATATTGCAAATGAATTGTGTACCTTCATGCGTCGCAAAATTTTCCAACGAAAAGGGCAGTTCTTTGATGACGAAGGTGTAATAGCTGATGTTCCAGAACTTTGCCAGTATACTGATCAATTTGGTATATGAATTGAGATGTATTGTACTTAAATATATGTATATGAGATGACTTTTTGGTGATATTGTGTCGATGATGCTTCTCACAATATATTATTTCTACTGTGTGTGAATGTGCATATGAAATTGACCTGGAATAACAGCCTGTGATAAAGATTCTTCATAGGCGGCTAGTTGTAGGTAAAGAACCGTCTGCGATAATAGAGTTACACAGGTGGATACTACTCTTATGTTACAAACCGCCTGTGATAAAGATTCTTCACAGGCGTCTAGTCGTAGGTAAAGAACCGCGTGTGATAATGGAGTTACACATGCGGATAATCTTACGTTACAAATCACCTATGATAAACATTCTTCATAGGCGGCTAGTCGTAGGTATTGAACTGCCTGCGATAATGGAGTTATCACAGGTGGATACTCTTACGTTACAAACCGCGTGTGATAAAGAGTCTTCACAGGAGGCTAGTCGTAGGTATAGAACCGCCTCCAATAATGGAGTTATTACAGGCGAATACTCTTACGTTACAAACCGCCTGTGATAAAGAGTCTTCGCATGCGGCTAGTCGTAGGTATAGAACCACCTGTGATAACCTTTTTCACAGGCAGTTAATGTTTCTGGCTGTGTAAATTGCTGATTATCACAGGGGCTTCATTTCAGGCGGTTTTGAAAACCGCATGTGATAATATGTTTAGAGCCGCCTGAGATTAAGCTTGTTGTAGTAGTGGGAGACGCGCTTTCGGGCGCATCACCGATTAGTACACATGGAAGACAAGATTAAGATTGTGCATCTGCTTTTTGTAAGAAATTCGAAAAGGGCGTTAAGGCAGCGCATCTCCTTTATGTAAGAAATCCGAGACGAGCTTTAAGGCTGCCCATCTCCTATATTTAAAAAATCCGAGACGCGCATTAAGTCTGCCCGTCTCCTTTTTGTAAGATATCAGAGATAGTCTTAATGTCATCTCGTTGCGGATTTAATGACTAATACGAGACGGGCTTTTAGGCTGCCCGTCTCCTTTTTGTAAGAAAAAGGAGGCTAATAGGAGAATAATCTGAGACGCGCTTTAAGTCTGCTCGTCTTCTTTATGTAAGAAAGCTGAGATGTTCTTTATGTTAGCTCATCGCGGATTTAACTACCGGTTGGGTCACTGTAGCACTAATAGTAGACGCACCCCATTAAATGCCCATCTCCTATTAGATGCCCCCCCCCCCACTGTTTATCCTGGTTGCCGGCTACACCTGGAGCTAGCCAGGATTTGGCAGCCGCATTGCCAGGGTCAGCAACATACACATACAGAAACATATGTATAGCCAAATGGAGATCACACATTAAATTATATTGACCAATCAAATATTAACAAAGTGTCAATCGTGGTTACCAAGTAACTAGTACATAAAGAATGCCCCTCCTGTTCATCCTGTTTACCAAGTAACTAATTACACAAATCATAACAGTCATTTAATTCTGTATATTGTAATAAAATTCTCCCATTCGACTAATGATTTCAAATAAGATGAACCTGCATAGCCTCTCTCTACTGTGCTCGAGGCTAGAACCTGTTGCATTTCTGAAGGCGGTTTCGTAGTCCTGCCACATGATAAAATGAGAATTAGCAAAAGATTAATAATAAAGTAAAACAAATGCACTTACACATACATTGCATTTCGGCTGCTCTCCAAATACAGCCATGCTTAAGCAGACATGGAAGCCGCATGTGTTGCCCGGAGCTTGTTGTGGGATGTAGAATGTAGTACGATGTTTAAGTTGTCGTCGCTTTCCTTTTGGGTGTCCTCCTAGCACCTTAACCACGTACTTGTCAAAAGCCCTAAATAGAAACATTCACAGTTAATGTAAAAATTATTGTGCAATGACAAAACAGTCAGAAACTAAAGTAAAGAAGGAACTTATCCGTTAAGAACGGCCATGATATCAGTCCAATCATGAGTAAGTCGCTCGCCAGTTATTGAATCTTTCGGCCTTGCGGAGTCACAGTTTCAGACTTGGTCGTACTTTATAGAAATTGCTTGAGTTACCCAATGGTTACCCATGTGGAACGGTACGACTAGCAGCTCCTTATTGTTGTAGTGTCTCATTGCCTTGACAAAATATGCAACAACATCTTTTCGACTGCTGGCCAATAGAAGATTAGTTCTTGTTGATATTTGCGAGTCAAGATATGTAGGAGACTCCTTTCCCATTCTATGACGAGTAACTTGTTGCATTTTCCTACACGCAAAATGCGAAATTTGTTAGGCACATATAACATTTATATTAAGTATATATATTGAAGAACCTAGTTTTTGAGAACTTACAATGTGAAGTAGGGTATTAGAGAGACATCCAACGCAACATACGCGGTGCTCTGGCTATAGCAGCTGACATCGCCTGACTCTGTCAGTTTAGAATGAGCATGCATAAATGTTCTCAGCCATCCACGGAAATTGTTGTATGGATTCTGAAGACCTAGCCAAGCCCAATCTTTCATCCTCTTGCCACCTCCTTTGTTTTCCCACATGACCGGTGTTGCCAAGGTGGTGGTCAAGCTCGTTCTGTGAGCGAAGCCACTTCATATACTCATTGTTCGCGGAAAAGTTCTCAGAATTGCACTTTTCAACAAATCTCGCCCAGACAAATCTTTATACTTCTTGAAGGGGGTGTCCTGGTTCCTCCAAATCTTCACAAGCTTACTCTTGTAGCTCCTCCAAGCATCAGAGATGATCTTCATAGCTAGCTTCTTCCCCTTCTGCTTCAGCTCTTCCGGATATTGAACGTTTTCTTGAATAGAGTTTCGAAGAGTTCATCCTTTTCATTTTCGGTCAACTCATCGAATCCGTGCAGGGTTAGCGACACCCTTTGCCGGGCAGCTAGACCACAAACCCTGGTCAATCTCTTATTCACTCTCGTGTCCAGGGGTAAGCCTTCGACATTGACCTCACCAACACTCATAATGTCTGTCGGCCACGACGTCTGCAACCTTTTATATCGTTGACTAGAGGCAGGTTCTGAATGTGATCAAACCGATGCATCCTATTCATGAGTGTGATGACCCTGTTCCTGCTGAGTCTGCTGTTGAGCCTCTTCATTGTGTTGGTGACTCTGCTGCTGTTGAGGAGTCTTCTGTTGAGCCTCTTCTATCTGGTGTTGATGCTCCGACTGAGACATCTTCAAATTCAATAAAATTCACTTAAATCCTATAAAACATTATCAAATTAAGCCACATTCGCACAAACAGTCACAGAAGGGACCAAATATCTTTCAACTTAATTCAATGAGAACCTTTGGTTGTGTGGCATTTGCAAAGAAATTGGGAGTAGGACTGACCAAGCTCTCTGACAGGTCAGTCATGTGTGTGTTTATTGGGTATGAGTTGAATGCAAAAGAATACAAGTTGTATGATCTAGTAAGAAAAAGAGTAATGGTGTCAAGAGACGTGAAGTTTGATGAAAAGAGATGTTGTAACTGGAATTCACATTCAAACTCGCACATACAATCACAAATAGTTAGGGCTTGATACCGAGGTTGGGGTCGAGGCGGAGTCAAGGTCGACGGCAGCAGCGTGACAATGACCCAGATCTTAAGGAAGAGGGACGGCGGCGGCATGCTCCAAGGGCGGGGTCAAGGCGGCGGCATGCTCCGGGGACGGGGATGAGGTGGCGGCATGCTCTAGGGACGAGGTGGTGGCGGCGTCGGCACGACGGTTTCTAGGGCGACAGTAGAGCGAGAGAGCGCGAGATTGAAAATTTCCAAAAATTTTGCTAAGTATCGGGAGAGAGTGCGCGAGAGCTAAAATACCTAGGGCACCAATCGAAGATGCGCGTATATAATACCCGTCTCTCATTTACGTGTATGAGAGACGAACCTCATATGGGCGTGTCTCGCATTTACATAATGCGCGTATCCTTTATGTTGAGATACGAGACGCGCTTACTTAGAGCTCGTCTCCCTTTGCTTCATTCAGGGCAGAACAAGTGCCAGATTCAGTAGTGCTCCATCAGAAACAGAACACAAGGCATCAAGTGGCCATATTTTCACACATTTAGCATATTTCAAACATATGACCAATGAAAGTCAAATTTTTACTCAAATTTCCATATTTTCAGACATTGAGCATATATCAACAAATATCTCATGAAAGTCAAATTTTCACTAAATTGACCATATTTCACACAATCATTTTGCTACATTCTGTTGTGGTCTTGGTTTTTTTAAATTCTTGACTTTTTTATGGTGGTTGTTGTGCAAGTAACGAGTGTCGTTGGTTGATGGTATTTCTTGGCTTGATCATCGAGGTGACGAAAGGAGGGATCTCATCAAATTGATCAAACTCTTCCTCATCGACGGCGTTCTCGACTCCGACGATTCGTCGTTTTCTAGGTATAACCACCTTAAGTATTTTATTTGTCGTGTCTGGAACATAGAACACTTGAGCAACGTGTTCTACTAACATGTAACACCCCAAATTTTGATTCAAAACCCTAAACCATGTTCAGAGGGGAATTTAAAAATTTTTGGACGTGTTGCATGTTTTGCAAAAATTCAAATTCAAACTGGAATTCAAATTATACTCAAAACAGAAAAGAAATGGAAAAAGAAAAAGAGAAACGGGAAAAAAAACCGGCCAGTGGGCCAAAACCCGCCAGCCGGCCCAGTTTCCCCCGCGCCAGCCCGCCCCCGCGCGCGCCGCGCTGTCTCTCACAGACAGGTGGGACCCACATGTCATCCATAACCCCCGCTCGCGCCGACCTCGGACTCTCTCCCGCGCGCGCGCGATCGCAACCGACCGGATTTCCGCGTCCAGCAGCCCGAATTCTGGTCCCAGAAGAATCAAACTCGATCACAACTGACCCACCGCCCTCCCCCGGCTATAAAAACCCCAGCCCCGATCGGTTTTTCCCACGCGATCGCCGATTTTTACTCCGGTGAGCACCGAGGCTTCGCCGGTGAATTCTGGCCGATCTAAGCTCGGAAACTCTGATCTAACTCGCTGGTCTTGATCCACCGCCTCCGGGGAACTTTGCAGGTGCAGAAAACTCGGAGAGTTACGGTGTAAATCCAGCGCCGACGAGCTTCGCCGTGGTTTTGCCTCGGACCTCACCGCCGATCACTTTCCAGGACCCCCGAGCTCAAGAAAACCCCCGAGGTGAGATCCCTGACCTCCCCTCTACCGATCTATGCCATAAGATCACAGCTTTAGGCAGAATTCCCGCGGATCCGAAACTTTCCGGCGAGATCGCCGCTTCCCGCCGCCGTGCGCCGCCGGCAGCGCCGCCCGCGCTCGATCAGAGCGACGTGGCCGCTTGTGCGCCGTTTATTTTAAATCGCACGGTAGGGTTTAAATCCCCGCGTACCGGTTCGATGTTATAATCTCAGCCGTCGGTTTAAAATCGGACGGTCCACGTCAGCCCCGCATTATAAAGACTAGAATTCTTACGTGCTACCCCCTGGGATTCTCTGGAATTGAGAGCTAGCCCCGGAAACTTCAGATCTAGCCCCTGGAACTCCAGAAAATCATGTAAATTCATTTAAAAATCAGTTTTAGCCCCTGGACTTAATAAAAATTAGGAAAACACCTCTGATAAGTGTAGCTAGACCCCTGGAAATTATGAAAATAATATTATAGACCCTGTAATGGGGTGAGTTCATTATTTTAGCCCTGTTTAGTATTTAATTTAAAACATTGAATATGTAACTAGTGTTTAAAAATTAAAAAGGGGGACAAACATAATTGTCAAAATTAATTAAAAACTTTCTCAGTACTTAGAAAACTTTGGAGTGAGATAAAAATATATTTTTGGGCTGAAATGAATCTGTTTCATCTATTATTCACATTTATTAGTATAGGGACACATTTTTAAGTAAAGGATAGTTATAGAAAAATAGGGAAAATAATTATGAAATAGTCTACATCAGAAGCCAAGGTCAAAATATGTTATTAAATCATTTAGGACCAGAACCTATACTGTTTAGATGATATGTATTACTAATTTCATAATAAAATACACAATTATGCATAGGAATATAAATCTGAAAATATAGCAACTAGTAAATGATAAATGGAGTTTCTAAAATACAAAGAATTCAGTTTAGGGTTGGTAGAAATTCTGAAGGCACATATGGAGAAGAAAAATACTTTTCATACACACTTGGTAGTAAAAAGGTGAAGTAGTTGAATATAAGAAATTTATTGGAAACCCATATAAATAGTATGTAAGTATAAAGGTGGACACAAAAGTAGGAATCATATACACATGGTTAAAAGTGCATGCAAGCCACAACTCAACACACATAAAGTAACCACAACACATATAATGGTAAAGAACTTTTATAAATATGAATGTGTGGTTTGTATGAAGTAAGAAGTGTGAACTATGTCTTATGATTGTTGTTCTTCTTTTGCTATGTGTGATGGTATGAAGTAGAACCTGTTCAAGAGCAAGTTAACCCTTTTCAAGATCAGGACTACCCATTTCAAGAGCAGCAAGAAGGAGGCAAGTGTCCTTGACCACTTTGATCCTATGCTAGGATGTGTAGATAGAATTATTTGCATTGTCAAATGAAATATGAAACCCATGCTAGGAAAGTTTCCCTAGAATTGCATTACCTTGTTTCCTTGTAGCTTGGGTTGGGATTTATTTTGTCATGTCATTTATTTACATGCATATGCTTAGCCATGCTTAGAATGGGATATTTGGGATATGAGATCATCAATTTATTTTACCATACTCTTGAATGAGTTATTGTGAGTTATGTAGAGGTAGGGATCAAGGCAAGTTGGATGTTTTGGTTGTGTGCTGGGTGCACGAGACTTGGGTTTGTGTTTAGTACTTGCCTGGATCCTAAGGACCGGTTCATGGAGCATGTAACCCGGCTTTACAGTGCCAACCACATGCTGAGATGGGGCAGCTTGGCCAATTAATTAGGTGTATCCCCGGCGTAGTATGGGTGTGTTGGATGGTGCGGGGAGTAGGTGTCAGCTGGACTATCATATGAACCGCAAGGCTCAAGAGGGGGCCACTGCAGCGGGGTTGGAGCCTCTTGTATGCTGTTAGGGGTGAAACCTCAGTGGGCCCACGCTCGTCGGGAATCCCTTTGTAAAGGCTTTGTAGTGATCTCCTGGCTACACACCTGGGAAGTGTGAATGTGGATCGTAGCCACTGGCATAATGGAGGTTCTTTTAGTCCACCCGACAACGGGGGATGAAATCACTACTTGTGGGTACAGTGGTACAAACTCTGCAGAGTCAAAACTGTCTTGACAGTCGTGCTCACGGTTAAGAGCGGCCTGGACTTATTCATGATTAGAGGATTGTTGGTTTTTGGATGTTAAGCGGGGAGCTTAACATTGGAAATGATGTTATGGTTATTGGATTATGATAATGGGTTGGGAGATTGGGACCTTTTCACCTGTGTAGTAATGTAGGTGCTTAATAAGCTAAGGTGATAGGTATTAATTGCGTAGTGCTTTAACCATGAGTTCAACCTCTCCTTGTTCTAGCCATGCATGATATAATTTTCCCACACTTGCTGAGTACCATTGGTACTCAACCTTGCATATTTGTTGGTTTATATTGCTGCTCAGGTCAAGATAATGAGGTGGTGTATAATGACCAAGATTTTTGACCCGAGGAAGGTTTTTAGGTTCATGAAGACCCCCGGGCAACGCCTGTGATGGAGCCCTAAAAGAATAATATTCCGCTGCTAGTTTATTTACTTGTGATGAAGCATTAGTGTCCATTGAGACATTTGCGATGTAAGACTTATTTATATTCGACACCTGGCTTGTAATAAATGATGCTTCACTATTTGTCATCACATGTATGAGAAAATGATCCTGGCATACATGTGATATTCACTTGGTTGTTTCTTCGGAAAAACCGGGTGTGACAGAGGTGGTATCAGAGCCAAGGTTGCCCATAGGAACGTGGACCTAGGTAGAAATGGACGTATTTAAGGGCCCTATTTTATTAAAAACTATTTTCCAAGGTGTGGGTTGAAGAGTGTTATTAAAGGAGTCATTTTCTTCATCTTACCCCAACTTTCAAAATAGGATTTTTATTTGAGAATTTATCTAACCTAATTTTAAATTCTTTTGTTTTAGATGGTTCGCATGATTCGCACCGCTCGTAAGTCCACAGGAGGGAGAGTTCCCGTAGTTGCCCTTGCCGAAAGAGAGGAGAGTCGTCCAGTGACGTACCTTTCCTACGGATTGGCAGTAGGAGATTTGTTGCGCCGTCTTCGACGTATGCTCGAAGCCGCCGGTAATACGGGCAAGCTAATCATCCACTATAACTCCACCAGGACCATCCGTGAGAAGAGGGAAGAATGGAGTTCGGAGATGAGGATTATACACGAAAATCAGCTGCTTAAGATTCACCACTCTCCAGCTTGTCGAGCAACACAAGTTGACGCGGAGAAAGATGTCACCTGGGAGGCCATCACCTGCCAGAGTCACATCTATCGTCGCCACTTGGACAAAACTGAGTACATGTATGTCCTCCAACGTGAGAGTGGTACTACGGAGTACAAGTACCCACCGGTGCAGCAAGGGACTTCCCATGAGCACATGGACTTGTGCTTGGAGGATGCTGCTATGCTCAGCACTCGGCTGCAGGAGTGTCAACAAGAGCTTCAGGATGTCCGAGACACCCTGAAGGAAACGGAGGCGTTGCTGCGAGCTTGCTTAAAGGCGAGAGAAAGAGGAGATGGGAATGAACTGTGTGTCACCGTGAGTGATCCATGGACTCTTGACTCCCCGGATCGCCGAGCAATCAGGCGTCGTCGCACTTATCCACCAGCAGCCTCCCCACCCAAAGCAGAGTCAGAAGGTAGCCGAAATGAGGAGGAAGATCCCGAGGAGCCAGCTCAAGAGGACGAGTAGTGTAGAGTCTTTCCCCTAGCTAGCAGGAGGTCGAGTAGTCGAGTCGTTACGTAGTTAATGGTGTGATAATGTTTGGTGTGTGACGTGAGTTGTGGAAGCCATGAGCAATTGTCCACAGCCTCGTCTTCAGATTGTTTTGCTTTGGTGTGTGAACCCACAGGAAATAATAGTGCATTTATTTGGTGTGAGATATGAACCCTCGTAAAAGCATAACAAAGCCTCAACACTTCAAAGTACAAACAAATGAAAGTAGTAAGATGATGCTAAATGATTTCAAATTGACATTGGTTGATTCTGCCAGATGGCCGGAAGAGGAAAAGGACGTGCTGCCAACCCCGCCAACAACAATGATGAGGCATGCAACCCTCATCTTTCTGGAGGCCAGGACCGGGGTGGTCGCCGTGAAGAAGTTGATCCTCTCCACCAAATGCTGGAGAATCAAAATCAACTCATCCAGAACTTGACTCAAGTGGTGGCCAACTTGCATCAAGTTCCACCTCCACAAGCTGCACCACGCCAACCAAGGTTGAGTGAGTTTCTAGGAACTCAACCTCCAAAGTTTGCAAGTGCTGCTGAACCGCTGGAGACAGATGATTGGCTGAAGACCATTGAAAGTAAGATGAGGATTATACAATGCCAAGGGTATGAGAGGGTGCTGTTTGCCTCTCATCAATTGCATGTACCTGCTGCTGATTGGTGGACCGCCTACGTGGCCGCCCATCATGACCCTGAGAACATCACTTGGGAAGAGTTCAAGCGTAGCTTCCGCAACCACTACATCCCAAGAGGTGAACTAAAAAACAAGAGGAAAGAGTTTCTGGGACTGCAGCAGGGAAACATGACGGTGAGGGAATACCTCACTAAATTTACTCAACTATCCCGTTATGCTCCACGAGACATAGAGACTGATGAGCAGAAACAAGATTGTTTCGTGGAAGGACTTACCGCAGAGATGCAGTGTGCAATGTCCTCAAATGAGTATGAAAGCTTCCAAAAGATGGTGGACAGAGCATTTGTGGTGGAAAGGAAGCTAAAAGCCCTGGAAAATGAGAATAAGAGGAAGGCTGGGTGGTCACATCAGGCCTCAGGGAGCAACACCCGCCCACGTATGATGCAGCAACCTACGGGGCAGACGAGCCGTGCTGCGGTACCCTATTCAGCACCAAGAGGGTACAACCCAAACTACAGGCCACCCGCAGCACCTGCACAGCCGCCACGTCAGTTTGTGCAGCAGCCTCGCCCCGCATATCCACCTCGACCAGCAGTGCAAGGACCCCCAAACCAACTCCAAGACAACAAGGGCCAGGCATCTAAGATTGGGGTGCAATGTTTCAGCTGTGGTGAAGTGGGGCACTACGCCCATAAATGCCCGAAGAAGAAGCCTGCGCCGCCACAACAGCAGAATGTAATGAGAGGACGGGTGAACCACGTCACTATGGAGGAAGCACAAGAGGCACCCGACGTGGTAGTTGGTAAGTTTCCTGCCAATTTGCACCTTGCAACTCTGCTGTTTGATTCTGGGGCTACCCACTCGTTCATTGCTCAAGGGTTTGTTAAGAAGTATGACCTAGCAACCACACAAATGAACCATATGCTAGCCGTAAACTCTCCAGGTGGAGAAATAAGGACAAGACAAGTGTGTCCCAAAGTGAGCCTAGACATTAATGGGGTAGTATTTACGGCTAACCTCATAGTGATAGATTCACAAGGGATAGATATTATTTTGGGTATGGATTGGTTGACCAAACATAAAGGAATCATCCATTGTTCGACCAGAACGGTGGAACTAACTCACCCCAATGGCACAAGAGTAAAGTTCATAACGATACACGAGCCTAGGAGGGACATTAAATTAAATCAAGTGGAGGTGAAAGTTGAGGAAATCAGGACTATCAGGGAATATCCAGATGTTTTTCCGGAGGAATTGCCAGGTATGCCTCCCGACCGTGACGTGGAATTCGCAATTGAGCTAGTACCGGGAACAGCCCCGATATACAAGAGACCTTATCGAATGGACTCCAAGCAGCTAGAAGAGCTCAAGGATCATTTGAGAGAATTGACGGAGAAGGGGTATATTCGCCCTAGTTCCTCACCATGGGGAGCTCCGGTGATATTTGTGCCTAAGAAAGACGGAACCCAAAGGTTATGCGTGGATTACCGTGCCTTGAATGAGGTAACCATTAAGAACATGTACCCATTACCCCGCATTGAAGACTTGTTTGATCAGTTGAGGGGAGCTTGTGTGTTCTCGAAAATTGATCTCAGGTCGGGATACCACCAACTCAAGATAAGGCAATCTGATATTCCCAAGACAGCTTTCGTATCTCGGTACGGACTGTATGAATACACTGTCATGCCTTTCGGGCTAACCAATGCCCCAGCATATTTCATGTACCTCATGAACAAGGTATTCATGGAATATCTGGACAAATTTGTGGTGGTTTTCATAGATGATATTCTCGTCTTCTCCAAAGATGAAGAAGAACATGAGAAACATCTAAGGTTGGTGTTACAGAGGCTGAGAGAACACCAACTATATGCCAAGTTGAGCAAGTGTGAGTTTTGGCTGAAGAGAGTTCCCTTTTTAGGACATATAATCTCGGAGGGAGGAATCTCCGTAGATCCCGCCAAAATTGAAGATATCCAGAAGTGGAAAACCCCTGAAAATGTCGGGGAAGTTCGAAGCTTTTTGGGATTGGCTGGATACTATCGACGGTTTATTGAGGGATTCTCCAAGATCTCGAGACCTCTCACTAAACTGTTGGAGAAGGGAATCACATTCACCTGGACGCCACAGTGCGAGACGAGCTTTCAAGAGCTAAAGAAGAGATTGACAACAACCCCAGTGTTGGTTATGCCAGATATGCAGAAGAATTTCACAGTGTACTGCGATGCCTCTGGAAATGGGTTGGGATGTGTTCTCATGCAAGAAGGACATGTCGTGGCATATGCATCCCGGCAGCTTCGGAAGCACGAGAAGAACTATCCTACACATGACCTAGAACTAGCTGCAGTGGTACACGCGTTGAAAATTTGGCGGCACTATTTGATGGGGAAGAGGACAGAGATATATACGGATCATAAGAGTTTGAAGTACATATTCACACAACCAGATCTCAACCTCAGACAAAGGAGATGGTTAGAGCTAATCAATGACTTTGATGTGGGCATCAACTATCATCCCGGGAAAGCAAACGTCGTGGCCGATGCTTTGAGTCGGAAAGTGCAGGTCAACAAGTTGAGTTTGAAGGACATGCCTGCAGAATTGAAGGACGAGGTTATAAGGCTCAATCTATGTCTAGTAAATAGTGGTGAAGCCATCGCCATGGAAGTGGACTCCACACTCGAGCAAGACATACGCGAGGGCCAAAAGAATGATGAGAAGATACAAGAGATCAGACAGCTCATTAAGGAAAATAAAGCTCCTGGTTTTAGAGAGGATGAACAGGGAACGGTGTGGCACGGGAAAAGGATCTGTGTGCCAGAAGTAAAGGAGATCCGTGAATTAATTTTGAAGGAGGCTCACGATTCTGACTATTCCATTCATCCTGGGAGTACGAAGATGTACCAGGACCTCAAGAGCAGGTATTGGTGGTATGGCATGAAGCGAGATGTCGCGGAACATGTTGCCCTATGTGACACATGTCAGTTGGTGAAAGCAGAACATCAACGACCCGCGGGATTGCTGCAACCACTCAAAGTGCCTGAATGGAAGTGGGAAGAAATCAGCATGGATTTTGTCGTGGGATTGCCTAGGACCCAATCCGGGTATGATTCAATATGGGTCATTATTGATCGGCTAACCAAGGTAGCTCATTTCATTCCTGTGAAAGAAAGCTACAGCGGATCCAAATTGGCAGAATTGTACATGTCAAGGATTGTGTGTTACCATGGAGTGCCAAAGAAGATAGTGTCGGACCGAGGGACACAGTTCACCTCGAGGTTTTGGCAAAAGTTGCATGAAACCATGGGAACCCATCTGAATTTCAGCTCTGCCTATCATCCCCAAACTGACGGGCAGACGGAGAGAACCAATCAGATCCTTGAAGATATGTTAAGGGCATGTGCACTCAAAAACAATAGGAGTTGGGACAAGAACTTACCGTATGCGGAGTTTTCCTATAACAACAGCTATCAAGCTAGTATGAAAATGTCACCGTTTGAAGCTTTGTATGGAAGGAAGTGCAGAACTCCCCTATTTTGGAACCAAACAGGAGAAAGTAAAGTGTTTGGTCCAGAAGTACTACAAGAAGCAGAGGCGAAGGTGAGGGAGATTCGCAACAACTTGAGGATAGCACAAACACGCCAAAAGAGTTATGCCGATGTACGAAGAAGAGAGCTTGTTTTCAACGTGGGAGACTATGTTTATCTCAAGGTGTCCCCTATCAGAGGACTTCATCGGTTCAAGGTGAAAGGGAAGTTGTCACCTCGATACATCGGACCCTTTCAAGTGTTGGAAAGAAAAGGCGAAGTGGCGTACCAACTAGAGTTACCGGCTCATCTATCGGACGTGCACGATGTATTCCATGTGTCACAACTCAAGAAATGCCTGAGGACGCCTGAGGAGGTGTTACCCATGAATGAAGTGGATGTAGCTGAAGATTTGTCTTATGCCGAGCAACCATACAAGATTTTGGAGACGATGGAACGCCTCAGCAGAAACAAGAGAATCCGGATGTGCAAGGTGCAGTGGAAGCATCACTCAGAAGAGGAAGCTACCTGGGAACGGGAAGATGAGCTCAAGGCACAATTTCCGGAATTGTTTTCTTAGAAACACCAATCTCGAGGACGAGATTTCTTTTAAGGGGGGTAGAGCTGTAACACCCCAAATTTTGATTCAAAACCCTAAACCATGTTCAGAGGGGAATTTAAAATTTTTTGGACGTGTTGCATGTTTTGCAAAAATTCAAATTCAAACTGGAATTCAAATTATACTCAAAACAGAAAAGAAATGGAAAAAGAAAAAGAGAAACGGGAAAAAAACTGGCCAGTGGGCCGAAACCCGCCAGCCGGCCCAGTTTCCCCCGCGCCAGCCCACCCCCGCGCGCGCCGTGCTGTCTCTCACAGACAGGTGGGACCCACATGTCATCCCTAACCCCCGCTCGCGCCGACCCCGGACTCTCTCCCGCGCGCGCGCGATCGCAACCGACCGGATTTCCGCGTCCAGCAGCCCGAATTCTGGTCCCAGAAGAATCAAACTCGATCACAACTGACCCACCGCCCTCCCCCGGCTATAAAAACCCCAGCCCCGATCGGTTTTTCCCACGCGATCGCCGATTTTTACTCCGGTGAGCACCGAGACTTCGCCGGTGAATTCTGGCCGATCTAAGCTCGGAAACTCTGATCTAACTCGCTGGTCTTGATCCACCGCCTCCGGGGAACTTTGCAGGTGCAGAAAACTCGGAGAGTTACGGTGTAAATCCAGCGCCGACGAGCTTCGCCGTGGTTTTGCCTCGGACCTCGCCGCCGATCACTTTCCAGGACCCCCGAGCTCAAGAAAACCCCTGAGGTGAGATCCCTGACCTCCCCTCTACCGATCTATGCCATAAGATCACAGCTTTAGGCAGAATTCCCGTGGATCCGAAACTTTCCGGCGAGATCGCCGCTTCCCGCCGCCGTGCGCCGCCGGCAGCGCCGCCCGCGCTCGATCAGAGCGACGTGGCCGCTTGTGCGCCGTTTATTTTAAATCGCACGGTAGGGTTTAAATCCCCGCGTACCGGTTCGATGTTATAATCTCAGCCGTCGGTTTAAAATCGGACGGTCCACGTCAGCCCCGCATTATAAAGACTGGAATTCTTACGTGCTACCCCCTGGGATTCTCTGGAATTGAGAGCTAGCCCCGGAAACTTCAGATCTAGCCCCTGGAACTCCAGAAAATCATGTAAATTCATTTAAAAATCAGTTTTAGCCCCTGGACTTAATAAAAATTAGGAAAACACCTCTGATAAGTGTAGCTAGACCCCTGGAAATTATGAAAATAATATTATAGACCCTGTAATGGGGTGAGTTCATTATTTTAGCCCTGTTTAGTATTTAATTTAAAACATTGAATATGTAACTAGTGTTTAAAAATTAAAAAGGGGGACAAACATAATTGTCAAAATTAATTAAAAACTTTCTCAGTACTTAGAAAACTTTGGAGTGAGATAAAAATATATTTTTGGGCTGAAATGAATCTGTTTCATCTATTATTCACATTTATTAGTATAGGGACACATTTTTAAGTAAAGGATAGTTATAGAAAAATAGGGAAAATAATTATGAAATAGTCTACATCAGAAGCCAAGGTCAAAATATGTTATTAAATCATTTAGGACCAGAACCTATACTGTTTAGATGATGTGTATTACTAATTTCATAATAAAATACACAATTATGCATAGGAATATAAATCTGAAAATATAGCAACTAGTAAATGATAAATGGAGTTTCTAAAATACAAAGAATTCGGTTTAGGGTTGGTAGAAATTCTGAAGGCACATATGGAGAAGAAAAATACTTTTCATACACACTTGGTAGTAAAAAGGTGAAGTAGTTGAATATAAGAAATTTATTGGAAACCCATATAAATAGTATGTAAGTATAAAGGTGGACACAAAAGTAGGAATCATATACACATGGTTAAAAGTGCATGCAAGCCACAACTCAACACACATAAAGTAACCACAACACATATAATGGTAAAGAACTTTTATAAATATGAATGTGTGGTTTGTATGAAGTAAGAAGTGTGAACTATGTCTTATGATTGTTGTTCTTCTTTTGCTATGTGTGATGGTATGAAGTAGAACCTGTTCAAGAGCAAGTTAACCCTTTTCAAGATCAGGACTACCCATTTCAAGAGCAGCAAGAAGGAGTCAAGTGTCCTTGACCACTTTGATCCTATGCTAGGATGTGTAGATAGAATTATTTGCATTGTCAAATGAAATATGAAACCCATGCTAGGAAAGTTTCCCTAGAATTGCATTACCTTGTTTCCTTGTAGCTTGGGTTGGGATTTATTTTGTCATGTCATTTATTTACATGCATATGCTTAGCCATGCTTAGAATGGGATATTTGGGATATGAGATCATCAATTTATTTTACCATACTCTTGAATGAGTTATTGTGAGTTATGTAGAGGTAGGGATCAAGGCAAGTTGGATGTTTTGGTTGTGTGCTGGGTGCACGAGACTTGGGTTTGTGTTTAGTACTTGCCTGGATCCTAAGGACCGGTTCATGGAGCATGTAACCCGGCTTTACAGTGCCAACCACATGCTGAGATGGGGCAGCTTGGCCAATTAATTAGGTGTATCCCCGGCGTAGTATGGGTGTGTTAGATGGTGCGGGGAGTAGGTGTCAGCTGGACTACCATATGAACCGCAAGGCTCAAGAGGGGGCCACTGCAGCGGGGTTGGAGCCTCTTGTATGCTGTTAGGGGTGAAACCTCAGTGGGCCCACGCTCGTCGGGAATCCCTTTGTAAAGGCTTTGTAGTGATCTCCTGGCTACACATCTGGGAAGGAAACCTCAGTGGGCCCACGCTCGTCGGGAATCCCTTTGTAAAGGCTTTGTAGTGATCTCCTGGCTACACATCTGGGAAGTGTGAATGTGGATCGTAGCCACTGGCATAATGGAGGTTCTTTTAGTCCACCTGGCAACGGGGGATGAAATCACTACTTGTGGGTACAGTGGTACAAACTCTGCAGAGTCAAAACTGTCTTGACAGCCGTGCTCACGGTTAAGAGCGGCCTGGACTTATTCATGATTAGAGGATTGTTGGTTTTTGGATGTTAAGCGGGGAGCTTAACATTGGAAATGATGTTATGGTTATTGGATTATGATAATGGGTCGGGAGATTGGGACCTTTTCACCTGTGTAGTAATGTAGGTGCTTAATAAGCTAAGGTGATAGGTATTAATTGCGTAGTGCTTTAACCATGAGTTCAACCTCTCCTTGTTCTAGCCATGCATGATATAATTTTCCCACACTTGCTGAGTACCATTGGTACTCAACCTTGCATATTTGTTGGTTTATATTGCTGCTCAGGTCAAGATAATGAGGTGGTGTATAATGACCAAGATTTTGGACCCGAGGAAGGTTTTTAGGTTCATGAAGACCCCCGGGCAACGCCTGTGATGGAGCCCTAAAAGAATAATATTCCGCTGCTAGTTTATTTACTTGTGATGAAGCATTAGTGTCCATTGAGACATTTGCGATGTAAGACTTATTTATATTCGACACCTGGCTTGTAATAAATGATGCTTCACTATTTGTCATCACATGTATGAGAAAATGATCCTGGCATACATGTGATATTCACTTGGTTGTTTCTTCGGAAAAACCGGGTGTGACATAACATGAAAGGCTCTAACATATATCCTTGATGGTTAATATTAACGCTAATGAACCCATACTTGTCTTGTAAAACATCCTTGATTCCATCAACCCAGTTGCAACAGAAAAGAGGAATCTTGAATTCGTGAAAGTCAATCTCCTAGATCTCTTGTATTTGACCATAGTACATGTTTTTGTCTTGGCCCGTAGAATCATAATCATCAACACGTACACCACTATTCTGATATGTACTTTTCTTATGTTGTTGTACAGTGTAGAACGTGTATCCATTTATGTTGTACTCTTGATATGTCATAACAGTGAATATAGGACCACAAGCCAACTTTTTTAGGTATTCACTTGTTTGAGTATCGGATGAGTGAGAAATCCAATCCTGGAGCCAGCCAATGAATTTTCTCATGTGTTTCATTTGCTAACCATGATTCATTGCGGTCAGGATTGTCTCTAAGCAGCACCTCCTTCTGCTCATCAAAGTACTCGGACACAATGGACATCTGTTGCAACATGTGGAAATGAGTGCAGAAGAATAAATGTGGATATGGAGTTATAGCCTTCTTCCCAATGGTCCCTTGTTCTGTGAGCATCCCCTCATGACGAGACTTGGGAAAACCAATAGGATTACTTGGGTCAACGTAGTTTAGAGCCCACTCCACGGCTTCCTCTATACAGTATACTTATACCATGTTGTCCTCAGGGTAATCTCCATTTCTAACGAAGTACTTCAGTATGCCGTTGAATATGTCATACGCATACATCTGGTGAAGGAACATGGGGCCAAGTAGCTTTATCTCCTTAATAAGATGAGTGTGAAATGGACACTGATGTTGAAAAAGGCAGTGGAAAGTACATCTCAAGGAAGCATAAAGTTTCATAGTGCTTTTTTCCAATACTCAAGAGCTGCTTCACTAAGTACTTTTTGACCAATTGCATTGAAGAAAAAGAAAAAGTTCATTATAGGCTCCTGAACATTGACCGGTAGGATATTCTGAATTCCAACATCAATCATCTACGTAAGCAATACATGGTAATCATGAGACTTCACACCGGGAGCTACTTTTAGATCTGGAAATGAAATAATCCTTGAGACGTTCGTCGAGTAGCCGGATGGTACTTTCACATTTTTCAAGAACCCAAAAAACTCTTTCTTCTCATGTTTTGAAAGGGTGATGCTTGATGTGGGTAGTTCCGTTCCTTTTACCGAGTCGTCGAGCCACAACTCAGGCCTAATTCCCATTTTGTTTAGATCAGCTCGTGCATGTCCATGGTCCCTAGTTTTCCCATCCGTGTTAAGCAATTTACTAAGTGGGCTCTCACACACATTCTTCTCAACGTGCATCACGTCAATCTAATGACGGACGTCTAAGTCTTTACAATACGGTAACTCCCAAAAAATCGATTGCTTCTTCCACATGTCATCTTCGCCAGTACTTTTGCCAGTCCTTTTCCGCTTACCAAGGACAACATGGATATCCTTGACCATTTCATAGACTTGACCTGTGAGATGGGGAGGAGAACGCATCTTCTAAGTGTTACCATTGAAATTATCCTTCATACTCTGAAACGGGTGCTTCATTGAAATATAGCATTGATGTTCCATGTACACTATTTGTTATGACTCACTCAAATATTGTAAGTCTTTCTCTGAAACAATGTGGACATTCGCAACCTTATTTCTTACTCTGTCTGCAGGAAAAGTTACGTACCACTAGAGAATCACTACCAGTCACAAATAAAATGGCTTTCAGACCAAAGTACTCATGCTTGTGCTCATCCCAGACCTGCACTGCGTCGTTGTACCACAACTCCTTCATATCTTCAACCAGAGGACTAAAATAAGTGTCAATGTCATTCCCAGGTTATTCTGGCCCCGGTATCAGTCCTGACATCATAATATATTTCCGTTTATTGCACAACCAAGGAGGAAGGTTCAAAATCGTTAGCACAATTGGCCATGTGCTATGTGTCCTGTTCAAAAAAAAGGATTCATGCCATCGGTGCTCATTGTGATCCTAATATTTATCGGATCAATGGCAAATTCAGGATTTCATGAATCAATGTTTCGCTACAGCGTGGCATCAGCAGGATGTCTTATCATTCCAGCATCCTACTTATGCTTCTCTTTGTGCCATCGCAACAATTCTGACTCCTTGTTTGCAAACTAACGCTTCAAACGAGGAATGATAGGAAAATACCAAAACACCTTTTTAGGCCATCTTTTTCTTCTGTTTCTGTTGCAGTTCTCGTCATCACCGTCGTCTTTCCTACGATTGAATCGGTCGAGTCCACAAATAGGGCATTTCTCGAGGTTTTCATACTCAGATCCACGATATAGAATGCAATCATTCTTGCACGCTTGGATTTTCTCCGCCTCCAAACCCAGTGGACAGATTATCTATTTTGCCTCATAAACTGTCTTAGGGACTGCATTGTCTTGGGGTAACATGTCCTTAAGGAGCGCCAACAGTTCCTTAAAACTACAATCACTCCATCCGTTGCTCGCCTTCAACTAGAAAAGTTTCACCATCACAAACAGTCTCGTGTACTGAGTCGCACAACCATGATACAATGGCTTCTTCGAGTCTTCAATCATCTTCTTGTACTTTGCAAGTTCACCATTACTGACTGATCATCGTCGTCATGTCTCTCGACATTGTGTACGATATCCTCTATGTTATGCACCTGAAACTCAATGTCGTCATCGGTGAACCCTAATATATCTGGCTCGTTCACATCGTCGTCGTGATCTTCTTCGACACTGGTAGGGACCTCCCTCTCCAGATATGATCTCTCATCTCTGCTTCATTAAATCCATCCTCCCCATATTTGTTCCAACGTCGATAATCCAACATGAATCCATGTGTGATCAAATATGACTTCAACACACCATTTATGCGATCTCTCTTCTCATTCTTGTAATGTTTGCAAGGACAACAAATATTCCCTCTAATGTTGTCCAACATGTCTTTCTTCGTGAAATCGATAAATGCACCTACCCCTTTGATATACTCATTGCAAAGGCACGGCCCACACATCCTACTTCGATTCGACGACATCTACGTACAGAAAAGAAGAGCTAAATCAAAGAAATTCGAAGCCGCTGATAGTCAAGATCTAAAGGGGTAAAAAAATAGTAAGGAGCAGGAGAGGAGGAGAGGACTAACCCTTTGTTTTAAGGGCCACTAATAATCACAGCAAGATTTCCAGAAGGGCATCTCCAAAGAAGGAATGAGACGATTAGAACAGGGCAGATCTGGCCGCCACTGTTCTACATAGCTGGGAGCTCGGATAAGGGCATACGAAATCAATACGATCCTTTGTAACGCGCGTCTGTCTATAATGGGAATGGGAGACGTGCCCGCTTGCATGAAAAAAGGATATGAGCTCCTAGAAACGCTTGTCACCTTTTCTTTCATAATAGGAGTCACTCTGTAGGAATGCGCGTCTCCCTTTTGTCAGAGAAGCGGGCGCGTCTCGGATATTAATTTAATTGTGACACACCTTAAAGTAGGTCGTCTCCATTTACCCTCAATCGAGCAAGTTCTGATCCTCGCTGATGCGGGTGCATCTCATTTTTCCAGATCCAAGATGGTCACCTTTGCGCTCATCTCCGATCTTTGTCTCCGGTTCAAGGTTTTTACGTAGTGTCCATTGATGGTGTTTTACGGAAGTTTAGGGATGAGTACAAACTGTAGTGTCTAGCTGGACCAATACCATCCATTAATGGCTCTAGTGCTGAACTCAATTTCGGAGCTGGAAAAAGCCAGCCAAACACCCCAACCTCAAAACTTGATGGAGCAACCAAACTCCACGGAATAGGTGGAGTTTCAGTTCAAGTATCTCTTTTCTAGATCTAGGACATTTGAATATAAAACTAGACATGGAGTTGGAATAAATTACCCGCCACTACAACTAATTATAAAAAATATTTTGTTCTATCCTTTCTTCCCCATGCAGCCATCCTCCCTGCCTCGCCCGCAGCCACAACACCGCCAGGATGCTACCCACGTCTGCTACACCGTGACACACCATTTCATCACCATGAAGAAGCCTCTCCTTCCAGAATCTAAATCGACCTTGCTCGAGCTTCAGTCAATGCCCGGACGACACGGCTGACTAGTCAGCGCCACCCTATGTAACACCCTAATTTTCAATTTAAGCAAACTAGAACTGTAAATATGAATTTAGAATAGATATGTATATATGCTAGGAAAAGCTATTTTTAAGAAAAAAAAGATAGGAATTTCAAATTTTTGCATATTTGCATGCATTACATATACATACATGGCATATATGTGCATATATATGCACATACACATACATACATACATGGTACAAGGGAAAAACCCTATTATCCAAGTTGAATCCAGTTGCACTAGAGAAAATACAAAAGAAAAGGAAATAGAAAA
This sequence comes from Neostapfia colusana, assembly GCA_030760725.1. NCBI lineage: Eukaryota > Viridiplantae > Streptophyta > Magnoliopsida > Poales > Poaceae > Neostapfia > Neostapfia colusana. The sequence continues at coordinate 113,149,698 of JASWHV010000007.1, forward strand.
GAAAACAGAAGAAAACCCAAATTTGGCTGCATGGGCCTTTCCTTCTCTTTTCCCCGCCCGGCCCAGCCTTCTTCCTTCTTTCCCCTTTTTCCTTTTCTTCCCCGGGTCAGCCCCTTTCTTTTCCTTCCCATTGCGTCCCATCTTCCCTTGCCCGTGCCCGACCCGCTCCCGCGCCTGACCCGTGCCCGTGCCCGACCCCCGCCAACCCTAGCCACTACACCGACTTTGCCGGCAGAATCCTAACCGAGTTTGGATCTCCCTTGACGTGCGTGCCCCGCCTCTTGGGGGTTGCGGCCCTATAAAATTCGGTGCCCTCGTCCATTTTTTGCAAACCCCGAGCGCTGTCGTCCCTCAAACCCTAGCACGCCGTGACTGGAGTTCCCGAATGCTTCCTCGTCGGCGCCCGCCGCTGATCGACCCCGAGAGTGAGTTCCCTGACCCTTCCTCTTTGTTTTGCACCATTTTCTGTTGAGAATGGGGGCCGAAATTAGAAGTTAGTGCGTTGCTGGTGAACCTCCGGCGATGCCCTTCCCACCGGGCCCGCCCCCACCATTGGATCAAAATTCAATGGCTCATATTAGAACCCCGAAGGGGTATGCACCTTAGTCTACGGTGGACTATGAACCGAGTCTAGAGCACATAAAGTCTTCCATAAAGCTGCATGAAATGTTGTGAATGATATGATATCCACTGCTCGTATCACGGCAGTGTGCTTGTACTACAAGGAGGAGCTTGGACAGATGATGACAAGACTAAAAGAGATTAGGAGCTTCAAAAATTTACTTAGAGGATGATCAATACTGTCAGGTATTTATTCCTTGGATGGTTAAGTGCTCTGATGCTTACTATGCTTTATGTACTTATTAGGCATCGAGGGAGTATTGAGAGAAATCTACCTCCAAGAGAATCAACCGTGAGTCCGGTGGTCAAGTTCTCCATCGTCACGGTGGAGATGGTCATATTTGTCTTTCGAAACGAATGGTGAGTTTAGTACATTTACAATTTGTTCTTATTATATTAGTTTTTGCGGAACTATGTTTGTAATATGTCTTTATAGGCTGTTGAAAGTGGCGAGGAGCCCTCTTTCATTGATGCTTATACAAGAGGGCATAGGGTCAACGATGACAGTCAATTATGCACTCCGCCGGCCACAGAGAATTTGGTGTGTCATATTAGTCAAATTAATGATTAAACAATACGGTTGTTGCATAGTTGATTATGATTAATTTTTGGTGTAGGAGAAATATGCTAAAGAGGCGGTCCGACGTCACGGATATGGCTATGATTGGAGAAAGGAAGACGTCGACGTCGTGGCTTTGTACCAATCTGGTGGAGGAAAGCATCACGGGAGGTGAACTTACTCATATCATACTCCTTTATTCACACACTTAATTTTTTATGCAAGGGTCACCTTATAATTATGATATATCACTATTGTAGGTATTCGATGTTCAATGCTGTCATGAACACCGATGTGGTTCTCTCGAAGTCACGGTCGACACAGAGCGGGCAGAGTTCTTCTTAACATACACATACAGGAGATGAGTCCAGGTTCAAACAAATGGAGGAGGAGAACACTGCATTGAGAGACCACATGAGACTCCAGGAAGATCGCATGAGACGCTAGGAAGAGTGCATAAAAGCACAAAATGACTACTTCTCGAATGTGGCAACATGACAACAAGCAATTCAGGTATATTAATATAAGAGTTCAAGTATTTATGTGAATATTTAGAGGAAAACTATGCTAAGTATTTCAAGATGAATTTAGTGATACTTTTTTCAGCTTCGATTGCCGACTGCTATGCCACCGCTACAGCTTCCTCCACAGCTACCGACATCTCCACCGCTACCAGTGCCTCCGCAGCCTCTTCCCGCTGGAACACAGGTATATATACTCATTATGTTCTCTTTCATTTTTATAAACTATTAGTATATTTATAACATGTATCATTGTTTATCGTTAGGGATCATCCTCGAGGACACAAAACCTCCAGAGTCCACGTGTTACAAATTTGCGCACATCGTCTTCAGGAGGACGAGATGGAGGAGAAGACTTCATCGATCAGTTCTTCGCTCCAGGTGGTAGCAACTAGGTAAGTTGATCAATTCGTTTTTAAGAAGTTATAGGAAGAATATATATCATGTTACTTTTCATTTGCATTCAACCATGCTAAATACTCCGCTTGGCCTTCATACAGGGAGAACAGCGAGCAGGAATACCTGATTAGGCATGAAGAGAGAGTTGCAATGTGTTACGAATTTGTGAGTTGCAATGTGTTAGCGACTTGCTTGTTATGAACCATGTAATGGACGTTTTGATATGAATTGAATTTGGTTGTGAGTTGCAATGTGTTATGAACTATGTAATGGACGTTTCAATGTGACTTAAATTTTGTTGTTAATTGCAATGTGCTATATTTGTTATGAAGAGTGGAAATGAGCTTGTACTTGACTGTTAATATACTGTTTATTTATGTGCTTGAAAAGAAACAATGGGCTTGCTTTTACAACTGCACTGTCATGTATTTTTGTAGGCCTGTGTAATGCACACGACAATACTGTCATACTATTTTTGTGGGTCAGCTTTTAGCCCACGAAAATAAAGAGGGAGTATTTTGTGGCCTAGATTCTGGCCCACGAAAACACTTGTTTTCGTAGGTCTGGGCGACCGACCATAATTTCTTTATACCTATTTTCGACAGTTTATAGTCGTGGGCCGAAAGCCCACGAAAATAAAGACTTACCCAGAAAAATATGTATTTTGTGGGCTTTTTATTTATTTTCGTGTGTTGTTGGCCCAAGAAAATATCTCTGTTACCTGTAGTGGGAGGAAATAGTTCAACAACTACTCAGTAATTGTGTGTTCTACCGATAAGTATTGTTCAAAGTGCTTGATGTAACGAGCATTACTTTGCTGATTGGTGGGTCAAGACAATGCCAATGATCAAGAAAAGACTAAGAAAGAATTAGACTCTCTTATTATTCTTATGGCGTGGCTGCCACGAATACACCATAATGCATGTGTTTTTTATGGAGCAACACCATTCATTGATGGTGTTTTACGGAAGCTTAGGGATAAGTACAAACTGTAGTGTCTAGCTGGACCAACATCATCTATTAATAGCTCTAGTGCTGAACTCAATTTCGGAGCTGGAAAAAGCTATCCAAACACCCAACCTTCAAAACTTGATGGAGCAACCACACTCCACGGAATAGGTGGAGTTGCAGTTCAAGTATCTCTTTTCTAGATCTAGGACATTTGAATATAAGACTAAAAATGGAGTTGGAATAAATTACCCGCCACTACAACTAATTATAAAAAATATTTTGTTCTATCCTTTCTTCCCCATGCAGCCATCCTCCCTACCTTGGCTCCGCCCAGCCTCGCCCACAGCCACCACACTGCCAGGATGCCACCCACATCTGCTACACCTTGACACACCATTTCTTCACCATGAAGAAGCCTCTCCTTCCAGAATCTAAATCGACATGGCTCAAGCTTCAATCGATGCCCGGACGACACGGCTGACTAATCAGCGTAACCCGCTGTAACACCCTCATTTTCAATTTGAGCAAACTAGAACTGTAAATATGAATTTAGAATAGATATGTATATATGCTAGGAAAAGCTATTTTTAAGAAAAAGGATAGGGATTTCAAATTTTTGCATCTTTGCACGCATTACATATACATACATGGCATATATGTGATATGCACATACATACATACATACATACATACATACATACATACATACATACATACATACATACATACATACATACATACATACATACATACATACATACATACATACATACATACATACATACATACATACATACATACATACATACATACATACATACATACATACATACATACATACATACATACATACATACATACATACATACATACATACATACATACATACATACATACATACATACATACATACATACATACATACATACATACATACATACATACTGAGAGGGACCACGCCGCCCGTTCAATCACGGGGTCGTGCCACTCGCCCGGGAATCGCATTGGGTGGTGCCGTGATACGCGGCACCCAACAGCACACATATAAGGGAACATGTATTACATAAATCAAAAGCGGAAGCTTACACATGTTTCTTTGTAAATAAATTACATCAAATAACTACAGCAGAAGACTATAATCATCTCACGTTGAATAACTACTAAGCATTCGAGAAGAGGTCCAGCCTGCGGACTCTTCTCGCTAGCAACACGAAGTCATACGGCAGCGGCTGGGTTCTCCATGTGTTAAACGAGTCAGAAGTCTCCGAGTCTCACCGGTATGGATGGCAACGGGTGCCCATTACCCGTTTACCCGCGGATATCCGACCCGATGGGTACGGATTCGGGTATAAGTTCAGATCCACGGGTACGGGTTCGGGTAACGGGTTGAATCCAACGGATATTTCTTATCGGGTAAAAAAAATCCATACCCATATCCGTATACCCGAACCCGTTCTGACATGTGGGCCAATACACCATTATATAATAGTTCTAGCTTCTAGGATTTGGTTTTCTTTTCTTTCCAACTCCCTTGCTCGGCTGCTCGGTGCTAAATTGTTCCATAAATCTATATGCAATGTATTTTTTTATTAAAGGTTTTCGGGTAACGGATATACCCGCGGATAAAAAATATCCACGGGTAATGGATACGGATAATGTTTTATACCCGCTGCGGGTAACGGGTACGGGTTTGGGTATGGATTTTATCCAGCGGGTACGGGTAACCCAGAGTGATATCCGCGGGTTTTTTACCCGTTGCCATCCCTACTCACCGGACAACCTTCTCATAAGCACCGAGGTTAACCTGCAAAGCCACTCATATAGCAAGCGTGAGCACATAGGCTCAGCAAGACTGACCCGTCTCACCTAAACATGTAACTCTATGTGCTAGAATTGCAATATGAAATAGGAAGGTAAGTTGCCAAGAGGACACGCCTATTTATTTGAATCTTACTTTCAAGTTTTAGCAGCAAGTTGTGGAGAACCTCACGCAAAGGCACATGAGAGAGCCACAATCAAACAAGAAACGCATTTCTCTCATGTACTTTGCCCAAGGTTGAAAGGAAATTTAATTAGCTCTAAACTACAACAAATTATTAACAATCAAAGTCCATCTTTCAATCAGCAACATTTTAACACGTATCTAGCATGTTCTTTCTACATCACAGTACAGTGAACAAGTGGTACTCACTGACTGCGAGAGACGGCGATTATAATCGATTTACACCTGTAGGGTTACCCGAATAACCTGTCACGTACGCCCGTACTTGATGTTGCCTACAGAAACCATCACGGACGTCGTACGCAACCACCTTTCACCCGTCAGCCAAATATTGAACCGGTCCTATCGTCCCGAGCAAGAGGTCTCTGCGCGCGCATCCATAGTGTTGCCAGCCGATTTACACCTTGAGCTCTCAACCTACCCTCTGAACGAAGGCAATGCCTCAATACCCAACTACCCGAGTTACATCGGTTTCCCGGTTCCCATATAGCCGGTAGGTCTTCGGTACTGTTCTAGCTTGTTCAACAGGCCCGCACACGGCTCGGTACTCAATCGACACAAGCGGAGCTATAGCACCCAGGCCCCAAAGTCCTGCTGCCCTTACTCCCCGCTCGGTCTCATTTTTTCTTGTCATGGGTTTCATTTGCTATCTTTACCCGAGTCGAGTGCCTCTAGCCTATCCTCGCAAGTAGTTCCAACTACTCAACTTGTACCGAGTCCTACACTATCCTAGCATTGCAGTAGATAAACGGGATCTTCAATCCTAATCCCAACCCATGTTTTATTGGCTATACATTTGGGTTTCAAACAAGACTCTAATGCAAGAAGTAAGTGGGTGCTCAAAGTAAGTTCTCAAAACAGTAAAAATTTGTAAAACGGGTTAATGTAAACTGGAGCTTGCCTGTTTTGCAGGGTGGTAGTATATAATAGAAGTTAATGATCTTCAATCCCTTGATCTTTCTGAACTTGCTCAACTGATCCACACGTCAAGGGATGGCTCCGTCGAAGTCCTTCGTCGTGAACCCTATCGACATGTTTATGCATAATCTTTTATAATGCAATTTAAAGACTTTAGAGATTAAAACTTCTTAAGAACAGAGGCTGTGTGGAGATCCTAGGATTATGTTGTTGCCTCTTTTGTGCAAAGAACTCAAAGGAACTAAATCTACCTTAGATGTTTCATTACATCTCTAGCTAAGTTTCTAATAACCTATAAGATGAGCTCTAATGATTGGGACATAATTAAAGATCCTGATCTCCAATGACTTCAAATATTTTACAGGAAGTCATACACTACACAGGGACCTAACTTGCCAAATTGTAGCTGAATTGGAAAGAAATTGTGTCTCCCACAATTTCCACACCAACCCCCATGTTGTTCTTCACATACAATAGAATGGAGAACAAGGACAGGGAGATCCAAGGCTTAATCTGAGCTGAAAGTTTACATTTCAATTCTTGGTCACATGAAAGTGTTCTGGACCAAAAATGAACACTTTTCATTGAGTGTTTTATTCAAAACAATTCCCTAAGCAATTTAAGCAAAAAGAAATTAATTCTGAATTAACTCACATGTTCATGCCTAATTTAGTGAACTGGAATTTCAATTATAGTTCATAGAGTCTGCATGAATTTTTCCTAGGGTTTTTGGAGCTAATAATTACCCAGAAATGATTTTTCCAACTCTGGGACAATTTCTGAAAAGTCTCTGTATTCATTTGAATACAGTACATTGGATTCTGAATTATCCCACACAATTCAGCTCCAAATGAGCTGAAATTGTTACAGGAGTTCAATAACACCCTAAGTATTATTCTGGCAAAATGTGACGATTTTTGGATAAACCAAACTCCCTCTAAAATTCTGTTACTAATAAGCTTCAAATAATTTTCCAGAATTAATTATTGACTTTAATACAAATTGGGTTGCATATTTGGATATAGTATTTCAATCTGAATCTACTCCAATTTGAATCACTAAATTTGGAGGTTCCTACACAAAGATATGATCTTTACAAGAATTGGGTAAAATCTGAAAATGAACTCTGTTCTATTTTTCCAATTTTCAGAGACATAAGGAATTAACACCACATTTGGCCGAGCAAATGAGGCCCAATGCCACTGAAATTTTTACTGGAGTTCAAATATTTTTGGAAGAATCTCCTGCCCAAATTTGGGAATTTTCTAATACACAGAACTCCTGGAAAAATTCCTACAAATTTTCCTTATATGAATTAATGAGCGAAATCCAGGGATTTTAATAAATATTGGGCTGCACCCCTGGATAGTATTCTTTGAGTGGAATCCAACAAAATTTGTTTCACAATTTTTGGACATTCCTACATAAAGTTATGGCTCTCCAAAGTTTGAACGAAAATGGAAAATTCTGGAAATGTTTAAAAGCTGACTGTGGGTCCGGGCTACGTGTCACTCACTGGAACAAAGACACACGGGGCCACACATTTTGATACGTGCAGTCACACCGGATCCAACAGCCACAGAGGATCGGATTTTTAAATTTTTTCTCCCTGACGGCTGGGCCCGCCGAACCCTTCTTCAACCTCGGGTTAGTTCTCGCGCCCGCGTGTCCGCGCCGCCGCCCTCGCCGGAGATCACAGGAAATCGGTCTCCCAGCCTCTGCCCGAGCCCCTGCTCGCCGCCAGGGCCTAAACCGCCACGCTGAGCACGATGATGAGGTTTCCCCGAGCCGGCAAGGCCTCTACGGTTGCTAGCGGCGGTGTGGCAGCTCGGTACACGATCGGCGACGTCGGCCGGCCGCCCTAGCGCGCTAACAGCTCGGTGAAACGGTGCTACAGCACCAGTGAACTATGAGGGAGCTCGATCTAGCGTCAAAAATGCTCGGGAACGGTGGCAAATAGGGTTTCACCATGCAACCGCGGTCCCCCGCCTCGGTTGCCGTTAGGAAACCGCGAAATACCCGACCTATGTGCAGTTTCAGGATAGAAATGTAAAGAGCAAAGGATCGCCTACTACTTTGTGTCCCTTGTGCAAGATTTGACGGCCTAAGAATGAGAATCGAGGTCAAATTTGAGATTACCGTGCCGGAAGGTCGGTTTGAGCATGTCGGGGGAAAATTTCCAAATTCTCTCTCGGTCGTTCATGGCATGGTCTGAGCTCGGGAGGAGAGTAGCACAGTGCCTTGGCGCATCCAAGGGCGCCGGTACTTGGCCGTGACAAGCACCAGGTTGAGCTGTCCACGTACGCCTCCTCATCGGTTATTGTTCGGCCGCTGCACGGACGCGGTGTTCCCTGGGTAGGAGAGCTGAACACCGGTCGGTGGCACGTCGAGGGGGACGAGGGTGAGGCCCTGGTGCCGTTTTGCTACCCACTAGTCTCTGTTCGTGATCACTAGAGCCGCCTGCCAATCAAATGAAGGTGGCAGCGGTGGCTCTGTTCAGGGCGCGAGGGAATAAGAAAACAGAGCGGGTTCCTCGGGGTTGTGGCAAGAGAACACGGCCGAGGTGATAAGAAGGGGAAAGCAGCTCGCCAGGCGCCAACCGATCAAAGAGGAGGTGGCTCGGGAGCTGTCGCCGGCTTGCCTCGGTGTCGACCGGCGCTGCACCCCTCTGTGTCGAGTGAACTGACTGAGGACCTCAAACAGAGACCGTGTACTCTGCACTCTGAAGATCTTTTCCAATTCCACTCCCTCAATGACATTTAGGTCCCATCACAGCTCCTCATCCTCTAAAATATCTCCCAAAGTTTGAATATGGTGGAATTCAATTGTGGAAATTCAAACCTGATGTGCATTTGAACAATTTGGCAAGTTTCATCCAAATTCAAATGGGCATTTGAATTCTTTGCAATTTAAAGTCCATTTTGGAAAATGAGTTGCAAAACATTTCAACAAATCATGAAACTTTGCATACCCACTAATTTGGACCTAAGGAATTCAAATATGAAATCTGCTTTTTAATTTGGCTGCTGCAAATGAGATTTTTAGCACAACAGTTTTGAAATTCATTGTGTTGCTCTCATTTGAATTTTGAGTTGAACAAATTTGTTCCAAATCTGACTTTAGCTTTCTCACACATATGGGAACCTCCCATCTTGGTTTTTTTCCAAGTCTTCAAATAAACATTTGAACTTGTGTGAAGAAAGCCCTCATGTGTGTTATCACATGTGGAAAAAGTTTTAACAAGTCCCATTTTTCATACCTATGAAACTAACTTTGTGCAAACATGAGTTCCTTTGTATTCATATTTTTGGGACCTATGAGAGGGAGGATGATGGAAAAATTATAGGATGTGTGACGTCAAAAATCGGGATAATTGGCGCGAAGAAATCCTTCGCTCTCCGATGTCGCTTCATCCTTGGAGTAACTACTCCATAAAACTTTATAGAACCACAACGTATGGTTGCGTGTGGTTCGGTCCTTTATGTCAATGATCTGAACCAGTTCCACCTAATGTGTGAGATCTGGTTTCACTTACTCGATATTCCCCAGCTGAATGGTGGTTGATCGCTTGAGGCACTTCGTCAGCTGAGAAATGTGGAAGATGTCGTACACACCAGTGAATATCGCTGGTAATTCCAGCCGGTATGCAACGGAGCCACATCTTTCCAAAACCTGGAATGGACCGATGAATCGGGGTGCCAAATTTCTCCTCACCCGAGTCTGTTCACGCCCTTTATTGGAGATACATGTAGATACACGTGATCCCCAACTTCAACTTGCAAAGGACGCTTTCTCCGTTCCGCATACTGCTTCTATCGGGATTGAGCCTTTTTTAAGTTTGCTTGAACTAGCTGAACCTTTGCTTCCACATTATTGATAAGATCAATCCCGAAGGTGACCCTTTTGCCAAACTCACACCAATTCAGGGGTGTGAGGCATTTTCCTCCGTAACTACAGGTTATGGGGTACGACAATCCGGTCCTTGAACCATAGAACGCCGTCTCCGTCTTTCCGGAAACATTTTAGCTCCCCACAGTCTATACGTCTCTGCAAATGTGACATGCTCTTGTCATGTTTCTGGGCTGCCACCCTTTCTTCACGGATAGCGGGAATAAAAGCTAAATTGTAGAGAGCTCTATGGGGAACCACACGTAATGGTGGCTCGCTCTCTTCCAACGGGGTGATGGTTAGATTATGAACGTGTGACTTGCGACTCACGCATTCGCCACCACGTTACCCTTGCCGGGGTGATAATGGATCTCTATTTCGTAATCCTTTATCAACTCTAACCATCTTCGCTGCCTCATGTTCCACTCCTTCTGAGTGAGTATGTACTTGAGGCTTTTGTGGTCGGTATATAAATTTACGAGGTTACCAAGTAGGTAGTGCCTCCACATCTTGAGTGCGAGTACAACGGCAGCGAGATCTAGGTCATAAGTTGGATAATCTTGCTTATGGTTTCTGAGCTGCCGTGAGACATACACGACCACCCTTTGGTCTTGCATCAGCACACCTCCGAGCGCAATGCCAGATGCATCGCAGTACATATCGAACGGTTTTATTGTGTTTGGCTCCGCCAAAACCGGTGCTGATGTTAGGTGTTTCACTAATGCCTTGAACGCTGCTTCACATGCTGGACTCCAAACATATTTGGGAGCCTTCTTCAGTAGCTCCGTCATAGGCTTGGCAATCTTCGAGAAGTTCGGAATGAACCTCCAATAATATCCCACGAGTCCGAGGAAACTCTGTATCACATGAATAGACCTCGCGGACTTCCAATGCAGCACTTGTGCGATCTTACTCGGGTCTACAGCGATGCCCTCCGCTGAGATCATATGCCCGAGAAAAAGTACTTGTGATATCTAGAATTTGCACTTGCTGAATTTCACGTATAGCTTGTGATCCCACAGCCTTTGCAAGACTACAAACAAGTGCTTCTCGTGTTCTTCCTCTGACTTGGAATAAACCAGTAGGTAGTCGATGAAGACCACGACAAACTTGCCCAGCTCCGGCATGAATACCGAGTTCATCAAGTACATGAAATGAGCTGGAGCGTTGGTGAGACCAAGAAACATGACAAGGTACTCATGAAGCCTGTACCTCATCGAAAAGCTGTCTTTGAAATATCCTCAGCCCGTATCTCAATCTGATGGTACCCTGATCTTAAGTCCATCTTGGAAAAGATCTCTGCTTTGACCAACTGATCAAACAATATGTCGATCTATGGTAACGGGTACTTGTTCTTGATTGTCACAGTGTTAAGCAGACGAACACCACACAAAGTTGTAGTGTTCCGTGCTTCTCCTTTACAAACAATGCTGAATACCCCATGGTGACGACTCAGTCATATAAAACCTTTGCTCATAGGGTTATTTAGCAGTGTCTTCCACTCTGCCCATTCATTGGGTGCCATTTGTACGGCCTTCGTAAACTCGGTGGTGTTCCCGGCGCAAGTTCCATCTTGAACTCTACGTCCCGTTCGGCGGTATGCCCGGTAAAAAATTGGGAAACACCTCCTGAAATTTACATACCACCGGACTGTCCTCTATCTTAACAGCTTCCGAGTGGTTCAATATTGCAATCTGTTGCCGACTGGCGCCCAGAACTAATGTATGAAGACTGTGCCGTGGGGAGTTTGAGCTTAACGGTTCGAAAACTGATGTTGTGAACCGCTTTGTGATAATTCAACCACGACATCCCCAAAATAATGTAGATCTTCATACCCCAAGGATAAGAAGGTTCATAGGTTATAGTCTAACCCGCAAATAAAGTGCTCGGAAAGCAACATCGCTTCATGTAATGCTGCCCCGGCGAAGATATGAGGTATTGCCTCTTTGTAAAAGTGGTTTGGAGCTGATGTTGAGCCACAAAAGATTGACTAACAAAGCTAGGTGTGGCACCTGAGTCCAAGAGAATTAATACCGGTAGCTAATTCAGAGAAAACATCTCTGCTAATGTGGCTTCTCCTTCCGGAACATCATCACTCACTGTGTAGTGAATGTTGCCCCTTGTCTGCCCTCTTTTCTGCAGATATAGGTACGGATCTGATCATTGAAAGTATGATGACCCGCAGCCTTGAATTTCCTCCATACAATACCTAGCATAATGGCCCATCCGACCACAAGTAAAGCATGGATGTCTCTCCGGCTATTCTCTAACTTGTGGTTGGAAGCTAGAGACATATAGCTGCAGCGATGGAGCACAAACCACCGTCTGATGCTGCTGCTCTGGAGGTGGTGCAAGTTGTGGTACTTGACCAGCAACCAACCTCTAAGGATTTAATCGTTCAGGGGGCTACATTTCACCGAATGGCATTCAGAACACCAACAGGTACTTTTGGGGCACATAACTTGTACTAGCCTGCACGATATCACTCATTTTCCTCCTCTGTACAGAACAGACCTTGATGCACTAAATCTAGCTTTTTATCCGGTTATATGCATTTTCATAACTCAAGTTGAATATAAAAGTTAAAGTTAACTCCAATATCTTTCCAACGAGTATTCACATGCCTCTATATCACTTCTGGATCAAAAGTTATGATTTTTCAAAGTTGACAGAATTCCTGGATAAAATTAGCCAGCATCTCCTTTGTATGTGGCTGGTTTTATCACAGTATATGCAAATACAATAGGAATATGAACAAACTTTGAACTACAACAATGTTGCTTATCTCATAACCTTTCCAATGGTGTATCATATGACTCTTAGGGATTTTCCTACAAAAAGTTATAAGTGTTATACAGAAACATCAAGGGAGGTCTGCATTTGTCCTGTTTTCTGAACAGTTTGCATTCAACTGGACATTCAACCAATTTGACTTGTTATTTTGCCCTGGAGGTCTACAAAGAAGTTGTAGAGCACTTAAAAATATTTCCATAACTGTATCATACACTTCAATTGGGTCAATCTTCTCAGAGTTATGCTCTGTTAAAGTCCAGCAAAAATTTCTGCCACAACAGAGCACTCTGTTTTTGAGAAACCTAGAAGCCTATCTATTCTCCCCTTTGAAGCTTAGATCAAATGAGGAGTTCATTAACTAATATGTTTTTTCCAACTTCCATTTTTAGTTTAATTTATTCATGAATGATTTATTCATAGGAAAGAAGTTATAAAGTGTAGTACGATGGCGATGCACCGTAAGACATATGACGGTACTATGTTGCCTCACAGAAGAAAATCCTAACCAGATTATACCGGCATATTCGTATCATAGGTGGCACTAAAAACATCACTCACAAACGTGTTCTACTCGTACTACGGTCTCGTGGTTAGCACCTGCATAAGTTGCACACAATCCTCAGACTCGGCTGCACACCGAGCCCGGTATCCATACAGTTCATACACCCGTCCGTCATCACTCGCATAGGTGTTCTCAAGCCAAACAAGCCTTGAGCTACGTGTTCACGTTATGGACCATGTGATGGGGTCTCCCAAATTGCCCAAGGCACGCCAGAGACAGACGTTGCTCGAATACCCCAAACGACATGAAGAGTCGTAGAGGATATTAAAGTGGGTCGGGTTACCTGCCACCCGTGAGGCTCCACCCTTCAGGTTGTACGCACTGGTGGACAACGCTTACGTGCACCCCCAAAGACATAAAACGTCCCGAGCTGCACAATTTTTCGACATAACAAATAAGTTAGGTTGTCACCTCCATATTAAGCTAATAGTAGTCCTTATGTGGGCCTAGTACCGTATCCTCATCGTAACCTAAGTTTTTATCGTAATATGATCCTTATTCCGTGCGCTATTACCAATGCGGCTCTGATACCACGTTGAGAGGGACCACGCTGCCCGTTCAATCACGGGGTCGTGCCACTCACCCGGAAATCGCATTGGGTGGTGCCGCGATACGCGGCACCCAACAGCACACATATAAGGGAACATGTATTACATAAATCAAAAGCGGAAGCTTACACATGTTTCTTTGTAAATAAATTACATCAAATAACTACAGTGGAAGACTATAATCATCTCACATCGAATAACTACTAAGCATTCGAGAAGAGGTCCAGCCCGCGGACTCTTCTCGCTAGCAACACGAAGTCATATGGCAGCAGCTGGGTTCTCCACGTGTTAAACGACTCGGAAGTCTCCGAGTCTCACCGGACAACCTTCTCATAAGCACCGAGGTTAACATGCAAAATCACTCATATAGCAAGCATGAGCACATAGGCTCAGCAAGACTGACCCGTCTCGCCTAAACATGTAACTCTATGTGCTAGAATTTCAATATGAAATAGTAAGGTAAGTTGCAAAGAGGACACGCCTATTTATTTGAACCTTACTTTCAAGTTTTAGCAGCAAGTTGTGGAGAACCTCAGGCTAAGGCACATGAGAGAGCCACAATCAAACAAGAAACGCATTTCTCTCATGTACTTTGACCAAGGTTGAAAGGAAATTTAATTAGCTCTAAACTACAACAAATCATTAACAATCAAAGTCTATCTTTCAATCAGCAACATTTTAACATGTATCTAGCCTGTTATTTCTACGTCACGGTACAGTGAACAAGTGGTACTCACTGACCGTGAGGGACAACGATTATAATCGATTTACACCTGCAGGGTTACCCGAATAACCCATCACGTACGCCCGTACTCGATGTTGCCTATAGCAACCATCACGGACGTCGTACGCAACCACCTTTCACCCGTCAGCCAAATATTGAACCGGTCTTATCGTCCCGAGCAAGAGGTCTCTGCACGCGCATCCACAGTGCCGCCAGCCGATTTACACCTCGAGCTCTCAACCTACCCTCTGAACGACAGGCAATGCCTCAATACCCAGCTACCCGAGTTACATCGGTTTCCTGGTTCCCATATAGCCGGTAGGTCTTCGGTACTGTTCTAGCTTATTCAACAGGCCTGCACACAGCTCGGTCCTCAATCGACACAAGCGGAGCTATAGCACCCAGGCCCCAAAGTCCTGCTGCCCTTACTCTCCGCTCGGTCTCATTTTTTCTTGCCATGGGTTTCATTTGCTATCTTTACCCGAGTCGAGTGTCTCTAGCCTATCCTCGCGAGTAGTTCCAACTACTCGACTTGTACCGAGTCCTACACTATCCTAGCATTGCAGTAGCTAAACGGGGTTTTCAATCCTAATACCAACCCATGGTTTTCTTGGCTATGCATTTGGGTTTCAAACAAGACTCTAATGCAAGAAGTAAGTGGGTGCTCAAAGTAAGTTCTCAAGACAGTGAAAATTTGTAAAACGGGTTAATGCAAACCGGAGTTTGCCTGTTTTGCAGGGTAGTAGTATATAATAGAAGTTAGTAATCCTCAATCCCTTGATCTTTCTGAACTTGCTCAACTGATCCACACGTCAACGGATGGCTCCGTCGAAGTCCTTCGTCGTGAACCTTATCGACATGTTTTTGCATAATCTTTTATAATGCAATTTAAAGACTTTAGGGATTAAAACTTCTTAAGAACAGAGGTTGTGTGGAGATCCTAGGATGATGTTGTTGCCTCTGTTGTGCAAAGAACTCAAAGGAACTAAATCTACCTTAGATGTTTCATTACATCTCTAGCTAAGTTTCTAATAACCTATAAGATGAGCGCTAATGATTTGGACATAACTAAAGATCCTGATCTCGAATGAATTCAAATTTTTTACAGAAAATCATACACTACACCGGGACCTAACTTGCAAAATTGCAGCTGAAGTGGAAAGAAATTGTGTCCCCCACAATTTCCACACCAACCCCCATGTTGTTCTTCACATACAATAAATAGAATGGAGAACAAGGACAGGGAGATCCAAGGCTCAATTTTAGCTTAAAGTTTACATGTAAATTCCTGGTCACATAAAAGTGTTCTGGACAAAAAATTAACACTTTTCATTGAGTGTTTTATTCAAAAGAATTCCCTAAGAAATTTAAGCAAAAAAATTAATTCTGAATTAACTCACATGTTCATGCCCAACTTAGTGAACTAAAATTTCAATTATAGTTCATAGAGTCTGCACGAATTTTCCGAGGATTTTTGGAGCTAAGAATTACCCAGAAATGATTTTTCCAACCCTGGGACAATTTCTGAAAAGTCTCTGTATTCATTTGAATACAGTACATTGGAATCTGAATTCTCCCACACAATTCAGCTCTAAATGAGCTGAAATTTTTACAGGAGTTCAATAACATACTATGGATTATTCTGTCAAAATTTTAGGATTTTTGGATAAACCAAACTCCCTCTAAAATTCTGTTACTAATAAGCTTTAAATAATTTTTCAGAATTAATTATTGACTTTCATACAAATTGGGTTGCATATTTGGATAGCGTATTTTAATCTGAATCTAACCGAATTTGAATCACTAAATTTGGAGGTTCCTACACAAAGATGTGATCTTTACAAGAATTGGGTAAAATCTGAAAATGAACTCTGTTCTATTTTTCCAATTTTCAGAGACATAAGGAATTAACACAACATTTGGACCAGCAAATGAGGTCAAATGCCCCTGAAAGTTTTACTGGAGTTCAAATATTTTTGTAAGAATCTCCTGCCCAAATTTGGGAATTTTTCAATTCACAGAACTCCTGGAAAAAATCCTACAAAATTTTCCTTATATGAATTAATGAGCCAAATCCAGGGATTTTCATAAATATTGGTATGCACCCCTGGATAGTATTCTTTGAGAGAAATCCAACAAAATTTGTTGCACTATTTTTGTACATTCCTACACAAAGTTATGGCTCTCCAAAGTTTGAACTAAAATGGGAAATTCTGGAAATGTTTAAAAGCTGACTGTGGGTCCGGGCTACGTGTCACTCACTGAAACAAAGACACACGGGGCCACACATTTTCATACGTGCAGTCACACCGGATCCAACAGCCACAGAAGATCAGGTTTTTAAATTTTCTCTCCCTGACGGCTGGGCCCGCCGAACCCTTCTTCAACCTCGGGTCAGTTCCCGCGCCCGCGTGCCTGCGTCGCCGCCCTCGCGGGAGATCACCGGAAATCGGTCTCCCGGCCTTTGCCCGAGCCCCTGCTCACGGCCAGGGCCTAACCAGCCATGCTCAGCACGATGATGAGGTTTCCCCGAGCCGGCAAGGCCTCTACAGTTGCTAGCGGTGGTGCGGCAGCTTGGTACATGACCGGCGACGTCGGCCGGCTGCCCTAGCGCACTAATAGCTCGGTAAAACGGTGCTACAGCACCAGTGAACTATGAGGGAGCTCGATCTAGCCTAAAAAATGCTCGGGAACGGTGGCAAATAGGGTTTCACCGTGCGACCACGGTCCCCCGCCTCGGTTGCCGTTAGAAAACCGTGAAATACCCGACCTACGTGCAGTTTCAGGATAGAAATATGAAGAGCAAAGGATCGCCTACTGCTTTAGGTCCCTTGTGCAAGATTTGACAGCCTAAGAATGAGAATCGAGGTTGAATTTGAGATTACCGTGCCGGAAGGTTGGTTTGAGCATGCCGGAGGAAAATTTCCAAATTCTCTCTCGGTCGTTCATGGCATGGTCTGAGCTCGGGAGGAGAGTAGCATGGTGCCTTAGCGTGTCCAAGGGCGCCGGTAATTGTCCGTGACAAGCACCAGGTTGAGCTGTGCACAGACGCCTCCTCATTGGTTATTGTTCGGCCGCCGCATGGACGCGGTGTTCCCGGGGTAGGAGAGCCAAACACGTGGCGCGTTGAGGGGGACGAGGGTGAGGCCCTGGTGCCGTTTTGCTACTCACTAGTCTCTGTTCGTGATCACTAGAGCCGGCTGCCGATCAAATGAAGGTGGCGGCGGTGGCTCTGTTGAGGGCGCGAGGGAAGAAGAAAACAGAGCGGGTTCCTCGGGGTTGTGGCAAGAGAACATGGTCGAGGTGATAAGAAGGGGAAAGCAGCTCGCCAGGCGCCAACTGATCAAAGAGGAGGTGGCTCGGGAGCTGTCACCGGCTTGCCTCGGTGTCGACCGGCGCTGCACCCCTCTGTGTCGAGTGAACCGACTGAGGAAGTCCAAATATATTTTATTGAACATTTTAGATCAGAACATATTCTGTTTAGGTGATATATCTTACTATTTTAATATTAAAGTTCACTTTTAGGCATAGAAAATAAATCTGAAAATGTAGGAAAATAGGCATGCATAATTAGAAAATGCTAAATAAGGTCCCCAAATCCAAAACATCAAATTAAGATTTTGTAGAAGATCTGAGAATCTATTTGGAGTAGGAAGTTACCTTTTATACAAATTTTTTGGCTAAGAGGTGTATTACCCAATATAGAAAAGTTGTGCAAATTGGAAATTCATATATTGTGTGCACTTAGGAATCTAAATATTAAAGCTAGAAATAATATATATGTTTAAAAGTGCATGAATGCTTAGGATCAACATATTTAGGGTAAACACAACACTTAAATATGTGTATGACTTTCATATGTATGCATGTGTGATTTGCATGAGTGGAAATATGGACTATGGCTTATGGAATATTGTTTGCTTTTGCTATGTGTATTGGCATGAGTAGAACCAGCCCCAGAGCAGGTTCTCACCTTTCAAGATCAAGACTTTTCATTCCCAGAGCGGCAGGTAGAAGGCAAGTGTCCTTGACCACTTTGATCCTATACTAGGATGTGTAGTTAGAATTATTTGCATTGTCAATTGAAATATGGAACCCATGCTAGGAAGTTTCCCTAGATTTTCATTATCTTACTTCCTTGTAGCCTGGGTTGGGAGTTAATTTATTATGTCATTCATTTATACTACTTATGCTTAGCCATGCTTAGAATGGGATAAATGGGATATGAGATCATCAACTTGTTTACTTTACCCTTGAATGAGATATTATGAATTATGTAGAGGTAGGGATCGAGGCAAGTTGGATGCTTTGGTTGGTGTTGTGTGCACGAGACTCGGGTTTGTGTTTAGTGCTTGCCTGGATCCTAAGGACCGGTTCATGGAGCATGTAACCTGGCTTTACTGTGCCAACCACATGTTGAGATGGGGCAGCTTGGCCAATTAATTAGGAGCATCTCCGGCATAGTATGGGTGTTCGGATGGTGCGGGGAATAGGTGTCAGCTGGACTACCATATGAACCGCAAGGCTCAAGAGGGGGCCACTGCATCGGGGTTGGAGCCTCTTGTATGCTGTTAGGGGTGAAACCTCAGTGGGCCCACGCTCGTCAGAAATCCCTTTGTAAAGGCCTCATAGTGATCTCCTGGCTACACACCTCAGAAGTGTGAACGTGGTTCACGGCCACTGGCATAATGGAGGTTCTTCTAGTCCACCCGGCAACGGGGGATGAAATAACTACATGTGGGTACAGTGGTGCAAACTCTGCAGAGTCAAAACTGTCATGACAGCCGTTTTCACGGTCAGGAGTGGCTTGGACTTATTCATGATTAGAGGATGATGGATCGGGAAGTTGAGGATGTTAAGCGGGAAGCTTAACATTAGAGATGAGACTATGTTTACTTGATACTGATGATGGGTTGAGGGATTGGGACCATTTCACCTATGTAGTAAGGTAGGTGCTTATAAGCCAAGGTGATAGGTATTATTTGCGTAGTGCTTTAACCATGAGTTCAACCTCTCCTTGCTCTAGCCATGCATAACATAACTTTCCCACACTTGCTGAGTACCAACGGTACTCAAGCTTGCTTTTCTGTTGGTTTAAATTGCTGCTCAGGTCAAGGGGATGATGTGGTGTTCAATGACCAAGACTTCGGACCCGAAGAAGGATTCTAGGTTCACGGAGTCCCCCGGGCAACGCCTGTGACGGAGCTCACAAGATTTATATTCCGCTGCTGTTTTATTTACATGTTATAAACATATTATCGTCCATCAAGACGTATGCTATGTAAGACTTATTTATATTCGAACACTTGGCTTGTAATATAATGATGCTTCACTATTTGTCGTTACATGCACGAGAAAATGATCCTGGCATACATGTGATATTCACTCGGTTGCTCTTTGGAGAAACCGGTTGTGACAGAAGTGGTATCAGAGCCAGGTTGCCCGTAGGAACGTGGACCTAGGTAGAAATGGACGTATTTAAGGACCCTATTTTCTTAAAAACTATTTTACAAAAGGTGTGGGTTGAAAGTATTATTTAATGGGGTCACTTTATTTGTTCATCTTGCAACTTTTATTCAAAATACAATCTTTATTTAATTCTTATCTAACTTGATTTTAAATGCTTTATGTTTTAGATGGTTCGCATGGTTCGTACCGCCCGCAAGTCCACCGGAGGGAGAGTTCCTGTAGCTGCCCTTGCCTTGAGAGAGGAGAACTGTCCGGTGACGTACCACTCCTATGGGTTGGCAGTAGGAGGCTTGTTGCGCCGTCTTCGGCGTATGCTCCACGCTGCCGGCAATGTTGGCAAGCTGATCATACACTACAGCTCCACCTGGACCATCCGTGAGAAGCGGGAAGAATGGAGCTCAGAGTTGAGGATTATCCATGAAAACCAGCTGCTCAAGATCCACCGATCTCCAGCTTGTCAAGCAACTCAGGCCGATGCTGAGAAGGATGTCACCTGGGAGGCCATAACCTGCTAGAGTTACATCAACTGTCGCCACCTGGACAGGACTGAGTACATGTATGTCTTCCAGCGTGAGAGTGGCACCACGGAGTACAAGTACTCGCCAGTGCAGCAGAGGACTTCCCATGAGCACATGGACCTATGCCTGGAGGATGCAGCTATGCTCAGCACTCGACTGCAGGAATGCCAGCAGGAGCTTCAGGATGTTCATGACACCCTGAAGGAGACTGAGGCATTGCTTCGCGCCAGCTTTAGGGCGAGAGAAAGAGGAGATGGGAATGAACTGTGTGTCACCGTGAATGACACGTGGACTCCTGACTCCCCAGACCGCCGGGCGAGCAAGCATCGCTGCACTTCTACACCAGCAGCTTCCCCACCTAAAGCGGAATCAGAGGGCAGCCGCAATGATGAGGAAGACCCCGATGAGCCAGATCAGTGATACGAGTTGTTAGAGTCATTTCCCTTATTTCCGCATGATTATCGAGTAGTCGAGTCAAGAACCCATCTATTTGCTTGTTAGTGTTTGGTGTGTGACGTGAGTTGTGGAAGCCATAGGCACTTGTCCACAACCTCGTCTTTAAGTTTGCTTTGCTTTGGTGTGTGAACCCCTATGAATCAATAGGGCATTTATTTTTGCGTGAGACATGACGCCCAAAGATCTATGTGAAATCTTTAGAAATTGTCTAGATATTAAGGCCTCAAAAGTTTAAGTTTAAACAAGCAATTTGGGAAGTTAATGCATAATGATTAAAGTTAACATTTGGTTGATCATGATAGATGGCTGGAAGAGGAAAAGGCCATGGTGCCAACCCCAACAACAACAACGATGAGGCCGCCAATCCTCACCTTCCTGGAGGGCAAGACAGGGGTGATCGCCGTGAAGGAGCTGATCCTATCTACCAAATGATCGAAAATCAGAATCAGCTCATCCAGAGTTTAACTCAAGTGATGGCCAACTTACACCAAGCTCCACCCCCACAAGCTGCACCACGTCAACCAAGGTTGACTGAGTTTCTGGGAACTCAACCCCCAAAGATTGCAAGTGCTGCTGAACCTCTGGAGGCAGATGATTGGCTAAAGACCATTGAGAGCAAGATGAGGATCATACAATGCCATGGGTATGAGAGGGTGCTGTTTGCCTCTCACCAATTGCATGGACCTGCCGCTGATTGGTGGACCGCTTACGTGGCAGCCCATCATGACCCCGAGAACATCACTTAGGATGAGTTCAAGCGTAGTTTCCGCAACCACTACATACCAAGGGGTGAACTCAAAAACAAGAGAAAGGAGTTCTTGGGACTGCAGCAAGGCAACATGACTGTGAGGGAATACCTCACTAAGTTCACCCAACTATCCCGTTATGCACCACGGGACATCGAAACGGATGAGCAGAAACAGGACTGTTTTGTGGAAGGACTTACCATGGAAATGCAATGTGCAATGTCTTCCAACGAATATGAAAGCTTCCAAAAGATGGTAGACCGAGCGTTGGTCGTGGAAAGGAAGATGAAGGCCTTGGAGAATGAAAACAAGAGGAAGATAGGATGGTCACACCAAGCATCAAGCAACAACACACATCCACGTCTGATGCAGCAACCTGCAGGGCAGACGAGCCGTGCTGTGGTACCCTACCCTACACCGAGAGGGTACAACCCGAACGTCAGGCCTCCATCAGCACCAGTACAGCCGCAGCGTCAGTTTGTGCAGCAGCCACGCCCCACTTATCAACCTCGACCAGCAGGACAAGGGCCAAAGAACCAACCCCAAGATAACAAAGGCCAGGCACCTAAAGTTGGGGTGCAATGCTTCAACTGTGGTGAAGTGGGGCACTACGCTCATAAGTGCCCAAAGAAGAAGCCTATGCAGCCACAACAGCAGAATGTGATGCGAGGACGGGTGAACCACATGACCATGGAGGAAGCGCAAGAGGCACCTGACGTTGTAATTGGTAAGTTCTCTGCAAATTTACACATTGCAACCCTATTGTTCGATTCTGGTGCTACCCACTCATTCATTGCTCAAGGATTTGTTAAGAAGCATGATCTAGCAACAACACAAATGAATCATATGTTAGCAGTGAACTCTCCAGGGAGAGAAATAAGAACAAGACAAGTGTGTCCCAAGGTGAATTTAGACATCAATGGGGTAGTATTTACTACAAACCTCATAGTGATAGACTCCCAAGGGATAGATATTATTTTTGGTATGGATTGGTTGACCAAACATAAAGGTATCATCCACTGTTCGACAAGAACGGTGGAACTAACTCACACTAGTGGCACAAAAGTGAAGTTCATAGCCGTGCAAGAACCTAGGAGGGACATTAAACTTAATCAAGTTGAGGTGGAAGTGGAAGAGGTAAGGATTATCAGGGAATATCCAGACGTTTTTTCCGGAGGAGTTGCCAGTTATGCCCCCAGATCGTGAAGTGGAATTCGTGATTGAACTAGTACCTGGAACAACCCCAATATACAAGAGGCCTTATCGGATGGACTCCAAACAGATGGAGGAGCTCAAAGAATATATAAGAGAATTGACAGAGAAGGGGTATATTCGTCCTAGTTCCTCACCATGGGGAGCTCCAGTGATATTCGTACCCAAGAAGGACGGAACCCAAAGGTTATGCTTACCGTGCGTTGAATGAAGTAACCATCAAGAACAAGTACCCATTACCCCGCATTGAAGACTTATTTGATCAGTTGAGGGGATCTTGTGTATTCTCAAAGATTGATCTCAGGTTGGGATACCACCAACTAAAGATAAGGCAAACTGACATTCCAAAGACAGCTTTCGTGTCTCGGTATGGGCTGTATGAATACACCTGCATGCCGTTCGGGCTAACTAATGCCCCGGCGTATTTCATGTATCTCATGAACATGGTATTCATGGAATATCTGGACAAATTTGTGGTGGTTTTTATTGATGACATTCTCGTCTTCTCCAAAGATGAAGAAGAACATGAGGGACATTTAAGATCGGTGTTGCAAAAGTTGAGAGAACACCAACTATATGCCAAGTTGAGCAAGTGTGAGTTTTGGCTGAAGAGAGTTCCCTTCTTAGGACATATAATCTCAGAGGGAGGAATCTCCGCAGATCCCGCCAAAATCGAGGATGTGCAGAAGTGGAAGACCCCTGAAAATGTCAGGGAAATTCGAAGCTTTTTAGGATTGGTTGGGTATTATCGACGGTTCATTGAGGGTTTCTCCAAGATCTCGAGACCCCTCACCAAATTGTTAGAGAAGGGAACCACATTCACATGGACACCGGAGTGTGAGACGAGTTTCCAAGAGCTGAAGAAAAGATTGACAACAGCCCCAGTGCTAGTTATGCCAGATATGCAGAAGAATTTTCCGGTGTACTGCGATGCATCTGGACACGGGTTGGGATGTGTTCTCATGCAAGAGGGGCATGTCGTTGCCTATGCGTCCCGGCAGCTCCGAAGACACGAGAAGAACTATCCTACGCATGACCTAGAACTAGCCGCATGGTCCACGCATTGAAGATTTGGCGGCATTACTTGATGGGAAAGAGGACAGAGATATATACAGATCATAAGAGCTTAAAGTACATTTTCACACAGCCAGATCTGAACCTCAGACAAAGGAGATGGTTAGAGATAATCAACGACTTTGATGTGGGCATCAACTATCATCCTGGGAAAGCGAATGTTGTGGCTGATGCTTTAAGCCGGAAGGTGCATGTCAATATGTTGAGCTTAAAGGACATGCCTATGGAATTGAAGGAAGAAATTGCAAAACTCAATCTATGTCTGGTAAATAGTGGTGAGGCCATCGCAATGGAAGTGGACTCCACATTAGAGCAAGACATACGCAACGGTCAAAAGAATGACGAGAAAATATAAGAAATTAGAGAACTCATCAAAGAAAATAAAGCCTCTGGGTTCAGAGAGGATGAAGAAGGTACGGTGTGGCATGGGAAAAGAATCTGTGTGCCTGAGGTGAAGGAGATCCGTGAACTGATTTTGAAGGAGGCTCATGATTCCGACTATTCCATTCATCCTGGGAGTACGAAGATGTATCATGACCTCAAGAGCAGATATTGGTGGTATGGCATGAAGCGAGATGTCGTGGAACATGTTGCCCTATGTGACACATGTCAGTTGGTGAAAGCAGAACATCAACGACCCGCGGGACTATTGCAACCACTCAAAGTGCCTGAATGAAAATGGGAAGAAATCGGTATGGACTTTATAGTGGGACTACCTAGGACCCAGTCAGGATATGATTCAATATGGGTCATCATCGACAGGATGACTAAGGTAGCTCATTTCATCCCCATGAATGAAAACTACAGCGGATCCAAATTAGCAGAATTGTACATGTCAAGAATCGTGTGTTTTCATGGAGTGCCAAAGAAGATAGTGTCAGATCGAGGAACACAGTTCACCTCAAGATTTTGGCAGAAGTTACATGAGACCTTGGGAACTCATCTGAATTTTAGTTCTGCCTATCACCCCCAGACTGACGGGCAGACAGAAAGAACCAATCAAATCCTTGAGGATATGTGTAACACCCCAAATTTTGATTCAAAACTCTAAACCATGTTCAGAGGAGAATTTAAAAATTTTTGGACGTATTGCATGTTTTGCAAAAATTCAAATTCAAACTGGAATTCAAATTATACTCAAAACAGAAAAGAAATGGAAAAAGAAAAAGAAAAACGGGAAAAAAACCGGCCAGTGGGCCGAAACCTGCCAGCCGGCCCAGCTTTCCCCGCGCAGCCCGCCCCCGCACGCGCCCGCGCTCTCTCACACAGACAGGTGGGACCCACCTGTCATCCCTAACCCTGAGCCCCCGCGACCCCGGACTTTTCCCCCGAGCGCGCGCGATCTTAACCGATCGGGAAACCCGTCCCGCCGCCCGAATTCTGGTCCCAGAGGACTCCAACTCGATCACAACAAACCCACCGCCCTCCCCCGGCTATAAATACCCCCGATCCGATCAGTTTTTCCCACGCGATCGCCGATTTTCACTCCGGTGAGCACCGAGACTTCGCCGGTGAATTCTGGCCGATCTAAGCTCGGAAACTCTGATCTAACTCGCTGGTCTTGATCCACCGCCTCCGGGGAACTTTGCAGGTGCAGAAAACCCGAAGACTTACGGTGTAAACGCAGCGCCGACGAGCTTCGCCGTGGTTTTGCCTCGGACCTCGCCGCCGATCACTTTCCAGGACCCGCGAGCTCGAGAAAACCCCCGAGGTGAGATCCCTGACCTCCCCTCTACCGATCTAGGCCATAAGATCACAGTTCTAGGCAGAATTCTCGAGGATCCGAAACTTTCCGGCGAGATCGCCGCCGTGCGCCGCCGGCAGCGCCGCCCGCGCTCGATCAGAGCGACGTGGCCGCTTGTGCGCCGTTTATTTTAAATCGCACGGTAGACTTTAAAACCCCGCGTACCGGTTCGATCTTATAATCTCAGCCGTCGGTTTAAAATCGGACGGACCACGTCAGCCCCGCATTATAAAGACTGGAATTCTTACGTGCTACCCCCTGGGGTTCTCTGGAATTGAGAGCTAGCCCCGGAAACTTCAGATCTAGCCCCTGGAACTTCAGAAAATCATGTAAATTCATTTAAAAATCAGTTTTAGCCCCTGGACTTAATAGAAATTAAGAAAAACACCTCTGATAAGTGTAGCTAGACCCCTGGAAATTATGAAAATAATATTATAGACCCTGTAATGGGGTGAGTTTACTTTTTAGCCCTGTTTAGTATTTAATTTAGAAAATTGAATATGTAACTAGAGTTTAAAAATTAAAAAGGGGGACAAACATAATTGTCAAAAATTATTAAAAACTTTCTCAGTACTTAGAAAACTTTGGAGTGAGATAAAAATATATTTTTGGGCTGAAATAAATCTGTTTTATCTATTATTCACATTTATTAGTATAGGGACACATTTTTAAGTAAAGAATAGTTATAGAAAAATAGAGAAAATAATTATGAAATAGTATACATCATAAGCCATGGTCAAAATATGATTTTAAATTATTTAGGACCAGAACCTAATCTGTTTAGGTGATGTGTATTACTAATTTAATAATAAAATACACAATTATGCATAGGAATATAAATCTGAGAATATAGCAACTAGTAAATGATAACTGGAGTTTCTAAAATACAAAGAATTCAGTTTAGGGTTGATAGAAATTGTGAAGGCACATTGTATGTAAGTATAAATGTGGACACAAAAGTAGGAATCATATATATACATGGTTAAAAGTGCATGCAAGCCACAACTTAACACACATAAAGTAACCACAACACACATAATGATGAATGAATTTCATAAATGTGAATGTGTGGGTTGTATGAAGTGTAAGTGTGAATTATGTCTTATGGATTGTTGTTTTTCTTTTGCTATGTGTGATGGTATGAAGTAGAACCTGTTCAAGAACAAGTTATTCATTTCCAAGACCAGGAATACCCATTTCAAGTGCAGCAAGAAGGAGGCAAGTGTCCTTGACCACTTTGATCCTATGCTAGGATGAGTAGATAGAATTATTTGCATTGTCAAGTTAATTATGAAACCCATGCTAGGAAGTTTCCCTAGAATTGCATCACCTTGTTTCCTTGAAGCTTGGGTTGGGATTTATTTTACCATGTCATTTATTTACATGCATATGCTTAGCCATGCTTAGAATGGGATATTTGGGACATGAGATCATCAGTTTATTATACCATACTCTTGAATGAGCTATTGGGAGTTATGTAGAGGTAGGGATCAAGGCAAGTTGGATGTTTTGGTTGTGTGCTGGGTGCACGAGACTTGGGTTTGTGTTTAGTACTTGCCTGGATCCTAAGGACCGGTTCATGGAGCATGTAACCCGGCTTTACAGTGCCAACCACATGCTGAGATGGGGCAGCTTGGCCAATTAATTAGGTGTATCCCCGGCGTAGTATGGGTGTGTTGGATGGTGCGGGGAGTAGGTGTCAGCTGGACTACCATATGAACCGCAAGGCTCAAGAGGGGGCCACTGCAGCGGGGTTGGAGCCTCTTGTATGCTGTTAGGGGTGAAACCTCAGTGGGCCCACGCTCGTCGGGAATCCCTTTGTAAAGGCTTTGTAGTGATCTCTTGGCCGCGCACCTGGGAAGTGTGAATGTGGATCGTAGCCACTGGCATAATGGAGGTTCTTTTAGTCCACCCGGCAACGGGGGATGAAATCACTACTTGTGGGTACAGTGGTACAAACTCTGCAGAGTCAAAACTGTCTTGACAGCCGTGCTCACGGTTAAGAGCGGCCTGGACTTATTCATGATTAGAGGACTTATGGTTTTGGAAGTTAAGCGGGGAGCTTAACATTGGAAATGATGTTATGGTTATTGGATTATGATGATGGGATGGGAGATTTGGACCATTTCACATGTGTAGTAATGTAGGTGCTTAATAAGCTAAGGTGATAGGTATTAATTGCGTAGTGCTTTAACCATGAGTTCAACCTCTCCTTGTTCTAGCCATGCATGATATGATTTTCCCACACTTGTTGAGTACCATTGGTACTCAACCTTGCATATTTGTTGGTTTATATTGCTGCTCAGGTCAAGATAATGAGGTGGTGTATAATGACCAAGATTTTGGACCCGAGGAAGGCTTTTAGGTTCATGAAGACCCCCGGGCAACGCCTGTGATGGAGCCCTAAAAGAATAATATTCCGCTGCTAGTTTATTTACTTGTGATGAACTTATTATTGTCCATCGAGACATTTACTATGTAAGACTTACTTATATTCGACACCTGGCTTGTAATAAATGATGCTTCACTATTTGTCATCACATGTATGAGAAAATGATCCTGGCATACATGTGATATTCACTTGGTTGTTCTTCGGAAAAACCGGGTGTGACAGAGGTGGTATCAGAGCCAAGGTTGCCCGTAGGAACGTGGACCTAGGTAGAAATGGACGTATTTAAGGGCCCTATTTTCTTAAAAACTATTTTTCAAGGTGTGGGTGGAAAAGTGTTATTAAAGGAGTCATTTTCTTCATCTTACCCCAACTTTCATTCAAAATAGGATTTTTGTTTGAGAATTTATCTAACCTAATTTTAAATTCTTTTGTTTTAGATGGTTCGCATGATTCGCACCGCTCGTAAGTCCACAGGAGGGAGAGTTCCCGTAGTGGCCCTTGCCGAAAGAGAGGAGAGTCGTCCAGTGACGTACCTTTCCTACGGATTGGCAGTAGGAGATTTGTTGCGCCGTCTTCGACGTATGCTCGAAGCCGCTGGCAATACGGGCAAGCTAATCATCCACTATAACTCCACCAGGACCATCCGTGAGAAGAGGGAAGAATGGAGTTCGGAGATGAGGATTATACACGAGAATCAATTGCTTAAGATTCACCACTCTCCAGCTTGTCGAGCAACACAAGTTGACGCGGAGAAAGATGTCACCTGGGAGGCCATCACCTGCCAGAGTCACATCTATCGTCGCCACTTGGACAAAACTGAGTACATGTATGTCCTCCAACGTGAGAGTGGTACCACGGAGTACAAGTACCCACCGGTGCAGCAAGGGACTTCCCATGAGCACATGGACTTGTGCTTGGAGGATGCTGCTATGCTCAGCACTCGACTGCAGGAGTGTCAACAAGAGCTTCAGGATGTCCGAGACACCCTGAAAGAAACGGAGGCGTTGCTGCGAGCTTGCTTAAAGGCGAGAGAAAGAGGAGATGGGAATGAACTGTGTGTCACCGTGAGTGATCCATGGACTCCTGACTCCCCGGATCGCCGAGCAATCAGGCGTCGTCGCACTTCTCCACCAGCAGCCTCCCCACCCAAAGCAGGGTCAGAAGGTAGCCGAAATGAGGAGGAAGATCCCGAAGAGCCAGCTTAAGAGGACGAGTAG
Source organism: Neostapfia colusana (assembly GCA_030760725.1). NCBI lineage: Eukaryota > Viridiplantae > Streptophyta > Magnoliopsida > Poales > Poaceae > Neostapfia > Neostapfia colusana. The sequence continues at coordinate 113,179,012 of JASWHV010000007.1, forward strand.
TGTAGAGTCTTTCCCCTAGCTAGCAAGAGGTCGAGTAGTCGAGTCGTTACGTAGTTAATGGTGTGATGATGCTTGGTGTGTGACGTGAGTTGTGGAAGCCATGAGCAATTGTCCACAGCCTCGTCTTCAGATTGTTTTGCTTTGGTGTGTGAACCCACAGGAAATAATAGTGCATTTATTCGGTGTGAGATATAAACCCTCGTAAAATTTTAACAAAGCCTCAACACCTCAAAGTACCAACAAATGAAAGTAGTAAGATGATACTAAATGGTATCAAATTAACATTTGTTGATTCTGCCAGATGGCCGGAAGAGGAAAAGGACGTGCTGCCAACCCCGCCAACAATAATGATGAGGCATGCAACCCCCATCTTTCTGGAGGCCAGGACCGGGGTGGTCGCCGTGAAGAAGTTGATCCTCTCCACCAAATGCTGGAGAATCAAAATCAGCTTATCCAGAACTTGACTCAAGTGGTGGCCAACTTGCATCAAGTTCCACCTCCACAAGCGGCACCACGCCAACCAAGGTTGAGTGAGTTTCTAGGAACTCAACCTCCAAAGTTTGCAAGTGCTGCTGAACCTCTGGAGGCAGATGATTGGCTGAAGACCATTGAAAGTAAGATGAGGATAATACAATGTCAAGGGTATGAGAGGGTGCTGTTTGCCTCTCATCAATTGCAGGGACCTGCTGCTGATTGGTGGACCGCCTACGTGGCCGCCCATCATGACCCTGAGAACATCACTTGGGAAGAGTTCAAGCGTAGCTTCCGCAACCATTACATCCCAAGAGGTGAACTCAAAAACAAGAGGAAGGAATTTTTGGGACTGCAGCAGGGAAACATGACTGTGAGGGAATACCTCACTAAATTTACTCAACTATCCCGTTATGCTCCACGAGACATAGAGACTGATGAGCAGAAACAAGATTGTTTCGTGGAAGGGCTTACCGCAGAAATGCAGTGTGCAATGTCCTCAAATGAGTATGAAAGCTTCCAAAAGATGGTGGACCGAGCATTTGTGGTAGAAAGGAAGCTAAAGGCCCTAGAAAATGAGAATAAGAGGAAGGCCGGGTGGTCACATCAGGCCTCAGGGAGCAACACCCGCCCACGTATGATGCAACAACCTACGGGGCAGACAAGCCGTGCTGCGGTACCCTATTCAGCACCAAGAGGGTACAACCCAAACTACAGGCCACCCGCGGCACCAACACAGCCGCCACGTCAGTTTATGCAGCAGCCTCGCCCCGCATATCCACCTCGACCAGCAGTGCAAGGACCCCCAAACCAACCCCAAGACAACAAGGGCCCAGCATCTAAGATTGGGGTGCAATGTTTCAGCTGTGGTGAAATGGGGCACTACGCCCATAAATGCCCAAAGAAGAAGCCTGCGCCGCCACAACAGCAGAATGTAGTGAGAGGACGGGTGAACCACGTCACTATGGAGGAAGCACAAGAGGCACCCGACGTGGTAGTTGGTAAGTTTCCTGCCAATTTACACCTTGCAACTCTGCTGTTTGATTCTGGTGCTACCCACTCGTTCATTACTCAAGGGTTTGTTAAGAAACATGACCTAGCAACCACACAAATAAACCATATGCTAGCGGTAAACTCTCCAGGTGGAGAAATAAGGACAAGACAAGTATGTCCCAAAGTGAGCCTAGACATTAATGGGGTAGTATTTACTGCTAACCTCATAGTGATAGATTCACAAGGGATAGATATTATTTTGGGTATGGATTGGTTGACCAAACATAAAGGAATCATCCATTGTTCGACCAGAACGGTGGAACTAACTCACCCCAATGGCACCAGAGTAAAGTTCATAACGATACACGAGCCTAGGAGGGACATTAAATTAAATCAAGTGGAGGTGAAAGTTGAGGAAATCAGGACTATCAGGGAATATCCAGATGTTTTTCCGGAGGAATTGCCAGGTATGCCTCCCGACCGTGACGTGGAATTCGCAATTGAGCTAGTACCGGGAACAGCCCCGATATACAAGAGACCTTATCGAATGGACTCCAAGCAGCTAGAAGAGCTCAAGGATCATTTGAGAGAATTGACGGAGAAGGGGTATATTCGCCCTAGTTCCTCACCATGGGGAGCTCCAGTGATATTTATGCCCAAGAAAGACGGAACCCAAAGGTTATGCGTGGATTACCGTGCCTTGAATGAGGTAACCATCAAGAACAAGTACCCATTGCCTCGCATTGAAGACTTGTTTGATCAGTTGAGGGGAGCTTGTGTGTTCTCGAAAATTGATCTCAGGTCAGGATACCACCAGCTCAAGATAAGGCAATCAGATATTCCCAAGACAGCTTTCGTATCTCGGTACGGACTGTATGAATACACTGTCATGCCTTTTGGGCTAACCAATGCCCCGGCATATTTCATGTACCTCATGAACAAGGTATTCATGGAATATCTGGACAAATTTGTGGTGGTTTTCATAGATGATATTCTCGTCTTCTCCAAAAATGAAGAAGAACATGAGAAGCATCTAAGGTTGGTGTTACAGAGGCTGAGAGAACACCAACTATATGCCAAGTTGAGCAAGTGTGAGTTTTGGCTGAAGAGAGTTCCCTTTTTAGGACATATAATCTCGGAGGGAGGAATCTCCGTAGATCCCGCCAAAATCGAGGATATCCAGAAGTGGAAGACCCCTGAAAATGTCGGGGAAGTTCGAAGCTTTTTGGGATTGGCTGGATACTATCGACGGTTTATTGAGGGATTCTCCAAGATCTCGAGACCTCTCACCAAACTGTTGGAAAAGGGAATCACATTCACCTGGACGCCACAGTGTGATACGAGCTTTCAGGAGCTAAAGAAGATATTGACAACAGCCCCAGTGTTGGTTATGCCAGATATGCAGAAGAATTTCACAGTGTACTGCGATGCCTCTGGAAATGGGTTAGGATGTGTTCTCATGCAAGAAGGACATGTCGTGGCATATGCATCCCGGCAGCTTCGGAAGCACGAGAAGAACTATCCTACACATGATCTAGAACTAGCTGCAGTGATACACGCGTTGAAAATTTGGCGGCACTATTTGATGGGGGAGAGGACAGAAATATATACGGATCATAAGAGTTTGAAGTACATATTCACACAACCAGATCTCAACCTCAGACAAAGGAGATGGTTAGAGCTAATCAATGACTTTGATGTGGGCATCAACTATCATCCCCCGAAAGCAAACGTCGTGGCCGATGCTTCGAGTCGGAAAGTGCAGGTCAATAAGTTGAGTTTGAAGGACATGCCTGCAGAATTGAAGGACGAGGTTATAAGACTCAATCTATGTCTAGTAAATAGTGGTGAAGCCATCGCCATGGAAGTGGACTCCACACTCGAGCGAGACATACGAGAGGGCCAAAAGAATGATGAGAAGATACAAGAGATCAGACAGCTCATTAAGGAAAATAAAGCTCCTGGTTTTAGAGAGGATGAACAAGGAACGGTGTGGCACGGGAAAAGGATCTGTGTGCCAGAAGTAAAAGAGATTCGTGAATTAATTTTGAAGGAGGCTCACGATTCTGACTATTCCATTCATCCTGGGAGTACGAAGATGTACCAGGACCTCAAGAGCAGATATTGGTGGTATGGCATGAAGCGAGATGTCGCGGAACATGTTGCCCTATGTGACACATGTCAGTTGGTGAAAGCAGAACATCAACGACCCGCGGGATTATTGCAACCACTCAAAGTGCCTGAATGGAAGTGGGAAGAAATCAGCATGGATTTTGTCGTGGGATTGCCTAGAACCCAATCCGGGTATGATTCAATATGGGTCATTATTGATAGGCTAACCAAGGTAGCTCATTTCATTCCTGTGAAAGAAAGCTACAGCGGATCCAAATTGGCAGAATTGTACATGTCAAGGATCGTGTGTTACCATGGAGTGCCAAAGAAGATAGTGTCGGACCGAGGGACACAGTTCACCTCGAGGTTTTGGCAAAAGTTGCATGAAACCATGGGAACCCATCTGAATTTCAGCTCTGCCTATCATCCCCAAACTAACGGGCAGACGGAGAGAACCAATCAGATCCTTGAAGATATGTTAAGGGCATGTGCACTCAAAAACAATAGGAGTTGGGACAAGAACTTACCGTATGCGGAGTTTTCCTATAACAACAGCTATCAAGCTAGTATGAAGATGTCACCGTTTGAAGCTTTGTATGGAAGGAAGTGCAGAACTCCCCTATTTTGGAACCAAACAGGAGAAAGTAAAGTGTTTGGTCCAGAAGTGCTACAAGAAGCCGAGGCAAAGGTGAGGGAGATTCGCAACAATTTGAGGATAGCACAAACACGCCAAAAGAGCTATGCCGATGTACGAAGAAGAGAGCTCGTTTTCAACGTAGGAGACTATGTTTATCTCAAGGTGTCCCCTATCAGAGGACTTCGTCGGTTCAAGGTGAAAGGGAAGTTGTCACCTCGATACATCGGACCCTTTCAGGTTTTGGAAAGGAAAGGCGAAGTGGCGTACCAACTAGAGTTACCGGTCCATCTATCAGATGTACACGATGTATTCCATGTGTCACAACTCAAGAAATGTCTGAGGACGCCTGAAGAGGTGTTACCCATGAATGAAGTGGATGTAGCTGAAGATTTGTCTTATGCCGAGCAACCATACAAGATTTTGGAGACGATGGAACGCCTCACCAGAAACAAGAGAATCCGGATGTGCAAGGTGCAGTGGAAGCATCACTCAGAAGAGGAAGCTACCTGGGAACGGGAAGATGAGCTCAAGGCACAATTTCCGGAATTGTTTTCTTAGAAACACCAATCTCGAGGACGAGATTTCTTTTAAGGGGGGTAGAGCTGTAACACCCCAAATTTTGATTCAAAACTCTAAACCATGTTCAGAGGAGAATTTAAAAAATTTTGGACGTATTGCATGTTTTGCAAAAATTCAAATTCAAACTGGAATTCAAATTATACTCAAAACAGAAAAGAAATGGAAAAAGAAAAAGAAAAACGGGAAAAAACCGGCCAGTGGGCCGAAACCCGCCAGCCGGCCCAGCTTTCCCCGCGCAGCCCGCCCCCGCACGCGCCCGCGCTCTCTCACACAGACAGGTGGGACCCACCTGTCATCCCTAACCCTGAGCCCCCGCGACCCCGGACTTTTCCCCCGAGCGCGCGCGATCTTAACCGATCGGGAAACCCGTCCCGCCGCCCGAATTCTGGTCCCAGAGGACTCCAACTCGATCACAACAAACCCACCGCCCTCCCCCGGCTATAAAAACCCCCGATCCGATCAGTTTTTCCCACGCGATCGCCGATTTTCACTCCGGTGAGCACCGAGACTTCGCCGGTGAATTCTGGCCGATCTAAGCTCGGAAACTCTGATCTAACTCGCTGGTCTTGATCCACCGCCTCCGGGGAACTTTGCAGGTGCAGAAAACCCAAAGACTTACAGTGTAAACGCAGCGCCGACGAGCTTCGCCGTGGTTTTGCCTCGGACCTCGCCGCCGATCACTTTCCAGGACCCCCGAGCTCGAGAAAACCCCCGAGGTGAGATCCCTGACCTCCCCTCTACCGACCTAGGCCATAAGATCACAGTTCTAGGCAGAATTCTCGAGGATCCGAAACTTTCCGGCGAGATCGCCGCTTCCCGCCGCCGTGCGCCGCCGGCAGCGCCGCCCGCGCTCGATCAGAGCGACGTGGCCGCTTGTGCGCCGTTTATTTTAAATCGCACGGTAGACTTTAAAACCCCGCGTACCGGTTCGATCTTATAATCTCAGCCGTCGGTTTAAAATCGGACGGACCACGTCAGCCCCGCATTATAAAGACTGGAATTCTTACGTGCTACCCCCTGGGGTTCTCTGGAATTGAGAGCTAGCCCCGGAAACTTCAGATCTAGCCCCTGGAACTTCAGAAAATCATGTAAATTCATTTAAAAATCAGTTTTAGCCCCTGGACTTAATAGAAATTAAGAAAAACACCTCTGATAAGTGTAGCTAGACCCCTGGAAATTATGAAAATAATATTATAGACCCTGTAATGGGGTGAGTTTACTTTTTAGCCCTGTTTAGTATTTAATTTAGAAAATTGAATATGTAACTAGAGTTTAAAAATTAAAAAGGGGGACAAACATAATTGTCAAAATTTATTAAAAACTTTCTCAGTACTTAGAAAACTTTGGAGTGAGATAAAAATATATTTTTGGGCTGAAATAAATCTGTTTTATCTATTATTCACATTTATTAGTATAGGGACACATTTTTAAGTAAAGAATAGTTATAGAAAAATAGAGAAAATAATTATGAAATAGTATACATCATAAGCCATGGTCAAAATATGATTTTAAATTATTTAGGACCAGAACCTAATCTGTTTAGGTGATGTGTATTACTAATTTAATAATAAAATACACAATTATGCATAGGAATATAAATCTGAGAATATAGCAACTAGTAAATGATAACTGGAGTTTCTAAAATACAAAGAATTCAGTTTAGGGTTGATAGAAATTGTGAAGACACATTGTATGCAAGTATAAATGTGGACACAAAAGTAGGAATCATATATATACATGGTTAAAAGTGCATGCAAGCCACAACTTAACACACATAAAGTAACCACAACACATATAATGATGAATGAATTTCATAAATGTGAATGTGTGGGTTGTATGAAGTGTAAGTGTGAATTATGTCTTATGGATTGTTGTTTTTCTTTTGCTATGTGTGATGGTATGAAGTAGAACCTGTTCAAGAACAAGTTATTCATTTCCAAGACCAGGAATACCCATTTCAAGAGCAGCAAGAAGGAGGCAAGTGTCCTTGACCACTTTGATCCTATGCTAGGATGAGTAGATAGAATTATTTGCATTGTCAAGTTAATTATGAAACCCATGCTAGGAAGTTTCCCTAGAATTGCATCACCTTGTTTCCTTGAAGCTTGGGTTGGGATTTATTTTACCATGTCATTTATTTACATGCATATGCTTAGCCATGCTTAGAATGGGATATTTGGGACATGAGATCATCAGTTTATTATACCATACTCTTGAATGAGCTATTGGGAGTTATGTAGAGGTAGGGATCAAGGCAAGTTGGATGTTTTGGTTGTGTGCTGGGTGCACGAGACTTGGGTTTGTGTTTAGTACTTGCCTGGATCCTAAGGACCGGTTCATGGAGCATGTAACCCGGCTTTACAGTGCCAACCACATGCTGAGATGGGGCAGCTTGGCCAATTAATTAGGTGTATCCCCGGCGTAGTATGGGTGTGTTGGATGGTGCGGGGAGTAGGTGTCAGCTGGACTATCATATGAACCGCAAGGCTCAAGAGGGGGCCACTGCAGCGGGGTTGGAGCCTCTTGTATGCTGTTAGGGGTGAAACCTCAGTGGGCCCACGCTCGTCGGGAATCCCTTTGTAAAGGCTTTGTAGTGATCTCTTGGCCGCGCACCTGGGAAGTGTGAATGTGGATCGTAGCCACTGGCATAATGGAGGTTCTTTTAGTCCACCCGGCAACGGGGGATGAAATCACTACTTGTGGGTATAGTGGTACAAACTCTGCAGAGTCAAAACTGTCTTGACAGCCGTGCTCACGGTTAAGAGCGGCCTGGACTTATTCATGATTAGAGGACTTATGGTTTTGGAAGTTAAGCGGGGAGCTTAACATTGGAAATGATGTTATGGTTATTGGATTATGATGATGGGATGGGAGATTTGGACCATTTCACATGTGTAGTAATGTAGGTGCTTAATAAGCTAAGGTGATAGGTATTAATTGCGTAGTGCTTTAACCATGAGTTCAACCTCTCCTTGTTCTAGCCATGCATGATATGATTTTCCCACACTTGCTGAGTACCATTGGTACTCAACCTTGCATATTTGTTGGTTTATATTGCTGCTCAGGTCAAGATAATGAGGTGGTGTATAATGACCAAGATTTTGGACCCGAGGAAGGCCTTTAGGTTCATGAAGACCCCCGGGCAACGCCTGTGATGGAGCCCTAAAAGAATAATATTCCGCTGCTAGTTTATTTACTTGTGATGAACTTATTATTGTCCATCGAGACATTTACTATGTAAGACTTACTTATATTCGACACCTGGCTTGTAATAAATGATGCTTCACTATTTGTCATCACATGTATGAGAAAATGATCCTGGCATACATGTGATATTCACTTGGTAGTTCTTCGGAAAAACCGGGTGTGACAATATGCTGAGAGCTTGTGCACTCAAGAACAATAGGAGTTGGGATAAGAACTTACCGTATGCCGAGTTCTACAACAACAGTTATCAGGCTAGTATGAAGATGTCACCATTTGAGGCATTGTATGGGAGGAAGTGCAGAACTCCACTATTTTGGAACCAAACAGGGGAAAGTAAAGTGTTTGGGCCCGAGGTACTACAAGAAGTCGAGGAAAGTGAGGGAAATCCGCAAAAATTTGAGGATAGCCCAGACCCAACAAAAGAGCTATGCCGATGTACGGAGAAGAAAGCTCATTTTCAACGTGGGGGACTATGTTTATCTCAAGGTGTCCCCTATCCGAGGACTTCGTCGGTTCAAGGTGAAAGGGAAGTTATCACCACGATACATCGGACCCTTCCAGGTTCTGGATAGGAAAGGTGAAGTGGCATATCAACTAGAACTACCGGCTCGCCTATCAGATGTGCACGATGTATTCCATGTATCACAACTCAAGAAATGTTTAAGAACACCCGAAGAGATGTTACCCATGAATGAGGTGGACGTACGGGAGGATCTTTCTTATGCCGAGCATGTAAGGGCCTCAGTTTTTGACACATATTTGACGTGTTCATCACCATACACACACACCTCATTTGAGGAAAGTTGATGAACACAAATGAAGAGCAAGTAACCACCATCAACATGCTCATTAGAGAACAAACTCACATATTGCAAAAGTGGTATTTCCCACATGTGATATAGAGGGGCTGGGCATGTGAAAACTCCTACACATTGCTAAGGATGTCCATGCCAAGTTTCACCCAAATTCAAAACCTTTTTGAGGTCATTTTGGGTATAGCTAGAAAGAGGGCAGTTTGAAACCATATTCAAATTCAAACTGTTTGTATCCCATGAATTCAAAAGTGGGAGGCATATTCTTATTCAGCACATTTTTGTGAGCTCACACTCCAATTTTCACTCTATTTGGAGTTGATCTTGACATGAGCTAAGTGGGACAAATTCAAACTTTATTTGAATTCCAAACTGAACTTGTGCTTAAATTCATTCAAACAAACCCAATTTGAATTCTAATCAATTCAAACGGCTCATGGGTGAATAATTTGAATCACCATGGGTATTTTGGGGCTCACTGTTTACAACAGTGATTAGGAGTAAATTTCAGAGGTTAAAACCCCGGGTGGGACCCACATGTCATAGAGAGAAGGGGGGGAAGACTTGCACACAAAGTCACAGCCTCGGTGGGAAATTCCACCGAGCAGCTGTCGTCTGTCCCACCGAGCAGCCACCGGCGCCACCAGCTGCTTCCCTCGTCGCGCGCTGGCGCCCAGGGCGGCTTGCTCGCGCCTCCACGCGACCGGCACCGCCTCAGCCGAGCGAAGACCCCTGGCTTTATCCCCTCGCGTGCAACCCCGAGCAGCGGCAGATTTTCTCCCCGAAGCTCTCTGCTCGATCGGGAAAAGCAGCAAACGATCGCTCCTTCCTTCTCTGAGCTGCTAGACAGCAACCTGAGATCGCACTCCACCTCCCCAACGCCAAAAACCCCGAGCTCCGACCTCCCTTGCCCGAGAACGATCGCCACATCGGCGACCTAACCTCAGCCGAGGGTCAGGCGCTCGTGGACAGCATTCCACAGGCGTTTTCACGGTCCAGCAAGAGAGGCAACAGGAGCGCACGACCACCGTGTTGCTCTCCTCCAAGTTTGGAAGCAAACCGTGAAGAATCCACGGCGAATTTCCAGTTTTTGCTCCGGCGACCTTAAACTGAGCTTCCGGTACGGATTCTTCAAATTCTCGTGCTGTGGTCCTTCTTTAGCTATCAAATCTTGCACGTAGACGCTGGACTAGCCGGCGATCAAGTTCCTTTCTGCATCCGTGGTATGAAACCGACTAGGAGTGACGAATTTCGAGCTCGATCAAGGGCGCTCATGGCGGGCACGCTCGGTCACACGGTGCCGACCGACTTGCCGCCATCTTTGAACCCTTTTTACACCTTGTCGAGCTTCCTAGAGGTATACTGATGCTGTAGAACCGATTGTTCTATGTTTTGGCGGGTTAGAACCCACGGCCGACGGCGCTGAACCTCAACTGAAGCCGCCACACGTCACCGGGCTATTTCCGGCCACCGCCAGCTCGAACTGACCCCACCGACGTGTTCCTCGACGTCGACAACCCCCTGGCGGAGTGTTTCAGACCGTGCGATGGCCGGCAGCGACAGTCCCGCGAGCTCCGAGTCTGCTCCGGCGAGGGGAGGCGGCGCGGGCGCGAGGGCGCGTCGGGAGGAAGACGAAGCCGGCTGGCCCACGCGTCAGCGGCTCAAAATTTTAAATCAGGATCGGGTGTGGCCGGGATCGGGTGTGCTGGCGCGCAAAGACCCTGTGGGCCTCAGTGTGGGGTCACCTCCGCGCCTAACACCTGTCCCCGCAGGCCCCGGCAGATTTAAACTTTTCCCCCCGATTTTCAGATTTCCTTCAAACTTCAAATCCTCATAACTTTGGCTAGAAATCTCCAAATCGAGTGAACCAAATTTTGTTGGATTCAGCTCTCTGAGAAATTTCCAGCAAATCAAGTTTCACTTCATGAAAACCCTTATTTCTCCAGAATTAATTACTCAAAATTTAAAATGTTTGGAATTTTAACTGGAGAATCCTTTGGAGCCAAATTCAAAAATTTTGGTGGGATGTTCACCAAACTATCCCTGAACTATCATAAAAATTTCAGATCCATTTGAGCTCATTTGATCCACCTAATGGTATGATTAGTGAAACTGTTCCAGAGAAAATAGAAAATGTTCAGAAACATTTTCAGAATTTTCTCTGAAATTGTTTAGCTCATATCTTTAGCTAGGAACCTTCAAATTAAGTGAGACCAACTCCATTAGAACTCTCTGAAAATCTAGTTTTCAGAAAGTCATAGTTTGTTTCATGAAAATCCTTAGAACACCCTAAAAGCCTTCAATTAAGGTCAAGTGCATAATTAATTGTGGAGGGCTCAAATGAGCTTTGCTGCAACTAAAACTTGACCAAGTCTCTGTTTAGGTTGTAACCAAGCCACAGTAAAAGTTTCACAGTTATTGGGTCTGTCTAGTAAGAGTTATAGACTTCACAAGTTTAAACTCAATCAAATGCATTTAAATTAATTCATATACTTGTATATCATGTAGTCGCTAAGGTCGAGGAGGAACCCGAAGTCCTAGACTTCGTTACTCCGGAGGAGCAGCTAGCCTATGACCAAGAGCAGCAAGGCAAGCTCCGGTTTGCATTAACCTTTTACAATATTTTATTGTTTTGAGCACTTACTTGAGTATCATTATTACTGGCATTAAAGTCTTGTTTGGAAACCCAATTGCATAGCCAAGAAAACCATGGGTTGGTTTTAGGATTGCAAAACCCCGTTAGCTACTGCAAAGCTAAGTTAGGGTAGGATTCGGTACAAGTCGAGTAGTTGGAACTACTCGCGAGCATAGGCTAGAGGCACTCGACTCGGGTAAAGATAGCACATGAATCACATGGCAAGAAAATGAGACCAAGCGGAGGGTAAGGGCAGCAGTACTTTGGGGCCTGTGTGCTGTAGCTCCGCTTGTGTCGATTGAGGACCGAGTCGTGTGCGGGCCTGTTGAACAAGCTAGAACAGTACCGAAGACCTACCGGCTATATGGGAACCGGGAAACCGATGTAACTCGGGTAGCTGGGTGTTGAGGCATAGCTGGTCGTTCAGAGGGTAGGTTGAGAGCTCGAGGTGTAAATCGGCTGGCGGCACTGAGATGCGCGTGCAGAGACCTCTTGCTCAGAATGATTGGACCGGTTCAACATTTGGCTAACGGGTGAAAGGTAGTTGCGTACGGCGTCCGTGATGGTTGTTGTAGGCAACATCGAGTACGGGCGTACATGGCGGGTTATTCGGGTAACCCTGCAGGTGTAAATTGATTATAATCGCCGTCCCTCGCGGTCAGTGAGTACCACTTGTTCACTGTACCGTGACGTAGAAAGAACAGGCTAGTTACATGTTAAAATGTTGCTGATTGAAAGATGGACTTTGCTTGTTAATGGTTTGTTGTAGTTTAGAGCTAACTAAAGTTCCTTTTTAACTTTGGGCAAAGTACATGAGAGAAATGCGTTTCTTGTTTGATTGTGGCTCTCTCATGTACCTTAGCGTAAGGTTCTCCACAACCTGCTGCTAAAACTTGAAAGTAAGGTTCTACTAATTAGGCGAGTCCTTGCAAATGATTTTTACCTCATGTAACCCATCACCCCTCATGTAGAAGTTCCATGTTTAGGTGAGACGGGTCAGACTTGCTGAGCCTTCGTGCTCACTGCTTGTGTTTGAAGCTTTTGCAGGGTTCTATGAGGAAGGGACTCCCGAAGAGGGACGGAACCCCAGGAGGGGAACCCCGTCGAGTGGGAGTCGTGCACGCCGCAGAGTTAGTGTGCGTGTGTGCTAGCAAGGACACGTTCAAGGGCTGAACGTGAACTTGATGCGTAGTCTACTCCCGTGAGTGTAGACTGGACTTATTTTGATGTAAACATGTTCATAAACCACTTTATGTAATATAAACTTTGCTTCCGCTTTGTACCTTTGATGTGTGTTATCCGGTGCTGTGCAACGCAGCACCCCTCAGCGTGATCCTGGCTCGACAAGACCGTGGGGTCGTGTCAGCATTGGTATCAGAGCTCGCTTGAGGTTTAACGCACTACAAAGGTCACCTTTTTCAAAAATCCAGTGAGGAACGAATTAGTAGCCCATATAAGGATGTTATTAGTGTATAGAAAGTGGCATACTAACCTATTTGATTATGTCAGAAAATCGTGCATATCGGGACATTTATGTCTTGGGGGGTGCACGTAAGCGCTGTCCACCAGTGCGCACAAGCTGAAGGGTGGAGCCCCACAGGTGGCAGGTAACCCGACCCGCTTTGATATCCTCTACGACTCTTCATGTCGTTTGGGGTATTCGAGCAACGTCTGTCCCTGGCGTGCGTGGTGCAATTTGGGAGACCCCGTCACGTGGTCTGAAACGTGAACACGTAACTCAAGGCGTGTTTGTCTTGAGAACATCCGGGCGAGTGATGACGGCCGGGTGTACGGACTGTATGGATACCGGGATCGGTGTGCATCCGGGTCTGACGATTGTTTGAGTTTCTGCAGGTAGTCTAACCACGAAACGGTAGACGTGTAGCATCCGTGTGCGAGTGACGTTTAGTGCCACTGAACTAACGAAGCCGGCTAAGTCCGGTATAGGTTTTTCTTTGTGAGGACGTAGTACCGACATAATATGGTGACGCATCGACGTCACACCCCACTAAATAAACAACTTCATTGTATAAACTTGAAGGTTTTAATCCAAAGTAGTAAAACTTGAGGTAACTCCTTCCCTTAATCAGGATATTCAAAGTTAACAAGTTTTCAACTTATAGGTTGTTAAGGACAGAGCACTCTGTTTTCAGCTGAATCAAGGCTGAAATTAATCAGAGGTTAGAGTTTGAGTTCTTTCGAGGTTGGGGTCATATGATACATTTCTGGAAAGCTTTGGAAGAGGACTACAACTTTTCTGTTGATGTCCAGAGGTGTTTCAACACTTAACCAATCGAAAAATGCAGTAGAGTTGAAACTGTCCAGAAAACAGGGCAGAGCAAAGACTCTCTGTAAACTCTCTGTAAATTGAGCATAACTTCCTGCATAAAAATCCAAAAATAGAAAATGAGATAGTTCTGGAAATCTTATGAGACTGGTTACAACTTTGTAACAGAAAGTGTTGTCAAATTAGGAACAGGGTTAACTGGAACTCTTGGATCAAATCAGTACCTAAAGCAGGGAGGTGCTGTCCAATTTTCTGCAGGAATTCTGTTAACTTTGACCTCTCATAAATTTTGAACCAGGACAGATCATAGGACAAGCAACTACTTTCTGGAAAGCTATTGAAGTTAGATTTAACTTTGATGTTGATCTCCAGAACTGGTTTTGCTTTTGCATGGCCTAAATCAGGTTGAGATGGAAACTGATCAGGGCTGTCATGTTGAACAGCAGATCAGCAGTCAAATTTGCTTAAAATTTGAACTATGTTTCCAAGTTTATGGGTTCAATGACATGTCTTATGTTATAACTCAATGGTTTACTGTTTAAATAAATATTTGACATTTATCAAATATATTTTTACAGATGACAGCAGATAAGCAGTTGGAGAACGGGTGGGTGGTGTCCCACTGTTCTCACCGCAGCGGCTATCCAGAAGCATTGAGACATATGCTTCAATATTTCGGGTACAACCAGATGCCGCAGTACTTCTCCAAGGAAGAAGGCGAGGAGGGGAACAAGACGTGGACAATCCATGTCGAAGTCCCTGCAGGACCTACGCCACCCGGTTGGGCGCCGTTCACCGTTACGGTGAGAGGTAGACAACCGGAAGAGATGTGGCAAGTGGCAGCCCGTGACACCATGTCACGTTTCTGCCAACTACACGTGCAGGCTATGGAGGGAACTCCATATGCGCTCGTTCCGGTGGAGGGACGGGCTCAGCAAGTGTGGGAAGGAAGGTACCGTGAGGCAGCCGATCCGGGTTGCCCAATGTACAGCCCCGCGGAGGCAACCCTTAGCCTCCAGATGAGGGCGGGAAACGCCGTGATGGACAGCCAAGCTGTTCATACGGAGCATCTCGCCGCAAAGCTCAAGGAGAGCACGAGCCGTAGAGACCATTTTGAGAGTGCTCACAGCGCACTCCGCAATGTGCTCGTTCCGACGATCGAGCGACTGAATGAACAGCATAATCAGTTGCATCGTCTGAAGAAGGCGAAGAAGAAAAGCCGTGTCGACATAGCGGCATTGCAAGAACTGGTGCAGAATTTAACCCAGCAGAACGAGGACCTCACTCAAGAGCGAGATGACGCTATTGAGGAAGGGCAAGCCTGGGAAGAAGACTACAACCAGGCCATGGACGAGGTGCATGCATTGCAGGACCTCGTACCTCCGGTATTGGGCATACCGGTGGTCTTGGGCCTTCCAGCAATGGGAGAACCCGAGATGGGAGAAGAGGCGGTAGATCCAGAGCCACCAGCAGAGGTACCGGAGGAGGACGACCCACAGGAGGTCGAGTTCTACTCTGAGTAGGGGGTTACAGTTGCCAAGTAGGGCAGCTAGGGTAGTGTAACCCAACTTTTGTAATAGGTAACATGTCGTGTAGGCAGTAGCATATGTATAGGTAGTGACGACATGAGCACGACTTCTCGGAGACCCGAGAATAATGTATCTTGTATAAAGTTTATGCTTTATCAATATATGTGATGTTGTGCAAATTATTCATGTGTCACTTCAATACCTACTGTTGCATATGGAATTTTAAGTATGACATGTGCTAATCGCTGCTGTTTTGAATTTTAGAATGACGCGCACTCGTGCCAACCCAGACGTTGGGGGTACTAGCCAAGGGGGAGAGACCTCCCAACAGCTTCCCGAGGACTCCTCGGGACAGCAGCAGCAGCAACAGCAACAGCAAACACCGCCACCGCCACTGCCAACGGTTACATTGGCCGACATAGTCGCGGCGATGGCGGGTTCACATCAGCAGCACACGGAGTTGCTGCAAACTCTTATTGCCAATACGTCTCGCCCAGAGAGACGTCAAGACCGTGAGGAGCGTCAACAGAGCTCCTACTCTGACTTCCTAGCGACTCATCCCCCGGTATTCTCAAGGGCGGATGAACCTCTTGACGCGGACAACTGGCTCCGCGCAATAGAGATGAAGTTCGGGCTGCTCCAGATGCTCCAAGGATCCGCGAGCGCGTGGTGGGCAAACTTCTGTGCTTCACAGCCCACCGATCGAGTTATGACCTGGACGGAGTTCCGGACGGCCTTCAGGGCCTATCACATACCGCCAGGTTTGATGAAGAGGAAGACGCAGGAGTTTCTACACCTGCAGCAAGGGAGCCGAAACGCGCTGGCATACTCCAGGGCGTTCAACGATCTCGCGCTCTACGCATCGTATCACGCAGATACCGACCAGAAGCGGCGGGACCACTTTTACCAGGGGCTTAACCCGCTCCTGAAGGACAAATTGGCGATGTTCAATCGCGGCAGCCTCAACGACATCATTGATGCTGCGATTTTTCAGGAGGACTCCGGCAAGGAGTTAGCGGCGGCGGAGCGAAAGCGAAGCGCGCCGCAGAGCAGCGGAGAAGGAGGTGGTCCTTCTCAGATGTTTCGGATGGTGAATCGCCCACCATCAGGTCCATGCTGGCAGCCACCCCAGAGGTCGATGCCTTTCCGCAGTCGGCCGTACTCTTCACCGGCATTCAGGCCGGCACTGCCAGTACCACCTCCACAACAACAACAGAAGCAGCGGACAACGCCGCGTGCGTATGCGCCTCAGCAACGCATGCCGGGCTTTCGTCCCCCGAGCACTACACCAGCAGCGGCCACATGTTACAAGTGTGGTCGTCCAGGACACTTCACGAGCAGTTGCCCGGAGAGGCAAGGCGGCGGAGTTGCATCGCAGTTTCCGGGGAGGAATCAGCCCCGGAACCCTACTAACACGCGGCGGGCCAACCCTAGGCCCGGTACTGTCCACCAGCTTGCCATAGAGGACGTGCCGGAGGGTGAGCCAATCCTTGCGGGTATGTTCCAACTCCACCAGCATCCCGCCATAGTATTATTTGATTCAGGCGCCACGCATAGCTTCATTAGCCAAGCTTTCATTGATAAATATAGCTTGCAAATGCTACCCACCGATAGTCCTTATGTGATCTGTTCACCGGGTGGGAAAATTTCAGCAAGCATGATGGTCCCAAAAGCGCCATTGTGCTTAGAGGGTAGAGTCTACCCTATGTCTCTCATAATCTTAGAGGGACAAAAGGTCGATGTCATCCTAGGGATGTCGTGGTTAACCCGCCACGGCGCTGTTTTAGACACCATCCTCTGAGTTGTGCACCTAAACTCAAAAGTGCACGAATCTCACTCCTTATTTCTGGACAGTCCAGAAATAAAACTTCCAAGTGTCTATCAAGCCACAACCATCAGATTGGAAGATATTCCAGTGGTCCGAGAGTTCCCTGACGTATTCCCGGATGATTTGCCGGGGATGCCGCCTGATAGAGCGGTGGAGTTCAAGATTGAACTTGCACCGGGAACCATGCCAATATCCCGAAGGCCGTACAAGATGGCGCCCAAGGAATTGGCTGAGCTGAAGACTCAACTAACGGACCTCCTGGAGAAGGGTTTTATTAGGCCGAGCTCCTCGCCATGGGGCTGTTCGGCATTATTTGTGAAGAAGAAGGATGAGACGTTACGGCTTTGCATGGACTATCGTCCATTAAATGCCGTAACCATCAAAAACAAGTACCCGCTGCCACGGATCGACATGTTGTTTGATCAGTTGGTCGAAGCAAAGATCTTTTCCAAGATGGACTTAATATCAGGGTACCACCAGATTAAGATAAGGGCGGAGGACATTTCAAAGACGGCGTTCTCGACGAGGTACGGGCTTTATGAGTACCTGGTCATGTCCTTCGGCCTCACCAATGCTCCAGCTCACTTCATGTACTTGATGAACTCGGTATTTATACCGTAGCTGGACAAGTTTGTCGTGGTCTTCATCGACGACATCCTGGTATATTCCAAGTCGGAGGAAGATCACAAGAAACATCTACGTATAGTCTTGCAACGGCTGCGGGATCACAAGCTATACGCAAAATTCAGCAAATGCGAGTTCTGGATATCACAAGTGCCTTTTCTCGGGCATATCATCTCAGCGGAGGGTATCGCTGTAGACCCGAGCAAGATCACTCAAGTGCTGAATTGGAAAACCCCGAGAACTGTTCATGAGGTACGGAGATTCCTCGGACTCGTGGGATAGTATCGGAGGTTCATTCCGAACTTCTCGAAGATTACCAAGCCTATAATGGAGCTGCTGAAGAAGGCTACCAAATATGTTTGGAGTCCAGCATGTGAAGCAGCATTCAAGGCTTTAGTCAAGCACCTGACATCAGCACCGGTTTTGGCGCAGCCAGACACAACAAAACCGTTCGACGTGTACTGCGATGCATCCGGCATCGGGCTCGGATGTGTGCTGATGCAAGACCAAAGAGTGGTCGCATATGGATCACGGCAGCTTAGAAACCATGAGAAGAATTATCCAACTCACGATTTGCAGCTCACTACCATGGTACTTGCACTGAAAATGTGGAGGCACTACCTACTCGGTAACCTCGTACATTTGTATACCGACCACAAAAGCCTCAAGTACATATTCACTCAGAAGGAGTTGAACATGAGGCAGCGAAGATGGTTAGAATTGATAAAGGATTACGAAATAGAGATCCATTATTATCCGGGCAAGGCAAACGTAGTGGCAGATGCGCTGAGCCGCAAGTCACACGTCAACAATCTGACCATCACACTGTTGGAAGAGAGCGAACCACCACTACATGTGATTCCACACGGAGCTCTCTACAACCTAGTTCTGATCCCCACCATCCGTGAAGAGATAGCGGCAGCCCAGAGGAATGACAAGGGCATGTCACATTTGCGGAGACGTATAGACAGTGGGGAGATGAAATGTTTCCGGAAGGACGGAGACGGCGTCCTATGGTTCAAGGACCGGATCGTTGTACCCCGTAACCCGGAATTACGGAAGAAAATCTTTGATGAGGCTCACTTGTTAAAGTTTTCTATTCACCCCGGCAGCAACAAGATGTATCAAGAACTCAGAAGCAAGTTTTGGTGGACACGGATGAAACGAGAGACTGCAAAATACGTGTCCGAGTGCGATACATGTCGAAGGGTGAAGGCAGACCATATGCGGAAACTGGGACTGCTGCAACCACTGGGCGTTCCTGCCTGGAAGTGGGAGGATGTGAGCATGGACTTCATCGTCGGGTTACCCACCACTTTTCAGAAGCATGATTCTGTGTGGGTGATCGTCGACCGGCTCACCAAAGTTGCCCATTTCATCCCGGTCAACACCAACTACAACGCCAAGAAGTACGCTGAACTGTACATCTCACGGATCCTATGCTTGTACGGCGTACCCCGTACCATCATATCGGACCAAGGCACTTTATTTGTGTCCCGTTTTTGGGAGCAGCTGCACGCTGCCTTGGGGACGAAGCTGATCCGTAGTTCAGCGTACCACCCGCAGACGGATGGGCAAACGGAGCGGGTAAATAAGATCCTAGAAGACATGCTACGAGCTTGTGCTATCAACCACGGCAAGAATTGGGATGATCACTTGCCATTGGCCGAGTTCTCGTACAACAATGGGTACCAAGCCAGCATTAAGATGGCGCCTTATGAGGCGCTATACGGGAGGAAATGCCGCACACCACTGAATTGGTGTGAGTCTGGCGAAAGGGTTACCTTCGGGATTGACCTTTTCAACAACGCGGAAGAAAAGGTTCGACTGATTCAAGCGAACCTAAAAGCCGCCCAATCCCGGCAGAAACAGTATGCGGACCGGAGAAGACGCCCATTACAATTCGAAGTCGGGGATCACGTGTATCTACGTGTATCTCCAATGAAAGTCGTAAACAGATTTGGAGTGAGAGGAAAGTTGGCACCATGATTCATCGGTCCATTCCAGATAACCGAAAGATGTGGATCAGTGGCATACCGGCTAAAATTACCAGAAGCACTTTCCGGTGTGCACGACGTCTTTCACATTGCCCAGCTGAGGAAGTGTCTTAAGCTATCAACTACCGTTCAGCTGGAAGACATTGAAGAACTGCAACCGGATCTCACCTATCGGGAGGAACCGGTGCAGATTATTGATGAAAAGGCCCGAACCACGCGCAACCGTACGTTGTGGTTCTACAAGGTTCTATGGAGTAATCACTCCGTGGACGAAGCGACATGGGAGAGCGAAGGATTTCTTCGCGCTAACTACCCCGACTTTTTCAAGTCGCATATTCGGTAATTTTCCCACCGTCCTCTCTCTCATTTTCACCTTGTAATCTCGGGACGAGTTTCTTTTAAGGGGGGAGGAATGTAAGGGCCTCAGTTTTTGACACATATTTGAAGTGTTCATCACCATACACACACACCTCATTTGAGGAAAGTTGATGAACACAAATGAAGAGCAAGTAACCACCATCAACATGCTCATTAGAGAACAAACTCACATATTGCAGAAGTGGTATTTCCCACATGTGATATAGAGAGGCTGGGCATGTGAAAACTCCTACACATTGCTAAGGATGTCCATGCCAAGTTTCACCCAAATTCAAAACCTTTTTGAGGTCATTTTCGGTATAGCTAGAGAGAGGGCAGTTTGAAACCATATTCAAATTCAAATTGTTTTTATCCCATGAATTCAAAAGTGGGTGGCATATTCTTATTCAGCACATTTTTGTGAGCTCACACTCCAATTTTCACTCCATTTGAAGTTGATCTTGACATGAGCTAAGTGGGACAAATTCAAACTTTATTTGAATTCCAAACTGAACTTGTGCTGAAATTCATTCAAACCAAACCCAATTTGGATTCTAATCAATTCAAACGGCTCATGGGTGAATAATTTGAATCACCATGGGTATTTTGGGGCTCACTGTTTACAACAGTGATTAGGAGTAAATTTCAGAGGTTAAAACCCCGGGTGGGACCCACATGTCATAGAGAGAAGGGGGAAGACTTGCACACAAAGTCACAGCCTCGGTGGGAAATTCCACCGAGCAGCTGTCGGCTGTGCCACCGAGCAGCCACCGGCGCCACCAGCTGCTTCCCTCGTCGCACGCTGGTGCCCAGGGCGGCTTGCTCGCGCCTCCACGCGACCGGCACCGCCTCAGCCGAGCGAAGACCCCTGGCTTTATCCCCTCGCGTGCAACCCCGAGCAGCGGCAGATTTTCTCCCCGAAGCTCTCTGCTCGATCGGGAAAACCAGCAAACGATCGCTCCTTCCTTCCCTGAGCTGCTAGACAGCAACCTGAGATCGCACTCCATCTCCCCAACGCCAAAAACCCCGAGCTCCGACCTCCCTTGCACGAGAACGATCGCCACAGCGGCGACCTAACCTCAGCCGGGGGTCAGGCGCTCGTGGACAGCATTCCACAGGTGTTTTCATGGTCCAGCAAGAGAGGCAACAGGAGCGCGCGACCACTGTGTTGCTCTCCTCCAAGTTTTCAAGCAAACCGTGAAGATCGTGAAGTTGCCAGGTATGCCCCCAGATCGTGAAGTGGAATTCGCGATTGAACTAGTACCTGGAATAGCCCCAATATACAAGAGGCCTTATCGGATGGACTCCAAACAGATGGAGGAGCCCCAATATACAAGTTTTTATTGATGACATTCTCGTCTTCTCCAAAGATGAAGAAGAACATGAGGGACATTTAAGATTAGTGTTGCAAAAGTTGAGAGAACACCAACTATATGCCAAGTTGAGCAAGTGTGAGTTTTGGCTGGAGAGAGTTCCCTTCTTAGGACATATAATCTCAGAGGGAGGAATCTCCGTAGATCCCGCCAAAATCGAGGATGTGCAGCAGTGGAAGACCCCTGAAAATGTCGGGGAAATTCAAAGCTTTTTAGGATTGGCTGGGTATTATCGACGGTTCATTGAGGGTTTCTCCAAGATCTCGAGACCCCTCACCAAATTGTTAGAGAAGGGAATCACATTCACATGGACACCGGAGTGTGAGACGAGTTTCCAAGAGCTGAAGAAAAGATTGACAACAGCCCCAGTGCTAGTTATGCCAGATATGCAGAAGAATTTTTCGGTGTACTGCGATGCATCTGGACACGGGTTGGGATGTGTTCTCATGCAAGAGGGGCATGCCGTTGCCTATGCGTCCCGGCAGCTCCGAAGACACAAGAAGAACTATCCTACGCATGACCGAGAACTAGCCGCAGTGGTCCACGCATTGAAGATTTGGTGGCATTACTTGATGGGAAAGAGGACAGAGATATATACAGATCATAAGAGCTTAAAGTACATTTTCACACAGCCAGGTCTGAACTTCAGACAAAGGAGATGGTTAGAGATAATCAACGACTTTGATGTGGGCATCAACTATCATCCTGGGAAAGCGAGTGTTGTGGCTGATGCTTTAAGCCGGAAGGTGCATGTCAATATGTTGAGCTTAAAGGACATGCCTATGGAATTGAAGGAAGAAATTGCAAAACTCAATCTATGTCTGGTAAATAGTGGTGAGGCCATCGCCATGGAAGTGGACTCCACATTAGAGCAAGACATACGCAACGGTCAAAAGAATGACGAGAAGATACAAGAAATTAGAGAACTCATCAAAGAAAATAAAGCCCCTAGGTTCAGAGAGGATGAACAAGGTACGGTGTGGCATGGGAAAACAATTTGTGTGCCTGAGGTGAAGGAGATCCGTGAACTGATTTTGAAGGAGGCTCATGATTCCGACTATTCCATTCATCCTGGGAGTACGAAGATGTATCATGACCTCAAGAGCAGATATTGGTGGTATGGCATGAAGCGAGATGTCGCGG
Source organism: Neostapfia colusana (assembly GCA_030760725.1). Classification (NCBI taxonomy): domain Eukaryota; kingdom Viridiplantae; phylum Streptophyta; class Magnoliopsida; order Poales; family Poaceae; genus Neostapfia; species Neostapfia colusana. The sequence continues at coordinate 113,201,596 of JASWHV010000007.1, forward strand.
AACATGTTGCCCTATGTGACACATGTCAGTTGGTGAAAGCAGAACATCAACGACCCGCGGGACTATTGCAACCACTCAAAGTGCCTGAATGGAAATGGGAAGAAATCGGTATGGACTTCATAGTGGGACTACCTAGGACCCAATCGGGATATGATTCGATATGGGTCATCATCGACAGGATGACTAAGGTAGCTCATTTCATCCCCGTGAAAGAAAACTACAGCGGATCCAAATTAGCAGAATTGTACATGTCAAGAATCGTGGTTTTTCATGGAGTGCCAAAGAAGATAGTGTCAGATCGAGGAACACAGTTCACCTCAAGGTTCTGGCAGAAGTTACATGAGACCATGGGAACTCATCTGAATTTTAGTTCTGCCTATCACCCCCAGACTGACGGGCAGACGGAAAGAACCAATCAGATCCTTGAGGATATGCTGAGAGCTTGTGCACTCAAGAACAATAGGAGTTGGGATAAGAACTTACCGTATGCGGAGTTCTCCTACAACAACAGTTATCAGGCTAGTATGAAGATGTCACCATTTGAGGTGTTGTATGGGAGGAAGTGCAGAACTCCACTATTTTGGAACCAAACAGGGGAAAGTAAAGTATTTGGGCCCGAGGTACTACAAGAAGTCGAGGCGAAAGTGAGGGAAATCCGCAACAATTTGAGGATAGCCCAGACCCGACAAAAGAGCTATGCCGATGTACGGAGAAGAGAGCTCATTTTCAACGTGGGGGACTATGTTTATCTCAAGGTGTCCCCTATCCGAGGGCTTCGTCGGTTCAAGGTGAAAGGGAAGTTATCACCTCGATACATCGGACCCTTCCAGGTTCTGGACAGGAAAGGCGAAGTGGCATATCAACTAGAACTATCGGCTTGCCTATCAGATGTGCACGATGTATTCCATGTATCACAACTCAAGAAATGTTTAAGAACACCCGAAGAGATGTTACCCATGAATGAGGTGGACGTACGGGAGGATCTTTCTTATGCCGAGCATGTAAGGGCCTCAGTTTTTGACACATATTTGACGTGTTCATCACCATACACACACACCTCATTTGAGGAAAGTTGATGAACACAAATGAAGAGCAAGTAACCACCATCAACATGCTCATTAGAGAACAAACTCACATATTGCAAAAGTGGTATTTCCCACATGTGATATAGAGGGGCTGGGCATGTGAAAACTCCTACACATTGCTAAGGATGTCCATGCCAAGTTTCACCCAAATTCAAAACCTTTTTGAGGTCATTTTGGGTATAGCTAGAAAGAGGGCAGTTTGAAACCATATTCAAATTCAAACTGTTTTTATCCCATGAATTCAAAAGTGGGAGGCATATTCTTATTCAGCACATTTTTGTAAGCTCACACTCCAATTTTCACTCCATTTGGGGTTGATCTTGACATGAGCTAAGTGGGACAAATTCAAACTTTATTTGAATTCCAAACTGAACTTGTGCTGAAATTCATTCAAACCAAACCCAATTTGAATTCTAATCAATTCAAACGGCTCATGGGTGAATAATTTGAATCACCATGGGTATTTTGGGGCTCACTGTTTATAACAGTGATTAGGAGTAAATTTAAGAGGTTAAAACCCCGGGTGGGACCCACATGTCATAGAGAGAAGGGGGGAGACTTGCACACAAAGTCACAGCCTCGGTGGGAAATTCCACCGAGCAGCTGTCCTCTGTGCCACCGAGCAGCCACCGGTGCCACCAGCTGCTTCCCTCGTCGCGCGCTGGCGCCCAGGGCGGCTTGCTCGCGCCTCCACGCGACCGGCACCGCCTCAGCCGAGCGAAGACTCCTGGCTTTATCCCCTCGCGTGCAACCCCGAGCAGCGGCAGATTTTCTCCCTGAAGCTCTCTGCTCGATCGGGAAAACCAGCAAACGATCGCTCCTTCCTTCCCTGAGCTGCTAGACAGCAACCTGAGATCGCATTCCACCTCCCCAACGCCAAAAACCCCGAGCTCCGACCTCCCTTGCCCGAGAACGATCGCCACAGCGGCGACCTAACCTCAGCCGAGGGTAAGGCGCTCGTGGACAGCATTCCACAGGCGTTTTCACGGTCCAGCAAGAGAGGCAAAAGGAGCGCGCGACCACCGTGTTGCTCTCCTCCAAGTTTGGAAGCAAACCGTGAAGAATCCACGGCGAATTTCCAGTTTTTGCTCCGGCGATCTTAAACTGAGTTTCCGGTACGGATTCTTCAAATTCTCGTGCTGTGGTCCTTCTTTAGCTATCAAATCTTGCACGTAGATGCTGGACTAGACGGCGATCAAGTTCCTTTCTGCATCCATGGTATGAAACCGACTAGGAGTGACGAATTTCGAGCTCGATCAAGGGCGCTCATGGCGGGCACGCTCGGTCACACGGTGCCGACCGACTTGACGCCATCTTTGAACCCTTTTTACACCTTGTCGAGCTTCCTAGAGGTATACTGATGCTGTAGAACCGATTGTTCGATGTTTTGGCGGGTTAGAACCCACGGCCGACGGCGCCGAACCTCAACCGAGGCCGCCGCACGTCGCCGGGCTATTTCTGGCCACCGCCAGCTTGAACTGACCCCACCGACGTGTTCCCCGACGTCGACAACCCCCTGGCGGCGAGTTTCAGACAGTGCGATGGCCGGCAGCGACAGTTCCGCGAGCTCCGAGTCTGCTTCGGCGAGGGGAGGCGGCGCGGGCGCGAGGGCGCGTCGGGAGGAAGACGAAGCCGGCTGGCCCACACGTCAGCGGCTCAATTTTAAATCGGGATCGGGTGTGTCCGGGATCGGGTGTGCTGGCGCGCAAAGACCCTGTGGGCCTCAGTGTGCGGTCGCCTCCCCGCCTAACACGTGTCCCCGCGGGCCCCTGCAGATTTAAACTTTTCCCCCGATTTTCAGATTTCCTTCAAACTTCAAATCCTCATAACTTTGGCTAGAAAGTTCCAAATCGAGTGAACAAAATTTTGTTGGATTCAGCTCTCTGAGCACTTCCCAGAAAATCAAGTTTCAGTTCATGAAAATCCTTATTTCTCCAGAATTAATTCCTTAAATTTTAAACTGTTTGGAATTTTAACTGGAGAATCCTTTGGAGGAAAATTCTAAAATTTTTCTGGGATGTTCACCAAAATATCCCTGAACTACCATAAAAAGTTCAAATCCATTTGAGCTGATTTGATCCACCTAATGGTGTGATTAGTGAAACTGTTCCAGAGAAAATAGAAAATGTTCAGAAACATTTTCAGAATTTTCTCTGAAATTGTTTAGCTCATATCTTTAGCTAGGAACCTTCAAATTAAGTGAGACCAAATCCATTAGAACCCTCTAAAAATCTAGTTTTCATAAAGTCATAGTTTGTTTCATGAAAATCCTTAGAACACCCTAAAAGCCTTCAATTAAGGTCAAGTGCATAATTAATTGTGGAGGGCTCAAATGAGCTTTGCTGCAACTAAAACTTGACCAAGTCTCTGTTTAGGTTGTAACCAAGCCAGAGTAAAAGTTTCACAGTTATTGGGTCTGTCTAGTAAGAGTTATAGACTTCACAAGTTTAAACTCAATCAAATGCATTTAAATTAATTCATATACTTGTATATCATGTAGTCGCTAAGGTCGAGGAGGAACCCGAAGTCCTAGACTTCGTTACTCCAGAGGAGCAGCTAGCCTACGACCAAGAGCAGCAAGGCAAGCTCCGGTTTGCATTAACCTTTTATAACTTTTTATTGTTTTGAGCACTTACTTGAGTATCATTATTACTGGCATTAAAGTCTTGTTTGGAAACCCAATTGCATAGCCAAGAAAACCATGGGTTGGGTTTAGGATTGCAAAACCCCGTTAGCTACTGCAAAGCTAAGTTAGGGTAGGATTCGGTACAAGTCGAGTAGTTGGAACTACTCGTGAGCATAGGCTAGAGGCACTCGACTCGGGTAAAGATAGCACATGAATCACATGGCAAGAAAATGAGACCAAGCGGAGGGTAAGGGCAGCAGGACTTTGGGGCCTGTGTGCTGTAGCTCCGCTTGTGTCGATTGAGGACCGAGCCGTGTGTGGGCCTGTTGAACAAGCTAGAACAGTACCGAAGACCTACCGGCTATATGGGAACCGGGAAACCGATGTAACTCGGGTAGCTGGGTGTTGAGGCATAGCTGGTCGTTCAGAGGGTAGGTTTAAAGCTCGAGGTGTAAATCGGCTGGCGACACTGAGATGCGCGTGCAGAGACCTCTTGCTCGGGACGATTGGACCGGTTCAACATTTGGCTAACGGGTGAAAGGTAGTTGCGTACGGCGTTCGTGATGATTGTTGTAGGCAACATCGAGTACGGGCGTACGTGACGGGTTGTTCGGGTAACCCTGCAGGTGTAAATCGATTATAATCACCGTCCCTCGCGGTCAGTGAGTACCACCTGTTCACCGTATCGTGACGTAGAAAGAACAGGCTTGTTACATGTTAAAATGTTGCTGATTGAAAGATGGACTTTGCTTGTTAATGGTTTGCTGTAGTTTAGAGCTAACTAAAGTTCCTTTTTAACTTTGGGCAAAGTACATGAGAGAAATGTGTTTCTTGTTTGATTGCAGCTCTCTCATGTACCTTAGCGTAAGGTTCTCCACAACCTGCTTCTAAAACTTGAAAGTAAGGTTCTACTAATTAGGCGAGTCCTTGCAAATGATTTTTACCTCATGTAACCCATCACCCCTCATGTAGAAGTTCCATGTTTAGGTGAGACAGGTCAGACTTGCTGAGCCTTCATGCTCACTGCTTGTGTTTGAAGCTTTTGTAGGGTTCTATGAGGAAGGGACTCCCGAAGAGGAGACGGAACCCCAGGAGGGGAACCCTGTCGAGTGGGAGTCGTGCACGCCGCAGAGTTAGTGTGCATTTGTGCTAGCAAGGACACGTTCAAGGGCTGAACGTGAACTTGATGCGTAGTATACGCCCGTGAGTGTAGACTGGACTTATTTTGATGTAAACATGTTCATAAACCACTTTATGTAATATAAACTTTGCTTCCGCTTTGTACCTTTGATGTGTGTTATCCGGTGCTGTGCAACGCAGCACCCCTCAGCGTGATCCTGGCTCGACAAGACCGTGGGCTCGTGTCAGAGCAACCGGTTAAGATTTTGGAGACAATGGAACGCCTCAAAAGAAATAAAAGAATCCGAATGTGCAAGGTGTAGTGGAAGCATCACTCAGAAACAGAAGCCACATGGGAGCGAGAAGACGAGCTCAAGGCGCAGTTCCCGGATTTGTTTTACTAGAGTCACCAATCTCGAGGACGAGATTTCTTTTAAGGGGGGTAGAGTTGTAACACCCCAAAACCTGTTAAAGAGGGGAGTTTAAAAATTTTGGGCGTAATGCATGTGGTGAAACAATTCAAATTCAAACTTGAATTCAAATTTGAATCAAAACAGAAAAGGAAAAGGAAAATGAAAAAGAAAAAGAAAAACAGCCATTGGTCCGAAACCCACCTCAGCCGGCCCAACAGCCCACGGCTGTTTCCCCCCTCCCCCTCTCTCTGCCGCGCGGGACCCACCTGTCGGCACCTTTGTCTCCAACCGCCACCCGGTTTTCTTCTGACCTCCCGCGCCCGATCGCACCCGCCCTCCCCGGATTCTGCGCACCCAGAGCCGCGATCTCCAGTCCACGCGTGCGGCACCATCTCAACCGACCCCACCGCCCTCCCTCACCCATTTAAACGCCAAAATCCGCCCCTTTTTCCTCCCCGATCGGCCCGCCTCAATTCCCGGTGAGAACTGAAGCTCCCATCGTTGTTTTCTTTCGATCTCCGTCCGTTCTCTCCGATCTAATGCGTGTATTGTGTCCTGCCGCCACCGGGGAGTCTTGCAGGTAAAGGAGACCCGGTGTTTTGCGCTCTAGACACAGCTCCGGTGAGCACCGCCGCGTTTTCCCCTCGGACCTCGCCGCCGACCGCCTTCCAGGGCCTCCGAGCTCAAGAAAAACCCCGAGGTGAGATCCCCTACCTCCCCTCTTCCGTTCTATGCCAAGAAATCCAAGTTTTAGGAAGCATAGAGGAAAACCCGAAACTCTCCGGCGAGATCGCCGCCTCCCGCCGCCACGCGCCGCCGGGCAGCGCCGCCCGCGCACGGCCAGGGCGACGTGGCCCCCTGAGGCCCGTCAATTTTAAATCGTGCGGTCCCGAATAGATCTAACCCGTACCGCTTCGCGTTATAATCTAAGCCGTCTGTTTTAAATCCAATGGCCCACGTCAGACCCGCGTTATAAAGGCCGGGAATCTTACGCGCTACCCCCTGGGGACCTCTGAAAACACGAGCTAGCCCCGGAAACTTCTGATCTAGCCCCTGGGCCCTTAGAAATTCACGTAAATTCATTTAAAAATCAGTTTTAGCCCCTGGACTTAATAAGAATTACGAAGACCTCCCTGTTTTGCACACTTAAACCCCTGAAAATTTAGAAAATGAGAAAGGGGGACCCCACAGCAGTGAGGATTTGCACATCAGCCCCTGAGGGTTATTAATTTCAGGAAATTGAATATGTGAATAGGATTTAAAATTCAAACATAGGTATATGTTCAGTTTAATTATTCTAACCTTGTTGAGAATTGGTAGAAAAATCTAAGATCTGAATTTAGAGGGGAAATAAACTTTTGAACTCAATGGGATTGCTGTTTTGTAATTTATATCTGAAATATACCCTTTAGGCATAAAACAAATTTAAAATGTGGGAAAATGAATCTAAGTAATCAAAAAGGAGTAGGAAAAACTTATAAAGGTTCTGTTTAGGTAATTGGAACAGTAGAAATTTTTGTATGAATTTAGGTTTTTGTTTTATTGGTAGAAATTCATTTTTAGGCTAGAAAATAATTCTGAAAATGGGTAAAAATAAATTTAAATTGATTCTCATCAGAGAGGAAGTCCAAATATATTTTATTGAACATTTTAGATCAGAACATATTCTGTTTAGGTGATATATCTTAATATTTTAATATTAAAGTTCACTTTTAGGCATAGAAAATAAATCTGAAAATGTAGGAAAATAGGCATGCATAATTAGAAAAATGCTAAATAAGGTCCCCAAATCCAAAACTTCAAATTAAGATTTTGTAGAAGATCTGAGAATTTATTTGGAGTAGGAAGTTACCTTTTATACAAATTTTGTGGCTAAGAGGTGTATTACCCAATATAGAAAAGTTGTGCAAATTGGAAATTTATATATTGTGTGCACTTAGGAATCTAAATTTTAAAGCTAGAAATAATATATATGTTTAAAAGTGCATGAATGCTTAGGATCAACATATTTAGGGTAAACACAACACTTAAATATGTGTATGACTTTCATATGTATACATGTGTGATTTGCATGAGTGGAAATATGGACTATGGCTTATGGAATATTGTTTGCTTTTGCTATGTGTATTGGCATGAGTAGAACCAGCCCCGGAGCAGGTTCTCACCTTTCAAGATCAAGACTTTTCATTCCCGGAGCAGCAGGAAGAAGGCAAGTGTCCTTGACCACTTTGATCCTATACTAGGATGTGTAGTTAGAATTATTTGCATTGTCAATTGAAATATGGAACCCATGCTAGGAAGTTTCCCTAGATTTTCATTATCTTACTTCCTTGTAGCCTGGGCTGGGAGTTAATTTATTATGTCATTCATTTATACTACTTATGCTTAGCCATGCTTAGAATGGGATAAATGGGATATGAGATCATCAACTTGTTTACTTTACCCTTGAGTGAGATATTATGAATTATGTAGAGGTAGGGATCGAGGCAAGTTGGATGCTTTGGTTGGTGCTGTGTGCACGAGACTCGGGTTTGTGTTTAATGCTTGCCTGGATCCGAAGGACCGGTTCATGGAGCATGTAACCTGGCTTTACCGTGTCAACCACATGCTGAGATGGGGCAGCTTGGCTAATTAATTAGGAGCATCTCCGGCGTAGTATGGGTGTTTGGATGGTGCGGGGAATAGGTGTCAGCTGGACTACCATATGAACCGCAAGGCTCAAGAGAGGGCCACTGCAAGGGGGTTGGAGCCTCTTGTATGCTGTTAGGGGTGAAACCTCAGTGGGCCCACGCTCGTCGGAAATCCCTTTGTAAAGGCCTCGTAGTGATCTCCTGGCTACACACCTCGGAAGTGTGAACATGGTTCATGGCCACTGGCATAATGGAGGTTCTTCTAGTCCACCCGGCAACGGGGGATGAAATCACTACATGTGGGTATAGTGGTGCAAACTCTGCAGAGTCAAAACTGTCATGACAGTCGTGCTCACGATCAAGAGCGGCTTGGACTTATTCATGATTAGAGGATGATGGATCGGGAAGTTGAGGATGTTAAGCGGGAAGTTAACATTGGAGATGAGACTATGTTTACTTGATACTGATGATGGGTTGAGGGATTGGGACCATTTCACCTATGTAGTAAGGTAGGTGCTTATAAGCTAAGGTGATAGGTATTATTTGCGTAGTGCTTTAACCATGAGTTCAACCTCTCCTTGCTCTAGCCATGCATAACATAACTTTTCCACACTTGCTGAGTACCAACGGTACTCAAGCTTGCTTTTCTGTTGGTTTAAATTGCTGCTCAGGTCAAGGGGATGATGTGGTGTTCAATGACCAAGACTTCGGACCCGAAGAAGGATTCTAGGTCCACGGAGTCCCCCGGGCAACGTCTGTGACGAAGCTCACAAGATTTATATTCCGCTGTTGTTTATTTACATGTTATGAACATATTATCGTCCATCGAGACGTATGCTATGTAAGACTTATTTATATTCGAACACTTGGCTTGTAATATAATGATGCTTCACTATTTGTCGTTACATGTATGAGAAAATGGTCCTGGCATACATGTGATATTCACTCGGTTGCTCTTTGGAGAAACCGGGTGTGACATGCACCACTTTCTGTTGAGAATGGGGGCCGAGATTAGAAGTTAGCGCGTCGTCGACGAACCTCTGGCGATGGCGCCGCCACGCGCAGCCACCAGCGCCGCCCTTCCCGCTGGGCCCGCCCCAACCTTTCAATCCCAAATTAATTGTAATAAAGCCTAAACTCATATAATTAATTATGAAACTTGATAAATTAGCCATACTAAACATACGTTTATGTTTAAAAATCATAAGTTATTAAGTATTTGCATTTATGCATGTCATGGAATATTGAATTGCATTTTTTGAATATATTTATTATGCATATTGCTTGTGTATGTGTGAATGTAGATGGGTACGTTCAAGAGGCATCATACGAGGATTTCCAGCAGTAAGACTTCAAGACTCTCGAGCAAAATACCCTATAGCAAGAAGGCAAGTGCCCTTGGCCATTTTGATCCTGTTTTCGGGAAAATTATTTTATTTGCGAACTATGCATGCTAGAGTCAAATATTGTAGGGGGACCTAAAGTTTGGGTTTACTAGTATTGAATAGCCATTCCTTGTCGCTTAGAAATTGATGAAGAGTCGGTTCAGTATTTTTCTCTTTCGCTTAGTATGCTTAGCTGGGTTATAGGAAATTAATTAACATGATTAATGAAGTTAACCACTCCAATAATGATGACCCCTTTTAGCAACACAGAACTTAGGGGTCTAAGCAAGCAGGTTTTGTCGGATGTGGTTGGATGGTTTGGCGGTAGGCTTGCTTTAGATCTAATGACCGGTTCGTGGAGCGACCACCCAGGAGCAACAGTGCCACCACAAGGCTAACATGGGTAAAGCTTAGCTGATTAATTAGATGTACTGTGGGAATGCTATGGACCAGATGGAGGAACAGGAAATGGGAGTCAGGAAGGCTGCCCTAGGATCTGAACGGCACAAGAGGGGGCCCTTGGGTTAGACGGTGCTCAGGATGGAGATGTCCCCCTCCGGTGAAACCTTAGTGGGTCCATACTATCAACAGTCTCTTTGTAAAGGATTTTTCGTGGTCTCTTGGCCACACACCCAAGGTAGTGTATCTTGGCAAAATAGAGGTTTCCTAGTCATGACAGGCGAGTATCATGAACTTGTGAGTAAAGTCTTACAACCTCCACAGAGTGTTAAAACTATCATGACAGTCATGCTCACGGTCATAAGCAACCTGGACCCTCACTTGATTAGTCTTAACATGGATATGGTGGAATCTGTATTACTTATTTTCTTAATTAGAATATAAGAATTGATGGTCATTGAATATGAGTAACCTTGGATGGATAAAAGTCATGGAAAATAATTAGTTGAGTTATGTAATGGAGTTTGGAAGTTCTACATTTAATGATGATGGTTTGGGATGGGTTTGACCTCACTAAGTAATTCTAGGTGGCTTTTATGAATTTGTGAACTAAATATGCTTTTGTGCAATGAACAGTTATTGCCATCCTTGTCTTGGCCATATGTCACTCTTTTGCCACTCTTGCTGAGTACGACAAGTACTCACACTTGCTACCTCACTCACCACTCAGCTACAGAAGACCATTGGGAGGACCATGGAGAGGACTACGTGGAGTAGTAGGCATTCATTCCTCACCGTCGATTGCCTATAGTCTTGGAGCTGCCAGCGCTAGTTTATTTTCTGCTGCTATTATAATAAAGACTCGTTATTAGCTATTGTAATAAAGGTACTCTTATGATATGGTTGTAATTTGTTTTATCATCAATTATATCACAAAGTATGTCTGGAACAGAATCCTGGGAACACATACGCCATTCCTGGTTTGATTCAAAACTCGGGTGTGACACCCTCACCTCACCATGTACAAGAAGCACTTGGTGGCTGCCGCAGGCCAGTCAATGTCGCCACCAGCATTGACCGTCCCGTGTGCAACTTCTTCAGCCAATGCTGCTGCAGGCTTTACAAGATTGCAAGAGGTTGGAAAATTATCGGGGCATATGATTAATTTGAAAAACTGAAACTCGAAATCGACTAGAACAGATATACTAGTAATCAACATAACCAGTGCTAGTACTATATAGAAAGTAATAATTCCATTAAAATGTCCAAACGAGAGGTGAGAAGGTATATCGCCCAGAAAAAAACATCGTAACTTCAAATAAACATGGATCGAGTGATGTACTTACATAGAATCTCACTATGAAGTAGAGTATGAGACGAGATGACAAAGTCGAGGCTGATGGAAGTGCATTGATCGATCGTGAGAGTGTACTTCCTATAAACATGGTCCCAACACCCAAGTAAGCCTTCAGATCACCGGCATCAGCTTGGAGACACCGATCTCCCTCAATTTGCCACCTGAAAAATGAAGGGACGACAGGACAGAAAACAACGGTGCAGAAAACGATTAGTGTAGAGGCAAGTATCTGTGTGTGTACTCTAGAATCTAGAACGTCTCCTTTTATACTCGAGTCAACCAGCCGCCTTGAATTTGATTTGCCATAATCTCATAAAACCGCACCCCTGAAATCTCTCAACGTGCAACAAATGGGCATAATCCACATTAAACGTACGCAATTATGCTTCCAATTCTCCTCATGATGGGAGCACTAATGAGGCATAATGCACAGTAAACATGTGCACTTATGCTTCTAGTTACTTCTCATGTTTACGTGGTAGTCTAGGTGTCGATAGAGTACCCCTTTATACGTGTGGTAGAAATAAAAACCGCTTGATAGAACACAACTTGTCACGATGTGATCGTCCATCTTCGCAAGTCATGCGTTAAACACACGTAAAAGTGAAATGCGCGGGTGTGCGTGTGTGTTTGTGTTCCTAGCAGCCTCCTAGTCTCTTATTATTCTCATGTTGGAAACCACTAAAAGCACCACTATATATATTAAGGTACGCCTGAAAGTTGCCTAGAGGGGGTGGGGTGAATAGGCTGAATACCTGAAATTCAACTTAATAAAAACCAATTAACTTGCAGAGTGCGGACTAGTTCGGCCTGGGGGCGAACTAGTCCGGTCACAAGAAAAAAAATTAGAGATTCTCACAAACCTTTTTCGCTGATCTACTTAATAAGTGATGAAGTACTATAACTAAGTGATCTAGTAGCGAGGTTGACGAGAAAACGATCGACTAGAACTAGGTGGATCACAATTCTTAGATGATTAGGGTGAAGAACCCTAAAGTGATCTAACAAAGAATGAGAGAGAAATCAGAAACGCAAGGCACACGATTTAACCCGTGGTTCAGCTTCACAAAGAAGCCTACGTCCACGTTGAGGAGTCCACAAAGGACAGGTTACTCACAACCCTTTCCTCACCAAGCCACCACAAAGGTTGGCTTGTTCTTCCACTAGATCACAATGAATTCACAACGATTTTCATGGGGCTGCTCACAAAATAAGGCTCCCACAAGATTACAGCTCGAGGAACTTCCAAATCAGCACCCTCAACAACTCAACTAGCCTAGTCAGTGTGAGAGAATCAACCAAGAGCTCAATACTAATCACTCCCTCTTTCTCCTCTTCTCAAATCTCACAAACCCTCAAGATTTGCTCTTAGGGCTCAAAGAATCAAAGAGAAGGGGTTAGGAAAGCTCTAGGAAGGCTATGGCGGCGCTAGGTTTTGAGTTGATGCCTTAGAGGCCCGGGGATCCCCCTTTTTATAGAGGTCCCAATAACTAGCCATTGCCACCAGAAAAAGTCCGGACTAATCCAGCCTTTAACTCCGGACTAGTCCAGCCTGTGGGGACCGGTGATGTCACACTTCACCAACCACAAAGTCCCCCGCCTCCTTTTGAATTCAAACTGTAACAACACCACAGACTAGTCCATTCAACAACGGACTTGTCTGATCTCACACAGAAACAACTATTCTGGTTGAGAACGGACAAGTCTGGTCCAACGGACTAGTCCGACCTCAAAGGGCGGACAAGTCCGCCCATCCAGGACTTAGTCTCCGCAGCCACTTCCAAGTCCCAAACGGACTAGTCTGACTCACAATGGACTAGTCCGATCTCACACAGAAACTCTTGTTCCGGTTAGAAACGGACTAGTTTGATAGAGCGGAATAGTCTGGCCCCCAAGGGCGGACTAGTCAGGTCCTTCAGGACTTAGTTCCTAAAAGGACTCAGACACACTCACCATGGACTAGCTCGTCACCAAACGGACAAGTCCGAACTCACATAGAAACTCATGGTCCGTCTAACATCGGATTAGTCCGATGTGGTCGGACTAGTCCGACCTTCCAGCCCAGACAAGACCAGCCCTGTTCTTAGGGTTGCCTCAACTCTTTTCTCCAACTAACCTAAACTTGGACTAAGAGCTCTTAGATGATTCTCAACACTTTGACCCTATAAACACACTCATACTAAAAGGCTAAACTCAACTCAATGGAATTTAAACCCTAAATTCTACTCTTCGAGTATTTTTGACTTTTTCTCCTCATTTCCCTTTTTGAGTGCATCCATCTCCGTCGATTTCTTAATCACCTGTACTTTCACTTGTAATTATCATTAGTCCCTTAAGTGTTGTCATTAATCATCAAAACCCACGGGGATTTAGCCTAGATGCACTTTCAATCTACCCTTTTTGGTGATTTGATGACAACACGTTGAGGTTTTTGATAAAAATGTAAATGAGTTGGTTTTCATAACACACAAGTGTATAAATAGCTCCCCCTAAGTGTGTGCATGAATAATTTGCAATAAAAGTAATTCACGAGAGTGAAATCTTGTAAATGTCCCAAAAATGTATATGAATAAAACCGAAGTTTGAATTTTTGGGTTTGCAATTTCATGAAAAATGGGTCTTGCTAAAATTTTTCTTCACGCAAAGTGGTACATGGATGTTCATTCAAAAAGAGGCTCGCATGTTCATTTGAATGTGTTGAACCAATATGGACTTAAACATTTATTTGCATGAAGTTTACAAATCAGATTTTCAATTTAAAGTTCACACAAAGTGTGGCCAAACCTTTGAATACTTTTGCAGCCATATAGTTTTGAATTGACGAAGTTTTGGATGGCAATGATCTAACTTTATGGTGGGCTAAAAAGTAACCAAATAGAGGCATTTCCAAATTCAAACCGAATTCAAATTCGCTATGCAAATTCAAACTGAATTTGGCGAATTCAAATGCTAGTCCACGTTTAAACTTCAAAACTTTGGAATTTGAGAGATTAATCTGAGGAGATCTTTTGGGAGGAGGAAAGTGGGGAACCCACATGTCATTGAGCTAGACATGTGACTTGCAACCAAAGCAATTGAAGTTATGAGTCTCTGTTTCTCCACTTCAACGGGGGGGGGGGGCTGCACCCGAGCGTCACCGTTGCTATCGCACCGCCACCTCCTGCTCCCCTCTCAAGCGCTGGCACCAGGGCAGCTGCTTCACTCCCCCCTCGGCGTGTTCCTCCCTCAAAGACCGAGCAAACCAATTTCGTTTTCTCCTCGCTCAACACACGCAAGGAACACAGCCCCCACACTACCGCAGCCTCGGTGCTCATCCTAAAACAGCCGAAGCTCGTGCCCACCTCTCTGCCGAGCTGCAAAACGGCGTTGGAGAACCCTTAGCTACATCCTCAGTGCCAAAACCGAGCAAATTTCGGCGTTCCTCCACCGGGTGCGCTGTTCTTCGCCGCAACTGAGAGTGGCCGCCACCGGGCGCACGTGGACAGCCCACCACAGCGGCTGTCACGCCCGAGCAAGCACGGCCACGGGAGCACACTACTTTGGTGATGTGTACAGGGGTCCCGATCTTCCGAAAGGTTTTGATAACTCTCGATTTGGTGGAGACTTGACACAAATCGATCCGACTTCCGAACAACATGTTCTGAACCCTGCAATCGTAGCACCACGTCTCCTCAGGTTATCAACCGATATTGCACGGTTGACCTCGCCAAGAAGGCTAATCCTTGCCTGTGAATCGAAGAACACAAGCAAGAACAGGAAAGAATGCAACCAAATTGCTGAAAGATATGAAGCACTCAAGTTGGGGTCTCACAAACCGATGAACGGCGAAACTGTTCTTGACAGAATAATCTAAGCAAAACCCAGCTGTTTGTGATGGCGGCTAGGGAGTATAAAGGAGGTGGAGGACGACCAGGGGGGTGCTGGGGTCGTGAACTAACCCTAAGACACGTACATAATGGACTTGGACTCGATACAAGGCCCAATGGCCCAACTAGGTGATGCAACACCCTGACAGGCTCTAAACTTTATATTGTTTCGAAGTTTCCCGTCGACTCCGAGGGTATTTTGACGTGGGGCCAGTTCCATTGGAAAGTTTATCCTCTAAGATTTCCGTGCATATGTAGAACGTCAAAAAGGAGTCTGTGTGCCTCCTGTGCATCCATTTTAAGGTGGACTGCTCCTGGGCCCGAGTTGGACTCGAGTTTGAGTTGGGCTCGGTCTCTAACTTCTTGTTGGCGTATTTTCTGGTCCTCCACGCCTCCAAACCCCTCTCCATGTATCTCCATGTCCTCTCCATGGTTCCTAATCATAATTAATCCATTAGGTAGCAACATACTCTCAAAATTCACATATAAAGAATTGTTCAGGAACGATCTCACCTCTAAATTCAATTGTCGTGCTCGAGCTCTAGTAATTAGACCTTGCATGTCTACCATGTGAGTGTTGTGTATATCTGCAGGAGTGATGTCCACATCATCCTCCCCCTCTTGCATTGGAGTCGTCCTTGACTCAAGCTCATCTTCTTCTCCCAAATATGTTCTCAAATCTGAAATGTTAAAGGTGGGACTAACCCCAAACTCGGGAGGTAACTCAAGTTTATATGCATTATCATTAATCTTCTCAAGTATTTTAAAAGGACCATCAGCTCTAGGCATCAATTTAGACTTTCTCAGTTCTGGAAATCTATCCTTTCTCAAGTGTAACCAAACTAAATCACCCGGTTCAAGTCTAACTTTCTGCCTACCTTTACTACCAGCAATTCTATATTTTTCATTCATCTTTTCAATATTGTGTTTAGTGGTCTCATGAATTTTCAAAATAAAATCAGCACGTTCCTTTGCATCATTATGAGTTCTCTCACTAGTAGGTAAAGACAAGATATCAATAGGAGCACGAGGATTGAATCCATACACTACCCGAAAAGGACTTACCTTGGTGGTAGAATGTGTTGCCCGATTATATGCAAACTTCACATGTGGCAATCCACATCTTTAAATTTTTCTTCAAAACAGCTCTCAACATGGTGCCCAAAGTGCGGTTCACTACTTCTGTTTGCCCATCAGTTTGTGGGTGACATGTTGTAGAGAACAACAGTTTTGTACCTAACTTATTCCATAGGGTGCGCCAAAAGTGACTAAAAAATTTAGCATCACGATCTGAAACAATAGTAGAAGGCATACCATGCAAGCGAACAATCTCTTTGAAAAAAAGGTCGGCAATATGTACAGCATCATCACTTTTCTGACACGGTATAAAATGTGCCATCTTAGAAAAACGATCCACCACAACAAAATGCTGTCCATCCCTCTCTTAGTCCTAGGCAATCCCAAAACAAAGTCCATAGAGATATCCGTCCAAGGAACGGAAGGAGTGGGAAGAGGCATGTATAAACCATGTGGATTCAAACGGGGCTTAGCTTTCTGACATGTGGTGCAGCGAGCCACAAACCGCTCTACATCTCTCCTCATCTTTGACCAAAAGAAATGTGTGGCCAGAACATCCTCCGTCTTCTTTGCGCCAAAATGGCCCATCAAACCTCCACCATGTGCCTCCGGTAATAACAAAAGACGAATGGAACCAACTGGAATGCATAGGCGGTTAGCTCTAAACAAGAATCCATCATCCAGTACAAATTTATTCCAGGTATGATCTTTTCTACAATGCAGCAACACATTTTTAAAATCAGCATCAAGAGCATATTGTTCTTTAATTGATTCAAGTCCAAAATTTTGACAATCAAGTTGGGAGAGCATATTATATCGTCTAGACAATGCATCATCCTTCCCTTTCTTATGTTTAATGACATAAGGAAAAGACTCAATAAATTCAATCTATTTTGCATGTCTACGATTCAGATTATTTTGAGAACGAATATGCTTTAGCGATTCATGATCAGAATGAATAACAAATTCTTTAGGCCATAAATAATAATGCCATGTCTCTAAGCATCGTACGAGAGCATAAAATTTTTATCATATGTGGAGTAATTCAGGACAGGACCATTAAGTTTTTCACTAAAGTATGCAACCGGTTTACCATTTTGCAGTAAGACACCACCAATGCCAACTCCACTAGCATCACATTCAAATTCAAAAGTCTTACTAAAATCAGGAAGTTGCAGCAATGGTGCGTGTGTAATCTTGTCCTTCAAGGTGTCAAAGGACTCCTCTTGTGCTTTTCCCCAAAGGAACACCACACCTTTCTTAGTCAACTCTTGCAATGGGGCAGCAATAGTGCTAAAATCCTTGACGAAACGTCGGTAGAAATCTGTAAGACCAAGAAAACTCCTTACCTGTGTGATGGCTTGAGGTATTGGCCAGCTCTTGATCGGTTGAATTTTCATCTCATCCACCTCAATTCCCTGTGGAGTCACAACATAGCCAAGAAAGGAAACTCGATTCGTACAAAAGATGCACTTCTCAAGGTTACCAAATAAACGTGCATCTCTCAAAGCACGTAAATGACATATGTTCATCCAATGACTTGCTATAAATCAAGATATCATCAATGTAAACCACCACAAATTTTCCAATAAAAGCTCTCAAAACCTCATTCATCAAACGCATGAATGTACTTGGTGCATTAGTTAAACCAAAAGGCATTACTAACCACTCATACAACCCAAATTTGGTTTTGAAAGCTGTTTTCAATTCATCTCCCAATTTCATTCTTATTTGGTGGTAACCACTACTCAAGTCAATATTAGTGAAAATTATAGAACCACACAACTCATCAAGCATGTCGTCTAGCCTAGGAATAGGATGACGATACCTTATAGTAATATCGTTAATGGCTCTACAATCAACACACATACGCCAAGTACCATCTTTCTTAGGAACCAAAAGTACAGGAACAGCACAAGGACTAAGGCTTTCACGTACATACTCACTGTCCAAAAGGTCTTGGACTTGCCGCTGAATTTCCTTAGTCTCCTCGGGGTTGGTCCTATATGCAGCACGGTTTGGCAAAATTGCACCTGGAGTCAAATCAATTTGATGTTCAATCCCTCTCAAAGGTGGAAGTCCCGGGGGTATCTCAGCTGGAAAAATATCCTCATACTCTTGCAACAAGTTAGTAACTGCTGGAGGCAAAGACCTAGCAATATCATCAATGGAGAACAAAACTTGTTTGCACACCAATGCACAGCAAATATCATGATCAGAAATTTCAGCAAGCTCTGATTTTGTAGCAAGCATTACACGACCCTTCAATTTAATTCACTCAGTCGTAGAACTAGGTGTAGATCTCTCATTATTTGGTGGTAACACAGAATTAATGACTTGTTGATTTTCTTATTTAGAGCTACTAGAAATTCCAGCTCTCTCCCTATCAGCTTGTATAATTTCAGCAGGAGTCAAAGGTATCAAAGTAATTTTCTTTCCTTTATGCATAAAAGTATATTTATTACTTCTACCATGGTGCAAAGCATCCTTATCATGTTCCCAAGGTCGACCCAATAAAAGTAAACACGCTTGCATGGGTTCCACATCACAATCAACATATGTACTAATGGAAAACGGAATTCTGCAAGTTTGTGTTACCTTAGCTCTTCCAGAATCATTCAACCATTGAATGTAGTACGGATGTGGGTGTGGTCGTGTATTCAAGCTAAGCTTCTTGACCAATTCAGAACTCACCAAGTTGTTGCAGCTTCCTCCATCAATGATGACACGTGCTCGCCGGTTCTTGATGACAAAGAAAATCTGAAACAAATTATGGCGTTGTAATCTATCAAGTTGTTGTACCTGTGTGTTCAGCACCCGCTGCACAATGATGTTCATGTAGGCTGATGTGTCTTCACTCCCAAAAACATGTCCCTCATCATTGTCCGTGGCAGATTCATCATCATTGTTGTCTTCGACATCGGAGGTGCTGATGTATCCTCCCTCTTCTGTAGCCACGTATGCCCGCTGAATAGGACAATCTTTTTGCACATGACCAAGACCATGGCAGTGGTGGCACTGAATGCCGGAAGTGCGTCCTGTTGAAGCAACGGATGAAGCACTTTTGGCGGGTACCTGCATGGAATTTTTACCTGAATCCGCAGGTCGTGCAGGTGGTGGTTTCGGTGCTGCTGAAACATTGTTGTTGCCAGAAGGAAGCTTGGCTGCTGGTTTTGGTGAAAGGGCATCAAAACGGAATGACTTGGACGTCCCCCGAAGATGTTGTCGTGCGTGGAGTGTAGGAGGCACCGCTGCTGCTCTTGTTCTTTTGTTGACGTCCCTGTAGCTCCTTTTCTGTAAGCATAGCAAGCTGGAACAACTGGTTGATAGTATTAAATTCCTTATAATCAACAATATCCTGTATCTCACGTCTCAACCCCCCATAGAAACGACAAATTTTATCTTCAATGTCCTCTACTACCCCACATCGTATCATACCCTTTTGAAGCTCCGCATAATAATCTTGGACAGAATTATTTTCCTGCTCTAAGCGCTGCAATTTCTTTCGTAAATCCCGTTGGTAGGATGGAGGAACAAAATGATTACAAATAGCTTCTTTTAAACGTTCCCATGTATCAGGTTGTAAGCGTGTGGTACCTAGTTCATTCCACCATATTATAGCAAAATCCTTAAACTCACTAGTGGCTTGTCGAACTCTATGTTGTTCAGGAACAAGGTGGGAATTAAATTTCTGCTCAACCGTCATTTCCCAATCAAGATATGCCTCAGCATCATAAGCACCAGAAAATGAAGGTATGGAAAATTTAACTTTAGCAAAAGGGTTATCAAGAGGGCGGTTATTGTTACCACGCATGTTCTTTCCTACCATACCATGAGTGTTTTGACGAAGGTGTTGACGTAGATGTACATTCTGCGCAGCACGTGTATCCACCTCTCCATTGACATCACACAACACGTCTTCTTCTTCTTCAAAGTTGTTGTGGTGGGTCTCCATATCATCAATCCTTCCAACTAGCGAGTTTAAGCGTTTGTCCAACCTCTCAAGGGTGTGGGGTATTCTCTGTTCAGCAGGATAATCTTTTACCCCTTGTGCGATTGCTTCCTTGACAGACTTCATCATTTGTTCTATGTAACCCTTCATCTCACTTTTCAAAACACACTCCGTAGGATCAACATGATCTGACATTGTTAGCAAGAATAATATGGAAAACAACAAGATTATCCCTATTAACTACTACGCAATGATGGTGGAACTCACAAAGCAATGGGTCGAGTCTTACCAAGCTCTTACAAGTTTCTTGCCACAACAAGGCAAAGGATACCTGGACAACGTGATTCAGCGATTGCAAGGGTCAAAAACTTGTGATGTTCGAAAGGATGAACGTGGAGTTTGGATGGCCAAATATATGTGAGTAGCACATAATTCAATAACAGATAGTAATGCTGAATTACCACAAAATTAATGACTTGTTGATTTTCTTATTTAGAGCTACTAGACATTCCAGCTCTCTCCCTATCAGCTTGTACAATTTCAGCAGGAGTCAAAGGTATCAAAGTAATTTTCTTTCCTTTATGCATAAAATTATATTTATTACTTCTACCATGGTGCGAAGCATCCTTATCATGTTCCCAAGGTCGACCCAATAAAAGTAAACACGCTTGCATGGGTACCACATCACAATCAACATATGTACCAATGGAAAACGGAATTCTACAAGTTTGTGTTACCTTAGCTCTTCCAGAATCATTCAACCATTGAATGTAGTACGGATGTGGGTGTGGTCGTGTATTCAAGCTAAGCTTCTTGACCAATTCAGAACTCACCAAGTTGTTGCAGCTTCCTCCATCAATGATGACATGTGCTCGCCGGTTCTTGATGACAAAGAAAATCTGAAACAAATTATGGCGTTGTAATCTATCAAGTTGTTGTACCTGTGTGTTCAGCACCCGCTGCACAATGATGTTCATGTAGGCTGATGTGTCTTCACTCCCAAAAACATATCCCTCATCATTGTCCGTGGCAGCTTCATCATCATTGTTGTCTTCGACATCGGAGGTGCTGATGTATCCTCCCTCTTCTGTAGCCACGTATGCCCGCTGACTAGGACAATCTTTTTGCACATGACCAAGACCATGGCAGTGGTGGCACTGAATGCCGGAAGTGCGTCCTGTTGAAGCAACGGATGAAGCACCTTTGGCGGATACCTGCATGGAATTTTTACCTGAATCCGCAGGTCGTGCAGGTGGTGGTTTCGGTGCTGCTGAAACATTGTTGCTGCCAGAAGGAAGCTTGGCTGCTGGTTTTGGTGAAAGGGCATCAAAACGGAATGACTGGACGCCCCCCCCCCCCCCCGAAGATGTTGTCATGCGTGGAGTGTAGGAGGCACCGCTGCTGCTCTTGTTCTTTTGTTGACGTCCCTATAACTCCTTTTCTGCAAGCATAGCAAGCTGGAACAACTGGTTGATAGTATTAAATTCCTTATATTCAACAATATCCTGTATCTCACATCTCAACCCCCCATAGAAATGATAAGTTTTATCTTCAGTGTCCTCTACTACCCTACATCGTATCATACCCTTTTGAAGCTCCGCATAATAATCTTGGACAGAATTATTTTCCTGCTCTAAGCGCTGCAATTTCTTTCGTAAATCACGTTGGTAGGATGGAGGAACAAAACGATTACAAATAGCTTCTTTTAAACGTTCCCAAGTATCAGGTTGTAAGCGTGTGGTACCTAGTTCATTCCACCATATTATAGCAAAATCCTTAAACTCACTAGTGGCTTGTCGAACTCTATGTTGTTCAGGAACAAGGTGGGAATTAAATTTCTGCTCAACCGTCATTTCCCAATCAAGATATGCCTCAGCATCATAAGCACCAGAAAATGAAGGTATGGAAAATTTAACTTTAGCAAAAGGGTTATCAAGAGGGCGGTTATTGTTACCACGCATGTTCTTTCCTACCATACCATGAGTGTTTTGACGAAGGTGTTGACGTAGATGTACATTCTGCGCAGCACGTGTATCCACCTCTCCATTGACATCACACAACACGTCTTCTTCTTCTTCAAAGTTGTTGTGGTGGGTAGCATCATGGCTGAATGGTAGGTGGGTCTCCATATCATCAATCCTTCCAACTAGTGAGCTTAAGCGTTTGTCCAACCTCTCAAGGATGTGGGGTATTCTCTGTTCAGCAAGATAATCTTTTACCCCTTGTGTGATTGCTTCCTCTTGACAGACTTCATCATTTGTTCTATGTAACCCTTCATCTCACTTTTCAAAACACATTCCGTAGGATCAACATGATCTGACATTGTTAGCAAGAATAATATGGAAAACAACAAGATTATCCCTATTAACTACTACGCAATGATGGTGGAACTCACAAAGCAATGGGTCGAGTCTTACCAAGCTCTTACAAGTTTCTTACCACAACAAGGCAAAGGATACCTGGACAACGTGATTCAGCGATTGCAAGGGTCAAAAACTTGTGATGTTCGAAAGGATGAATGTGGAGTTTGGATGGCCAAATATATGTGAGTAGCACACAATTCAATAACAGATAGTAATGCTGAATAGATGTCCAAACACTTGTCCTAGTTGCAGGCCTACTCGTGTATTATCCCGGATGTTATGAACAAGGCAGCAAGAAGTATGAATGATAAGGACAATAATTGAGCAGGAACAATTGCACCACAAGGCAAAATAACACACCCAAGTTTTGATATTTGTGCTCCTCTTCATAAATTTTCTTTTCTATATTTTTTCTTTGATTTTTTTTATATCTGCCGTGAAATCAGGAGCACTAATATACACGTTGCACAAATTTCAGCTCACTTGAAAAAAGAAGATGTGGACAATAGAAATTCAATATGTTTCTTTATGATTATTGTTGAGCCTTTAGATGCCAAATAATCAATCTTCCAAAGTGAATCTGGGCAATGTAATTTATCCCAATGCCAAGGTTATGGCTGTTTTAAGACAGCACCACAAGATTATGTTTTTGGTGGAGCTGAATTGGAAACGGTGGTGAGAAAAAAATTGGATATGATGGTGACAACGTGTGGGATGGTGTGCGTATATCAAGGAGGATAAACTCACGTAATATGTGATGAAAACTGAAGAACAAGGATAACCCTAGCACAATGAATAGTTATGGTGATCGATTTGATAACGATTGTTGCAGCTAGGGTTTCGATGGAATGCAGCAGATGGAATAACAAAGTAGGAACAAAACACGATTAAACCAGCAACAAAACATGAACTAGGACACAAATTCAACACTACGGACTCCAAAACAGAATTGTGCAAAAGGCTAAACCTGGTCTGGGATGGGGAAACCTATGACTATAATTTTTTTGGCTTTTTCGTGGACGATAGGACGAGTTCAAGATAAACAAAACTAGGGGAAGGCGAACCTGACGGTGCACCTAAAGCTCTGATTACCACTTGATGTGTACAGAGGTCCCGATCTTCCGAAAGGTTCTGATAACTCTCGATTTGGTGGAGACTTGACACAAATCGATCCGACTTAACAACATGTTCTGATCCCTGCAATCGCAGCACCACGTTTCCTCAGGTTATCAACCGATATTGTGCGGTTGACCTCGCCAAGAAGACTAATCCTTACCTGCGAATCGAAGAACACAAGCAAGAACAAGAAAGAATGCAACCAAATTGCTGAAAGATATGAAGCACTCAAGTTGGGGTCTCACAAACCGATGAACGGCGAAACTGTTCTTGACAGAATAATCTAAGCAAAACCCAGCTGTTTGTGACGGCGGCTAGGGGGTATAAAGGAGGTGGAGGACGACCAGGGGGGTGCTGGGGTCGTGACCTAACCCTAATACACGTACATAATGGACTTGGACTCGATACAAGGCACAATGGCCCAACTAGGTGATGCAACACTCTGACAGACTCTAAACTTTATATTGTTTCGAAGTTTCCTGTTGACTCCGAGGAAATTTTTACGTGGGGCTAGTTCCATTGGAATGTTTATCCTCTCAGATTTCCGTGCATATGTAGAACGTCAAAAACGGAGTCTGTATGCCTCCTGTGCATCCATTTTAAGGTGGACTGCTCCTGGGCCCGAGTTGGACTCGAGTTTGAGTTGGGCTCGGTCTCTAACTTCTTGTTGGCGTATTTTCTTGTCCTCCACGCCTCCAAACCCCTCTCCATGTATCTCCATGTCCTCTCCATGGTTCCTAATCATAATCAATCCATTAGGTAGCAACATACTCTCAAAATTCACATATAAAGAATTGTTCAGGAACGAGCTCACCTCTAAATTCAATTATCGTGCTCGAGCTCTAGTAATTGGATCTTGCATGTCTACCATGTGAGTGTTGTGTATATCTGCAGGAGTAATGTCCACATCATTTGGTGCTGCCCTCCTCCAAAGCTTGGAGCAAACCGTGGATCATCGCCGCCTAATTTGAATATTTTGCTCCGGCGGGTGCAAACCGAGCGTCCGGTACGGGATCTTCAAATTCTCCCTCTCCGATTCTTCTTAGGTCGTCAAACTTTACACATAGAGGTTGGACTAGCCGGCGAGCATTGAAAGTGCATCTAGACATCCCTTGTGGGTTTTGGTTGACTTATGACAAACAAATGAGACCCTAACAAAATCGTTGAGATGAGCGCAGGTTTTTAAAGAAATTAGGAAGAAAGCACAAAAAGAAAGGAGAATGAGGATCTAAAGTGATAAGAGCCCAGGAGCTGAAAAGATTTGATTACTTGGTATAGTGTGTGTTGGAGAAACACACCCCAAGAGGTCAAGTGAAAGAAATCACACTAACTACACAAAAATCAGCATGTGCGGACTAGTCCGATATCAACCGGACTAGTCTGATTTCTCTCTGACTAGAAAACGGACAAGTCCTCCAAGTGCGGACTTGTTCTCAGTCCTCACTTTCGCCACATAGCGGACTAGTCTGATATGGACCGGACTAGTCCGATATGTCTCTGACTAGAGAACGGACAAGTCCGCCAAGTCCGGACTTGTCCGGTCTACTTCCAGTGGGCTAAGCGGACTAGTACGATATGGACCGAACTAGTCCGATTTGTCTCTGAGTAGACAACGGACTAGTCCGCACTCTTACAAACTAGTCCGGTATCTCACAACACTTAGTGTTTTCTACACGCCGCACACCGGACTAGTACGAAGTCCACCACGGACTAGTCCGGACATCGCAAACCCTAACCGTAACCTTTGGAAACCCTAGTATAAATAGAGGTGTACGGCCATACTACAACCTCTCTCGACCCCCTGCGCCGTCACACCTTCCAAGACCCCAAAATTCACATCTCTCCACACATTCTAACCCTAAAAGGATCAAATATTTGAGGATTAGCAATTGATCAAAGGAGAGACTTGTTCTACACATCTTGAGCTCTTGGGTTTGATCTCTCGCACACTCTTGTTCATTTATTGTACATCTTTTGAGTGTGCTTGGTGGTATTCATTCATTGTAATTCTTGGGGAGCCCTCAACTTGTGACAAGGCCCCTTGAACGATTTATTTGCCCTTTGTGATTTGTGGAAGAGAATCGGCCTCCGTGGCGATTCGATGAGGGTAGGGTTGGTGAAGACCCGGTCCTTCGTGGACTCCTCAACAGGGACGTAGATTTCCTTCGTGGAATCGAACCTTGGGATAAAATCTTGTCTCTTGCTCTTGTGTTTTATTATTCATCATATTCTAGGGTTTACTTAATCTAGTGTAATTCATGGTTAAACATTGAAACTAAAGTTGATCTGTGTCATTCATTGTTTCATTGTTGTAATACATCTAAGTTCCCAATTAATTTCCGCTGCATGGGGTACTAGAAGTGAAAATATTGATCAACCTTGATCTTTCTAGTCCACACATACCGGACTATTCCGCACAGTACCAGACTAGTCCGATTTCCCTGTATTTGATAAATCTATTAAGTGTTTCAGGGATTAACAAAGAATTGAAAAGCCTATTCACCCCCCCCCCCCCGCCCCCCGTCTAGGCTACATTCAATTGGTATCAGGGCCAAACTCTTCAAAAGAGACTCACCGCTCGAAGAAACGATGTCGGACATCAAGGATGTACACAAGAAGATCGACGATGAAAAGGGTGATGATGAATGGACTCAAAAGCTAAAGAAGTTACTCGACGCCATTCAAGACAGTGAGGACGATGATGAGGAGGTGCTCCAACTCAAGGCTCTTCTACAGAAGAAGGCACTCTCCCCAAAAGGGGAGAAGAAGATCGATGATGAAAAGAAGAAGAAAGGGGGTAGTCACACAGACTACTCCCGATATCCTTTTGACTATGAACATTTGAATTCTAACAATAGTCATTACTTATCAATTCCTCTAGGGAAAGCACCTTACTTTGATGGCAATGACTATTCAATGTGGAGACAAAACATGAAAATGAACCTTATATCTCTTAACCCAAGTTTGTGGCACATAGTGTGTACAGGGATAGATATCCCGGATGATGATAAAGAGCTGACTCCAAGCAAAGAACAAGCCATTCATCGGAATGCTCAAGCTGTAGCTGTGATCACGTCATCACTGAGCCAAGATGAGTTCACCAAGGTGGATGGACTCGAAATTGCCAAGGGGATATGGGACACACTACAAACTGCACATGAAGGTGACCGTCATGTACGTGAAGCCAAGATAGAAATGATTGAAGGTGAATTAGGAAGATTCGCGATAGAAGAAGATGAATCACCACAAGATATGTACAATCGACTGAAGAATCTTATCAACAAAGTTCGAGCTTATGGCAGCAAAAAGTGGAATGATCATGAGGTCGTGAAGTTGATTCTCAGAGCATTCATGCCTCGCAACGTGACTCTTTGCTCTATGATTAGAGAAAGCCCCGTGTATCGGAAAATGATCCCAGACGAACTTCTTGGCAAGATCAATAACTTTGAAAAGAAGAAGAAGCAATATGGCCTAGCACATCTAGGGAAGGAGTGGGACTCCAATGATGAATCCTCATCCGAAGAAGAAGAAGAGGAGATGGCCACCATAGCCATAAAGAAGACTACCAAGAAATCCAGTCTCTTCCCAACCATGGGCGCATGGAAGGACACCGACAACACTTGTCTAATGGCAAATGAAGGAAAAAGAAAGGTAACAACTAAATCTTCCTTCTCTCATTCTTTTACTAGTGATAGTGATAATTCTAGTGAGGATGATAGCAGTGATGAAAATGAATATATGCTTAGGGGTTTAGACAAAACGACAGCTGCTAAGATGAAATTTCTATTTGATAAGCTTGTTGATATGAAGAAGTTAGTCAATCATCAGGAAGATATGATCATCTCCGAAAAGGAGGAATATATTGAGATTGCAAAGCTTCTTGAACTTGAAAAGGAGCGAAGTAAATCACTAGAACTTGAGTTAGCTTCAAACAAGGAAGCTTGCTTGAAGTTAAAAGACTCAAACGCCACCATCAAGGATGAACTTGCTAACTTAACCAAAGTTAACAAGATCCTTGAGGTACAAGTTGAGTCACTCAAGCAAAGTGGTTCTTCATCCACTTCAAGCTCACCTTCTCAACATATCAAATCTGAAACTAGTATTACTTGTGCTTGTTCCAAAAGTGACACTAACTTGAAGAAAAAACCAAACTCGACAAAGGACAAGCAATCTTCTCCAAGTGGCATATTTGACAAGGAGAAGATCAAGTATGCACGCAGTGCATACTCGGTCACAAGACCTCCTAATGTCAAATATGGCATTGGATATTCTTATGGTGAAAAGAAAAATGCTAGAAGCCACAAGAATAACAAGGGTTGCATTGCCTTTGTCAACGGAAACTTTTCTCAAGTTAGAAAACTTAATAATGTTGATAAATTTAACACTGTGAACACATATGAACAACAACTTCTATTTAGAACTTTTGATACGTCATATGTACTTATGAAAAGTAATCTTGGAATAGTTTATGCTAAATATGTTGGGCCACGCCATGGGAACACCAAGTCTCATGTGTGGGTGCCCAAATCACTTGTGACTAACCTCAAAGGACCCAAGCAAGCTTGGGTACCTAAGACCAAGGCATAATTTGTCTTTTGCAGACTTATTCATCCGGTGGAGCAAAATAGGTGCTAGATAGTGGATGCACCAATCACATGACCGGAGAAAGAAGAATGTTCGTGGAATATGAAGAAAATGAAGATCCAAGCGAAGGAATTTACTTTGGTGATAATAGTCAAGGAAGAGTGCTTGGTACCAGTAAAATTGCAATTTCATCACAACATACTCTCTCTCATGTTTTACACGTTGACTCCTTGGATTATAACCTTTTGTCCATCAATTATGTGACAAGGGTTATAATTGTTTATTAACTGATGAGGGTGTGACTGTCTCTAGAAGGAGTGATAACTCAATTGCATTCAAGGGTGTGTTAAAGGGAAAACTTTATCTAGTTGACTTCAACAAAGATAAAGCCGAACTTGACACATGCTTGATTGCAAGACCAACATGGGTTGTTTGTGGCATAGACGGCTAGCACATGTTGGTATGAGGAATCTTCAAAAACTCCTTAAAGGTGATCACATCCGAGGTTTAAAGGATGTTGTTTTTGAGAAAGACAGGCCTTGTAGAGCGTCCCTAGCAGGGAAGCAAGTAGGAGCACCCCATCCCGTGAAGAATATCATGACTACAACAAGACCGCTTGAGCTCCTCCACATGGATCTATTCATTCCAACTGCTTACATAAGCATCGGCGGTAATAAATACGGTCTAGTCATTGTTGATGATTTTTCATGCTTCACGTGGGTTTTCTTTTTGCATGATAAGACAGAAACTCAAGTAACTCTCAAGAAGTTCATCAAGCGTGCCCAAAATGAATTCTCATTGAAGATCAAGAACATACGAAGTGACAATGGGACAGAATTCAAGAACACCCAAGTTGAGGAGTATCTAGACGAAGAAGGGATAAAGCACGAATTTTCAGCACCATAAACTCCTCAACAAAACGGAGTAGCCGAAAGGAAGAACAGAACTCTCATTGAGATGACGAGGACAATGCTCGATGAATACAAGACTTCGGACAGGTTTTGGGCTGAAGCGGTTAACACCGCTTGTCACGCCATAAACCGACTATATCTTCATCGGTTGCTCAAGAAAACTTCATATGAACTACTCACGGGTAACAAGCCGAATATTTCATATTTTCTAGTTTTTGGTTCAAAATGTTATATTTTAAACAAGAAGCCAAGGGCTTCGAAGTTTGCTTCGAAGTACGATGAAGGTTTCTAACTTGGCTATGATTCAACTCCTACGCTTATCGTGTCTTCAACAAAACCTCCGGACTTGTTGAAGTAGCATGTGACGTAGTGTTCGATGAAACTAACGGCTCTCAAGAAGAGCAAGTTGATCAATGTGTGCTAGATCAAGAAGAAGCTCCATGTCAAGCATTGAGAAGAATGGCATTGGGCGATGTTCGACCACAAGTGCCACCTTCAAATGCGAATGAATAAAAATGAACCACAGGTGGAGGAAAATGATCAAGGGGGAGCTTCCATACAAGATCAAGTTCAAGAAAATCGAGAAGATCAAAACATCAATGAGGGCAACTATCCATGGGGAGAAGAAGATGATAATGAAGATTCAAGACCACAAGTGCCACATCCAAGAGTACACCAAAGCATCCAAAGAGATCACCCCGTCGACAACATAATCGGTGACATCCAAAAGGGAGTAATAACTTGATCTTGCATAGCTAATTTTTGTAAACACTATTCTTTTGTATCTTCTTTGGAACCATACAGGGTTGAGGATGCATTAAAATATCTGGATTGGGTGATGGCGATGCAAGAAGAATTGAACAACTTCAAAAGGAACGAAGTGTGGGAGCTTGTTGAAAGACCCAAGTCCAATGTCGTCGGCACTAAATGGGTCTTCCGCAACAAGCAAGACGAACATGGAGTGGTAACAAGGAACAAGGCACGACTTGTGGCAAAAGGGTACTCACAAGTTGAAGCTTTGGATTTCGACGAGAATTTTGCTCCCGTGGCTAGGCTTGAATTGATTCGTATATTACTTGCATATGCTACTCACCATGATTTCAAGCTTTATCAAATGGACGTGAAAAGCGCCTTTCTCAACGGACCGATCAAGGAGGAGGTGTACGTGGAGCAACCACCCGGTTTTGAAGATCAAGAGTACCACGAGATGTGTTCAAACTGTGTAAGGCTCTCTATGGCCTCAAACAAGCTCCTAGAGCTTGGTATGAGTGCCTTAGAGATTTTTTGATTGAAAATGACTTCAAGATTGGAAAAGATGATTACACTTTGTTTACTAAACACTTTGATGATGATCTCTTCATTTGCCAAATATATGTTGACGATATTATATTTGGTTCAACTAACAAATCCTTTTGTCAAGAATTTAGGATTATGACAGATAGATTCGAGATGTCCATGATGGGAGAGTTGAGGTACTTTTGGGATTCCAAGTGAAGCAACAAAAGGACGGGACCAAATATGGATCTCAATAAAGACGGACCAAATGTGGATCAAAAGGTATATCGTTCCATGATTGGCTCCTTACTTTATTTATGTGCATCTAGGCCTGATATCATGTTGAGTGTATGTTTATGTGCAAGGTTTCAAGCCAATCCTAAGGAATCTCATTTGACAGTCGTTAAAAGGATCTTGAGATATTTAGTCCATACACCCAACCTAGGACTTTGGTATCCCAAAGGTTCAAAATTCAATCTCATTGCATACTCCGATGCAGATTATGCCGGATGCAAGGTAGATAGAAAAAGTAATTCCGGTACTTGCCAATTCCTAGGTAGATCCTTAGTTTCTTGGTCCTCCAAGAAACAAAATTCAATTGCCTTATCCACGGCCGAAGCGGAGTATGTTGCAGCCGGGAGTTGTTGCGCAGAACTCCTTTGGATGCGACAAACTCTAAGGGATTACGGTTACAATATGAGCCATATTCCACTCCTTTGTGACAATGAGAGTGCAATTAAAATTGCCCATAACCCTGTTGAGCACTCTAGAACCAAACACATAGATATGTGGCATCATTTTTTGAGAGATCACTCAATGAAAGGAGACATAGCCATTTCCCATATCAACACTGAAAAACAACTAGCTGATATCTTTACCAAGCCACTTGATGAAAAACACTTTTGTGAGCTCCGAAATGAACTAAATATCCTTGATGCTCGGAACGTGGCTTGAAAACATGCATACCTGTATGCCATCCTCAAAATCATGTTAATTGTGTTGAAAAATCATCTCTCTCTATTTTTTTTACTAAAAACTATGTTAGTTACTTGATCTTGATGAATTATGGTCATAGCTTGATTGTTGTATGTTTATTGATCATATTCATCAAGAATATCTATGTGTATTTGTCCCCTATTCCTTATTAGGAACCATTGAATACATATATATAAGTGTTTTGCACTTTTCTGTACAAGGGACCACGGACTATTCCGGGGTCACACCGGACTAGTCCGCACATTGCAGACTAGTCTGCACTTGGTCCGCTAGTCCGGACTAGTCCGGTTCGACCACGGACTAGTCCGATATTTCGAATCCATAACCCAAGGGCCGACTTAGACCTAATCTCCTTCAACCTCACAACTCCTCCCACGTTCTCTCTCCTCACTCAAGTGCTCCCAAGGCGGATTTGCGAGTTCTCCATCAAATCCACCCAAATCTCCATGGGAATCGATCTCCACTGCAAGGGGGTTGAAGACCCCGGACTAGTCCACATCAAGAACTCCTTTAACTCCTCGAATCGAAGGATTTGGTAAATTTCTCTCCAAACCCAAGAACCTTCGATTTTCCTTGTTTTTGCTCAATTAGCTTAGCTCCTCCAGTCAATACATGCTCTATTGATGTATTCCATGTACCCTAGATCATATTTGCATTGAATAACCTCAAATTTCGACAAGTTAGGATTTGAGCAGCCTCATAACGGACTAGTCCGTTCTTAGGGCGGACAAGTCCGGTACTCCGGACTAGTCCGACCCTGAACACCAGACAAGTATGGTATGCCCTGATCAAAACCTTAGCTTATCAATTCAATGCAATCCCTTGTCATCCTTGCTTATTCATATCCTTTATATCTTCCTTGTCAGAATCATGTCGGGATCGAATGAGAATATCTCCAACTTTGAAGCCGAAATGGATCAAGATGTGATGTCTCGTATTCCGGAGTCTCGCTCCAACAAGAGACAAGAGCATGCAGCCGAGCCTTCGCCCACCCCACCTAGGGTGCGTCGAAAGGTTACAGTCAAGAGACCAGCTTCAAAAGCAAATATGGCTGGTTCTAGCTCGGCGACTCAACGCCAAACCAAGGGCAAGGGAAAGGGACTTGCTTCTGGCCCGATTGGTCCCCTTAAGATGACATCTCCAAGACAGGGGAATAGGGATCCCTCGGAGGAGAAGTTCAATGGCAAGGGGAGTGATGTGGCATGGAAGCTAAGGAAGATTGACGCCTATAGCACTGGCAAAAAGGCAGCTGACATGAGATTTTGGAGCAACTTTCACTCGAACTACTACAGTTCAGTGTACCTCCAAATGAAGACTCCATTGGTCCGCAGCCAATGGATCGACAGGACATATTTTGAAAGGAAGAGCTGTGAAGCTTTTGAGGAGGTAATAGAGGCTGCAGAGAGACATGGACTCAAGGACTTGCTCTCCTTCAGATACAACTGGAATGATGAGATCATCACCCAGTTCTTTGCACCTTGCCACTTTGCCCACGATGAAGAAGAGAGAGTGACTTGGATGACACATGGATCCAAGTACATAGTTTCCTATGTTGAGTTTGCCAGACTGTTGCACCTTGAGGACACCGACAGTAATGAGATTGTGATTCACGATCTTGGTGTTGTGGAGAAGGACAAGATGGAATTCCTCTATGATACTCGACTCCCATACAATCCTCCCTCAACCAAGAACATGAAGCCCTTCTTTATTGTTCTCAACAGAGTGCTCCGGAAGACCATTGCTCCAAAGGATGGAGATGTCGGGAGTGTCCAAGGTTACTTGAGAACCTTGATGAAAGTAATCAGTAGGAGGAGAAAATTTGATATCTTCGATTACATTTGGAATGACATGGTGAACATATCCTACACACCAAACCGTTTCTGTGGCTATGCACCATACTTGATATTCATGATTGAAAAAGTCACAGGAATTGAGTTTGTGAAGGATGTGGAGCACACTGCTCTAAGGCCTCAGAAGCCTCCTCAAGCCTCTCTCCCAGCTGCTCCCTCACCTGGCTCACCTGAAGAACATCCAGAGAGAGCTCAAGAAGATGAAAGGCCTTCATCCAAGACTAGAGCCCCTCCTCACAAAGGGTCCCCTAGTGGGATTATGAAGTATTTGCCTGCTATCTTTGGTTCTTGCCACAAAACTGAGGTGAAGCTTCATAAGATGAACAAGGCAAGAAAATAAGAAATGAGATATATGAAGGCCAATGTCAAAGCAATATGCCAAAAACTGGAGATTGAGCCCATTGGATCTCCAGTCATCTCAGAGGACTCTGCATCTGACTTCACAGAGCTTCCTCCTCTCTCTCCATCAGAGCGTTCCTACTTTGGCTCGTGGGGCACGACGAGTGGTTCTTCTCCTCCTCCTCCTCAGCCTGATGATGAAGACGAAGAAAGGACCGACAGCGAGGAGTGAGCTGGCGACGACAAGTAGATCCCCCCTCTCCTTCTTTTTGGTGCCTTGATGCCAAAGGGGGAGAGATTGAGGGGGAGTCTTAGGTCGTAGGTTCTTCTTTTTGTGCCCTAGTTTAAGAAGTGGGCTTTTGTAAGACTTATGTTATCATTATGCTTTTGGACATGTGCTGTGAAATGATGACTATGTTATGCTTATGATTAATGGTGTATGTTTAAAACTTCTATGTAGGCTTGAGACTCTTGATGATATTATGATTATGCTTATTATGATATTCACATCAAAATTATTGCTCACACACATAGTTTTGCACCCCACCATAAAGAGTGCACATATGTCTTATGTCTACATTGCCTATTTTGCTCAAAGCTCATATGTGCACACTTTATGAAAATCTGAATTTTTTATCATATTTGTGTGATCTCAATTGGTTATCATCAATCACAAAAAAGGGGGAGATTGAAAGTGCATCTAGGCATCCCTTGTGGGTTTTGGTTGACTTATGACAAACAGATGAGACCCTAACAAAATCGTTGAGATGAGTGCAGGTTTTTAAAGAAATTAGGAAGAAAGCGCAAAAAGAAAGGAGAATGAGGATCTAAAGTGATAAGAGCTCTGGAGCTGAAAAGATTAGATTACTTAGTATGGAGTGTGTTGGAGAAACACAGCCCAAGAGCTCAAGTGAAAGAAATCACACTAACTGCACAAAAATCAGCATGTGCGGACTAGTCCAATATCAACCGGACTAGTCCGATTTCTCTCTGACTAGAAAACGGACAAGTCCTCCAAGTGCAGACTTGTCCTCAATCCTCACTTTCTCCACAAAGTGGACTAGTCTGATATGGACCGGACTAGTCCGATATGTCGAGCTTCCTTAAGACCCACTGGTGCTGTAGAACGTTTTGGTCGAGCGTTTGGCGGGCTAGAGGGGTCGGCCGACGGCGCCGAAGCACTCTTGTAGCCACCACACGTCGCCGACCGGTTTCCAAGCATTGACAGCTCGAGCTAGTGCCACCGGCGTGTTCCTCGACGTCCAAAACCCCCTAGCGGCAAGCCTCAGCCTGGGTGGAGGCCAGAAATGGCGACCTGGCGAACTCCGGCGTCGGGCCGGCGAGGGGGAAATGGGCGGGCGCGAGAGAGGTGGCGGGAGGAAGAAGAAGGAGTGGGCCCCGGCTGTTAGCGGCTGAAAATTTTAAATAATGGATCTGTTGTGGCTCGGATCCTCTGTGAAGGCGCGCTGAAACCGCTGTGAACCGGTGTGGCCCAATTCCTATTGGCTGGAGTTCAGAACAGTGGGACCAACCGAATTTCATTAGGAAAAATAATTTCAGAGATTATCACAATTTTGGAAAATCATATCTTTGTGTAGGAATCTCCAAATTGAATGATTCAAATTGGGTTGGATTCATTTTGCAAATATCTATCCAAATATGAACTCCAATTTGTATGAAAGTCAATATTAAATTGTGGAAAATTCTTTAAATGTTTTCCAAAAAAGAATTATTGAGGGATTTTGGTTTATCCAAAAATCCTCAAGTTTTGCCAGAATATTCTTTAGG
This sequence comes from Neostapfia colusana, assembly GCA_030760725.1. Classification (NCBI taxonomy): domain Eukaryota; kingdom Viridiplantae; phylum Streptophyta; class Magnoliopsida; order Poales; family Poaceae; genus Neostapfia; species Neostapfia colusana. The sequence continues at coordinate 113,236,727 of JASWHV010000007.1, forward strand.
ATATTTTTGACCTTCTAGCAAATTTTCAGATCATTTGAATATGATTTGTGTAGGAATTTGCTAAATACAAACTGTTGTGTTCATAAGGGTCCAGAAACATTTTCAGAAAATGTTACTCACTTGTAAAATCCATTCTAGGCAAATAATAGCTCCAAAAATCATGAGAAAATTTAGGAAACCTCTATGAGAAATACTTGAAATTGTAGTTCACTGAATTGGGCATGAAAATGCATATTACTCCATAATTAATTCTTTTAAATAGAAATACTTAAGGAATTGTTCTAGAGGAACTACTCAAGTAAAAGGTCTGAATTTTGGATCAAATTACTTTCATGTGACCAGTAACTCACATGTAAATTATCAGCTCATGGTGAGCCCTAGAACTCTCTGTACTTGTTCTACCATGCTTATGTATGTGGGAAAAATACATAAGAATCTTGTGGAAATTATGGTAGACACATGTTCTTCCCACTTTAGCTGCAATTTGGCAAGCTAAATCCCTAGGTAGTATAGAACATGCTGTAAAAGTTTTGAGGCCATTGTAGTTCTTGTTCTTCAGTTGCATTCAATTCTTTTCAGCACACCTCTTATGTTCATTAGGAAAGTTAGTTAGTGTAGAACTAAAACACTAGGACCAATTTAGTTCATTCATAATTCTTTGCACAACAGAGGAAAACCAAGCCATTCTTAGCATTTCCACACCGGCTCTGTTCTTAGAAATCCAGTCTTTAAATTCTTTCCATTGCGATATAAAAATTGTGCATATACATTTCAATAGGAATCACAACGAAGGGGATTCGAAGGAGCGATTCATTGAAGTGGATCAAACTCCTGAGAATCATGGGTTGATCAGCAAGGATCAATAACTGATTATATACTACTACCCTGCAAAACAGGCAAGCTCCGGTTTGCATTTAACAGCTTTTAAGTTTTTACTTTGTATTCACTCTTTGGTTAGGATATGATATGTGCATTAGGTCTAGTTCTTTGATACTCCTCTTGCATGACCAAATGAACCCATGGACTATTGGGTAGGTGTCTTCCAATGTATAGAACTGCCATGCTTAAGTAAGGTTCGGTAGAAGTTGAGTGGTAAGATGCTACTCGCATGATCAAGACAACAGGGGCATACGGGATTGGTTCAGAAAATTGTTAGCAAGTTAAAGTTGAGACCGGCAGGTTGTAGGGGTAGCAGGGCATAGGGGTCTGGGTGCTATAGACCTGTCCATGTCGGTCAAGGACCGATCCGTATGCGGCCCTGTTGAGAATGTTTGACTTGTGTACCAGACTCATGCTGGCTATATGGGACCCAGTAAACCAATGTACCTCGGGAAGCTTGCGTTGAGCCTTTTCGGGTCACCTCAGGCGAGACGGCCGGTGTGCAGTATGTGGGTAACATTCTCATGACATATGTACGGGGCGATTTGATCGTATCAACGTGGGTGCACCATGAGAGTGGCTATTGTACGGGGCGATTTGATCGTATCAACGTGGGTGAAACGGGGGAAAGGCTGCCACGTACGATGTCAGTGATGGTTGTTGTAAGCAACGTCGTGTACGGGCGTACGTGTCTTGTAGTCTGGGTGTTATTGATTCGAATCACCGTCGCTTGTGGAAAAGGGGCGAGCATACTTGTTCTCACGGTCGTGACGTAGTAAGAACTTGCATGAGAAAGGAACTAATCATTATGGTTTGAAGTTTCATACTAGCTTTGTGATTAATCTTTTATGTATAGTTAGAGCAAACTCGATTCATTTCCACCGTGAGCAAATTACAATGGGGGAAAGCGTTTCTTGTTTGATTGTGGACTCCCGATGTGGCGTGCCCAAGGTTACTTTAAATTGCTGCAAATAATACCTGAAAGTAAGGATTCACTTTTAGGCGAGTTTATTATGCTTTATGCCATCCCACTTTATGTTATAACCTCATGTAGAGTTTCATGGCTAGGTTGACAGTTAAGTCTTGCTGAGCGTTATGCTCACGGAGGCTATCTGAGTTGTTTTGCAGGTATTGAATTCATGCTTATGAGAAGTGATGCCGATGAGACTCGGTAACCTCCGAGTGGTTACTCAAGAGCATCCTCGCCGCTGCGATTTGTTCTTCATGTTGCTAGTAAGAAACATCCGCGGGTTGGGCTGTTTCTTTGATACTAAGCTAGAAATGAGTCATGAGAGTTGTAGTCTTCCACTGTAGTTTATTTTGAGAGTATTTGTAAAATACTCTTGTACGCTTCCGCAAAACAGTTTTTGTATGTAATATGACGTCTCCTCGACCTGTGAGCTGTTGGGTGCCGCATCGCATGGCACCACCCGACGTGGTCCTCGGGCGAGCGGCACGGCCCCGTGATCGAGTCAGGGTCCTCACTATTTTGTGGGAGATTTATAGAGTTGTGTGTTATGGTGGGGTGCCTACGTGTGATGCAAGTGTTGAGATATGATAAAAAGAAGTGAAATATGCATCTCAATTGGAATTAAGGATCATCAAACATATGGAATAATACGTAATCCAAAGTAGAGTGATATTCAATAAAGTTAACATAGAGTAGCATAGAATAAAGTTATTACAACCCAAATATTAAAGTGTAGCAACGTTACAACCAAAGAGCTTCCAATAATGACATAGTTGACATAATTACTCCCCCTCAATCTCTCCCACTTTGACATCAAGACACCAAAAAGGAAAAGACTAAGAGATAATAAGTCTAGTCGTCATCGCTCTCACTCTCCTCACCATGATCTTCATCATTCTGGGTTGCTTCTTCATCTTCCTCATCATAATCTTGATCTTCCTCTTCTTCCTCAACGGCGGGAGCAGCACTAGAGGGACCACCCCTAAGGAGAGCAGCCCCTGCCTCCGTGAGATCCGGGAAGGGCGTTAGATCCTTTTCATCGGAAGCCTCCTGGGACATAGCAATTTCCGCCTTCTCATAGAGCTTCTTCAGATACTTGTCTTGCCTTCTAGCCATTTTCTGAGTTTTGACTTCAACTTTTCGGCAAGAGGTGATGATAGACTTCAAGAATTTTAGGATAGCACTGGAAGAGTCGCTGGAGGAGGAAGAGGCGGGAGAGGGAGGAGGAGGAGGGGGTGGATTGGGGGCACCCCTCCTAGTAGCTCCGCCAATCTTTGGCACGATAGGAGGAATTTGAGGATGAAGCAGTTTATGCTTGACATCCTTCACGAACTCCAATCCCAGGACTTTCTCAATGAGGCACATGATGAATGGAGCATAGCCACACGAGCGGTTGGGAGTGTGGGATATGTTGAAGATGTCGTTGTAGATGTAGTCAAACACATTGAACTTCTCATCTTCATAGAATAGCTTCAGCAGGTGTCGGAGGTGGCCTTGAATCATCCCCGCACCCCCGTCTTTAGATGCTATTGTCTTTCTCAAGATCCGGTTTAGCACACTGAAGAATGGACGGAGGATCTTGGCTGTGGGGGATTGTAAAAGCCAACCTAGTACATGAATTCCATCTCCCACAAATCTATCATCGTGAGGTTTTGAATGGTCAACTCATGGCTCAGAAATTCCTCAAGTCCGAGAATTTTTGCAAACTTGTCATATAGGACGGAGTATTGAACTCTATCCGTCATCCATGAGATTTTCCTGTCTCCAAAGGTGGAGAAGTAGCATGTGGTGTAGAACTGAGCCACCACCTCTTTGTTCCATTCATATTGAAAGCCAAGAAGTTCCTTGAGGCCATGATGCTCAGCTGCTTGTATAACTGCGTGAAGGCCTAGTGATTTTTCTTTTCCATATAAGGCCAGTCGACCCACTGAACATCAGCTACCTGCATCTTCATCCTCAAGTATACAAGGCGATAGTAATTGCAATGGAAATCACATCAGAAGCGATGATCCGGCGCCTTCTCATACTTGTGTAAGATATTACTCGAGAGCTCTGGTCGCCGGTTGGAGTTATTCATTGGAGGAGTCATGACCAAGGGACCAATGGGACCTCGTGGGGGAGCACTTGACCCCACAAGACGGTCTGTGATAACTAGCCCCGATTGACAAGTACTTTCTTCCTTGGTGCTGCCTTTTTGGTGGGCACCTTCTTGATTGGAGCCTTGCCTTTGCCCTTGACTATCTCTCCTTCAGTCATGGGTCCTTTTCCTTTATCGGGCACTTAGGCTCTTTCCTTTTCTCCCACCGATACTAGCCTCTTCCTTCGGATAGATTGCTCTTCTGTTGCTTTATCTTAAGCTGCCTCCCTCTCATGTCGCTTTTTTGTTCTATCTTCACGGCGAGCTAGCTCTTGCGCAATTGCGGCGTCCTCCTCTTCTCGACGGTGATAAATCTCTTGCCAAGCCGCTTCTCGCTCCGGGTCGGAGAGGGGAGGAGAGTCGTCATGTTAAGACATGCTGGAAGAACAATTAAGCGAAGGTATGAGTTTCGAACAGAAGATTATGGCAATAGAGCTGCAGAAAAAACACTAAGTAAGGTTTTACTACAAATCCTATCAATAGGTCGCAAAAACCCTAGGAAGAATCGCAATGAGTTGATGACGCACTAGGCATCCTGGTTTATGGAACTAACAACCTAGGGATTTGAAGAGATTGGGTTTTGCCCCAAGAACGCATCTTGACGGTTCAAATCCAAAGAAAACGCTGGATTGAAGGGTGGAGAAGTCCGGAGATTGACTTCTCGAGGCTCCAAAGAGTAGAAGACTCGGATCATTTGAAGGGTTTTGTGGAAATCCTCAAATAACACCAATGGGGGCGAGTTTGAGGGAGGGGCGCGCGTTGAGATGTGTTTTGGATGAAGTGGAGGAATTCGGGCCCGACGGTTGGGTTAAGTCCCAAAAGTCCGGACTAGTCTGGTGGGAGATACTGCACAAGTCCGATCGCTGAACCAGGTCCGGACTAGCTTGGCTGTCCGGACAACTCCGTTGACAGTCCGGACTAGTCCGATGTGGACTTGTTTGAGCCTGTCCAGACTTCTCTAGGACGTCAGACTTGTCTGGCCCCTGGAGCGGACTAGTCCGGTCCTAGACATCCAACTCTCATATATACTGAGATATTTGAAAGGAATGATCCATATGGACTATTTTTTACAAATATTCTCAATGAACATGGCCAGTAGAGCATACAAGCAATCATACAATCACCATGATTCATGGAGACTGTTGGTACCCAGTAGACAGGGTACCCCGCGTAGTGGGTAAAAGACAGCCTGGGCCCCGCCACCCCGTTGAGGCAGGCCCCAGCGTAGCCACGTGCCCCTGACCCCATGGTCATCCCTAGGGCCGCCACGTGCGCTTGAGCTCCAGAGCTGACACGTGCCCTGGGCTCTGGTCCGAGCCTCCCCGCTGAGGTGAGGTCCAGAGCTGCCACGTGTCCCCTGGCTCAAAGCCACCTCCCCGCTGAGGACAGCACCGGGGCTGACACATGCTCTGGGCTCTGGTCCGAGCCTCCCCGCTGAGGTGAGATCCGAGGCTGCCACGCGTCCCCTGGCTCCAAGCCACCTCCCTGCTGAGGACAGCTCCGGTGCTGACATGTTTCCTAGGCTTCGGTCCGAGCCTCCCCGCTGGGGTGAGGTCCAGAGCTGCCACGTGTCCCCTAGCTCAGAGCCACCTCCCCGCTGAGGACAGCTCCAGCGCTGACACGTGCCCTTGGCTCCGGCCCAAGCCTCCCAACTTAGGTGAGGTCTGGAGCTGCCACGTGTCCCCTTGCACCAAATTCGTCGATAAGAGCTCCAGAGCCGCCACATGCCCCACAATCCATCGTGGGCCATGGGTCGACGAAGTCATAAAGGAAGTGCGCTGTCAGGCTTCACATTCAAAGCTCACGCCTTCCCCAGAAGCATGGCGCACTATGCACACCTTCGTCCTCTGTCTTATCGCCATTACATTGACAAGACAGGACGGCAAGGCATGACAGCAGCATAGTGCCACCCAACGGCACGAAGCCGCCCAGGCAGGGCGAGAAGACACGGCGTCTTCATCATCACCTAACACGTGGTCAGGGGCGCTCGGCGCGCCGAGCAGAGAAACTTAACTCCTCCGTCGACTAACTCTACTCAGAGAACTAAGCCCAAGATCATGTATAGGGTACACATAGCATTGGGGCCACCTGTCGGGCTCCAAGCCACATTGTAACCACCCAAGCCTTGAACTATAAAAGAACCGGGGTGACCAGCCTGCAAAGGGTTTGCACCCAGCACCCTCTCACGCACATACAAGAAAATAATACAGCAAGCGCTCCCGTGGAAGTAGGGTATTATGCTCCGGCGGCCCGAACCACGTAAATCTTGGTGTTCATCCGCTCCCTCGAGCCCAGGTCGCGTAGGGCGTCAAGCCCCCCTCTAGAAAAAAGAACCTCGTGGGCTGCTTCCGAGCAGGCCAGGAGGAGTGTCGCAGCTCTCACACTCCGACATTTGGTGCACCGGGAAGGGGGCTTTCCATGCTCTCCATGCGACCATGGTGAACATCACCTCCCAAGGCAAGCCTACTCGCTCAGCTCACCGCCGTCTCCAGACAAGAGACGACGAGGCTACCTTCCGCTCTAGAGCGGGCAGGTCTGGTCAAGCCGGCAGCCAAACGGCCGGCGCCCTCTGCGTGATGTATGGAGATTCTTCCGACGTCTTGTCTAGGTGAGCTGCCAAGACCCTTCGTCGAGCAATGGCAGTGGCCACCCCAGTACCGGGGCCGGCGCCACATCACAAATGTATGGAGACACCGATCAGCTTCGACGCCTCCGACTGCCCCCAAAAACATGGCAGGTGCTGGGAAGCTGCCTCTCCTCGTCGTCCCGACCATCTCCAACATGAAGCTCTACCACGTGCTGATCGATGGCGGGGCATCCCTCAGCGTTATCAGCATCGCAGCCTTCAAGAAGCTGCAAATCTCTATGTTCCCACTTACCCCCTCAAGACCATTCTCGGGGGTAGGTCAGGACCCAATCTTCCCGCGCGGTAGCATCTCCCTCCCAGGGACATTCGGGGCGTCTTAGAACTACCGTACGGAAAGTGTCGTCTTCGACGTTGGGGAGGTCAGCCTCCCCTTCAATGCCATAATTGGTAGGCCAGCCCTGTAACGGTTCATGGCGGTAGCCCACTACAGCTACCTAGTCTTGAAGATGCCAACCCCGAGTGGCGTCCTAAAGATCCGTGGTGACTGCACCATGGCTGTCTCAACGCTGAAAAAGCTCTAGGCGCTGGCGGCAGCACAGGAGGCCGCTTCCGATCACGTAGAAGCTAGCCGGCCGCCTCCAAGCATGCGTCAGTGAGGGGTGACATCTGCACCCCGTGTGCAGCTCTCGGACGGTGAAGACGTTCCAGTCAAGGTCGTCCACGTCGGTCCTAATGCTACCCAGACCACTTGAATCATTGGGGGCTTTGGGGGCAAACAGGAAGACGCGCTCATCACCTTCCTCTGGGCCAATGTCGACGTATTTGTCGGGCAACCCCGTTAGAAATGCCCGGGATCCCTAGGGAGGTGATTGAGCACCAACTGAGGATCCGTCCGGACACCAGGCCGGCCTAACAGAAGCCTCGGAAGCAGTCCATCAAGCATCAAGACTTCGTCCGTGAAGAAATCAAGAAGCTGCTCGATGTTGGCTTCATCCGAGAGGTCCACCATCCACAATGGTTAACCAACCCTGTTGTCGTCCCCAAGGCTGGCGGGAAACTACGCATGTGTATCGACTACACCACCCTCAATAAGGCATGTCCGAACGATTCGTTCCCTCTCCCCGTATAGACCAAATAGTCGACTCTACGTCCGGCTATGATCTACTGTGTTTCCTAGACGCATATTCAGGTTTCCACCAGATACCTATGTCTAGGGAAGATGAAGAACATACCGCCTTCCTCACAGTAGATAGTCTATACTGCTATGTGTCCATGCCTTATGGTCTTAAGAATGCCCTTCCTACTTTTGTGCGTGCAATGCACAAGACGTTCGCAACCTCATTCGGGATCTGGTCGAGGTTTATATCGATGACATCGTAGTGAAGGTTAAGTCGCAAGCATCTCTGCTCAACAACCAAGCCCTATTCTTCGACAGACTGCGTTGCACATGCACGAAGTTGAACCAGGACAAATGTGTCTTCGGGGTCTCTGACGGGAAGCTGCTCGGTTTTTTTATCTCACACCGAGGGATCAAAGCTAACCCAGAGAAGATTAAGGCAATAGAATTGATGCGACCCCCTACCCACATGAAAGACGTGCATAAGCTTACCGGATATTTGGCTGCGCTCAGTCAGTTTATCTCTAGACTGGTCGAGCAGGCTCTTCCGTTCTTCAAGCTTCTAAGCAAATCCGGTCCATTCGTATGGATTGAGGAGGCAGATGAGGCGTTTCAGGAGCTGAAGAAGTTCCTCACAACGTTGCCTATCATGGTGGCCCCTTAACAAGGCGAGCCACTACTTCTCTACATCGCTGCCACAACCGAGGTCGTGAGCATGGTTCTGGTCGCAGAGCGGCCAGAACTCCATCGACCACAAGTCCCAGAAAGGCTCCTGCTGCCGTTGGTCTAAAGCTCCAGGGCTCAGACTCCGCAAGAAACCCTTGGGATGGGGAGCTAATCAGGTCCCAAACAGGCGGGCCTGATGATCAATGCATATCCGGGTCCAAACTCCCGGAATGCAGTCCCGGACCCGAAGGCCTAGGGGGTATCAAGTCTTGGACTTCACCAAGAAGAACCAGTCGGGTCTCGGCCATCTAGACCTAACAACTGGTGTGCATCCGGGTCCGAGCTCCCGGAGTGCAGTTCCGGACCCAGGGGCCGGGGCCCCTGAGTCCCAGACCCCTACATGAAGATGCTTCGGACCCCTCCGGGAGGGTCAGAGCCATCCAACGTCTGATCTACTTTTTCAACGAGGTCCTCCACGATGCCAAGACAAGGTACCTAGAGGTGCACAAGCTGCTCTATACAGTCCTCGTTGCATCAAGGAACCTGCGCCACTACTTCCAAGCTCACAAGATCTCGATGGTTACCTCATACCCGCTGAGAACTGTCCTCCACAGCCCCAACGCCACTGGAAACATAGCAAAATGGGCTGCGGAGTTGGCGGAGTTCGAGCTGGACTTCTTACCGCACCATGCGGTGAAAAGTCAGGCGTTAGCTGACTTTGTGGCAGAGTGGACTCTACCACCCTGCCAGCCAGGGGACCAGGACATCGCTGAACTAGAGACCAAAGCTCCAGTCTTCACTGGGCCCTACTGTACTCTCTTCTTTGACGGCTCCTTGTGGAAGCAAGCTGCTAGAGCGGGGATTCTGCTCATTACACCAACCGGAGAGCAATTCAAGTACATGGTGCGACTTGACTTCAAAGCGACCAACAACATAGCGGAGTAGGAGGCTCTCATCTTCGGGTTAAAGACCGCGCTGTCCCTCGGTGTCCAGTAGTTGTTGGTGAAGGGTGATTCTATATTGATCATCAAGCAAGTCAAGGGAGAGTGCTGCTGCAATAATCCACAACTTGCAGCCTATCTCCTATAAGTACAGAAGTTGGAGAAGGACTTCTTATCCTTGGACTTGTGCCATGTTCCCCATACCAATAATACAATAGCCGATGACCTGCCAACGAAGGCTTCCACTTGGGTTCCGGTACCTGAGGGGGTCTTTGAAAGGAAATTTCTATGACCTACCGCCTGGCCGGCCGAACCAGGCAAAGGGGGTAGGACCAGTACCTCGAAATCGGCGGTCCCAGTGGCCATGTTACCATGGCGCCCGCCATAGATCGTAAGCATCACCAGGGACTCCGTGCAACCCGGCGCTCAAAAAATAAGTTCTCAAGTAGGTCTCGATGCATGGATCATGGAGATCCGGGACTACTTGAAAGACAATTTCCTTCCTGATGAACGTGTATCCGCTGAACGGATCGCTCGGTTGGCTAAGAGATACACGCTTGTAGAAGGGGATCTCTACCGATGTGGTGCTAATGGCGTCCTATTGCGCTGCATAACACGGGAGGAGGGCTGAGACCTGCTCATAGAGATCCATGGAGGCGAGTCTGGGAGCCATGCATGCTCCTGCACGCTTGTCGGTAAAGCCTTCCGACATGGCTTTTACTGGCCGACAGCTCTCTAGGATGCCATTGACTTGGTCAAGAGATGCAAGGTGTGCCGGTTCCATGCTAAGCAGATCCACACACCAGCGCAGACGCTGCAGGTGATCCCGCCCTCATGGCCCTTCACTGTGTGGGGGCTGGACATCCTGGGACCATTCCCTAGATCTGTTGGAGGGTACTGGTACCTCTACGTTGTTATAGACAAGTTCACCAAGTGGCCGGAAGCTACCCCTGTAGTAACTATCAACAAGAAGTTGGCAGTCAAGTTCATCAAGTCAATCATCTACTGGTTCGGGGTCCCGAACAGAATCATCACTGACAACGGGACCCAGTTCACCAGTGCAGTGTTCCAAGACTGCTGCGAAGACCTCGGCATCCAAGTTTTCTATGCTTCTGTTGCTCACCCAGAGAATAACGATCAAGCCAAAATAGCAAACACGAGATACTCAGGGGACTCAAGATGTGGACCTACAACAGCTTGAAGTAGCACGGTGCCAATTGGGTTGAAGAGCTTCCGTGTGCATTGTAGGCTAGCCGGACGTCCCTCAATCGCTCGACAGGGGAAACGCCCTTCTTTCTGGTGTATGGGGCTGAGTCTGTCCTCCCCCAGAAATCACCATGGGCTCATCCCATGTCCGAGCGTACGATGAAGCCACGCAGGACCAGCTCCGGTGTGAAGATATCGACCTTGTCGATGAGCGAAGGTGGAAAGTAGTTGTTCCAAATGCGCGATACCGTCAAGCACTCCGGCATTACCAGCAGCAGTTCGTGCGGAGTAGACAGCTCGAGGTGGGCGCCCTGGTGCTTCGGCGAATACTTTCTCAAGAAGGGGGGAACAAACTCTCCCCCAGCTAGGAGGGCCCCTACCGAGTGACACAAGTATGCCGCCCCGAGTGCGTGCGCCTAGCCACAGAGGATGGGGTACCTCTACCCAATCCGTGGAACATAGAACACCTCCGTAAGTTTTATCCTTAGCGCAGCTGTAGGGTTTTATTTTCTCTGAAAAGGTGTCATAGTGTCTAGGAACAGCGCTTAGAACAGCTAAGCCCCAGAGGAGTCCTGCTACTCTCGACATCCGGGGCGGGTCGCTGCCCTCTAGTACGTCATGTCTCCTTTTATGATGGGAATCCGAAGTGAGAAAGTTTTGCCTTGCCCTGTGCATCCACCCTTTGTAGGTTGTGCTTCCTCAAGCATATCAACTGTAAACGGGCAAGCCATGTTCCCTTGGCCCTAAGGTCAGCCCTGGGGCTGCCACGTGCGCTTGAGTTCCAGAGCCGACGCATGCCCTGGGATCCAGTCTGAAGCCTCCCTGCTGAGGTGGAACCCGAAGCTGCCAGGAATCATCTGGCTCAGAGCCACCTCCCCGCTGAGGTTAGCTCTGGAGCTCACACATACCTTGTGCATTGTCCCTGTGCAGTTTGTGCTTTCTCAAGTATATCAACTGTAAACGGGCAAGCCACGTGCCCTTGGCCCTAAGGTCAGCCCTGGGGCTGCTACTTGAGCTTGAGTTCCGGAGCTGACGCGTGCCCTGGGCTCCGATCCGAAGCCTCCTCGCTGAGGTGAAACCTGGAGCTGCCACGCCTCACCTGGCTCACAGCCTCCTCCCCGCTGAGGATAGCTCTGGAGCTCGCACGTGCCCTGTACACTCTCCCTTTTTAGTTTGTGCTTCCTCAACCATATCAAATGTAAATGGGCAAGCCACGTGCCCTTGGCCCTAAGGTCAGCCCTGGGGCTGCCACATGAGCTTGAGTTTCAAAGCCGACGCGTGCCCTGGGCTCCGGTTCAAAGCCTCCCCACCGAGGTGGAACGCGGAGCTGCCACGCCTCACCTGGCATAGAGCCTCCTCCCCGCTGAGGATATCTCCGGAGCTCACACGTGCCCTATGCACTCTGCCTTACAGTTTGTGCTTCCTCAAGCATATCAACTATAAACGGGTAAGCCACGTGCCCTTGGTCCTAAGGTCGGCCCTGGGGCTGCCACGCAAGCTTGAATTCCGGAGCCGATGCGTGCCTTGGGCTTTGGTCTGAAGCCTCCCCGCTGAGGTAGAACCCGAAGCTGCCACGCATCACCTGGCTCCGAGCCTCCTCCTAGCTGAGGACAGCTCCGGAGCTCACACGTGCCCTGTGCACTCTTCCTTTACAGTTTGTGCTTCCTCAAGCATATCAACTGTAAACGGGCAAGCCACATGCCCTTGGCCCTACGGTCAGCCTTGGGGCTGCCACGTGAGCTTGAGTTTTGGAGCCGACGTGTGCCCTGGGCTCCGATCAAAAGCCTGCCAACCGAGGTGGAACTCAGACCTTCCACGCCTCACCTGGCTCAGAGCCTCCTCCCCGCTGAGGATAGTTCTGGAGATTGCATGTGCCGTGTGCACTCTTCCTTATAGTTTGTGCTTCCTCAAGCATATCAACTGTAAATGGGCAAGCCATGGGCCCTTGGTCCTAAGGTCAGCTTTGGGGCTGCCACGTGAGCTTGAGTTCCGAAGCCGACGAGTGCCCTAGGCTTCGGTCTGAAGCCTCCCCTCTGAGGTAGAACCCGGAGCTGCCACGCATCACCTAGCTCAATACCTCCTCCCCACTGAGGATAGCTCCGGAGCTCGCACGTGCCCTAGGCTCCGGTCCAGAGTCTCCCCACTAGGGTAAGGTCCGGAGCTGTTACGCGTCCCCACTGGGACAAGCTGAAGGCGACGGCCGAACTTCCCTCGAGTCCTTGTGCTGCCAAGAACCCGGAAGTTGTGGTAGCCACACTGCCAGAGTGCCCCGGGCCCTTACGCTGCTAAGGATCCGGAGGAGCAAGCTCAAGACATCGGCAAAGAGCTACCCACGTCGGCTAAGTCATTCCGGACCTTTGCGCTGCCAAGGGTCCGAAGTCTATATCAACAACTCAGGCATGAAAGATTTGAAACAAAGGACTTTCATTAATGACAGAGTTCTAGCATACAAAAGGGGATACAAGACAACTAAAGAAGTAAGGAACCTAGCAGCTACAAGTCAAGCAATCTCCTACTCCATGGCATACTTGGTTGCTCCCCAAGCCGTTCTCTATGCTAGGAGAAGGTTACCTCCTATAAGACCGAGGACGACAGCTACTTATGCTGGACCGAGGCAACGATGACATCCAGTGTCATGTGGGCCAAACGCCATCTATGGCGAATTTGGTTGTCCACGACTGCACCTGGAGGAAGGCTTGATCACTCTGGACTTAACCTTCCTCCAGAACCGGCAGATCGCCCTTCTCCGGCAAGATACCTAGAGGACATTCCCCACATGACACTGGTGTGGAGACTCCCTGCAGGTTGAGGATCATGTCCCCGACGGCCTCCCTTACCGTCGGCATGCCATCAGGATGGCTTGTGCTTCTATCCGGGACCGTCAAGGAGAGGGATGCCTCAGAAGGTCGCACACACACGAACATATCTCAAAAGTGAACAAAGACGGATACCGATGACAGAGCATCTGGTGGGCGAGAGTGCTAGGAAACGGAGGCTTCTATAGATCAAGAGGAGAACAAAGGCAACATGATGAGGGACGGCTCCATCCAACACCTGAAGGCCTCCTTTTATATACAACTGCGACCTCTGGAAGGGCAACAGGTGCAACGATTGGGCTTCCACCTCTGCACGCCGCGGGTTATTGGCTTCCTCCAATGACGAGGATCCAGGTCCACCTGTCAGACACTAGGGTCCAAGTGAGTAACACCTCGGGAACGTCCGGCGGTTCTCGAGAAGAGCGGCGCGGTGGAGCTGTGATGATCAACCCATTGGTTGCCGCAATAAGTGCCCCGAGGCAACCCCTCGAACACGTCACCTTGGAACTTGCCCCCCCCCATGACGGGTAGGGCCCAAGTCCACTGGTCAGACTCTGGGGGTCAGGTGTGTAATGTCTCAGGAACGCCCAACGGTTCCCGAGGAGAGCGGCGCGGTATGCCTGCGACCTATGGGTTGTTGCAGTAACCCCGAGGCGAACCCTCGAGTGCATCATCGTGACCCATCAATCAAGAGTGAACACGACGACATGTTTCTGCTTTGACAGGCAAGTGTGCCCACTACGCCAAGGACGTGCAGCCTTCTCGCCTCCTAGGTACAACCACTCGTCCACTACACAAAAATCTCACCGCTGCTTCGGTCTCCAAAGTGCACGTTCAAAACCACCAAGCGAGAGAGATGGGGGCCCCACCTACGGGCTCGATGGCTCCCCCAACCCTGCAGACCCGGTACCCCGCGTAGTGGGTAAAGACAGCCTGGGCCCCGCCTCCCCGCTGAGGCGGGCCCCGGCGTAACCACGTGCCCTTGGCCCCATGGTCAGCCCTGGGGCTGCCACGTGCGCTTGAGCTCCGGAGCTGACACGTGCCCTGGGCTCTAGTCCGAGCCTCCCTGCTGAGGTTAGGTCCGGAGCTGCCACGTGTCCTCTGGCTCAGAGCCACCTCCCCGGTGAGGATAGCACCGGGGCTGACACATGCCTTGGGCTCCGGCCCGAGCCTCCCCACTGAGGTGAGGTCCGGGGCTGCCATGTGTCCCCTGGCTCCAAGCCACCTCTCTGCTGAGGACGGTTCCGGTGCTGATACGTGCTCTGGGCTCCGTTCTGAGCCTCCCCGCTGGGGTGAGGTCTGGAGCTGCCACGTGTCCCATGGCTCAAAGCCACATTCCCCGCTGAGGACAGCTCCGGCACTGACACGTGCCCTGGGATCCGGCCGGAGCCTCCCCGCTGAGGTGAGGTCTGAAGCTGCCACGTGTCCCCTGGCACCAAATCCGTCGACAAGAGCTCCAGAGCCGCCACGTGCCCCATGATCCATCGTGGGCCATGGGTCGACGAAGTCAAGAAGGAAGTGCACTGTTAGGCTTCACATTCAAGGCTCGCGCCTTCCCCGGAAGCATGGCGCACTACGCACGCCTTCGTCCTCTTCCTAATCGTCATTATGGTGACAAGACAGGACGGCAAGGCGTGACAGCAGCACAGTGCCGCCCAACGGCACGAAGCCGCCCAAACAGGGCGAGAAGACGCAACGACAAGACGGCGTCTTCATCATCACCTGACATGCGGTCAGGGGTGCTCAAAGCGCTAGGCGGAGGGACTTAAATCCTCCGTCGACCAACTCTACTCACAGGACGAAGCCCTAGATCATGTATAGGGTACACATAGCATTGGGGCCACCTGTCGTGCCCCAAGCCACATTGTAACCACCCCGGCCTTGAACTATAAAAGAACCAGGGTGACCAGCCTGCAAAGGGTTCGCACCCAGCACCCTCTCACGCACATACAAGCAAACAAAACAGCAAGCACTCCCGTGGACGTAGGGTATTACTCTCTGGCGGCCCAAACCACGTAAATCTCGGTGTTAATCCGCTCCCTCGATCCCAGGTCGCGTAGGGCGCGAAGCCCCCTCCGGAAAAAAGAACCTTGCGGGCTGCTTTTGAGCAGGCTGGTAGGAGTGTCGCAGCTCTGACATTCTGATAGAGACAATAATTGAAAAAAGTTTGATAGAAAATTTAGAGAGGCAGATTTTTGAAAACGTGCTTAATTTTGAAGAGACTAAACAATTAACAATCAGATGTGCAACATCTCAAGCCACATTTTGAGAATCAAGTATATTTAGCTCATTCCTAAGCTCGCAAAAGCATTTTTCATCTAGTGGCTTTGTGAAGACATCGGCTAGTTGTTTTTCGGTTCTTCCATGCGAACTAACAATGTCCCCCTTTATTGAGTGATCTCTCAGGAAGTGGTGTCGGATGTCAATGTGTTTGGTCCTAGAGTGTTCAACAGGGTTATGGGCAATCTTAATAGCACTCTCATTGTCGCATAGGAGTGGAATATGGTTCATATTGAGAACATAGTCACTTAGAGTTTGTCGCATCCAAATAAGTTGTGCACAACAACTTCCGGCTTCGACATACTCCTTTTTGGCTGTGGATAGGGCAATAGAATTTTGTTTCTTGGATCACCATGATACTTGGGACCTACCCAAGAATTGACAAGTACCGGAGGTACTTTTCATATCTACTTTGCATCCGGCATAATCCGCATCAGAGTATCCGATGAGATTGAACTTGGACCCCTTAGGATACCACAACCCTAGGTTACGTGTATGAACTAAATAGCGCAAGATTCTCTTTATGACTGTTAAATGACATTCTTTAGGAGCGGCTTGAAACATTACACACATGCATACACTTAACATAATATCGGGCCTAGATGCACAAAGGTAAAGAAGGGATCCAATCATGGAACTGTATACCTTTTGATCCACGCTAGGGCTGTCTTGGTTGAGGTCAAGATGTTCGTTCGTCGCCATTGGCGTCTTGATAGGCTTGGCCTTCTCCGTGTTAAACTTTTTGAGTATGTCTTGAATGTACTTTGTTTGACATATGAAGGTACCTTCCTTGAGTTGTTTCACTTGGAAACCTAGAAAGAACTTTAACTCTCCCATCATCAACATCTCAAACCTCTCCGTCATGATTTTGCTAAATTCTTCACAAAAAGATTGATTAGTAGAACCAAATATTATGTCATCAACATAAATTTGATACACAAATAAGTCATCATCCAAGTTTTTAGTAAAAAGTGTATAGTCGGCCTTTCCTATCCTAAAACCATTGTCAATGAGGAAATCTATAAGACACTCATACCAAGCCCAAGGAGCTTGTTTAAGGCTGTAAAGAGTTTTATGAAGCTTAAAAACATGGTTAGGATACTTATCGTCCTCGAAGCCGGGTGGTTGCTCCACATACACCTCCTCCTTGATTGGTCCATTGAGGAAAAGCACTTTTCTTGTCCATTTGGTACAACTTGAAATCATTGTGAGTAGCATAGTCCAAACCTTCGACTTGTGAGTACCCCTTAGCCACAACTCTAGCTTTGTTTCTTGTCACTACTCCATGCTCATCTTGCTTGTTGCGAAAAACCCACTTGGTGCCTACTTCATTGGCATTTGGTATTTTCACAAGCTCCCACACTTTTTTTTAGGTTGTTGAGCTCCTCTTACCTCGCCATCACCCAATCCGGGTCTCGTAGAGCATCTTCAACCTTGAAAGGCTCCAAAGAAGACACAAAAGAGTAGTGAGCATAAAAGTTAGCCATACGAGAGTGAGTCATTACCCCTTTGGATATGTCTCCAAGTATGTTGTCAACTGGATGATCCCGTTGAACACATTGATGGACTCTAGTGTGTGGTACACTTGGTCTTGAGTCAACATCTTCATCTCCTTCTTCGTCTTCATCTCCCCCTTGATTATTGCCACCATTTTGATCTTCAATGTCTTGGTTATGGTGATCTTAATCTTGCTCCTGATCTTGGGGAACTTGGGCCTAATATTGTGCTTGTGGCACTTCTTGCGATGGTGATGGGTCACTTGGGCCTTGTTTCTCTTGTGGTCGTATATCACCAAGTGTCATCCTTCTCAACGCCATACATGGTGCCTCTTCTTCATCTAGTACACATTGATCAACTTGCTCCACTTGGGAGCCATTAGTTTCATCAAAGACCACGTCACGTGCGATTTCAACACAATCGGAGGTTTTGTTGAATACACGATAGGCATAGGTGTTTGAATCATAGCCAAGCAAGAAACCTTCATCGGTTTTCGAGGCGAACTTTGAAATTCGGGGCTTCTTGTTAAGAATGTAACACTTGCTACAAAAGACTCTAAAGTAGGAGATATTTGGTTTGTTACCCGTTACAAGTTCGTATGGAGTCTTCTTCAATAGGCAATGAAGATAGAGGCGTTTGTGGCATGGCAAGCGGTGTTGACCGCTTCCACCCAAAACCGATCGGATGTCGTATTCATCAAGCATGGTTCTTGACATCTCTATTAGATTCCGGTTCTTCCTTTCGGCCACCCCATTTTGTTCGGGTGTGTAGGGTGCCAAAAACTCATGCTCGATGCCCTCCTCGTCCAAGTACTCTTCTACTTGAGTGTTCTTGAATTTGGTGTCCTTGTTGCTTCTTATCTTCTTGATTCTCAAGGAGAACTCATTTTGAGCTTCCCCAAGAAACTCTTAAGGACACCTTAATTTTCACCCTTATCATGCAAGAAAAACACCCAAGCGAAGCGAGAAAAGTCATCGACAATAACTAAACCATATTTGTTACCGCCAATGCTTATGTAAGCAATGGGACCGAAGAGGTCCATGTGAAGCATCTCCAACGGTCTCGTTGTCATCATCACATTTTTGGCGGGATGAACCGCTCTGACTTGTTTCTTCGCTTGGCACGTGCTACATGGTCTATCTTTCTCGAAAACAACATTCATAAGAGATCGGACGTGATTGACTTTTAGAAGTTTTTGAAGATTTCTCATGCCAACATGGGCTAGCTTACGATGCCACAACCATCCTATGTTGGTCTTTGCCATCAAGCATGTGTTAAGTTGAGCTTTATCCGCGGTGAATTCCACGAGATAAAGCTTTCCTTTGAGCACACCCTTGAAGGCAATTGTGTTATCAACTCTTCTAGTGACAATCACGCCTTCGTTAGTGAATAAGCAATTATAACATTTTGTACATAATTGGGATATGGATAAAAGATTATAATCTAGTGACTCAACATGCATAACATGAGAAATAGTGTGTTGTGGAGAAATAGAAATTTTACCCATATCTAGTACTTTCCCTTGGCTATTATCGCCAAAATAGATACCTTGACTTGGATCATTAGTTTCTTCATATTCTGCAAACATATTTCTCGCTCCGGTCATGTGGTTGGTGCATCCACTATCTAGCACCCACTTTGTACCGTCGGAGAAGTAAGCCTACAAAACAAGTTTAGGCTTTGGTTTTAGGTACCCAAGCTTGGTTGAGTCCTTTGAGGTTAGTGGCAAGAGTTTTGGGTACCCACACACAAGGCTTTGGGCTCTTGCGGAGTGATCCAACAAATTTTGCATAGACATACACAAATTTGCTTCTCATTAGTACATAAGATGGATTAAAATCATGAAACATAGTTAGCTTAACATTCTTAGCAATTTTAGCATCTTTAGCATATTTATCAAATTTTACCATTTCAAGAGAGGTAGAAACATGACAAAGGCAATATGCATCTTGTTATTCATGGGAATTTTAGCATTTTGCTTTCCTTCCCTTGAATAGCCAAGACCATCTTTGATCAAGGAAGACCTTGCAACCCAGTATGTACTCTGTGCATACTTTATCTTCTCCTTGTCAAAGATGCCACCCTTAAGTGTACTCTTTCATCCCATTAATGGATGGCTGGCTATAGAGGCTAAATTCCAACAATCCCAACCAAAAGCCAAGATCTACAAGTAACATTTTCTACGCTTTTATATACCAACTTTGCAGTGCAAAACCATTATGGGTTGAGTTGCACCTAGCATTTCATGATTCACATACTCACAACTTTGCAATGGACATAGACTTGAATTTCTAGTTTTGTGTAAGCAAGTCTCACATGAATGCATATCTGATAATAGGCCGCCTAAAGCCATGCCTATGATTTGATCATTACGGTCTTACTCCCGTGTCCGTTCATGAGTTTATTTGAGATTACCCTCGTCTCATAGACTGCGACCTCACAGTCAAACTCACGTAGGTGTGTCATTACATTTATACCCTGCACGACAATACCTTGCCTTTATAGGCCTCATAACATATTAAGACATCAAGTCATCCTTCCTTGCATTACTGAGGATACACATCTACTAGCGGGAAATGAGTAATAAACAAGTACTCTCCTGTTATCCATACAACTTGTTTTCCCAAGATCTACATCACGAGATTTTTGATCAAATAAAATTTTGAGTTACCACTATATGATAACTTCATGTGGATCTCAGACCCATTTCACTTGGTGCTTCATCAATTGCAGCACGTGCTAATTCCTTAGTAAAGGGGTCTGGCAGATTTCCCATCACTTGATGCTTCATCAACGTCAATCTCTCCAGTATTTCTCAAATGTCTAACCGATTTAATTCAATGTTTTACATGTCTTGAGAACTTTGAATTTTCTTTTGTATTGCCAACAACTTTGATTATCTCAATGCAAAAGAATAGTCGGTACCAATTTATCAACCAATGGCAAGTCCATCAAGAGCTGTTTCAGCCACTCTGCCTTGGTTGTGGCAGTCTCAAGTGCTGCAAGTCTAGCCTCCATTATAGACTTTGTCAGTATAGGCTACTTGCGTTGAACTCATCTGCATCTGAGATCCCGCTTGAGTCACTACATCCTTCTAGTACAGCAGGGTACCTAGTATAGTGAAGCCCATATGTTGACGTACCTCTCAAGTATCTCATTACACGTTCTAGTGCACATCAGTGATCTCTTAATGTGTTGGAAGTAAATTATCTCAACTTGCTTCTAGCAAATTAGATGTCAAGCCTGGTTGCACCAGCAAGATACATGAGAGAACACTGTACTTGTGTAGCTTTAGACTAGGATCATAGGTCATTGGAGAAGCTTTAGAATCTGAGTACCCAAAGTGATTCTGAATGCTCTCTGCATAATGAGATGGTTTTGAAGTAATCTCATATGTTGGAGAAGCATCGAAATCGGTGGGGGTGCTAGGGTTTAGAGGAGAGGTTGGCAGCGATTTTGCTAGGGTTTAGAGGGCAACAGAGGTCTAAAGGAAGGACCCGTCTGATACCATGAAATAGGACAAATATTTGGAAAGCACGGCGCACAATTTGAGGTAGATTTAGTTTCAGTATGTAGGGGATGTACATGTCACAAGGGATGGAGATCCCAAAATACAACGAATGCGATTAATAAGAAATGAGTGTATTAGATAACAAATTTAATCACATACAGCCGTTCCCATTAAAAAAGTCTAATCACATATAAACTTGCATACCATTACCCTATCGCATGCCATCATGGAAAACACGACAAATGTGGAATAAAAGACCACAAGATCTAAATAAATATTTGTTAACTAAATGGATGTAAAAAAATTTAACAGAGAAGGGACTTGGAAACAACATGGAAAAAATATGTTAGTATAAAATCTCTATCACAAGTTGAGACCAAACTCAATTACTCTTATTTCTAAAAGGGTCTAATAAAAAAATAAGGCCCAAACTTGTGGTTCTTTTAAGTTCAATAACAGGACACAAGTTAAATTTTAGGAAGGCTAGTGGATAGGCTTTCGGCTTTTCAACGTTCTTTTATCCCACCTTATGTAACATTCCTCACCATTATTATGCATAAGTGGCAAGTGTAATAGGATCAACACAGCTGAAACATCTCTTTTTGAAGAGTCGTGGTGGGGGAAAAATCAATGAAATGCATAATCTAGTGGCTAAAATAACAAATATCAATTTAATAGAAGAAAGTATATATTTATTTAAAGTTGCATATGAATAGACTATTTACAATTCCATCTATGTGTCTAAACATGATAAATTAAAATACTTCTTTCTCCCATAATTTGATTTAGATGTCAAAAATCCTTTAAAGATTAAGATCTTTCTTTGATACTTCTACACACTAGAGAACAGTGTTGGGACTATTCACCACTCATGGATGAGATGTAATAATAGACTATATCATATCATGCATAATATTTTATTTATATTGTTCCCTATGTCATGAGGGATATACCTAAAAGTTTATAATAATGGAAGGACCTTGCACGGATATGTAAAGGACGAAAACTTAATTCCATTTTATTAAAAATAACCCTACCACATCTTCAATTTTTTCATCGTCCATGTGGATTACATACATTCACTGATCAATACCATGAATATGATTAAATTATAATAGTGGAGCTTTTATACACATGGAAATTGCTACGCCTCATATGTTTGTTGCATTTTGAGGCATGCCAGTAGTACCACGACAACACTCTTTTTCTTGCTCTGTAACCACCACGCGTAAACTCTCTCTGTTCTTAGGAGCACCGAGCACGTACTACTATGGTTGATAACTTCAAAATGCATCTGATAACTTCGAAATGAATCATCCGTATCAACTGCAAACAGAAAGATGATCGTTTCTGTTTTAATGTAGGTTCATTCTGAAATAGGTGGCCACGGCACGGGTTCACTTTGCAAAGAGCACCAGTGTCAACCAATGCGGCTACATATGGCCTCCCTCGAGTCAAGTCGACCGTGATTCCCCATCAAAACATGATAATGAGAACGGAGATGCCAAACTATAGATGAACAGGTGAGGAACTACCGCCATGCATGAACGTGTTCGCTGCACTTGTGTTATTTGTTGGTTCAGAACTGACTGAACTCCATCGACCTCCCCTTTATCTCTCATGAGGATGGATTGCTTTTTAGGCACGAGCTCGTACTATGTACCCCCGTCCTAAAATAGTTCGGATTTGATGGTTTTAAATTTTATTCTATAATTATTTTGATAGACAAAGAATGAATGAATAGCGATTAATTTACTATTTTTTTATTAAAATGCTAAGATTCTTTATATATTAGGATGAAGGTAATATTGTAACAAGTATCGAAGGAAACACGAGGTGAAGGTAAGAAAGAGAGAAAAATCCTGGGAGTATCCTTGCTGCCACGGCACGTGATCTCTGATCGCCCTGCGCAGTTTTGCAGCAGTGAGACGGAGGAAGTGAGAGAGAGGGAGGAGGGAGGGAGGCGCTAGCCTCGTTGCATCTGACCAGTACGTGGGTTCCGAGACTGATTAACA
Organism: Neostapfia colusana; assembly: GCA_030760725.1. Lineage (NCBI taxonomy): Eukaryota > Viridiplantae > Streptophyta > Magnoliopsida > Poales > Poaceae > Neostapfia > Neostapfia colusana. The sequence goes on from JASWHV010000007.1 coordinate 113,259,349, forward strand.
AACTAGCCTAAGCATCGGACTTGTCGGTTTACTTTACAGGTTTCAGAAGTAGTAGGAACACTGGGGGAACTAAACTAACCCAGACACCCTCCTGGAATGGGGTGGTGAACATCAAGCCTTTTGTACTTCATTTCTTGCAAGTGGCATGCATGCGTGGCAGACCTAACCATCGTTCAACAAACGCTCCAAAGCCAACGATTGCTACCGACACTGCTCCCTTTGTTAGGTGCTAGTCATGTACACAAGCCATATGGTGAGTACGTGACCTGTCCTGCTTATCATGCTATACCTTGTCAGCATTTTCCTTTTCTAGGTCCTGCAATTGATGGGGATGACGAAAAGGGCTGATAGGCGAGTATAACTTTACTGCCAGCAAAACTTTTCTTTTGCCGTGATTTGACTATACTGAATGGCAATGTATATGTCACCTGCTCTTTACTAGGCTTTCAAGTGCCTATAAAAGTGCCAATTCAGAATGCGAGGGGGCCCTGAAATTCCTGCTTTCCAAATGAATCAGAACCACTCTAGCTCCTAGGCTCCTACTACGTCGTAGGAACAACAGACCAGCTCGATCAAGCAACGCTATTTCCCAACTAGTAGATCCCTTGATTTCCCAACTAGATTAAGCATAATGAACACGGTGCTGTCAGTAATGACCCGGTGCGGGAGACACGACCCCTGCTTGCTCGCTACACGCAAACAGAGCCTGACAGGTAAGCCCGGACCATTGATTTGAAATCATTCCAAATGAATGCGTTTGTACTATTTCCTGCTAGCTTGATTATGATTCAGCCGTTTAACTGTTGGGTGTTGCGGGGCCGTACTGTCTCTCTCTATGGCTGACTGCTCACTTGACTTTTTGTTGGATGAAAGGTCATCTTTTTAGTTTACAGTACAGTACGAGAAATCTCCAGAAATATTAGCATTCAGGATTTCCAATGCAAAAACAACAGCCATTCCAAATGACACTAAAGCCGAGCATTAAACCAGCCAACCCAGCTTGTTCGTCGCCGGGAACGCCGCTGCTGTCCTCCTCCAGTCCTTCTTGCCGTCTTGGTAGCTGCCACCTAGCCGTCGCTGAACATGCTTCACGCGGCTCAGCACAGTGGATGAGGCCCGCCTGCGACCTCCATGCGGTTCGGGTCGGATGCGCAGCCGAGGTGGACGAGGCTCGCCGCCGTGTTGCCTATCCATCTCCGCCACGGCCGACCGCAGCAATCTCTGCCGCTGTCGCGCGTGTGTGGGCCACGTTCATGACCGTCGTGCGGACCTTGCCGCCGTATCCCCGCGCGCGAGCCTCACGTTATCGTTACCCTCGGCCTCCCGCGCCTAACGGCCACTGCCGCGTAGCTGTGGGAGCCTCGCTGCCCCAGGCCGCGCGGCGGTTCACCTCCGTCCACGGGGTTCACCAGCACGCCGACGTGGTCCGAGATACTCAACTCCGTAGACAAGGCCCACCAATGCCGCCGTCGTCCTCGCCACGCGGGCGTGGGGGCAAGGCCTCACTGGATCTGAGGTGCACCGCGCGTAGGGAAAAGGAGGTAGCGGGGAGGAGGCAGGCAGGCAGCTAGAGCGGACAACGGAGACAAAGGTTTGGGCGTCTAGGGCCGGTCTGAAAATTCGGTAGTATTAGATTAGGGTTGGGTTCAGATTGAAAAATTGTTGGGCTGAATTTATATTTTTTTTTAATTGTAAAAATCTAAGAGTCGATAATGATCCTGAAATGGCCCGTGGAGTAATCCCTGGTGGTGAGATCCACATCAAATGCTTATATTGCTGGATAAATGGTTTGGATTAGGGATGGTTATATTGTTGGACGAATGGAGTAGAAGGATTGTTAATATTCTGTTGTATAATGAGATGCTTCCTCCTAGTTTTTAAATTGTTCCATGAAACATTTGTGTTGGATTCCACTAAACAAAGCAACTTGAGCGTAAGATACAGTAGTAGAAGTAGCATGTCGTAACATCGATTTCCCACTTGTTGCCTCCCTGGTATTTTTAATCCTCAATCAACGAATACTTTGAAACCTTAATAATTCCCAGAATAATTTTTGCTGCGTATCCATCAAATCGGTAATCCGAATCCAATGTTCTGTCAAAGCGAAGAATGCACGGTAGGGAATAATCATGCCGGTGTGCCTCCCTCCTAAGCAAAACCCGCCATTAAACAACACGAAAACCTCTCACCCCCTCTGTTCTGTCTGCGTACCTCAGGCTTATTGATTAATCACGACACGGTACGCGCTGCATCCTTAATTATTATGATAATTAGTTTAGTATTATATGGCAGTACCATACCTGCATACCACCCCCTCTAATTAATCTACTCCATTCCATTCCCTCCTCTTCTCTGTTCTCTCTCTTCTCACGCCAGAGAGAACGCAAGCAGCTGAGCTGCTGGTGTGTAGCGAGGAGTGAGAGCTCGTGACTCTTCTGAGAGAGCGTGAGCAATGGAGACGATGATGCCGGCCGTGCCGCCGCAGCCGAAGACGGGGGGACTGGGGCGCAGGCTGGCCAGGCTCCTCCGCCGCAAGCGCGCCCCGTCAGGGGCCGAGATGGCGTACTCCGTCGCCGGGGACGAGTTCGACCAGTCCCTGGACAGCTCTATCAACTCGCTGAGCAAGCTCAGGCTGTCTGGTAATCTGGCCGCCGCGTATTCTCTTGATGCGTTCTTTAGGAATAAGGCGGCGGAGAAGAAGGGCGCGGTGGCGTCCCCTGCGCCGGTGTCAGATGCCGCCAAGCACGCGTTCGTGGCGAGCTTGTTTGCCGGGGCGTCGGCGGTGAAGGCAGCGTATGCGCAGCTGCAGCTGGCGCAGCACCCGTACGATGCGGAGGCGATACAGGCTGCGGACGCCGGGATGGTGGCGGAGCTTACCAAGCTGTCGGACCTCAAGCGGCGTTACACCAGGGATCCGGTCGCGGCGGCCAAGAGCGCCACAGCCCTGGCGGCGCAGGCCGACGAGCAGCGCCACCTCCTCCGGACCTACGAGATCACGGCGCGGAAGCTGGAGGCCGAGCTCCGCGCGCGGGAAGCCGAGGCCGAGCACGCCCGCGCCGCACTCGCCGACGAGATCCGCGCCGCGTGCGCCCTGGAGGAGCGCGCCCACCCGGGGCGCACCCTCGCGGCGCTCGACCACCTCCACCTCTCTGGCCTCAACGCCACCCACTTCCTCACCGTGCTGCGGCACACCGTCGTGTCCATCCGCGCCTTCGCCAAGACAATGCTCGACGCGATGCGGCCGGCCGGCTGGGATCCCGCCGCGGCGGCGGCGGCCGTGCATCCGGGCGCCAAGCTGCGCCACCCGGGCGACGCCAAGTTCGCGCTCGAGTCTTACATCGCGCTGAAGATGTTCACCAACTTCGGCAGGAAAGACTTAGGCTTGAGCTCCCTACACGACCGAGGATCCCACGACCGGCGCCGCTTCTTCGAAGAGTTCGCGGAGCTCAAGTCCGCGCCGGCGGCTTCATTCCTCGACGCGAGCGCCAAGCGGTGGGGCGCGTTCCGCAAGTTCCTGCGGGACAGGTACCTATCGCTGGTGCACGCGCGGATGGAGGCCGCGCTCTTCGGGAAGCCTGAGCAGCGCGCCGCCGTCGAGGCCGGGGCCGCGTTCCCGCACACCGCCTGGTTCGCCAAGTTCGCCGAGATGGCGCGCCGCGTGTGGCTGCTGCACTGCCTCTTCTCCGCGTTCGACGGTGGCGCGTCAATCTTCCAGGCTCGCGCCGGGTCACGGTTCTCGGAGGTGTACATGGAGAGCGTCAGCGACGTGGACGGCGCCGACGACCGCTGCGGCACGGCTGGACACCTCGCCGTCGGGTTCACCGTCGTGCCGGGGTTCAAAGTCGGGCAGACGGTGATACAATGCGGGGCGTACCTGTCGCGCACGCCGGCCGGCGGCAGGAAGCGGCGATGGGCTTAAGGGTTGCCGCAGCAGCTGGGGTACGCGGCGGCGACCGCCTCCGTATGTATGTATCGATCTACGTAGTATCTATCAACATCATCTATGTATGTAGTACCTACCAGCGAATGTACGACGAGTGTAGCAGCAACACGAGCATTCTAATTCCGAAATAAATCGCATTTGCAATCGTGGGATTCATGGCCACGACGAGACGTATGTTCTTGCCACATTGAAGCTTTTCATGGTCCAACACTGTCCCGTTGGTGAGGCGATCCAGATCTGGAATGCGCACGCACAGGCACATTCTCCCACATGAGTCGTTTATCCAGCCGCCAAAAGGCCGGAAAGGGGCAATGTGCACATGAACTCTATTTGGGCAAGCAGAATGGGATCCGAAGCAAAGATTAGACACGTCTCAAAGTTAACTAGTAGGGGGTGAGTAGGTTAAACTAACTGAAATAATTTAATTAAACAAGATTAGAACACAGGGGCCGGACTAATCTGGCTCAGGGGCGGACTAGTTCGGTCTGGAAAAGGCTAAAAACTTGATTTTTATGGTTTTTTCTTCAGATTTTAGTTTAACGAAATGCAGATAAACTATCTAGCAATCAAATATGACTGTCAAAAGTGTTCGGTCGACACTTCCCCCGGGCCTGCACTGGGCAGCCCGCGGAGGTTCTTTTTTCGGTGGGGCTAGTCACTTGCGGAGAGCTTGAGCGTATGGACGAATTAGGAAGAGCTTGACACGGCGAGTTTTACGTGGTTCAGGCCGTCGGAGCGTAAAACCCTACGTCCACGGCGAGCTATGGAGCTCGCTGTATTGCTTGCTGCTCAGAACCGGAGTCCCGAGCTTGGGGATGACTGATGTCTAGCGTATGAGTTGCGAGAGTGCGAACCCTTGCTAACGTCGCATACCCGAGCCTTTTATAGTCCAATACTTGGGTGGCTTACAAGGGGGGCTCGGGACCCGACAGGTGGTCCCGGGGAGATTGTCTATTATCTACCGTATCTGCAGTTATGCCGGTAGTTGCCTCTGGCGAAGGCTTCTGAGTCTTCGTCTTGCCGCCCTGCCCATGCCGCATGCTAGCTGTAGTGGTTGATGACGGCGGGGGCGGCATGGGATGTATTGTCGCTGCGTTTATTGGCTGGCAGGCTCTGACACCGCGCACCAGTCTGTGATGCGACTAGGCGCAACGGCACCTGACAGAGGCGCGCTCCGCGTCTTGGGAAGACGCGGGCCTTGAATACCTTGTACGGGCAAGGTATGGGGCGACTTTACGCCCGCTGCCTACCGCTCGGGGGCAGGCGGCGTTCTTCTGCTAGACACGTGGCGGGCCCGGAGCCCTCCTCAGAGTAGAGGGAGGTCCGGCCCCGCAGGACACGTGGAGCCCTCGGACCTCTCCCCGCGGAGGGGGAAGTCTGGCTTCTGTCGGCCATGTGGCGAGCCCGAAGCTCCTCTCTGAGGAGAGGGAGGTCTGGCCCCGCTGGACACGTGGCGCCTTCGGACCTCTCTCCCGCGGAGGGGGGAGGTCCGGCTTCTGTATGCCACGTGGCAGGCCCGGACTTTCCTCTGAGGAGAGGGAGGTCCGGCCCCGCCGGATGCGTGGCGCCTTCAGAGCTCTCCCTGCGGAGAAGGGCGAGTTCCTTAGGTATTTTCCCCTGTGCGCGGGAGTACCCCATATCGCGGGTACCGATAGTGGCCCCCGGGCCCATCTCGGGGGAGATAGCGAGCCCGAGGTGGGACCTTCGTCTCTTCTGATCCGCGCACTTTTTCTAAGTCCTGCATTGACTGCTGCCGGAGCACGAACAGTCACGGGATCGTGGGAGCGTGAGCCCACTTGATGGTTGCCTTTACTGCGGCAATTCCCAAGGCTGCCATTCCTGTACGTCGCAGCGCTTTCTTCCGGAACCGCCAAAGCGCCTTGCCGGCTTGTCTTCTGGGGCGACTGACTCCTTGAACCACCGCTTCAGTTGGGCGGCTTGGGTCCACCTGTTATCGGCGCCCGGTCTCGGAGCCACCGCGGTCGCCGATGCGATGTACTCGAAGATTTTCGAATCACCTTGAATCGTTCCTGGAAAGTTTTAAAAGGGGATCTCACCCGCATCGCGGCTTCCCTTCGCATTTCCTAGCGCTCGTTCTTCCCTTGAACTCTTGCGCCTCGGCTTTCCTGTCCTTGTGCTCTCTTTCGCCATGGCTTCCAACTTGCTCCCGACGCGCCTCGTTCGTTCCTCCGAGCTTGGGCCAGTGCGCAGGCTGCTGGGCTGGCGCACAGAAGAACAGAAACACCGGCTTCGCCGGGGATCTTTCCCCCTGATCCCGGAAAAGGGGGAGATGGTCTTCTTCACTGCTTATGCTCTGGCGGGGTTCGTTCCTCCGATTTCTTCCTTCTTTGTCACACTGCTGGAGACATATGGGCTCCAGCTCCACCATCTTTCTCCCAACTCCTTCTCAATGGCTGCTGTCTTTGTCCACTTCTGCGAGATGTTTTTGGGGGTGCACGCTTCTGTGATGCTCTTCCGCTACTTCTTTGTGTTGCGGACGACTGGGCGCGGCTCGAAGACTCAGATGGAGGCATACTACTTCCAGCATCGCTGCAAGGACCCAAAGGTCTCTTGGTACCTTCTGCCCTTCAGCGCATCAAGGTGGGAAAACTGGAGGGAGAGCTGGGTGGTAGTGCAGACCGACGAGCACGATCGCCTACAACTCCCGACCGCCAGCCCAACCACCGATCGTCTCTTCTGGGAGGAGATCCCTGAGCTGGAGCAGGAGTACGCCCCGGTCTTGGAGCGGATCCGGTTCTTGGCCAACGAGGGGCTGACGTCTCTGATGGTGCTGATGGACTTCATGTCGCGTCGTATTGCACCCTTGCAGCAGCGCAGTCGCCCAGCGTGGTACTATACTGGCGAGCAGGACTCTACCAGGCTGGAGAGGGGCCCCGGCTCTGACCCTTCCGACGAGGAGCTGAACGAGATGGTGGGCAAGGTGAGCGGCGACTACATTCCCAGTGGCGACCCCGCCCTTCCGCCCTCTGCCACCCCCCTCTTCTTGGAGCCACAGAGGAGGTCAGAGCTCCTGCGGAAGATGCCGAACCTTGACGACATCAGGATCGCCGTCCGGCAGGTCGGGGATGCCTTCCGGGTATTACAATTCCAGGAACCGAGCGCCCGGGAACCGAGCGCTCCGGATAAGGGCACGAGGTGTATGCTGCTGTCAAACCCTTCCCAAGAGCCGATGGAACTCAAGCCGCCGACAAAGGGAAGGGGAAGGAGCCGACCCCCGGGCATCCAGAGAAGAAACGCGCCCGGTCTCCTCCGAGGGCGCCGCCTGCGCCGAGTCAGGGTGCCGGAGCAACCTTGCTCCCATCTCTCGGGGGTGCTGGTCCATCGGGTGGCGACCTGAAGAGGCCCCGGGTGTCCCTCCCCAGCCGGTCTCTCCCCGGACAGCGGCAGTCCGAAGTAGCCCAATCACCTCGTCATCCTTCCTCAAGCGGAGGGGTTTCTAAGACGGATGCTGGTGGGGCGACGCCGGCGAGTGTGCCGGGGATCCAGGCGTCACGTCCCGCGACCGTTCCAACCGCTGGTCCCGGCGGTTCAGTTACAGCCCAGAGGCCGGTGCTGCAAGCCCGTTGGAGCGCTCATGCCGCCCAGTAAGTGTTGCTCCTTCTGGCTTGTAGGAGCAGTGCTCTCGTCTCCTCTCTTAGCCTGAGAGCTTTCTCTTCTTGCAGGGACCGACCAGCTGCTGGGGGCGGGCCTCTTACCCGGCCGCCTTCAACCGACGGAGGCTCCGCGCCTCAGCGTCTGGGAACCGTGGTGGCTCCCATGGTCCCCAAATCGGCGGGGGCTTCCTCTGTGCCATCGAGTTCACCCTCCGTGGTGGCCGCATCCGCTCCTATCCGCCCTCCTTCACCAGCCCAGAAGTCCGGTCTTGAGACTGGGAGGGCCGCTGTAGGTGCGCCTGCTGGCCCCCTGGCCTCCTTAGGACAGCGCCCCACTCTGGTTGCTGAGGCACTGGCGCCTCCGCCGGTCTTAGACTCGACAGGGGGGTCAGGGGCGTGACTCCTGTCCCCTCTGTCCCGGCGCCCGTGTGGGATGCCCTGGGGCGTGTCCAGACCAGCGCACGGCAGCTCCAATCCGCCTTTGAGGAGGAGTGGGGGGCGCTGGCCGGCGAGAGGGAATGCCTTCTCAGCTGGCAGTAGCGGGCCCAGGAGGCTAAGGTGGACCTTGACTCGAGGCAGTCAAGGCTTGAGGCCATGAGTGCTCTGCTTGACACTCAGAAGAAGGCCATTGGCCGCTTGGAGTCAGAGACCCGGCGGCTCCGTGCCTCCTACCGCGAGGCTCTGGCCCACGTTGAAGCCAAAGCCGAGGAGCGTTCCGCCGCCGCGAAGGAGTTGTGGCTGCAGGTAGCTCGTCGAGAGTGCGCCGTCGCCGATCGGGAACACGCTGCAGCAGACGAGGAGGAGAAGACCACCGCCCGGCTGAGAGCCAAAGTGGGGGAGCTAAGGGCTTGGACCGAGGAGCTGGAGCTCCGTGAGTCGGCTGTTGCCACGAGGGAGGAGCAGTTCTCCCAGGAGCGCCAGGCGGCGATGGATAGCGAGCTCGCGGCTCGCCAAGAGGTAGAGAAGCTCCAGTCCTTGCGGTCTGCCGAGGCCCAGGCAGTCTGGGGCTTTATTGCCAAGGCGGGGTCCGTCTTGGCTCCTCTTGGTTTCAGCCCTGTGCAGATGGAGGCTCCGGCGCGGCCGATGTTCGAAGCGATCCCGGCACTTGAGTCTATCGGCGACGAGCTGGGTCGGCTCGAAGCGGTGATCGCCGACGAGCTTGAAGTGGAAGGTCGGGGCCTTGCGAAGGAGGTCGCTATGCACGTACTGGCGTGCTTCCGGAGCCGAGACCCTTCCTTTTCTCTGGGGCCAGTCCGTCTAGGACCCGTTGGCGATAGGGAGGAAGCTGCCAGGGCCGAGGTCGAGGACGTGGCTGCCCTCGTGGCCTCTAGGTTTCATCGGGAGTCCGGGGACTCTTAGGCATCTGCCCCGTGGCCACAAGGCACTGTACTTCCTTTTTTATTTTTGTTGAGTCTGTAGCCCAGCTCGTGGAGCCTTTGTATGAACATACTCCTGTTTCTTTCTGTGTCTGCATGTCCTAGTCTTCTTCCTTGTTCTTTCTGGCCGAGTCCTTAGCTCCGCAAGGTACTCGGAGGTCTTGACCAATCTCGAAGCTCTACATAGACACCTTCTCCGTGTCCTCACTGTATACTAAGGGCCTCGGAGGTCTCCAGGACCCGCCTCACGAGAACGGGGGGGGGGGTCCGGGCCTGTTGGCCACGTGGCGGGCCCGGAGCTCCCCTCTGAGGGGAGGTCCGGGCTTGCGGGGCACGTGGAGTCCTCGGACCTCTCCCCGCGGAGGGGGGAGGTCCGGCTTCTGTAGGCCACGTGGCGGGCCCGGAGCTCCCCCTCAAGGAGGTGGATGGTCTGGCCCCGCTGGACACGTGGGACCTTCGGGCCTCGCCCCTGCGGAAGCGGTGAGGTCTAGTTCTTTGATCTTACCTTGGGGTTTCGGTCTTGCGCGATCCCGTAGCGGCCCCATGGTAGGTGCGTTCCATTGGATGGATGTGCCTACCATACTCCTGCGGGGAGCTGAGGCCGAGAGGTCCTGCACACAAGTAAGGGAAACGTAATTCTCCTTGGGGGCTCCCCCTCCTCTATCTCGCAGTCTTATTTGTCTTACGGTCCCCGTCCACTTATACGGTGCTTGGGAACTACCGTGCACGAAGTGTCGGGGGCTCGGGGCCCCCCTGGCTATCGGCCGGTACCTCCAACGCAACCGCCTTTGGTAGGGCAGCAAATGCCGACTAAAGGTGAGAATGAGAAGAGGGAGCTGAGCGCATGGTGAGCACGCGCTAGTAGTGCAGTCATAAAAATTTAATAAGTAAATTAAATGAGCACCAAAGAAGGGCAACGTAGGACAGGTTTCTTTTCATATAAATTTCCATAGGAGGAAGGCAGGCTGAGTATGGAGGCCACAACCCGCCTCAAGGGAAGCAATACTCTACGCGCTTGGGGTCGGAACCAGGCGAAGCTGAACGTAGTCCTGGACCGTCCCCTGAGGCTTAGCTGCTCTGAGCACTGTTCCTGGACTTTATGGAATTTATTATGAAAATAAGAGTATGTCCTATTGTTGCTCTAGGGGTAGAACTTACAGAGGTGTTCTGTGTTCCGAGGGTTCGGGAGCGGGTCCCCATCCTCGGTTCTGGGGAATGGTCCCAGGTCCCAGGATGTCCAGCCCCCGTACGGCAAATGGCCATGTGGGTTGGATCATCTGTACCGTCCAAGCCGGTGTATGGATCTGCTTGGCGTGGAACAGGCACGCCTTGCAGTTCTCGACCAGCTTGACGGCATCCTGGAGTGTTGTCGGCTAGTAGAAGCCATGCCGAAAGGCTTTACCGACAAGCGTGCGTGAGGAAGAGTGACTCCCACATTCGCCTCCATGGATCTCAGCGAGCAAGTCGCAGCCTTCCCCCTGGGTTATGCACCGCAATAGGACGCAGTTGGCGCCACGTCGGTAGAGATCCCCTTCTACCATCACGTGTCTCTTAGCCATACGGACGATCCGTTCAGCGGATACACGTTCATCAGGGAGGATATTGTCTTTCAAGTAGTCCCGGATCTCCGTGATCCATGCATCGGGTCTGACTTGAGCATCTGGATCTTGAGCGCTGGGTTGCACGGAGTCCCCAGTGACGCTTACGATCCTTGGCGGCGTCCATGGCCGCCGGGACCGCCAGCTTCGAGGTGCTGGTCTAGCCCCCTTCGCCCGGCTCGGCGGGCCGGGCTGTGGGCCGCGGCAACGTCCTCTCGAAGCCCCCTTCGGGCACAGGGGCTCCGATGGGGGTCTTCGTTGAGAGGTCGTCAGCTGCGGCCTTGCTAGCGCGCGGTACGTGACGCAGGTCCAAGGCGAGGAAGTCTGTCTCCACCATCTGGCTTGATAACTAGCTGTGAGTCGCCCTGTGCCAACGACTGGCGAGCGCCATATACCCAGACTGCTCCCCCGATGGCATGAGGAACAGTACGCTAGCACCGTCCCCTGCTTTCGCAAGGAGCCGTCGAAGAAGAGCGTCTAATAAGGCCCGGTGAAGGCCAGGGCTCAGGGTCCTGGTTCACCGTCTTCATGGCCCCCTGGGTCAGCCTGCGTTGGCGTCCACTTCAGCCACGAAGTCAGCTAGTGCTTGGCTGTTGCCTGCGTGACGTGGAAGGAAGCCTAGCTCAAACTCCAGTAGCTCCGCTGCCCATTCGGCGGCATCGTCCGTCGCGTGGGGGCTGTGGAGGATAGCCTTCAGCCCGGGGAGGCCACCGGGAGCTGATACTCGGAGGCCCCCAGGCTGTCCTGGACCTCCGGGGGGGGGGGGGGGGTCCCGCTGATTTCCCGGGAGCTCCGTGGGGTCCCGTTGGACGTCCGGGAGGTTCTGTTGGGCCTCCGGGGGGGGGGGTCCCGTTGCACCTCCGGGAGATCCTGCTGGTCCTCCGGGAGGTTGTGTCGGGGGTCCGGGGTCCGTTTTGGACCTCCAGGGGGTTGCCTCGGAGACCCGGGGGGTCGTCTCGGACCTCCGGGGTTTCCTGGCGCTTGTTTCCCGATACCGAAGCAGGTTGTGGTGGTGAGGGGTCCGGCCGCTCTGCGGCGAGGACCATACTCACCACTGCAGCCGTCGCCGCGATGTAGAGCAACAGATGCTCTTCGGGCTCTGGGGCTACCATTACGAGTAGGGTCATCAGGAGCTGGTTCAGCTCCTGGGGAGCTTCCTCCGCTTCGTCGGTCCAAGCGAATGGGCCAGATTTGTGTAGGAGCTTAGAGAAGTGGAGCGTTCGCTTTGCTAACCTCGGTATAAACCGACTCACCGCAGCTAGGCATCCCGCGAATTTCTGGACTTTTTTGATGCGGGCGGGGGGCCGCCTCGAGCCAATGGCTTTGACCTTCTCTGGGTTAGCCTCAGTTCCTCGGCGTGAGGCCAGGAATTCTAAGGGTTTTCTAGAGGATACACCGAGCTCACACTTGTCGGACGGACGAAGACTAAGGCCAGGTTATCTAGTAGGGATGAACTCTGCCTGACCTTAACAACAATGTCTTCGACACGTACCTCAACTGAGTCTCTCATTAGCTCTCCTAAGGTCTTGTGCATTGCACGTACGAAGGTAGGGAGAGTGTTCCTTAGGCCATAAGGCATAGAGGCATAACAGTACAGACCGACTACTGTGGTGAAGGAGGTGTGCTCTTCATCTTCTCTAGACATAGGGGTCTGGTGGAAACCCGAGTAAGCATCTAGGAAGCACAGTATATCGCAGCCTGACGTCGAGTCTACTATTTGATCTATCATAGGGAGAGAAAATAGATCTTTAGGACATGCCTTATTGAGACTGGTGTAGTAGATGCACTTCTGGAGCTTCCCGCCGGCCTTTGGGACAACAACAGGGTTCGCCAAGCACCGGGGGTGGCGGACTTTCCGTATGGAGCCAGCGCCCAACAGCTTCTTTGTTTCTTCCCGGATGGGGCTTTACTGCTCGGTGGACTGCTTGAGGGGCTTCTGTCGGACTGGCCGGGCGTCGGGGAAGACCTTTAGATAGTGCCCAATCACCTCCCTAGGGATCTCTGGCATCTGCGACGGCTGTCATGCAACACATCGGCATTGTGCCGGAGGGAGGTAACGAGCGTGCCTTCCTATCCGCTATCCAGGCCCCCGGCTACCTGGGTGGTCTGGGTGGCATCGGCGCTGATTCGGACGAGCCTCAAGGGGACGTCGTCCTCGTCGAGGGGTTGCACATGGGGTGCTGTGGTAGAGGCACGGTGGCGTGCACTTGGGTGGAGCCGGTTTGGTTCTGCACTGCCTGGGGTTGGTGCTCTAGCTGCTGTAAGCGCCTGGAGCTTTTCCAAGGCTAACACTGCGGCAGTACGGTCTCCACAAACCTTGAGGACGTCTGTTGGTGTAGGCATCTTCAAGACAAGGTAGCCGTAGTGGGCTACTGCCATGAATCGGTACAGGGCTGGCCTGCCAATTATGGCATTGAACGGGAGGTCGATCTCGGCCACGTCGAACAGAATGTACTCTGTCCGATAGCTGTCCGGTGCCCCAAAGGTCACCGGGAGGCTGATGTGGCCGTAGGGAACGACCTGTCCCAACCCTACCCCTGAGAACGGGCTCGATGGGGTGAGCTTGGCCATCGGGATCTGCAGCTTCTGGAAGACTGCGCGACTGATGAGGTTCAGTCCAGCCCCGCCATCCACCAAAACGTGGTACATCTTCACGTTGGCGATGGTGGGGGCCACCACGAGCGGTAGTTGGCCGGCCCCAGCCATGTTCCTGGGGCAGTCGGTGGCATCGAAGCTGATGGGGGTTCCCATCCACCTGAGGTGCGGTGCTGCACTCGGGAGGGGAGCCACCAACGCTACCGCTCGGCGCAAGGCCTTAGCCGCGCTTCAGGACGGGGGGTTAGCGGACCCACCGAAGATGACGTAGAGCATCTTCCGGTGCTCGTCATCACTGGAGCTGGAGCTCTCATGATTGCGCACCGCCTTCACGGCGCGCTGAAGCTCCTAGAACTCCACCTGGCGGTCGACGCCGCTGGGGCATCGACCTTCTGCTTGCCCTCCCTTTGACGGTAGGGTGGGGCATCAGTTAGGAGCTGCTTCCCTTTCCGGAAGCGCTCCGCGAGCTTCTGGATTTCCCGGCACTCGGCAGCGGTATGGTAACTGGTGCCGTGCAAGGGGCATAACTCGCCCTGGCCCCCGTCTGGAGCCGGTGATTGTCGCGGCCTCTTGTCGGGGCGCGGCCCCCGAGCTCCACTGGGCGCTGCTGTTGTCGCAACGGGGGCCGCGGCTGACGGCTTTATCTTGCCTCCGCCCATGTTCTTGATCTTCCTGCCGCTTTCATAGGAAGCGGCGCGAGATCCCGGCTGACCCCCTGGCTCGGAGGCTGGCAGTGAGTGCCAGCTCCGCCCTTCGGCTGCTCTGGCACACTTGTCCGCCAGGCTGAAGAGTTCCGAGACGTCGCGGACCTCCCTAGTCGCGAGCTTCTCAAGCATCTTCTTGTCCCGAACGCCTTGTCGGAACGCCACTACCACACAAGCGTTCTGGATGTGTGGGATGGTGTTCCGCACCTGGGAGAACCGCTGGATGAAGGAGCGCAGCGACTCCCCTGGTTGTTGCTGGATGGCGTGGAGGTCGAGCTCCGTGCCAGGCCGGGTGTAGGAACTGCCGAAGTTGGCGACGAACTGCCGGCAGAGCTCTCCCCAGAAGGTTATAGAATCCTAGGGTAGGTTCATGAGCCAAGACCGGGCTGGGCCGGTCAAGGCGACGGGGAAATAGTTGGCCATGACAGTATCATCCCCTCCTGTGGCAAGTACGGCGGTGGAGTAGATCTGGAGGAACTCCGCGGGTTGACACTGCCGTCGTACTTTTCGGGCAGGTGCGGCCGAAACTTGCGCGGCCACCTCATGAAGCGAAGGTGGGGTGCAAGAGCCGCACATCCTGCTCCTGTTGCCGCAGGTATTGGTGCCGCGAACGCTTGGTTCGCACCTGGCACTGTGTACCCCGGTATGGGCAAGACTGCGCCATAGACCGGGGACGCCATTTGCAGGGCATATGGTTGTGGCATATGCTGTGCGGCGTACGCCTGGGGCAGAGCTCGCGTGGCGAAGATCTGCCCTTCAGGCTGGGTTGAGGCCGACGTCATGCTGTCGCCAGCCTCTTGGATGCGACGCCTCTCTCGACGTCGCTCGAGGAACACTCGAGCATCTTGGCCCAAGTGGCATCGCTCCAGCTCTGCCCTCAGGTCCACCGTCGGAGGCCTGGTGGAGCTGGAGTCCGCCGTCTGCCCGTCAACCATGGGCGTGCGCGTCAGCGACACTGCCGGTTGACCAGTGTGTCGTCCCCGCCGAAGTCGAGGGTTTGCGGCGGCGACGACGAGACGGTCTACCTTGCGTATCCACTGCTGGGTTGCTGAATGGGGTGTGTCCCCAGCAGGTGGGTTGCGCAGTAGCGCTCTTGCTGCAGCTAGCGCACCCCTGTGGGGTTCGCTTATCGCTGCAGAGGATCTAACGCTGGTCGGAGCCTGCGTTGCCGGGGTCGGCGCTGCCAGAGCCGGCTGCTGGCTCCCAGCTTGCGCCGACACACTCCGTCCTGAGTGTGTCGACATGTACTCCCCCCTGGTCACGGTTCGCCGCGAACGCGGGGGAGGAGAGTTTGCCGCTGAAGAAAGCTTGGTCATCTTCGTCGGCGGGAACTCGTCGCGCAAGGGAAAGCCCCCTACCTGGCGCGCCAAATGTCGAAGTGTTTGGTCGACACTTCCCCCGGGCCTGCACTGGGCAGCCCGCGAAGGTTCTTTTTTCGGTGGGGCTAGTCACTTGCGGAGAGCTTGAGTGTATGGACGAATTAGGAAGAGCTTGACACGGCGAGTTTTACGTGGTTCAGGCCGCCGGAGCGTAAAACCCTACGTCCACGGCGAGCTATGGAGCTCGCTGTATTGCTTGCTGCTCAGAACCAGAGTCCTGAGCTTGGGGATGACTGATGTCTAGCGTATGAGTTGCGAGAGTGCGAACCCTTGCTAACGTCGCCTACCCGAGCCTTTTATAGTCCAAGACTTGGGTGGCTTACAAGGGGGGCCCGGGACCCGACTGGTGGTCCTGGGAAGATTGTCTATTATCTACCGTATCTGCAGTTATGCCGGTAGTTGCCTCTGGCGAAGGCTTCTGAGTCTTCGTCTTGCCGCCCTGCCCATGCCGCATGCTAGCCGTAGTGGTATGACGGCGGGGGCGGCATGGGATGTCTTGTCGCTGCGTTTATTGGCTGGCAGGCTCTGACACTGCGCACCAGTCTGTGATGCGACTGGCGCAACGACACCTGACAGAGGCGCGCTCCGCGTCTTGGGAAGATGCGGGCCTTGAATACCTTGTACGGGCAAGGTATGGGGCAACTTTACGCCCGCTGCCTACCGCTCGGGGGCAGGCGGCGTTCTTCTGCTAGACACGTGGCGGGCCCGGAGCCCTCCTCAGAGTAGAGGGAGGTCCGGCCCCGCAGGACACATGGAGCCCTCAGACCTCTCCCCGCGGAGGGGGAAGTCTGGCTTCTGTCGGCCATGTGGCGAGCCCGGAGCTCCTCTCTGAGGAGAGGGAGGTCCGGCCCCACTGGACACGTGGCGCCTTCGGACCTCTCTCCCGCGGAGGGAGGAGGTCCAGCTTCTTTATGCCACGTGGCAGGCCCGGAGCTTTCCTCTAAGGAGAGGGAGGTCCGGCCCCGCCGGACGCGTGGCGCCTTCGGAGCTCTCCCTACGGAGAAGGGCGAGTTCCTTAGGCATTTTTCCCTGTGCGCGGGGGTACCCCATATCGCGGGTACCGACAATGACAATTTGACAAGATGTAGCAGTGAATTACAAAATTGTAACGAGGAATACTATAAGAGCGAAATGATTAAAATAAACCCTAAGCAATTTAATGATCAATAAAATGTAAATGCGAAACTGACATGAAGATTTTTGCTCGAGGTTCGATTCCACCTAGAAATCTACGTTCCCGTTGAGAAGTCCACAAATGACCGGGTTTAACAACCCTTTCCTCACCAAATCGCCACTAAGGCCAACCCGGTTCTTCCACTATCTCAAGAGTGAATTACAAGATTTTGGGGCTGCTCACAATCTGAGTCTCCCACTTGAACACGTCTATAAAACTTCACGAATCTCATAAGGTACAGATAAACGGACTCACACCAAATGCACGAGATCACTCCAAGAGCCAAGACACGAAGTTCTTCCTTCTCCCTTCTCACACACCCAAATCCACTCAAGAATTGGTCCTAGAGGGTGAGTAGGAAAGAGAGAAGGCTTAGAGAGGCTCTAGGATGGTTGTGGCGGCGCTAGGGTTCCAAAGGGGTCTAAATGAAGTCGGGGCATCTCCTTTTGATAGAAGTCCTGACAGCAAACCGTTGCCACCAACTAAAGTCCGGACTAGTCCGGTCAGGACCCCGGACTAGTCCGGTCTACGGGGACCATTAACGTCACAAAGCCACCTACTTCCCAACGTTCAAATTTCAAACTTTCACAGATCTCCCGACTAGTCCGCATTACAACGAACTAGTCCAATCTCACACAGAGACTCATTGTTCGGGTGAGAACGGACAAGTCTGGAGGACTCGGACTAGTCCGGCCACAAAGGCGGACAAGTCCGGTCCACCAAGACTTAGCCATGAGAGCTCTCATCTCACAATCATACGGACTAGTCCGCTTCAGAACGGACTATCCCGAACTCACACAGGAACTCTTGGTCCGTGTGAAAACGGACAAGTCTGGCTAGCCCGGACTAGTCTGTCCACTGAGGCGGACAAGTCCGGTCTACCAGGACTTAGCCCCGAAACACTCTCACCAAGAGAGAATCGGACTAGTCCGCCCCAAAACGGACAAATCCAAACTCAGTCAGGGACTCTTAGTCCGCCCTAAAACAGACTAAGCCGTAGGACTCCGGACTAGTCCGGCCTTTGGCCCGGACAAGTCTGGCCTACTAGGGTTTATCTCACTAGCACTCTCCACTAAGGATTCGACACTTCTATGCTTTGAGCTCTCTTCTATGATCTCAATGCACTTGACACACACACTCTCACTCTAACACGGCTAGCCTACTAAAGACTCAAATGAAACCCTAAATTCTACTCTGCGAGTCTTCGACGCTGTTCTTCATCCTTTTCCTTTTTGATAGTATAGGTGTCCACCTTGAAAATATCATGTGCTTATGATCATCTCAGCTCATTAGTCTCTTAATTATCGTCATCAAAGATCCAAAACCCACGGGGATACCTAGATGCACTTGCAATCTCCCCCTTTTTCGCGATTGATGACAATACATTAGGTTTCAATATAAGAGGTAAAAATTTGATTTTCATAACAAGTGTGTGTATGCATAACTCTGCCTGGATGTATGCAACAGTAAAAGAGGGGAGTTGACATACACTCACATGTTATGGTGGGGTGCCTACGTGTTGTACTCAAAACATGTGATGAGACAATAAAACATAGCAACGAGCAACAATGATCAAATATAAGCCATAAGATCAAATATAAGCCATAAGATCCACACATAGTCTTACACAAAAGAGACACAATGCATAAAACATAGATAATCATGTCCAAGGATTTATACAAGACTAGAAGATGATAAAAAATGCATCATCTTCCATCTCTCCCCCTTTAGCATCAAGGCACCAAAAAGGAAAAAAGTAAGAAGATACGCCTACGTCTACTCGTCATCTTCATCGTCTTCTTCTTCATCGCTCTCCGTGGCCTCCGTATCATCTTCCTCATCGTCGGCGGCGGTGGATGGAGGCATGGCCTTGGAAGAGCTTCCATCTTCTGCGAACTGGGCGAGCTCATCAGCAGTGAACTCTAGATAAAGAGTGGTCTCTTCATCACTCTCCTCGGGAGGATACATAGGCACCTCAAGCTTGTCGCGCACAACCTTGAGGTACTTCTCCTGACGCCTCTCCATGCGTCGAGTCCGGACCTCTACACGCCGACAGGAGGCGAAGAGCGTGTTGAAGCACTTGAAGAATCCGCTCATCGACTGCGGAGGAGGAGGTGATGAAGGATCCACTGACCTAGGAGGAGCCACTGAGCTGGAAGGAGGTTGAGCATTCTTCCTTCTGGAAGGTTCTGGCACAATCAGCGGAAGTTGAGGATGGAGAGGTAGATGAGTGTAAAAGCCCAAGAAAAGGGACTTGCAAAAACTTTTCTGCACCTCACAACACCACAGTCTTGTTGTGGATAGATTGTGAAATATTGTGAAGAGCAAGTAACCTCCATCAGAAGAGTGATTAGAGGGGAAAGTCTTCACTTTCACAAAGTAGGGTTTATACACATATGATCACACATGAGAGGGTGATTCAAAACTGTTGCATTCTAATTCATGATTGCAGCAGCTAAAACAAGGATCAAAGTGCATAATTGGATTCCTCAGGTCCAAATTAGTGGGGAGGCAAAGTTTCAAAAAATTTTGAAAAGATTTGCTACTCATTTTTCCAAAAAGGATCCAAATATTCCAAGAATTCAAATATACATTTGAATTTGAGGTAAAATTGCCAAACCATACCAATGTAGCTCAGTTTGAGATTTCCAACATTTGAACTCATCTTTTGTCAAGTTTTGGAGATCTTTTGAGAGGTGGTAGAGCACTGACCAGTGGGGCCCACATGTCATTGGGTGAAATAGACTTAGCCCCCAAGTCTTCTCTCTGTTTCCCAGTCAACCGAGCGCAGCCAGCTGCCGCGCACGCACCGCCGGCCGAACGGCCACCTCCTGGTTCCCGTCGCTCGCGCTGGCAGCCGGGAAATGGCGCACCCTCTCCTCTACGTGACCCCCTCGCCAAGCCACCGAAGACGTACGCGTGCCTCTTTGCAAAACAGCGAGCCCCCGCTCTGCTCGGTCACCGACGCCGCTCCCCAGATCCTCCCCTGCACGCCGACGTCCGCTCGGCCTTTGCCCGAGCTCCCAACACAGAAAGGGAGCGCCGGTGTGTGCTCTAGCTAGCCATCTCACCACCCCGCGGTGTTTAGCACCGCACTCGACCACAAATCAATGATCGCCACTGAGAGCTCAGGCCACCGGCGGAAAGGCGAGGACTGCTCCCCGTGGACAGCACGCCACGGCCAGTTTCACCGCCGGACTCCTACACGAAAAAGGTGCGCCGTGCTCTCTAGATCGTGTAGATGCAAGCCGAATAGCGGTTGAACCACCGGATGAAGAGTATTTCCAGTTCTTCCGAAACGTAGTGCATTCGGGTAGAGCGCGGTCTACCCCAAAATTCCTGCTACTCGTTTAGCTATTGGCCGCGCAGGCTTGCCAACACCTTCCTCACTCCCTAGCGGCCCTCCTCGACCAAGAATCAAGGGAAATAAACCAGAAATGGCCGGGTTTAGGTTGTTTTTCGGGCCGCCATAGAATAACAGCTCGGTTCACCGTGGAGCTCTAGGTTGCCGACCTTTTCATGGGGTTTGGCGGCCATTTCCATCACCCTCGAGCTCCCGTGGTGCTCTCTGACCCTTTGCCAATCATTTTGATGCGTTTTAACGCATTCCCGACCACGCCGGAACCCTAACCGCCACTGTCACCGTCGGGAGCCCTGTTCCGGTGAGCTACGGCCGCCGGCGACGCCACCGACGAGTTCAGCGACGTGAGTTAGGGCGGGGCGGCAAGTTTGGGGCCGGGAGACGGCCGGGAAAGCAGTTCCGGCGACACTCGCCGGAGTGCGCCGCCGCGGGCCCCTGTTTGGCGCGAGGAAGGAGAAGACTGCCGGGTGGGACCCACCGGCAGACATTTAAACATTTTGAAATGTCCAGTGTGTAGTTCAAACTTTGGAGGACCACAGCTTGGGTTAGGAGAATCCAAAAATTATAAAACAAATTTTGTTGGATTCCTCTAACAGAGTACAATCCAAATCTGAAACCCAATTTTTATGAAACCCATTAATTAATTCTGGAAAATTCTTTAAAGCTTCTCAGCAAAAGAATTATAGAGGGAGTTTGGTTCATCCAAAAATCCCCAAATTTTGCCAGAATGTTCTTTAGGGCATTAGTAAACCCCTGTAAAAGTTTCATACCATTTGGAGTTGATTTGGTCAGAGGAATGCAAATTGGAAGGTGCTGTGTTCATTTGAATGCAGAAACATTTTCAGAGAATTTCCAAAACTTGGAAATTCAATTCTGGGCAAACCTTAACTCCAAAAATGCTAGGAAAATTCATGCAAACTCTAGGAGCTATAATTGAAATTGTAGTTCACTAAGTTAGGTATGAACAGAGGTCTGACCTCAGAATTAATTCCTCCTTGCTTATTTGCTAAGAAAATTATTCTGAGCAAACCACTCCATGAAAAGTGCTAATGTTTGGTCCAGGGAGTTTTCTTGTGACAAGGAACTCACACAAAAATTCTCAGCTCCATTGGAGCTCTAGATTACCCCTGTCCTGTTTAACCAATTAAGGGATTAATATGGAAAGGGGGGAAAAACCACTTAGCATTTAACCATGTGACTAAGTCCAAGCCAAACCACCAACACCAGTTCATATTTAAATTCTTAAACAAAGTTCCAGGTGTTAGAGGCTGGTTATTATAACTAATAGTAGAAGTCTTACTCTAAAACTCACATTTGCATCTAAATTAACATGTAGTATTTCATTAACGTGTAGCCGTTGAAGAAGAGACTCCGGAGGTGCTGGACTTCCTCCTTCCGGACGAAGACTTAACTCCTGACCAGCAGCAACAAGGCAAGCCCCGGTTTGCATTAACCCTTTTATAAGTTTGCTTTTGTTTACATGAGTCATATGAAGTATGTATGTGCATTAGGTGTAGGATGAATGGAACCCCACTTGCATAACTAAAGGCTCCTAAAAGAGTGAGGGTAGTGTCTAAGACCTCGAGTAGACAGGCTATGCTTAATGATTCATAGGACTTCGGTACAAGTCGAGTAGTTGGAATCTACTCGCGAGATAGGCTTGGGACACACGGGTTCGGTTGAGTGATGTGAGATCATCTTAGTAATGAAAATGAGACTAGGCAGGGGCTAGGGCGCAGCAAGAGGGAGTCTTGTGTGCGCAGCCCTGTCCGTGTCGCTTGAGGACCGAGCCGTGTGCGGCCCACGCTGATCAAGTTTGAACGTACCGAAGGCATATCGGATATATGGGCCTCGATAAACCGATGTAGCCTAAACCTCCGGGCGTCGAGGCATAGCACACCGATTTATAGGTGTAGGTTGAGGGCAGCAAGGTGGAAATCTGCCAACGGGCATAGAGAGATGCTCCGTGTGGGGAACCTCCTGCTCGTTTCGGTGCGACCGGTTCGACGTTTGGGCTGTTGGGTGAAAGGTTGTCCCGTACGACATCGAGTGAGCGTGCTGGGCAGCTCCACGGATGGGCGTACGTGACGTGCTCTTTGGGTTTCCCTGCAGGTGTATATCGAGTCGATTCGCCGTCCCTCGCGGTGAAGAGTACCACTTGGTCACTGAGTCGTGACGTAGATTAATGGATGAAATATGTTGATTCCATGATGCTGATTGATATAATTGTATTGCTACATGTGTGCCACCAAATACTGCTTACTAAATTTCAGATTTCATGAACTGTTAACTTGTTGCTAAAAGATGAACTAAGGATGAACTTGTAGGCGCGTCCGTTTGCTGCAACATTGCTATCCCATGTCTTGGTATACCTCATGTAGAATTCCATGCTTAGGTGAGTCGGTTAAGCCTTGCTGAGCCTTCGTGCTCACGGTTGCTGCTTAAGTGTTTTTCAGGTGAGGAGCCACCCACGGACTCGGAGTACGAGTCCACCGGCGAGGGTTACCCTCCGTCGGGGACCACGGCTGAGTGGGAGCCGTACACGCCGCGCTGAGCTGAGGAGTGCAGCTAGTGTGGGTTGCCCTAGGGCTGGGCAACCAACTTTTGCTAAATAGGCGGGCGTGAGTTGTATAGTGTAGACTTCCGCTGTGTAAGATAAACAATAGTTATAACTGAAGTTTGTACCTGTTTGTACAGTTTCAGTTGTTTTTCCCATGTAATATATTATGTTCTTATGACGTGTGCTGTCGGGTGTCGCATCGCGTGGCACCACCCTCTGCGATCCTGGATGAGCGGATTCCGGTCCGCCACAGCCTGGTATCAGAGCTGCAGTGGGGATAGCACAGTACTTAAGGACTGCATTATGGGAAAACATAGGTTACGGTGAGGAATCGGTAGTTGCCCAAGTAAGGACTATATTAGCATAGTTACTTAAAGTGGCAAATACTACCCTATGTGTTATAATTCTGAATTTCAATTATGTAACGACGCACCTACATTCTGGTAAGTATGGTAAGGAACGCCACCGAAAGCGGTTCAATTTCGGTTAGCTTCCCCTGACGAGGAATGTGGCTCAGGGATAGAGTCTCACAGCTTGGTGTGAGATGTCAATATGAATCTCTTGGACTCTTCATGTCCCTGAGTTCATATGAAACGCTGATCCCTAGCGTGCATTAGGCAAGTAAGCGGAGACCCCATCGTGTGGTCAGTAACGCGAGAGTGTGTTCGTCTGGAAATAGCCCAGGGGGACATACGCAGCGCTTGCCATCGGCGTGCCCTGCAGGGCAGTAGGTGGTATCTGTTGGGTTGATAACATTCCCAACCGTGACGACCCGTTCATGACCTACTCGGGTTCCCCGTCGTGTGGTGTTAAAACACGATCACGTGCCTTGAGACGTGACTTAGCTCAAGGACGGCCGTATGACAATGATACGGGCGTTTGTATTTACTTTTAAATATGGAACTGCCTGAAATGAACAACCTTTGAGTGCACCATCATTGTGTGGTCTTCTGCAGGTACTAACCACGTATGTATCCGTGTAAAAAACGTGTGCGAGAGACCGTTTAGTGCCACACTAGAGACGTATATGCCGGTATGATCCGGTTAGGATTTTCTTTTGTGAGGAACGTAGTACCGAGATATTGTAGTCATATGCATGAAAACAATAACAAGGAATTAAAATCTATAGGTTCAACATTTAGGACCCTGGTTGGGTATAAGAATGGGATAGTGGAGTAGTGTAGCCAAAAGACTGAAAAACAGAGTGCTCTGTTTTGGGCAGCACGTTTGCTGATCTTCAACAGGGCATAACTCACAAGTCTTTTAGCCCAGAGAGGTGTGCTATATAGTTCTGGAAAGGTATTTAAATACTCTACAACTTTGTTGTAGCCTTCCAGAGCTGAAACTCACCGTAAGATGGCTTAAATCCCCGAGGAATGTAAACTGTCCAGAACCAGGGCAGAGTAAAACATCCTCTGAACTGACCTGTTTTTCAAATATAACTCCCAGTAGAAAATCTAAAATTGTCATATAATACATCCTTAGAAAGAGTAAAAGATGTGTGACATCTTTGCAATTCAAAGTTTCTGAAGTTTCAGCACAGAATTTAGTGGAAATCAGGGTTGAAAACAGTCACTTCCAAGGGAGGTGCTGTTAAAATTCTTCCAGAAATTCTGCTAACTTTGAATTAGCATAACTTTTTAATCGAAGCTGATCTGGGGGCAAAAGAGTACTCGTTGGAAAGATACTGAAGTTAACTTGAACTTTGGTATTCAACTTGAGTCATGAAGATGCACAGAACCAGATCAAAACTTGGAATAGGTAGAAACTGGTCATTCTGACAGAAGAATGACAGTTGAGCTCATTGGAGAGGGTGTTGTACCCTAAGGGTGGTATGCGTGATGACAACGCGATAGTAATGTCTCGTAGTGACCAAACCTAGTTATGTTGAGCTTCCAAAGTGGAGGTTCATCAAGTTGGATTAAACTAGCTTGTGTTTGGTCTGGTAATGGTGTAGCTTGTGCAAAGTTATTACACTATCTACTTACGAGATGTATCGCATGTTTTCATTGTCATTATGTTTTACACCTAATTTATTTAGACTGCATGCAAAATGTTGCGGGACTGATGTTTAATGTCGTGTGGTTGCAGATGGTTCGTACTAGGACCACGCACGAGGTTGGTGGCTCTAGCCAACAGGGAGGTGATGACTTCCAGCCACCGGCCTACGACAGCACCCCGCAGCAGCAGCCACCACCGCCGCCTCCGCTTACTCTAGCGGATGTGATAGCGGCATTGGTGGGAGGTCGTGAGGAGCAGACCGACCTGCTCCGCACGATCGTGCAGAATACGTCCCAGGCGGGAGGACGTCAAGAGCGAGGGCCTCGTGAGCCCCGCGAAGTGTCGTACTTGGATTTCATGAGTACGCACCCTCCAGTGTTCACCAAAGCTGAAGAACCACTGGAGGCTGACAACTGGCTGCGGACCATCGAGTCCAAGTTTGGGCTGCTCCAGTGTACGGAGCGGCAGAAGACCCTGTTCGCAGCACAGCAGCTCCACGGTGCCGCTGGTGCGTGGTGGGCGAATTATGTCGCCTCACGTCCGGCTGGCCATGCCGTGGAATGGCAAGAGTTCCGGGAGGCGTTCCGCGCCTATCACATCCCTCCCGGAATAATGAAGAGGAAGTTCCAAGAATTTTTGGAACTGAAGGAGGGCGGGAGGAGTGCCCACGACTACTCCCGTGCCTTCAACCATCTGGCGCAGTATGCGTCAGACTACGTCTCCATGGAGGAGAAGAAGAGGGAGCACTTCTATCGGGGGTTGCACCCCGAAATGAAGACTCATCTCGTACAGTGGAACCGCGGCACATTCAACGACCTAGTCAATGCCGCCATCATGCAAGAGGATGCTCAGCGGGAGTTGACAGCTGAGCAGCGGAAGCGCAGCGCTCCACCCAGTGGTGGGAGTGGCGCTCCCCAGAAGTACCGTATGGTGTATCGGACACCATCCGGGCAGCAGTGGCAACCACCGGCGCGACCGCAACGGTTCGGGGGACGTCCCTTTCAGGCACCCCCGTTCCGTCCGCCGATGCCACCACCAAGACAGCAACAGCAGACGGTACCCCGGGCGTTTCCACTGCCACAACGCGCCCCGGGTTTCCGTCCACCGATCAGCGGGGGACCGCCCCGTTTCACCTGCTTCACGTGTGGTCAGGCGGGCCACTTCGCGAAGGACTGTCCCCAGGGGCAGCAGAGCAGCGGGCAAGCTCAGTTCCAGGGCGGTGCTCGAGGCCGACCTCCGGTGAAGAAGGTTGGTCAGCGGACTGGGGGCGTCCGCAATCTCGACAATGAGGACGCCCCAGAGGGAGACAACGTGCTGGCGGGTACGTTTACTCTCAACAATCAAGCCATCGTCATATTATTTGATTCTGGTGCAACCCACAGCTTTATAAGTGCATCCTATGTGGCTAAACATCAATTGCAAGTCTTCCCAACCGACTGCACTTATATGATATGCTCACCGGGAGGGAAGATTTCAGCTAATATGATGATTCCAAAGGCACCTCTGTGCTTAGGTGGGAAACTATATCCCACCACCTTGATAATCCTTATGGGACAAAAGATTGATGCAATCTTAGGGATGCCATGGCTACAATACCATGGCGCTGTCCTAGAGGCTCGGACACGGACGGTTCACTTAAATTCTCCATTCCACCGTCCGCATTCCATGGTGTTAGACACGCCAGTCCGGGAAGTTTTAGCAATTAATAATGCTGAAGCTCTCAAGTTAGAAGACATCCCCGTAGTCCGGGAGTATCCTGATGTGTTCCCGGATGATCTTCCGGGCATGCCACCTGAGCGGGATGTCGAGTTCAAGATTGAACTTGCACCCGGGACTACGCCCATCTCACGGAGACCATACAAGATGGCTCCGAATGAGCTGGCTGAACTGAAAGAACAGCTCAAAGATCTGTTGAGCAAGGGTTTCATTAGGCCGAGTTCATCGCCTTGGGGATGCTCGGCGCTATTCGTGAAGAAGAAGGATGAGACCCTGAGGCTGTGTGTGGATTACCGGCCGCTCAACGCCGTCACCATCAAGAATAAGTACCCACTGCCCCGCATCGACATATTGTTTGACCAACTTGTGGGTGCCAGTGTGTTCTCCAAGATGGACCTTCGCTCTGGATATCACCAGATAAAAATCCGGGCGGAGGATATTCCGAAGACGGCATTCTCGACGAGATATGGACTATATGAATATCTCGTCATGTCATTTGGTCTCACAAATGCTCCAGCCCATTTCATGTATCTCATGAACTCGGTGTTCATGCCGGAGCTGGACAAGTTCGTGGTAGTGTTCATCGACGATATCTTGGTTTACTCCAAGACGGAAGCCGAGCATGCCGAACACTTACGGATCGTCCTTCAATGATTGCGAGACCACAAGCTCTACGCCAAGTTCAGCAAATGCGAATTTTGGATCAGCCAAGTGCCATTCTTGGGACATATCATCTCAGCTGAAGGCATTGCGGTTGACCCAAGTAAAATAGAGCAAGTGTTGAAATGGAAAGCTCCCACTTCAGTTCATGAAGTCAGAAGTTTCCTCAGGTTAGCGGGATACTACCGGAGATTCATTCCAAGCTTCTCCAAGCTCGCTAAGCCGATGACAGAGTTGCTGAAGAAAGGGACAAAATATGTTTGGAACACGGCGTGTGAAGGAGCGTTCCGAACACTGGTGAAGCATATCACAACAGCCCCGGTATTAGCTCAGCCGGATACAACAAAGCCCTTCGACGTGTATTGTGACGCGTCCGGTATTGGGCTCGGCTGCGTGTTGATGCAGGAAGGACGTGTGGTCGCTTATGGCTCACGCCAACTTCGGAACCATGAGCAGCACTACCCGACTCACGATCTTGAACTTGCTGCCGTGGTGTTGGCGCTGAAAATGTGGAGTCACTATCTCCTGGGGAACTTGGTGCATCTCTACACCGACCACAAGAGCTTGAAATACATTTTCACCCAGAAGGAGCTGAACATGAGGCAGAGGAGGTGGTTAGAACTGATCAAAGATTATGAGATTGAGATCCATTACCACCCTGGCAAGGCGAATGTGGTTGCCGACGCGCTGAGTCGGAAGTCACATGTCCATCACCTCACCATTACACCGGTGGAGGAGGAAGAGCCAAGTTTATACTTGGTTCCTTATGGATCGCTGTATAACCTTGCCCTCATCCCTACCATTAGGGAGGACATCATTGCAGCTCAGAAGACGGATAAAGGCATGGCACATCTCCGGAGACGGATATACAACGGGGAAATCAAATGTTTTCGGAAGGATGATGAGGGGACGCTATGGTTCAACGACCGCATAGTCGTACCCCGGGATATGGAGTTGAGAAAGAAGATCCTCGATGAAGCTCACTTGTCCAAGTACTCCATTCATCCGGGCAGCAACAAAATGTACCAAGATTTGAAAAAGAAATTTTGGTGGACACGGATGAAGCGGGAGGTAGCCAAGTACGTATCCGAGTGCGATACTTGTAGACGAGTGAAGGCTGATCATATGAGGAAATCAGGGCTGCTGCAACCCCTGAAAATTCCAGCATGGAAATGGGAAGATGTGAGCATGGATTTCATCGTGGGATTACCCTTAACATCCAACAAACATGATTCCATTTGGGTGATTGTTGACCGACTGACCAAGTCAGCTCACTTCATCCCCGTACATACACATTTCCATGCCAACCGATATGCGGAGTTATACATTGCCAGGATTTTATGCCTGCATGGTGTACCCAAGACCATAGTCTCAGACCGAGGTGCATTATTTGTATCTCGCTTTTGGGAGCAGCTACACGCTGCATTGGGTACTAAGTTGATCAGGAGCTCCGCTTATCACCCTCAAACAGATGGCCAGACAGAGAGGGTGAATCAAGTTCTGGAAGACATGTTGAGAGCATGTGCCATCCACCATGGTAGGAACTGGGATGATCACCTACCATTGGCGGAATTCTCGTACAATAATGGCTATCAGGCGAGTATCAAGATGGCACCCTACGAAGCTCTCTACGGTCGTAAATGCCGCACCCCATTAAATTGGTGCGAGTCCGGTGAAAGGGTCACATTCGGGGTTGATGTGGTGAACGACGCCGAGGAGCGCGTTCGGGCAATTCAAGCCAATTTGAAGGGCGCTCAATCCCGACAGAAGAGCTACGCTGATAAGAGGCGTAGACCGTTGCACTTTGACGTCGGGGAACACGTGTACCTCCGCGTGTCTCCGATGAAGGGCGTGCACCGGTTCGGTGTGAAGGGGAAGCTCGCTCCCCGTTTTATTGGACCCTATGCTATCACCGAAAAGTGTGGACCAGCAGCGTATAGATTGGGGCTACCGGCATCCCTGGCTGGTGTCCATGATGTTTTCCATGTTTCGCAGCTGCGAAAATGTTTGAAGCATACGGCTGCTGTTCCTACCGAAGACATCGGCGAGCTGAAACCGGATTTAACATATGATGAGTATCCGGTGGGAATTCTTGATGAGAAAGCCCGAACCACGCGTAGTAGAACGTTGTGGTTCTACAAAATACTCTGGAGTAACCACACCGCCGAAGAAGCGACGTGGGAGAGCGAGGAGTTTCTTCGCTTGAATTACCCGGAGTTTATGGCTTCTCAACACGGGTAAGTCCCTACTACATCGCTATCTCTTCTTTTGTAATCTCGGGACGAGATTCTTTTAAGGGGGGAGGGATGTAAAAGCCCAAGAAAAGGGACTTGCAAAAACTTTTCTGCACCTCACAACACCACATTCTTGTTGTGGATAGATTGTGAAATATTGTGAAGAGCAAGTAACCTCCATCAGAAGAGTGATTAGAGGGGAAAGTCTTCACTTTCACAAAGTAGGGTTTATACACATATGATCACACATGAGAGGGTGATTCAAAACTGTTGCATTCTAATTCATGATTGCAGCAGCTAAAACAAGGATCAAAGTGCATAATTGGATTCCTCAGGTCCAAATTAGTGGGGAGGCAAAGTTTCAAAAAATTTTGAAAAGATTTGCAACCCATTTTTCCAAAAAGGATCCAAATATGCCAAGAATTCAAATATACATTTGAATTTGAGGTAAAATTGCCAAACCATACCAATGTAGCTCAGTTTGAGATTTCCAACATTTGAACTCATCTTTTGTCAAGTTTTGGAGATCTTTTGAGAGGTGGTAGAGCACTGACCAGTGGGGCCCACATGTCATTGGGTGAAATAGACTTAGCCCCCAAGTCTTCTCTCTGTTTCCCAGTCAACCGAGCGCAGCCAGCTGCCGCGCGCGCACCGCCGGCCGAACGGCCACCTCCTGGTTCCCGTCGCTCGCGCTGGCAGCCGGGAAACGGCGCACCCTCTCCTCTACGTGACCCCCTCGCCAAGCCACCGAAGACGTACGCGTGCCTCTTTGCAAAACAGCGAGCCCCAGCTCTGCTCGGTCACCGACGCCGCTCCCCCGATCCTCCCCTGCACGCCGACGTCCGCTCGGCCTTTGCCCGAGCTCCCAACACAGAAAGGGAGCGCCGGTGTGTTCTCTAGCTAGCCATCTCACCACCCCGCGGTGTTAGCACCGCACTCGACCACAAATCAACGATCGCCACTGAGAGCTCAGGCCACCGGCGGAAAGGCGAGGACTGCTCCCCGTGGACAGCACGCCACGACCAGTTTCACCGCCGGACTCCTACACGAAAAAGGTGCGCCGTGCTCTCTAGATCGTGTAGATGCAAGCCGAATAGCGGTTGAACCACCGGATGAAGAGTATTTCCAGTTCTTCCGAAACGTAGTGCATTCGGGTACAGCGCGGTCTACCCCAAAATTCCTGCTACTCGTTTAGCTATTGGCCGCGCAGGCTTGCCAACACCTTCCTCACTCCCTAGCGGCCCTCCTCGACCAAGAATCAAGGGAAATGAACCAGAAATGGCCGGGTTTAGGTTGTTTTTCGGGCCGCCATAGAATAACAGCTCGGTTCACCGTGGAGCTCTAGGTTGCCGACCTTTTCATGGGGTTTGGCGGCCATTTCCATCACCCTCGAGCTCCCGTGGTGCTCTCTGACCCTTTGCCAATCATTTTGATGCGTTATAACGCATTCCCGACCACGCCGGAACCCTAACCGCCACTGTCACCGTCGGGAGCCCTGTTCCGGTGAGCTACGGCCGCCGGCGACGCCACCGACGAGTTCAGCGACGTGAGTTAGGGCGGGGCGGCAAGTTTGGGGCCGGGAGACGGCCGGGAAAGCAGTTCCGGCGACACTCGCCGGAGTGCGCCGCCGCGGGCCCCTGTTTGGCGCGAGGAAGGAGAAGACTGCCGGGTGGGACCCACCGGCAGACATTTAAACATTTTGAAATGTCCAGTGTGTAGTTCAAACTTTGGAGGACCACAGCTTGGGTTAGGAGAATCCAAAAATTATGAAACAAATTTTGTTGGATTCCTCTAACAGAGTACAATCCAAATCTGAAACCCAATTTTTATGAAACCCATTAATTAATTCTGGAAAATTCTTTAAAGCTTTTCAGAAAAAGAATTATAGAGGGAGTTTGGTTCATCCAAAAATCCCCAAATTTTTCCAGAATGTTCTTTAGGGCATTAGTAAACCCCTGTAAAAGTTTCATACCATTTGGAGTTGATTTGGTCAGAGGAATGCAAATTGGAAGGTGCTGTGTTCATTTGAATGCAGAAACATTTTCAGAGAATTTCCAAAACTTGGAAATTCAATTCTGGGCAAACCTTAACTCCAAAAATGCTAGGAAAATTCATGCAAACTCTAGGAGCTATAATTGAAATTGTAGTTCACTAAGTTGGGTATGAACAGAGGTCTGACATCAGAATTAATTCCTCCTTGCTTATTTGCTAAGAAAATTATTCTGAGCAAACCACTCCATGAAAAGTGCTAATGTTTGGTCCAGGGAGTTTTCTTGTGGCAAGGAACTCACACAAAAATTCTCAGCTCCATTGGAGCTCTAGATCACCCCTGTCCTGTTTAACCAATTAAGGGATTAATATGGAAAGGGGGGAAAAACCACTTAGCGTTTAACCATGTGACTAAGTCCAAGCCAAACCACCAACACCAGTTCATATTTAAATTCTTAAACAAAGTTCCAGGTGTTAGAGGCTGGTTATTATAACTAATAGTAGAAGTCTTACTCTAAAACTCACATTTGCATCTAAATTAACATGTAGTATTTCATTAACGTGTAGCCGTTGAAGAAGAGACTCCGGGGGTGCTGGACTTCCTCCTTCCGGACGAAGACTTAACTCCTGACCAGCAGCAACAAGGCAAGCCCCGGTTTGCATTAACCCTTTTATAAGTTTGCTTTTGTTTACATGAGTCATATGAAGTATGTATGTGCATTAGGTGTAGGATGAATGGAACCCCACTTGCATAACTAAAGGCTCCTAAAAGAGTGAGGGTAGTGTCTAAGACCTCGAGTAGACAGGCTATGCTTAATGATTCATAGGACTTCGGTACAAGTCGAGTAGTTGGAATCTACTCGCGAGATAGGCTTGGGACACACGGGTTCGGTTGAGTGATGTGAGATCATCTTAGTAATGAAAATGAGACTAGGCAGGGGCTAGGGCGCAGCAAGAGGGAGTCTTGTGTGCACAGCCCTGTCCGTGTCGCTTGAGGACCGAGCCGTGTGCGGCCCACGCTGATCAAGTTTGAACGTACCGAAGGCATATCGGATATA
This sequence comes from Neostapfia colusana, assembly GCA_030760725.1. NCBI lineage: Eukaryota > Viridiplantae > Streptophyta > Magnoliopsida > Poales > Poaceae > Neostapfia > Neostapfia colusana. The sequence goes on from JASWHV010000007.1 coordinate 113,291,311, forward strand.
TGGGCCCCGATAAACCGATGTAGCCTAAACCTCCGGGCGTCGAGGCATAGCACACCGATTTATAGGTGTAGGTTGAGGGCAGCAAGGTGGAAATCTGCCAACGGGCATAGAGAGATGCTCCGTGTGGGGAACCTCCTGCTCGTTTCGGTGCGACCGGTTCGACGTTTGGGCTGTTGGGTGAAAGGTTGTCCCGTACGACATCGAGTGAGCGTGCTGGGCAGCTCCACGGATGGGCGTACGTGACGTGCTCTTTGGGTTTCCCTGCAGGTGTATATCGAGTCGATTCGCCGTCCCTCGCGGTGAAGAGTACCACTTGGTCACTGAGTCGTGACGTAGATTAATGGATGAAATATGTTGATTCCATGATGCTGATTGATATAATTGTATTGCTACATGTGTGCCACCAAATACTGCTTACTAAATTTCAGATTTCATGAACTGTTAACTTGTTGCTAAAAGATGAACTAAGGATGAACTTGTAGGCGCGTCCGTTTGCTGCAACATTGCTATCCCATGTCTTGGTATACCTCATGTAGAGTTCCATGCTTAGGTGAGTCGGTTAAGCCTTGCTGAGCCTTCGTGCTCACGGTTGCTGCTTAAGTGTTTTTCAGGTGAGGAGCCACCCACGGACTCGGAGTACGAGTCCACCGGCGAGGGTTACCCTCCGTCGGGGACCACGGCTGAGTGGGAGCCGTACACGCCGCGCTGAGCTGAGGAGTGCAGCTAGTGTGGGTTGCCCTAGGGCTGGGCAACCAACTTTTGCTAAATAGGCGGGCGTGAGTTGTATAGTGTAGACTTCCGCTGTGTAAGATAAACAATAGTTGTAACTGAAGTTTGTACCTGTTTGTACAGTTTCAGTTGTTTTTCCCATGTAATATATTATGTTCTTATGACGTGTGCTGTCGGGTGTCGCATCGCGTGGCACCACCCTCTGCGATCCTGGATGAGCGGATTCCGGTCCGCCACAATGAGTCACATCCTTGATGAAGACAAGCCCCGACACCTTCTCAATTAAGCACATGATATATGGTGCATACCCACATGAGCGGTTGGGAGTGTGAGAGATGTTGAAGATGTCGTCATAGATGTGCTCAACGAGGTTGAACTTCTCTTCACCATCAATCAACAGGAGGAGATGCCTAAGTTTCCTTGAATCACCCCTGCATCTCCATCCTTAGGGGAAATGGTTCTCCTCAGAATCTGGTTGAAAATGCTATAAAATGGCTTGATGTTCTTAGCAAGCCCAGCCTCATAGGGAACATGACTAGGATACATGTAGTCGAGCTGATCCCTATCCACTGCCTTGAGGTTGGAAATGATAATCTCATGGTCTATGTGCTCCTCAAGGCCAAGTATCCGAGCAAACTCCTCTTATGTGGCTGAGTACTGCTCTCCATGAGTCATCCAAGTGATTTTCCGGTCAGAAGTACATGGTGGTGTAAAACTGCACACTCACTTTGATGTTCCTATCATACTTGAAACTCATTATTTCATTGATCCTATGGCGCTCTGCGGCTTCAATCATGGCATCAAAAGCTTTATGCTCCCTTTTGGCCATGTAATCCCAATCCACCCATTGAGCTTGAGCGACTGGAGTCTTCATCTTCAAGTATACTAGGCGGTAGTAGTCGCAATGAAAGTCACACCAAAACCTAGGGTCGGTTGTGTGCTTCTCATAATCATAGACTTTATCCATTCTCAGCCTTCTCGCCTTCTCAACACCCTTTCCTTTGAACACATATGCCGCATTGTTGGGCTGCCGGTTTAGATCTCTAGCAGGGGCAGCCATCTTTAGGGGACCGATGGGCTTCGGTTGCCCCTTTTCCCTGATTACTATGCCTCCTGCCCTCTTTGTCGGTGCCTTGGCAGTTGCCTTTTTGTTCTTGGGCTCCTCAGAAAGTGGATCCTTGCCTTTCTTCGGGTCATGGAGAACCCCACCCTCGGGTTCTTTCTCCTTCTTTTTTTCCCGCTCTTTCTCTCCCAAAGTGACCAGCTTTTCCTCTTGGGCTCTACAGCACTAGCATCCTGGGAGTTATGGGCTTCATGTTCGGCCCTTTTCTTCTTCCGTTGATCCGCCAAGGATTCTTCAACGGTTTTGGCAATCTGTGCCTGCTCTTCGAGATCATGTCTTTTCTTTGTCCTTGCCTCTCAAATGATGGCATCCTTAGCCGGTTGAGCCTCCTTTGCTGCCCTCTCTTCAGCAATGCACCGATGGAGGGCTTTTCGATCCTCCTCGGCCGCGGGACTTGCAAGAGGGGAGCCTTGGTCGGAGTCCGACATATTTTCTGAGAAACAAGAGATAAGAGGTCAAGGAAGTGGAATATTGCGAAATAATTCACTAAAAATGGCTAAAGTTGGGGTTTGTCCTGTGTAAACTGGACTTGTTCGTTAAGGGGTCGGACTAGACCGCCCGAGAATGGACTTGTCCACCCATAAACCGGACTAGTCCGGGTTACACAGGAAGAACTCTAACCCTAACAATTTTTCACAAAGACTTCGAATCAAGTCGCAATACTCCTAGGCTATGATTGCAATGACTTGAGGAACAACATTTGTGAAGAGGTTTCTAGCAAAAACCTAAGAATGAAGAAAAGGAAAGATTTTTGGGTAGGTCAATAATACCTCTTCAAATCTCCAAATGTGATGAAATCGGAGGCGAAACTTGAGCAACGAAGCACGGGGAAAGGATTTCCGCACTCCTTAGGACTCCAATCCGTGGATTTGACGAGATTTTTGGTGGAGAAAAGCGAAAATCACCAATGGGGGGGGGCGGTTCCCGCTTAGAGAGAGAGTTGAGAGTTCAAAGTGTGAGAGAGGGGTGGTCTGGCCGCCCCTGGGAGGTTAAGTCCCCAGGGCCGGACTAGTCCGGCCTGATGCACGGACAAGTCCGATCGACGGACTAGAGCCGGACTTCTCTAGTGCCGGACTTGTCCGGCCTCCCAAGCGGACTCGTCTGGTTTGGACTTTTCCGCTAAGAAGTCCGACCTAGACAGCCCGGACTTGTCCGGCCCATGGGGCGGACTAGTCCGGCTATATGCTGAAATTCATATAATTTTAATTTTAGCTCAAGAATATGATCCTCTTTGGACAAGTTTTCGCAAATATCTTTGATAGACATGGTCAGTAAGCATACATCAAACGAACAATGACCATATTTGACAAAGAATCCTTTTAAACATAGTTTTTATAGAGTAAGAGAGATTTAGGGTAGAATTTTGAAAGCATGCGATTTTTGAAGTTTATATACAAGTAACAAATAGATGTGCACGACTCAAGCAACGTTTTGAAAATCTAGGATATTTAGTTCACTCCTTAGGTCACAAAATCGTTTCTCATCAAGGGGTTTGGTGAAGATATCTGCTAATTGCTTCTCACTCTTAACATGAGAGATAACGATATCTCCCTTGATAGAGTGATCTCGCAGGAAATAGTGACAAATATCAATGTGTTTGGTTCTAGAATGCTCCACGGGATTGTGAGCAATCTTGATGGAACTCTCATTGTCACATAGGAGTGGAATATGGCTCAAGGTGTAACCATAGTCCCTAAGAGTTTGTCGCATCCATAGGAGTTGTGCACAACAACTTTTGTTTGCGACGTACTCCGCTTCGGTTGTGGATAAGGCAATGGAGTTTTATTTCTTTGAAAACCACGAAACCAAGGACCTACCAAGGAATTGGCAAGTCCCGGACGTGCTCTTCCTATCTACTTTACAGCCGCATAATCGGCATCGGAGTATTTGTTGAGATTGAACTTGGATCCCTTGCGATACCAAAGTCCTAGGTTAGGAGTGTGAACCAAATATATAAGAATCCTCTTAATGGCTGTCAAGTGATACTCCTTAGGAGCGGCTTGGAACCGTGCACACATACACACACTAAGCATTATGTCTGGCCTAGATGCACAAAGGTAAAGCAATGAACCGATCATGGAACGAAATACCTTTTGGTCCACACTTGGACCATCTTCATTGAGGTCAAGGTGTCCGTTGGTTCCCATTGGAGTCTTGATGGGTTTGGCTTTGTCCGTGTCGAACCTCTTGAGTATGTCTTGAGTATACTTGGTTTGACTTATGAACGTTCCTTCCTTGAGTTGTTTGACTTGAAATCCTAGGAAGAACTTAAATTCCCCCATCATTGACATCTCAAACCTTTCGGTCATTATCTTTGAAAACTCATCACAAAAAGCTTTGTTATTAAACCAAATAAAATGTCATCGACATATATTTGGCACATAAATAAATCATCATTAAAATGCTTAGTGAAGAGTGTATAGTCGGCCTTCCCTATCCTAAAACCATTTTTAATGAGAAAGTCTCTAAGACACTCATACCAAGCTCTAGGAGCTTGTTTGAGGCCATAGAGGGTTTTCTGAAGTTTAAAGACATGGTTAGGATACTTATCGTTCTCAAATCTGGGTGGTTTCTCCACATACACTTCCTCCTTGATTGGACCGTTGAGGAAAGCGCTTTTCACATCCATTTGGTATAGCTTGAAATCATGGTGAGTAGCAAAGGCAAGCAACATACGAATTGATTTAACTCAGCTACAGGAGCAAAAGTTTCATCGAAATTCAAACCTTCAACTTGTGCATATCTCTTTGCAACAAGTCTTTCCTTGTTTCTTATTACAACCCCATAGTCGTCTTTCTTGTTGCGGAATACCCACTTGGTTCTCACAACATTTGTGTTGGGTCGCTTCACGAGTTCCCATACTTGATTTCTTTCAAAATTATTGAGTTCCTCTTGCATGGCCACCACCCAATCTGGATCTTGAAGTGCTTCTTCCACCTTGCGAGGCTCCAAAGAGGAAACAAAAGAGTAATGTTACAAAAGTTAGCCATTCGTGAACGAGTGGTTACCTCTTTGGAGATGTCTCCTAGTATGTTGTCGATGGGATGATCCTGTTGAACACTTTGGTGCACTCTTGGATGAGGTGGTTGGACTCTTTGATCTTCATCTACATCGTCGTTCTTTTCTTCGTCTCCCCCTTGATCCAATCCTCCTTTTTGACTTTGATCGTTTTGATCTTGTTGAGTTTGACCTTGCTCATCTTGAGCTTGATCATGGGAAGGAGACGTATCTTCGTTTGTTGGATGATCATTTGAGTCTTAAAGATGTTCTTGAGGGAAAATGTCTCCAAATGCCATCCTTTTAAGTGCTTCTTGTGGAGCCTCTTCTCTATCTAGCACACTTTGATCAACTTGCTCTACTTGGGAGCCATTAGTCTCATCAAACACTATGTCTCTCACTATTTCAACAATTCTGGAAGATTTGTTGAAAACACGATAGGCGTAGGTGTTTGTGTCATAGCCAAGCAAGAAACCTTCATCGGACTTTGAAGCAAACTTCGAAGTCCTAGGCTTCTTCTTGAGAATATAACACTTGCTCCCAAAGACGTGAAAATAAGAGATGTTGGGTTTGTTACCGGTTAGAAGTTCGTAAGATGTCTTCTTCAAGAGTCGATGAAGGTACAACCGGTTTATGGTATGGCAAGCGGTGTTAATCGCTTCCACCCAAAACCGGTACGACGTCTTGTACTCATCAAGCATGGTTCTTGCCATCTCAATAAGAGTTATATTCTTCCTTTCAGCCACCCCGTTTTGTTGAGGGGAGTAGGGGGCTGAAAACTCATGCTTGATGCATTCTTCATCCAAGTATTCTTCAACTTGAGTATTCTTGAACTCGGTGCCATTATCGCTCCTTATGTTCTTGATTCTTAAAGAGAACTCGTTTTGAGCTCTCTTCAAGAATTTCTTGAGCACACCTTGAGTTTCACCTTTGTCATGCAAAAAGAACACCTAAGTGAAGCGACAGTAATCATCTACAACTACAAGACCATATTTGTTACCGCTGATGCTTATGTAGGCGATTGGACCGAAGAGGTCCATGTGAAGTAGCTCCAAAGGTCTTGTAGTCGCCATGACATTTTTGGATGGATGTTGAGCTCCAATTTGCTTTCCGGCTTGACAAACACTACATGGCATGTCCTTATCAAAAACACCATTTTTCAAGCATCGAATGTATTCTCCCTTAAGAAGTTTTTGCAAATTTCTCATCCCAACATGGGCTAGCCGTCTATACCAAAACCATCCCATGTTGGTCTTCGACATTAAGCACGTGTCAAGTTGAGCTTTATCCATGGTGAAATCCATAAGGTAAAGCTTTCCCTTGAGCACGCCCTTAAAGGCGATTGAGTCATTTCTTCTTCTTCTTAAGACAGTCACACCCTCGTTAGTGAAAATACAGCTATAACCGTTATCACATAGTTGGGATATGGATAGAAGGTTATAATCAAGGGAGTCAACATCCAAACATTTGAAAGAGTATGATGAGGAGAAACAACAATTTTACCGGTGCCAAGAATTTTTCCGTGGCTATTGTCCCCAAAGTATATTCCTTTACTTGGATCTTCATTTTTCTCATACTCCATAAACATCCTTCTCTCTCCGGTCATATGGTTTGTGCATCCACTTTCGATGTGACACCCTCATCTCGGGTGTCAGCATATGTTCATGTTTATGAAGAAAAAGAACATTTTTTAGAAAAGAGGGAACAGAAACAAGTATCAAAAAGATAGCCAATAATGCTTTCCGAGAGCACCGAAGGCAATTTCCACGACCAGCAGACCACGTGGCGTGTTCAGAACTCATTCCCGAGAGATTGGAAGAAGTCCGCCGTTAAACTAGCTACGTGGCAGGCTCGGGGGTCACCTCCGCAATTGGAAAGAAGTCCGACCCTGTGGGACACGTGCTGCCGCGGAGATAGCCTCTGCGGAAGAAGCAAAGGCATTTTTCATAGGACACGTGTCATCCACGGAGCTAGTCCTCGCGGAAATAAGAGGACCAGCTGCGGGGGATACGTGTCAATCTCGGAGCTCATCTCCGAGAAGTCCGGATCTATTGAACACGTGTCACCACCGGAGCTTATCTCCGGAGGTCCGTCGCCGCTGAACACGTGTCAACCTCGGGGCATGTCCCTGAGGAAAGGAAAAAGGCGGAAAGACCGGCACCCACACGTGGCGTGCGCGGAGCTCACCTCCGAAGAAGAGGGAGGTCTCAATCGATTGACACGCGGCACGACCGGAGCTCGACTCTGCGGACGAAGAGATACCAGGCTCGGAAGGACACGTGGAGCTTCTGGAGCTCATCATCACGGAGGTAATGAGTCTGGAGCGGTTTTTACGCGTAAAGATACCGGTACACAACGGAAACCGATCTAAACTCCACAACGTTACCGAAGATAAGACGTCAGGATCTAACAAAGATCTGAATAAGACTCTTATTCAGAATCCAATCAGATTAGGACTCTTCTCTTCCCAATTATAAATAGAACCCAAAACCTCTAGCCGAAATCACGAACTTCTCTTTCAACTCCTGAGCCGACGACTTAGAGCTCTAGCCCTAAGTCGCCGAGCAAAACATCGCCGAAGCACAATAAGGGAGGTCATCGGAGAAGAACCAAGCGGTCTGAGGAGGACCTCGAAGACAAGAAGAGCATGAGGTAGGACTTCAATACCACCTTACGACATCATGTTGTTCATCTCTTGCATCTGTTCTTCGATTCCTTTCGAACAGAAGCTTTCTCGAGGGCAGATCACTCGATGATCAGTTTGATCTAAAGACAAGATCATCGCCATGACCACCTTTGATCCGAATACCTCTGTCCATGCAAGCCATGCAAGAACACCAGATCAATCTACTAACTAATCATAGGATAGCATGCATGTGCATCATCGCATCTAGTTTAGGGTTTGTGCACGATATTGATTGCTGTGAATTTGTATGCACGTGAATCCTACATAGCAGGACAAACTCAGGAAGTTGTCTACGACGAGCTGCAGCAACAAGGTTTTGAGACTCAAGAACAACCGGAACCGCAAGAACAAGGCAAGTGCTCCTTGACCATGTTGATCCTATGTTTTGGGAAAAACTATTTTGTTTTGTGAAAAGGTGTGTGTGCTGAGTCAAACATGATGGGAAACCCTTTTATAGGAGTTTACTAGTTTTGGTTAAACCACCCTTGTCACCCGGGAAGTTTTATGAGTTGGGTATGGTTTTCGTTTTATGCTTCGCTAAGTCTATGGGATTGGGAAACGAGATAGATGTGTCTAGCTAACTGCACTCATAATAATAAGGGGAAATTGATGTTAATAATGAACATGGATCGGAGGGAGATCTAGGCAAGACTGGGTTTGTGAATGAGGTAGCATGAGATGGTGGTTTTGCTTGCCATAGATCTAAGGACCGGTTCATGCATGCACATGCCAGGATAACAGTGCCACCACAAGGCCAAGTATGGGTGCGTCTTAGCTGAGTAATTAGGTAAGTTGCTAGAGTGTTATGGGCTGTGGAAGGCGCGGGGAATGGGAGTCGAGTGAGGACTGCCCTGGGAACTGCATGGCACAAGAGGGGGCCCGTGGGTGGAGAATTGGAGATTCTAGCCTGCCGGTGAAACCTTAGTGAGTCCATACATCTAGTAACCCCTTTGTAAAGGCTATTTTGTGATCTCTTGACCATACACCGACGGATGTGTACTGGTATAATGGAGGTTCTGCAGTCGCCGACGGGTGACGAAATCACAAACTTGTGGGTAAAGAGGTGTAAACTCTGCAGAGTTATTAAAACTATCATGATAGCCGAGCTTACGGTCATGAGCACCTGGCTAAACTGCCATGATTAGATGGGATGTTTACTGGGATGGTTATTGGAATGGTTATTGGGAAGGTTATTGGTTATGGTTATTGGTTATGGTTTGGTTTGGGACTGTTAAGTTCGGGAGATGAGATGGTTGCATGACTGGTGGGTCATGACATGAGATTGGTCTCGGTGCGAGGCAAGGTTGTTTTATGAGGGGAAATGGTAGTGAATACGAGGAGGTATTCGTGAGTATGAATAAAAGATTGGTTAATGTTCGGATGGAACACGGGAAGTGATGAAGGTATGTTGGTAATTTAATACATGCTGGGATTACATTCATCTAAAGTTAAGTTGCTGTTTTATCAACGGTTTTATAAATTTGCTTTTCTGCAAATAAGCCTTTTATACCTACCTTGTTTATAAGCTGCATATCATGTGTTATTCCCGCACTTGCTGAGTACATCATTGTGCTCAAACTTGCATTATTATTTCTCCATCAACAGCAAGAGAAGACTACTATGAAGACCGAGTAGAGCATTATGGCGTGTGATCTGTTCTCAACCTTGCCTGTGGAGGGAATAGAGATGGAGCCACTTCTGCTTAGTTTTGCTTCCGCATTAGTTTTGCTTCCGCATATAAATAAGAATTCCGCTGCTTAGAGATAAGGACTTCCGCTGTGAGCATGAGTCCAAGACTCATGAGGTGATTGTAATAAACTCTGTTATTCGTGGTAAAATATAATCTGAATTCAGTTTGTGGAATGTATGTGTATGTGTGATGAACATCCTGGGCACACATATGCATTAGTTCTCGGTTCCGTGGTTTTCCACAGAATTGAGGGCGTCACATTCGAGCACCCATTTTGATCCACCGGAGGAGTATGCCTACAAAATAGAGTTATGTTTTTCCTTTAGGTACCCAAACAGAGTTGGGTCCGTTCATGTTAGTCAAGAGGCACTAGGGCACCCACACGCAAGGTTTTGGACTCTTGTGGAGTGGCCCAACATACCTAGCATAGGTCTTTCCGAATTTGTTCCTCAATAAAATATATGAAGCATCAAAGTCATAGAACAAAGGATGAGGTTGATTTTTAGGCATGTTATATGAGTTTGCAATGTTCTTTCCATTTTCTTTGTTGGATGAACCCTCCTTAACAAAAACAATCAAGTCTTTCTCATTCTTGGGAGTTTTAGCATGTTGCTTCCACTTTCAAGAATAGTCAAGACCATCTTTGACATATGGAGGTCCTACATTGGTATATGCACTTCATGCATATGCCAATTTTTCCTTGTCAAAGATCCCACCTTTCGGTGACTGCTTGTTTTGTGCCAACTTGAGTTCATCCTTAAGTTTTAGGATTAAGTTTGAGCACTTGCAAGTTTGAGTTGCTTCGGAAGATTTATTTGAGGAGGGTGGAATCATAGAGGAAGAAGGTGCATTGATCTTGAGAGACTCAACTTGTGTTTCAAGGATCTTGTTGGCTTTTGTCAAGTTAACAATTTAATCCTTGAGCACAATAGTTGTGTCCTCAAGATTTGAGCAAGTTTCCTTGCTCAAAGCGAGTTCATGCTCAAGTGCCTTGCTTATTTCCCTTTCAACCTCAAGGAGCTCTTCAAGCTCATGACATCTCTCCTTTTCAAGGATGAGCATGTCTTCTTGACGGTTGATGAGTTCCTCCTTCTCAAAGATTTCTTCCGACAACAAGCTCATCTTTTTCAAGGTGCTCCTACTTAGATCCTTAAGCATGGATTCATTTTCACAACTACTATCAAAGCTATCAAGTGAAGAAGTAGAGGAGGATGGTTTAGATTTAACCTTTCTTCTTCCCTCCTTAGCCATGAGACATGTAGACTTGAAGTCTTCAAGATTGGGGAAGAGCTTGCTCCTTCCAATGGCAAGTGTTGCCACTTTCTCTTCATCCTCGGAGGATGAGTCTTCGTTTGAGTCCCATTCCTTCCCAAGGTGAGCATGTCCCGATGCCTTCTTCTTCTTGAAGAACTTCTTCTCTTAGGACTTGCCATCTCTCTTCTTCTTGCTCTCTTCATATGGAAAATTCACAATGAAGTGTCCATATTCACCACAGTTGTAGCGTGCTCTTTTCGTCTTGGGCTTGGACATTTCCTTGTTCTTGTCCTCATAGTGGTTGCTCCCCTTCCTCCTTCTCATCATCCTCTTGAATTTGTTGATGAAGAGTGCCTCTTCTTCATCGGTGTCGAGACTCTCATCATCACTTGCTTCGAAGTCTTGTGATGAGGATGTTGCTTTGAAAGCAACATCTTTCTTCTTGGCGGAGGCAAACCTTTGGATGTTGTTGTATAACATGGCTTCTTCTCCATCATCTCATTGTTGATGATTCTTCCAAGCACTTCCTTCAGGGTCATTTGAGCATATCCCAGACTCTCACGGATCAAGGAGCAAAGAGCAATGTTTCGAGGCATGAATGCCCGAATCATCCTCTTCACCACCTCATGATCCGTCCACCGGGTGTATCCATAAGATCGGATCTTGTTGACGAGGACTTTGATACGGTTGTACATGTCTTGAGGGGATTCACCATCCATGATGGTGAACCTCCCAAGCTCTCCTTCGATCATCTCGATCTTGGCCTCCCTAATGACTCGGTTGCCTTCATGCGGCGTCTTGAGTGTATCCCATATGTCTTTGGCCACCTCCAATCCATCGACTCGGATGAACTCTTTTCGAGTCAAGGATGAGGTTATGACCCCAACTGCTTGAGCATTGCGATTAAGTAGGATGGCTTGCTCCAGGGTAACGTCTTCTTTATTCCTTGGAATATGAACACCTGTTAGGAGAATTTGCCACAAGCTAGGGTTTAAGGAGATTAGATGCATCTTCATATTATGCTTCCACATAGAGTAGTCATTTCCATCGAATTTAGGAGGTTTGCCAAGAGGAATAGACAAGTAATGATTGTTAGAGGTTAATCGCTCATAGTTCAAAGGATATTGGGAGTAGTCCGGTTGACCACTCCTTTCTTGATCATTCGTCTTCTCCTCCTATTTGCTTGAGTGACCTAGCTTCTCGCGAAGTCATGCCTTGAGCTGGCGAACATCTTCATCGTCACTTGAATGGTCTTGCAGCACATCCGCGTTCTTCTTCTTGTCATGTGTGTTGTCGCCTTGCGACCTCGATGGAATCTCGTATTCATCCACTCCGTCCATCTTCTCTCCGAGTGGTTAGACTCTTGATGGAGAGACATGCTCTGATACCAATTGAAAGTTGCCTAGAGGGGAGTGAATAGGCTAAACTACCTGAAATGACTTAATTAAACAAGATTAGAACACAGGGGCCGGACTAGTCTGGCTTAGGGGCGGACTAGTTCGGTGAGCCAGCTGGAAAAGACTAAAAAGATGATTTTTATGGGTTTTTCTTCATATTTTAGTTGAACGAAATGCAGATAAACTATCTAGCAATCTAATATGACAAGTTTGACAAGATGTATTAGTGAATTGCAAAATCTTAACGAGGAATACTATAAGAGCGTGTCGGTACCCTCGATGTGGGGTACCCCCGCGCACAGGGGAAAATGCCTAAGGATCTCGCCCTTCTCCGCAGGGAGAGCTCCGAAGGCGCCACGCGTCCGGCGGGGCCGGACCTCCCTCTCCTCAAAGGAGAGCTCCGGGCCCGCCACGTGGTATACAGAAGCCGGACCTCCCCCTCCGCGGGAGAGAGGTCCGAAGGCGCCGCGTGTCCAGCGGGGCCGGACCTCCCTCTCCTCAGAGGAGAGCTCCGGGCCCGCCACGTGGCCAACAGAAGCCGAGCCTCTCCCTCCGCGGGGAGAGGTCCGGAGGCTCCACGTGCCCCGCGGGACTGACCCTTCTCCCCTCTGAGAAGGGCTCCGGACCCGTCACGTGGCCAGAAGAATGGTGCTGCCTGCCCCCGAGCGGTAGGCAGCGGGCGTAAAGGCGCCCCACACCTTGCCCGTACAAGGTATTCAAGGCCCGCGTCTTCCCAAGACGCGGAAACGTGGAGCACGCGTCTGTCAGGTGCCGTTGCGCCCAGTCGCATCACAGACTGGCGCGCGGTGTCAGAACCTGCCAGCCACTAAATGTCGCGACAAGACATCCCATGCCGCCTGCGCCGTCATCAACCACTACGACTAGCATGCGGCATGGGCATGGCCGCACGATGAAGACTCAGAAGCCTTCGACCAGAGACAGCTACCGGCATAACTGCAGATACAGTAGATAATAGACAATCTTCCCAGGACCACCTGTCGGGTCCGGGCTCCCCTTGTAAGCCGCCCGAGTCTTGGACTATAAAAGGCTCGGGTAGGCGTCGATAGCAGGGGTTCGCACTTTGCAACTCATACGCTAGCCATACACTCTCAAGCTGTAACTCACCCCCAAGCTCAGGCCTCCGGCCCTGAGCAGCAAGCAATACAGCGAGCTCCATAGCTCGCCGTGGACGTAGGGTTTTACGCTCCGGCGGCCTAAACCACGTAAAACTCGCCGTGTCAAGCTCTTACAAACTTGTTCCATCTGCGCAAGCTCTCCGCTAGGAACTAGCCCCACCAAAAAAAGAACCTCCGCGGGCTGCCCAGTGCAGGCCCGGGGGAAGTGTCGACCGAACACTTCGACATTTGGCGCGCCAGGTAGGGGGTTTTTCTCCTAGCGCGACGAGTTTCCGCCGATGAAGATGACCAAGCTTCCTTCAGCGGCAAACTCTCCCCCCCTGCGCCAGCGGCAAACCGTGACCAGAGGAGAGTACATGATGACACACTCAGGACGGAGTGTGTCAGAGCAAGCTGGGAGCCAACAACTGGCTCTGGCAGCGCCGACCCCGGCAATGCAGGCTCCATCCAGCGTCAGGCCTTCAGTAGCGCCGGGCGTACCTAGTGGGGGTGCGCTAGCCGTAGCAAGGGCGCTACTGCACAATGCGCCTGCTGGGGACGCACCTCAGGCAGCGACCCAGCAGTGGATTCGCGAGGTAGACCGTCTTGTCGTCGCCGCCGCAAACCATTGACTTCGGCGGGGACGACGCTCCGACCAACCGGCTGTGTCGCTGACGCGCACGCCAACGGTTGACGGGCAGACGGCGGGTTCCAGCTCCACCAAGCTTTCGTCGACGGACCTGAGGACAGAGCTGGAACGGTGCCACTTGGGCCAAGGTGCCCGAGTGTTCCTCGAGCGACGTCGAGAAAGGCGTCGCAACTAAGAGGTTGGCGACAGTATGACGTCAGCCTCGACCCAGCCTGGAGGGCAGACCTTCGCTGCGTGAGCTCTGCCCCAGGCGTACGCCGCACAGCATAAGCCACAACCATGTGCTCTGCAAGCGGCGTCCCCGGCCTATGGCGCAACCTTGCCCATACCGGGGTACACTGTGTCAGGCGCAACCAAGCGTTCGCGACACCAGTACCTGCACTGGGAGCCAGCAACCGGCTCTGGCAGCGCCGACCCCGGCAATGCAGGCTCCAACCAGCATCAGGTCTTCAGTAGCGCTGGGCGTACCCGGCGGGGGTGCGCCAGCCGCAGCAAGAGCGCTACTGTGCAATCTTCCTGCTGGGGACGCGCCTCAGGCAGCGACCCAGCAGTGGATTCGAGAGATAGACCGTCCCTTCGTCGCCGCCGCAAACCCTCGACTTCAGCGGGGACGACGCTTCGGCCAACCGGCCGTGCCGCTGACGCGCACACCAATGGTTGGCGAGCAGACGGAGGACTCCGGCTCCACCAGGCTTCCGTCGACGGACCTGGGGGCAGAGCCGGAGTGATGCCACTTGGGCCAAGATGCCCGAGTGTTCTTCGAGCGACGTCGAGAAAGGCGTCGCAACTAAGAGGCTGGCGACAGTATGACGTCGGCCTCGACCCAGCCTGAAGGCCAGATCTTCGCCACGCGAGCTCTGCCCCAGGCATACGATGCGCAGCATATGCCACAACCATATGCCCCGCAAACGGCGTCCCCGGTCTATGGAGCAGCCTTGCCCATACCGGGGCACACTGTGCCAGCGGCGAACCAAGCGTTCGCGGCACCAATACCTGCACTGGGAGCCAGCAACCGGCTCTGGCAGCGCCGACCCCGGCAATGCAGGCTCCGACCAGCATCAGGTCTTCAGTAGCGCTGGGCGTACCCGGCGGGGGTGCGCCAGCCGCAGCAAGAGCGCTGCTACTCAATCCGCCTGCTAGGGACGCGCCTCAGGCAGCGACCCAGCAGCGGATTCGCGAGGTAGACCGTTTTGTCGTCGCCGCCGCAAACCCTCGACTTCGGCGGGGACAACGCTCCGGCCAACCGGCCGTGTCGCTGATGCGCACGCCAATGGTTGGTGAACACACGGCAGATTCCAGCTACACCAGGCTCCGGTTTTGGCCGCACCTGCCCGAAAAGTTCGACAGCAGCGTCAACCCGGCGGAGTTCCTTCAGATCTACTCCACCGTCGTACTTGCCGCAGGAGGGGATGAGGCCGTCATGGCCAACTACTTCCCCGTCGCCTTGACCGGCCCGACCCGGTCTTGGCTCATGAACCTCCCTCGGGGTTCCATGACTTCCTGGGGAGAGCTCTGCCAGTAGTTCATTGCCAACTTCGGCAGCTCCTACAACCGTCCCGGCACGGAGTTTGACCTCCAAGCCATCAAGTAACAACCTGGGGAGTCGCTGCGCTCCTTCATCCAGCGGTTCTCCCAGGTACGCAACACCATCCCGCATATTCAAAGTGCTTCTATGGTGGTGGCACTTTGACAGTGTCCGAGACGAGAAGATGCTTGAGAAGCTTGCGACCAAAGAGGTCTGCGATGCCTCTGAGCACTTCAGCCTGGCGGACAAGTGCGCCAGAGCAGCCGATGGGCGGAGCTAGCACTCACTGCCAGCTTCCGAAGCCGGAAGACAGCCCGAAGACGGCGGAGTTCAAGCTGAGCTCCCAACCACGTCAGACAGCCAAGAGCCAAGCACCGGCTGACTTCGTGGCTGAGTGGACGCCAACGAAGGCTGACCCAGGGGGCCGCGAAGACGGTGAACCAAAGTACCGAGCTCCGGTCTTCACCGGGCCTCACTGGACGCTCTTCTTCGACGGCTCCTCGCGAAAGCAGGGGCCGGTGCCGGCGTATTGCTTCTCATGCCATCGGGGGAGCAGTCTGGGTACATGGTGCGTGTCAATTCCAAGGCAACCAACAACTTGGCAGAGTATGAAGCACTCATCTTTGGCCTAAAAGACAGTCCTGTCTTTGGGCGCTCGCCAGTTGTTGGCACAGGGCGACTCCCAGCTAGTTATCAAGCAAATTAAGGGTGAATGCCCTTGCAATGACCCACAGCTAGCTGCTTATCTGCTTCACGTGCGGATGTTGGAGAAATAATTCCTCGCCTTGGACCTGCGCCATGAACCGCGCGCTGGCACGGCCGCAGCTGACAACTTCTCAACGAAGACCTCCATCGGAGCCCCCGTGCACGAAGGAGTCTTCGAGAGGACGTTGCTGCGGTCCACAGCCCGGCCCGCCGAGCCGGGCGAAGGGGGCTGAACCAGTGCTACGAAGCTAGGCAATCCCGACGGCCCTGGATGCCGCCAAAGGATCGTAAGAGTCACTGGGGACTCCGTGCAACCCAGCGCTCAAGATCCAGAAGCTCAAGTAGTCCCGATGCATGGACCACGGAGGTCCGGGGCTCCTTGAAGGACATCCTTCCTGATGAACGTGCATCCGCTGAACGGGTGGTGCGGATGGCTAAGTGCTACGCGCTGGTATCTTTACTGGCGTGGCGCCTCGACATCCTATTGCGGTGCATAACCCAGGAGGAAGGCTGCGACTAGCTCGCAGTAGTCCAAGGAGGCGAGTGCTGGGAACGCTCATCGTCCCGCGCGTTGGTCAGATAAGCCACCCGGCATGGCTCCTACTGACCGAGAGCCACCTGGACGCCGTCAATCTGGTTAGGGATGCAATGCGTGCTAAGTCCACGCCAAGCAGACCCACACAACCGGTGCAGACGCGCACTCAGAGCCGTCGGGGGATACCGGCTCCTCCATGTCGAGGGCCAGCCGGACTTCCCAGGGCCGGGTCACGGGAACTACCCTTCCACATGGTATGCAGGGCCGAAGCCATGCTTCCCCCTTATATAGCCATGGGGGTCCCCCCGTGTCCAGCGTACGACGAAGCCACGCATGACCCGCTCTGTGTGAAGACAGGCGCTCCGACGCCACCCTAGTAAGTTCACCGTGCTTACTTAGGTGTTTATTTAAATTACACATTAATTTATATGAACACCTCCCCACGCTCTAGACAGTGTGCGTCCATTGTACACTTGGTTCCTCTTTCCTGCTCTCATGCATAGTCGATATTT
Source organism: Neostapfia colusana (assembly GCA_030760725.1). NCBI lineage: Eukaryota > Viridiplantae > Streptophyta > Magnoliopsida > Poales > Poaceae > Neostapfia > Neostapfia colusana. Next base: position 113,308,228 of record JASWHV010000007.1, read on the forward strand.
GCCATCCTGCCGAAGGGGGTAGTGCTTGGGGTACCTGCCAGAGGCCCGGTGGCCTTTTGGATCTCCCTCTATAAGGGTACTGCACCGCCAGTTGGTCTCCTCCGAGAAAAGACCTACGCTAGAACGGGGGTTCAGGAGCCTTGCTTTGCCCGGTCTTGCACCAAAAGTATGCACACTCTGCCTCCCGGCGCTACGGTCTGAGTACCAGGGGGCCAGGCGGATACACCCTGACTGGGGCTGGGGCCAGACCTCCGGGACCAAGTGCACTGGATTACCCAAGCCCTGTATTCCGGCCTGGGACAGTAAGCCAAATGAGACTAAGGGATAGGAAAGGGGGGACCACTGAGCAGTTCCGGACCTCCGCCTCCACAGCCAGGCCGAGCTCCGAGGCCAGCCCTCGCCCTCCTTTCAGAGGCGAGCGCTGATGCCGGACCTCACGCCCTTCGCTGGTCTGAGCTCCGATGACTTCCGGACTTCGCCTCCACAGCCAGGCCGAGCTCCGAGGACAGCCCTCGCCCTCCTTTCAGAGGCGAGCGCTGACGCCGGACCTCACGCCCTTCGCTGGTCTGAGATCCGATGACTTCCTGACTCCGCCTCCACAGCCAGGCCGAGCTCCGAGGCCAGCTCTCGCCCTTCTTTCAGAGGCGAGCGCTGATGCCGGACCTCACGCCCTTCGCTGGCCTGAGCTCCGATGACTTCCGGACTCCGCCTCCACAGCCAGGCCGAGCTCCGAGGCCAGTCCTCGCCCTCCTTTCAGAGGCGAGCGCTGACGCCGGACCTCACGCCCTTCGCTGGCCTGAGCTCCGATGACTTACGGACCTCCGCCCCCACAGTCGGGCCGAGCTCCGATGTCAGGCTTCACCCTCTCCGAAGAGGCTGAACATCGAAGCCGTCAGGACCCTGCCAGCACAGGGAGTACTCAAGACAAGAAAGTGCGCAGATCAGAAGAGACGAAGGTCCCACCTCGGGCTCGCTATCTCCCCCGAGATGGGCCCGGGGGCCACTGTCGGTACCCTCGATGTGGGGTACCCCCGCGCACAGGGGAAAATGCCTAAGGATCTCGCCCTTCTCCGTAGGGAGAGCTCCGAAGGCGCCACGCGTCCGGCGGGGCCGGACCTCCCTCTCCTCAGAGGAGAGCTCCGGGCCCGCCACGTGGTATACAGAAGCCGGACCTCCCCCTCCGCGGGAGAGAGGTCCGAAGGCGCCGCGTGTCCAGCGGGGTCGGACCTCCCTCTCCTCAGGGGAGAGCTCCGGGCCCGCCACGTGGCCAACAGAAGCCGAGCCTCTCCCTCTGCGGGGAGAGGTCCGGAGGCTCCACGTGCCCCGCGGGACTGACCCTTCTCCCCTCTGAGAAGGGCTCCGGACCCGCCACGTGGCCAGAAGAACGGTGCTGCCTGCCCCTGAGCGGTAGGCAGCGGGCGTAAAGGCGCCCCACACCTTGCCCGTACAAGGTATTCAAGGCCCGCGTCTTCCCAAGATGCGGAAACGCGGAGCACGCGTCTGTCAGGTGTCGTTGCGCCCAGTCGCATCACAGACTGGCGCGCGGTGTCAGAACCTGCCAGCCACTAAATGCCGCGACAAGACATCCCATGCCGCCTGCGCCGTCATCAACCACTACGACTAGCATGCGGCATGGGCAGGGCGGCACGATGAAGACTCAGAATCCTTCGACCAGAGACAGCTACCGGCATAACTGCAGATACGGTAGATAATAGACAATCTTCCCGGGACCACCTGTCGGGTCCGGGCTCCCCTTGTAAGCCGCCCGAGTCTTGGACTATAAAAGGCTCGAGTAGGCGTCGATAGCAGGGGTTCGCACTTTGCAACTCATACGCTAGCCATACACTCTCAAGCTGTAACTCACCCCCAAGCTCAGGCCTCCGGCCCTGAGCAGCAAGCAATACAGCGAGCTCCATAGCTCGCCGTGGACGTAGGGTTTTACGCTCCGGCGGCCTGAACCACGTAAAACTCGCCGTGTCAAGCTCTTACAAACTCGTTCCATCTGCGCAAGCTCTCCGCTAGGAACTAGCCCCACCGAAAAAAGAACCTTCGCGGGCTGCCCAGTGTAGGCCCGGGGGAAGTGTCGACCGAACACTTCGACAGAGCGAAATGATTGAAACGAACCCTAAGCAATTTAATGATCAATGAATTGTAAATGCAAAAGTGACACGAAGATTTTTGCCCGAGATTCGATTCCACCCAGGAATCTACGTCCCCATTGAGGAGTCCACAAACGACCGGGTTTAACAACCCTTTCCTCACCAAGTCGCCACTAAGGCCAACCCGGTTCTTCCACTATCTCAAGTGTGAACTTACAAGATTTTGAGGCTGCTCACAATCTGAGGCTCCCACTTGAACAGATCCACAAAACTTCACGAATCTCATAAGCTACAGATCACACGGACTCACACCAAGTGCACGAGATCACTCCAAGAGCCAAAACACGAAGTTCTTCCTTCTCCTCTCCTCGCACACCCAAATCCACTCAAGAATTGGTTCTAGAGGGTGAGTAGGAAAGAGAGAAGGCTTAGAGAGGCTCTAGGATGGCTGTGGCGACGCTAGGGTTCCAGAGAGATCTAAATGAAGTCGGGGCATCTCCTTTTATAGAAGTCCTGACAGCCAACCGTTGCCACCAACTAAGTCCGGACTAGTCCGGTCAGGACCTCGGACTAGTCCGGTCTGCGGGGACCACTGACGTCACAAGGCCACCTACTCCCCAACTTTCAAATTTCAAACTTTCACAAATCTCCGGACTAGTACGCATCACAACGGACTAGTCCGATCTCACAGAGGGACTCTTTGTCCGGGTGAGAATGGACAAGTCTAGAGGACCGGGACTAGTCCGGCCACAAAGGAGGACAAGTCCGATCCACCAAGACTTAGCCGTGAGAGCTCTCATCTCACAACCATATGGACTAGTCCACCTCAGAACGGACTAGCCCGAACTCACACAGGAACTCTTGGTCCGTGTGAAAACGGACAAGTCTGGCTAGCCCGGACTAGTTCGGCCACTGAGGCGAACAAGTCCGGTCTACTAGGACTTAGTCCCGAAACACTCTCACCAAGAGAGAACCGGACTAGTCCATACCAAAACAGACAAGTCCGAACTCAGTCAGGGACTCTTAGTCTGCCCCAAAACGGACTAAGCCGTAGGACTCTGGACTAGTCCGGCCTCTGGCCCAGACAAGTCTGGCCTACTAGGATTTATCTCACTAGCACTCTCCACTAAGGATTCGACACTTCTAACGCTTTGAGCCCCCTTCTATGATCTCAATGCACTTGACATACGCACTCTCACTCTAACACGGCTAGCCTACTAAATACTCAAATGAAACCCTAAATTCTACTCTTCGAGTCTCTGACGTCGTTCTTCATCCTTTTCCTTTTTGAGAGTTTAGGTGTCCACCTTGGAAATATCATGTGCTTATGATCATCTCAGATCAGTAGTCTCTTAATCGTCGTCATCAATCATCTGAAACCCACGGAGACACCTAGATGCACTTACAGTGTTTCATCCATGTAACCACACATGTGTGTCAAAGTGTTCGCTACAACACTTCCCCCGGTCTGCCTGAGCAGCCCGTGGAGGTCCTTTTTTCGGAGGAGCTAGTGGAAATCGAAGGTCGGAACACGACGGCAAGGGTGAACACCTAGATTTACGTGGTTTGGGCCGCCGAAGCGTAAAACCCTACGTCCACAGGAGTGTTTGTTGTATTTCTTGAGTGCGTGAGAGTCGGGCTTCCGAACCCTGGGTGCTAGAGGGATCTGAGAGCGAACCCTTTTTACGGTGGCTGCCCCGGTCCTTTTATAGTTCAAGGCCGGGGCAGCTACAAGGTGGCTCGGGGCCCGACAGGTGGCCCCGGGGCTATGTGTCCCTATACATGAGCTAGGCATTTACAATTATACGTACTGTCGCCATCGGTGGAGTTAAGGTGCGCCGCCTATCTCGTTGAGCGCCTCTGACCAAGTAGAAGGTGATGATGAAGTACCCGTCTTGTCGCCATGTCTCCTCGCTCTGCTGGGCATCCCAACGCCATTGCGCGGCACTGTTACACCATCATGCCTCGCCGCCCTGTCTTTCACCGTAATGGTGAACTGACGGAGGACAGAGGCGTGCGCCGTGCACCATGCTTCTGGGGGAAGCGTGAACCTTCAATGCATGGTCTAACAGCGTACCTTCCCCTTTACTCCACGACCATCTGCCCGTTGCTCGTCGGCGCAACATTCGGGCGGCTGGCCCCCGGGACCTGCGCCTTCACCAGAGCTGTCTTGTGGGGTAGTGAAGGGTCCGGAGTTGTTGGACACGCGGCAGCACTTGAGCCCTCTCAAGCTGGAGGTCAGGCCCGGGGCCGCAGGAAACGTGGCACATCTGGAGCCTTTCTTGGGGGAAGGTGCACTTGGAGTCGTCGCCCACGTGGCAGCACCAGAGCCCTCCCATGCTGGAGGTTGGATCCGGAGCAACAGGACACGTGGCACCTCCGGAGCTCTCTCTGGCAGAGATACCCATCCCCCGCAGCCAGGTTGCGTACCTGGGGCAGCATGCTTGTACTGGTCAGGAGGGACCCTCCCAGCTGGGGGAGGCTTGTCACCCCTCCTCGAGAGAGCATTGGCCGAGGCACCAGGTAGCCTTGCCTTGAGCTGCCTACTCTTCACGATGGAAGAGGGAACACTTGGTTAGGCGTGGAGCATCTTGCTTCGCTCGCTGTGGTCAGATTCGGAGCTCCCTCCTTGGTCATAGAGGACCTTTAACGCCCCCTTGGCGTCTTGGAACTCCATCACCTAGTCGTTGCTGACCTCCGGGTCAGCTTTTTGTTTGCCCTCCAGCTGGCGGAAGGGTGCACCATCCTGGCGCTGCTGCTGGAGCTCTCAAAAGCGCTCCGCCAGCCTCTAGATCTCCCGGCACTCGCTAGCGCTGTGCCAGTTGGTGTCGTGGACCGAGCACCTCTGGGTGCCGTCGTCACTGCCGGACGGCTGTCGTGGGCGCTTGTCGGTACGCGGCCCCCGGCCCCCTGCAGCGGCTACTGCTGCTGCAGTGTGGGCTCTGGCCAGCGGCTTGTACTTGTCGTTGGTATTCTTCTTCTTGTCGCCAGAGCTCTCCCTTTCGGACTCACTCCCCTTGTCGGGTGGTGTATGCCAGTTGCGGCCTCCTCGGCCCTGGCACACTTGTACGCCAAACTGAAGAGCTCAGAGACGTCCTGCACGTCATGCGTGGCCAATTTCTCGAGCATCTTATTGTCGCGGACGCCCTGTCGGAAGGTGACGACAACGGAGGCGTTGGAGATGCGGGGGATGGTGTTCCTAACCTGACAGAATCATTGAATGAAAGAGTGCAACGACTCTCCCTGCTGCTGTTGCAGGGCATGGAGGTCGACCTCTGAGCCCGGTCGGGTGTAGGAACTCCCAAAGTTGGTCGTGAACTGACGGCACAACTCTTCATAGGAGGTTACTGACTCTTGGGATAAGTTCATGAGCCATGACCGGGCTGACCCGGTCAAGGCCACGGGGAAGTAGTTAGCCATGATGGCCTCATCCCCTCGTGCAGCTAGGATGTCAGTGAACTAGATCTGCAGGAATTTGACGGGGTTGACTGTCCCATCAAACTTTTCCGGCAAGTGCGCCTGGAACTTGCGCGGCCACACCGCCATACCTAGGTGCGGAGCCAGAGCCATGCAACCTCCAACTGAGCTTGGGGAGGCGGGGCTCTGGCCCGCATAGATGGGGCGCGTGGTACCCGGGGTACCATACTCTTTGCCGAGACTGCGACGCCACTCGCGTTGTCGCTCGATGGTGACGCGACCATCTTCATTCTAACGACGGCGGCGGTCTAGCTCACCTCTGAGAAATGTGGTGGGGAGCCTGGACGTCGCTGTCGAGTGGGTTGTCGCCGTTCTGTAATCCCTTGTTAGGTCACGGCTCGGTAGCTGCCTCGTCTCTGGCCGCCGTCTTCGGTGACACGGCGATTTGAGCGCGACGACGACTAGGTGGTCGACATCATTGCGCCACTGTTCAGCAGCGGACGGGGAAGCTCTCGCGCCCGGGGGGGTTGTGAAGGAGCGCGTGGGCTGCTAGCAGCGCACTCTCCGGGCAAGCCTCAGTCGGCGCTTGCGACGCCGTTGGAACCGAAGGCTGCCAGGAGGGAATTGGCACCGTTGCCGTAGGGACTGGCGTCAGCACAGACGGTCCCGCTCTGGGTCCATAGGATGCTTCTTGCTCCCGCTGCCGCTGGCGGCGCGAGGGGCGGGAAGACCCTCCGACAAATTGGTTGTTCACCATTGCAGGCTTCACGAATAGCTTCAAGAACCAAAGTCCCCTACCTGGCGCGCCAAATGTCAAAGAGTTCACTACGACACTTCTCCCGGTCTGTTTGAGTAGCCCGTGGAGGTTCTTTTTTCAGAGGGGCTAGTGGAAATAGAAGGTCGGAACACGACGGCGAGGGTGAACACCTGGATTTACGTGGTTCGGGCCGTCGGAGCGTAAAACCCAACATCCACGGGAGTGTTTGTTGTACTGCTTGAGTGCGTGAGAGTCGGGCTTCCGAACCCTAGGTGCTAGAGGGATCTGAGAGTGAACCCTTTCTATGGTGGCTGCCCTGGTCCTTTTATAGTCCAAGGTCAGGGCAGTTACAAGGTTCCCCGGGGCCCGACAGGTGGCCCTGGGGCTATCTGTCTCTATACATGAGCTAGACATTTACAGCTATACGTATTGTCGCCATCGGTGGAGTTAAGGCACGCCGCCTGTCTCGTCGGGCGCCTCTGACCGGGTAGCAGGAGATGATGAAGTACCCGTCTTGTCACCGCGTCCCATCACTCTGCTGGGCAGCCCAGCGTCGTTGGGCGGCACTGTTACGCCATCATGTCTTGCCGCCCTGTCTTTCACCCTAATGGTGAACTGACGGAGGACGGAGGCGTGCGCCGTGCACCATGCTTCTGGGGAAGGCGCAAACCTTGAATGCATGGCCTGACAGCGTACCTCCTCCTTTACTCTGCGGCCATCTGCCCGTTGCTTGTCGGCACGACATCCGGGCGGCTGGCCCTCGGGATCTGCGCCTCCACCGGAGCTGTCCAGCGGGGTAGTGAAGGGTCCGGAGTTGTTGAACACGCGGCATCACCGAGCCCTCCCAAGCTGGAGGTCGGGCCCGGGGGCGTAGGACACGTGGCACATCCAGAGCCTTCCTTAGGGGAAGGTGCGCTTGGAGTCGTCGCCCACGTGGCAGCACCAGAGCCCTCCCATGCTGGAGGTCGAATCCGGAGCCACAGGACACGTGGCACCTCCGGAGCTCTCTCTGGCGGAGGGTGTAGCTCGAAGGTTTCGGACACGTGGCAACGCTGGAGCCCTCCCTGGCGGAAGATCGGGTCCGGCACCACTGGACACGTGACGGCTCCTGAGTCACCCTCGGCCGGTAGTCTGGCTCAGGGCCTGAAGACACGTGGCGACCCCGGAACTGCCCATGAGGCCCAAGGCACGTGATTTATGCTGGTACCCAGCTAAGCTGAAAAGGCGGGACCCAAATTGTTTTTTACCCACTACGCGTGGTACCAGATCTCTTTTCCTTGATTGCTATACGGAGCGTAGTGGCCCTTGTCTGTGACGTCCGGGTTGCTACAGGATACGCTGGCCTCTGGCGTCGCCCGCATGCGCTGCAGTGAGATGCAGCGGTGGGAGACAAGGTGCCGTGCTCAGAAGATCCAGGCATCGTCGGATGGCACCCCAGTCGGCGGGAGACCCAAACTCTGCTGCACAATAACGCGCGCGCGTGCTTTTCAAAGGTCTGGCACCGCTGCAGTACTAATCGCTTAGCATTAAACTTTTTATTATTCCATTTTAATGCTTTTTTAAAATTACTTATTATTCATACCTTTTAATATATATTTTCTCTAATTTCATATACATTTCTAGCTTTATCTTTCTACTTCTCACTTTCAGTGTATCATATATTTTCTAGATTTCCTTCATGCTCCCTACGTGAGAATAATAATCAAATTAAAACAAAGGGAGTATTGGTCAACCATGTCTTCTATGTTGTAGTTTCAGTACAACTATTTCTCTGTTTTACAATATTTACCATTTATAATTTCATTTTTTTTCTTGTAATACTTTTCATTCACCATGCATCATTTTTCATTTTCCGTGCATTTCCATCTTTACTTGAATCCTGTGCTCAGGGTCAAAACGAACAAATAGGATGAAAGAGAGTATTTTGTTTTCTCACTGTCCAAAAGATCCAGCGAGATTTCCCAGGGACTTTTTCTACGAGCTACCTTCGTTATTTGTGATGGGCAAGGGAGGTTTTTGCTGCCTCGGGTCGGGACTCGGGTGGTCCCAGAAACAGAGTTAGCGAACTCCATGAGTGTTTAATTAGTTGAACGGTCGTGAATCTCGGTAAAAGAGAGATATCAATATTTAAGTTATATTACATATCTATGCTCAAAGTGAGGAGAAATCAAAGATCATGTACAGATAATTTTATTATCTTATCTGAAAAAATTTAGTTCTGAAATATGACAAAGTTTACACATCTCTCACGCTTTGGTGCCACATCGATACTCCAAACACTCGTACTCGCTCCGTTCGGCAGATAGATCATCATGATTAGTTGACGTATCCTACTGTTCCAAACGAATGTAGTATTGAATTAATACGTTTCGTAGATGCTGTGCGAACATAGATGAGTAAAATATTGATGCAAAGCCACTCTTGAGTTGGCGGAGAGAGGGACGTGGGTTGCAACCAGTTGTACTTTACAGCACTACAAAATATGTTAGGCCCAACATCTCTCGTGCCGCGTCGTCTGCTTCCGTGCCAGAAATCTACGCCTTGTCACATCCAGCATGCCAGGCATTGCTGTCGTCCATGCATGGTTTTTGTGTTCCCGTCAAGCTTACTCATCATCTTCGATGGTTGCAATCTAGCTCTCAAGATATGTGGATCAGCACAATAAATTGAAGGCGTACACGTCACCTACCAAAGACACGTAAAACTAAAATTGAAATTTTAAGGTGTGACAGCCAGGCCGGACAACAACATATTCTGCATGAGCGTGATCGTCCTTGCTGGTTTTAGCTTGCCACATTTTCTAGGGAACCTCATTTTTTACGGATTCCTGAAATTTCTTGCTGCCTGTAGTCACTGCCCAGATTAAGATCGAAATTCGGAACTGGTCCGCAGAGAAGTGTTCATGAATGCAAATTTCTTACGAGTGAACATGCAACCGAATTGTACATTCGATTATCTTCTACTTTTGGTTTATTTTAATATAACTGCACAAGAAACTTGATGTCACTATATGTCCGGTTTTGTCATGATTCAAATGGGACCCCAGCAAAAGGACCGAAGGGCAGCAGGATATTTGAAAGAAGCTAGCCAGTTCCATAATTCCAGCTCCATGCTGGCTCCCATCTTTTGCTACCACCCTTTTCTAGTTAGTTCCTTTTATCTTTCCTTGGGGGCCAAACCCAGCTGTTCATGTAGCCCTTTTTGTCGCCGCTGGGTGGAGGCCCCAATCAGAAATATACGATGTTTAGAACAGATGAGGCCCATCGCCTGAAGGCGTGATCATGAAGGGCGCCTAAAAAGGTCTTAAACTACTGTTTCGTTCTGAATTAATTAACGTTTAGATAACTAATTTAGTTTAATTAAATTACCTCTTCATTTTGAATTAATTGACGTTTAGTACAACTAATTTAGAACGGAGGTTGCTGTCGCTGCAAGATGAAATACTTGCGTATTTCAGTATGATGACGTCAGAAGATCCAGCTGGTGATTCGGGCCGTCTAGCACCAAGCTGACGGGCCGTTGTGTGGGTTAAGTGCCGATGGATTAGCTTGAACGGTAGCACTCGGGATTTAATTTGTCATATTTTATTTGTTGCTTACGAAAGGCGCGCAAACTTCAAAAGTTCATACTACGGAGTAGTTTTTCTTTTTGCTCCCAGCTCATCGTGAGGAAAGACACTGTTCCTGCCGCTCCCTTTGCTTTGATGCCCTGGTAGCGGCAACGGTCAGGAGTCGGGGGGCCAGATATAGGTCTATTCTCTCGGAACCCGAAGTCCAGGCTCGAACCAGCATGGCTAATTCGTCAGCCGGGACTCAGGACGAAAGAGGAGCCAGCAGGAGGAGAGCAGAGATCCGGAGCGGCAAGAGCTGGTTCGATCGGCCGTGCCGTGCCGTGCGCTGTCCAGTCGGCGACCGCGTGTCCCAAACCGACGAGGCCGTGGCGTGTCTTCGTGTGACGAGCAGAGCAACCAGGGCAACGCCTGCCCGGTCGACGCCTCCTGCCGCGAATGAACTACCGGCCAGGCACGCCTCTTGCACGACGCTAGCGGCTAGCTACAGACGTTGAACGCGGCACGTATACTTGAAAGCGGTGGCGGCTGCTCTGGCTACACTCCAGCCGGGCGCGTGCGTGGATAGTAACACCTGCCAAATTTGTTCTTCTTTTCGTTGGTTATATGTGATGTGACAACAGCAAAGTTCCATCGCTACAGTCAATCGGCGGGTTATTTCTGTTACAGCACTTTTGATACAGTAATTTCCGAACAGTAGATCGACGCATCTGGGTCGTTCGCTTGCAGTCTCATCTACGACCGTACAGCATAACTGAGTCCGCTTCAAACGGTAGGAAGTCTTTGGAGGGAACGCAGGAGTCGGCATGGAACCCTTATGTCATGTGTTACTTCCTCTGTTTTAAATTATTTAACACTGATTAGTTTAAAATTTAACTAATCAGCACTAAATATTTTGAAACAGAGAGAATGAAACAATCATCATAGAATTCTTAAAAGCTTCTATGTGAATCTGTAGACCGACTAAGAGCTTTATCCTGTAGGTCTCATACGAGGATTACCCCACCAGAGAGCAGCATCACTTGTGATTTTTTATTTTATTTTAGCGGTAGATGTTGTAGCTGCCCACCATTATAAATTCGTAGGCTCATTAATTTGCTCAACTGGCCCGAGGGCTGCTTTTAACCCAGAAACATCATCCTGGTATAAATTTGTAGCTATGGTTAGAATCTAATACTAGCCGCCGCCCTCCTCGCTCTCTCCCACGCCGAGCTCTCCTCTCCTCTAGATCCCACTGCCCCTCTAACTCTCTCCCGTGCTGAGTTCCCTTCTTTCCCCATGATCTGACGCCTATCTCTCTCTCACTCTCCCCTCCTCTCGTGCCCCCCTCTCTAAGTAGATCTCGACAGGACCTCTAGCATCTGCGAGCTCCTTTCTCTCTAACTACAACACCGTCGAGCTTGAGACACGAGGATGAAATCGATAGGAGCAAGATACAACGCGTCGACGGGTGAATCTAGCCAGGGGGAGTGACACGCTGTCAATGAGTGGATCCATGGTGAGAGTAGAATTTTTTTAACTCTTATTTGTAATACACTACAATAATTTTTTGGCTCTTCCTACGGTACACAAAATGGCCAGCTTTAAATGGCGTTTTCGGTCTATATATTAACCCCGTGCGCTATCGAAAGAGGACATGACATTTGTTGAGATGTTGTCGGAAGACGGACTAGCCAGAAGCAGCAGCGGGTTGACAAAAACATATCAGTTTGATCATGTAACGCACGAGGCACCACTGTGATTGTGGTTAGACCATCACACAAGTTCTAAAAATATTAGTAGCCACTTATAGCACCCTATAAAATAATTCGTACTCTATATTATAATCTTTCGCACTCATAATGTTTATATCTTACTCTATATTCTATTCTATATTATAAAATTAGCGCAAAACTGTCTTAGAATATGCACAATAACACTCTGAATTTAAAATATCATCGTTCCTACTTTATTTTAAATTATCATTTAAAATATGCCGTTATAGAAAACCAAATTCGTATTGTACTCCAAATATAAAGAAAAAGAAAATGCCGTTTAAAGTACTCTAATGCGAATGGAGTTAGTATCCACTCTCCACGTGAAGCAACACAACTAGATTACCCACCCGTCTCTGGGTAGCAATCAGAGCCACCCGGGCGCCCAGATGCATCATGTCGGCTTTCCGGAACACTACCAAAGCGTGGGTGAGCCGTTGATTAAAAAAATAAAAACTATCGCTGCTGCTATGAATGCTGGAAATTTTTATTAGTATATTATTATTAATTTAATAAAAACAATCAAACATTTTTTAAATTGTAAACATAATCACCCTGTCAGCCGTGGCCACCTGTGTGGCGGGCCGCACAGCCACGTGGAAGAAAAAGTCCATGTGGCGGCGCCCACGCGACAGGTAGGCCGAGCCGCCACACCCGACCGATGACAGCCCTGTCAAGCAGGCCCGCCACTGGACCACTGCTGGGCCCGTGGGGCCTGTCCCCTTTCAACTGACCAACACGGCCCGATGTGTGGACCCAGTTGCCTGATGGCTGGGTGACAACCTCTAACTGTTAGCTAGCAGACCATAAAAGGCTGGCGCTCGGCTGAGGGGAGGATAAGGAGAAGAAAGAGGGAACAAAAAGAGGAAGAAGAGGAGAAAGAGGGAGTGGAGAAGGAGGAAGAAGAGAGGGAGAGGAGAAAAAGAGAAGAAAATAGGAGGGAAGGTAAATCTTTTTGTATATTTACTACGTGATTATTTTGTTATAAATATATTATTTTAATATTAGTTGCTAGTTGTAATATAGTGTGAGTTAGTTATGTTTAGTAGTTTATGTAACTAACAAGCGTCAACTAATCTAGATTATTCTTGGAATACAAATAGTTAATTTTTTTATAGAACATTTTGTTATTAGTAGTATATTGTATAATTTGTATGTGTGCTTAAATATAATGAGTACTTTATTTTGATGCATACTAATTATATTTATAGAATAGTTTTTTACTAGTATATAGAAATTAAATATAAGAACATAGTAGTGCAACATAATTACTGAAGTTATATTAGTTTTATGAGGTAGATAGTTTGAGAAATTAGAAGATAATAGTGTCAAATAATTACTGCAATTAATAATATTAAGAATATTGTGCTCCTGTAATTTCAAAAAGATGTCACAATAATACGTAATGCACTGATTTTTTTGGTTATGTATGTCTGAGAAATTAGTATTTAAGATTTTTATAGAAAAGAAGAGATTGTGCAGTGTGCACATGTGATTGATCTCTCTCGGTTTACCTCTATTTTAAGAAGGCATATCAAGGCTGAATGAGAGGAAAGTTAGAGGTATTGAATATTGGTTGTTACGAACATTTGACCTAGATGCCGAACGATACTAGTTGATAGGGATGGTCAATCGTTCAAGGCACAAATTCTTTTGGGATTTAATCTATCTTAATGGAACAAAGATTTAGAGGAAGTATGTAGATAAAGTTGTTGAGCGGGGTGGCCTCTAATGCTTCTTGCTCAAACATAAGCGAAGGAGGTAGTTCAGAGGTTGTCGACGTAGTGAACGAGAAAGGTGGTTGTGAAGAAGAAAATGATGAGAAGATGGAAAACGCCAATCGGATGAAGGATAAGACATTGAGCCTATAGTTGAGCAGATAAGAGTAGAGGACATAGAGCATCATAATATTCTAGAATTTGACTCGTCCAATTGATGAAGATGAGGTTTGTATCCTGGTTGAGTGGAATAATCAAAACTTTTTAATCTATCTATTAGAGAAGGACACTCGGTATCGTGGGAGTAAAAGTACAACGAGGCAACAAAAGGAGCTATTTTAAACAATAAAGATGCTCCAAATGATGCTGTCAAGTATTGGTCTCTTTCACTGAAGAGATCATTTGTGGTTTATAAGTCCATTAGGAGGATTTATAATGTTAAATGTGTGTCCACAAGCTAACCTTTTCGAATGCACAATTGTGAGGAGTGGAGCAAGTCGTGTAAATGTTCTATAGTAAAAGACCATACATGTGAGTTTGAACAATTAGAGAAGTGCAATACGACTCTTACGTCACAGTTTGTTATAAATTACATGTATGCTCGAATTGTGGATAATATTTAATTCAAGCTGAGATCAATAATGAACACCATAGAGGAGGATTTTAAATGCACCATAAGCTACTCGAAGTCTTGGAAGGCGAAGCAAAAAATGGTAGAGCATAGGATTGGTTCATATGAAGCATCTTATGACAATATTTCGAAGTTGCTTCATACCATGGGACAGAGCAATGTTAGGACTTATTAGGACATAATGGATGTGGAAAATCCAAGGATGTCTAGAAAGTTGATTCTTCACCAACTACAGTAATATAAACAATTAACGACGGTCGAAAACCATTGTTAATAAAGGATAAACCGTCGTGAATAGGTTATTCACGATGGGTTAGCCTTATTCACGATAGTTTTTGGCCGTCACTGATAATTAGTCATTAATAAGGTTGTTAACGACGGCTCCAGTCGTAAATAAGCTTATTCGCGATGGCTAAATAGTCCCATCGCGAATAAGCTCCCCGGCTGCCACGTGGCGCGGAAGATTTTATTCACGATGGCCCCGTTGTGAATACTGTAATTTATTCACGACGGTCCCGTCGTAAATAAGCTTGTTACTATTTACGACGGGGTAGGCCGTCGTAAATAATTATGGTTTATTTAAGATGGTTGTGACCAGAAAACCGTCGTAAATAACTTTGATATTTTTTAAAATAAGAAAATTCTAACCTGGCTTTGAGGCTAGCCCTGGCTCTATGGCCAGCTCACACAGAAAACATTATAAACATGACACAGAAAACCGTCGTAAAAGGCCAACACTGGCTCGATGGCCAGCTCACTCAGAAAGTGATAACATTATAAACATGACCACCATACGCACCACCACGTCCGCTACCTCCAGAACTCGGGAAGTCGTCCTCGAGCCTTCGTCCTCCTAGTAGCTGCGGCGATGACGTGTGAGCCTCGGTCGCGGAGAACTGTTATGTATAAGTATCGTTAGATAATTCATAAGTTTAAAAATGCAAGTTTGCCTAAGTTATGAGTTACAAGTATCACATAGGAAGTTTGAGTAAATTTGTACCTCTGCTCCGGTAAACGGGACCTGTGGCTCTTGTGGAGGCTGCCACTGTGGGAAGACGGCCGGCTGCCCTGCCGCCATAGCCTGTGAATACAAAATATTATCACATAACCATCATTAATATGTTAGAAATATTAAGTAAAAGGACCAGTATATACTTGCATTAATGCTTGCATCTGTAGCATTGACGAGGCATGATACTCATCCCGAGCCCTCTTATCCGCGGCTTGACGCTCCCTTTCTAGCCGAAGCTCCTCATGTGTCCTGCGGAGCTCCTACCAGACACTTTGGAGCTCCAGGGAGCTAGCCTGCCTCGCTCCGGTCTGTCGCGATGAAGAGTAACTCGAGGAAGGCCGTGCCTCCCTCGAGTCGACAACTCCACCGAAGATGGCGAACCTACAAAAGAAGAAAGATTATTAAATTTTCGCATCTCAAATTTATTGACATGAAAAAAATTAGAGAACTCACCGTCCGTGAGATTTCTCGCCTCCGATTGCATAAGCGGCTTCTGGGATGATTGGCGCGCTCCACCAATCGAAACCTTCACCGTGGTGTCGCCCCGCCTCCTGCCCATACTTTTCCTACAAATACGAAAAGATAATATCATAAAACTATTTTAGAAAACTCAATACAAATACAAAACAACTTACCAGCGCTTCTAACGCCGCCTGAGAACACAGTTGGTCAGGCTGTGATGGGTCACTTCCCCTGTAACCCCTCTTCCAGACCTGCATCAGAGTCGGCTCTTGAGTAGTCTCGCGCTCCTACATATATGTGTTAGTACAATGAATAATTTAAACATATTTGAAAAAAATAGTAATCACACTTACCAGGCGTTTAGCCAGATGTAAGTATCCGTCCGCACCAAACGTGTGTGTCGGTACCCTCAATACGGGGTACCCCCGCGCACAGGGGAAAAATGCCTAAGGACATCCCCCTTCTCCGCAGGGAGAGCTCCGAAGGCGCCATGTGTCCAGCGGGGCTGAACCTCCCTCTCCTCAGAGGAGAACTCCGGACCCACCACGTGGCCAACCGAGCCGGACCTCCCCCCTCCGCAGGGAGAGCTCCGGAGGCTCCACGTGTCCCACGGGGCCGGACCTCCCTCTCCTCAGAGGAGAGCTCCGGGCCCGCCACGTGGCTAGCAGAAGCCGAACCTCCCCCCTCCGCGGGGAGAGCTCCGAAGGATCCACGTGTTCCACGGGGCCGGACCCCCCTCTCCCTAGAGGAGAGCTCCGAGCGCGCCACGTGGCCAGCGGAGTAGTGCTGCCTGCCCCCGCGCGGTAGGCAGCAAGAGTAAAGACGCGCCATACCTTGCCCGTACAAGGTATTCAAGACCCGCACCTTCCCAAGGCGCGGAGACGCGGAGCACGCCTCTGTCTGGTGCTGTTGCGCCCAGTCACATCGCAGACTGGCGCGCCGCGTCAGAACCTGCCCGCCAATAAAAACAGCGATAAGACATCCCCTGCTGCCCCTGCCATCATCAACCACTACGACTAGCTTGCGGCATGGGCAGGGCGGCAGAACGAAGACTCGGAAGCCTTCGCCAGAGACAACTGCCGGCGTAACTGCATATACGGTAGATGGCAGACAATCTCCCCGGGACCAGCTGTCGGGTCCCGGGCCCACCTTGTAAGCCACTCGAGCCTTGGACTATAAAAGGCTCGGGTAGGCAACGGTAGCAGGGGTTCGCCTCTTTGCACACATACGCTCCAGCATCCGAGCATTTAGGTCATCCTCAAGCTCAGGACTCCGGTTCTGAGCAGCAAGCAATACAACAAGCAACTCTGCTCACCGTGGACGTAGGAATTTACACTCCGACGGCCTGAACCACGTAAAAATCCCCGTGTCAAGCTTCTCCTTCAATCGTCCCTAACGCTGAAGCTCTCCGTGAGTGACTAGCCCCTCCAAGAAAGAACCTCCGCGGGCTGCCCAGAGCTGGCCCAGGGGAAGTGTCGGCTACACACTTCGACATTTGGCGCGCCAGGTAGGGGGCTTTTCCCTTGCGCGACGAGCTTCCACCGACGAAGATGACGAAGCTCCCTTCAGCGGCAAGCTCTCCCCGCCCACGTTCACGACGAACGGTGACCAGCGGGGACTACGTCTCGACACACTCAGGACGAAGTGTGTCGGCGCAAGATGGAAGCCAGCAACCGACTCCAGCACTGCAGGCTCCAGCAAGCGTGAGATCCTCTGCAGCGCTGAGCGTCTCCCACAGGGACGCGCTAGTTGCAGCAAGAGCGCTACTGCGCAATCCACTTGCTGGGGACGCGCCTCAGTCAGCGACCCAACAGTGGATTCGCGACGTAGACCGTCTCGTTGTCGCCGCCGCCAACCCTCGACTTCGGCGGGGACGACGTCCCGGTCAACCGGCTGTGTCGCTGACGCGCACGCCAACGGTTGACGGGCAGACGGCAGATTCCCGCTCCACCAGGCTCCCATCGGCGGACCTGAGGTCGGAGCTGGAACGACGCCACTTGGGCGACGATGCCTGAGTGGACATCGAGCGACGACCAGAAAGGTGTCGCAACCAAGAGGCCGGCGACAGCATGTCGACCGCCTCAACCCAGCCTGGGCCGCAGATGTTCGCCACACGATCTCTGCCCCAGGCGTACGCCACGCAGCATATGCCCCAGCCATATGCCGTGCAAATGGTGCCCCCGGTCTATGGCGCAGCCTTGCCCATACCGGGGTACACGGTGCCTGCAGCGAACCAAGCGTTTGCGGCACCAACACCTGCAGCAACAGGAGCAGGATGTGCGGCCCTGGCGCCACACCTTCGCTTCGCGAAGTGGCCGCGCAAGTTCCGGCCACACCTGCCGGAGAAGTATGATGGCAGCGTCAACCTGGCGGAGTTCCTTCAGATCTACTCCACCACCATCCTAGCTGCAAGAGGGGACAAGGCCGTCATGGCCAACTTCTTCCCCGTTGCCTTGACCGGTCCAACCCGGCCTTGGCTCATGAACCTTCCCCAGGGGTCCATAACCTCCTGGGGGGAGCTCTGCCGATAGTTTGCTGCTAACTTCGGCAGCTCCTACACCCGGCCTGGCACGGAGCTCGACCTCCACGCCATCCAGCAACAACCTGGAGAGACACTGCGCTCCTTCATCCAGCGGTTCTTCCAGGTACGGAACACCATCCCGCATATCCAAAATGCTTCTGTGGTGGTGGCGTTCCGGCAGGGTGTACGAGACAAGAAGATGCTTGAGAAGCTCGCGACCAGAGAGGTTCGCGACGTCTCAGAGCTCTTCAGCCTGGCAGACAAGTGCACCAGGGCAGCAGAAGGGCGGAACTGGCACTCACTGCCAGCCTTCGAGTCAGGAGGACAGCCCAGATATGGCGATGCTTCCCATGGAAGCGGCAAGAAGATCAAGAACCGGGGCGGCGGCAAGATGAAGCCACCGACCGCAGCTCCCGTTGCAGCAGCAGCACCCAGTGGGACTCGGGAGCCACGCCCCGACAAGAGGCAGCGACAGTCACCAGCTCCAGAAGGTGACCAAGGTGAGCCGTGCCCCGTGCACAACACCAGCAGCCATACTGCTGCTGAGTGCCGGGAGATTCAGAAGCTCGCGGAGCGCTTCCGCAAGGGGAAGCAACCGCGTGCTGACGCCCCCCCTTCCGTCAAAGGGAGGGCAAGCAGAAGGTCGACACTCAAGACAATGCCGACCACCAAGTGGAGTTCCAGGAGCCTCAGCGCGCCATGATGGCGGTGCGCAACCATGAGGACTCCAGCTCCAGCGAAGACGAGCGCCGGAAGATGCTCTACGTCATCTACGGCAGGTCCGCTAACCCCTCGTCCCGAGGCGCGGTTAAGACTACGCCGAGCGGTAGCGTCGGTGGCTCCTCTGCCAAGTGCCGCGCTGCACCTCAAGTGGATGGGAACCCCCATCAGCTTCGATGCCACCGACTGCCCCAGGAACCTGGCTGGGGCCGGCCAACTACCGCTCTTGGTAGCACCCCCCATCACCCACGTGAGGATGTACCACGTTCTGGTAGATGGTCGGGCTGGGTTGAACCTCATCAGTCGCGCAGCTTTCCAGAATATGCAGATCCCGATGGCCAAGTTCACTCCATCGAGCCCGTTCTCAGGGTAGGGCTGGGACAAGTCGTTCCCTACGGCAACATTAGCCTTCCGGTGACCTTTCGGGCACCGGACAGCTATCGAACAGAGTTCATTCTGTTCGACGTAGCGGAGATCGACCTCCCTTTCAACGCCATAATCGGCAGGCCAGCCCTGTATCGATTCATGGCAGTAGCCCACTACGACTACCTTCTCTTGAAGATGCCTACACTAACAGGCGTCCTCAAGATTCGTGGAGACCACACTGCTGCAGTGTCAGCCTTGGAGAAGCTCCAGGCACTTGCAACAGCTCGAGCACCAGCCCCTGGCGGTGCAGAACCGGACCGGCTCCATCCGAGTGCACGCCACCGTGCCTCTACCACAGCACCCCGCGTGCAGCCCCTCGAAGAGGGCGACGTCCCCCTGAAGGTCGTCCAAGTCGGCGCCGATGCTGCCCAGACCACCCGGGTAGCCGGGGGCCTGGACGGCAAATAGGAAGGCACGCTCATCACCTTCCTCCGGCACAACGTCGACGTGTTTGCCTGGCCGCCGTCGCAGATGCCGGGGATCCCTAGGGAGGTGATTGAGCACCACCTGAAGATCTTCCCCGACGCCCGGCCAGCCAACAGAAGCCTCGCAAGCAGTCCATCGAGCGACAGAACTTCATCCGAGAGGAAATCAAGAAGCTGCTGGACGCTGTCTTCATACGGGAAGTCCACCACCCCCGGTGGTTGGCGAACCCCGTCGTCGTCCCGAAGGCCGGCGGGAAGCTCCGGATGTGCATCGACTACACCAGTCTCAATAAGGCATGTCCCAAAGATCCATTCCCTCTCCCTAGAATAGATCAAATAGTAGACTCGACATCAGGCTGTGATATGCTATGCTTCCTAGACGCCTACTCGGGTTTCCATCAGATCCCTATGTCTAGAGAAGATGAAGAGCACACTTCCTTCATCACAGTAGACGATCTCTATTGTTATGTCTCTATACCTTATGGCTTAAAGAATGCTCTTCCCACCTTTGTACGTGCAATGCACAAAACCTTTGGAGTGCTAATAAGAGACTTAGTCGAGGTGTATGTCGATGACATCGTTGTCAAGGTCAGGCAGAGTTCATCCTTGTTAGATAACCTGGCCCTAGTATTTGACAAACTGCGCTCCACGCGCACTAAGCTGAACCCCGACAAGTGTGTGTTCGGCGTATCCTCTGGGAAGCTCCTAGGATTACTGGTCTCACACCGAGAATTGAGGCCAACCGAGAGAAGATCAAGGCCATCGACCTGATGCGGCCCCCCGCCCGCATCAAAGAAGTCCAGAAACTCACGGGATGCCTAGTCGCGCTGAGTCGGTTCATACCGAGGCTAGCAGAGCGAGCGCTCCCCTTCTTTAAGCTCCTGCGCAAATCCGGTCCATTTGTTTGGACCGACGAAGAAGAAGAAGCTTTCCAGGAGTTGAAGCAACTCCTGACGACCCTACCCATCATGGTAGCCCCCAAGCCTGAAGAGCATTTGTTGCTCTACATCGCGGCAACAACTGAAGTAGTGAGCATGGACCTCGTCGCACAGCGGACGGACCTCTCGTCACCGCAGCCTGCTCCGATAGCAGAAGACAAGCACTAGGAGACCCTGGAGGTCCAAGACGACATCCCGGACCTCCAAGAAAACCTCTCGGAGGTCCAACGGGACCTCCCGGAGCTCCGGGGTAACCCCCCGAAGACCAAAAAGAACCTCCCAGAAGGACAAGACGTCCTCCCGAGGGTCTAGGATGACCGCGTGGAAAACCAGCGGGACCTCCCGGAGGTCGAAGACAGCCTAGGAGCCTTCGAGTCCTAGCTCCCGGAGGCTCCCCCGGACCCACCTACCTCCGGTCGGTCTGAGCCAATGGATGAGGACATCTCAGGCCCGGGAGGGAGGGTCCGGACCATCTAGAGGCCTGTCTACTACATCAGCGAAGTCCTTCACGATGCCAGGACAAGGTACCTGGAGGTCCACAAGCTGCTGTATGCAGTGCTCGTGGCATCCAGAAAGCTCCGCCACTACTTTCAAGCCCACCGGATCTCGGTGGTCACCTCCTACTCGGTGAAGGCGATCCTTAACAGCCCCCACGCGACCGGCAATGTCGCTAAATGGGCAGCGGAACTGGCGGAGTTTGAGCTGGACTTCCTTCCTCGCTATGCAGTTAAGAGCCAAGCACTGGCTGACTTCGTGGCCTAGTGGATGTCAACGAAGGCTAACCCAGGGGGCCATGAAGACGGTGAACCAAAGCCCCGAGCTCCGGTCTTCACCGGGCCTCACTGGACGCTCTTCTTCGACGGCTCCTCGCGAAAGCAGGAGGCCGGTGCTGGTGTACTGCTTCTCATGCCATCGGGGGAGCAGTTTGGGTACATGGTACGTCTCAATTTCAAGAAAACCAACAACATGGCAGAGTATCAAGCACTCATCTTTGGCCTGAAGACAGCCCTGTCTATGGGCGCTCGCCAGTTGTTGGCACATGGCGACTCCCAACTAGTCATCAAGCATGTTAAGGGTGAATGCTCCTGCAATGACCGACAACTAGTTGCTTATCTGCTCCACGTGCAGATGTTGGAGAAAGACTTCCTCGCCTTGGACCTGCGCCATGTACCGCGCGCTGACAATGCCGCAGCTGACGACCTCTCATCAAAGGCCTCCACCGGAGCCCCTGTGCCCGAAGGAGTCTTCGAGAGGACGTTGCTGCGGCCCACAGTCCGGCCTGCCGAGCCAGGCGAAGGGGGCTGGACCAGCACCTCGAAGCTGGCAGTCCCGGCAGCCCTGCAGCCATGGACGCCGCCAAGGATCGTAAGCATCACTGGGGACTCCGTGCAACCCAACGCTCATGATCCAGAAGCTCAGGTCAGACCCGATGCATGGATCACAGAGATCCCGGAATACTTGAAAGACAACATCCTCCCTGATGAACGTGTATCCGCTGAACGGATCGTGCGCGTGGCTAAAAGGTACGCGCTGGTAGAAGGGGATCTCTACCGGCGTGGTGTCAACCACGTCCTACTGCGGTGCATAACCCAGGGGGAAGGCTGTGACTTGCTCGCTGAGATCCATGGAGGCGAATGTGGGAGTCACTCTTCCTCACGCACGCTTGTCGGTAAAGCCTTCCGGCATGGCTTCTACTGGCCGACAGCACTCCAGGATGCCGTCAAGCTGGTCGAGAGCTGCAAGGCGTGCCAGTTCCACGCCAAGCAGATCCACACACCGGCTCAGGTGGTTCAGATGATCCCGCCCTCGTGGCCGTTCACCGTATGGGGGTTGGACATCCTGGGACCATTCCTCGAAGCCGTCGGGGGATTCCAGTACCTCTACGTCGCCATCGACAAGTTCACCAAGTGGCCAGAAGCCACACCCGTCGTCACCATCAACAAGCAATCCATAGTAAAGTCCATCAAGTCGATCGTCTGTCGGTTCGGGGTCCCGAACAGAATCATCACCGACAACGGGACCCAGTTCACCAGCGCAGCGTTCCAAGAATACTGCGAAGACCTCGACATCCAGGTGTGCTATGCCTCTGTTGCTCACCCAAAGAGCAATGGGCAAGTTGAGAGGGCCAACGCCGAGATTCTTCGGGGCCTCAAGACTCGCACTTATGCCGGCTTGAAGAAACATGGCGCCAAGTGGGTGGACGAGCTTCCGAGCACACTATGGGCTATTCGGACATCCCAGAGCCGGGCCACGGGAGAGACACCCTTCTTCATGGTGTATGGGGCCGAGGCTGTGCTTCCCCCAGAGATCACCATGGGGTCCCTCCGTGTCCGAGCTTACGACGAAGCCGCGCAGGACAACCTCCGGCGTGAAGACATCGACCTTGTCGACAAGGCTCGATTATATGCAGCACTCCGCAACGCACGGTACCGACAAGCGCTCCGGCGCTACCACCAAAGGTCTGTGCGTGTCCGAGAGCTGCAGGAAGGTGACCTGGTGTTGCGGCGCATAGTTTCTCGCGAAGGGACCGACAAACTCTCCCCCAGCTGGGAATGCCCCTTCTGAGTCACGAGAGTTTGCCGCCCCGGGTGCGTACTCCTTTCCACCGAGGATGGGGATCCGCTCCCGAACCCTTGGAACATAGAACACCTCCGTAAGTTCTACCCCTAGAGCAATAATAGGACAGTCTCTTCTTTCTATAATAGATTCCATAGAGTCTAGGAACAGCGCTCGGAGCAGCTAAGTCTCAGGGGACGATCCAGGACTACGTTCAGCTTGGCCTGGTTCCGACCCTAAGCGCGTAGAGTCTTGCTTCCCTTCTTAATGGGGCAGGTCGTTGCCTCCATGTTTAGCCTGCCTTCCTCCTATGGAAATTTATATAGAAAGAAACCTGTCCTACTTTGCTCTTCCCTTGTGCTCATTTAAATTACGTATTAATTTTTATGACCACACTTCCTGTGTATGCTCACCATGCACTCAGCTTCCTTTTCCCATTCTCACCCCTAGTCGGCTTTTGCTATCCTACCAAAGACGGTCGTGTTTGAGGCACCTACCGATGGCTAGGGGGCCTCGAGCCCCCGGCACTTCGCGCACTGAAGTACCCAAGCCCCGTATACCGGATCAAGATCGTAAGCCAAATAAGACTATGAGATAGGGAAGGGGGAGCCCCAAGGAGAATTACGTTTCCTTTACTTGTGTGCAGGACCTCCCGGCCTTAGCTCCCCAGCAGGAGTATGGTAGGTGCGCCCAAACAATTGGCCACACCTACCAGGGGGCTACTACGGGACCGCGCAAGACCGGAGCTCCAGCGCAAGACCGAAGGATCCGGGCCCACCATGTGGCCGGCAAAGTCGGGCCTCGCCCCTCCGCGGGGAGAGTTCCGGAGGCTCCACGTGCTCCGCGGGGCCGAACCTCCCTCTCCTCAGAGGAGAGCTCCGGGCCCGCCACGTGGCCAGCAGAAGCCGGACCTACCCCCCTCCGCGGGGTGAGTTCCGAAGGCCCCACGTGTCCCGCGGGGTCGGACCTCCATCTTCTCAGAGGAGAGCTCCGGGCCCGCCACGTGGCCGGCAGATCTGGACCTCCCCGTTCTCACGGGGCGAGCTCCGAAGATCCCTTGGGCCCTTAATACAATAAGGACCCGGGGAAGGTGTCTGTACAAGACTTCAAGGTTGGTGAAGACCTCTGAGTACCTTGCGGAGCTAAGGACTTGGCCAGGCCAAGCCAAGGAGAAGATAAAAATATACAGGCACGAAAAATAACGAGAGTATATTCATTCAAGGCTCCACGAGCTGGACTACAGACTCAATGAAAGAAAAAAAAAGATACAAGCCCTAGGATTCCCCTGGCTCTCGCCGGAACCTAGAGGCTACGAGGGCGGCCACATCCCCGACTTCAGCCCTGGCGGCTTCCTCCCGTTCCGCGGCGGGGCCCTGACTCAATGGCTCCAGTGAGAAGGAGGGATCCCAGCTCCGGAAGCACGCCAACAAGTGCGTAGCAACCTCCATAGCCAGGCCCCGTCCCTCTGCCTCGAGCTCGCCGGTGACCACCGCCTCAAGCCTATTCAGCTTGGCACTGATAGACTCGAGCGCAGGGATCACCTCGGCCACCTTCTGCGCCGGGGCCGCTGCATTCACCGGGCTAAAGCCAAGAGGGACCAGAGCTGATCCCGCCTGGTTGACGAAGTTCGAGACCGCCTGGGCCTCGGAGGACCGTGAGGCCAGGAGTTCCTCCACCTTGCGGCAGGCTGCCAGCAAGGCGTCAAGACTCCTCTCGGAAAATTCCTTCTCCTTGGTGGCCAGCGAACTCTCCCGAAGCTGGAGGCGCTGGCAAGCTGGTCCAACTCCGAAGCCCGGAAGTCGGCTGCCAGCTCCCGGTCCAGGGCCGCGTGGTGCTTCCGGGAGACCTGCTCCTCCCTTGCGACCAGGTCTACCTTCTGGGTCTCCAGCTCCTTGGCACGAGCCCTCAGGTCGCCTTCGCCAGCCGCCAGCCGTGCGGCGATCTTCTCCGCCTCAGCCGCCGCAGAGTGCTCCTGGTCCACGACGGCGCACTCACGACGCTCCAGCTTCAGACGCAGATCCTCCAAAGCGGAGAGACGCTCATCGGCCTTAGCTTGAGACTCGCGGGCCTCCTGGTGGAGCCGTCGAGTTTCGAAGTCCAGACGGTCGACGACACTCTTCTGACGGTCAAGGAGCGCCTCCATGACGTCGAGCGATGCCCGCTTCGAGTCGAGCTCCTCCCTGACCTCCTTAGTTCGCTCCCTCAAAAGGCGCCCCCAGGTGAGGAGGCGATCCCTCTCACCTACCTGCTCCTCCCGCTCGCGACCGAGCACGGCCAAAACCTGCCGGATGCTCGTCTAGGCGAGCACGAGGGCGTCTGCCAGGGGCAGCGGGGCGGCAGAGGCCGGAGCGGCACCCCCGACCTCCTCCATCACGTCGTTTTCAGGAGAAGTCGACGCTCCGGCAACCGGGATAAGGCGCCGATCAGGAGAAGCCGGCACTAGGACAGACTCGCTCCAGGTGCGCTCTGGTTCACTGCCCGCTGTAAGGCCCGTGGCAGCTTCTCCCGCTCTAGCAACAGGGGGCAGGACATCGACAGCCGGTCCCGCCGAACCCTCAGCGACAGCCGGCTCCCGAGCCGGTGAAGGGGGGTGAGTGGGAGGAGTCGCCACTGCCGCAGGAGCCGGGCCGACTGGCGCAGAAGGAACTTGTGCTGGCTTGGGGGCCGCTGCGACCATTTCGGCTTCCGAGCGCTGCAGCGCGGATCCCCCGTCAGTCGAGGATGGCTGGGAAACGGGAGCGTTACCGACACTCGGGGAGTCCCTGCAAACATGGGAAACTCCTGGGTTAGGAAAAAAAGAAGACAATACAATCTCTAGAATACGGTAGGCGTCGCTTACCGAGAGACACGAGCGCTCCAACGGGCTCTGAACCCTAGCTTCCGAGCCGGGGTAGGTCCACTAGAGCCCGCCGTTGCCCGGACTGGCGGAGCAGGGGATGCTTCTGAAGCCCCCCTGGACGCCGATCCGCCTCCTGAGGCCCGGGGCGCCTGAGTTCTTGACTCGCCCCTGGGCATCGATGCACCAGCACTTCCCCTCGAGGCTCCACCTCCTGAGGAAGGAGGATGCGACGTCCGGGAACTATCAGCCCGTCGATGCTCGAGAGGAGTCCCGTCAGGATGGTGACCCCGAGGACTCTTGGAGTCGCCGTCGGATGGGGCGCCATCTCCAGAAGCCGGACGCGCAGACGCCCTGGATCCTTGACTTGGCGCGAACGCCGCCGCCGGAGGAGACCGACCGCGCTTCTTCTCTGGAGGCAGGATGGAGGCCATGGCAGGAAAAGCTCAAGGACAGGGAAGACAAGGGCGCAAGAACTCAAGGAAGATGCAAGCGCTGGGAAGTGCGAAGGAAGGCCGTGATGCGGGTAAGATCCCCTTTTAAACATCCCAGGCGCGATTCAAAGCGATTCGGAACTCTTCGAATAGGTCGCTTGGACAACCGCTTCGGCTCCAAGACCAAGCGTCGATGACAAGTGGACCCAAGCCGTCCAGCTAAAACGGTGGGCCAAGAAGTCAGTCTCCCAAGGAGACGAGCCGGCAAGACTCTTCGACGGTTCCTGAAAAGGCGCTGCGACGTGCAGAAGTGGCAGCCTTGGGAACCACCACAGTAAAACCAGCCATCAAGTGGGGCACACGCTCCCACGATCCCGCGACTGTTCGTGCTCCGGCAACGGTCAATGCGGGTCTTAGAAAATGTGCGCGAGGCGGAAGAGACTGGGGCCCCACCTCGGGCTCGCTATGTCCCCCGAGATGGGCCCGGGGGCCACTATCGGTACCCTCAATACGGGGTACCCCCGCGCACAGGGGAAAAATGCCTAAGGACCTTCCCCTTCTCCGCAATGAGAGCTCCGAAGGCGCCATGTGTCCAGCGGGGCCGGACCTCCCTCTCCTCAGAGGAGAGCTCTAGACCCACCATGTGGCCAATCGAGCCGGACCTCCCCCCTCCGCAGGGAGAGCTCCGGAGGCTCCACGTGTCCCACGGGGCCGGACCTCCCTCTCCTCAGAGGAGAGCTCCGGGCCCGCCACGTGGCTAGCAGAAGCCGGACCTCCCCCCTCCACGGGGAGAGCTCCGAAGGCTCCACGTGTCTCGCGGGGCCGGACCCCCCTCTCCCCATAGGAGAGCTCCGGGCTTGCCACGTGGCCAGCAGAGCAGCGCTGCCTGCCCCCGCACGGTAGGCAACAAGAATAAAGACACGCCATACCTTGCCCGTACAAGGTATTCAAGACCCGCGTCTTCCCAAGGTGCAGAGACGCGGAGCACGCCTCTGTCAGGTGCCGTTGTGCCCAATCACATCGCAGACTGGCGCACCGCGTCAGAACCTGCTCGCCAATAAACACAGCGACAAGACATCCCATGCCGCCCCAGCCATCATCAACCACTACGACTAGCTTGCGGCATGGGCAGGGCGGCAGAACGAAGACTCGGAAGCCTTCGCCAGAGACAACTGCCGGCGTAACTGCAGATACGGTAGATGGCAGGCAATCTCCCCGGGACCACCTGTCGGGTCCCGGGCCCACCTCGTAAGCCACTCGAGCCTTGGACTATAAAAGGCTCGGGTAGGCAACGTTAGCAGGGGTTCAGCTCTTTGCACACTTACGCTCCAACATCCGAGCATTTAGGTCATCCTCAAGCTCAGGACTCCGGTTCTGAGCAGCAAGCAATACAACGAGCAACTCTGCTCACCGTGGACGTAGGATTTTACGCTCCGGCGGCCTGAACCACGTAAAAATCCCCGTGTCAAGCTTCTCCTTCAATCGTCCCTAACGCTGAAGCTCTCTGTGAGTGACTAGCCCCTCCGAGAAAGAACCTCTGCGGGCTGCCCAGAGCTGGCCCGGGGAAAGTGTCGGCTACACACTTCAACAGTGTGCTTCCCATCCGTCCCCCTACTCTGTCGGCGAGTCCTAGAGACTTCCTAGAACCCCTGACTCGCCCACAGAGCACACAAGGCACGGTAATCCTCTGGGCGGCCGTCTAACCAGGCTACACCGACCTGCATACATTTATTATTAGGTTATAGAACCTTTAACCTATTGTGTTTCTTCCACATTTTAAAAAAATATTTTACAATTTACCTCTGTGTACTGCTCCGTCGTCAAATACATGGGAGCCACGTTCCTAAATGCCCTCAGGTCACCCTCTTCCGGATACAGCTTCATGTACATTTGATAGCGATTGCGTAACGAGCTTCCGGGCGTTCTTATGGAACACGACTCTGGCGTAGTCCACCTCGCCCTCGTCCTCCAAACGGTACCGTGCCTAATATATATATATATATATATATATATATATATATATATATATATATATATATATATATATATAAATCATTGGTATTAACCATATTATATACTTGTATTACAGAAATATATATTTCATGCTTACCATGAAGTGAGACTACACAGCCTCCTGGTGGTTGTCGTGAACAACGTGCTGGGCGGTGGCGTAATCGTCCCACGACGTGGCGGGGACACCGTTCACTATACCGGGGTAGTGCAAACGGATAAGCCGCTCGAGGACATTGTTCACCTGCTTGTGGCATCCTTGACCCGTGAACGAGTCATTATACATGGACCTGATAGAGAAAGTTAAATCAATACATCTATAACACTAAAATAATCTAAATTCAAGAGTTAGAGATTTACATACGTATCACCAACTAGACAAATAACGATCCGGCCATCTAGATTTACAGGAGCTGGAGGAGGAGCCACATAGTGACTCCTCCTAGTCCGACGCCTCTGAAGTGGCTCGACGTCAGGTGACCCGGAGGAGTGGTCATCGGAAGAGTCCGGAAGCGGGTCCACAGGCTGGCTACCGGACCCCAAAGGGTTGTCATCAGCCTGTGCTGGCGGCAGAGGACCTCTCGTCTCTGAGTCCTTGGACCTAGAGTCCTCCTGATAATTTAAAAGAATAGTAATGTAGATGAATGAAGTAATTGTTGACATTATAAGATTCACGAAATGATATTTATTTCATCTGACTGCTTTAAGGCGACTGCTACGCCTCTCAACTCTGGTAGCTGACTCATCAAAGCAGCCCGTCTAGCAGAAAGCCCGCTAGACATACTGCCCTGAAAGACGTCAGCTTCCCTGTGCAGGAAACCTCTAGCTACACTCCTCGCCTTTCCCTTTCCTCTACCACTGCTCGACGACATCCTGTTGAAAAGAAAAAATGTTGGTAATGAATGTAAAGTAAAATATGTAAGACAAAAGAAGACATAAAAGAAACGTTACTTGAAATCTGTTTAAAAATTCATCAGTATCACGACCATGAACTCTACTTCTTAATCCGGACCACCAATTTTTGTCGTGATTGTTTTTCATTTTCGTTTTCACATTTCACGAGTCTGTAAATCTTGAGCATCTCCAACTAACTCATCGAGGGCTACACCAGGTTCAATGACAAAAGAGTCTGACAGCTCTTGTTCTTGATAAACATCATCATTCTCAACGTTCAACGATAAAAACTATCTCGGTACCCAACATCATCTGGTGTATGTAACTGCTCACGAGGATTCACCTTGTGTACAACCCACCAATCATGTAGTTTCTTGTATGGATAATGTAAATAATACACCTGTTGGACTTGATATGCAAGGACAAAGGTGTCGTGGCCTCGTAGCCTTTCGTTGTATTTGACTTCTATCATGCCAAATTAGTTATGTCGAGTTCCATTATTATCGTCAAACCATTCACAGTCAAAGAATACTACTTTAAGCTCCTTATTCCCCGCAAAACTGAATTCAAAGATTTTTTTATGATCCCATAATAATTAGTTTCCCGTCCTTCGGGGTCAACAGTTGTAGTAACAACACCGGTATTACAAGTTGCTGCGAGAGGACGGAGAGCTCCAAATTCAGTTGAGCGGAATCGGAAATTATTAACGTCGTAACGACCGTAGCTTCTATCTTTAATGGATCCATAGGACAGCTGACGCAAGTCCTCATGGATACCGTCATCTTTTTTGCACTGTCCAAAATATGGACGTTAGAAGACTATATGGTGTAATACTCGTAAGTCATATGAGAATAAACACAACAAAACGTTACATGATGTCTAAACCAAGATTGAAAGTTAGGCCTTCCGTTTAGCTCATAATGTCACATCATTTCTACTTGCTTGCTTGTAGGTTGATGCTTAGATTTCTAATTTTGGCGATCAAACTTACTTTATATATAATGAAAAATAACAATTAAAATATATGTATGAGAAACAAGTACCAATTAGTATAGATGGTGAACAAACACTTAATGAAAATATTTGTCCACCTCGTCCATATTAGTGTACATATAAAGCAAAGCGGCCGTCTTTTCTTCTGATGTGGCGTCGTAGCTCATGCTACTACCAACGGTGGTGCCTCTCTTTTGAAAAATGGAGAGGTCTCTAAGAGGGGGTGCTTCATCGACATTGTAATGCAATGTAGGAGCATTTACATTGTGTTCCTCTGCAAAGTAAATACTTGAAAAGTAGTCTATCTCTTGAAATGTAAATGCTTCGGCGATGCATCCTTCAACCCTTGCTCTATTGCGAACCATTGGTTTAAGACACCTGAGTGTTCTTTCAGTGTGGTACATCCACCTATATTGAACAGGGCCACCCACTTCAGCTTCATATGGAAGACGGATTAGGAGGTGTTGCATTGGGTTGAAGAACCCTGGAGGGAAACCTTTTTCCATCTTACATACCAAAACTAGTATCTCCTTTTTCAACTTCTCCATCATCTACTTTGTGATTTCTTTAGCATAAAGTTGTCTATAAAATAGCTCATCTCGGCTAACACCTTCCACACTACATCGTCAAGGTAGCCCCAAAACATAACAGGCAAAAATCTTTCCATGATTATGTGTAATCATGACTTTTCAACCTAGTGAGCTTTCCCGTTTTTACATTAATAGCTCATCTCAGGCTAGCAGCATAACCATCTAGGAATTTCAAAATTTTCAACCACCGTAAGACTTTTTTTTTCTTTAGGTCTAAGACAGAAAGTAGCGCGTGGTTTGCCACCGGTTTCAGAGAGCTCAAGACTTGGGCGGTTACAAACCTCTACCAAATCTTTTCGAGCCTTAATATTGTCTTTTGTTTTGCCCATCACATCCAAGCAGGTGCTTATGATGCATTCGCTCATATTACGCTCCTAGTGCATGACATTAGTGTTATGAATTAGAATTAAGGACTTCACATACGGTAGTTCCCATAATACACATACATGAGTCTAATTGTGGTACTTTTTTTAACCGATAAAATATCCAGGATGATTTTCATCTGGCACTAGCTTGTCCAATATGGCACATATCTCTGACCTGTTCAAATGTTGCGGTGGTCCTTTTGTGGCAACGGTGTTCTTTCTGAAGGCATTCCTCTGTTTTCTGAACACGTGATTCGGAGGTAGGCAACGTCGATGACCATCGAAGTAGCATATCTTGCCACCATGACTAAGACGAAAACATTTCGTGTACGCAACACATATCAGGCATGTCATTCGACCATGAGTACTCCAGCCGGAAAACATGCCGTATGCTGGAAAATCATGAACAGATCACAAGTATGCAACTTGAATGATGAATTTCTGTTTTTTGTAACAATCATATGCTTCGATTCCTGTCCATAACAATTTCAACTCTTCAATCAACGACTTCAACATCACGTTGAGTCGTGAACCAGGATGATCTGGTCCAGGAACGATGAGGCAAAGGAACATGAATTCATACTTCATACAAAGAGATGGTGGTAAGTTGTACAAAATAGCGAACATGGGCCAACATGAGTATGGTGTTGCGTTTGTACTGGACGGTGAGAAGCCATCTGTCGCTACCCCGATGCGCATATTTCTTGCATCGTTCGTGAAATCTAGATCGAAGTGGTCCAACGCCTTCCATGCCTCACCGTTGTCCGGGTGCACCATGACTCCGAGGTTCTCACGTACACGTTCTTTGTGCCATCTCATATGTTTGTCAGTTCTTTTCAGGAGAAACAAGCGCTTCATTCGACGTGTGACAGGAAAGTAATGAAGCTGCTTATGTGCGGCTTCAGTCTATACACGCTCTCCTTCGTCATTATCAACCTCGACAAACCACGATTTGCCACATTGTAAGCACTTCTTCTCGTTAGCGTGCTCTTTCTAAAAAAGCATGTAGTTGGCTGGGCAGACATGAATCTTCTCATATTTCATACCAAGACCAGAAATCAATTTCTTGGACCGGTACATATCTTTTGGCACTTTATGAGGTTGAGGAAGGATATTGCTGATAAATTTGATGAGATCATTGAAACAATTGTTCGAGAAGAAATACTTAGACTTTATTGCCATAAGTCTGGTCATGAAATTTTGAAGAGTCACTTTTGTGTGTTCATGCAGTGGCTCTTCGGAAGCGTTGAGAAGCTTAAAGAACATTTCAACCTCCGTTGTACAAGCATCCTCCTTCAACTCAGGATCTATGGTTTCAAGCATCTCGTCCATCCTATCGACTCCATTCTATTATCCACCACTTTATCTTCTACATCTTCAGAACGTGTCTCGCCAGAACGTGTCTCGTCGTGAAAGTACCATATCTCATATTTTTTGCATGAAACCGTTTCGGCACAAGTGAAACGTCAACGTCACCTTGTCAAAAAATTTTGCATTCTGGCATTTGGTACATGGGCACCGCACCCTACTGCTGTTGGACAACAAAAAAGCTCGTTGTATAAAAGCATATGTCTTGGTGAACCACTCCTCTGAGTGATGCCTATTCTTTTTCCAACCAGAATACATCCAAGTCTGATCTTCAGCCATGTCTGAGGTTATACCTTCAAAGCGGACAAATCATTATTAGTACATTTTTAAGTCTTGTCACGACCCCTACAACTAGGAAGATAGGTCCTAAACCCACCCAAAAGTGACCGAGGTAACGTGCTTATGATGAGACACGGAGTCCGAATCCGGACGAAATTTCGGCAGCATAACCCTACTGTTCTCTAACTGCACACCCAAAAACGGTGCAACAGAGAACATTAGGGTTATGCTATCGAAATCAAGCCCAGATCCAGACCCCGTACCTAACTTGTCAAAAGCACGTTCTCGGTCACTCAGAGGCTGTCCAAAAACGGACAATTCTAAACCTGCACGCTACACATGCCTATCGCATGTGAGACGTGCAGATTTGAATCGGTAATTAATTTCTATAGGTTATGTTACTCATTTTCATTTTTCATTCTTTTACGTGAGAGGAAAGAACGAGAAAGAGGGGGTAAGATGGTCAGAGTTGAAAGTTCAAAGGGACTATGCCTGGTCGGGCTGTGCCGTGCCGAGTCGGGCCGTGCAGGGTTGTGCAGTGCCGGGTTGGGCCGTCCAGGGTCGGGCCGTGTCGGGTCGTCGGGCCATGCCATGCCAGAGGTTGGGCCGTGTGTCGGGTCGGGCCGTGCCGTGCTAGGTCGGGCCGTGCCGGGTTGGGCAGTGCCGTGTCGGGTCAGGCCACGCAGGGTCGGGCCGTGACGGGTTGGACCGTGCCGTGCCGGGGGTTGGGCCATGTGCCGGGTCGGGTCGTGCCGTGCTGCCGGGTTGGGCCGTGCCGGGTTGGGTTGGGCCGTGCTAGGTCGGGGCGTGCCGGGTCGGGGCGTGCCGTGCCGTGCCGGGTCAGGCCGTGCCGTGCCTGGTTGGACTGTGCTGGGTCGGGGCGTGCCGTGCCGGGTCGGGCCGTGCCGTGCCAAGTCGGGCCGTGTTGGGTCGGCCCGAAACCCGTTAATATATGTATAATGATTAAACACTCACAATCAATTAATTAACTAATTCAAAACTAATTGAACATTTCAAAACTAATAAACAATTAAATACTTCAAACTAATTAACTTATGAAACTAATTGAACAATAAAAAACTAATTAAACAATTACAAACTAGTTAAACAAACAAATTACAAACTAAACTAAATAACTAATTAAACAATTTAAACTAATTAAAAAATCTAATTAATTTACAGTCTAATAAAAGCGGTCAGGGCGGCGGAGGGTAGGCCGTGGTGGCGGCGGCGGCGACGCGAGGGGAGGCCGGGGTGGGCGGCGGTGGTGGCGGCGCGCGGGGAGGCCGTGGTGGGTGGCAGAGGCAGTGGAACTGTTCAGAGTCGGCACGGGCGTGAATGCCCGCGCCGACCCCGACCAGGGCGGGTATAAACCGCTTATTTACGACGGCTAGGGTCTGGACGTCGTAAATAAGTCTTTAATTACGACGGGACCAGACCCCGTCGTTAATAATCTCCTTATTCACGACGGTGAGGGCCTGCCGTCATGAACAACGTACTTATTCACGACGGTCTAGGTCTACCGTCGTGAATAAGGGCATTATTCACGACGGCCAAAATACACATTCGTGAATATATTTATTAACGACGGCGCCGTCGTTAATTTGATAGTTTCCTGTAGTGACCATGTAGTCTTTGTGTTGGGTCAATATAAAAATGCACTTGGAGTCATGTCCTTTGCATGGATGGTACCTTCCTAACTAGAAAGTACAATGACCATATTTTGATAGACATGGGAGTGGATGGGAACAATCAAGTGTTGCCGATGGCCTTTGCATTCATTGAGATTGGGAACACTGATAGTTACTATTGGTTTCTGCATCGGGTGAAGATCACACTAATGTAAGACAACCAAGATGTGTGTGTCATACATGACCAGCACGCCGGTCTGCTTAGGACT
The DNA here is from genome assembly GCA_030760725.1 of Neostapfia colusana. Taxonomy (NCBI): domain Eukaryota; kingdom Viridiplantae; phylum Streptophyta; class Magnoliopsida; order Poales; family Poaceae; genus Neostapfia; species Neostapfia colusana. The sequence continues at coordinate 113,342,901 of JASWHV010000007.1, forward strand.
ATATTGGATGTCAAGTATGGCTGAACGTGGTGTTGGACCATGGTAGCCAGCCATAGAATCCAGATGGTGAATGAGACATTTGGCAGCAAATTTTTTATAATCAGTTTAAGAACAAATAACTTATGAACTTGTTCAAGAGGTTATGCAGTCAGAATTAGTAGAGGAAGTTCAATGCTCTGTGGTAGCGACTTAATGGATTGACTACGAGTTACAAAGGCGAGGTGTTAGATATGATGAATCCTAATAAAATGTCTGTTCCTCTATCTAGCATTCTGACGGATGCTACGAGGAATGTTATTTGGAGGGCACGATCATCTATCCAATGCTTCTCTCATTGGATCGACCCCGAGTCAAAAGAGAATTGATCATTGCTATATGAAACGGATGGGGCTCGGTATGGAATCATAACAACAAATTTGGCGGAGGCATGTGCATGTTTTACAACACATGTAAATACTACTTCAATAGTATCTTTGTACTCTTGTTATGCTAATTACTCGTTTTATCTACGTAGGTCTATAACTGGGTCATACGTGGTTTAAGAGGATTACCCCTGGCTGCTATTGTTGAAGGGATTTTACATGGCACGTTCAAGTATTTTAGTGAATGATACGCAGTAGTTGTTAACGCTATGGATGATGCTAGTTCAAGTATTTTAGTGAATGATACGCAGTAGTTGTTAACGCTATGGATGATGCTAGTTCAAGTATTTTAGTGAATGATACGCAGTAGTTGTTAACGCTATGGATGATGCTAGGTTGGTGTACACGACATTCATGACGATGTAATGGATGAGAAGATTAAAAGGGCAGCTTTACATCATGCGAGACCCATGGAAACTGTCGAGAAAATATTTGAGATTCTGTGCAGGAACAAGAGTAGGAGTGGTGGCAAGAGTGATAGGATGTGCAGGAGTGTATTCACCGTAACGACTCCTACACTTGCTCATGTATGAAGCCGAAGCTACTACACACGCCCTGTTCACATGTCATTGCAGCATGTGCCCTTACAAACTTTGCTCCGAGGCATTATGTCTCGTAGTATTTTTCAAATAGGTTGTCATAATGATATGGAATGCTAAAATATATGGCTGTGCTATTTTTGGCATGTTCACTATTTTGAGAGGTCCTGACATTCTCAAGTTGACGCAGAAGCGAGGATGTCGTAACACACTCGACGTATCTGAAAGGATATGGATGATTTGAAGTAGGAAGACTCCATGCCAGATGCAACAAGTGCAATGAAACTTGCCATAGTTACAAGAAGTGCAGTAATAACAATGTTGGTGTGTAGGTGAAGGGGGGCCTTTAGGGAATCCGCAGGATGGTTGACGACCTCGTGCATGCTACGCATACATTGTACGGGATGACATTTCACTGTGATTTCTTCATCTCTAATCCACGTAGTAGTATTTGTAACATGTAATTCTATATCTAAGAACTATGTTGTACAAGGTACTTCGATGTCAGTGTAGTGTGATTTCGTTGTACACGTGTCATAGCTCATTTTCTGTTCTCTCATAAGTATGTTCTATGATTATATTATTTGTGACGTTCAATTTAAGTTTCTTATTCTACGTTATACTGTTTAACTGGTACTGATTATTCATTGTATGCAGGTATGGCTCAGGATAGTATGGACTGTCTGGAGCTTCTTCAATTGCAGGTGGATCTTTGTTACCGATCATACTTGAACGTCGCTGTGCTGCAGATGTTGGGTAAGTAATTATTCTAATTCATTTATCAAAAAATATTTTGGATGTCACATTGTTTAATGAATTCGATGTGTCTTGTAAACAACCTAGTTCGGCTAATAAACATGTGCACATCGCGTACTAAGAGTACGTCATGGAGTTTGATCGGATACAAGCTGATGAGGACGTCTGTTAAATGTCGTACACTTTCGAGGCAGTTCTAGCACGACACCTAATGGCTTTCCATGTTTTGCACGAGAGACTGACAATACTGGCTGACACGAAAACCTCTCGTTTTTGACATCTTGGAGGAGTACTTACCTCACCATGTGATGCAGCAGTTTGGTCCTCACCATATATTCCCTTTATCCATGATTTTGTTGTTCCTTCGTCCGTTCATGCATAAGTTCTTCGACTCTTTGTATAATTAATATACAAGTTGTTACATAACACTGAAATGTGAGTTTTAATATTGCATGTACCCACGCAAGGGTCAGTCTCTAGGGATCCTCTGGGGCCACCGTATATTCCCTATGGACCCTGTAGTGGGCGGCAGCATTGCAGGACGTACTTAAAGAGACGCGATCTTTCTCGCGCGAAATGATCTAGGAGTACCTCGAATGGTACGTACCTAGGACTTGGACTACGATGACGCACACACCCGCAGAGTGGCAGAGTCACATTTCCTCAGCGGCGGACACATACCCGAGGCATAAGGTCTAGAGCTCGTCAATGGCAGTATGATTAAATTTTATCTTCCTTCATAATTTCTAGTTTTGTTAATGTTAAACTACATACATTGCAAACGGCTTATAACTTTTCCAATGTGATCGATTACTATAATTGTTGTCGAGTCTTGTACGGCGTTACAACGTTTGAGGAGCGGGATTCAGCTTTCCACGTCGGAGCTCTCGGCGATGCTAAAGAGGATCAACGATAACGCCGTCGACGCTTTGAAATTTGTGTCATGTACTCAGTCATGTCGCTAGCTGTACTATCAGGATGACAACAGTAGCATCTGGACCGACCAGTGCTGCAGGTAAGGAAACATTATTTACTTAGTGCAATTTACTTGATGTAGAACATACCAAACTACCGTGTCATAATAAATTTATTTCAGGTCCGTCCGGGCAGACTCCCACTTTGGCTCGTCCTTCAGGATTCACAGGACGGTTAACGCAGACACTTTAATGGGCGCCTCCTCCTACTTGGGCAATGTTAGGATTTGCAGGCCCGTCTACGCTTATGGCACCTTTGGCTGAAGGTACGACCTTGCTTTAATTTCATATTCCTTTTCACAGTCTCTTTTGCTTCGTCGGTATCAAAAAACTCCATAACACTGTAGTGACTTACTCGGTGACTACTGTTGGTGTTGATCTCGGTTCACTGAGCTCAAAAGAAAGAAGAGATAATAAGCAAAAGCAAAAAGTAGAAAAGATAAAGAAAAAAAGGGAAAATGTAAAAGTGGGCCCGGTAAAATCTCCTGGAGTCCTCAACGGAAACGAGCACCACGATCGGAGGCTCTCCTAACCAACTCAGGCTCGGTCCCCTGCCGTATATTGCTCTATAAAAGCCAAAGGTGATTAAGCTGCAAATTAAGTTCCTAATCACGAGATCCAAAAACCGATCAAAACGAGAGCAATTACAGTGGGAAGATCCGAGCAACTCCAAGCCGTCCCCGGACAGTGCCGGTGGAGGCCCGAAGGACTCCGGTTCTTCAGCAAGAAAAGAGCAGAAAAGGATTCGATGGCTGCAGAGAGTTTTTCCTCATGTAAGTTTAACTAATCGTCCCTTTAATCATAGTTATTAGGTGCATAATGGTGATTAGGCTTTACGTTTTAATGCAAATCCCTAATGTTTAGACCTAACAACTACAACTACTCGTCGAATTCGGTTTCCATAGAACCAGATGTTGCGACCATCGATCGCCCTCACCATCCTTTCACTTTGATGGCTTTCCAATGGACGAGGGACTGAAGGATATCCTTCCTACATCACAGCTGCAGGGTGCACCAACATGCACACAGCCCTCACAGCAGGTGCACGAGACACCAGTGAGATCTAATTGTGTTGAATATATTGGTAAAATTTGTTTGTGATGTTCATGTAAAGTTTTGGACATACACTTTGTGTTTGATGTATGGTTTGATATGGGACATGTTAATTATGTATTTGATGTGTACGAGAGAATGTTTGGTGCTTATGGACTGATCTTTTATGTGTTATGGTGATTTTGGTGTTTTGAATATGAGCAACACGTTTGTGTGATGCTGTCGTGCAAAGTGTTGTGATTTAGACTAACGACACTCAAGTCTCAGACTTGTGCTCACAAAGAATGGTTGTTTTCTCATGTGCAAGTGTTGGTTGAGGTCAAGACATGCTTGATGATTGTGATCCTTGAGCTAAACTTAGAGAGAATTTAAAGTTCAACAACCAAATTAAGAAGGAATTGTGGCTGAAGTGATAAAAATGTCATGCAACATGTTTGGATCAAGAACCATGCATATGAAGGTGCTTGGGACGTGTCAAGTGGTGTTACAAATATGTGTGGAAGTCATGGGCACAAGTGTAGTAATGGCACGAGGTTATAACGTGATTCCAACATGTTAAGACCAAAAAGTCAAGGTTGAACGTGTTTCGAAAGTGTGCACATGTGCAAGAAGTGCATGGACGTGGCAACACGGTTTCAAGGCGTGGTGAAGTTGTTTGAATGTGTGTGAAAGTTGACACAAGTTTGTCCTGTCATTCCAACATGTTCCTACGTCAAAAAGTTGGTTTAAGATAGGTTCGAACGTTAATCCGAGTTGGAGTCTGAATCAGCTATATTCAGACGTATGTTTTGGTAGGAAATTAGGCTATTTCAGCAAAAAAATACTGATTTTTAGTTGGTTGTGAGTTTGAGATGGAGAGTCCAAGTTAAGGTTAGATTTGAGTTGTTTGTATCCATAGATCTATGTGTCAATAGATAGTATAGAGATTCAACCCACGATTTATTCATTAATACACGGTGCTATATATACACATGTGGAGGCCAGCGGCCAGGCGCAGCAATAACACACGCAGTGAAAACGCTGGGCAATAACACACAGCAATAACACACGCAGCAATAACACACGACGCAGCAATAACACACGCAGTGAAAGGGACGTGCTTCAATGCACATGTGCGTTTCTACACCCCCTGCAGTCTGTGCCTCATTGCAAATGACACACAGACTGCCTCTAAAATCATGAAACACGGCTGTGGGGAGTCCCTTGGTCATCACATCGGCGAATTGGAGTTGCGTTGGGACGTGCTTGACACAAAGTTCTCCGAGTGCCACCTTGTTGCGCACAAAGTGTACATCAAGTTCGACGTGCTTCGTCCGTCCATGATGTACTAGGTTCTGTGTGAGGAAAACTGCCGAGACGTTGTCACAGTACATAATTGTACCTTTTTTGATGTCGACATGAAGCTCACCGAAAAGTTGACTTAGCCAGCAACACTCTGCCATCGCGTTTGCCACTGCACGGTACTCAGCTTCAGCGCTCGATCGAGAGACCGTGGTTTGTCGTTTTGATGACCACGATATGAGTGAATCACCAAGGAAGATACAATATCCTGATGTCGAACGTCGAGTGTCCGGGCAGCCAGCCCAGTCAGCATCGGAGTATGCAGTGAGCTCGGAACCTGGTGTTGAATGGATGCACAGGCTGTAGTTGATGCTTCCCTTGATGTATCTGAGAATCCTTTTTACGAGAGTCCAGTGATCATCCCGCGGGGCATACATGTAGAGGCAAACTTGATTAACCGCATATGCAATGTCCGGTCGAGTCAACGTCAAGTTTTGGAGCACGCCGACGATGCTCCGGTAGAACTTGGCGTCGGAGGCGAGGTTCCTATATGTCACCGAAACTTTAGGATTGGTGTCGACAGGGGTTGTTGCAGGCTTGCAGTTCGTCATCCTGGCACGGTCCAGGATGTCTTCAGCGTATGATGCCTGATTGAGGAAGAATCCAGCCTTGGAACGCTGCACATGAATACCGAGGAAGTAATGCAACGAACCAAGATCTTTCATGGCGAATCAGTTGCTGAGTAGGCCAATGATTTGATGAACTAGAGTAGTGGTGGACACGGTGAAGACGATGTCGTCGACATAGAGAAGAAGATAGGCAAGGTCGTGTCCTCGTTTGAAGATGAACAGAGATTAATCGGAACGTGAAGCACGGAAGCTGATCCTCTGTAGCTCGGAGGCGAATGTGCAGAACCACGCACGTGGTGCCTGTTTCGTCCGTAAAGGGACTTAGACGACAAGCACACATAGTCAGGATGGTATGGGTCGACGAAGCCCGTAGGTTGGCAGCAGTAGACACGTTTTTGAAGATCCCCGTGCAAGAACGCGTTCTTGACATCTAATTGATGAACGGGCCAGTGCCTCGACGCCGCAAGATGAAGAACGGTTCTTATCATGGCAGGCTTTACAACAGGGGAGAAAGTCTGATCGAACTCGACTCCCCGTTGTTGTTTGAAGCCACGGACCACCCATCTTGCCTTGTGCCGCTCAAGGCTTCCATCAGCATGAAGTTTGTTCTTGAATATCCATTTTCCAGAGATGATGTTAACCCCTGCAGGTCTTGGAACAAGTGACCAAGTTTTGTTAGCTTGTAAGGCTGCAAATTCCACCTTCATATATGGCATTGAGCCACAGAGGGTCGCGCATCGCAGCACATACAGATGTGGGAGGAGGAGTAGGCTGCGTGATTGCAGTGGCAGCGTACTTTGGGTTAGGCCGGAAAATTCCATCTCTAGCACGGGTAGTCATGTGATGGCGAGTGGGTATAATCTGCTGAGTATTTGAACTGACTGGAGTTGGCGTTGAGGGCAGTTGGGATGTGGACGTAACATGGGGAGAGGACTAGGTGCATGGAGCTGTGGCGTGTGCAGGTGGCGAAGATAAATACGAAATGCAAGGCTCACGAAATCCCGAGGCAGGTGTGGAGGTAGTTGCGTGGGGCGCAGACTCGGAGGGCTCGGGGATCGTGTGGGATTTCGTTGCCTGGGGATTGGAGGATATGCGCAGTGAGGGGTCAGATGCATCAACATGAAGATCGGAGTCTGTCAGGTTTGTGGATGATTGTTGGCACGGAAAACCAGGTAGTGGTACCGATCTGTTAGTGGGTGGAACTAGTGATGCTAGACGTGCTCGTGGCGGTGGAGCTGGCGCACCGGGTTTTGGCACAGGTATGAAAAACGGATCAGAGGAGAGGCTGGTTTGTGCGGTTTGGGATGGAGGTGTGTTGGACATAACTGATGGTCGAAATGGGAAGATAGTTTCATCAAAAGTAACGTGTCGGGAAGTAACAACACGTTTTGTGACTGGATTATAGCACCGGTAACCCTTCGTGTCTAGCGGGTATCCGATGAAGATGCACTAAACCGAACGAGGTGTGAGTTTGTGTGGGGCAGTAGGTGTGGTGTTCGTGTAGCATAAGCATCCGAAGACACGGAGGTGTTTGTAATCCGGTGGGAATCCAAGCAGGAGGTCATGGGGTGTGAGGTTTGATCGAACATGACATGGCCGACGGTTCAACAGGTATGTGGCTGTTGCTAAGGCGTCAGGCCAGAAAGATAATGGAGCTGCGGCATGTAGTAATAGCGTGTGCATGCTGTTGTTCAAAGTGCATATGACACGCTCGGAACGGCCATTTTGAGCTGACGTGTATGGGCATGTGAGTTGCAACACCATGCCATGCAAGGAGAGAAATGTGTGCATTGCATGATTGTCAAACTCTTTTCCATTATCTGTGCGTAAGCAAGAGATCGGTTGGTGGAATTGCGTTAGCACAAATGCATGGAAGGATATAATGGTGGCTAGAACATCAGATTTGTTGCGTAAAGGAAAACTCCAGACAAAATGTGAAAAATCGTCCAAGATGACTAGATAATATTTGAAGCCTGAATTGCTCAAAATGGGAGAAGTCCACATTTCGCAATGCAATAGTTGGAAGGGAAATATTGAAATGGAATTTGACGTTGTGATAGGTAGTCTTACATGTTTGCCGACCTGACAAGAGGTGCAGGAGTGGAAGTCGGCCTTATTACAACGAAAATTGAAATTAGAAAGAAGATGCCGGAGTTGTCCGTGCCCGGGATGACCAAGACGAGCATGCCATGTCTCTGTGTCGAGTGTGGCGACAAGGCTCCGGTAAGCATTTTGTTGCTGTTGTGTTGACGAAGAGGATATAGATCACCAGATGAATCACATCGGAGTAGAGTCGTCCCCGTTCTGAAATCCTTGATAGAGAAGCCGAAAGGGTCAAAAACAACAGCAACAAAATTATCACGTGTATGAGCACGAACAGAGATCAAGTTTTTGACTAGATTAGGGGAAACAAGGACGCTATTGAGATGCAACTTGTGACTGTAGGTTGGGATGGTGGCATGGCCGACTTGACTGACCGGCATGACAGAACCATTACCCATAATGATATTTGATGGATGTGTGGGAGAAGAAGAGGAGTGCAAAATAACAGAGTTGTTGGCCATGTGCGAGCTGGCGCCCGTATCAATAACCCAATCGTTGCCGGAGTATTGGCTCGGTGGAGGGACTCCATGCATGGCTGTCAGCAGTCCATGTGGCATATGTTATGATTGTGCGCCGTAGGAGATGGCGTCGTGGTTTGACGGCATGGTAGACACCTGGAGAGCCTTTTGATTATAGTTTGTGGGACGTGATACCAGGATACCGGGGTTTGATGGGTGCCAGAATGGCATCTGCCACGCTTGGACTACTCCGGTCCAAGGAGTGGCAGGGATGTTCGAACTGGTGCGTGAGGCAGCTGTATTAGCACCGTTGTTGGATGCTGAGGCAAGGGGCAGTCTGTTGTTTGCGACCACCGTTGACTTTGCGATGTCGGCGTCGATCACCGTCGGATGAGTTGTTGTTGTTGTTGGAATAATTTGGGCTGGGCCCATTGATTACCCAAATTAATCCTATTAATTTTAAGGCCCACATTAATGCTATGTGACTAAATTATTTAGTCCCACATGGGTAGTTGAAGAGGATTCTGACCAACTTAAATAGGTAGACTATTCCTCTCTATTTAAGAAGTTGGAAAGAATATAAGGGAGTGTCACACGCGCGCCGAGCCGTGCCGTGCGCGACGCGCACGCGTCACGCGCATTTTCGCGTGAGAAAATCGCGTGACTTGTGACTTGCGACGAGCGACGTGTGCGTGTGTGGAGAAATTGCTGCATCATTCTTATTGCGCTGAGTTAAATATTTTTACCGTTTCTGAGAATTGAATTAACTCAATTATGACGCTGAATTAAATACAGATATTATTAGTAACCGACGTATTAAAACAGACGTTACTAATAACTGACGTATTAAAACAGAGAATTAATCTCGCGCAATAAAGCTGATTCAGTATGCCTCAGCCTATATAAGGCGCTCCTCATTCACCCTGGAATACACACTTGACTACTATCGCTGCGCACTCTGCATTCCCATCGCAAGTCTCTGCGCGCACAGAACTTGCGAGAGCAGGCCTCCGAAACCTCGTCTAGCTGCGATATTTGCACGGGTAGGCGGATGATCAAGTTTTTGGGAAGCGCAACTTTGCGCGACTGCTCGCTTGCACGAACGACTACTACCTGGTGAAGGACGTTCGTGAGACTTCACTGCTTCCAGTCTTCCTGCCTCAACTAACGATCGACTACTTCAAGCAGCTCAACATGTCAACTGTTGGGAACGGCACCGCCGGTGCCTCCGGCACTGGTCCTGCCTCAGGGTACAACCTGATGGTTTCACATTCATTTGTTGTGTTCTTTCTGTTCCTATACAGATTAAGCGTGAACACAAACAATCCTTATGGAGCCATAATATTGCTTATTTTCAATTATATCATGATTACTTTTGGAATTAAAATGTACCGTAAAATGCCTAAATATCTAACAATCCAAAAACTTGATATTTGTAATAGGCTTTCAGTCACTAGTTTTGCTGCTGCGCTCAAGCCAAATGCTTTTGACGGATCAAATTACAAACGGTGGCGTGATAGGATGATTCTCTGGTTAACTGCTATGAACATCATTCATGTTGCGAACGGAAAGCCTGAACAGTTTACTCCTGAGGAGGAGCAAGCTTTCATGGCAGCCGATAACCTCTTTAGAGGCGCGGTGATTAGTGTTCTTGCAGAAAACTTAGTTGATTTCTATCTCACTGCGACTTCTGCCAAGGAATTGTGGGATGCGCTTGAGACTAAATATGGTGTTTCTGATGCTGAGAGTGAATTGTATGTCATGGAACAGTTCTATGACTATAAGATGGTCGATGACCGTTCTATAGTGGAACAGGCTCATGAAATTCAGTCACTGGCAAAAGAACTCGAAGGTTTCAAGTGTGTGTTACCTGACAAGTTTGTGGCCGGGGGCATTATTGCTAAGTTGCCACCTACCTGGACGGATTTTGCCACTTCTCTAAAACATAAGAGAAAAGAGTTCAATATCGCTGATCTTATTGGCTCTTTGGATGTTGAAGAGAAGGCGAGGGCAAAAGACACTCGTGAAAAAGGGGTTGTTGGGACTTCTAGTGCCAATGTAGTACAGAAGAATAACTCTAATAAATCCCACAACAAGAAGAAGAAGAACAAACACGAGAACCCTACAAAGACTAAACAGACAACCACTTTTAAGAAGAAGATGAAGGGAAATTGCTTTGTTTGCGGCGATTCTGGTCATTTCGCCAGTGAATGTGAGAACCGCAAGTGGAAAGGCAATAAAAAATCAGCAAATATGGTTATTGGCGAAACTGCAGGAACGTCGAGGTATGGTAACATATTACCTACAGTTCTTTCAGTTTGTCATTCACCTGAGTGGTGGATTGATACCGGTGCCAATATCCATGTGTGTGCTGATATATCCTTATTTTCGTCTTATCAGGTCGGAGGGACTGTCTCCTTGTTGATGGGAAACGGGTCACATGCGCGTGTTCTTGGAGTTGGTATGGTCAACCTGAAGCTTACTTCGGGAAAGACCGTGCGATTGAAGAACGTGCAACATGTTCCAACCATTAAAAAGAATTTAGTCAGCGGCTCTCTACTTTGTAGAGATGGTTTTAAATTAGTCTTTGAATCCAATAAATGTGTACTTTCTAAGTATGGGAATTTTGTTGGTAAAGGTTATGAAAGCGGAGGTTTGTTCCGCTTATCCTTGTCAGAAAATTGTAATAACGTTGTGAACAATGTCATGAATATTGATGAGTCTAATGTTTGGCATTCACGACTTTGTCATATTAATTTTGGTTGTATGGCACGGCTAGCAAACTTGAGTTTAATTCCAAAATTTGCCTTAGTCAAAGGTTCTAAGTGTCATGTTTGTGTGGAATCAAAACAACCTCGGAAACCTCACAAGGTTGCAGAGGCGAGAGAATTGGCACCATTAGAACTAATTCATTCCGATCTGTGCGAAATGAATGGTGAATTGACAAAAGGTGGTAAAAGATATTTCATGACCTTAATTGATGATTGTACTAGGTTCTGCTACATATACTTATTAAAATCAAAGGATGAAGCGTTACATTATTTTAAAATCTATAAAGCTGAGGTAGAAAACCAACTTGAGAGAAAGATCAAACATATAAGGACTGATCGTGGTGGAGAATACTTTTCAAATTTATTCACTTTGTTCTGTGAGGAACACGGAATAATTCATGAGAGGACGCCTCCCTACTCACCTCAATCAAATGGGGTAGCCGAAAGAAAGAACCGTACTCTAACTGATCTGGTTAACGCCATGTTAGATACATCGGGACTTTCCAAGGAGTGGTGGGGTGAGGCTATATTGACAGCCTGTCATGTCCTGAATCGTGTTCCTATAAAGAATAAAGAGATCACTCCATTCGAGGAATGGGAAAAGAAAAGAGTAAATCTCTCATATTTGCGTACTTGGGGTTGTTTGGCAAAAGTAAGTGTGCCAATCAATAAAAAGCGTAAACTCGGTCCTAAAACTGTTGATTGTATTTTTATTGGTTATGCCTTCCACAACATCGGTTATAGATTTTTAATAATAAAATCTGGAGTACCCGACATGCATGTTGGTACAATTATGGAGTCCAGAGATGCTACATTTTTTGAGAATATCTTTCCTATGCGAGAGGATCATTGTAGTACTAGTCAAAAATCTTATATAAGTGACGAGCCTACTGATATGATAGAACACAATGAACAAACTCTTGTGGGAAATCTACGCGGTGACAATGAAATTCCAAAAAAGAGCAAGAGACAAAGGACTGCAAAGTCCTTTGGTGATGATTTCATTGTGTACCTTGTGGATGATACTCCTAGAACCATTGAAGAGGCATATTCATCTCTTGATGCGGACTACTGGAAGGAAGCAATCAAGAGTGAGATGGATTCAATTATGCGCAATGGAACATGGAAGGTTGTTAGTAGACCTTATGGGTGCAAACCCATTGGGTGCAAGTGGGTGTTCAAGAAAAAGCTTAGGCCTGATGGTATAATCGAAAAGTACAAGGCGAGGCTTGTAGCTAAGGGCTATAATCAGAAAGAAGGAGAAGATTTCTTTGACACTTACTCACCCGTTGCCCGACTGACCACTATTCGAGTGCTGCTTTCTTTGGCAACCTCATATGGTCTTCTCGTTCATCAGATGGACGTTAAGACAGCTTTCCTAAATGGAGAGTTGGAGGAGGAGATCTATATGGATCAGCCTGATGGTTTTGCAGTAAAAGGTCAAGAAGGAATGGTGTGTAAATTATTGAAATCTTTATATGGCCTGAAGCAAGCACCTAAGCAATGGCATGAGAAGTTTGACAAAACTCTCACGTCTGTTGGTTTTGTTGTGAACGAAGCTGATAAATGTGTGTACTATCGCTTTGGTGGGGGTGAAGGAGTAATATTATGCTTGTATGTTGATGACATACTTATATTTGGGACAAGCCTTAATGTGATTAAGGAAGTCAAAGAGTTTTTGTCTCAAAACTTTGAGATGAAGGATTTGGGAGAGGCTAATGTTATCCTTAACATAAAACTAGTGAGAGAAGGTGATGGTGGGGTTAAACTTCTACAATCCCATTATGTGGAAAAGGTTTTACGTCGCTTTGGTTATAGCGATTGTAAACCTGCTCCAACACCTTATGATGCTAGTATGATTTTGAAGAAAAATAAAAGGATAATGAGAGATCAGTTGAGATACTCTCAAATCATTGGTTCCCTTATGTATTTGGCTAGCGCTACAAGGCCTGACATCTCATTTGTCGTGAGCAAACTTAGCAGGTTTGTTTCAAACCCAGGAGATGATCATTGGCGGGCTTTTGAGAGAGTAATGCGCTATCTAAAAGGCACAGCGAACTACGGGATATACTATTCCGGGAACCCGAAGGTTCTAGAGGGTTATAGTGATTCTAATTGGATCTCTGATGCTGATGAGATAAAAGCCACGAGCGGATATGTGTTCACGCTCGGAGGTGGCGCTGTTTCCTGGAAGTCTTGCAAGCAGACCATCTTAACGAGGTCAACTATGGAAGCAGAACTAACAGCATTAGATACCGCCACAGTTGAGGCTGAGTGGCTTCGTGAACTCCTGATGGATCTGCCGATGGTTGAAAAACCGATACCGGCTATCTTAATGAACTGTGACAATGAGACTGTGATTACTAAAGTGAACAGTTCAAAGGACAACATGAAGTCATCTAGGCATGTAAAGAGGCGGTTAAAATCTGTCAGAAAATTGAGAAGCTCCGGAGTGATAGCCTTGGATTATATCCCAACGGCTGAAAATCTGGCAGATCAATTTACAAAGGGTCTTTCACGATCTGTGATCGACAATGCATCCAAGGAATTGGGCTTGAGACCCATTTAGTGAGTCAAGCCATGGCGGCAACATGTCTTATGTGATCGGAGATCCTGTGAATTAGGATAATGAAACAAGTCATGGCTGGCTGAGAGAAGAGAACCTTTAAATAAGGCTCATTCCTGTGAAAATGCATTTCTCTTCAAACTGTACGGCAGGTTGGATTTTGACTTAATGTGATTCGTGTGGCTTAATTAAGCAAAGATGTTGTCCTACAGAACATCTTATAAGAATTACACCTATATGAGTTTGACTACTAGTCGTAGTCTATGAGATTTGGGTAGTCTCTAGATGCTCATGAAAGGTCTGGAGTATGACTTATATGCTCCAAACCACGGGGATGAATTAGCAGCCTAGTACCAGAAAAGACCTTCGGTAAAACTTGTTTGCACAAGACTGTCAATTCAAGGCATAGTCCATTGATCAGTTGTAGACAAAGTGTAGCCTTTGTTCTAGATGGATGTTCAACTTAACAGTCTCCATCGAAACTCTGGTATATCAAAATAGTAGTGGAATTGAGAGCATTTTGTGTGTCTCAAAATTGGTGGGGATTGTTGGAATAATTTGGGCTGGGCCCATTGATTACCCAAATTAATCCTATTAATTTTAAGGCCCACATTAATGCTTTGTGACTAAATTATTTAGTCCCACATGGGTAGTTGAAGAGGATTCTGACCAACTTAAATAGGTGGACTATTCCTCTCTATTTGAGAAGTTGGAAAGAAGATAAGGGAGTGCCACACGCGCGCCGAGCCGTGCCGTGCGCGATGCGCACGCGTCACGCGCATTTTCGCGTGAGAAAATCGCGTGACTTGTGACTTGCGACGAGCGACGTGTGTGGAGAAATTGCTGCATCATTCTTATTGCGCTGAGTTAAATATTTTTACCGTTTCTGAGAATTGAATTAACTCAATTATGACGGTGAATTAAATACAGATATTATTAGTAACCGACGTATTAAAACAGACGTTACTAATAACTGACGTATTAAAACAGAGAATTAATCTCGCGCAATAAAGCTGATTCAGTATGCCTCAGCCTATATAAGGTGCTCCTCATTCACCCTGGAATACACACTTGACTACTATCGCTGCGCACTCTGCATTCCCATCGCAAGTCTCTGCGCGCACAGAACTTGCGAGAGCAGGCCTCCGAAACCTCGTCTAGCTGCGATATTTGCATGGGTAGGCGGACGATCAAGTTTTTGGGAAGCGCAACTTTGCGCGACTGCTCGCTTGCACGAACGACTACTACCTGGTGAAGGACGTTCGTGAGACTTCACTGCTTCCAGTCTTCCTGCCTCAACTAACGATCGACTACTTCAAGCAGCTCAACATGTCAACTGTTGGGAACGGCACCGCCGGTGCCTCCGGCACTGGTCCTGCCTCAGGGTACAACCTGATGGTTTCACATTCATTTGTTGTGTTCTTTCTGTTCCTATACAGATTAAGCGTGAACACAAACAATCCTTATGGAGCCATAATATTGCCTATTTTCAATTATATCATGATTACTTTTGGAATTAAAATGTACCGTAAAATGCCTAAATATCTAACAGTTGTTAGCGGCATTGTTGGGAGCTGAGGAAGATGATGTCGTCGTGGTCAGTGCCAATGCAGTGGAAGAGCCTGTAGAGGGAGTCTTGGCTGATGCAAGCAACACCATATTGGCTTCCATTTTGGCCGTATGGTTTTGCCGTGCTTCATCCTGTAGAAGATAATCACGCACAAACAGGAAGGGGGGCAAGGGCTATGCAGCTGTCAACACAGAAATTGCGTGACTAAAGTTTGCACCCAACCCACGTAGTGTGTTGATCACCATCGCCGAGTCGGAGATGGGGTGGCCAACGTCTCGAAGAAGATCGACAAGCTCCTTCAGATGACTGAAGTAGTCAGAGATTGTAAGATCTCCCTGGTAAAGGCCGTGGAATTCCTGTAGGGCGTACACAGCTCGCTGGTCGACGTTGTCAAGGAAGAGCCCGCGGATCACCGTCCAGAGAGTGTATGCCAACGGGTGTGGAGTGTGGATCATCTCCATGAGGCTCGGAATGATTGAATTGTACAACCATGAGTTGCATTGATCAACTTGCAACCATTCGGCGTTATGACACATGGCTTGAGCATCGATCGTTCCGTCAACGTGGTTGAGGAGTCCGAATTTGCGGAAGGTTGCATCGAAGAAAGCTGCCCAGATGGAGAAATTACCGTCGCCATAGCCGAGCACGATGGGAACGTGCGTTCGAATATTCACATGTTGAATGACGGTGGCAGACACCGGAGAAGAGTCGGCGTCAGCAAACGGATTGGTGGTAGAAGATCCGGCAGGGGTGGGTGGAGAGCTGGCCGACATGGGAAGGCAGCAGGGGCGGAAGAGGAGCGGAAGATGGAGGATCATTAAGCTGATACCATATAGAGATTCAACCCATGATCTATTCATTGATACACGGTGCTATATATACACATGTGGAGGCCAGCGGCCAGGCGCAGCAATAATACACGCAGTGAAAACGCCGGGCAATAACCCACGCAGTGAAAGGGACGTGCTTCAATGCACAGGTGCGTTTCTACAGATAGAGTCCAACTAGACTCCGAGGTGTCCTTTGGAGGTGTCTTAGTTGGTTATGATGGCCTGAGGGCTGTGGATATAATAGAGAGGACTTGACTGCAAGGGAGGCACCCTAGCAGCAGGCTTTCATGTGTTTTTCTAAGTAAAAATTATGGTTTGTGCCGACCTTTTGCGTTGTGATCATCTGGGTCATTTTAGTCAAGTTTGGACCGTTGGTTTCAGTCAGATTGATGTTGCTTCAGTATTTTGGCCATAAATTTTGTTCTATCCATCCAATTGAAGTGATTATTTTATTTTAGCTTCACAACTCAATTTTATATCATCTGTGAAGATTTTAAGGTCACTGAAGTCATGGCTCACACGTGACATGATAATTTTTGCAGCATCATAGATTGTCGTGATTTTGTTTGAGTTGGCTTCCTAACTCGTTTCCCTAATTTATCTAGAGCTTTTCTGTTTAGTATCATAGAACCTACTGCACACATGTGTTTGTCAGATAGATCAGTTTTTGTTTGACTGGTCAAGTCTCTCGCTGAAAATTTTGCATCACCTAACATTCATTCCCCTCTGATAGCTGATTTTGTACCTTTCGATTCTACAATTCTGATTATCAAATGTAGTAGGAGTGTGTTGTCCACATCACATATAAAGTTATAGAGGTCATACATTGATTCCATAAGAGCAGAAGTGTGTTGTCCACATCACCTTCAAAGATATAAAGGTCAGAAATTTATTCTATGAGATCATAAGTGTGTTGTCCACGTAACCTGCAAAAGTGTAAAGCTCACACAATGATTGTATGAGACCATAAGTGTGTTGTACACATCACATACAAAGTTGTAGCGGTCACACATTGATTGTACGAGAGGAAAAAGTGTGTTTTCTACATCACCTGCAAAGGTGTAGGGGTCAGGAATTGGTTTCATGAGAACTGAAGTGTTTTGCCAACATCACATGCAAAGGTATAGAGGTCAGACATTGATTCTATGAGAACACAAGTGTGTTGTCCATAGTACCTGTAAAGATGTAGTGGTCAAATACTGATCACATCACTTGCAAAGGGATATAAGTGAGACATTAATTCCATGAGGGCAAAAGTGTGTTGTTCACATCACCTAAAAAAGGATAGGAGTATGGATTTAATTGTTTTAGAGCACTCATCCATTATAAAATGCAGGAATCCTCTTCCACTTAGAAGCACAAAGATTGACGAAATAGAATGGTGAGTAGAAGTCGTGGTAAGAGGGGAGGGCGAGCTATAAGGACAGCACCATTGATGCATCATAGTATGTGCAGACCAGCTCCGTTTGAAAAACCACTTGATAAGTTCCAATTGAAACGAAGAGCGATTTCAGACCACTTAGTCCTTTACGATAGTGTGACAGCAGTAAAGAGGAGTGGCCTAAGTGTAACCATGGCTTCAATTGTGTTGTCCAGATGAAGGATGGAGGCGAGGGTAGTGTACATCGTTTCTTTTGCTGCCCCCTCGGTTTTGTAAGTATCTGTAATTTTTTTATTGTTCAACTTATGTGCACTTTTTCTTATACTATTCATTCTTTTAATGCTATTACGATAAGGATAACTGCGGATGGTCACTCTGGGTTGATCTAGCATATGTTCTTGTAACAACATCGCATCCATGATCTGATAGCAGAGCTAGTCGACGCTCGACCAAAAGACGCATCAGGAAACATTGGTACCATAAGAGTATCGCCGATGATGACAATACCATGTGCAACAACGTGTTCTGCAAATGCTGGCACCATAGACCGAGGCCTACTAGTTAGGCAGGACTACACACCAACACCATAACGCGATGGGGTCACAACTTCAACGTGTCGAGGTCCTCGTAGTGTCATAACTAGTTTTCATATTGTTGTGAATTTAAATTCCCTTAAGCATTAGCCTGTAACTAATGCACTTGTATCCCACGTCTAGGTTTCGTTTATTGTATGACATTTATGTCATTGTAATGTATGCATCATTCTTGTATTTTGAATCCATTAAATTATATTATCTTAGGTACCATTAATATTTTACCCTTCTTTACCACTTTGCACCAAAAGTAATATGGCCCACTCCCACAAAAAGCATCGATAAGAACATTGCTAAACGACAAGAAAAAACAGTGCATGTCGTGCTAAATAGCCTGCATCTATGACCACATGTTTCAATCAATGGACTAGATACTATGCATCCAAGTCATTGAATACTTGTTTCTTCAATCGCTACCATCTCTCCAACACTTCGTCCGTGAAACGCATCAGCTTCACCAATAAAAGAGGCACGACTCCCGCAACAACAACTCAAACCAACAAACACTCATTCCCCAACCACTGCTATCATGGAGTGGCCCTCTTCACCACCATCCGATAGGAAGAGGGTGTCTACGGTTGAATGATTTCATGGTTCTATGTGCTTGTGTGATACTCCTTGCCGCCTCATGAGGAGCCTAGTTATGAGCGTCATATATGGTTTGTGACTTCGGGTGTGTAATAACTATGAGTGAGTATGACCCTCCACATAGATGGATGCCATATTTATCCGATGGTAGACGACGGTAATATACAAAATAAGTACTACTCTCTCAAGTTCGTATTTATATTTTCATTACATACATATGTAACAACACATCTGTAACGATACAACTACCATCACCTATTTGTGAATTCGTTGAATATGTCGATCACGAACAACCGCTAGAAGACGCGACCATCATCCAACGTAGTGTCGAGGTTGGCACATGCCACATGTGTTTGGCATTGGAGGAATACAAAAGAACCGAGGTGCGCAGGAGGGAGAGGACTGAAGCCGAGAAGCATCATCGCAAGGCTCTGGAAGTGTGCATGTGAAGGAAGGAAGAAGAACATAGGTGCATGATGGAGGAGGAACGCTTCACTAGGGAGGAACGGGAGGCAGAGAGGGAGTGTTTGCGCAAGAGGGCTCACCGTGCAAGGCAAGCTGGACCAGATACTTTCAGAAATGGGAATATCCCTGCAGCACTCGTGGACCACGGGTAATCATGCTCGGGTCAAATTTAATATCTCCCTAAGCGTGTTATGGCTAGCTCGGTGCACAGTTTGGTTACCCATCACCTACATCATACAAACGTTATTTTCTCGCCTTATATCTTTAATTATGCCTGATAGATGGTGTTTATTGCCTTGTGTACCATAGGAGTAGAAAGGCAAGCAAAACAATACTTATTTATGTGGTTCATGTAATTCCGTTTTATATACTCACATATACCGAGCTTAAAAATATATGTATGCATCATCTCCTATATCTAAATTTTTGAATACGTCAACCGCATCATTTTCAATGACAAATATTATTTTTTTCGTAGTTATACGAATACAAAGAGCTATTAATTACTTCAAACATGATATTCAAATTTACAATACAACATATTACTCACAAATAACTCAAACATTACACACTATTTTAATTTACAAAACATAAATCAATTTCAAAATATCGACTTAATAAGTTCCAATTATAAAAAAGTACATTATAATTTAGTGTCAGTTATAAATATTTTCCAAATTTCAATAGAATTTCAAAACATTTAAAATAATTATGACACCAAAATTATTAGGCGTCTAGGCCCCACTGGCTGGCTATGGACCTATTGCCCGTCTGTTGGGCCACTGGGCCCACTAACCTGCTAGTCGCCCCAATGATTAGCAACTAGGCTCCCGGGCCTGCGGTAGTTTGCCCATCAGCGCTACAGAAAACACGTAAATTTACGACGGCTAACCCTATTTATTTACAACGGCTAACCTAGTTTCGGCCGTCGTAAATAACAGCTTGTTTACGACGGCTAAGGTCAGGCCCTCGTAAATAACAGCTTGTTTATGACGGTTGGACCTAGGCCATCATAAATAGGCTCCATAAACCCAATTCACGCCCGCGCCAACCCCGAGCCCGCCACCGCCAGAACCTGGCCCGAAGTGCCGCCCGCCCGCCGCCAGACCCCGCCGCCTCCTTGGCCACCGCCGCCCTGCCCTCCGCCCCGGCCGCAGCCGCCCCGCCCTCCGCCGGCCCGGCCGCGGCCACGCCGGCATCCGCCGCCCCGGTCGCCGCCGCCCCGGATTTCGCCTACCCTACCGCAGCCACCGCACCGCATCCTACGTGCATAAGGTGAACATGGTCCAAAATTGATTGATTAGTTGTTCAATTTAGTTAATTTAGTAATTGATTGATTGTAGTTATTTTAGTTATTTTAGAAATTGGTTATGATTTTAGATATTTAATTTAGTCAATTGATTCATTAGTTGTTTAATTGATTGATTAGTTGTTCAATTTAGTTAATTTAGTAATTGATTGATTTTAATTATTTTAGAATTGGTTCTGATTTTAGTTATTTAATTTAGTTAACTGATTCATTAGTTGTTTAATTGATTGATTAGTTGTTTAATTTAGTTAATTTAGTAATTGATTGGTTTTAGTTTTTTTAGATATTTAATTTTTTCTTTACTTCTCGGCCTCGCGGCCCCGGCCCCTAGCCTAGGTGTCCAGCCTCTCGCGCCGCCACCGCCGACACCTCACGCCCCTGAGCCCGAGCCCGCCTCTCAGCCCTTCCCCCAAGCTGTCCTCCGCAGCGGCCTCCATCGCCGCCCGCCGTCCGCCGCTGTCGCTTCCACCGCAGGCTGCCGCCCCCGACCCCCACCGTCGCTGCTGCCCCCGGCCGCCGCCGCGCCCCGCCCTCGCCGACTCTGAGCCACCACACCCTCTCCAGCCCCCGCTGCCCCCTGGCCCCCAACGGGCCTCCTCTTGGCCCACGGCAGCCCACCACACCGCCGCCGCCGGACTTCGCGCCCTCTTTGAGTCATTTTTAATAATTATGTTTGTTTATTAATTACTTGCATGAAAATTGTTTGAAAATTAAGTGATAATTATTCACTTCACAGTGTTTAGCTATATACATGGTCGTGAGAGCATGTAATATGATAATTAATAGTAGGACATCTATCGAGCTGGGCTTTGAGGTGAACGGTGCCGGTGCGGACGCGAAGCACTCGTTGAAAAACGACGGTGTACAAGATACATACACGGAGCTTCGAGCACCCAAGGACGCGGAGAGACGCTCGACGAGAGCCGTCGGTCCGGGCTCAGCGCCCGACTGACCTCCCTCCAACTCTTGACCGCTCAACCGCTGTGACCCGTCGAAGAAGGGTACAAGGAGCCCCCAACGACCCGTGACTGGTGCCCGAGCCTCTGAAAGGCCGGCAGGCTTTGGCTTCATCCTTCTTCTGTTGTTCTTGAGACCCCGGACATGCCGAAGGATTAGGTCACATGGACATAGACCTGCGAGTTGATGGTCACCCGTATTGTTTCCCCCCTCTCTCTCGATCTTTTGTTCTTTCCTCTCTCTCTCTCTCTGTCTCTCTCTCTGTCTCTCTCTCTCGCATAAATGACTCAAAAATGAATGAGTAACATAAAACTTTAGAATGTGCATCACCCGCTTCGAACCGGCCCATCTCCATGCGTTATGCATGTGAGCCGGGTAGGTTCGGAATTGTCCCTTTTTGCACAGCCTGAGAGTGACCGAGGGGGCGTGCCTATGACGAGACGTGAGTCTTAATCCGGACGAGATTTCGACAGTGTGACCCTGCTGTTCTCTGCTGCACCATTATCGGGCGTGCAGTCGGAGAACAGCGGGGCTATGCTGCCCAAATTTTGTTTGGATTCGGACCTAGCGTCTCGTCAGAAGCACGTTACTCTTGGTTACTCTTGGGTGGGTTTAGGACCTATCTGTCCCAATAGAAGTATAAATTAACGATATTTTCCCTGTCTTTAATTTGTACACTCAAACATGGGTGAAGATTGTAGTTGGATATACATTGGTTGGAACAAGAAAGGTGGTCACTCACATCAATGGTTCGCAAAGACAGAAGCTTTTGTCGATCGAGCCTTTTCGTTGTCGACGATCGATAAGGTGTGATGCCTATGTGCGAAATGCCAAAACACAAAGTAGCTTGATAAAATGACTCTTTCGATGCATTTGTGTCGAAACAGTTACATGTAACATTATGAGGTGTGGAGTTTTCACGGCGAGATAACTTCTAAATCCGTACAATAAGTGCAAAACTATGATGACAACACGAGGGTTAATCAGATGGATGAGATGCTACAAGCTATTGATCCAGAGGCTACGGAGGATCCTCCAACAACTGAGGTAGAAGTGTTCTTCAAGCTTCTTAAAGCTTCAGAAGAGCCGCTTCATGAACACACAGAAGTGACCCTTCTTACGTTCATCACCAGACTTATGGAAATTAAGTCCAAGTACATCTTTTCCAAACCCTCTTACAATGATCTAATCAAATTGATCAGCGATATCCTTCCACAACCCCACAAAGTGCCAAAATATATGTATCGGTCGAAGAAATCGTTGTCTGGTCTCGGTATGCAATACAAGAAGATTGATGTGTGTCCAGACAGTTGTATGCTTTTTTGGAAAGAGCATGCAAAAGAGAACAAGTACTTAAAATATGGTAAATTGAGGTTTGTCCAAGTTGTTAATGACGATGGTGATAATGTGATGACAGAAGTCACACATAAGCAACTTTGTTACTTACCACTGACACCTCGATTGAAGCGATTGTTTATTTCAAAAAGAACATCCAGACACATGAGATGGTACAAAGATGGTGTACGTCAGAGCAATGGAGTCATGACGCACCCGTCCGTTTGTGAGGCATGAAAGGCGCTGGACCGCTTTGATCAAAACTTTGCAAGTGATGTGAGAAATGTTTGCATCGGTTTCGCGACAGATGGCTTCTCGCCATTTAGTACAAACGCCACGCCATACTCGTGTTGTCTCGTTTTTGTTATTCCATACAACCTGCCACGATCTCTTTGTATGAAGTATGAATTCATGTTTCTTTGCCTCATCATACCTAGACCGGATCATCCTGGGCCACGTCTAAACGTGATGTTGAAACCGTTGATTGAAGAACTGGAAACTTTTTGGACGGGAGTCGAAGCTTACGACTGTTACAAGAAGCAGAAATTCAACCTACAGGCTGCTTACTTATGGTCCGTCCATGATTTTCCAGCATACGACATGTTTTCTAAATGGAGCATTCACGGTCGTTTGGCGTGCCCGATATGTGCTTCAGACACAGATTGCTTTCGACTTGCTCATGGTGGCAAGATATGCTAGTTCGATTGTCATAGACATTGGTTGCCTCGAAATCACGTGTTTCGACAACAGAAGAATGTCTTTAGAAATGACACAGTTGTAACAAAAGAACCACCGAAACATCAAAATGGGTCAGAGATTTATGATATGTTGAACAAACTAGTGGTAGATGAAAGTCGTCCTGGATATTTTGTAGGTTACGGAGAGGAACACAATTGGACTCATATATGTGGAATTTTGGAGCTCCCGTATGTGAAGTCCTTAATTTCAATGCACAACATTGATACTATGCATCAGGAGCGTACCATGGGCGATTGTATAATAAGCACATGCATCGATATGATGAGCAAAACGAAAGACAATATAAAGGTTCAAAAAGATCTAGCAGAGCTTTGTAACCATCCAACTCTTGAGCTCTCCGAAAGCGGTGGTAAACCACGTGCTTCTTTCTCTCTTCGATCTAAAGAAAAGAAAGAAGTCATGAAATGGTTGAAAAGTTTAAAATTCCCATATGGTTACGAAGCTAGTCTGAAACGAGCCGTGGATGTGAAGACGGGGAAACTCACTGGATTGAAAAGTCATGATTATCACATAATTATGGAAAGACTCCTACCTGTTATGTTTCACGTCTATTTTGATGACACGGTGTGGAAGGTGCTAGCCGAGCTTAGCTACTTCTATAGACACCTCTGTGCTAAAGAAATCACGGTAGAGATGATGAATAAGTTGGAGAAGGAGATACCGGAACTATTATGTAAGATGGAAATTTTTTTCCTCCAAGTTTTTTTAATCCAATGCAACATCTCCTTATCCATCTTCCATTTGAGCCTAAAGTGTGCAGTCCTATGCAATATAGATTGATGTATCACATTGAAAGAGCACTTAGATATCTGAGGCCAATGGTTGGCAGCCGAGCAAGTGTGGAAGGGTGCATCGCCGAAGCATTTACCTTTAAGAAAGTGAGATACTTTTCAAGTGTTTACTTTGCAGAGCAACGCAATATAAATACTTCGGTGATGCGATACAATATGGATGAACATCCACCTTGCTGCGATCTCTCTATTTTTGCAACGAAGGACACTACTGTTGGTGGTAGTCGGAGCCATAATTATACCACAGATGAAAGAACGGCTGTTTTCCTCTACATGTACGCTAATATAGATGGGATGGACAAATATTTTGAGTAAGTTTTTGTCCTAACATTCATGCTTATCGGCATATTATGCAGCATTTATATTCATGAAAGTTTTTTCCGTCTAGTGAGTTCCACAAGCAAAATTGGACACAAAAGCATAAACCTACGAGCAAACAAGTAGAAATGATGTGAAAGGACGGAATAAATAAACGATCTAATTTCCTTTCCTGGTTTCGAGAATATGTAACGCTTTCTCGTTAACATATGAGTATTTATAAATTATTCTTATAACTTTTGAGTCTTATAAAGTATTCTTATAACTTTGTAATTTGGACAGTACGTGAAACAACCCGACGTCCATGAAGACTTGCGACAACTGTCCTATGGATTGGTCAAAGTTAGAAGCTATGGCCGATATGACATCAACGAGTTTCGATTTTGTACAACTGAATTTGAAGCTCTTCGTCCTCTCACAGCAACATACAATACTGGAGTTCTAATGAGGGCAATCGACTCTCAATGTCGTGAAACTAATTACTATGGGATCATTAACAAAATCTTTGAATTTAGTTTTGCCAGAAATAAGGAACTTCAAGTCGTCTTCTTTGATTGTGATTAGTTTGACAATAATCATGGAACACGATAAAACGAATTTGGCATGTATGAAGTCAAACACAATGAACGACTACGAGGCTATACGATACATTTTTTTCTTGCACACCAAGTGGATCAAGTGTATTATTTACCTTATCCATGTCAAAAGCTTAATGCTTGGTGGGTGAATCCTCGGGGCGGTTATATACTCCAAGAGATGATGACTACCATGATATCAATGACGTTGATGATGTTTATCAAGAACAAGAGTTACCAGACTCATTTTCCGTCGAGCTTGGTGTTGAACTCGATCACTTGGTTGGAGACGCTGACGATGTAGAGACTTCTAATATGCTCAAACAAAAATTGAAACAAATTATGAAATAAGATCGATGGTCTTATTTAAGGAGTAGGGTTTGTAATGTCGATGAATTCTGAAACTGACTCCAAGTAACTTTTTTATTCACTGACCAAGAAACTGACTCCATTAGAAATTACGTTATCTTATATATCACTTAGCAATTAACTATTCTTATCAACCCTTAGTCTGACTCAGAGTCAGAGGCTAGGGCGCCGCCACAGCCTTCAGGGACACCTATGGCTGCCGCCGAGGCGCCTAGCGTGGAGCCTTCGGGCTCCAGTGGTGAGCAGCCTTCCGGGTCACCAAACATGGTCCATGAGCAGAGGCGGCGGACGAGGAGGACACACTTTGTGTCCCCTTCTTCAGTTCCTATAGAGCAGGTCACTATTCGCCCGGTCGGAGACACGTAAACAAACTATCACATAATATTCAACTTTCATATTCTTTTGTTTGTTGGTACATTAATAAGTTCACTAAATCCTTGCAGCTCCTGGTACAACTGCTCGTTCACGGGTCAGGGGCACCACAGACAGGTGTCTGATTGCATCGGGTTTTTAGTGCGTCTGCACTATCTCGGCGTGATTGACGGGGTCCTGCGACGTCATCAGACGACTACGTTCGTGTCTCTCACGAGGCGCACAACAACCTTCAGGGGGCTGTGTGGGCGGATTTTATGCTAAGTCTGCTTAATAAAATTTTGTAAATTATTATTCTTCAACTTGATTTAATTGTTAATGCATATCTCTTCAATATTTGTTTTCTTATAGCTGAGGTACCGTTTAGAGGACACGAGCCAGAGCATGTTGGACCATGCTAGAGCTGTGTTCAACGAGCCGTGTTCAATAGGAACACATGGAAGCTTGTAACGCAAGCATTGTCATACGCTCGCATTCAAGTCGTGAACGAGTACCCCAAGCTGCACCAGGAGCACCAGTCGGGGCCGTTTAGGACGGCCTCGGACATGTGCTTGATGGAGGAGCAGTACGTGAAGGTAAGTTGTTTGTTTTAATTATTTCAATACTTAGTTATGAAAATGGTATGTCAATGACATAATAGATATGTGCAGATCAGCATTTCCTTGCTAGAGACTCGGCCCATAGCATACCGAGCTCTCCGCCAGATGTGGGCTAGCGATGCTTTCATCGCTAAGTCGAGGAGGGCTCGTGGATGCAGAGGTTCCGACTCAAAGCACTCGTATGGCCTCGATGACCATGTACGTTTGGCTAAACGCATGGTAAGAATAATAACCTATCTTTATATGTCTTCATAATATAATTAGCATACTAACACATATCTACAAGAGCGTGAGACCGGTCAGGTACCGACGGCCACTCAAGTCTTGAAGCGGGGTCATAAGGACTTATCCAAGCCTGGGGAGTGCAGTCAGATCGCGGTCGATCGACTGGTAAGTTATCAAAACTTATCAATTTGATTGTTACTAATTTGTTGCTACTAATACGCAATTTTAATCCTTTTAGGAAAAGTATGCGCGAGAGGCCGTGAGGATACAAGGCGAAGGGTACGATTGGGAAAACGCGCCAATCGACCCTTAAGCTGTTTACACTAGCGGAGGCGGGAAGGCACATGGACGGTTAGTTGGTCATTTTCTTTATTTCTTTAAAAACTTACTTCTTCTAATTATTATTCTTTTATTCCTTTGTAGGTTTGCCATTTTCGATGGAGTTGTTGACTCGAGGGTCGCGCGACCTTCGATTGTCACTCCATCGATCGAGGTTTCCTCTATCGGGCAGACAAGTCATCGTCCCTCCCAGATTGAGATAGAGGAGCTCCGTAGGGAGAGAGACGAGATCTGGGGAGAGAGGGAGGAGCTCTAGAGGGAGAGGGATCTAGCCCAGGCTGCACAGGAGCAGCAGGCCGCCTACATGGCGAACTACATGGCTTAGATGCAGGTGGCTATGGAGGTAAGTAATTGAATACAAATTAATTTAAATCCATATCATTACATTAGTATATTTGTTTTAATATTTTGCAATTACAGGCCTTAGCTCAACAGAGTGGGCAGCATATCCCGATCCCGACGTGGCAGCCGTCAGAGTTGGCCCCGCCACAAGTGCCCCCACCACACGCACATTTAGATATCCAGGTAATGTGCTTCTTATTTGATTTTTTCTAATCTAAGAAAAACTTGGTGTAGTTGAGGGGAGAGAGTGAGAGTTGGAGGGGGAGAGGGAGGGGGTGAGAGTAAGAGATAGTGGTAGAGAAGGGGGAGAGGGAGAGTGAAAAGGGAAAGAGGGAGGGAGAGAGAGACGGAGTGGTAGAGAGAGGGGGGTGAGAGAGAGGGAGTCATAGAGAGAGGGGGAGGGAGAGGCTGAGGGATAAAGTGAGAGTGCGGGGGAGGGAGAGAGAGGGAGTGAGAGTAAGAGATAGTGGTAGAGAGGGGGAGGGAGAGGGAGAGAGAGTGAGAGTGAAAAGGGAAAGAAGGAGGGAGAGAGACAGAGTGGTAGAGAGAGGGGGGTGAGAGAGAGAGGGAGTCGTAGAGAGAAGGCGTGGGAGAGGGCGAGGGAGAAAGTGAGAGTGCGGGGGAGGGAAAGCGAGGGAGTGAGAGTAGGGGGAAGAGAGTCGTACAAGCTCAAACTCACTTTATCTATTTATTTGCATTACAGAGATAGGCAACGGAGGCTCAAACTCCACCGCCATAGCTACCGGCGTCAGGAGGAGGTCGCATAGACAGATTCTTCGACTCCGGAACGAGTACAGGAGCGAGTGGATCCGCAAGTGGAAGGCGTAGTGTTTAGCGAGCAAATCTCTTTTTTGTTTAATGTTACCGGCGTCAGGAGGAGGTCGCATAGACAGATTTTTCGACTCCGGAACGAGTACAGGAGCGAGTGGATCCGCAAGTAGAAGGCGTAGTGTTTAGCGAGCAAATCTCTTTTTTGTTTAATGTTTTGGATGTTTTATATTTTGAATGTGTATACAAACTGTTCTGTGAGCTGACCATCGTGTCAGGTTATCCTAATTCTATTTTTTAAATTAAAACCTTATTTACGACAGCCAGCTATACAGGGTTAACTTATGACGTCCAGGGTCGAGGTCGTCGTAAGTAAGGCATCGAGCCCACCACGTAGCACGGCCATGGGCGACGGCCCATAAGTTACGACGGCTAGGAACGACCGTCGTAAGTTAGTTATTTACAACGGTGACCGTCGTAAATAACATTATTTACGAATAACAGAAAACGGCCAGAAACCACCGTAAATAACCGAAGACCGTCGTAGATAACTTATTTACGACGGTTTTCTCTTATTTACGACGATGGTTTTGGCTGTTGTAAATTGACCTACAGTACAGGTGGGCGACGGGACCCTCCTCCCGTGCAGGCACTGCCACGTGGACTTTGTCTTTCACGTGCCACGTCACACGCTATCACTCATTGAACAAGCAACAACGTGGTTATCTTTGAAAATTTTCAAAATGCTGGTTATTTTTGTTACATTAATAAAAGATAGTATATTAATGAAAATATTCATGGATGTTGGATATTATTGGGCTCAAGCGAGGGCCCAACATTGAACTTTTTATTTTTCCCATCTCTTTTTTTAACATTTAAACCTTCGTATGGTGTCGTCATGCGTTTTGACAAGTGCGCCCTATATATATATATATATACATATATTGTATATATATATATATATATATATATATATATATATATATATATATATGTATAACACAACATCGTAGATAACGCAGCATAATGTATATAGGGCATCAAAAACACTATACACGCATATCAGTAGTTGTACGCGTGTCTTAATTGCTACTGATGTGGCATGTAGACCGCGAGTGCCTTCTATAGTGCCCAACTCCATAGCATATATAGTGCTTATTCCTATTATCATGATCACCTAGGATGCTAAGAGAGATGGTGCCATACTAAGAGTCTATTGCTCGAAATAGATATCTAAGAATTCAAATATTTAATAAGTTTTTTCAATAAATAAATACAAAAAATTCACGCCCAACGTCTCCAAAAGCTGTTGCTGGGCCTTAACGTTGCAGGGTCGGTGGATAGGTCCACGCGGAGTTGGTTCTCTTGTAGCCAAAGTCTAAAATCTGCCCTCTAGAAGTTTATTTTTGAAGTTGATCAAAATCAAAATATTCTAATTTTGATCATGTTTATATAAAAGATATTAACATCTACCATACAAAACAAGTATTTTATGACAATTAAAGTCATGACGATTCTAATGGTACTATAATGGTGTTATAAAAATTAATAATTTTTCTATAAACTTGGTTAAACTTGGATATTTGTTTGATTTTGACCAACTACAGAATTCGACAGAGGGAATAGCTCCAGTCCAGTATATAGTAACATCTAGCCCAGCCCAATGAGAACAAAGTTGATGACCTAATTTGGAGCACGGCTAAGATCTCCTTTCACTATGTAAGAACCTCAAATCAGAGACAAAGATCGGGGACGAGCGCAAAGGATCATAACTGGCTCGATGGAGGGTAAAAAGAGACGACCTGCTGCAAGGTGCGTCTCAGGTAAGTTAATATCCGAGACGCGCCCTCTTCTCTGACAAAAGGGAGACGCACGTTCCTACAGCTCGACTCCTATTATGAAAGATAAGGAGATGTGCTCTCCTTCGTGCTCATCTTCTTTAATCAGCGTCTCCCATTATTAATATAGAGAGATGTGCCTTTGCAGAGGATCGTCTCGATTTCGTATGCCCTTATACGTGCTCCCAGGGCAGAACAGTAGCGGCCCAATCTGCCATGTTCTTTCCCTGCTCTATTCGTTTCTTTCCGTCTTTGGAGGTGCCCTTCTAAAAATCTTGAAGGGATTATCAGTGGCCCTCAAAACAAAGGGTCAGTCCTCTCCTCCTCTCTTGTCCCTTACTATTTTTTACCCTTTTAGATCTTGACTACCAGTGGCTTTGAATTTCTTTGATTTAGATCTTCTTTTCAGTACGTAGATGTCATCGGATCAAAGTTGGATGTACGGGTCGCGCCTTTGCAATGAGTATATCAAAGGGGGTGGATGCATTTATCGATTTCACGAAGAAAGACATGTTGGACAACATTAGAGGGACTATTTGTTGTTCTTGCAAACATTGCAAGAATGAGAAGAGATATCGCTCAAATGATGTGTTGAAGTCACATTTGATCACACATGGATTCATGTTGGATTATCGATGCTGGAACAAACATTGGGAGGAGGGGCGTAATGAAGCAGAGATGAGAGGTTCATATCTAGAGAGGGAGGTCCCTACCAGTATCGAAGAAGATCACGACGATGATGTGAACGAGGTAGATATATTAGGGTTCACCGATGACGACATTGAGTTTCAGGTGCATAACATAGAGGAGATGGTACGCAATGTCGAGAGACATGACGAAGATGATCAGTACAGTAATGGTGAACTTGCAAAGTATAAGAAGATGATCGAAGACTCGAAGAAGCCGTTGTATCATGGTTGTGCGGCTCAGTACACGAGACTATTTGCGATGGTGAAACTTTTCCTGTTGAAGGGGGGCAACGGATGGAGTAATTGTAGTTTTAAGGAATTGTTGACGCTCCTTAAGGACATGTTACCCCAAGGCAACGTAGTCCCTAGACAGTTTATGAGGCGAAACCGATAATCTTTCCACTGGGTTTGGAGGTGGAGAAAATCCACGGGTGCAAGAATGATTGCATTCTATATCATGGACATGAGTACGAAAACCTCGATAAATGCCCTATTTGTGGACTCAACATATTCAATCGTAGGAAAGATGATGGTGATGACGAGAACTGCAACAGAAACAGAAGAAAAAGTGGGCCTAAAAAGGTGTTTTGGTACTTTCCTATCATTCCTCGTTTGAAGCATTGCTTTGCAAACAAGAAGGAGTCAGAATTGTTGCGATGGCACAAAAATAAGCATAAGCAGGATGCTGGAATGATAAGACATTCTGCTGGTGCCACACAGTGGCGAAACATTGATTCACGAAATCTTGAATTTGCCATTGATCCGAGGAATATTAGTATCGCAATGAGCACCGATGGCATGAATCCTTTTCTGAACAGTAGCACACATAGCACGTGGCCAATTGTGCTAATGATTTTGAACCTTCCTCCTTGGTTGTGCAAAAAACGGAAATATATAATGATGTCAGGATTGATACCAGGGACACAACAACCTAGGAATGAAATTGACACTTATTTCAGGCCTCTGGTTGAAGATCTGAAGGAGTTGTGGTACAACAATGGAGTGCAAGTCTGGGATGAGCACAAGCGTGAGTACTTTGGTCTCAAAGCCATTTTATTTGTGACTGTTAGTGATTCTCCAGCGGCACGTAACCTGTCCGAACAAAGTAAGAACGCAGGTTGCGGATGTCCGCATTACTTAAGAGAAACTAGACTCACAGTATTTGAGCGAGTCACAAAAAATAGTGTACACGGGACATCGATGCTATATTTCAATGAAGCACCCGTTCCAGATTATGAAGGATAATTTCAATGGTAACACTGAGAAGAGGCGTCCTCCACCCCATGTCACAGGTCATGAAGTCTTTGAAATGGTCAAGGATATCTATGTTGTCCTTGGTAAGCGGAAAAGGAATGGCAAAAATATTGCCAAAGATGACATGTGGAAGAAGCAATCGATTTTTTGGGAGCTATCGTATTGGAAAGACTTAGACGTCCGTCATCCAATTGATGTGATGCACATTGAGAAGAATGGGTGCGAGAGGCTACTCGAGACATTGCTTAACATGGATGGGAAAACTAGTGACCATGGACATGCATGAGCTGATCTAAAGAAAATGGGAATTAGGCTTGAGTTGTGGCTCGATGACTCGGTAAAAGGAACTGAACGTCCCACATCATGCATCACCCTTTCAAAACATGAGAAGAAAGAGTTTTGGGGGTTCTTGAAAAATGTGAAAGTACCATTCGGCTACTCGACAAACGTCTCAAGGCTTATTTCATTTCTAGATCTAAAAGTAGCTCCCGGGGTGAAATCTCATGATTACCACGTATTGCATACGCAGATGATTGTTGTTGGAATTTGAAATATCCTACCTGTCAATGTTCGGGAGGTTCTAATGAACTTTTGCTTTTTCTTCAATGCTATTGGTCAAAAAGTACTAAGTGAAGCAGCTCTCGAGTCATTGGAAAAAAGGCACTATGAAACTTTTTGCTTCCTTGAGATGTATTTTCCACCTGCCTTTTTCGACATCAGCGTCCATTTCACAACTCATATTATTAAGGAGATAAAGCTACTTGGCCCTATGTTCCTTCACCAGATGTATGCGTATGAGAGATTCAACAGCATACTGAAGTCCTACGTCAAAAATCGAGCTTACCTGAGGGCAACATGGTACAAGGATACTTTATAGAGGAAGCCATGGAGTGGGCTCTAAACTACGCTGACCCGATTAACCTGATTGGTGTTCCCAAGTCTCGTCATGAGGGGAGGCTCACATGAAAAGGGACCATTGGGAAGAAGGCTATAGCTTCGGATCCACATTTATTCTTCTGAGCTCATTTCCACGTGTTGCAACAGATGTCCATTGTGTCCGAGTACTTGGATGAGCACAAGCAGGTGTTGCTTAGAGACAATCCTGGCCGCAATGAATCATGATTAGCAAATGAACACATGAAAAAAATCATTGGTTGGCTCAAAGATCGGATTTCTCATTCATCGGGTACTCAAAAAAGTGAATACCTAAAAAAGTTGGCTCGTGGTCCTATATTCACTATTATGACATATTAAGGGTACGACATAAACGGATACATGTTCTACACTGAACAACAAG
This sequence comes from Neostapfia colusana, assembly GCA_030760725.1. Lineage (NCBI taxonomy): Eukaryota > Viridiplantae > Streptophyta > Magnoliopsida > Poales > Poaceae > Neostapfia > Neostapfia colusana. Next base: position 113,376,016 of record JASWHV010000007.1, read on the forward strand.
ATAAGAAAAACACATATCAGAATAGTGGTGTACGTGTTAAAGCTTATGATGCTACGGGCCAAGACAAAACCATGTACTATGGTCAAATACAAGCGATCTAGGAGCTTGACATTCAGGGTTTCAAGATTCCTCTTTTCCATTGAAACCGTGTTGATGGAACCAAGGGTGTTGTACAAGACAAGTACACGTTCATTAGCGTTGATATTAACCATCAAGGATATAAGTCGGAGCCTTTCGTGTTAGCAGAAAAAGACTTAAGGTGGCTATACCTGGAAAATGACGAATCATCGGAGTCGAGAATGCCGTTGATGAGGAAGAGTTTGATCAATTTGATGAGATTCCTCCTTTCATCACCTCAATGATCAATCCAAGAAAACCATCGGCCAATGAAGCTCCTTACTTGCACAACGGCCACAATGAAAAAGTCAAGAATTTAAAATTCGACTTTCATTGGATATTTCTGTGAAAATATGCTCAATTTGTGAAAATATGGCCATTGGAGTGAAAATTCGACTTTCATTGGTCATATGTGTGAAATATGATAAATGTGTGAAAATATGGCCACTTGATGCCTTGTGTTCTGTTTCTGAAATCTTGCTCAATTTGTGAAAGATGAAGCTCACTACTGAATCTGGCATTTGTTCTGCCCTGAACGAAGCCAAAGGGAGACGCGCTCTAAGTAAGTGCGTCTCCAAACTGAATAAAATGGGAAACGGGCCCATAGAAAGCGCATATCTGATTATTGCGGGTGATCTCTCCTAACACTTAGCAAATTTTTGACAAATAAAATGTGAGACGCGCCCATACCAGGCGCATCTCACATACTTGGAATTGATAGCCGGACATTTCTTATGCGCGCCTCCGATTGTTGCGCGCGATCTCTCCAAACACTAAGCAAATTTTCGGCACATTTTAGACCTCATGCTCTCTCGCTCTGCTTTCGCCCTAGATTTGACTTGCATTCAGAGTTTTCATAATTCCAACTACAGATATGTTTGAAGTAGATAGGTAAATTAGGTTGGTTAATGTCTAAACCAAAAAATAGAATTAGTTTCCTCGATCGGGAGAGCTCATCGGACACAATAACATTCACTAACATTCATCATCAAAACACACATTCATCATCAAACATACGGTCATCATCAAACACGTATTCATTAACATTCATTAAAAATAACATTTTTACAAACAACAAAAGAAAACAACAAACGATCGCCTAGTTCTTCGGTGGAACCGGAGCTCCACACTTGTCGGCGACCGCCTCCAACAACTCTCTGTGACCTTCGATCCCAAGCACATCACCGATCGTCAACCGCGTCGCGTGAAGACGATCGGCCACTACGCTTAACCCGTAGAGGTAGTGGCCTACGGTACCCATTCCAGTACATTCTGGAAGGGGTCCAAGACCGAGAAGCCACATGACATCCGATGCACTGTTAAAATACATCCTTCACCATTTACTCGCGCAGAGGTTTGAGGTCATCGTCGACTGACTTGAGGGCAACCTCTGATTCCAGGCGAGCGATTTTGCCAAGCAGAGACTCCCTCTCTTCCACCCAGGAAAGCGGCGAAGGTGCGGTTGGAGCCGGGGACGGAGATGATGGTCGGGAGCGCTTCGGTGGTGCCATTGAGAAAGTCTAGAAGAAGAGGAAGGCTCTGGTGCGGCGCGAGGAAGATGAAGAATAGGGGAAGAGGAAGACTGTGATGACGCGGAGAAGGGGAAGGCCTCCTCTATATATAATGTGCGGAGAACACTATGAAAGTCAGGTCGCTTCGAATTCTTGCGCGCGATGGCAACTGTGTGTGTGAATCAAAATGGACGCACGATTTTTCACAGCTTCTCGGTCGTGGCAAAGGTCCCACATGGCAGCGGCCTAGTCGGAGGATCAATTTGACGATCCCCTGACTTCGCAAATCTCTTTTCCAACGATGGAAGCAAACTGGAGGAGCTATAAGTACGCACGGTCCCACATCGCAGCGACATAGGAAAATTGGAAGATCTCTGTGACGGATCCCCTGACTTGGGAGTAACTGCACATCTCGTCGGTGCAGGTAAAGGGAGACGCACTCTTAGTAGTCTCGTCTCGTAAGTAATTACGAAGGAAGCTAAAGAGAGACCCACTCTTAGTACGCTCGTCTCCGAGTATTACACTAGGTATTTTAGCTCTGGCTCGCTCTCTCCAAACACTTAGCAAAATTTACGACCATCGCGCTCTCTTGCTCTAGAAACCGGCCCGCCGGCACCGCCGCCACCTGCCGTCCATGATCCCGTCCATGGAGCACGTCGCCGCCTCGTCCCCGAAGCACTCCGCCGCCTCGACCCTGCCCTCGGAGTGTGCCACTGCCGTCCATCTTCCTCAAGCTCTTGGTCATTGTCGCGATGCTGCGTCGACCTCGACTCCTCCGCTTTGACCTCGACCACAGTATGAAGCCCTAACTATTGGTTTTGAAGATGTCTCAGTCAGAGCATCAGCAGCAGATCAAAGAGGCTCAACAGCAGTAGAGTCATCACACTCATGAAGAGGATACATGGCTTGGATCACATTCAGAAATTGTCTGTCGTCAATGAAAGAAAAGGTCACAGACGTCGTGGCCGACAGACGTCATCAGTGTTGGTGAGGTCAATAACGAAGGCATATCCTGGACACGAGAGTGAATACGAGATTTTTCGGGGTTTATGGTCTAGCTGCCCGGCAAAGGGTATTGCTAACCCTGCATGGATTCGATGAGTAGACCGAAAAGTAAATGATCAACTCTTCGAAAACTCTATTCAAGCATACGTGCAATATCCGGAAGAGCTGAAGTAGAAGGGAAGAAGCAAGCTATGAAGATCATCTCTCATGCTTGGAGGGTCTATAAGAGTAAGCTTGTGAAGATTTGGAGGAACCAGGACACCCCCTTCAATACGTATAAAGATTTGTCAGAAGAAGATTGGGTGAGATTTGTTGAAAAGCGTGAATCAGAGTACTTTTCCAAGAACAGTGAGTATATGAAGTGGCTCCCGATTGCAGAACGAGCTTGACCACCACCTCGGCAACACTAGTTATGCCGGGAAACAAAGGAGGTGGCAACAATAGGATTAAAGATTGGCCTAGCTAGGTCTTGAGAATCCATACGACACATTCCGTGGACGGCTGAGACTATTTATGCATGCTCGTTCTAAGATGACAGAGTCAGCCGATATCACCTACTACAGCAAGAGCACCGCGGACATCGCTCAAAGGGACTTGAGGGAGAGCAGCGAAGGCTCAAATGGTGAGAGGGGAAACGATGCACTCACCAAGGCCCTGCAAACCAAGGAGCAACAAGGTCGTGTTCGTGGTGTTTCTAGTAAGATGACCTAGAAGGAGGGTTTTTCGGAACACAAATCTATGTATCGGAAGCGGAAAACTACCTCGACACCACAGGTTGACGTGGAGGAGCTGAAAAGACAGCTGAGAAGGGAGGTTCTAGGAGACCTGAAGCCTATAATGGAGGCCTCAGGTATACGATTCCCTAACTTTGATGCGTTCATGAGTGAGGAGGACCATAGGAGCAGCTTAGCCTCTACTGCAGCTGGGGGTGGTCGACCACATGAGGATCTCCAGGCACCAGCGTCTGAACCTTCAATTGAGCCAACCACGATAGATAACTTGTCTCAGCCAACAACATGCAGGCTTATGCTATTGGTTGGAGGAAGCTTTCCAGTGGAGGTCGGGAGAGGGCTATGTATTCCTGTCATACCATGCTTGACGACATCCAGGTCGACACATCATCCTATGTTGTGGTCAAGGTGGACATTGTGCATGACAATTTGAAAAACCTGAAGCTCAAAGTGCCACCGAACGATACAACGCTGACTATGCGGGATGAAGTTACTAGAAGGGTTTAGTGGATACGAACTTTTATTGTTATTGACCCAGCACCAGCAGCTTCAGCGTCGACCTCTCCTGCTTCGATGTCTCCTAAGGCATGTCTGCCTATGTCTACAAATTCAGAGCGGATGGTTTTGTCTCCAATTCGAGAGCGGATGCTTCTAATTATAGAGAAGCAGCAGAAGTCTCCAATCCGAGATCAGCCGCATCCATCTCTAATCCTAGAGCTGCCGCAGAAGTCTCCACTTGAAGAGCAGCTGCGTCGGTCTCCACCTGGCACTCGGAGTACCCTGCTCCCTACACCTGATCAATCGCAGGCAAAGGCGACAAAGAAACAAAGGGCAAGAAACCAGTGGAAGAGTCGGAAGCTAACCCGAAGTTTCTGATAGCTATGACGCATGCTAACCCGAAGTTCTAAATGGGTAAGTTGATGTTAACTGTCGGCGCACTGAAAGAAGTTGGTAAATATTATGTCGGCCTTCATAACTACTACATCAATAATTACAAAAAATTATCAACACTTAATAGTGGGATACAAGGAAAAGCACTTTCTAGTGGGTGAAGGCATCTTTCTCATCTCATTATCTGATCTCTACGACCTTTTCACCCTTGACGCGTTGGATGTCTCACTAATACACTGCTTCACATTGTAGGTCCTCGAAAACTAGTTTCTTCAATATGTATAAGTGTTATATGTGTCTAACAAATTTTGGCATTTTGCGTGTAGGCAAATGCAACAAGTTACTCGTCATAGAATGGGAAACGAGTCTCCTTCATATCTTGACCCGCAAATATCTACGAGAACTAATCTTCAAATGGCCAGCGGTCATAGAGATGTTTTGGATATTTTGTCAAGGCAATAAAACAGTACAGTGATAAGAAGCTCCTAGTCGTACCGTTTAACACGGGTAACCATTGGGTAACCCTAGCACTTTCTACAAAGTAAGACCAAGTCTGGTACTGTGACTCCGCAAGGCCGATAGATTCAATAACTGACGAGTGACTTACCCGTGATTGGACTGATACCATGTCCGTTCTTGACGAGTAAGTTTCTTCTTCACTTTAGTTTCCGACTGTTTCCTCATTGCACGATAATTTTACATTATCTGTGAATGTTTCTCTTTAGGACTTTTGACACATACGTGGTTAAGGTGCTAGGAGGACATATAAAAGGAAAACGCCGATGACTTAAACATAATACTAAATTTTGCATTCCACAACAAGCTCCGGGCAACGCATGCGGCTTCCATGTCTGCTTAAGCATGGTTCTATTTGGAGAGCAGCTGAATTGCAATGTATGTGTAAGTGCATTTATTTTACTTTATTATTAACCTTTTGCTATCATTTTATCTTGTGACAGGACTACGAAACCGCCTTCAGTAACACAGAGGTTCTAGCCTCGAGCACATTAGAGAGAGGCTATGCAGGTTCATCTTTTCTGAAATTATTAATTCAAAGGGAAAATTTTATTACAATATACAGGATTAGATGACAATTATGATTTATGTAATTAGTTATTTGGGAAGCAAGATGAACAGGGGGGCATTCTTTTGTATATAATAGTTATTTGGTAAGCAGGATGAACAGAGGGTCATTCTTTGTGTAATAGTTACTTGGTAACCACGATTGATACTTTTAATATTTAATTGGTTAATATAACTTAATATGTGATCTCCATTTGGCTATATATTTATTTCTGTGTGTGTATGTTTCTGACGCTGGCAAAACGACTGCCAAATCTTGGCTAGCTCTAGGATGCAGCCGGCAACCAGGATAATCAGGGAGGGCCATCTAATAGGGGAGGAGCTAAAACAAAGAACGTCTCGGATTAGTCGTTAAATCCGCGACGAGCTGAAGTACGTCTCGCATTATTCGTCAAATCCGTGACGAGCTGATATAAAGTCCGTCTCGGATAAGTCATCAAATCCGCGACGAGCTTGTGTAAACGCGTCTCGGATTTCTTAACAAAAGGAGATGGGCTGCATTAAAGCACGTCTCAGTTATTTTATTTAAAGGAGACGCGCTGCCTTAAAACCCATCTCGGATTTTTTCCGTATCGTGTATCTTACAATAAGGAGACACACTTTATTAAAGCTCGTCTCCCATGTGTCGTAATCGGTGACGCACCCGAGCGCTCGTCTCCGATGACTCTGTAATACAAGACGCAACGAAGGAGACGCGCGGTCAGCTCATCTCCGTTATTTATGCGGGTGCGTCTCGAATGAGCCTTTCTCACGTAGTGTTTGCAACTAAACTCTATCACGGTTAATTCTGTTTCCTGCCTCCGTGAGTTCTGACTGCTTTTTTTCAGTAAACCTAGATCCACTAAATGTGCAACATAAAAAATATTATCTCTATTTCAAAAATAAGTTTATTTCTAGGATTCTACCTAGTCAAATAGTCAAACTTATTAAGACGTAGATGTTAATTCATGATGTATCTATTGATACTAGTTTGGTGTCATAAAATTGTTACTATACTAATTTATTTAAGTGAACAAATTAAAATTGTTTGATTTTGATCACCATTCTACAAATAACCGACGCGAACCTTACGCACGTTGTGCGGAATATTTTAGGTAGTACAAGCCAGAGGATGGTAACATCAGAACTGTACTTATATGTGGCCAGGCAGCTGACAAGAACGAAAAATGTTTTCACTTGAGTCAATCAGATGAAGCCATTCCTCCCATGTTGTTGAAGGCAAGAATAAAAAAAAACTTAAAATTGTGATGCTTTGGACAGTGACCGAATTTGATGGGACACGATTCTGGAGGAACAAGCGCTAGCACGCTCCGCAGTCGTCAACTGAGCCCAGCTGTGTGGCTGACGAGGACAGCTCACAAACGGAATTAGTGGTGTCATTCGCGAAAGACTCGTAAATGTAACACGAGGGGTTAAAAGTCATTTGTTAGCCATCTTTTTTTATTTCTCCCTTCTTGTTTCTGATGAAATCGCTTAAGAGGGTGTGTTTGGTTCAACTGTGGATTCCTGAAAATCTGATTCTAGCTGTGAGCTTTGAGAAAGCTGCTGTGAGCTGAGAACCGCGAGGAAGTTGAAATCTATTTGGCTGAAAATAACTATCAACTGTGGATTCTATAATAAATGTGTTATAAAGAAAATAACGTTTGGTTGTATAATCAGTGGGATGGTGGGTAATTTTTGTGAAAAGTTGGAACAGGAATCTAGAAAATCTGGGATTCTGACAGATTTTCATTTGCACTAGAAAAATATGTATTTTCTGATTTTTGGTAGAGAATCTGGTTGGTGCACCAAACGGGCCCTGAGTTAACCTGAGTTAAGACACTTCGAAAAAGGCTCTTTAAATATATGAGTACGCAACAAAATGGTAGAAGTAATACTCTAACTTCCAAGGTACTAGAGTAGTTAATATCAGTTCGGCCTAGCTAGCTGCGCTGCAAAAAGACTAGCAGGTCAACCATTGCGGCTGTCATTGGGTTCCATTAGAAGTGCAGCGGCGGCTGATGTCCTGCCCTACAGCTTATTGCTTCAGACAGTCCACACGTGAAGGGTAGGTCTGATCCTCAAGGACCGGATGACCTAATCCCTTTTCTTTCTTCTTTTTTCTTTTGCTAAGATGATGACCTAATTGCTGAATAGCAAAATCAGTTATTTTTCTTTATTCTTTAATTGTATGATGCTTGGTTGGTTATATATGACGGCAAAATTTAACAGACTTAGGCAGCTACTTGATTATTACATCACCTCGATTAGGAGATCATTACACTGTCGGATAATGACCCTAGTCAGGAGTAAGATGATATTGTGCTAATCGCATTAAAATGATTTTTGGTACATTTCCTCAAACTCTTTAATTATATGAGATTACTTATATGAATTGAGAGTTGCCCAATGTACATTCGCATAATATAACTATATATTAATAAAAACTAACAGTCTAATAAAAAGAACGACATTTGCAGAATAAATCTTGTGCTTAAGTGGCATTCACATCATTTAAGAAGTTAAATTTCAAATTTCGTTTCTACTATTATTTAGAAAATTTTTATTTCTAAGGCATATTTGCACTGACACGAGAAGTTCTCGTCTTCACATAAGATGCTGGGTAAGGAAAAGGACAAAGTTTTAAACTCGACGACCAGTTTTACTTGCATGCATATGTAAGTGATGACCATTGTCCAAGCAAAGCTCAAAAGGTCAATTTGACTTTTCTGCGTTACTTGAAAGGCAACAGAAAGGTTTCTTTCCAAAGCCGACCTAGCAACACAACAGGATTCAAGGGAAAAGAACCGAGTACATTACATCACCGCTGATACAATAATTGGCATACATGTCACTACCTTTTGATCTAAGAACAGAAATGGTATTAGTGGAGCTAGAGTTTATGTGGTGCCTGCTGCTGCTGCTGGCTCGGTTGCTCAAAAGTTGCACTACACGTGTCAGCCATGTTCCGGTCCATGAACACATGCACAATAATGTAACAAGAATAATGGAACAATTTTCCCGAGGAAGACAACTTTTAACCATCAGCTAGAAAACAGGCCAATATGTCATGTCGGCTACAATATGCATGCAGGACATTTCAAGGAATAGTGACGAACGTACTGGACGGCCTGAGTTTGGTTAATATGATTAGGAGACAGCGATACATTACTCAGGTGCGTTGGCAACTGGCAAGTGTATGCACCGAATCAGTTAACTCGTGTAGCACTTTGGGGTGCTACTTTTTGACCACGCATGATTTGCCACTTATTTCAGAACCAAAATTTGTCACTACTTTTAGTACATGCGGTAGTCCGCTCTTCCTTTGTTCATGGTGTTATGTTACTCAGCTCTATCTAATTTTAGAGACGCATGAATAATTTCTAAAACGTCTTTTCGTGGAACTTATTTTAATATTTGTATCCAATAACTGAGATGTGTTTATAGGATTTTATGCTGCACAAAATTGGCTGCATTATTTGAATTTTTTGAATCTCCAGGTGATTTTTTTGTTTATAATCACAATTTAAATATTAGATGAACATGAAACAAATTATTTCAATCTTTAGGGTATGATTAATATAGTTATGATTAATATCGTTAAGATGAGGATAATATCAAAAAAGATGAGAATGCCAGACTAATAACTACTAGTTTTTTAGGAGGTGGCACGTCGGTGCGGCAGCTGGAGATGAAACTAAAACGTGATAAACGGGCGGGCCAGCCCAGCTCAGTGAAACAATACAGCATTGATCTAGAACTATCCTCCTTTGCACACAACATAAAATTAACCAGTAATTAATATTGAATTCCAAAACTCCAATACTATTCTCGAGAATACTAGCTATAGTATCTGTCGTTATCCTGCAGACCGGGTGCCCTGCGTAGTGGGTAAAAGACAGCCTTGACCCCATCACTACAGGAAAAACATAAATTCACGACAGCCAATTTTATTAACTACGGTACTGTGATTAATAAAATTGTTCATGACGGTGGAAAACAACTATCGCGGATAAGTACTTTATTCACGACAGTGCCTTTCCCCAGCGTGAATAAGGGCATTATTCACGACGGTTGCACCGCACCGTCGTAAACATGCCCTGGTTATCCGTCGCGCGGCCACACGCCCGACTCACTCACCACCGCCGCTGCTCGCCCCACCGCCTCGACGCCCCCCAGCCCCTCCGCCGCGCCGCCCTGCCCCCTCGCTTCCCCACCCCGGCCTGGCCACCGCCGACGCTGCCCCGGCTGGCGCCGCCGACGCCGCCCCGGCTGCCCCCGGCGCAGCCCGTATGGCCCCCCGCCACTGCCTCGGCCGACCCCCCACCGCCAGCCCCGACCGCCCCACCGCCGACCCGGCCCCGTCCCAACCCGACGCCGCCCCGCCCCAACCCGCCGCTGTCCCGCCACGGCCCATTGAGATTTTTTAATTAGTTTAAATTAATTAGCTTAGTTTAGTTTAGTTTAAATAGTTGCAATTACATTAGTTTAGTTAGCCTATTCACGACGGCACATCGGCACCATCGTGAATAAGTGCCTAACTTACACCCGCGCGCGGCTGATCCACTCGCTCATTCGACTCTCACGTCGTCGCCGCTCTCCGCTGCTCCCACGCAGTCGCTTGCTCGCGCCGCCGCCGCTCCCACGACGCACGGCCCCGACCACCGTCGCCGGCTCCCGCCCCAGCCCCGTCTGCCGCAGCCGGCTCCCTGCCCGCCGCCGCCGGCTCCCACCCTGGCCCCGCCCGTCGCCGCCGGCTCCTGGCCCGGGCCACGCCCGCCGCCGCTGGTATGTACCGGTCGTTTTACTTAATATTTCTAACATATCAATTATGGTTATATGATAATATTTTCTGTTCACATGCTATGGCAGCAGGGCAGCCGGTCGTCTTTTCACAGTGGCAGCCCCGACAGGAGCCACAGGCCCCGTTTACAGGAGCTGAGGTACACATTTACTCAAACCTCCACAACATAGACATATTTGATGAAATTTAGCCAAATTTATTAGAATATCACCAAACTTAGTCAAACATAGCCAAAACTAGTTTAAATTGATCAATTATAGGTTATAATAAGCTTACTTAAACAAACATGCATTTTAAACTTATAACTTGTCTAACTACACTTATACATAACAAGGGCTCCGCGATCGAGGCTCACACGCCATCGCCGCCGCTACAGGGAGGACAAAGGCTGGAGGATGAGTTTCCGAGTTCTGGAGGTAGCGCACGTGGTAGTGTATAGTGTGGTGTGTGTTCCTAGTGTTAATGTTTATAATATTTTGACTGCCTAGTGTTGTTGTTGTTGACTGCATGTGTCAGCTGGCCATCGAGCCAGGTCTGGCCCCGAAGCCAGGGTAAAATTTTCTATTTTTTTTAAAAAAATTACCAAACTTATTTACGACGGTTTCCTAGTGTTGGCCGTCGTAAATAAGCCAATAGAATTTACGACGACTGGTCTTGGCCGTAATAAATAATCCAATAGTATTTACGACGGCTGGTGTTGGCCGTTACAAATAATGGGTACTATTCATGATGACCCGTCGTAAATAAATCCCCCGAGTCACGTGGCAGTCGGGGGAACTTATTCGCGATGGGAAAGTTTAGCCGTCGTGAATAAACTTATTTATGACGGGTGCTGTCGTTAACAACCTTATTTATGACTGCTTATCGGTGACGGCCGAAAACCACCGTGAATAAGACTTCTCCATCGTGAATAGGTTATTCATGACGGTTTACCCTTTATTAACGACAGTTTCTAGCCATGTTAATTGTTTATATTCCTGTAGTGCATGGTCAGCCTTGAAGCTGCCACGTATGCATGAGCTCCAGAGCTGACACGTGCCCTGGGCTATGGCCCGAACCTCCCCGCTGAGGTGAGGTCCGGGGCTGACATGTGTCCCCTTGCTCCGAGCCGCCTCCCAGCTGAGGACAGCTCCGGTGCAGACACATGCTCTAGGCTCCGGCTCGAGCCTCCCCGCTGAGGTGAGGTCCGGGGCTGCTGTTGGGTGTTTTCCTCACAAAACTCTCTCAGGTTTGTGTTACAAATGGAGTAGGGAAGCCAAGCAAGTATTGTAGGATCCAATCTCATGAGTTTTTCGTGGAGTACCAAAGAGAGGATGAACACAGATGAGTTGTGGCGGCGCTCAACAAACTCCAACACTCTCTTCTCCTTTTATTAACCAAAGGCCACATCCGTGCAATAACTTAGCCGGGCTTTGCACCATACCAAATTTGAAACCATGCAGCGCATGCATGTGCCATGCACGTATGACCCAAAGCCCGGGATTTTGAAAATCAAAGTGTAACACACACCCACTAGAACTCGGTGCAACACTTGAGACATAGGACATCCCCTTGATTCTTGTCACGTGTGCATTATTTCCCTGAAAACACAAAGGAAAAACTAGAAGCTTGATCAAACTTCAGAAGTATTCAACAGCTGCCACGTGTCCCTTGGCTCCGAGCCGCCTCCCCGCTGAGGACAGCTCCGGTGCAGACACGTGCCCTGTGCTCCGGGCCGAGCTTCCCCGCAGAGGTGAGGTCCGGGGCTGCCACGTGTCTCCTGACACCAAGTCCGTTGGTAAGAGCCCCAGAGCCGCCACGTGCCACGCGATCCGTTGTGGGCCGTGGGTCGACGAAGTCAAGATGGAAGTGTGATGTCAGGCTTCGCATTCAAGGCTCGCGCCTTCCCCAGAAGCATGACGCATTGCACACACCTCCGTCCCTTGCCCGTTCGCCACTACGGTGACAAGACAGGATGGCACGGCGTGACAGCACTATAGTGTCGCCCAATGACACGAAGCCGCCCAAGCAGGACGGGAAGACACAACGACAAGACGGTGCCACCTGACACGCGGTCAGGGGCGCTCAGCGCGCCGCACAGCCAGACTTAACTCTCCTACCGACCACTCTACTCAGAGGACGAAGCCCTAGATCGTGTATACGGTTCACTTAGCTCTGGGACCACATGTCGGGCCCTAGGCCTCATTGTAACCACCCTGGCCTTGAGCTATGAAAGGAATGGAGTGACCACTCTGCAAAGGGTTCCTGATTTTCACATCCCAAATCCCACAACGCACAAGCACACACGCTCAAGCAATAGAACAAGCACCCCGTGGACGTAGGGTATTACGCTCCGGCGGCCCGAACCACGTAAATCTTGGTGTTCGTCCGCTCTCTCGAGTTCAGGTCGCGTAGGGCGCCAATCCCCTCCGGAAAAAAGAACTTCGCGGGCTTCTTCCGAGTAGGATGGGATGAGTGTTGCAGCTCACACTCCGACAGTATCATAGACTGTAAAAGTCATAATTTGTAGAACACACTGACAAGTGTGACAAGACCTTGCAAGCAAGAGATCAACTGACAATATTTACTTATCGATTATTTTCAGTCTTTGGACACTACATATTCGGTACATAGCAATTGTGTAGATGGTTATATTAGAACTAACGTATGTGCTGCTAGTTCCTACCAGTGCCCCTGATTCCAAATAGCCGGCCGCCCAAACGAGAATATTATTTGGTACCGATGAAGAGAAAAAAACTTCTCTTTTAGTTAGGTAGAGCAAAGAGACGTCAAGTTTTTAGCGCCAGGTCATGCAGTGGCACGATGGAGCTGAATACAACGAAGAACCATGCGCGCAACATGACGTAATAAGAGAAGGCAACAACCTGGTACAACTTCAATCAAAAGTAACCTGGCAACAACATAAAAAATAGGGAATATATAACTGTATCATGGCGCGGCATGAATCTATCAACGCAGCAAGCTAAGCCTCAAATTAAAAAAAAACACACAACTCAGATACATCAAGTACAGAGATACCATACTGTAGACTCGTTTATTCATCTTTTCAGGCCGGTGATCGCAGCTACCCAGGCCGCGCCTCCAAACGCAGCGGGAGGCCATAGAGGAACTGTAAAATGGTGGTGGCTACAGCCAGTGTCTAAATTCCACGAGCTGACTCTAGCGCCGGAGAAGGAGAGAGAAGGAGAAAGAGAAGAGGAAGAAAGAAACAGAAAAAGGAAAAAGAGAAAGGAAAAAATAAAAAAGAGAAAAAAAGAAGAAGAAGGGAGGGAAAAGGAGAAAAGAAAGGAAAAAGAAAAAAGGGGAAAAAGGAAAGGAAAACATAAAAAGAAAAGAGAGAATAAAAGAAGTGAAAAATAAATTAGGTGAGCTTTTATAAGTTGTAATTATAATATTAGTAACATAAAATAATTAAATTAAATAATTTAAAATGTAAAAATAATTATAATATCTAATATAAAATATGTTATAGTTAATATAGAGGTCTGATTTAGAGGTGAACAAGTGCAGAGAATTGAACTGTAAAGATAGAAATCTTTTAGAGATGACTGTAAAAGGCTAGCAATATTCTTTTAGAGTTCTGATATAGAGGTGCACCAGTGCGAGCAGTCTCATTCCATTCCATATTTTTTAGTACATCATGTGCGAAAAACTGTATATAAGAAGGTGATACAAATCAAGTTAGCACAAGATAAGCGGGAATAGGAACTGCAGCGTGCTCCATCCGTACATATCTTGATCACTGTTTATGTGTATATATGTATACAGAGTTTATGCGCACGTACGCATGTACATCATATATATGTATATGTGTCTATATATATCAACCAAATGTGAGTTAAGAAGAAATATCGAGCCCATTATTAATGATGGCCAACGCCGGGGCTCGGCACCGATCCCTGCACCTGTATGATGATACGCCGAAGCTCGCCGGCGGCGACATCTTGCTTGCCGGTTAGTGCCGGCGGTGCCGCCGTGGAAGCTTGCTGCGGAAAATCTTGAGCGGCCGACGTTGTACCGGTCTGTCCAGCGTCCACATGTGGGTGAACACTTGGCATTGTCCTCGCATGCACGAGATACTGTGATGACGCCAACAGAACCAAGGAGACGATCACAATGGCAGCGCGTGAAGCAGCCATGAGCAAGGTTACAAGCTAACGCGAAGCTTAGATTATCCTAAAACTCTAAAAAACGGCCAAGCTTGGATGGCAGAGGACAATACAAGAGAATTGACGCTGCTTGTGAGAGATGAGTCGATGAAGGAAATAGCAATGAAAATGTGAGCAGCACGGGCATGCATTTATAGGCGAGCAGGGACGGTGGCCAGCGATCGAGTGTGTATGTACGTTGCTTGTTGCGTGGCGACAAGTTTTGTGGCCTAGTCAAATTTAGTGGAGCACACGCATCACCGTCACACATTTTCCCTATAAAGTTGTCATTACAAAGAGTACTATTTTGAGCACTACCCTATAAATTATTCACGTCTTTAGTTTTTGGCCTACGATTTCTCTCGGAATGTCGCTGGCGCTCGGGCTACCTGAAAACGCCGCGTGGAAGCTTCGTCCGTCCTACCAAACTCTGCCGTTGCCGCGTGGGCATGATAATCCTGCTACATCTCTTTTAATCATAATCATAGGGCTTATGTCGGGGAATTGCAGCTTACATTGTTGGTGAACAAGATCTATAGATTTTGGTTCGTATTTGGTAGAAATTTGCTTTTAATATATTCCCTCCGTTTCGATTAATTTAACGGCGGTTAGTTTAAGATTTAACTAAACAACATCAAATAATTTAAAACGAGGGACTATAAGTTAGCAGGAAAAAATAATCCTTCCATTCTCTCATGGATGACTTTCGAACAAGGGACCGAGTGTAATTCTACGCTAACACTACACAAACAGATCAATTTATAAAAAATAATCCTTCCATTCTCTCATGGATGACTTCCGAACAAGGGACCGAGTGTAATTCTACGCTAACACTACACAAACAGATCAATTTATAACGGCCAGAAACCATCATAAATAAGAGAAACCGTCGTAAATATAAATAATAAAAAACATCATAAATAACTTATTTACGATGGTTTTTTATTATTTATGATGGTTTCTGGCGTTTTCTTTAATTGGTCGTAAATAACGTTAATTACGACAGTCACCCGGCTGTCATAAATAAGGGTGTCGCCATGGCCGTGCCACGTGGCGGGATGGCCACCTAACTTACGACGTCTTGGACTCCTAGTTGTCGTAGGTTATGTAGGTTAACTTACTATAGCTTAGACCCCTGGCCGTCGTAAGTTATAGCTGGTCGTCGTAAATAAGGTTTTTATTTAAAAAAAACAAAAAACAACTATCCTGACACGATGGCCAGCTCACAGAACAACTATTTATATACACAATAAGATATTCCATCAAGTAATCATCCAAAATATAAAACAACGAGGGGCTAAACACTACCCCTTTCACTCGCTCCAGAGCCGAAGAATCCATCTTCGCACCCTCCTCCTGGTGCCGGTAGCTATGACGGTAGAGTTTGAGCCTCCGTTGTCGAACCCTGCAATGCAAATAAATAGTTAGAGTGAGTTTGAGCTTCCAACTCACTGATTTCTTTATTCCCCCTTATAGTCCTCCTCTCTTTACCACTCCCCCTCTCTCTCATTCCCCTCTCTCTACCATTCTGTCTGTCTCTCTCCTTCCCTCTCCCCTCACTCTCACTCTCACTCACTCTCCCTCCCCGCACTCTCACTTTCTCCCTCGCCCTCTCCCTCCCCCTCTCTCAACCACTCCCTCTCTCTCACCCCCTCTCTCTACCACTCTTCTCTCTCTCCCTCCCTCTCCCCCTCACTCTCACTTCTCTCCCTCTCCCTTCCCCGCACTGTCACTTTCTCCCTCGGCCTCCCCCCTCTTTACCACTCCCTCTCTCTCACCCCCTCCCTCTACCACTCTGTCTCTCTCTCCCTCCCTCTCGTCCCCTCACTCCCACTCTCTCTCCCTCTCCCTCCCCCTCACTCTCACTTTCTCCCTCGCCCTCTCCCTCCTCCCTCTCTACTACTATGTCTTACTCTCACTCCCTCCCTCCCCCCCCCCACTCTCACTCTCATTCTCTCCCCTCTACCACAATAGGTTTTTATAAGATTAGAAAATAGCAAATAAAGAATACATTACCTATATATCTAAATGTCCATGTGCTGGTGGCACCTGTGGCGGGGCCAACTCTGACGGATGCCACGTAGGAATCGGGATATGCTGCCCACTCTGTCGAGCTAAGGTATGTAATTGTAAAATATTAAAACATAGATACTAATGGAATGATATAAATTTAAATTAAATTACATTGAATTACTTACCTCCATCGCCCCCTGCATCTGACCATGTAGTTTGCCATATAGGCGGCCTGTTGCTCCTGTGCGGTCCGGGCTAGATCCCTCTCTCTCCCTCTCTCTGGAGCTCCTCTCTCTCTCTCTCTCTCTCTCTCTCTCTCGCTCTCTCTCCGGATCTCGTCTCTCTCCCTTTAGAGCTCCTCTATCTCGCTTTGGGAGAGACGACGACTTGTCTAGCCGACGGAGGAACCCTCGTCGATGGAGTGACGACTTGTATGGCCGACGGAGGAACACTCCATTGTAAATAATATATTTTACACATGCTCTCATGACGGTGTATATATATAGCTAACCGTCATGAGAGCATATAACAAACATTCAATTTTATACACAATATTCAACTAAAATATTACAACAAATTACAAATAAATTAAACTAAATTCATAAACTAAATAATCTACAACTAAACTAAATTCAATCTAAAACTAATAAAATTTTTTACATAAATTAAACAATAATACTAACTGTCGAAGTGTAGCTGTCGACACTTCCCCCGGGCCTGCACCGGGCAGCCCGCGGAGGTTCTATTTCGGAGGGGCTAGTCCCCCTGCGCGAGTCTCGCTGTACTGGACGAAAGAAACAGATGAACACAAGGGTTTTTTATGTGGTTCAGGCCGCCAAAGCGTAATACCATATGTCCACGGTGAGCAGAGGTGCTCGTTGTATTGCTTGGTGCTCAGAACCGGAGTCCTGAGCGTCTATGGGTTGAATACTGAGTGTGAGAGTGCAAAGAGCTGAACCCGCGTGAGCGCCTGTGTGTGTGTATGAATTTGTGAACCCTTTGTAACGTTGCCTACCCGAGCCTTTTGTAGTCCAAGGCTCGGACGGCTTACAAAGTGGGCCCCAGAACCCAACAGGTGGTCCCGGGGTGATCTCTGCCATCTACCGTATCTTCAATAACACCGGTAGTTGTCTCTGGCAAGGGCTTCTGAGCCTCCGACCTGCCGCCCTACCCACGCCGCAAGCTAGGCGTAGTGGTTGATGACGGCAGGGGCGGCAGGGGATGTCTTGTCGCTGCGTTTATTGGTGTACAGCTTCTGACATTGCGTGTAAGTCTTTACTGCGATGCGACTGGGCACAACGCCTCCTGGCAGGGGCGTGCTCTGTGTCTCCGCGTCTTGGGAAGGTGCGGGTCTTCAATATCACGTCTTGGGAAGGCGCGGGTCTTGAATACCTTGTACGAACATGGCGTGGTGCGGCTTTACTCCTGCTGCCTACCGCGTCGGGTAGACAACACTGCTTGCTGCCACGTGGCAGGCCCGGAGCTCTCCTCTGAGGAGGGGGAGGTCCGGCCCCGTAGGACACGTGGAGCCTTCGGAGCTCTCCCCGCGGAGGGGGAAGGTCCGGCTCTGCTGGCCACGTGGCGGGCCCGGAGCTCTCCTCTGAGGAGAGGGAGTTCTGGCCCCGCAGGACACGTGGAGCCTTCAGAGCTCTCCCTGCGGAGGGGGGAGGTCCGGCTCTGCTGGCCACGTGGTGGGCCCAGAGCTCTCCTCTGAGGAGAGGGAGGTCCGGCCCCGCAGGACACGTGGAGACTTCGGAGTTCTCCCCGCGGAGGGGGGAGGTCCGGCTCTGCTGGCCACGTGGCGGGCCCAGAGCTCTCCTCTGAGAAGAGGAAGGTGCGGCCCCGCAGGACATGTGGATCCTTTGGAGCTCTCCCTGCGGAGAAGGGAGGTCCGGCTTGGATGCCCTAGGAGTTCGCCTCTTTGGAAGGGGCGAAGTCCTTAGACGATTTTCCCCTGTGCGCGGGGGTACCCCATATTGAGGGTACCGACAGTGGCCCCCGGGCCCATCTCGGGGGAGATAGCAAGCCCGAGGTGGGGCCTCCATCTGTTTTACCCCGCGCACCTTCTCGGCGAATCCCTTTGACCTTGCTGGAGCACGAACGATCGTGGGATCGTGGGGGCGTGAGCCCTGCTTGATGGCTGCTTTTACTGCGGCGGTTCCCAAGGCTGCCACCACTGCCACTACTGCACGTCGCAGCGCCTTGTCAGGAACCGCCGGGTTCTCCGCCTGGGAGGCTGACTGCCCGGTCCAACGCTTCTGCGGGGCAGCTTGGGCCCGCTTGTCATGGACTCCGGGGCTTGGCCCCGAGGCGGTTGCTCTGAGTGGCGCATACGAAGCGTTTTGAATCGCTTCTGGAAAGTTTAAAAGGGGATCTCATATGCATCACAGGCTTCCCTTTGCAAACTTCCTTGCGCCCGAGCTCTCCTTGTTTCTCCTAGCTCTTGCGCCTTCGTCTTCCAAGTCTTGTGCTTCCGCCGCCGATGGCTTCCAACCTTTCTCCGCCGAGCTTCGCCCGATCAGAAGACCTTAGACCGGTTCGTAAGTTGCTGGAGTGGCATTCGGTGGAGCAGCAGCGCTGCCTCCGGCGATGGACTCTCCCCCTACGTCTGGGGATGGGCGAAATTGTATTCTTTACCGCCTATGGATTGGCGGGGTTCGTCCCGCCGATCTCCTCTTTCTTCGTGACGTTGCTGGAGACGTACGGTCTCCAGCTTCATCACCTCTCCCCCAACTCCGTTGCCATGGACGTCGTCTTCGTGCACTTCTGCGAAATGTTCGTGGGAGTGCGCGCCTCGGTGACGCTCTTCCGCCACTTCTTCGTGCTGCGGACGACCGGGCGCGGACCGAGGAACCAGCTGGGGGTATAGTACTTCCAGCATCGCTGCAAGGACCGGAAGGTCTCCGGGTACCTTCTGCCCTTCAGTGCGGCGAGGTGGGAAGGCTGGAGGGGCAACTAGGTGATCGTGAAGACTGATGAGCATGATCGCCTCCAGTTGCTAACCGGTGCTCCAGCCACCAAGCGTCGTTCCTGGGAGGAGAGCCCGGTGCTGGAGCCTGAATACGCGCCAATCTTGGCGCGGATCCGGTTCCTGGCGGAGCAGGGATTGACGTCTCTGATGGTGCTGGAAAGCTTCCTGTCATGGCACATTGCTCCACTGCAGCAGCGCATCCGCCCGGCGTGGTACTTCAGCGGCATCCACGACGGCATCAGGGTGGAGAGGGGCTTGGACTCAGTTCCTTCCGAGGAAGAACTGAGGGAGATATTGTCATATGTCAGCAGCGACCTCCTCGATGACAACTCTCTTACGTTGCTAGCTTTCTGCCCCCCTCTCTCCATGGAGCCGTTGTTGAGGTCGAGGCTTCTGCGGGAGCTGCCGACGCTGGACGATATTGGCATCGCCATTCGTCAGGTCGGGGACACCTCCCGGGGAATCTCGATTCTCGGGGTTGATCGCTCCGGAGCGGAGCACGAGGCATCAGCTGACGCCCAACCTGCGCCGAAGGTCAATGGAGCACGGACCGTCGATGAGGGGAAGGGGAAGGACCCAGCCTACGGGTTGCCGGAGAAGAAGCGCGCCCGGTCCCCTCCGAGGGCGCCATTTGCACCAAGCCAGGGGACCGGAGTTCCCCTGCGCTCGCCTTCAGGAGACGTTGGTTCGTCGGGCGGCGACCCCAAGAGGCCTCGGGTCTTCCGCTCCGACGGGACTCCCCTCGGACAGCGGTGGTCCGAGGAGCCCCGGGCGAAGGCTCCGGATGCACCCCCCCTATTTTGCCGGCCTGGGTACCTTCGGCGCAGGTCCCGTCGGCGGCGCCAGGCTTCGGCGGTCCTACCCCAGCTCGGACGCCGGGGCTCCATGCCCGCTGGAGTGTCCGAATTCCTTGGTAAGCTTGTACTCACCGGATCTCGACACTTGCTTATTTTTTTTCTCTTGTCCTGACGGGTCCCCACGCTTGCAGAGACTCACCGGCTGCCGGGAACACGTCTGTTCACCGGCCTTCTCCGGCTAGCGGAGGTCCTGGGCCGCAGCGTCCAGAGGCTGCGGCGGCTTTTCCGGCCCCCGAGCCGGTGTGGGTGCCTCCACCTTCTGTGCCGGCTGGACCGGCTCCTGCAACGGCAGCGGCGGCGCCCGCTCCTCCTCCTTCACCTATTCGAAGGTCAGCGGCTATCGATGCCATGGAGGAGCTGCAGCTGCAGTTGGCGCATCGCGAGTGCGCCGTTCCAGATCGGGAGCGAGCCGTGGTCGCCGAGGAGAAGGTCGCCAAGTGGCTGGAGGCTTGTGAGGCGACCTGAAGGCCTGGGCCGAAGAGCTGGAGCTTCGAGAGGCAGCTTTGGCCGAGAGGGAGGAGTAAGCCTTCCAGGAGCGCCAGGCGGTGGAGGAACTCAAGGCTTCGCGGTCCGTCGAGGCTAAAGCGGTCTGGAGCTTTATTGGCGAAGCGGAGTCCGTTTTGGTGCCCCTCGGTTTCAGTCCCGTGAGGCCGGGGGCTCCTGCGCAGGGGGTGACCGATGCCCTCCCGACGCTCAAGGCTATCGGCGCTAAGATTGGGCGGCTCGAGACTGTGGTTGCCGATGAGCTCGAGGCCGAGGGGAGGAACTTGGCGAAGGAGGTTGCCACACATGTGCTGGCGTGCTTCTGAAGCTGGGATCCCTTCCTCTCCCTAGAGCCGGCGAGGCAGGGCCCCATCGTCGAGCGGGAGGAAGCCGCCAGGGCCGGTGTCGAAGTGTGTGGTCGACACTTCCCCCGGACCTGCCTTGGGCAGCTCACGGAGGTTCTTTTTCGGAGGGGCTAGTCGCTTGCGGAGAGCTTAAGCGTTAGGGACGAGTGAGGGAGAAGATTGACACGGCAAGTTTTACGTGGTTCAGGCTGCCAGAGCGTAAAACCCTACGTCCACGACGAGCAGAGGTGCTCGCTGTATTGCTTATTGCTCAGAACCGGAGTCCTGAGCTTGAGGGTGAGTGATGTCTAGGATGCGAGTTCACAGAGTTCGAACCCTTGCTAACGTTGCCTACCCGAGCCTTTTATAGTCCAAGGCTCGCGTGGCTTACAAGGGGGGCCCGGGACCCGACAGGTGGCCCCAGGGAGATTGCCTGTCGACTATCGTATCTGCAGTTATGCCGGTAGTTGTCTCTGGCGAAGGCTTTCGAGTCTTCGTTCTGCCGCCCTGCCCATGCCGCAAGCTAGTCGTAGTGGTTGATGATGGCAGAGGCGGCAGGGGATGTCTTGTTGCTGTGTTTATTGGCGGGCAGGCTCTGACACAGTGCGCCAGTCCGTGATGCGACTGGGCGCAACGGCACCTGACAGAGGCGTGCTCCGCTTCTCCGCGTCTTGGGAAGGCGCGGGCCTTGAATACCTTGTACGGGCAAGGTATGGTGCGTCTTTACGCCCGCTGCCTACCCACGGGGGCAGGCAGTGTCGCCCCGCAGGCCACGTGGCGGGCCCGGAGCTCTCCTCTGAGGAGAGGGAGGTCCGGCCCCGCGGGACACGTGGAACCTTCGGAGCTCTCCCTGCGGAGGGGGAGGTCCGGCTTCTGCTAGCCATGTGGCGGGCCCGGAGCTCTCCTCTGAGGAGAGGGAGGTCCGGCCCCGCGGGACACGTGGAGCCTTTGGAGCTCTCCCCGCGGAGGGGGGAGGTCCGGCTTAGTTGGCCACGTGGCGAGTCCGAAGCTCTCCTCTGAGGAGAGGGAGGTCCAGCCCCGCTAGACACGCGGCTCCTTCGGAGCTCTCCCTGCGGAGAAGGGCGAGGTCCTTAGGCATTTCCCCTTGTGCGCGAGGGTACCCCGTATCGAGGGTACCGACAGTGGCCCTCAGGCCCATCTCGGGGGAGATAGCGAGCTCGAGGTGGGGCCTCCGTCTCTTCCGTTCCGCGCACTTTCTCTAAGTCCCGCGTTGGCCGTGGCCGGAGCATGAACAGTCGCGGGATCGTGGGCGCGTGCGCCCACTTGATGGTTGCTTTTACTGCGGCGGTTCCCAAGGCTGCCACTTCTGCATGTTGCGGCGCTTTTTTCAGGAACAGCCGAAGCGCCTTGCCGGCTCGTCTCCTTGGGAGGCTGACTTCTTGACCCACCGCTTCAGCTGGACGACTTGGGTCCACCTGTCATCAGCGCTCGGTCTTGGAACCGAAGCGGTTGCCCATGCGGTGTATTCGAAGAGTTTAGAATCGCTTTGAATCGCACCTGTGAAGTTTTAAAAGGAGATCTTACCCGCATCGTGGCTTCCCTTCGCACTTCCTAGCGCTTGCACTTTCCTTAAACTCTTGCGCCTTTGTCTTCCCTGTCCTTGAGCTCTCCCCTGCCATGGCTTCCAACTCGCCCCCAGAGAAGAAACGCGCTTGATCTCCTCCGGTGGCGACATCTGTGCCAAGTCGGGGAACCAGGGTGCCTGCACCTCCTGCTTCTGGAGATGGCGCTCCGTCCGGTGGCGACCCCAAGAGGTCCCGGGCTCATCATCCCGACGGGACTCCTCTTAAGCGACAACAGGCCGAATGTTCCCGGACGTCGCGTCCTCCCTCCTCAAGCAGTGGAGTCTCCAGGGAACCTGCTGATGCGTCGAGGGGAGCTTCTGGAGCGTCCCCCGCTCGATCAGTCCAGGCGACTGCGGAGCGGCCATCAGCGGTGACTGCGGGCTCTGGTGGTCCTACCACGGCTCGGAAGTCAGGGTTCAGGGCCCGTTGGAGTCCTCGCGTTTCTCGGTCGTCCCCGACTGATGGGGAGTCTGCGCCGTTGCGCTCGGAAACCGGGACAGCTGCCACGGCCCCCAAGCCAGCGCGAGTTCCCCCTGTTCCGGTCTGCCCGGATTCTATGTCAGCGTCAACTCCTCCTGCCGAGACAGTTGCCACGGCCCCCAAGCCAGCGCAGGTCCGACCTGTACCACGCGGCCCGGCTTCTATGGCAGCGTCAACTCCTCCTGCCGGGACTGCCGCGGCCCCCAAGCCAGCGCAGTGTAACACCCCAAAATCCTGTTAAGAGGGGAATTTAAAAATTTTTGGACGTATTGCATGTGTTGCAAAAATTCAAATTCAAACTAGAATTCAAATTAAACTCAAAACAGAAATGAAAAAGAAAAGAAAAAGAAAAAATAAACCTCCCCGGCCAGTGGGCCGAAACCCACCAGCCGGCCCATCCAAACCCCGCGCCAGCCCGCAGCCACGCGCCCGCGCCCCCTCTCGCAGACAGGCGGGACCCACCTGTCATCCCCGAGCTCCCGATCGCGCCGACCCCGGACTGCTCCCCGAGCGTGCGCGATCGTAACCGACCGGAAAACCACGCGTTCCCAGCCAACTCCCGGTCGCAGAAGACTCCAGCTTGATCTAAACAAACCCGCCACCCTCCCCCGTCTATAAAAACCCCGACATCATCCCGTTTTTCTCCCCGGTGAGAACCCGAGCTTCTCCGGCAAATTCTGCTTGATCTTCGCTCGGGAATTCTGATCTAACTCGCTGGTCTTGATCCACCGCCTCCGGGGAACCTCGCAGGTGCAGAAAACTCGGTGGTTTGCGGTTCAAACACAGCGCCGACGAGCCTCGCCGTGAATTCACCTCGGACCTCGTCGCCGATCGCTTCCCAGGACCTCCGAGCTCAAGAAAACCCCCGAGGTGAGATCCCCGACCTCCCCTCTACCGATCTATGCCATAAAATCACAGTTCTAGGAAGAATTGACGAAGAAACGAAACTCTCCGGCGAGATCGCCGCCTCCCGCCACCGGGCAGCGCTGCCCGCGCTCGATCAGAGCGACGTGGCCGCTTGTGCGTCGTCTATTTTAAATCGCACGGTAGAAT
The DNA here is from genome assembly GCA_030760725.1 of Neostapfia colusana. NCBI lineage: Eukaryota > Viridiplantae > Streptophyta > Magnoliopsida > Poales > Poaceae > Neostapfia > Neostapfia colusana. Next base: position 113,400,072 of record JASWHV010000007.1, read on the forward strand.
TTAAATCCCCGCGTACCGGTTCGACGTTATAATCTCAGCCGTCTGTTTTAAATCGGACGGTCGACGTCAGCCCCTCGTTATAAAGGTCGGGATTCTTACGTGCTACCCCCTGGGGTTCTCGGAAAATAAGAGCTAGCCCCGGAAACTTCTGATCTAGCCCCTGGAACTTCAGAAATTCATGTAAATTCAATTAAAAATCAGTTTTAGCCCCTGGACTTAATAAAAATTAGCAAAATCCCTCTGTTATGTGTAGTTAGACCCCTGGAAATTCTTAAAATAATATAATAGACCCTGTAGTGGGGTGAATTTATTTTTTTAACCCTATGTGATATTAAATTTAGGAATTTGACTATGTGTTTAGTATTTAAAAATTTAAAAGATGGGACAAACACATTGCAAATTCAAATTAAAAAATTTCCTAGTACTTGGAAAACTTTGGAGTGAGATAAAAATAGATTTTTGGCTGAAATAAATCTGTTTAATTGATTGTTCACATTTATTAGTTATAGGAACACAATTTTTAAGTAGAGAATAATTCTGAAAATTAGTAAAATAGATGTAAAATAGTTCACATCAGAGGAGAAGTTCAAAAATATATTATTTAATATTTTAGACCCAAACCCTATTCTGTTTAGATGAGGTGTCTTACTATTTTCATAATAAAGTTCACATTTAGGCATAGGAAATAAATCTGAAAATAGAGCAAACTAGGTATGAATAACTAGAAAATGATAAATGAAGTTTCCAAAATCCAAAGAATTCAGTTTAGAGTTGGTAGAAGGTCTGAAGACACATATGGAGTAGGAAAATACCTTTCATGCATACTGGGTAGCTAAAAGTGTAGTAATTGAATATAAGGAATTTATTTAAATTGGAAACTCATATATAGTATGCAAACATAAATGTGAATACAAAAGTAGAAATCATATACACATGTGTTAAAAGTGTATGTAAGCCAAAATCAACACACATAGAGTAACCACAACACATAAAAATGTGAATGGCTTTCATAAATGTGAATGTGTGGTTTGTATGAAGTGGAAGTGTGAGCTATGTCTTATGACTTGTTGTTTTCTTTTGCTATGTGTGATGGTATGAGTAGAACCTGCTCCAGAGCAAGTTCTTCCTTTCCAAGATCAGGACTACCCATTCCAAGAGCAGCAGGAAGGAGGCAAGTGTCCTTGACCACTTTGATCCTATACTAGGATGTGTAGCTAGAATTATTTGCATTGTCAATTGAAAATATGAAACCCACGCTAGGATGTTTCCCTAGAATTGCATTATCTTGTTTCCTTGTAGCTTAGGTTGGGATTCATTTTATCATGTCATTTATTATTATGCATATGCTTAGCCATGTTTAGAATGGGATATTTGGGATATGAGATCATCGGTTTATTTTACCATACTCTTTAATGAGATATTGTGAGTTATGTAGAGGTAGGGATCAAGGCAAGTTGGATGTTTTGGTTGGTGCTGGGTGCACGAGACTCGGGTTTGTGTTTAGTACTTGCCTGGATCCTAAGGACCGGTTCATGGAGCATGTAACCTGGCTTTACCGTGCCAACCACATGCTGAGATGGGGCAGCTTGGCCAATTAATTAGGTGTATCCCCGGCGTAGTATGGGTGTGTTGGATGGTGCGGGGAATAGGTGTCAGCTGGACTACCATATGAACCGCAAGGCTCAAGAGGGGGCCACTGCAGCGGGGTTGGAGCCTCTTGTATGCTGTTAGGGGTGAAAACTCAGTGGGCCCACACTCGTCGGGAATCCCTTTGTAAAGGCTTCGTAGTGATCTCCTGGCTACACACCTGGGAAGTGTGAATGTGGTTCGTAGCCACTGGCATAATGGAGGTTCTTTTAGTCCACCTGGCAATGGGGGATGAAATCACTACATGTGGGTACAGTGGTGCAAACTCTGCAGAGTCAAAACTGTCATGACAGCCGTGCTCACGGTCAAGAGCGGCTTGGACTTATTCATGATTAGAGTATGATGGCCTTGGAGGGTGTGAATGTTAAGCGGGGATCTTAAGATTGGAAATGATGTTATGGTTATTTGATTATGATGATGGGATGGGAGATTGGGACTATTTCACTTGTGTAGTAATGTAGGTGCTTAATAAGCTAAGGTGATAGGTATCAATTGCGTAGTGCTTTAACCATGAGTTCAACCTCCCCTTGTTCTAGCCATGCATGACATAACTTTCCCACACTTGCTGAGTGCCATCGGTACTCAACCTTGCATATTTGTTGGTTTATATTGCTGCCCAGGTCAAGATAATGAAGTGGTGTTTAATGATCAAGACTTTGGACCCGAAGAAGGATTCTAGGTTCATGGAGTCCCCCGGGAAACGCATGTGACGGAGCCCACAAGAATAATATTCCACTGCTATTTTATTTACTTGCTATGAACTTATTATCGTCCATCGAGACATATGTTATGTAAGACCTATTTATATTCGACACCTGGCTTGTAATAAATGATGCTTCACTATTTGTCATCACATGTATGAGAAAATGATCCTGGCATACATGTGATATTCACTCGGTTGTTCTTCGGATAAACCGGGTGTGACAGAAGTGGTATCAGAGCCAAGGTTGCCCGTAGGAACGTGGACCTAGGTAGCAATCGACGTATTTAAGGGCCCTATTTTCTTAAAAACTATTTTTCAAGGTGTGTGTTGAAAAGTGTTATTTAATGGAGTCACTTTCATCATCTTACCTCAACTTTCATTCAAAATAGGACTTTTGTTTAAAAGTTTATCTAACCTAAGTTTAAATGCTTTCTGTTTTCGATGGTTCGCATGATTTGCACCGCTCGCAAGTCCACAGGAGGGAGAGTTCCCGTAGTTGCCCTTGCCCAAAGAGAGGAGAGCCGTCCGGTGACGTACCTTTCCTACAGATTGGCAGTAGGAGGCTTGTTGCGCCGTCTTCGACGTATGCTCCAAGCTGCCGGCAATACGGGCAAGCTAATCATACACTACAGCTCCACCAGGACCATCCGGGAGAAGCGGGAAGAATGGAGTTCAAAGATGAGGATTATCCATGAAAATCAGCTTCTTAAGATCCACCGCTCTCCAGCTTGTCGAGCGACACAGGTCGATGCGGAGAAGGATGTCACCTGGGAGGCCATCACCTGCCAGAGTCACATCTATCGTCGACACCTGGACAAGACCGAGTACATGTATGTCCTCCAGCGCGAGAGTGGTACAACGGAGTACAAGTACCCGCCAGTGCAGCAGGGGGACTTCCCATGAGCACATGGACCTGTGCTTGGAGGATGCTGCTATGCTTAGCACTCGACTACAGGAGTGTCAGCAGGATCTTCAGGATGTTCGTGACACCCTGAAGGAAACCGAGGCGTTGCTTCGAGCCTGCTTGAGGGCGAGAGAGAGAGAGAAGAGATGGGAATGAACTGTGTGTCACCGTGAATGACACATGGACTCTTGACTCCCCAGATCGCTGGGCGATCAGGCGTCGTCGCACTTCTCCACCAGCAGCTTCCCCACCCAAAGCGGAGTCAGAAGGCAGCCGCAATAATGAGGAAGATCCCGAGGAGCCAGCTCAGTGATACGAGTAGTGTAGAGTCCTTCCCTTAGTTTACCAGGATGTCGAGTACTCGAGTCGTTATCTTAGTTAATGGTGTGTTAATGCTTGGTGTGTGACGTGAGTTGTGGAAGCCACGAGAAATTGTCCACAGCCTCGTCTTCAGATTGTTTTGCTTTGGTGTGTGAACCCACATGAAATAATAGTGCATTTATTTTTGTGTGAGACATAAACCCTCAGAAAAGTATAACAAAGCCTCAACACTTCAAAGTACAAACAAGTGAAAGTAGTAAGATAATACGTAATGCTTTAAATTAACATTTGGTTGATCATGCTATATGGCTGGAAGAGGAAAAGGTCGTGCTGCCAACCCCGCCAACAACAACGATGAGGCCTGCAACCCTCATCTTTCTAGAGGCCAAGACAGGGGTGGACGCCGTGAAGGAGTTGATCCCCTCCACCAACTGCTTGAGAATCAAAATCAGCTCATCCAGAACTTGACTCAAGTGGTGGCCAACTTGCATCAAGTTCCACCTCCACAAGCTGCACCACGCCAACCAAGGTTGAGTGAGTTTCTAGGAACTCAACCTCCAAAGTTTGCAAGTGCTACTGAACCTCTAGAGGCAGATGACTGGCTAAAGACAATTGAAAGCAAGATGAGGATCATACGGTGCCAAGGGTATGAGAGGGTGCTGTTTGCCTCTCACCAATTGCATGGACCTGCTGCTGATTGGTGGACCGCCTACGTGGCCGTCCATCATGATCCTGAGAACATCACTTGGGAAGAATTCAAGCGTAGCTTCCGCAACCATTACATACCAAGGGGTGAACTCAAGAACAAGAGGAAGGACTTCTTGGGATTGCAGCAAGGAAACATGACTGTGAGGGAATACCTCACTAAATTTACTCAACTCTCCCGTTATGCCCCACGGGACATAGAGACTGATGAGCAGAAACAGGATTGTTTTGTGGAAGGACTTACCGCAGAAATGCAGTGTGCAATGTTCTCCAACGAGTATGAAAGCTTCCAAAAGATGGTGGACAGAGTGTTTATGGTAGAAAGGAAGCTGAAGGCCTTGGAAAATGAGAACAAGAGGAAGGCCGGGTGGTTACATCAAGCCTCAGGGAGCAACACCCGCCCACGTCTGATGCAGCAACCCGCAGGGTAGACGAACCGTGCTGCGGTACCCTACTCAGCACCAAGAGGGTACAACCCGAACTACAGGCCTCCGGCAGCACCAATACAGCCACAACGTCAGTTCGTACAGCAGCCTCGCCCTACATATCAACCTCGACCAGCAGTGCAAGGACCCCCAAACCAACCCCAAGACAACAAAGGCCAGGCACCTAAGGTTGGGGTGCAATGTTTTAACTGTGGTGAAGTGGGGCACTACGCCCATAAGTGCCCAAAGAAGAAGCCCGCGCAGCCGCAACAGCAGAATGTAATTAGAGGACGGGTGAACCATGTCACCATGGAGGAGGCGCAAGAGGCACCCGACGTGGTAGTTGGTAAGTTTCCTGCCAATTTCCACATTACAACCTTGCTGTTTGATTCTGGTGCTACCCACTCGTTCATTGCCCAAGGGTTTGTTAGGAAATATGACCTAGCAACAACACAAATGAACCATGTGCTAGCAGTAAACTCTCCCGGTGGAGAAATAAGGACAAGACAAGTGTGTCCCAAAGTGAACCTAGACATTAATGGGGTAGTATTTACTGCTAACCTCATAGTGATAGATTCACAAGGGATAGATATTATCTTGGGTATGGATTGGTTGACCAAACATAAAGGAATCATCCATTGTTCGACCAGAACGGTGGAACTAACTCACCCTAGTGGCACAAGAGTAAAGTTTATAACAATACAAGAGCCTAGGAGGGACATTAAATTAAATCAAGTTGAGGTGAAAGTGGAGGAGATCAGGACCATCAGGGAATATCCAGATATTTTTCCGGAGGAGTTGCCAGGTATGCCTCCTGATCATGAAGTGGAATTCGCAATTGAGCTAGTGCCTGGAACAACCCCGATATACAAAAGACCTTATCGGATGGACTCCAAACAGCTGGGAGAACTCAAGGATCATTTGAGAGAACTGACACAGAAGGGGTATATTCGTCCTAGTTCCTCACCAGTGGGAGCTCCAGTGATATTTGTTCCCAATAAGGACGGAACCCAAAGGTTGTGCGTAGAGTACCGTGCCTTGAATGAGGTAACCATCAAGAACAAGTACCCATTACCCCGCATTGAAGACTTGTTTGATCAGTTGAGGGGAGCTTGTGTGTTCTCGAAAATTGATCTCAGGTCGGGATACCACCAACTTAAGATAAGGCAAACTGATATTCCCAAGACAGCTTTTATATCTCGGTACGGACTGTATGAATACACCGTCATGCCTTTCGGGCTAACTAATGCCCCGGCATTCATGCATCTCATGAACAAGGTATTCATGGAATATCTGGACAAATTTGTGGTGGTTTTTATAGAAGACATTCTCGTTTTCTCCAAAGATGAAGAGGAACATGAGAAACATCTCAGGTTGGTGTTGCAGAGGCTGAGAGAACACCAACTATATGCCAAGTTGAGCAAGTGTGAGTTTTGGCTGAAGAGAGTTCCCTTCTTAGGACATATCATCTTGGAGGGAGGAATCTCCGTGGATCCCGCCAAAATTGTGGATATACAGAAGTGGAAGACCCCTGAAAATGTCAGGGAAGTTCGAAGCTTCTTGGGATTGGCTGGATACTATCGACGGTTTATTGAGGGATTCTCCAAGATCTCGAGACCCCTCACCAAACTGTTGGAAAAGGGAATCACATTCGCGTGGACGCCGCAGTGCGAGACGAGTTTTCAGGAGTTAAAGAAAAGATTGACAACAGCCCCAGTGCTAGTTATGCCAGATATGCAGAAGAACTTTACGGTGTACTGTGATGCCTCTGGAAACAGGTTGGGATGTGTTCTCATGCAAGAAGGGCAGGTCGTGGCTTATGCATCGCGGCAGCTCAGGAAGCACGAGAAGAACTATCCTACACATGACCTAGAACTAGCCGCAGTGGTACACGCGTTGAAAATTTGGCGGCACTACTTGATGGGGAAGAGGACAGAGATATATACGGATCATAAGAGTTTAAAGTACATTTTCACACAGCCAGATCTCAACCTCAGAAAAAGGAGACGGTTAGAGCTAATCAATGACTTTGATGTGGGCATCAACTATCATCTTGGGAAAGCAAACATCATGGCAGATGCTTTAAGTCGGAAAGTGTAGGTCAATAAGTTGAGCTTAAAGGACATGCCTGCAGAATTGAAGGACGAGGTTATAAGGCTCAATCTATGCCTTGTGAATAATGGTGAAGCCATCGCCATGGAAGTGGACTCCACACTAGAGCGAGAAATACGCGAGGGTCAAAAGAATGACGAGAAGATACAAGAAATCAGGCAACTAATTAAGGAAAATAAAGCCCCTGGTTTCAGAGAGGATGAACAAGGTACGATGTGGCATGGAAAAAGAATCTGTGTGCCAGAAGTAAAGAAGATCCGTGAATTGATTTTGAAGGAGGCTCACGATTCCGATTATTCCATTCATCCTGGGAGTACGAAGATGTACCAGGACCTCAAGAGCAGGTATTGGTGGTATGGCATGAAGCGAGATGTCGCGGAACATGTTGCCCTATGCGACACATGTCAATTGGTGAAAGCAGAACATCAAAGACCCGCGGGATTACTGCAACCACTCAAAGTGCCTGAATGGAAATGGGTAGAAATCGGTATGGTATTCATAGTGGGATTGCCTAGGACCCAATCAGGATATGATTCAATATGGGTCATCATCGACAGGCTAACCAAGGTAGCTCATTTCATCCCCGTGAAAGAAAGCTACAGCGGATCCAAATTGGCAGAATTGTACATGTCAAGGATCGTGTGTTACCATGGAGTGTCAAAGAAGATAGTGTCGGATCGAGGGACACAGTTCACCTCAAGGTTCTGGCAGAAGTTGCACGAAACCATGGGAACCCATCTGAACTTTAGTTCTACCTATCATCCCCAAACTGACGGGCAGACAGAAAGAACCAATCAGATTCTTGAGGATATGCTGAGGGCGTGTGCACTAAAAAACAATCGAAGTTGGGACAAGAACTTACCGTATGCGGAGTTCTCCTATAACAACAGCTACCAGGCTAGTATGAAGATGTCGCCGTTTGAAGCTTTGTATGGGAGGAAGTGCAGAACTCCCCTGTTTTAGTACCAAACAGGGGAAAGTAAAGTGTTTGGTCCCGAAGTACTACAAGAAGCCGAGGCGAAAGTGAGGGAAATTCGCAACAACTTGAGGATAGCACAGACACGACAAAAGAGCTATGCCGATGTACGGAGAAGAGAGCTCGTTTTCAACGTGGGAGACTATGTCTATCTCAAGGTGTCCCCTATCCGAGGACTTCGTCGGTTCAAGGTGAAAGGGAAGTTGTCACCTCGATATATCGGACCCTTTCAAGTTCTGGAGAAGAAAGGCGAAGTGGCGTATCAACTAGAATTACCGGCTCGCCTATCGGAGGTGCACGATGTATTCCATGTGTCACAGCTCAAGAAATGTCTGAGAACGCCTGAAGAGGTGTTACCCATGAATGAGGTTGACGTAGCTGAGGATTTGTCTTATGCCGAGCAACCATCCAAGATTTTGGAAACAATGGAACGCCTCACCAGAAATAAAAGAATCCGGATGTGCAAGGTGCAGTGGAAGCATCACTCGGAAGAAGAAACCACCTGGGAGCGAGAAGATGAGCTTAAGGCACAATTTCCGAAATTGTTTTCTTAGAACCACCAATCTCAAGGACGAGATTTCTTTTAAGGGGGGTAGAGCTGTAACACCCCAAAATCCTGTTAAGAGGGGAATTTAAAAAATTTTGGACGTATTGCATGTGTTGCAAAAATTTAAATTCAAATTGGAATTCAAATTAAACTCAAAACAGAAATGAAAAAGAAAAAGAAAAAGAAAAAAAATAAACCTCCCCGGCCAGTGGGCCGAAACCCACCAGCCGGCCCACCCAAACCCCGCGCCAGCCCGCAGCCGCGCGCCCGCGCCCCCTCTCGCACACAGGCGGGACCCACCTGTCATCCCCGAGCTCCCAATCGCGCCGAACCCGGACTGTTCCCCGCGCGTGCGCGATCGTAACCGACCGGAAAACCACGCGTTCCCAGCCGACTGCCGGTCCCGGAAGACTCCAGCTCGATCTAAACAAACGCGCCGCCCTCCCCGTCAATAAAAACCCCGACATCGTCCTGTTTTTCCCCCACGATCCGCCGTTTTTCTCCCCGGTGAGAACCCGAGCTTCTCCGGCAAATTCTGCTCGATCTTCGTTCGGGAATTCTGATCTAACTCGTTGGTCTTGATCCACCGCCTCCGAGGAACCTCACAGGTGCAGAAAACTCGGTGGTTTGCGGTTCAAACACAGCGCCGACGAGCCTCGCCGTGAATTCACCTCGGACCTCGTCGCCGATCGCTCCCCAGGACCTCCGAGATCAAGAAAACCCCCGAGGTGAGATCCCCGACCTCCCCTCTACCGATTTATGTCATAAAATCACAGTTCTAGGAAGAATTGACGAAGATCCGAAACTCTCTGGCGAGATCGCCGCCTCCCGCCGCCGGGCAGCGCCCCCCGCGCTCGATCAGAGCGACGTGGCCGCTTGTGCGTCGTCTATTTTAAATCACACGGTAGAATTTAAATCCCCGCGTACCGGTTCTACGTTATAATCTCAGCCGTCTGTTTTAAATCGGACGGTCCACGTCAGCCCCACGTTATAAAGGCCGGGATTCTTACATGCTACCCCCTGGGGTTCTCAGAAAATAAGAGCTAGCCTCGGAAACTTCTGATCTGGCCCCTGGAACTTCAGAAATTCATGTAAATTCAATTAAAAATCAGTTTTAGCCCCTGGACTTAATAAAAATTAGCAAAATCCCTCTGTTATGTGTAGTTAGACCCCTGGAAATTCTTAAAATAATATAATAGACCCTGTAGTGGGGTGAATTTATTTTTTTAACCCTATGTGATATTAAATTTAGGAATTTGACTATGTGTTTAGTATTTAAAAATTTAAAAGATGGGACAAACACATTGCAAATTCAAATTAAAAACTTTCCTAGTACTTGGAAAACTTTGGAGTGAGATAAAAATAGATTTTTGGCTGAAATAAATCTGTTTAATTGATTATTCACATTTATTAGTTATAGGGACACAATTTTAAGTAGAGAATAATTCTGAAAATTAGTAAAATAGATGTAAAATAGTTCACATCAGAGGAGAAGTTCAAAAATATATTATTTAATATTTTAGACCCAAACCCTATTCTGTTTAGATGAGGTGTCTTACTATTTTCATAATAAAGTTCACATTTAGTCATAGGAAATAAATCTGAAAATATAGCAAACTAGGTATGAATAACTAGAAAATGATAAATGAAGTTTCCAAAATCCAAAGAATTCAGTTTAGAGTTGGTAGAAGGTCTGAAGACACATATGGAGTAGGAAAATACCTTTCATGCATACTGGGTAGCTAAAAGGTGTAGTAATTGAATATAAGGAATTTATTTAAATTGGAAACTCATATATAGTATGCAAACATAAATGTGAATACAAAAGTAGAAATCATGTACACATGTTTAAAAGTGTATGTAAGCCAAAATTAACACACATAGAGTAACCACAACACATAGAAATGTGAATGGCTTTCATAAATGTGAATGTGTGGTTTGTATGAAGTGGAAGTGTGAGCTATGTCTTATGACTTGTTGTTTTCTTTTGTTATGTGTGATGGTATGAGTAGAACCTGCTCCAGAGCAAGTTCTTCCTTTCCAAGATCAGGACTACCCATTCCAAGAGCAGCAGGAAGGAGGCAAGTGTCCTTGACTACTTTGATCCTATACTAGGATGTGTAGCTAGAATTATTTGCATTGTCAATTGAAAATATGAAACCCACGCTAGGATGATTCCCTAGAATTGCATTATCTTGTTTCCTTGTAGCTTGGGTTGGGATTCATTTTATCATGTCATTTATTATTATGCATATGCTTAGCCATGTTTAGAATGGGATATTTGGGATATGAGATCATCAGTTTATTTTACCATACTCTTTAATGAGATATTGTGAGTTATGTAGAGGTAGGGATCAAGGCAAGTTGGGTGTTTTGGTTGGTGCTGGGTGCACGAGACTCGGGTTTGTGTTTAGTACTTGCCTGGATCCTAAGGACCGGTTCATGGAGCATGTAACCTGGCTTTACCGTGCCAACCACATGCTGAGATGGGGAAGCTTGGCCAATTAATTAGGTGTATCCCCGGCGTAGTATGGGTGTGTTGGATGGTGCGGGGAATAGGTGTCAGCTGGACTAACATATGAACCGCAAGGCTCAAGAGGGGGCCACTGCAGCGGGGTTGGAGCCTCTTGTATGCTGTTAGGGGTGAAACCTCAGTGGGCCCACGCTCGTCGGGAATCCCTTTGTAAAGGCTTCGTAGTGATCTCCTGGCTACACACCTGGGAAGTGTGAATGTGGTTCGTAACCAGTGGCATAATGGAGGTTCTTTTAGTCCACCTGGCAACGGGGGATAAAATCACTACATGTGGGTACAGTGGTGCAAACTCTGCAGAGTCAAAACTTTCATGACAGCCGTGCTCACGGTCAAGAGCGGCTTGGACTTATTCATGATTAGAGTATGATGGCCTTGGAGGGTGTGAATGTTAAGCGGGGAGCTTAACATTGGAAATGATGTTATGGTTATTTGATTATGATGATGGGATGGGAGATTGGGACTATTTCACTTGTGTAGTAATGTAGGTGCTTAATAAGCTAAGGTGATAGGTATCAATTGCGTAGTGCTTTAACCATGAGTTCAACCTCCCCTTGTTCTAGCCATGCATGACATAACTTTCCCACACTTGCTGAGCGCCATCGGTACTCAACCTTGCATATTTGTTGGTTTATATTGCTGCTCAGGTCAAGATAATGAAGTGGTGTTTAATGATCAAGACTTTGGACCCGAAGAAGAATTCTAGGTTCATGAAGTCCCCCGGGAAACGCCTGTGACAGAGCCCACAAGAATAATATTCCGCTGCTATTCTATTTACTTGCTATGAACTTATTATCGTCCATCGAGTCATATGTTATGTAAGATCTATTTATATTCGACACCTGGCTTGTAATAAATGATGCTTCACTATTTGTCATCACATGTATGAGAAAATGATCCTGGCATACATGTGATATTCACTCGGTTGTTCTTCGGATAAACCGGGTGTGACACGCAGGTACGCCCTGTACCAGGCGGCCCGGTTTCTATTTCAGCGTCGACTCCCTCCACTCATCCCTCTCCACCGGCTGAGGAACCAGCTGTCAGTGAGGGTTCGGCGGGTCTGGCTGTCGAAGTCCCGGTGCCGGCTTCTCCTGACCGACGTCTTATCCCGGTCCCCGGTGCGTCGTATTTTCTTGAGGACGATGTGATGGAGGAGGTCGGGGGCGCCGCTCCGGCCTCTGCTGCCCCACTGCCCCTGGCGGATGCCTTTGTGCTCGCCCAAGCGAGCGTCCGGCAGGTCTTGGCCGCGCTTGGTCGTGAGCGAGATGAGCAGGCGGTTGAGAGGGATCGCCTCCTCACCTGGGGGAACCTTTTGCGGGAGCGGACCGCGCAGGTCAAGGGCGAGCTCGACTCCAGGCGGGAGTCGCTTGACATCATGGGAGCGCTCCTCGACCGGCAGAAGCGGGCTGTCGACCGTCTAGACTCCGAGATGCGGCGGCTCCACAGGGAGGCCCTTGAGGCGCATGCCTTGGCCGAGGAGAGCCTCTCTTCCGTGGAGGAGATACGGCAGAGGCTGGAGCGCCGTAAGCGCGCCTTTGAGGACCAGGAGCGCTCCTTGGCTGCCGAGGCGGAGAGGGTTGCTGCGTGGCTGGCGGCAGGCGAGGGCGACCTGCACGCTCGGGCCGGGGAGCTAGAGGCCCGTAAGGCAGACCTCGCCATGAGGGAAGAGCAGGTCTCCCGGGAACGCCAGACGATCCTGGATCGGGAGTTGGCTGTCGACTTCCGGGCTTCAGAGTTGGAGCGGCTTGCCCAGACTCTCCGCCTTCGGGAAAGCTCCCTGGCGGCCAAGGAGAAAGAATTCTCTGAGGGAAGCCACGACGCCCTGCGGGCAGCCCGCCGCGAGGTTGAGGAGCTCTTGGCCTCGCGGTCCTCCGAGGCCCGTGCGGTCTCGAGCTTCGTCAATCATGTGGGGTCCGCCTTGGTCCCTCTTGGTTTCAGCCTGGTAAAGGCGGTGGTTCCTGCGCTGAAGGTGGCTGAAGTGATCCCCGTGCTGGAGTCAATCGGCGCCAAGCTGAACAGGCTAGACGTGGTGGTCGCCAGCGAGCTTGAGGCAGAGGGACGGGGCCTGGCCTTGGAGGTTGCCACGCATGTGTTGGCATGCTTCAGGAGCGGGGACCCTTCTTTCTCACTGGAGCCAGCGAGAGAGGGCCCTGCCGCGGAGCGGTAGGAGACCGCCAGGGCTAAAGTCGGGGATGTGGCCGCCCTTGTAGCCTCTAGGTTCCGGCGCGAGCCAGGACGACCCTAGGGCTTGTTTCTTTCTTTTTATCGAGTCTGTAGCCCAGCTCATGGAGCCATGAATAAATAGACTCTTGTGACCCTTTGTGCCTGTGATGCTTTTGTCTTCTTCTTGGTTTCGCCTGGCCGAGCCCTTAGCTCCGCAAGGTACTCAGAGGCCTTCACCAATGTCGAAGCTCTGCACAGACACCTTCCCCAAGTCCTTATTGTATTAAGGGCCCCGGAGGTCTCCGGAGCTCGCCCCATGAGGATGGGGAGGCCCGGATCTACCAGCCACGTGGCGGGCCCGGAGCTCCCCTCTGAGGAGAGGGAGGTCCGGCCCCGTGGGACACGTGGGGCCTTCGGAGCTCTCCTCTCGGAGGGGGGAGGTCCGGCTTCTGCCGGCCACGTGGCGGGTCCGGAGCTCCTCCTGAGGAGAGGGGGTCCGGCCCCGTGGGACATGTGGGGCCTTCGGAGCTCTTCTCTCGGAGGGGTGAGGTCCGACTTCTGCCAGCCACGTGGCGGGTCCGGAGCTCCTCCCGAGGGGGCGGGAGCTCCGGCCCCGCTGGACATGTGGGGCCTTTGGGCCTCGCCCCTGTTGAAGGGGCGAAACCCGGATCCTCCGGTTCTGCGCTGGAGTAGCTGATAGCCCCTTGCCCCCCACCTCATGCAGCTCCCGTATCTACACCCTGGAGGTCCTGCACACAGGTAGAGGAAACGTAATTCTCCTCAGGGGGTCCTCCTCTTCCCATCTCTTAGTCTTATTCGGCTTACGGTCCTAGTCCGGTATACGGGGCTTGGGCAATTCTGTGCGCGAGGCACCGAGGCTCCGGCTCCCTCCGAGGTCCGGGTACGACCGTCCGGCCCCTAGTACCGGACCGTACACCGGGGAAGCATAGTGCACAGGCTTTGGGTACGGAACCAGGCAAAGCGGTTGTACTCCCCTGGACCTCCGGAGGGCAGGGTGCGCGCTTTGGGTACGGAGCCGGCTAAGCGGAATACGCACCCTGGACCCCCCATGCACGGCGCAGGCCTTTCCTGGAGGTGACCAACTGGCACCGCAACACCTGACTGGGGGAGGCCCGAGAGGCCCCCTGGCCATCGGCAGGTGCCTCAAGCGCAACCGTCTTCGGAAGGGTAGCAAATGCTGACTATGGGTGAGCGTGGAAAGAGGGGAGCTAAATGTACGGTGAGCATATATAGAAGGTGTGGTCATAAAAATTAATGCGTAATTTAAATGAGCACATGAGAGAGAGCGAAGTAGAACAGGTTTCTGTATAAATGCCCATAGGAGGAAGGTAGGCTGTACATGGAGGCAATGACCCGCCCCATTAAGCAGGGAAGCAAGACTCTACGCGCTTAGGGTCGGAACCAGGCCAAGCTGGACGTAGTCCTGGACCGTCCCCTGGGACTTAGCTGCTCCGAGCACTGTTCCTAGACTCTATGGGATTTATTACAGAAGGGTATGGCCCTGTTCTACTAATACTCAAAAGGTAGAACTTACTGTGTTGTTCCATGCTAAGGGCTCGGGAACGGATCCCCTCCTTGGTTGAAAGGCATGTGTACCTAGGACGGCAACTTTCGTGACTCGGAAGGGACCTTCCCGGCTGGGGGAACGTTTATAGGTCCTTCACGGGAAAGTGCGTGCCGCAGCACCAGGTTGCCTTCTTGCAGGTCCCTGACGCGCTTGGTCCTTTGGCGGTAGTGCTAGAGCACCAGCCGAGGCCGTGCGTTGTGGGGTGTCACCTGCAGCCGTGCCCCGTCGACGAGGTCGTCATCTTCACGCTGGAGCGGGTCCTGCGCGGCTTCTTCCGGGAGCCCCAGGGTACCCTCCCCTTCTGGCTAAGGCCTTCAAGGGGTAGGAGGTCCCGGACTCTTCTTGGGAGACCCAAGGCGTCTTTCCCCTTCTGGCTAAGGCCGTCAAGAGGTTGACAAACCCTGGGCGGCCCCCAGGAGGTAAGCCCGAGGCACAGAGACATGCACTCGGGTGTGGTCGTTATCTTCACGCTGGAGCGAGTCCTGCGCGGCTTCTCCCGGGAGCCCTGGGGTACCTTCCCCTTCTGGCAAGGCCGTCAAGGGGTACGAGGACCCGAACTCTTCTTGGGAGACCCAAGGCGTCTTTCCTCTTCTGGATAAGGTCGTCAAGAGGTTGACACACCCTGGGCGGCCCCCAGGAGGCAAGGCCGAGGCACAGAGATGTGCACTCGGGTGGAGCTGGCCCGGTTCTGCACCGCTGGGGCTGGTGCTTGGGCTGCTGCAACTACTTGGAGCTTCTCCAAGGCTGATATCGCAGCAGTGCAGTCTCCACTGACTTTTTGGGGCAGCCGTAGTTGGCTACTGCCCGACTTTCATCACCAGAGTTGGGTCCTCTCCGTTGTGCACCGTCTTCATGACGCGCTGAGGCTCTTGAAACCCCACCTGGTGGCTGACGCTGACTGTGGCGTCGACCTTCTGCTTGCCTTCCCTTTGAGGGAGGGGCGGAGCATAAGCTCTCAGCTGCCTTCCTTTGCGGAAGCGCTCCGCAAGCCTCTGGATGTCCCAGCACTCGGCAGCAGTATGATTGCTGGTGCCATGCACGGGGCATAGCTCGCCTTGGTCACTATCTGGAGCTAGTGACTGTCGCTGCCTTTTGTCGGGGTGCGGCCCCCGAGCCCCACTAGGTGCCGCTGCTGCGGCGACGGGAGCCGCGGCCGGTGTCTTCATCTTGCCACCGCCCCGGTTCTTGATCTTCTTGCCACTTCTATAGGAAGCGGCACCAGACCCGGGCTGTCCTCCTAACTCGGAGGCTGGCAGGGAGTGCCAGTTCCGCCCTTCTGCTGCTCTGGCGCACTTGTCCGCCAGGCTGAAGAGCTCTGAGACGTCGCGAACCTCTCTGGTTGCGAGCTTCTCAAGCATCTTCTCGTCCCGGACACCCTGCCGGAACGCCACCACCACAGAAGCACTTTGAATGTGCGGGATGGTGTTGCCTACCTGGGAGAACCGCTGGATGAAGGAGCGCAGCGATTCTCTAGGTTGTTGCTGGACAGCGTGGAGGTCGAGCTCCGTGCCAGGCCGGGTGTAGGAGCTGCCGAAGTTGGCGGTGAACTGCCGGCAGAGCTCTTCCCAGGAGGTTATGGAACCCTGGGGGAGGTTCATGAGCCAAGACCGGGCTGGGCCGGTCAAGGCGACGAGGAAGTAGTTGGCCATGACGGCCTCGTCCCCTCCTGCAGCAAGGACGGCGGTGGAGTAGATCTGGAGGAACTCCACCGGGTTGACGCTGCCGTCGTACTTCTCGGGCAGGTGCGGCCGAAACTTGCGCGGCCACCTCGTGAAGCGAAGGTGGGGTGCTAGGGCCGCACATCCTGCTCCTGTTGCTGCAGGTGTTGGTGTCGTGATCTTGGTTCGCTGCTGGCACTGTGTACCCCGGTATGGGCAAGGTTGCACCATAGACCGGGGGCGCCGTTTGCAGGACATATGGTTGTGGCATATGCTGCCCGGCGTATGCCTGGGGCAGAGATCGTGTGGCGAAAGTCTGCGCCTCAGGCAGGGTCGAGGCAGACGTCATGCTGTCGATGGCCTCTCGGCTGCGATGGCTTTCTCGTCGTCGCTCGAGGAACACTCGGGCATCTTGGCCCAAGTGACATCGTTCTAGCTCTGTCCTCAGGTCTGTCGATGGGAGCCTGGTGGAGCTGGAATCCGCCGTCTGCCCGTCAACCGTTGGCGTGCGCTTCAGCGACACGGCCGGTTAGCCGGGGCGTCGTCCCCGCCGAAGTCGAGGGTTAGCGGCGGTGACGACAAGACGGTCTACCTCGCGAATCCACTGCTGGATTGCTGACTGAGGCGCGTCCCCAGCAGGTGGATTGCGCAGTAGCTCTCTTGCTGCAGCTAGCGCGCCCCCGTGGGGGACGCTCAGTGCTGTAGAAGATCTGACTGTCGCTGGAACCTGCGTTGCTGGAGTCGGCGTTGCCGGAGTCGGCTGCTGGCTTCCAGCTTGCACCGACACACTCCGTCCAGAGTGTGTCGACACGTACTCCCCGCTAGTCACGGTCCGTCGTGAACGCGGGGGAGGAGAGGTTGCCGCTGAAGGAAGCTTCGTCATCTTCGTCGGCAGAGGCTCGTCGCGCAAGGGAAAAGCCCCCTACCTGAGCGCGCCAAATGTCGAAGTGTGTGGTCGACACTTCCCCCGGACCTGCTCTGGGCAGCCCGCGGAGGTTCTTTTTCGGAGGGGCTAGTCGCTTGCGGAGAGCTTAAGCAATAGGGACGAGTGAGGGAGAAGCTTGACACGGCGAGTTTTACGTGGTTCAGGCCGCCGGAGCGTAAAACCCTACGTCCACGGCGAGCAGAGGTGCTCGCTGTATTGCTTATTTCTTAGAACCGGAGTCCCGAGCTTGAGGGTAAGTGATGTCTAGGATGCGAGTTCACAGAGTTCGAACCCTTGCTAACGTTGCCTACCCGAGCCTTTTATAGTCCAAGGATCGCGTGGCTTACTAGGGGGCCCGGGACACGACAGGTGGCCCCGGGGAGATTGCCTGTCGACTATCGTATCTGCAGTTATGCCGGTAGTTGTCTCTGGCGAAGGCTTCCGAGTCTTCGTTCTGCCGCCCTGCCCATGCCGCAAGCTAGTCGTAGTGGTTGATGATGGCAGAGGCGGCAGGGGATGTCTTGTTGCTGTGTTTATTGGCAGGCAGGCTCTGACACGGTGAGCCAGTCCGTGATGCGACTGGGCGCAACGGCACCTGACAGAGGCGTGCTCCGCGTCTTGGGAAGGCGTGGGCCTTGAATACCTTGTACGGGCAAGGTATGGTGCGTCTTTACGCCCTCTGCCTACCCGCGGGGGCAGGCAGTGTCGTCCCGCAGGCCACGTGGCGGGCCCGGAGCTCTCCTCTGAGGAGAGGGAGGTCTGGCCCCGCGGGACACGTGGAGCCATCGGAGCTCTCCCCGCGGAGGGGGAGGTCCGGCTTCTGCTAGCCACGTGGTGGGCCCGGAGCTCTCCTCTGAGGAGAGGGAGGTCCGGCCCCGTGGGACACGTGGAGCCTTCGGAGCTCTCCCTGCGGAGGGGGGAGGTCCGGCTCAGTTGGCCACGTGGCGAGTCCGGAGCTCTCCTCTGAGGAGAGGGAGGTCCGGCCCCGCTAGACACGCGGCTCCTTCGGAGCTCTCCCTCCGGAGAAGGGCGAGGTCCTTAGGCATTTCCCCCTATGCGCCAGGGTACCCCGTATCGAGGGTACCGACAGCCAGAGTCAGGGACGTGGCCGCCCTTGTAGCGTCTAGGTTCCAGCGGGAGTCCGAGGACTCCTAGGCGCTCGCCCTTGTAGTCGAAGGGCTTTGTATCTTTTGTTTTTATTGAGTCTGTAGTCCAGCTCTTGGAGCCCTTGACTAATGAATGGACTCTTGTATTTGTGCGTCTTGACTTCTTGGCTTGGCCTGCCCGAGCCATTAGCTCTGTAAGGACTCTGGGAGGTCCTTCACCGATCCTGAAGCTTTGCACAGACGCCTTCCTTAGGTCCTTGCTGACTCGAGGACCCAAGGGGTCTCCGGAGCTCGCCCCGTGAGGGCGGGGGAGGTCCGACTCTGCTGGCCATGTGGCAGGCCCGGAGCTCTCCTATGAGGAGAGGGAGGTCCGTCCCCGCTGAACACGTGGAGCC
Source organism: Neostapfia colusana (assembly GCA_030760725.1). Lineage (NCBI taxonomy): Eukaryota > Viridiplantae > Streptophyta > Magnoliopsida > Poales > Poaceae > Neostapfia > Neostapfia colusana. The sequence goes on from JASWHV010000007.1 coordinate 113,418,780, forward strand.
TTCGTAGCTCGCCCCTGCGGAGGGGGCGAGGTCCGGCTCTGCCGGCCACGTGGCGGGCCCGGGGCTATCCAGTGAGGAGAGGGGAGCTCCGGCCCCGCCGGAGCTGTGGGGCCTTCGGAGCCCGCCCCTGCGGAGGGGGCGGGGTCCGGTTCCTCCGGTCTTGGGTTGGAGTAGTCGGGAGCTCCGGTCCTTCCTTACGCGATCCCCGTAGTGGCCCCCTGGTAGGTGTGGCCAATTGTTTGGGCACACCTACCATATTCCAGTAGGGGAGCTAAGGCCTGGAGGTCCTGCACACAAGTAGGGGAACCGTAATTCTCCTCGGGGGCTCTCCCTTCCCTGTCTCTTAGTCTTATTTGGCTAACGGTCCTGGTCCGGTATACGGGGCTTGGTCAATTTAGTGCGCCCGGTGCTGGGGGTCCGGCTCCCTCCGAGGTCAGGGTACGACCGTCCGGCCCCTAGTACTGGACCGTAATGATGGAGAGGCAGAGTGCACAGGCTTTCGGTACGGAACCAGGCAAAGCATGCTGTACTCCCCTAGACCTCCGAAGGACAGGGTGCGCACGCTTTGGGTCGGAACCAGGCAAAGCAGGCTACGCACCCTGGACCCCCCATGCACAGCGCTGGTTTTTCCTGGAGGTGGCCAACTGGCGTCGCATCACCTGACTGGGGGAGGCCCGAGAGGCCCCCTGGCCATCGGCAGGTACCTCAAGCGTGACCGTCTTCGGTAGGATAGCAAATGCCGACTAGGGATGAGAGTGGAAGAGAGAGCTAAGTGTACGATGAGCATACACTGGGTTGATGTGAAAGTGATCATAAAAATTGATGCTTGAACACATAAGTAAGAGCGTGGTAGAGCAGGATTCTTTCTGTATAAATGCCCATAGGAGGAAGGAAGGCTAAACATGGAGGCAACGACCCGCCCCATTAAGAAGGAAAGCAAGATCCTACGTGCTTAGGGTCGGAACCAGGCCAAGCTGAAACGTAGTCCTGGACCGTCCCCTGGAACTTAGTTGCTCCGAGCGCTGTTCTTAGACTCTATGGGATCTATTACAGAAAGGAAAAGACATGTGCTACCAATGCTCTAGGGATAGAACTTACGGAGGTGTTCTATGTTCCAAGGGTTCAGGAGCAGATCCCCATCCTCCGTGGAGAGGCGTACGCACCCGGGGCGGCACACTTTCGTGACTCGGAAGGGACCTTCCCAGTTGGGGGAGAGTTTGTTGGTCCTTTCGCAAGAAAGTATGCGCCGCAGAACCAGGTCGCCTTCTTTGAGCTCCCGGGCATGCACGGTTCTTTGGTGGTAGCGCCAGAGCTCCTGCCGGTACCGTGCGTTGCGGAGCGTTGCTTGTAATCGAGCCTCATCGACGAGATCGATGTCTTCACGCCATAGCTGGCCCTGCATGGCTTAGTCATAAGCTCGAACGTGGGGAGACCCCAAGGTGATCTCTGGGGGAAGCACGGCTTCAGCCCCGTACACCATGAAGAAGGGTGTCTCCCCGGTGGCCCGGCTCTGGGATGTCCGGTTAGCCCACAGTGTGCTCGGAAGCTCGTCTACCCACTTGGCGCCATGCTTCTTCAAGCTGTCATAGGTGCGAGTCTTGAGGCCTCGAAGGATTTCGGCGTTGGCCCTCTCGACTTGCCCGTTGCTCCTTGGATGAGCAACGGAGGCATAGCACACCTGGATGCCAAGGTCTTCGCAGTAGTCTTGGAACGCTGCACTGGTGAACTGAGTCCCGTTGTCGGTGATGATTCTGTTCGGGAACCCGAACCTGCAGACGATCGACTTGATGAACTTGACTGCAGATTGCTTGTTGATGGTGATTGAAAGAGGGCTAATGATGATTGTATTGAGATGATTGAAAAGCTGAGGTACAGGTGTGATTATATAGAGGGATTAGGAGGGGAGAAAAGACTAAACTACCCCTAACCCTAATCCCTCTCTAATGACTAATATACCCCTGTGCCACACCCCTAATTACAGTGTCTAACACCCCCCCCCCCCGCAGTCACAACATCTAGCCGCTGCAGATGTTGAGACTGGACCGAAACTCGGAGAACAACGATGACGGGAGGCCCTTCGTGAAGATGTCGGCGAACTGCGTCGTCGTCGGGACATGGTGTACCCGAACCTCGCCCCGTGCTACCCGCCCACGAACAAAATGAAGGTCAATCTCCACATGCTTCGTGCGCTGATGCTGGACTGGGTTGGTGGAGAGGTACATGGCGCTGACGTTGTCGCAGTAGATGAGGGTGCTTTTGATGACGGGAGTGTGGAGCTCCTGAAGTAGCTGCTGAAGCCAGGAGGCCTCAGCTACGCCGTTAGCCACGGTGCGAGTCTTGAGGCCTCGAAGGATTTCGGCGTTGGCCCTCTCGACTTGCCCGTTGCTCCTTGGATGAGCAACGGAGGCATAGCACACCTGGATGCCAAGGTCTTCGCAGTAGTCTTGGAACGCTGCACTGGTGAACTGAGTCCCGTTGTCGGTGATGATTCTGTTCGGGAACCCGAACCTGCAGACGATCGACTTGATGAACTTGACTGCAGATTGCTTGTTGATGGTGATTGAAAGAGGGCTAATGATGATTGTATTGAGATGATTGAAAAGCTGAGGTACAGGTGTGATTATATAGAGGGATTAGGAGGGGAGAAAAGACTAAACTACCCCTAACCCTAATCCCTCTCTAATGACTAATATACCCCTGTGCCACACCCCTAATTACAGTGTCTAACACCCCCCCCCCCCCCGCAGTCACAACATCTAGCCGCTGCAGATGTTGAGACTGGACCGAAACTCGGAGAACAACGATGACGGGAGGCCCTTCGTGAAGATGTCGGCGAACTGCGTCGTCGTCGGGACATGGTGTACCCGAACCTCGCCCCGTGCTACCCGCCCACGAACAAAATGAAGGTCAATCTCCACATGCTTCGTGCGCTGATGCTGGACTGGGTTGGTGGAGAGGTACATGGCGCTGACGTTGTCGCAGTAGATGAGGGTGCTTTTGATGACGGGAGTGTGGAGCTCCTGAAGTAGCTGCTGAAGCCAGGAGGCCTCAGCTACGCCGTTAGCCACGGCGCGATACTCTGCCTCTGCACTCGAGCGTGACACTACGGGTTGTCGCTTCGAGGACCAGGAGACAAGGTTGCCGCCCAGGAAGACGGCGTACCCAGAAGTAGAGCGTCGTGTGTCCGGGCAGCCTGCCCAGTCAGTGTCTGTGTACACGACCAGCTCGGAGGCCGTGTCACGTCGAAGAAGGAGGCTGTAGTCGAGGGTGCCTCGTAGGTACCGAAGAATCCGCTTGACAGCGGTGAGATGCGGTTCCCTCGGGTCATGCATGTGGAGGCACACCTGCTGAACCGCATATGAGATATCCGGCCTGGTGAAGGTTAGGTACTGGAGAGCACCTGCAAGACTCCTGTAAGAAGTGGGGTCAGAGACGGGTGTCCCATCGGTGGCGGAGAGCTTCGCCTGAGTATCCACTGGAGTGGAGCACAGCTTGCAATCAGCCATGCTTGCCCGCTGAAGGATATCCAGACAGTACTGTCGCTGGTGAAGGAATAGGCCGCCTGGTCGGTCCTCGACCGTAATACCCAGGAAGTGGTGGAGACGGCCCAGGTCCTTCATAGCGAACTCCTGCTGTAAGGCAGAAATGGTTCGCTGAAGCAGAGTCGGACTGGATGCTGTTAGTACAATGTCATCGACGTACAGTAAGAGGTAAGCTGTGTCACTGCTGTTACCTTCATGGCAGATACCTCCACGCTACGGGACGCCACCGGCCTCGACATTGACGGGAGCACCACGGCGATCCCACCGATTCCGTTCCCAGCCGCCGGTACTACTATGGAGAACACAGCTTCTTCCTACGGCACCGACACTGCGGAGACATCTGACATCGCCGCAGCACTGGCCGCCTCTCGCGAGCGCGAGCGGGCACTCGCCCTTGCCCTAGAGCAGGAGCGTGCCTCCGTGGCATCACTATCCCACCAACTTGAGGAGAGTGCTCGCCGATCAACGAGTGCTATCCATGAGCCTCCCTCGGACGCTGGTACGTACTCGACTTCGCTTGTGGCCGCTCTTCATGCACAGGCCGCAGGGATTCAGAACATCCGGACGCTCGTGCCGGTTATTCTTAGTTCCGAGTCCACCTCATATGCCCGGTGGCGTGATATGGTGCTCCTCACGCTGAGGCGCTACTGCCTCGATGACCACGTCCTCCAGGATGAGTCTTTAGTACAGGTGTCCTGGATCAGCATGGACAGCCTGGTACTATCCTGGATCCTTGGCTCCCTGACAGAGGAGCTACAGGACATCGTCAGGCAGCGCGGTGGCGGTACTGCTCGACAGGCCAGGCTAGTACTTGAGTAATGGTTTCTAGGGAACCATGCGACTCGAGCCCTCCACATAAGCACTCGGTTCCAGAACACCATCCAGGGGGATCGTTCCATCTCCACCTATTGTCGGGAGATGAAGGGCATGGCGGATGCCCTACGTGACCTTGGTGAGCCGGTCACTGACAGCGCTCTTGTCCTTCGGGTCCTTCAGGGCCTGAACGAGCGCTATTGTCACCTACGGACATGGCTACTTTGACTGGAGCCACTACCTACCTTCGAGAAGGTATGGTCTGATCTTGAACTTGAAGAGATCACTGCAGGAGGCTCTACTGGCTCTGGATCTGCCACAGCTTTCTATGGCTCCGGGCAGTCCCCGCGTCGACCCTTACCAGCAGCTGGTGGATCACCGTCACATCCACCTTCTACTCCTACCAGTACAGGAGGTGGAAACCGTCGTCGCCGAGGAAAGAACGGCGGTCGTGGTGGCAGCAGTGCAGGCAGCACCCCCACGGCTTCGACTACTGGAAGTAGTGGTGGTACCGGCCAGGGAGGTGCACCCTGGCCCACACCCTACAACCCGTGGACTGGCCAGATCTACATGTGGCCTGGACCGTCCCCAGGTTCTCAGCCTCCACGACCACCGCGTCCTCAGCCGGCGTTTGCGGCTACCCCCGGCTACAGTGGACCAGCCCACAGTGCTGGTAGGCCGACAGCTCAGGCCTATAGTGGGCCTGGCTACTCTTCAGGCGGGCAGTCAGCCCCGACCTACGGAGGCACTGACTACCCTGTTGGGAACTCGGAGCCATCGGCACCCCTTCAGGAGCCACCGTCGACGTGGGATCGACAGTCGCTTGCTTCCTCCTTCAGCACCATGCACCTTACACCACCTGGTGCCGACTGGGTAGTTGATTCCGGAGCATCATACCATACCACTCCTAATTCCGGTATACTCTCTTCCACCCATCCTCCCAATCCCTCTTTTCCTTCATCTATCGTTGTTGGAAATGGGTCCGTTCTTCCAGTCACCTCAGTAGGTGATTCCGGTCTTCCGGGTACTTTCCAACTTAAAAACATTCTTGTTGCTCCGGATATCATTCAGAACTTACTTTTTGTTCGCCGTTTTACCACTGACAACAATGTTTCCATTGAATTTGATCCTTTTGGTTTGTCTGTGAAGGATCTTTCCACCTGACGACCTCTTTTCCGATGTGATAGCTCGGGGCCCCTATACACACTTTGGCTTCCTACTTCCGCTGCATCACCGCCATTTGCTTTGACTACGACAGCTTCATCTACCATCTAGCATCACCGGCTTGGCCACCCTGGTGCAGATGCTATGTCGAAGCTGTCCAGTAGCTCAGTTATCTCGTGTTCTAGGGGTACACATGATTCTCTATGTCATGCCTGTCAACTTGGTCGCCATATTCGTCTCCCTTTTCCCACATCTGTGACTCATGTTGAGCACTCATTCGATCTTATACATTGTGATTTGTGGACTTCTCCCATCTCCAGTATATCGGGCTTTAATTACTATTTGGTGATAATTGATGATTTTTCTCACTTCTCCTAGACTTTTCCATTACGATTGAAGTCTGAAACTTTCGTCACTCTTTCTCACTTCTTCGTTTGGATTTCTACTCAATTCGGGCATACCATTCGAGTTGTCCAGTGCGATAACGGACGAGAGTTTGATAACTCTGCGTTTCGTAATTTTCTCTCCGCACATGGGGTACAACTACGCATGTCTTGTCCGTATACCTCTCCTCAAAACGGCAAGGCAGAGCGCATGATTCGCACCATTAATGATGTCATACGCTCTCTGATGTTCCAGGCATCTATTCCAGCCCGATACTGGGTGGAGGCTCTTCATACCGCCACACTTCTGATCAATTGTCTTCCCACCAAAGCGATTCGTGCCTTCACCCCCTACTTTGCTCTATATGGCACCAATCCTCTTTATGATCACCTTCGAGTTTGCTTGCTACCCTAATCTTTCCGCCACTGCCCCACATAAGCTTGCGCCCCGCTCGACACGGTGTGTTTTTCTCGGGTATTCCCTTGATCATAAGGGTTACCGATGCTTAGATCTCACTACCCACCGTCTTTTGATCTCTCGGCACGTCATCTTCGATGAGTCATCTTTTCCTTTTTCCACCACCTCTTCTGATTCCACCACAGAGCTGGACTCCCTTTTTCCTACTGACCCCGAGGCTGCCTCCCAGTTGCCTTGGCCTATTTCTTCTGCAGGATCGACACGAGCTACATCCCAGACGCCCTCGACACCGATTGCTGCACCTCGTGTGGCATCGATGTCTCAGGCGTCACCTGCTTCACCCCGTGTGGCATCGACGCCTCCGACGTCACCTGCTGCGCCACACGCGGCCTCGGCTTCCCCGACACCATCTACTGTACCCCAGGAGCCCTCGGCGTCTCCAGCTGTACCACGTACGGCACCAGCGGCACCACCAGCTACCTCCCCGACGTCACCTACAGCGAGTACGACGCCACCAGCCGCGCCACGCGCGGCACCAACGACGTCTTCTCGTTTTGCTGACCCCGCACTTGTCTACCAGCGACGAGCGCGGGGAGAGGCTCCTGCTCCGACGACGCCACGCGCGGCATCGAGACCCACTCTCGTCTATCCACGACGAGAGAAGATGGTTGTACCCGACCGGCCGGTGTACAATCCCCCTCTACTTCACAGGGATCCTGGTCACGTCCACCCGATGGTGACTCGACGTGCATCCGGGAGTCTTCGACCAGTGGAGCGGTTCGATAGTACCGCTTTCTCGTCGACGACGACTCCACCGACCGAGCCTTCTTCGATCTCGCCCATACCTACTTCCGTGCGTAGCGCCCTCGCCGACCCTAACTCGCGCCGCGCTATGGAGGAAGAGTATGAGGCCTTGCTTGCCAACCGGACCTGGAACCTGGTTCCCCGTCCGGGCCGTGGCAATGTTGTCACAGGCAAGTGGATATTCACGCATAAGAAGAAGGCGGATGGCACCTTGGAGAGATACAAAGCTCGTTGGGTACTCCGGGGCTTCACTCAGCGCCCTAATCCTGATTATTCCTAGCTATTGATACCATGAAAGAGGGCTAATGATGATTGTATTGAGATGATTGAAAAGCTGAGGTACAGGTGTGATTATATAGAGGGATTAGGAGGGGAGAAAAGACTAAACTAACCCTAACCCTAATCCCTCTCTAATGACTAATATACCCCTGTGCCACACCCCTAATTACAGTGTCTAACAGTGATGACGGGTGTAGCTTCCGGCCACTTGGTGAACTTGTCGATGGCGACGTAGAGGTACCGGAATTCCCCGACGGCTTTGGGGAATGGCCCCAAGATGTCCAACCCCCATACCGCGAACGGCCACGAGGGCGGGATCCTCTGCAGCGTCTGAGCCGGTGTGTGGATCTGCTTGGCATGAAACCGACACACCTTGCAGCTCTTGACCAGCTTGACGGCATCCTAGAGTGCTGTCGGCCAGTAGAAGCCATGCCGGAAGGCTTTACCGACAAGCATGCGTGAGGAAGAGTGACTCCCACATTTGCCTCCATGGATCTCTGCGAGCAAGTCGCAGCCTTCCCCCTGGGTTATGCACCGCAATAGGACGTGGTTGGCGCCACGCCGGTAGAGATCCCCTTCTACCAGCGCGTATCTTTTAGCCATGCGTACGATCCGTTCAGAGGATACACGTTCATCAGGGAGGATGTTGTCTTTCAAGTAGTCCCGGATCTCCGTGATCCATACATCGGGTCTGACTTGAGCTTCTGGATATTGAGCGCTGGGTAGCACGGAGTCCCCAGTGACGCTAACGATCCTTGGCGGTGTCCATGGTAGCAGGGCCGCCGGGACCGCCAGCTTCGAGGTGCTGGTTCTGCTCCCTTCGCCCGGCTCGGTGGGTCGGGCTGCAACGTCCTCTGGAAGATCCCTTCGGGCGCTGGTGGAAGCCTTCGTTGAGAGATCGTCGGTCGCGACGTTGCTGGCGCGCGGTATATGGCACAGGTCCAAGACGAGGAAGTCTTTCTCCAGCATCTGCACATAAAGCAAATAGGCAACTAGCTGCGGGTCGTTGCAGGAGCATTCACCCTTGACTTGCATGATGACTAGCTGGGAGTCGCCCTGTGCCAACAACTGGCGAGCGCCGAGAGACAGCGCTGTCTTCAGGCCAAAGATGAGTGCTTCATACTCCGCCATGTTGTTGGTTTCCTTGAACTTGAGGCGCACCATGTACCCGAACTGCTCCCCTGATGGCATGAGAAGCAGTACGCCGGCACCGGCCCCCTGCTTTCGTGAGCAGCCGTCGAAGAAGAGCGTCCAGTGGGGCTCGGTGAAGACCGGAGCTCGGGGCTTGGTTCGTCGACTTCGGGGCCCCCTAGGTTGGTTGTCGATGGCGTCCACTCGGCCACGAAGTCAGCTAGTGCTTGGCTTTTGATTGCGTGGCGAGGGAGGAAGTCCATCTCGAACTCAGCCAACTCCAGTGCCCACTTAGCGACGTTGCCAGTCGCGTTGGGGCTGTGAAGGATGGTCTTCAGTGGGAAGGAGGTGACCACCGAGATCCGGTGGGCTTGAAAGTAGTGTCGAAGCTTCCTGGACGCCATGAGCACTGCATACAACAGCTTATAGACCTCCAAGTACCTTGTCTTGGCGTCATGGAGGACTTCACTGATGTAGTAGACTGGCCTCTGAACGGTCTGGACCCTCCCCCTGGGGCCTGAGATGTCTTCCTCCATTGGCTCAAACAGGCAGGGGGTAGACGGGTCCGGGGGAGCCTCCAGGAGCTGGGACCCGGGGGCTTCTAGGCCGTCTTGGACCTCCGGGAGATCCCCTTGGACCTCCGGGAGGTCGTCTTGAACCGCCGGGAGGTCCTGCTAGACATCCGGGAGGCTGTCTTGATCTTTCGGGAGGTCCCCTTGGACCTTCGGGAAGCTGGCTTGGACCTCCGGGAGGTTGTCTTGATCTTCCGGGAGGTCCCCTTGCACCTCTGGGAAGCTGGCTTGGACCTCCGGGGGGTCCCCTTGGACCTCCGGGAGGTTGTCTTGATCTTCCGGGAGGTCGTCTTGGGCTCCCGAGACCTCCTAGCTGTCGGGGCCCCCCATGGGGCCCAGGCAGCCTTGAGGCTTGTCATCAGCTGCTGGAGCTGGTTGCGGCGATGAGGGGTCCGGACGCTCTGCGGCGAGGACCATGCTCACCACCTCTGTTGTCGCCGCGATGTAAAGCAGCAGGTGTTCTCCGGGCTTGGGGGCTACCATGATGGGTAGGGTCGTCAGGAGCTACTTCAACTCCTAGAATGCTTCTTCTGCTTCGTCGGTCCAAGAAAATGGACCGGATTTGCGCAGGAGCTTGAGGAAGGGAAGTGCCCGCTCTGCTAGCCTCGGTTCGAACCGACTCAGCGAGGCTAGGCATCCCGTGAGCTTCTAGACATCTTTGATGCGGGCCAGGGGCCGCATCAACTCGATGGCCTTGATCTTCTCTGGGTTGGCTTTGATCCCTCGGTGTGAGACCAGGAACCCTAGGAGCTTCCCATAGGATACGCCGAACACACACTTGTCTGGGTTTAGCTTGGTGCGCGTGGAGCACAGTTTGTCAAAGACTAGAGTTAGGTTATCTAATAATGATGAGCTCTGTCTAACTTTGACAACGATGTCATCAACATACACCTCGACTATGTCTCTTATTAGCTCTCCAAAGGTTTTGTGCATAGCACGAACAAAGGTAGGGAGAGCGTTCTTTAAACCATAAGGCATGGAGACATAACAGTACAGGTCGTCTACTGTGATAAATGCGGTATGTTCTTCATCTTCTCTAGACATGGGAATTTGGTGGAAGCCTGAGTAGGCGTCTAGGAAGCAAAACATATCGCAGCCTGATGTAGAGTCTACTATTTGATCTATTGTAGGGAGAGGGAATGGATCTTTGGGACATGCCTTATTGATACTGGTGTAGTCAATGCACATCCGGTGCTTCCCGCCGGCCTTTGGGATGACGACGGGGTTCGCCAGGCACCGAGGGTGGTGGACTTCCCATATGAAGCCAGTGTCTAGCAGCTTCTTGATTTCTTCACGGATGAAGTTCTGCCGCTCGATGGACTGCTTTCGAGGCTTCTGTTGGATAGGCCGGGCGTCGGGGAAGATTTTCAGATGGTGCTCGATCACCTCCCTAGGGATCCCCGGCATCTGCGACGGTTGCCATGCAAACACGTCGACGTTGTGACGAAGGAAGGTGATGAGTGTGCCTTCCTATTTGCTGTCCAGGCCCCCGGCAATCCGGGTGGTCTGGGAAGCCTCGGCGCCAACTTGGACGATCTTCAGGGGGACGTCGTCCTTGTCGTGGGGTTGCACCCGGGGTGCAGAGGTTGAGTCACTGTGACGTGCGCTCGGGTGGAGCTGGCCCGGTTCTGCACCGCCAGGGGCTGGTGCTCGGGCTGCTGCAAGTGCTTGGAGCTTCTCCAAGGCTGACACTACAGCAGTGCGATCTCCACGGATCTTGTGGACGCCTGTTCGTGTAGGCATCTTCAAGACGAGGTAGCCGTAGTGGGCTACTGCCATGAACCGGTACAAGGTTGGCCTGCCGATGATGGCGTTGAAGGGGAGGTCGACCTCTGCCACGTCGTACAGAATGTACTCTGTTCGGTAGCTGTCCGGTGCCCCGAAGGTCACCGGTAGGCTGATGTTGCCGTACAGGACGACTTGTCCCGGTCCAACCCCTGAGAACTGGCTCGAGGGGGCGAGCTTGGCCATCGGGATCTGCAGCTTCTGGAAGGCTGCACGGCTGATGAGGTTGAGGCCGGCCCCGCCATCCACCAGGATGTGGTACATCTTCACATTGGCGATGGTGGGGGCTACCAAGAGCGGTAGCTGCCCGGCCCCAGCCATGTTCTTGGGGCAGTCTGTGGCGTCGAAGGTGATGGGGGTCCCTACCCACTTGAGGTGCGGTGTTGCGCACGGGCTAGGGGCCACCGATGCCACAGCTCGACGTAGAGTCTTGACTGCATTGCAGGACGAGGGGTTCGAGGACCCTCCATATATGACGTGGAGCGCCTTCCGGCGCTCGTCGTCACTGGAGGTGGAGCCCTCGCGGTGGTGGACCGTCTTCAGAGTGCGCTGGGCTCCTAGAACTCCATCTGCTGGTCGACGTTGTCCCGGGTGTTGACCTTCTGCTTTCCCTCGCTCTGACGGAAGGGAGGGGCATCCGCGCACGGTTGCTTCCCCTTGCGGAAGCGTTCCGCGAGCTTCTAGATCTCCCGACACTCAGCAGCAGTATGGCCGCTGGTGTTGTGCACGGGGCACGGCTCACTGTGGTCACCGCCAGGGGCTGGTGACTGCCGCGGCCTCTTGTCGGGGCGTGGCCCCCGAGCTACGGTAGGTGCTGCAGTTGCAGCAACGGGAGCTTCGGTCGGCAGCATGATCTTGCCACCGGCCTTCTTGACCTTCTTGCCGCTCCCATGGGGAGCATCGCTTGGTCCGGGCTGTCCTTCGACTTCGGAGGCTGGCTGTGAGTGCCAGTTACGCCCTTCCGCTGCTCTGGCGCACTTGTCCGCCAGCCTGAAGAGCTCCGAGACGTCGCGCACCTCTCTGGTGGCGAGCTTTTCGAGCATCTTCTTGTCCCTTACACCCTGCCGGAACGCCACCACCATAGAAGCATTCTGGATATGTGGGATGGTGTTCCGTACCTAGGAGAACCGCTGGATGAAGGAGCGCAGCGACTCTCCGGGTTGTTGCTGGATGGCGTGGAGGTCGAGTTTCGTGCCAGGCCGGGTGTAGGAGCTGCCGAAGTTGGCGGTGAAGTGCCGGCAGAGCTCTCCCCAGGAGGTTATGGAACCCTGCGGGAGATTCATGAGCCAAGACAGTGCTGGGCCGGTCAAGGCGGCGGGGAAGTAATTGGCCATGATGGCCTCATCCCCTCCTGCAGCAAGGATGGCGGTGGAGTAGATCTAGAGGAACTCCGCCGGGTTGATGCTACCGTCGTACTTCTCTGGCAGGTGTGGCCGAAACTTGCGTGGCCACTTCGCGAAGCGAAGGTGTGGCGCCAAAGTTGCACACCCTGCTCCTGTTGCTGCAGGTGTCGGTGCCGCGAGCGCTTGATCCGCTGTTGGCACCGTGTACCCCGGCATGGGCAAAGGTGCGCCATAAACCGGGGGCGCCATTTGCAGGGCATATGGCTGAGGCATATACTTCGTGGCGTATGCCTGGGGCAGAGATTGCGCGGCGAACGTCTGCAGCCCAGGCTGGGTCGAGGCGGTCGACATGCTGTCGCCAACCTCGTGGTTGCGACGCCTTTCTCGGCGTCGCTCGATGGTCACGCGAGCATCTTCACCTAGGTGACGTCGTTCCAGCTCCGACCTTAGGTCCGCAGATGGATGCATGGTGGAGCGGGAGTCTGCCGTCTGCCCGTCAACTGTTGGCGTGCGCGAGAGCGACACATCCAATTGACTCGGGCGTCGTCCCCGCCGTAGCTGAGGGATGGCTGCGGCGACGACGAGGCGGTCTACTTCTTGAATCCACTACTGGGTCGCTGCCTGAGGCGCGTCCCTAGCAGGTGGATTGCGTAGAAGCGCTAGTGCTGCAGCTAGTGCACTCCCATGGGAGACACTCAGCGCCACAACAGATCTTGGGCTTGCCGGAGCCCGGGTTGCCGGAGTCGGCTGCTGGCTTCCAGCTTGTCCCGACACACTCCTCCCTGAGTGCGTCGAGATATAAGCCTCGCTGGTCATCGTTTGCCGGGAACGAGGGCGAGGAGAGCTTGCTGCAAAGGGAAGCTTGGTCATCTTCGTGAGTGAAGACTCGTCGCGAGAGGGAAAATCCCCCTTCCTGGCACGCCAAATGTCAAAGTGATACTAATGGAATGATATGAATTTAAATTAAATTACATTGAATTACTTACCTCCACCGCCCCCTGCATCTGACCATATAGTTCGCCATATAGGCGGCCTGTTGCTCCTGTGCGGCCCGGGCTAGATCCCTCTCTCTCCCTCTCTCTGGAGCTCCTCTCTCTCTCTCCGGATCTCGTCTCTCTCCCTTTAGAGCTCCTCTATCTCGCTTTGGGAGAGACGACGACTTGTCTAGCCGACGGAGGAACCCTCTTCGATGGAGTGACGACTTGTATGGCCGACGGAGGAACCGTCCGTTGTAAATAATATATTTTACACATTCTCTCATGATGGTGTATATATATAGCTAAACATCATGAGAGCATATAACAAACATTCAATTTTATACACAATATTCAACTAAAATAGTATAACAAATTACAAATAAATTAAACTAAATTCATAAACTAAATAATCTACAACTAAACTAAATTCAATCTAAAACTAATAAATTTTTTTACATAAATTAGACAATAATACTAACTGTCGAAGTGTAGCTGTCGACACTTCCCCCGGGCCCGCACTGGGCAGCCCGTGGAGGTTCTTTTTCGGAGGGGCTAGTCCCCCTGCGCGAGTCTCGCTGTACTGGACGAAGGAAACAGATGAACACAAGGGTTTTTTACGTGGTTCGGGCCGCCAGAGCGTAATACCCTACGTCCACGGTGAGCAGAGGTGCTCGTTGTATTGCTTGGTGCTCAGAACTGGAGTCCTGAGCGTCTATGGGTTGAATACTGAGTGTGAGAGTGCAAAGAGCCGAACCCGCGTGAGCGCCTGTGTGTGTGTGTGTGTGTGTGTGTGTGAATTTGCGAACCCTTTGTAACGTTGCCTACCCGAGTCTTTTATAGTCCAAGGCTCGGGCGGCTTACAAAGTGGGCCCCGGGACTCGGCAGGTGGTCCTGGGGTGATCTCTACCATCTACCGTATCTTCAATAACGCCGATAGTTGTCTCTGGCAAGGGCTTCTGAGCCTCCGACCTGCCGCCCTACCCACGCCGCAAGCTAGGCGTAGTGGTTGATGACGGCAGGGGCGGCAGGGGATGTCTTGTCGTTGCGTTTATTGGTGTACAACTTCTGACATTGCGTGCCTGTCTTTACTACGATGCGACTGGGGGTAACGCCTCCTGACAAGGGCGTGCTCCGCGTCTCCGCGTCTTGGGAAGGCGCGGGTCTTGAATACCTTGTACGAACAAGGTGTGGTGCGGCTTTAATCCTGCTGCCTACCGCGCCGGGTAGACAGCGCTGCTTGCTGCCACGTGGCGGGCCCGGAGCTCTCCTCTGAGGAGAGGGAGGTCCGGCCCCGCAGGACACGTGGAGCCTTCGTAGCTCTCCTCTGAGGAGAGGGAGGTCCGGCCCCGCAGGACACGTGGAGCCTTCGGAGCTCTCCCCGCGGAGGAGGAACGTCCGGCTCTGCTGGCCACGAGGCGGGCCCGGAGCTCTCCTCTGAGGAGAGGGAGGTCCGGCCCCGCAGGACACGTGGAGCCTTAGGTGCTCTCTCCGCGTAGGGGGGAGGTCCGGCTCTGCTGGCCACATGGCAGGCCCGGAGCTCTCCTCTGAGGAGAGGGAGGTCCGGCCCCGCAGGACACGTGGAGCCTTTGGAGCTCTCCCTGCGGAGAAGGGAGGTCTGGCTTGGATGCCCTAGGAGTTCGCCCCTGTGGAAGGGGCGAAGTCCTTAAACGATTTTCCCTATGCGCGGGGTACCCCATATTGAGGGTACCGACACTAACTAATAACTAAATTAACTAAACTAACTCTAATTATCACCAATATTAAAGAAAGTAAGAAACTTAAATTCTAAATTAGTAAGTAAACTAGCTAAACTAAATTACTTGATAATTTGCAACTAAATTTCTATCTACAAACTACTAATCAACAATTATCTATCTACGATTTTCAACTAATTTCAAAAACATAAAATTACTTTCTCGACGGGTGCAACAGGGCTTGATGCCGCGGGAGCTCGGGGCTGGGGGGCGGGGCAGTGGGGCGCTAGGGTCGGGGAGGGCTGTTGGGGGCCGCCGGGGTGAGGGGAGGGCGTCGGGGACCGTCGGGGTCGGGGGCGCGCGGCCGGGGGCCGGGGAGGCGCCGGGGGTCAGGAGCGGTGGCGACGGCTGGGGGCCGGGCAGCGGTGGTGGATCGCGGGCTCGGAATCGGCGCGGGCGCGAATGCCCGCAACGACCCCAGGCCGTCGGGTATATACCGCTTATTTACGACGGCCAATCTAGAGTCACCATAAATAAGATGGTATTTACGACGGCTATGTTAGGCCGTCGTAAACAAGTTTTTATTTACGACGGCGGAACCCGGCGTCGTAAATAATGTCATTTACGACATCTAACCCTACAACCTCGTAAATTTGAGGGATTCCTGTAATGCATTTATCTGCTTTTTATACCTCAATGTAATGGACCTAAATCGCAGTGCTCCTAATTTATCTGCTGTTTTCCAGTACTGCAAATGAAGTACCCAAAGTATATCGAAGGTAAATGATATTTACATGCTTGCTCGGTCTAACTAAAATTACGAGTTCTCTTTTTACTATCCACAGTATCAACGCTATTCCAATATCTACACTTGATTTCCGTGATTGTATAGAGGCCTTATTGTAGGATTCAGAACTTGACACATTATAGGCACGAGCGAGTACATCATCGTACTTGTGGCAGAGAAAAGTATGGGCGGACTCAGGAGCTCATCCAGGTCTCACCAAAAATGTGCTGGGCCAACGAGTTAGATGCTGGATGGGGTTGGAATAGTCCGGCAAGGAGTGTGAACAAGATTTTTCGTTCGGCTGACAGCTGCTTGTGCCACAATTTTGCAATGAGCGCCACTTCCCGTTTGCAGCCACTACGATGACCTGGCCTAACATTTTACAAAACACAACTCAACAATTTTGAAACGTTAGTTCAATATTTCCGTAACATGTTGAAGCAATCTGTTATAAATGTTGAAACAAGTTTAGAAGAATAATTTTGGGACAGATAAATATACACCGAGCATTGTTGTTACATTAATTCTAAATAACACTATGGTCCAAATAGATTAAAAATAGATTCACTATACGAGAGAAAAGTAAATCAAATGTTTGAAATTCAAACCATTTTCCCACTCACCCCCTTAGACAACCGCATCACGACACATGTTGCAACCTTCCATGCCACAGCGATTCATCCGCTCAAGAAATCTCAACCCTCCATTAGTTCTAGTGCGATTTTAAAGCCCGCTGCTCCGATGTTTTAGGGCAGCGCGCCCTATATGTTAGGGATCCCATTCCCATTATAGTGGTCTCTAGTGGACGTCTGGACGACGCTGTCCTGCCCATCCACGGGCCAGCTGAAATGTGGCTGTAGTACCCGTATAAATATCGACGGGTCCTAAAAACAAAAAAAAGTCTAGCCCATCTTTATTTTTCCACCTACCCTAATTGCGAATGGGCCGTCTCCATGGTCCATGGATGAATAGAATAAGTCACGACTCACGAGTCTGCTGCCTTTCTCGCCGATGCTATGTCAGTCGCTTTCCCTTTTTAAATTGTTTTTTAAATAAAAATATTAGTTCAACTTGGATCTTAATTTTATTGTACTAACGATATTAATTTAAACGAAAAGAGTTCTGATTTTAATGATCTCTCTACATTAATCGAAGCATCTGTCTGAACTTACAAGGACTTGGAGTTCAAGGGGATTGCGGTTACTGGAATGGCTGCGGAGTTGAAGTGTTGTTGGACGACTTATTAGCATCGTTTAGCAGTTTTTGTATATAGTGCTGCTAAGTTAGAGTTACAAAAGATTTATAGGAAGGGGTGGATATTTCATTTATATATTGATATTTGTCCTCATGTACACTTCCGTAGTCCGCAAATGTAGAATATAAGGCAGCTACAATTTATTTTAGTAAATCTTAATATTTAAACTCAATCTATATATTGAGCTATTATACATAAATTAGTTGTAGCTAAAAGTTTAAACTGATAGAAAAGGGTGAGTAATTCACATATATTTTAACAAGTATGCCCTTTTTCCGTTTGTTATGCTTGCACGTTCTTTGAGAGCCAAGTAAATTGTCCAAATCCAAGATTAAACAAAATGGCTGCATGTATCATTTCCGTGGCGCCTTTGCATATAAAGAGATTTGCAGCCGATCAAGCTCTCGTTCTCCTTTTCAAAGAAAATATCAGTCTGATCTTTCAAAAAAAGAAAAGATCAGTTGTACTGATGTAACCCGGTACAATGATGTCATTACATTGCAAGTATGGTACTCATTCCGTTCATTTTTATTTAACACTGCTAAATAAAAAAATAATTGAGGGAGTATATACTAGTGCGAGACTAAAATTCCAGGTCAAGCATGTACTGCAAACACCAACATGCTTATGCTTTCTTACACAACTGCAGCGCACAAAACGCGTAATCTAAACGCACTGTCACATTGGCTTGTTTGTTTAAGCGCCACGATTCCCAGTAAGCGTCAATGCATAGTGAAGCCACTTGGACATGACTCCAACACAGCAATAGAATCCGATGCAATCTTTTGAGGTCGCCGTCGATCATGCTCTGTTCGCAGCTTGCATATGGAAATTGGCTCCGATTCAACACACATAGCCAACTAAAATTAGTCATCAACACAATTCTCAAACTCAAGTGGGTTTGCCAGTGCATCGAATTAGTTATCAAATATATTCCTTTACCAAGTGATCCTTTTCTGTTGCTGTTGTGTAAACGCACTTCACACACATGTACTGTATGCAAACCAAGGCCTACGGCCGCATCAGAACTCAGAAGCAACAAAGAAGAACAAGGTAGAACACACACACACACACATGCATGCATCTCTTGACCACCATACACCCATATACAGTTCCTAATAGCTTTAACTAAGTATAGCTAGATGCTAAGTAGGTTTACTCTAATATATGAATTCACGGCAGCATCTATGTCATATTCACTAGTGATGCCCGACGCCAGGGCTCGGAACCGATCCCGTCGGTATGTAGCGGTTGCTCCTGGGGTCCTCCACCTTGGCTGCCGGCGGTGATGGCGCCGCCAGTCCTTGAACCATATTCCCTGGCGAGGAGGTGATGGTGGTAGTAGAAGTGGTACTGCTACCCTTGTCATTCACTTGTGCATGAAGGTCACTCGGCATAGTCCTGCTAGCTCTAGCAAGACAAGGTGATGTTGCCGTGAGGACAAGGAAGAAGATCGCCATTGCTGTCATTTGTGGAGAAGCCTTAGCTTATGTTGATCAGCAGGGGGAACTGGAAAGGGAAATGTGGGTTTATATGGATGTGTAATGTTCGCACAGAATGAGAACTTGGTCGTGTATTTAGGTGATGTATTTATAGGAATGGAATGGAGGACCTCCACAAGCAGCATGGCGAGACAGAGTAGCTGTGAGCAAGTGGACCATTTTAGGTGGGCCTGAGATTGTGAGATGTTAGTGGGTTGATGTATTAAAAATGAGTTGAATGCGTGTGTAAAAGGTAAATCAATCCTATCTTAAACTCGAGATGTTTGAATACAGTATTAAGGTCAATTATGGAATCTTAAAAAAATATGTAAGGATTTCCTTCTGAAACGTTAAATGACTAGAAAGCATAAAATAAAATGAACTTAATAAGAAAAATAATCTACACAAGTAATTAATTATGAAAGTTCAGCTTATTTTAAATTATTCATCTTGTATTTTATCCTTAATTTTGATTAGTCTTTTGCTGCTTGACTTGATCAATTTCCTCAACTGCGAAGAATGCAACGGTTTATTCCATATGCCTTAAGTCACTTCTACTGGAGATGATACTTAGACGGTTTTGACATAGCTTCGGACACAAATTATTCATAAAAATATACAGGAGCTGAGCTAAATAGAAGAAGTTGTGTCAAATAACGGACTTCTGCCAAACAGGATCTAAGCTAAAAGCACTTATGTCACATCGTATAGTGTGTCCACTCGCATTGGTGATATATAATTGGTGTTTTCAGGAACTCTACGATAGGCGTGAGACCGACCTGAACTTTTAATTATGTATGCTGTAGCAAACTATAGGATACGGTAGAAGTTACAAATAGGTGCGGCTTTGATCTTCTGAAAACAGGTGCGAATTGACAATGTTTTGCTCTCACAGTTCATTGCATCATTTGTAGTTTTAGTGTTTAGTAAGCTATCCTGTTTGGTTCTGATATATCTTAGGCTGCTTACTCAATGGTGTGGCACTCGCTTTGAAGGAAAGGTCTTCATTCTTCTCAAGACATCCTGATGATAGAGCAAAAATGAGATGAATTTGTTGTATTGCTTAATCCTATCATATATGTGTGGATGTGACTACAAACATCATAATATATATTTTATTGTACTAGTAATTTTATTCCAATATGCCGAGGTTCACTTTATATTTATACAATAGAGCTAATAATTTAAAATTCGTAAAACAACAACATTTAATTAGGGGAGCATATCCCGTGAAAAATGTTGAGCAAATATGCAAAAATTAAAATAGCTCATTTGTCCTTTAGTTCATCAAAACCATGAAATAAAATAGTTCATTTTGTCACTTTTATATATCACAATATCAGGGTTTGCCTTGACATTTTGTATGGAGCCCCGATATAACACCTACTATGTCGGATGATATATTTTCAATTTTCAAGAACCAGCTGTAAATGTGAATTCCAAAAATTGTTGACGTTTCTAACTTTTGAACTATTTTCGAAGGGATGCTCACACTGAAATGGTCCTGGAATGGAGATTTGGACTGAGGAAACAAGTCTGACAAGATGACGCAACAGATGCACGATCGATGAAGGCAGAAAGAATGAGAGTTGAAACATAGCAATTGTTTGTTTCATGTCTTTGATGAGGATGTCAATATTCTCGCATGCATGCTAAGATTTGATGTCACCAGCACTTCGAGTTAGGTCTCACAGATAAGTAACGCTAGCAGCCTAGCACCAATTCATTTTATGATAAAATTAGTATTGGACGACAAGAATTGAGTTGTGCTGCAACTTGAAAAGTCTAACGTCAAGTGCTTAGTGTCCAACATGTATCAATATATGCGCCTAATTAATAAGTGTACTAGTACTGCACACGCACTGAATGGTACCAACAAGTGGTCAATTTTAA
Source organism: Neostapfia colusana (assembly GCA_030760725.1). NCBI lineage: Eukaryota > Viridiplantae > Streptophyta > Magnoliopsida > Poales > Poaceae > Neostapfia > Neostapfia colusana. The sequence goes on from JASWHV010000007.1 coordinate 113,439,101, forward strand.
CCAATCACAAGCAAGTTTAATTAAAAGATGCTCAGTGTTTTGTGAAATATTTGGAAGAAGCTCCATCAAACAATATAAGGGTGACAAGATAGGCTCCCAATAGAGAGAAAGAAGCCTGTGCAAATCAGTGGATTGTCAACAAAACGTGCCACTTGCACACAAGTCAAAATCTGCAAAAGGTAACACTGTGAATTGGGTCTCGAAAGGGAATCATATAAGTATTGGGGCTCGTAATAACTTTCTGTGACACAATAATCAGCAGGCCAATCTTCTCTTTTTTGACTAGTGTACTCTCCACTTGGCACACCTTACCTCCTGTTTATCTAACCGATAGATCCACATGCTATTTTACATGATGAATCTTTACTATTTTCATCCCATATAATTGGTTAAAGACCTAGTGCTAAAGTGGCCATATATGAGTTATTTATCAGTACGACAGTACCCAACCTGTGCAAACACACACTAGTGCAGGAAAGTATTTGCCGTCCAGACTCCAGGCTACGCGTTCAAAGAATATTATGGTAAATGTGTTTTTTTCCATTGGCAAAAGGTGCCGTGGTATGAAAGATTCTTAGCTGGTTTACTTTGCACGGGGAACTTTACAAAATATGAATCATGGACGAACCATTAGCTAGTTAACTTGTATTTTAGAATATTGCATGGCAACTGGATATGACTCATATATCTTATCACAAGTGCATGCGCTTATGACAAAGCAAAGAACTATACCTGGAGTCCATTGAGGAATGGCAGCAAGATGTGTTTTCGATATTATATGTTATACAAATGAATTGTTAAGTGCATTACCTAGCTAAAATGGCTTGTCTGCTAGCCTGGTCTAAGTGACGTGGTAAACTGCTAACTGATACAAAAAATGGGTTCCCCAGGTTTTGCTATCCGCTTTGAATTAAGACAACTGATTCTTGCAAAGGCCGACGACATTTCACTATATTGATGTCTACTGTTATAATTTTATTTAGCATTTTTGTTATCGAGATAATAAGGTCATGTCAACACTGCTTTAGCTTCAAAAAGCTGTCTAACTAATTGACCCATTTTAATTTTTTTGAAGTAATGAGTCCAATCCATTAATCGATTTGAAGACATATAAGTTCGCTCATAATACTACCCGGATCCTAACAGTTTTACGCTATGTAACGTTTCTAACGTCCTTTATTTTATTGGTAATTATAAAATAAGATGACTTGATTTGTCTATTGTCGCGGTGCAAAGTTGTGGATTTTTTTTGCATCTTGGCCCTTTATTTTTTTTACAAATGGACCACTAATAGGAAAGTGCTCCTAGAAGCGGACCCTTTTAATGGCAGCGTGTCATTTGACATCATTCTAATAATCTAATGTATTACGATGTTATAAGACTTGGCGTCGTGACCCACCATAAGTCTAAAAAGTGACCATATATCATACCTGGCATTCCTCCATGAACCGTGCTCGGTGGTCCTTCTCATACGCCTCTTCAAGCAATCGGTACCGTGCCATCCTCCCAAGTGAAATGAATACATGACAGACCATATATAACAAAAATAAGAACATATGTAAAGGCAAGATAGTAAAATATGAAGAAGAAAAAATGCAAACGTAAAAGCTGATCTCCTAAAAATGTTAAACAAATTAAACATGACATTTGTTACTACTAAATTAACACTAATTAGCATGAAAATAAAATGACATTAGTATGAAAATAACAAATATATCTAACAAATAAAATGGCATACATTATATACAAATGGACCTACACTAGGCATACCACTCCTATATTTCAATAAAACACAACCAATCTTTAGAAATTGAAGTCCTGCTAGTCTAACCCTAGATCATGCTAACCTGCACTTTTAAACGATAAAATCAAATGAGGGAAGGGAGTTTCACCTTCCTGAACCGAATCATTGTAAAGAAAAATAAGTTTAAACCATATGAATTCAATAGATTTGAAGTGGGGGGGGGGGGGGGGGTGGGATAAGAAGGATGAGAGGGGGTGTCTGTTGTGTCGCACAGGAAGGGGAGGGGTTAGAGAAGGATCCGACCTTTGTGTACACAGGAAGGGCAGTAAAGGACCTAGCACTCTCATTCAAGGGCTTCACCGCCAAAGAAGCTGATGTTGTGGCGGCCACGTTAGACTATTGCTATGTGCTTCAGTCTTGATTGTGGCAGGATACAACGCCAAGTGCTATGACATCTTACTATTTTACAACAAGGCCTAATGACGTGGAGCCGTACAAAGGGTATATTTCTATAATTACTCTCTTCAGGGATCAATTTGTAAAAATATTTTTGTGAAGGGCCCAATGTTACATTTCTTACGTCTTTTATTTTATTGTCAAATAAAAAATGAGATGACTTGTCTATTGTCGTGGTCAAAAGTCCATGTCCATACCCTTATCAGTTTGTTTCTCCTACTTAGCCCACCAGGCCTAAGAATTAGGGGTGATAAGGGCCCAAAAAATGAACTAATAATAAAGAGGACCGGATCGGATTAAGACCGGGCCAAATTCATATTCATTCTTAAACTAAATACTAATAAGGGTTGAAATAATTATGAAGCGGCCCGTGGGCCGAGACCCATTACCAGGCCTACTAAGAATGCTTTGACGAGGTTGAATAGGCTTAAAGGTGATCAGCATGTCGGGCCTAATTCTTCAAAAAGCTAGGACATATACCCAGTGTTGAATGCTCCCGTACATTGTGAGCTCTCAAGAGGTGTTATTTTTAGACCGCTTCACCCCTATTTTTAGAGAGATTAGTTCGAACCAAAGATCTTAGAACACAAGTGAAGACACAGTAACACATAGTACCTACCCTTCTTCGAAAAAAACAGTTGTTGGGCCTGATAGTACAGCTGGCGCCGCCTGGGCACATGAGGACGCGTCAGTCCACCAAAGTCCAAGAAAACCGTTGCCTCCGTCCCACGAATCATACAAACTCTGAATTGCTGCACATGAATCAATTCCACACAAAGCTTGATTCGAACGCTCTCCCACCTCTCCTGACCATTGTAAAAATCTGCCTCCACAAAAACCCGAACGCTTCCTCTTCCAGCGGCGAAGAGAAGCAACAGCAGCGGCGCCGCGACGGTGTCGAGGACGCCCACGAAGCCGTCGTCGCCAAGGCCCTCGCCAGCCTTTGTGCCACCGATCCTTCACCAAGCGGCACGGGAGCCAGCCCGCTCAAGTCCCTCGCCTCCTCTCCCTTCGCCGTCGCCGCCACCTTGGACCACTCCCTCAGCCCCTGCCGCCGTCGCCCCCTCAAGCTCTTCGTCCGCCTCGCCGTACTCGATGTCAACCAGGAGGCCATCAGATACTACAAGGAGCTCGTCACGGCGGGCTGAACGGCTGGTCTTGCCTGCTTCTGCTGAGAAGGCTCAAAGTTTCACCTGTGCTATGTGCAGTTTCAGGTTAAAAGTCTGGTCTTTCTGTGAGATTGGTGTTCTCTGGAGGAATTGAGATTGCAGGGTAATAGGATATTTCCTAAGCATCGATATTTAAGAATCTTCCTAAATTTTGATATATTTAGTTGAAACTACGCTTGAAATCGACCGATATAGTACAATGTTGGGAGGCTCAGAAAATTAAGAATCTTAAAATTATCTTCATTTGGATACGTGACATTGTGGGTTTATTTCTGAGTACATTGATCCCGGCATGCTTATTATGACTTCTTGAAGCAATTGCAGTGTGAAAGTTTGCTCATTCTGTCACATTGGACTGGTAAAAGCGAGACCGACAAATTGACGTAGCTAAGGGCAAAACACAAATTACACAATGTTCCTCTTTCTTCGACAAATAAAATTAAATATTTTAATCGATCCAGTGTAGTTTACCACACTTCTAGCTTGTTCTGTAGTAGAATTTGACTTCTACAACTGCTGTATCTATTGGTGAATCTAATCTTTTCAACCACCAAGGTATTATACAGCTATTTTCCAATCAACTCTTGCTGTAGAATAGGATAGCTATCCGATTCTATTGTAACCGAAACTCGGGTCAAGTTTGTTGCTTCGTGTCTGCATGCAACAGGCTTCTAGTGCTCCCCAACTGTTGGAATTTGGCCTACATGAGCAGCACCCCAGTTCCTGAGCTGAATTATTTGGGCCAAATCCATTGGTATAAAGCCAAGGTGTGGTGTGAAGAGGTGGATGAGATGTTTAGTCCCACCTTGCCCATCTAGATGGATGTTTCCTAATATATATAGTGGCTTTTGAAGTGTTTCTTAACATGAGAATAATGAGAGAGATAAGGCTACTGCTATGGACACAAACTCACACGCACGCGCGCGCGTTTCGTAATTTTACGCATATTTATCGCGTGACTTGTGACTTGCGACGTTGCGCGTTCGCGTCGTGACTAGTTGTGTTCAACTAAGCTTTTATTTTCTGCCACTTGTATAATTTGAAATATCTCATCAACACCTAGACTGCTAGGTCAACTTGAGGAGTAATTGTGGCATAACTGCAGACACACATTTAATGTGTGTAATATCGCGTAAATGCAGACACACATTTAATGCGCGTAATGATGCATAAATGCAGGCACATATTTGATGTGCGTAATGATGCATAAATGCAGGCACACGTTTAATGTGCATAATGATGCAGAAATGCAGACACACGTTTAATGTGCATAATGGCCATAATTGCTCCATTAGTTGCACGTTGAAGGATTTCAGGGGGCGGTTTACTGAAATTATGGCAGATCATTTGAGGGGGTTGTCAGGCTCGAGTATCTAGGAGACGTCCTGGGTACTGGAGAAGACACAGAAACTCACCCCTCCCAGAAGCTGCTCTGCGCCGCCGGTTTTTTGCCTGTCGTCCCTCCATCCGTCGTGCAACGAATTGAGGGAGAGCGGTGTCTCCGAACCGACGATCGGTGATCTGAAGACCTGCACGGGTGCCGACGATCAGGTTCCTAGGAAGTGCGCTCGCACGGCCGCTCGCAACACTTCCATCGTCCTCAACATCTTCATCATCTAATCCTCTACTTTCTTAGCGGGATTCTTTGTAAGTAATTACTCAATCCATGACTGATTCGATATTTTTGATGAGCGGTCTATTCGTATATGTTTTAATTCATTTTTATCTAATACTAGCATTGTTCATGTTAACTGCTAGTATATTTATTTTTCCTATTTCTCTATTCTGGTTTGTCAAATTAATTGCATACGATGTGTATTTTCCAACAATCCAGAAACCTGATAGAATTAACATGGCTGGACTTATTGATGCGCTAAAACCTGAACGATTTGCCGGGGGTGACAATTTTAAGAGATGGCAGACACAGGTCAAGTTCTGGCTCATGTCGATGAAGATCTGGTGGGTGATTTCCTCAGTTCTTCCTCTCACTGAGGAGCAGAACCGTGACTATGAACTGGACAATTCAACTTGTCTTGGTTGCTTGTTATCACTTGTATCTGATCAACTCTGTGATATTTACATGAACCATACATCGGCTAAAGAATTATGGGAGGCTCTAGACCGCAATTATGCGGAATCAGATGCTGGACATGAACTATATGTTAATGACCAGTACCACAAATACAAGATGGTCGATGATCGATCTATCGTGAAACAGACTCATGAGATCCAGCTTCTCGTGGGGGAACTTGCACATTTTGATACTGTCTTGCCTGACAAATTCGTGGTTGGTGGAATTATTTCCAAACTGCCTTCATCTTGGAGAAGTTTTTTCACGAGTCTTAAACACAAGAAAGAGATTATGACCGTTGAAAGTCTGATCTCAACTCTTTATGTTGAGGAAAAGGCAAGATCCAAGGATGTGCCTCGTTCTGTTCCGCGAGAAGGAACTCCTTCTAATGCCAATGTGGTTGAAGGTAAATCGGGTGGTGGCAATAAGAACAACAAGAACTGAAAAGGAAAGGCCAAACAAAACACTAGCTTTAAGAAGAAGAAGAAAGAAGACCTCACTCGCTCTGTGTGCGGCGAGCTTGGCCACATAGCCAGGAAATGCCACAATAGAAAAGGCAAGAAATGTGGTGGTCAGAAATCTGTGAATGTCACTATTAGCGAGGCTGGAGGAACGTCTGGAGCAGGGTATGTTCCAGAAGTTTTTCTAGCATGTCATTCTACCGATTGGTGGATAGACACAGGAGCTAATGTGCATGTGTGTTCTGACTATAATTTGTTTTCTTCTTATTAGGCTACCGACAATTTCTCCGTATTGATGGGCAATGGGTCTAGGACTACTGTACATGGAATTGGAAGAGTCGATCTGAAGTTGACCTCCGGAAAGATTCTCTCTTTGAAGAATGTGCAGCACGTCCCTGGAATAAATAGGAACCTGATTAGTGGTTCTCTTTTATGTCGTGATGGCTATAAGTTAGTGTTTGAGTCGAACAAATTTATTGTTTCGAAGTTTGGTTTATTTATCGGAAAAGGCTATGATAGCAGAGGTCTGTTCCGCTTTTCAGTTGTTGAAGATTGTAATAATCTTGTGAACACAGTTGCTTGTTTTAAGTCTAAATGCAATGGAAGAGAGGTTACTGTTTGGCACTCTCGGCTTTGTCACATTAATTATAATCGCATCATTAGACTGTCCAAACATAATTTGATTCCGAAAATTCCTGTTGAAAGAAGATCTAAGTGTCATGCGTGTGTGCAAGCTAAGCAGCCACGTAAACCTTTTAAAAGCGTGGAAGAGTAGAGTTTATCACCACTAGATCTTATTCACTCAGATTTGTGTGAAATGAATGAAATTTTGACTAGAGCAGGGAAGAAATATTTTATATCTTTTATTGATGATGCTACAAGATATTGTCAACTCTATCTTATTAAAACGAAAGATGAGGCACTAGATTGTTTTAAAATCTATAAGGCTGAGGTAGAAAACCAACTAGAAAGGAAAATCAAACGAGTTAGGTCCGATAGAGGAGGGGAGTATCTTTCTAATGATTTTGGCGAATATTGTGTGGAACATGGAATTATTCATGAGACAACGGCTCCCTACTCACCCCAATCTAATGGGGTGGCTGAGCGGAAAAACCGAACATTTACGGACTTGGTTAATGCCATGCTGGACAGTTCGGGTTTATCCAACTCATAGTGGGAGGAATCCATTTTGATCGCATGTTTTATGCTGAATCGAGTTCCATCATTTAAGGGTGAAATAACCCTATATGAAGGATGGAAAGGAAGAAAATCTGCTCTCGATTTCTTACGTGCATGGGGCTGTTTGGCCAAAGTTAATGTGCCTGCGTGTAAGAAACGAAAATTGGGACCAAAAACCGTGAACTGTGTCTTTCTAGGATACGCACAACACAGTGCAGTTTACAGATTTTTAGTGATTAAATCCGAGATTCCTGATGTGCACGTTAACACCGTGACTGAATCTCGTGATGCCACATTTTTCAAGAATATTTTCCCAATGAAGGATAGAGTTGCATGTCGTAGCGAGACATCTACTAGTTTTACTCCTGATCCTTCTCCATTATTCATACCTTGTTCTTACACTGAAAAACCCATTGAGGATGACAGTACAAATATTGCTCCTCGAAGGAGCAAGAGACAAAGGATTGAAAAATCCTTTGGTGATGATTTTACTGCCTACCTTATTGATGATACACCCAAAACACTTTCAGAAGCATATGCATCGCCAGATGCAGAGAGCTGGAAGGAGGCAGTACATATTAAAATGGAGTCCATTTTAACAAATGGAACTTGGGAAATATGTGACTGTCCAGTTGGGTGTAAACCTATTGGGTGTAAGTGGATATTTAAAAAGAAACACACAATAGATGGTACAGTCGATAAATATAAGGCTAGACTTGTAGCTAAGGGATTTACCCAAAAGGAAGGCAAGGATTTTTTCGATACTTATTCACATGTTGCTAGGTTAACCACAATTCGTGTTCTTGTTGCACTTGCTGTGTGTAATGATCTCCTCATTCATCAAATGGATGTGAAGACGGCTTTCCTAAATGGCGAGCTCGATGAGGAGATATATATGAAGCAGCCTGATGGTTTTGTGGTGCCCGAGCAAGAGAACAAAGTGTGTAAGTTATGAAAATCCTTGTATGGCCTCAAGCAGGCACCAAAGCAGTGGCATGAGAAGTTCGATAGAACTATGATCTCAGCAGGTTTTGTGGTAAATGACGCTGACACGTGTGTGTACTATCGGTTTGGTGGGGGTAAAGGAGTAATACTGTGCTTATATGTTGATGACATATTAATTTTTGGAACTAGTATCGATGTGATAAATGATGTAAAACCATTCTTGTTCCAAAATTTTGATATGAAGGATTTGGGAGAGTCTGATGTTATTCTAAACATCAAACTGATTAAGTGTGAGAATGAGATTACTTTGAAACAATCTCATTATGTGGAGACTATTCTGAGTCGATTTGGATACTCAGATTCTAAAGCTTCTCCAATGCCATATGATCCTAGTCTAAAACTTCGCAAGAACAGAGGACTAGGAATTAATCAGTTGAGATATTCTCAGATTATTGGTTCTCTCATGTATCTTGCTGGTGCAACCAGACCTGACATCTCATTTGCAGTAAGCAAATTGAGTAGATTTACTTCCAATCCTGGAAGAGATCACTGGTGTGCACTAGAACATGTAATGAGATACTTGGGAGGTACTTCAACATATGGGCTTCACTATACGGGGTACCCAGCTGTACTTGAAGGGTATAGTGATTCAAATTGGATCTCAGATGCTGATGAGATTAAGGCCACTAGTGGATACATATTCACTATTGGTGGTGCTGCAGTTTCATGGAGGTCTCGTAAGCAGACTATATTGATAAAGTCTACTATGGAGGCGGAACTTGTAGCGCTTGAGACAACCACATGTGAGGCGGAGTGGCTGAAACAACTCTTGATGGACTTGCCTTTGGTCGATAAACCTGTGCCGACCATTCTTTTACATTGTGATAATCAAAGTGTCATCACAACTGTTGGCAATGCAAAAGAAAATTTAAAGTCATCAAGACATGTGAAACGGCGAATCAAATCCGTGAGACATTTGAGAAATACAGGAGAGATTGCCATTAAGTATATTAATACTAAAAGAAATCTGGAAGACCCTTTTACTAAGTGATTAGCACGTGCTGTAATTGATAAAGCATCAAGGGAAATGAGTTTGAAACCCACGTGACGTTATCATACAATAGTAACCCAAACTATTTGATCGGAGATCCGGTGAAGTAGATCTTGAGAAAAACAAGTTGTATATATAACTAGAGAGTACTATTCATTATTTATTTCCGTTAGAAGATGCGTACTCTCAGTACTGCATGGAAGGTTGACTTTAATGTCTTAATGTGTTCTGAGACCTATTTTGGCAAGATACGATCCTGCAGGGCATACTTGTAAGAACACACCTATATGAGTTTGACTGTGAGGTCGCAGTCTATGAGATATGGGTAATCTCAAATAAACTCATGAACAGACACGGGAGCAAGACCGTAATGCTCCAGCCATAGGCATGGCTTTAGTCGGCCTAGTATCAGCTATGATTTCATTTGAAACTTACTTATATAAAACTAGCAATTCAAGGTTGTGTCCATTGCAAAGTTGTAAATATGTGAATCATGGAATGCTAGGTGCAGCTCAACCCGTTATGGGTCTGCACCGAAAAGATGATATAAGAAAGCGCATAAATGTTACCTGTAGACCTTAGCTTTTGGTGGGGAATGTTGGAATTTGGCCTACATGAGCAGCACCCCAGTTCCTGGGCTGAATTATTTGGGCCAAATCCATTAGTATAAAGGCAAGGTGTGGTGTGGAGAGGTGGCTGGGATGTTTAGTCCCACCTTGTCCACCTAGATGGATGTTTCCCAATATATATAGTGGCCTTTGAAGTGTTTCTTAACATAAGAATAATGAGGGAGATAAGGCTGCAGCTATGGACACAAACACGCACGCACGCGCGCGCGTTTCGCGATTTTACGCGTATTTATCGTGTGACTTGTGACTTGCGACGTTGCGCGTTCGCGTCGTGACGAGTTGTGTTCAACTAAGCCTTTATTTTCTGCCACTTATATAATTTGAAATATCTCATCAACACCTAGACTGCTAGCTCAACTTGAGGAGTAATTGTGGCATAACTGCAGACACACATTTAATGTGTGTAATATCGTGTAAATGCAGACACACGTTTAATGTGCGTAATGATGCATAAATGCAGACACACATTTAATGTGCGTAATGATGCATAAATACAGGCACACGTTTAATGTGCATAATGATGCAGAAATGCAGACACACGTTTAATGTGCGTAATGGCCATAATTGCTCCATTAGTTGCATGTTGAAGGATTTCATGGGGCGGTTTACTGAAATTATGGCAGATCAAATTGGAGGGGGGTTGTCAGGCTCGAGTATATAGGAGATGTTCTGGGTACTGGAGAAGACACATAAACTCACCCCTCCCAGAAACTGCTATGCGCCGCCGGTTTTTTGCCTGCCGTCCATCCATCCATCGTGCAACGAATTGAGGGAGAGCGGTGTCTCCGAACCGACGACGGGTGATTTGAAGACCTGCACGGGTGCCGGCGATCAGGTTTCTGGGAAGTGCGCTCGCACGGCCGCTCGCAACACTTCCATCATCCTCAACATCTTCGTCATCTAATCCTCTACTTCCTTAGCTGGATTCTTTGTAAGTAAATACTCGATCCATGACTGATTCAATATTTTTGATGAGCGGTCTATTCGTATATGTCTTAATTCATTTTTGTCTAATACTAGCACTGTTCATGTTGACTGCTAGTATATTTATTTTTCCTATTTCTCTGTTCTGGTTTGTTAAATTAATTGCATGCGATGTGTATTTTCCAACACGAACTACATGCATCATGATAGGATCGTGGGTTACGGCCTCCCTGTATTTATTAACCTGTGATGACTGAATAAACTATTTTCCAATCAACTCTTGCTGTAGAATAGGATAGCTATCCGATTCTGTTGGAACCGAAATCCGGGTCAAGTTTGTTGCTTCGTGGCTGCATGCAACACGCTTCTAGCGCTCCCGAACTGCATGCATAACGATAGCATCATGGGTTACGGCCTCCCTGTATTTATTAACGTGTGATGACTGAATAAACTTAAGTGATCAGTTTCTATATGGTATCAGAGACTGTAGATCCTTCTCTTCCGCTCACGCTCATGGCGACACACCATCCATCCTCTCCTTCGGGATCCTCCATCTCCAGCCACACAAATCCTTTTGCTGATCCCACTTCAATCACCCCTGCCGTATCTTCGATCCAGCACGTTAATATTCGTGCCCATGTTCCCATAATTCTTGATTATGGTGATTCAAATTTTTCCATTTGGTGTGCTTTCTTTGATGCCATGTTTCACAAATTTGGTATTGTTGATCACATTGATGGTTCTTTGAATGCATAAAACATGTGGCATGACACTGATTGGATCCAAATCGATCAGTGCATTATTTCTTGGCTTTACAATTCTATTATGCAAAATTTAATGAGGATGGTTCATGTGTCTCGCCCCACTGCTTTTGTTCTTTGGTCTGCAATTCGAGGATTATTTCTTGACAATGCGGATCAACATGCGGTTTACGCACTTCAGTAGTTCCATAGTCTTTTTCAAGGCGATCTCTCTGTTTCAGATTACTTTGCACGCCTCAAAGAACTCGCTGATCTCTTGCTTGATGTTGGCCATCCAATCTCTGATTCCAGCATGGTTATCAATGCTCTTTGTGGTCTAAGTGCCAAGTTTAGTCATGCTATTTCAGTCATTACCTCCAAAAAGCATCTGCTGCCTTTTCTTTATGTCCCAGACTACTTGCTCCAAGATGAGCAACATCAGGCTCATACTGCCAAAATGGAGGCCAACACAGCCTTGCTTGCCACCGGCTCAGCTGCCAACAACAACTATGCCAATCCTTGACCACCATCCACGCCAACAAACCCCCCTTCTACAGACGGTGGTGATCGTCGCCGCAATAAAAACAAGAATGGAGGTGGTAAGAAGAGCACTTCTGCCACTCCAGGGACCCAAGGGGGTTCACAATCTCCTTGCGTCAGTCGAGGTGTCCCTGCACCAGGGGCTCCTTCATTCAACCCATTGACGGGCGTTGTACAAGCGTGGCACATGCCTGTGTGGCGCCCATCGCAGTCCGGTCTGTTTGGTCCCCGACCAATCACCAATCAACAGCAAGCACTGCACGCATCCTCGACGCCTACGTATTTTGACACGACGTACAACGGTGTCAACCAGTCCCAAGCACCTGCCGGACTGATGACGGCACTTCAAGGACTTCCAGTGCCAAGCCAGTATCAAGGCAGCGGCGACTGGATTTTGGACACAGACACAAGTTCTCACATGGACAATGATGCGGGTATTGTCTCCTCTCTTACCTCTCCTACACCTTCCACTAACATTATTGTTGGGAATGGATCCACATTACCTGTTCAAAACATTGGCCACACCAAAATAAGAACATCTTCTGCACCATTGCGATTGAACAATGTTCTTATCTCTCCTCATTTAATCAAAACTTAATCTCTGTCCCTGCTCTCACTCGTGACAACTCTGTAGCCGTCACATTTGACCCGTTTGGTTTTTCCATCAGGGATTTTCGAACGGGAATGCTTCTTCTCCAATGTGACTCCAGTGGCGATCTGTACTCCCTTCGACAGCAACCAAATAATTCCAGCAGTACCTTCATCGCCAGTCACAGCTCATCTTTGTGACATGCACGGCTCGGCCATCCCGGCGATACACATCTTCGCCGCATTCTTAGCACTTTTGATTTTAAGTGTTCAAAAGATGACAGTCATTCATGTGATTCTTGCTGCAGAGGAAAGCATGTGAGACTGCCATTTTCATCTTCCACAAACATATCTCTATTTCCTTTCCAATTATTGCATTGTGATGTATGGACATCCCCTATTAATAACAATTCTGGATTCAAATATTATCTTGTGACCCTAGATGATTTTTCAAATTTCGCATGGACTTTCCCTCTTCGCCATAAATCTGATGTATTGCCTACTATCATTTCTTTCCATGCTTTTGTCTTAAATCAGTTTCAAAGACCAATCATATGCATACAAACAGACAATGGCAAAGAGTTTGATAATCATGCCTCACGATCTTTTTTTGCTCATCGAGGCATTGTTCTTCGCAACACATGTCCATATAAATCACAACAAAATGGGAGATCCGAGCGAGTCCTATGGACTCTTAATGACAGCATGTGCACCGTTTTGATTCACGCTGGTGCACCATTGTGTTTTTGGCCTGATGCTCTTTCTACCACCACATATCTTTTGAACCGACGGCCTTGCAGAACTCGGAGTAATATTACACCGTATGAGCTCCTCATTGGTAGCCCACCAAGCTACGATCATCTCCGAGTGTTTGGTAGTCTATGCTACCCAAATATGGGCGCTACAACATCTCATAAACTTCAACCTCGCTCCATGCCATGCATATTTATTGGCTATCCTGCGGAGGTCAAAGATTATCATTGTTATAATCCAAAAACTAAGCGAGTACTAACCTCTCGTCACATGTTCTTCAATGAAGAAACTTTTCCTTTCAGGACACTCAATGATAATAAAAAAGGCTCCTCTTCAAGATGCGTCGATTTGCCATCTTCATACCCGGTTTTTCTGCCGATCCGTTCTGCACGAACACAACTTCCAGATGTGCATGCAAAACAACCAATGCAACAACCGCCTCTTTCGTCACATCGGCATGAGCCTTCAACCAACACACGCGAGTCTACGTCAAGCTGGGGTCAACAACCGCCCACTTCTTCCTCGACTCAGGCGACAAAATCTCCTGCAATATCTGTTGTGCCCTCCCACGATATTCCCTCGGGCCATGTGTTGATGCCGACCAACAGCACCTGTTGTACCTCGACATCCAATGATGACTCGGACTCGGGCAGGTATTCTTATGCCGAACCCAAAATATGCACATGCTGCTCTCTTTGCCATCAGTTCCCACTTTGGCCCGAGCAGCTCTACGTGATCCAGATTGGAAGATCTCCATGCAAGAAGAAATGTCTGCTCTTCAACAGAACAGAACATGGGTGCTCATTCCAAAGCCATCAGGCGCCAACGTTATAACAGGAAAGTGGATTTTTAAGAACAAGCTGAAAGCTGATGGAACTCTAGACCGCAGAAAGGCACACTGGGTCGTACGGGGTTTCAATCAGAGAGCTGGTATTGACTTTGATCAAACGTTTTCTCCAGTGGTTAAACCAGCGACAATCAGAATTGTATTGCATCTTCCTGCTTCTCTGAAATGGCCGGTTCATCAACTTGATGTTAAAATGCCTTCCTACATGGTCATCTATCTGAAAAAGTTTATTGCAGACAACCTTCTGGTTTTCTTGATAGGGATCATCTGGAGGTTTTGGATGCGGCGATAGAAATCAAGATGGTAAGGACATCCTAGACTTTGCCGTAGCCTATGATCTGTTGATAGCTAACACCCTCTTTAGGAAGAGGCAATCTCACCTAGTGACCTTTAGTAGTGCCCAACACTCTAGCCAGATTGACTTTATCCTCACTAGGAGAAAGGATAGACGGGAGTGTCTAGATTGTAAGGTGATCCCGGGGGAGTGTGTTGTGACACAACATAAGCTTGTGTTAGCTGACTTTCGCTTCCATACATGCTCTTTGCGGGACAAAGGTGTAAAAATCACAAGAACAAAGTGGTGGAACTTGAAGGGAGAATCACAAGAATCCTTTAAAAATAGGGTGATCACAGAAGGACCCTGGGCAGAAAATGGAGATGCAGATAGTATGTGGATGAAGATGGCAACTTGCATTAGGAAGGTAGCTAGTGAGGTGTTCGGTGTGACAAAGGGAAAGAAACTTGTAGATAAAGACACTTGGTGGTGGAATGAGGATGTACAAAAGTCCATTAAGGAGAAGAAGGAGTGTTACAAGAGTTGGCATAATGATAGAAGCGCAAGCAACATGCTTAAGTACAAAGAGGATAGGAAGAATGCAAAGCGGGCTGTGAGTAAGGCAAGAGGACAGGCCTATGATATGTTATATGAGAGACTAGAGACAAAAGGTGAAAAGGACATATACAAGGTAGCAAAAATCCGCGAGAGAAAGATGAGGGATCTCAATCAAGTTAAATGCATCAAAGATGAGACTGACCGCATTCTAGTGAAGGATGAAGAGATTAAGAATAGATGGCGTGATTACTTTAATGGGCTATTCAATGATGGGAATGGGAGCACTATGGTTGAGTTGGATGACTCCTTTGACGACTCCAACAGGCGGTTCGTGCGGAGGATACAAGAGTTTGAGGTTAAGGAGGCCTTAAAAAGGGTGAAAGGAGGAAAGGCCCTCGGCCCTGACGATGTCCCTATTGAGGTGTGGAGATGTCTTGGGGACGTGGCAATAGTATGGCTCACAAAGCTATTCAACCACATTTTTCGATCAAACAAGATGCCTGGAGAATGGAGGAAAAGTATATTAGTACCTATCTTCAAAAATAAAGGAGATATTCAAAGTTGTACTAATTATCGAGGCATTAAGCTTATGAGTCATACTATGAAGCTTTGGGAGAGAGTGATTGAACACCGCGTGAGGAAAGTGACCAATGTCACTAAAAACCAGTTTGGTTTTATGCCTGGGAGGTCTACAATGGAGGCGATTTTCTTGCTTCGTCAGCTTATGGAGAGATATAGGGAGCAGAAGAAGGACTTGCATATAGTGTTCATCGACTTGGAAAAGGCGTACGACAAGATACCAAGGTCAGTCATGTGGTGGGCACTAGAGAAACATAAAGTGCCAACAAAGTACATTACCCTTATCAAGGATATGTACAATAATGTTAGGACAAGTGTACGCGTAAGTGATAGTGAGACTGATGCATTTCCTATCACGGTAGGACTACATCAAGGATCAGCTTTGGGCCCATACATCTTTTCCTTGGTGATGGATGAGGTGTCGAAGGATATACAAGGGGATATCCCTTGGTGCATGCTCTTTGCCGATGATGTAGTGCTGGTAGATGGAACTAGAGATGGTGTTAATAAGAAATTAGAGTTATGGAGACAAACCTTAGAGTCCAAGGGGTTTAGACTTAGTAGGACCAAAACCGAGTATATGAGGTGTGACTTTAGTGGTGTTGGTCATGAAGAGGGAAATGTTAGTCTAAAAGGACAAATAGTACCTAGAAGGGACTCTTTCCGATACTTAGGATCAATGTTACAAAGCAATGGCGATATTGATGAGGATGTTTGCCACAGGATCAAGGTAGGGTGGATGAAATGGCGACAAGCCTCTGGAATCCTATGTGATAGGAAAGTCCCACAAAAGCTAAAAGGGAAGTTCTATAGGATGGTGATCAGACCCGCGATGCTCTATGGGGCGGAATGTTGGCCAACTAAATGGCAACATGTCCAACAAATGAGTGTCGCAGAGATGCGCATGCTACGGTGGATGTGCGGGCACACGAGAAGAGACCGAATAAGGAATGAGGCGATTCGAGATAAGGTAGGGGTGGCGCCGATTGAAGAGAAGTTAGTCCAACATCGACTTAGGTGGTTTGGACATATCCAACGAAGACCTCCAGAAGCACCGGTTAACAGTGGGATTTTAAGAGGTAGAGAAAATATTAGGAGGGGTAGAGGACGACCAAGGTTGACCTGGGAGGAGGCGGTAAAACGAGATTTGAGAGATTGGAATGTATCCAGAGACTTAGCTCATGATAGGACCGTATGGAAAGTAGCAATCCATGTGCCAGAATCGTAGTCTTGTTTTTTTTCTTTTTTCTTGTTTTTTTTCTTTTTTCTTTTTTCTTTTCTCTTTTCTCTTTTTCTCTTTTTTTTTCTTTTTCTTTTTTTTCTTTTTTCCTTGTTCTTATAACTCTTCCTCTCTTTTACTTCATTGATATTGGGTTTCATGTCTAGCCGACCCCAACAGGCTTGGGATAAAGGCTTGGTTGTTGTTGTTGTTGTTGTCGTCGTCTAAGTCTCTTTATAGACTTAAACAAGCACCTCGCGCCTGGTTTCGGACTGTCACACAAGAACTGGTCAGATTGGGGGTTTAAAGCAACACTATCAGATTCTTCCCTGTTTATTTTCCGGAATGGCAGTGATGCAGCTTACTTGCTTCTTTATGTTGATGACATAATTCTAACTGCATCTTCCACTATCCTTCTGAACAAGATAATTGAACATTTGGGACCTCGCTTTGCACTCAAAGATCTTGGTTCTCTTAATCACTTTCTGGGATTACAGGTCCAGCGAAAGAAAGATGGATCTTTTTCTATGTCAATCCACTTATGCAGTAGATTTATTGCAACGTGCAGGAATGTCTAACTGCAATCCCATTTCTACACCCGCTGACACTCGGCCCAAAGTTTCTGCGCTGAAGGAGAACCTATGACTGATGCTTCATCATATCGAAGTATTGTCGGGGCATTGCAATACTTGACCCTCACTCGACCGGATATTCAATATGCGGTTCATCAAGTATGTTTGCATATGCATGCCCCACGTAGTAGCCAAGGCTCTGGTGAAAAGAATACTTCGCTATATTAAAGGTACCATTAATCATGAAATTCACATTCATGCGTCTTCATCTCAAGCTCTCATAGCCTATTCTTATGCTGATTGGGCCGGGTGCCCTGACACCAGAAGATCAACATCTGGATTTTGTGTTTTTCTGGGGGATTCACTTATTTCATGGTCATCAAAAAGGCAAACTACAGTTTCACGCTCAAGTGCCAAAGCAGAATACAGGGCGGTAGCAAATGCCACGGCTGAATGTTGTTGGATCAGGCAACTTATTCTAGAATTTCAGAAACCGCTCTCAAAGGCTACGGTCATATATTTTGACAATGTATCTGCAGTTTATCTTACTGAAAACCTGGTTCATCATCGACGAACAAAACACATCGAACTGGATATTCATTTCGTAAGAGAAAAAGTTGCACTCAAAGAAGTCAAGGTTCTACATGTGCCAACTCATCTTCAATTTGCAGATATCATGACGAAAGGGCTACCAACTGTTATGTTTGAAGATTTTCGCACCAGTCTGAGTATCATGCCACTGGTAGCTCAGACTGCAGGGGGTGTAGAATAGGATAGCTATCCGATTATGTTGTAACCGAAACCCGGGTCAAGTTCGTTGCTTCGTGGCTGCATGCAACGCACTTCTAGCGCTCCCGAACTGCATGCATCATGATAGGATCGTGGGTTACGGCCTCCCTGTATTTATTAACATGTGATGACTGAATAAACTTAAGTGATCAGTTTCTATACTTGCTGCCACCGTTTCCAGCTTTTCGCCTGTCAGAAACCAACCTAGCCGAGCCATGACAACAAGACTCGTGCCGGTCACGATCAGTCCGCCGTCCGGCACCATCTTACACGTGCTAGAACTGTCTGGTGGATCGGTGGTGTCACCACTGGCAATCTCACCTTGTGTCCGCACTATGCTGCCGATCACGTATTCACGTCCTGCGTCTTATTGTGGTAGGCGTGCCCAAGAAATTAAATCCAATGGTGTCGCCGTTTTTCTCTAATTATCACCTTGGACCTCAGTTTACTTTCAGTATTGTTGTTGCTGGAAGCGGAAGTTTGTTATAAAAACTATTGTAGCTAGAACTGTTAGAATATGTGTATTAGACCTATTTTGTATTGATCCATTGTGTCTAGAGTTTGCCACGTGTATTTGCCAAGCACCACTATAGATATATACATTACATCTTGACAATTAATAAATCAATCGATTATCTCCATAATTTTTCTATCATGATACCACAGATGTTCACTCCAATGGTCTGTCTTCAGTCGTGCACTCCCCCCCTCCCAACCCGTCATGCTGCCCCTCCTGGCTGCACCACCTCCCCGTGGTCTGACCACACCCTCGGTCTGATCGTCGCCTCCCTGCGGTCCGACGTGACACCACCACTCAGACTGCTAGCCACGATGGCATGACCAACAACCTTTCTCCTATTCGTACGTACATCGATTCACCAACGGGATGTGGCCTTGCTGATTACAATTGGTGGCTGCCGAGGCCGATCGTCTAGCGGCTAAATCAACACGTTCTCGTGAGCCGTCACAGTGAGCTCGTCATGCAGCTATGTTGAAAGTTGCTTAAAGGGGATGAATAGGCTAAATAAAACATGAAACACATTAATCAGCAAAATATGGTGAATTCAAACATGTTCGAAAATTTTTGAACTCGTTCAAATATTTTCAAATAATCTGATGAATCTAGATATTTCTATGGTTAGTCGCAACGGGAGTAAAAACCAATAATCCCAGGTTAAATATATGAGTAAAGTGATCTACCAACAACACTATCAACCTATTGCATGAATCTAAATACCTAGAGATACACTTAGCTCAGAATTAAGGTTAGGTCAACACAAGTAAGAGTGATGATATAAAATGCGATGAATATGTAAATCAAGAACAAGTGGATAAAAGGATTTTTCACCGAAGTTCGATTTCACGCAGGAACCTACGTCTTCGTTGAGGAGTTAGGAAGGGTTGGGTTTCTTTCAACCCTAACCCACACCAAGTGATCACATATCAAGCTCGATTGTTCCACTATAAAATCAATGAGAAATACAAACTTATCAGGTCTCACCAAAAGTTGGGAGCCACAAGGCGACACCTAGCCGTCTAGGGATCAAATTCAAAGAGTAACAAACACAAATCACGACAGCAAACCCGGAAGAGCGAGTAACTAGCTCAATCCGAAGGTGTCTCCCACTTACATCCACCCACTAACTCTCAAACCTTCACCGAGATTTGATTTTGGATGCTAGAGGGTGAGAAAGTGGGCTAGAAATGCTTAAAGATGCTAGTGGCAGCGCTAGGGTTGATCATACTTCAAATGGGGACGAGATTCACCCTTCTATATGTGCCCCCAATAGATTACTGTTACCAACAGCTAAAGTTCAAACATGTACGGACAAAACTCAAACATGTTCGGGGTTGGGGACCATCGAAGGTAACGATGACATCCCCGCCAGACTTTTGTTTGAACTTGACAGTTGATTCAACTTCGAACATGTCTGCCATGTTCCGACATGTCCGAGCTAACATATCCAAGCCTAAGCTCGGACATCAGAAGACTTTGGACATGTCCAAACCAAGTTCGAACATATCAGGACAAGTACAGAGAATACTTTTACGAGTGTCTCATATATGCCTGAACCAGTATAGAGAGTACTTTTTCAAAAATCAGGATATGTCCGAACGGGTATAGAGCGTATTTGTCTAAATTTCTTAGACATGTTCGACCACGTACACGCACTACTTGTGTGAGAAATCACGGGCATTTCTAGGAACTCA
This sequence comes from Neostapfia colusana, assembly GCA_030760725.1. Classification (NCBI taxonomy): domain Eukaryota; kingdom Viridiplantae; phylum Streptophyta; class Magnoliopsida; order Poales; family Poaceae; genus Neostapfia; species Neostapfia colusana. Next base: position 113,459,400 of record JASWHV010000007.1, read on the forward strand.
AACATGTCCAATCGAACTTTGGATATGTCCTGATTTTGTACAGAGGGTACATATCCGAGGTCTTCAAATATGTCTAGACTAATACAAAGAGGACTTTTGTGAGATTTTTGGATATGGCCGAAGTTAACCAGCCTAGTGACTTTTCTACACTAGAAATTTGGAACGGGATTGAGACTTGACACTTTCTTAGTTGCTAACACGTTGTGTCCTTCTTTATAGTATGACATCTCTATACTCAAGAAATTAAATAAAAAATGTTTATAAGCATAGTTCAAGGCCTTTTTCTTCACTTTTCCTTTTTGAGGGATCCTTAATGCTTTTTACATTTTTCTTTTCTGCACACATACTCATCTCAAACTGTTAGCAAATTAATTGTTTATCATCAATATTCCAAAACCCACATGAGGCCTAGATGCACTTTCACATGGGAAAGCACCTTAGTGCTCATGACGCTTTGCAGGCTCAACGAGCGCTTCTCTCACATGATGTCTCTCCTCAAGCGCAGCGCCCCTTCCCCACGTTTGTTGAAGTCCGCAATGATCTCCAGCTTGAGGAGATTGAGATGGCGTCCAAACTTGGAAAAACACCAATGCATTGGTCGTCACCACTACGGCTGCTGGCCGAGCGCCATCACCCGTATCCTCGAGCGGCCTTCCTGCATCACCACCACGCACCCCTACCCTTGGCGCCCCTGCTACTAGTCCTCCAACCGAGACATAAATTGACACAATAGCAACTGGCCACATCTAGTCATCCATGAAACTAGACTAGATCTCCAGGCTAGAGCTACAGCAGCTCATCCTGGCCTTCTCAGCCCCGCTCTCGGTGTAACGTCACACCCCCGTGCATCTGGCCCTTCTCAACAGGTCTTTCTGGTGTACTGGATCCCCTACGACGCGCCTGCCTACGTATCATCAGGCTTCTGTACGTCTAGCGGTCAGCCTGCAGGCCATGATGGTCATACCACCGCCTGCGGCGGTAGACCGCGGCTTCTAGTGGTCCGAGTGGGCGTCTCTGTATGGTGCGCCTTTGAACTATGGGGTGCCTTCTTCTCCAGCTTATTGGATGCCTCCTTCTAACACTGTTTTAAGTTAATTAGTTACATTTAAAGCATTTCCTTTACTAATAAACAAAATTTCTTTTAATTAACCATATTAGATACATTCATTTCAAAAATTTATATGTGCATTTAGACCTGGCTGAATTACTGGAAGTGTGGTACATGCCACCATAATTTATGACCAAGTCGATCGGAGGTTAATTTAAGTCCATTTCTAATCTTTTACGGATTAAATGGCAGAAACTGATGATTAATTAATTTAACTCAAACTGTATATCAAAATGAGTTGGGATTCTTACTGTGAGCTACAGGGCACGTTATAATTTACTCTGTAAAACTTTAGATTTTTCCCAATGGTAATCTACTCGTAAGTATTTTCTAGAAATACTAATTAATGATTTTTTAACATCAAACATAAAATCATCCAAGAAAATAAACACTCCTAAAGTGTAGATATGGCCATAAGGATTATGGCAACGTTTATTTCATAATATTCTGAACTTTAAAACATTTTTAGGAGTTTTATAAGTTTATGTGGTATTTTTTGGGATCATTTTAATAGGGAACTATTTGAGGATTATCTGGACCAATCTTATGGGAGCAACACCGGGGGTTATAGGGTCTCCAGATGGGATCCTGCGCCACACCCAATCGCGGCCAAGCTTGGGCAAGACCATGGCGGGCGGGTGGCCGGATGTTAGGAAATAATCTTGTCTGGTGGTGTTGCATATGTGTCATCATGTACCTGTGTATTAGCCAACTGTTTACAGACGGGCAGGCGAGTGGTTGCATGCGCGTCGCTGTGGATCAGCTGACTGGCCGTACCTAGCATTCTGGAGTGTGCTGTAACGTCCAAAAATTTACAAATTCGAATTTCAAGCAAGTGGACGTTTTGCATGTTCAAAAAGATTGAAAACTCAAACCAGAATTTGAATTGGAAGAAGACACAAAAAAGGAAAGGAAAAGAAAAAAGAAAACCGGCAGTGGGCCGAAACCCTCCATGCAGCCCAGCAACCGGCCCGCAGCCTTCTCCCTCATTTCTCTCGCTGCCAAACAAACCCCACTCGTCAGCAGCTTCTTCAACCGCTCGCGACTCTCCCGCGCCCGATTGCCGCGCCGTCACGTTCCGAATTCTCCGCGCACGCCACGATCCCAGAGTTCCCGCGCTTGTTTCGCACGTCTCCAACCTTCCCAACTCCGGCTCCTCCGACTTTATAGACCCCGAGAGCCCCTCCGATTTTCCCTGCTTGCAACCGAACCTCCTCGGTGAGTTCTACCGCCAATCTCCAAAATTCTATTCGTTCCGTGTGGATTTCTTCTGCCTAACGTGCCTTCCTTCACCGCAGCGACTTGAGCAACCTGTAGGTCTTCACTTCTGTAAGAGTCCTCGACAAGAAAACCAACGCCGCCGAGTTCCGGTAAGAGGCCTCCGCCATTCGCCGGTGAAGACCTTGAATTCCTATGTTTGAATCCGTTCTGACCATTGGAACATCATCTCCGGACCACAGTGAACCTCAACGACCAGGAAACCAAGAGGAGACGAGACCCGAATGTGCTGCCGACGATCATCGCCGACAACCACCGCCGATCACCGTCACCGAGCCGTTTCCGACCGCTTAGAGTTTAAAAATACCCCACCGGTGAGACCCCCTACTCCACCTCCGTCGATCCACGCAAAGAAACCCGAGTTCAAGGGCAGCTAGATGGGTTTTTGCAAAATCCCAACGAGGTCGCCCGCTAGAACCGTCGCGCACCGCCGCGCGCGCCGTCTGTCTCTGGCCGGGACGACGTGGCCTCTAGATCGTCGTCCGTTTTAAATCCCACGGCCAGAAACAGAAGGCGGCGTACCCCTTTGATGATCTAATCGGGATCACCCATTTAAAACCCGACGACCCACATTTAAAGCGCTGATTCCCGCCAGGAATTTAGCATGCTACCACCTGGGGTTTCACGAAAAGAGAATCTAGCCCCTGAAATTTTGGTTCTACCCCCTGGACTTTCTGAATCCTAGGCAACCACGTGTAGATATTGGTTTTAGCCCCTGGAATTTGCTGGATTTAGGAAATTAAGAATAGACAATGCAAAAACAGTCCCTGAAATTCATTTTAAGTGGGTTAGCACTGAATTAAAGATTTAGGACCTGGTATTAGTATTAGAAAAAATATTTTAGTTCTGTATTAGTTCATAATTGAACCTTAGGCTCAAAAACAAAACAAATTAGGAGGTTTTAAATTCTGAAAATTCATGTGAATATAATTACAGCAGAAAATTATAAACAAAAATGAATCTAAAATGATTTAAACATTTAGGAAGTCCCTAGATATTCTGTTTTGGTATTTTGAGCAATATATATTCTGTAAATGTGTTCAATTTTCTGTTTTATTTCTGAAATTCACTTTTTAGGCATAGAATTAAATCTAAATGTATGAAAAAATAACAAACGCTTAGGAAATGTTCATACAAGGTTTTTGAACATAAAGTTTCAATTTGAAAGTTGATTAGGAAGTCTGAAATTCTGTTTAGGGTCGGAATATATACTTTTATGCAAGTTTTGTAGCTAAAAGTGTGGTATTTAATATAGAAATTAGTTTAAATTGACAATTTGTTTTAGGTGTGCATTTAAAATCTAAATATCAAATTTAGAAACAATATATATGTTTAAAAGTGCATGTACGCATAGAAACAACCCATCTAGTGTGAAATTTAGCTAAAAGAAAATTTATATGTGATATATATGCACACATACACACCAAAATTTGTTTAAAATGTTATAGGAAACTAAAAAGAAGAATGTCACCATGAGACACCCAAGAGGACTATATATATGTAGACCTTGGTAATTTAGGCTAAATTAATAAAGTGAAGCAATGTGTATGCATTTATGACTTGTGTGAGTGTATATGTGAATGAATGCTTATGGAGTGTTGTTTGTTTTTGCTATGTATGTGCTTGCACAAGTAGAATGAGCCTGAGAGCCAGTTCTTAACTTCCAGGAGCAAGAAGAAGAAGAAGGCAAGTGTCCTTGACCACTTTGCTCCTAAGCTAGGATGTGTAGTTAGAATTATTTGTATTGTCATATGAATTATGAAACCCATGTTAGAAAGTTTCTCTAGTTTTTCCTATCTTATTTCCTTGTAGCCTGGGTTGGGAGTTATTTAGTAGGTTTATTATGGATATTCATTTATGCATAGCCATGATAAGAGTTGGGATGGGGTATGAACTGCAAACCTTGATTATTTATTATTGATGATATATGATGAATCATGGTAGAGATAGGACTAGGCAAGCTGGATGTTTTGGTTGGTGCTGTGTGCATGAGACTCGGGTGTGTTTGGTGCTTGCCTGGGTTCTAAGGACCAGTTCATGGAGCATTTAACCTAGCTTTACCGTGCCACCACATGTTGAGATGGGGCAGCTTGGCCAATTAATTAGGTGTATTTTTCGACGTAGCATGGGTGTTTGGATGGTGCGGAGAATAGGTGTCAGCTGGACTACCATAGGAACCGCAAGGCTCAAGAGGGGGGCTACTGCAGCGGGGGTTGGAGCCTCCTGGATGCTATTAAGGGTGAAACCTCAGTGGGCTCATACTCGTCGGGAATCCCTTTGTAAAGTCCTCGTAGTGATCTCTTGGCTACACACCTGGGAAGTGTGAACGTGGTTCACGGCCACAGGTATAATGGAGGTTCTCTAGTCCACCCGGCAATGGGGTATGACATCACTACTTATGGGTAAAGAGGTACACACTCTGCAGAGTTAGAAACTCTCATGACAGCCGTGCTCACGGTCAAGAGCGGCTTGGACTTCTTCATGATTAGAGGATGATGAAGAGAGAGGTTGGGTATGTTAAGTGGGTAGCTTGACATTGATGAAGGGTTGATGGGATTGGGACCATTTCACTCATGTAGTAAAATCGATACTTAATAAGCTAAGGTGATAGTATTTAATTGCGTAGTGCATTAACCATGATTTCAGCCTTTCCTTGTTCTAGCCTGCACAACATTACTTTCCCACACTTGTTGAGTACCATTGGTACACAAGTTTGCTTTTTGTTGGTTTTACTTGCTGCTCAAGCCAAGGGAATGAAGTGGAGTACAACAACGATGACTTTGGTCCTGAAGAGGGATTCTAGGCCCACAAGCTTTCTTTTATGCTGCATTTGTTTAAGATGAATTTTAAGTATTTATTAGTCCTTTGAGATACTATTTGTAAGACTTTTTATGTATTCGAACACCTGGCTTGTAATTTAATGATGTTTCACTATTTGTCACCACATGTATGAGAAAATGATCCTGACATACATGTGAGAATCACTGGGTTGATCTTCGAAAAAACCGGGTGTGACAGAGAGCCAAGGTTGCCCGTAGGAACGTCAACCTAGGTAGAAACGGATGTATTTAAGGACATTATGTTCTTAAAAACTATTTTACAAATGTGTGTGGGGTAAAAGTGTTATTTAATAATTGTTCTCTTATTTATTCACCTCATCCTAACTATTGTTCAAAAGAGAGTATTTATTTGCTTATTATCTCACTTGATATTTAAATGTTTTCTGTTTTAGATGGTTCGCATGATCCACACCCCTCGCAAGACCACCGGAGGACGAGTTCCTGTAGCTGCACCCTCCTTGAGGGAAGAGAATCACCCTATGATTGTAACACCCTCAATTTCACTACCATGCAGTGCATACATTTTTCATTTAGAGGAGCATTTAAAAAGAAGAAGAAATGAAGGAATATAGAAGCTACCAAAATGATAAAAGGGAATAGAAATGGAAAATGATGAAGATAAAATCGCCAAATTGAGTCACCCCAATTTTTTCCCAATTCTTCCAAAAATTTTCCCAATTTTTCCTGATTTTCCCCAAATTCCCCTAGGGGGAATTTCCCCCATACTTGGGGGAAAAATTCCCCCAAATTGGCCGCACCAAATTAGGGGGGAGACCCCTTGGCCGCAGCCCTTGAGGGGGGAACCCTAGTCCCCCACCTCTAGGACTCTTGGGTTAGGTCCCCCACCTCTAGGACTCTTTGGTTAAGTCTCCCACCTCTAGGACTCTATCCCCCACCTCTAGGACTTATTGGCTGAGTCCCCTACCTCTAGGACTCTTTATTTCCACCCCTAGGACTCTTTGGTTGAGTCCCCTACCTCTAGAACTCTTTGTTTCCACCCCAAGGACCTTTTGCCCCTTATAAATATAACCCCCACCTCCCTAGCCGCACCCCTCCCCCTTTTGGCCGCCGCCCCCTCTGCCCCAAGTCGCCAAGTTGCCCCCCCCTTGCTGCCAAGTCACCGAGACCCCCCCGCCGGAGTTTGGCCGCCGTCGAGCCCTGTCACGCCTCGCCGTCGCCGGAGAAGAAGCTCGACGTTCTGCCCTAGCCATAATTCTCCCCGCAAAAATCTCCCGCTGCTCCATTGCTAGGAGGGAGGCCCTGCTGCAAGGAAGAAGTGAGGTAGGTCTTCATTACCCCTCTTAAGACGTCACCGCTGTTTCTATGCACCCGTTTTCTTCGCCCCATTTGAGCAGAAACTTCTACGTGCGGACAGATCATGTTTTGGTCGATTTTTGACAGTGGAATTGATCTACATCTTGTATCAAGATCATCACCACGTCCACACTTGATCCCAGCACCCTTGTTCATCATAAAACCCCATGGAAGCCTACTAAAACATGCAAGAACACATACAAACTAGTTTCATAAAACTTCACTATAGGATTTGCATTCATCTACTCCATTGCATCTTGAGTAAAGTTTGTGCATAACAACTGATTGCTGTAAATTTAGTATGTGCATGGTCGTGAGTAGAAGGACAAGCACAAGAGGCCGTCTACGAGGAGCTACAACACCAAGACTTCGAGACGTTTGAGCAACACGAGCCATGGGAGAAAGGCAAGTGCCCCTTGACCATATTGATCCCATGTTTTTGAAACTGTTTTGCTTGCGAAAACTCGTATGCTTGATTCAACTTGATGGGACACCCTTTTTATAGGAGTTTACTAGTTTTGTTAACCATCCTTGTCACCGGGAAAGTTGATGAGTCGGGTATGGTTGTTTTTCCTTTCGCTTCGCTTAATTTACGGGACAAAGGAAGCTGAAATAAATCTTGTTTAGCTACTGCACTCATATGAATAATGATGATGAGAACTTGATGATGTTGATGAGCATGGAATCGGGGAGATTTAGGCAAGCTTGGTTCATGAATGTTGCTGATGAGATGGTGGTTTGCTTGCCGCAGATCTAAGGACCAGTTCATATGAGAGCACATGCCAGGAAAACAGTGCCACCACAAGGCCAAATATGGGTGCGGCTTAGCTGACAAATTAGGTGTGTTGCTAGCTTGTTATGGACTGTTAGATGGTGCGGGGAATGGGAGTCGAGAGGGACTTCCTGGGAACTGCATGGCACAAGAGAGGGCCCGTTGGGTGGGAGAATGGAGATTCGAGCCTGCTGGTAAAACCTCAGTGGGTCCGTACATCCTAGTAGCCCCTTTGTAAAGGCTATTTTGTGACCATACACTGATGGTTGTGTACTGGTATAATGGAGGTTCTTTCTAGTCGCTGACGGGTGACGAAATCATGAACTTGTGGGTAAAGTGGTGCCACCTCTGTAGAGTGTAAAACTATCATGATAGCCGTGCTTCCAGTTACAAGCACCTGGCCAACTTCCATGATTAGAGGCAAAACTTGGGATGGTTATTCGGTATGGTTGTGGTATGGTCATTGGGATTGGTTTTGGGACTGTTTTGAGTCATGATAATGAGTTTGGTTTCGGTGATATGAATATGTGATGGTTATGAATATTTATGAGTATGAGATGAACTTTAGAAAGATTAATGGTTGGTTGAGACATGATAAATGGTGAATTATGGTGAAGGAATGTTGATGATTTAACTTGGTAATGATGGGATTTTAACTCACCTAGACTTAGTTGTTGTTTTTACCATGTTTGTGAAATAAAATATGCTTGCTGGGATGAACCTTTTTATTGCCTACCTTGTTGTAAGCTACATGTCATACTTTTCCCGCACTTGCTGAGTATGGCATGTACTTACCCTTGCATTCCCACATATACATCAGCTACAGGAGAAGAGTACTTCGAGAAACAAGTGGAGTACTAGGCTGCGCACTACCATCAACATGCCTATGGAGTTGATATTGGAGCCTGCTATCTTAGTCCTTATCCGCTGTCATTTAGAGTCTTCTGCTGCAAGAATAAGTTAGATATTCATGAGTGAGACTATGAGTCAATGTAATAACGTACTTAAACACTATTTGTACGTTGTTATATTCTCACTTTCAGTTTGTGGAATACATGTGTATGTGTGATGAACATCCTGGGCACACATATGCATTTACTTTTCGGAACCGGGTGTCACAGTGACGTACCACTTTTACGGGATAGCTGTAGGGAGTTTCTGCGGTGTCTTCAACGTATTCTCCACAGCGCTGGCTACATCGGCAAGCTGGTAGTGCACTACAGCTCTACCAAGACCATTCGCGCAGAGCGCGAAGAGTGGAGCTCGGAGACTAGGATCTACCACGACAACAGGTTGCTCAAGATCCACCACTCATCAACTTGTAGAGCAACTCAGGCAGATGCTGAGAAAGATGTCACCTGGGAGGCCATCACTTGTCAGTGCTACATCAACCGTAGTCACCTGGATAGGACCGAGTACATGTACGTTCTTTAGCGCGAGAGTGGCACAGCTGAGTACAAGTACCCACCAGTCCAGGATGGAAGTACCCATGACCATATGGATATGTGCTTGGAGGATGCAGCTATGCTTAGCACTAGACCGCAGGAGTGCCAGCAGGAACTTCAGGATGTACGTGACATCCTGAAGAGGACCAAGGCAACACTTCGTGCCTGCCTGAGGGCAAGGGAAAGAGGAGATCAGAATGAGCTCTATGTGTCAGAGAATAACTCATGGACGCCTGAGTCTCCAGACCGCAGGGCGAACAAGCGTCGTCGCACTTCTCAACCACCTGCTTTCCCACCTAGATCTGATTCAGGGGCAGTAACCATGAAGATGAAGACCCCGAGGAGCCAGCACAGTGATGCGAGTCGTTTAGAGATTATTTCCCTTAATTTAGCACTCCCTCGATTAGTCGTGTCATGAACTCATTTGTTTATTTTGCTTATTAATGATTGGAGTGTGACGTGAGTTGTAGAAGCCATGGGCACTTGTCCACAACCTTGTCTTTATGTTTGCATTTGCTTTCGTATGAGACATTGTGATGATTAGTGGATTGGAAGTTTGTGTGAATTTTTCCGAATCACCTAAATTTCTATTATCCAAAAATTTGAATCCATGCAAGCTACAAAGGAAGTTAATACGTTATGATTAAATTGGTATTTGGTTGATCATGATAGATGGCTGGAAGAGGAAGAGGCCGTGGTGCCAACAACAACAACCACGAGACTGCCAACATCCCCATTCCTGGATGGCAGGGTAGGGGTGGTCACCGAGGAGCGGCTGACCCAATCCATCAAATGATAAACAATCATAACCAGATCATCCAGAACTTGACACAAGTGGTGAGTAACCTGCATCATGCTCCACCCCCATCGGCTGCACCATGAAAGCCAAGGTTGAGTGAGTTTCTAGGAACTCGACCCCCAAAGTTTGCCAGTGCTGCTGAACCCCTGGAGGCAGATGACTGGTTAAAGACCATTAAGAACAAAATGAATATAATACAGTGTCAAGGGCATGAGAGCAGGGTCGGCCCTGACTTTTTGGGGGCCAGGGCCAACAAAAAACTTAGGCTCTCATTGAAGAAAAATATAAAAAGATAATTTATACTATAACTTTATTATAAAATATTATTGCCACTAATCATGTCACAATAATAAGTTTGACACACGATGCTAGAAAAAAGAAGAAGATAAAATCAATTAGTCTAAAAGTAGTTTATGTAGAAAATCAATTAAAAACAACAGCGATGAAGTGGTGGCATGCAAGCATAGAGCCTTAACCAGTCTAGCATCATCACAGTAACAACAGCCAATAGACGAGAATACGAGATATGATTCGTTGATTAGCGTCCAGCTCAGGAGAATACACGAGGCAATGACGTGGAACGGCTCAATCTCTACCGCTTTGCATGGCCATAAGTATTATTAGGAACTCCCGATTTTATGTTAGGATGGTGACCTACATCAAATATACAGTCACAATCCGCTATCTCACTGATTGTTATTCTTGGTTTATTATTTCTTCTTCATATGCCAGTTTGATATAATTTATTTTGTGTAGTTCTGTAGTGTGGTAAATTTTAAAGACTAAATTCATAAGGGGCCCGGGACGGTCACCCCTAGGGCACTGCCCCATGGTCGGCCCGGCATGAGAGGGTGCTGTTTGCCTCTCACCAGCTGCACAGACCCGCAGCTGACTGGTGGACTGCATACGTAGCAGCCCATGATGATCCCGAGAACATAACTTGGGAAGAATTCAAGTGCAGCTTCCGCAGCCACTACGTCCCAGCAGGGGTGCTCAAGAACAAGAGGAAGGAATTCCTCTCTCTCAAACAAGACAACATGACAGTGAGGGAATACCTCACCAAGTTCACTCGGCTGTCCCGCTATGCACCAAGGGACTTTGAAACTGATGAGCAGAAGCAAGACTGTTTTGTGGAAGGACTCACCATGGAGATGCAGTGTGCCATGTCCTCCGATGAGTATGCTAGCTTCCAAAAGATGGTGGACAGGGCGTTCATTGTGGAAAGGAAGATGAAGGCCCTGGAGAATTAACACGCAAGAGAAAGATGAGCTGGCCAGGCCAAGCTTCGAGCAGTAACACTTGCCCACGTTTTACCCCATAGCCCGCAGGACAGATGTGCCGTGCTATGGTGCCCTACCCAACGCAGAAGAGCTACAATCCTAATTTTGGGCCTTCCTCATCACAATTCGATCCAGCCGCAGCGCCAACAACTGCAGCAGCCACGTCCTGCTCTTCCATCTCGGCCGACAGGACAAGGACAGCAAAACCCACCCCAGGACAACAAGGGTCAGGCACCAAAGGTTGGGGTACAATGCTTAAATTGTGGTGAAGTGGGACGCTATGCTCACAAGTGTCCGAAGAAGAAGCCCATGCAGCAGCAACAGCAGAACATGGTGCGTGGAAGGGTGAATCACATGACCATGGAGGAGGCACAAGAGGCACCAGATGTGGTGATTGGTAAGTTTCATGCTAATTCCAATAGTGCGACAATTTTAATTGATTCTAGTGCTACCCATTCATTCATTGCTCAAGAGTTTATTAAGAAGCATGATCTAGCAACAACACTAATGAACCACATGCTAGCTGTAAATTCTCCAGGGGGAGAAATAAGAACAAGACAAGTATGCCCTAGGGTGAGTCTAGATATTAATGGGGTATATTTTCTGCAAACCTCGTAGTGATAAACTCACAAGGGATAGATATTATTTTGGGAATGGACTGGCTGACAAAACATAAGGGTGTTATCCATTGTTCGACTAGAACGGTGGAGTTAACTCATACTAGTGGCACCAAGGTTAAATTTATAGCCGTCCAAGAACCTAAGAAGGACATTAAACACAATCAAGTAGAAGTGAAGCTTGAAGAGATAAGAGTGATAAAGGAGTATCCAGATGTCTTTCCCGAGGACTTACCAGGTATGCCTCCTGATCGAGAAGTGGAATTCGTGATCAAATTAATGCCTGGAACAACCCCAATACATAAGAGGCCCTAGTGGATGGATTCCAAGCAGCTAGAAGAGCTCAAAGAACATATCTGGGATTTGACGGAGAAAGGGTACATTCGTCCTAGTTCCTTGCCTTGGGGAGCTTTGATGATATTCGTGCCCAAGAAGGCTGAAACCCAAAGGTTGTGCGTAGATTACCGCACACTTACTGAGGTAACCATCAAGAACAAGTACCCGCTACCCCGCGTTGAGGATTTATTTGACCAGTTGAGAGGGGCATGTGTGTTTTCCAAGATTGATCTCAGATCTGGATATCACCAGTTGAAGATAAGGCCATCTGACATTCTCAAGACAGCTTTCGTCTCTCGATACGGCTTGTATGAATACACGGTCATGCCGTTCGGGTTAACCAATGCCCCGGCATATTTCATGTATCTCATGAACAAGGTATTCATGAAATATTTGGACAAGTTCGTGGTGGTTTTCATTGATGACATTCTAATCTTCTCCAAAGATGAAGAAGAACATGAGAATCATTTAAGACTGGTGTTACAAAAACTGCGAGAACATCAACTCTATGCAAAGCTAAGTAAATGTGAGTTTTGGCTCAAAAAGGTTCCCTTCCTAGCACATATAATCTTTGAAGGAGGTATATCCATGGACCCCGCCAAGATCGCAGATGTGCAAAAGTGAAAGACTCCTGAGAATGTTGGGGAAATCCGAAGCTTCTTAGCCTTGGCCGGATACTACCGACGATTCATCGAAGGGTTCTCTAAGATTTCAAGGCCTCTCACCAAAATGCTAGAGAAGGGAATCACATTTACATGGACACCGGAATGTGAGACGAGTTTTCAAGAATTGAAGAAAAGATTGACAACAGCCCCAGTGCTAGTAATGCCAGATATGCAGAAAATTTTTCAGTGTATTGTGATGCTTCGGGACACGGATTGGGGTGTATTCTTATGCAAGACGGACATGTTGTTGCATATGCCTCTAGGCAACTTCAGAAACATGAGAAGAACTATCCTACGCATGACCTAGAACTAGCCGCAGTGGTCCATGCGTTAAAGCTTTGGAGGCACTATTTGATGGGAAAGAGGACTGAGATTTATACGGATGATAAAAGCTTGAAGTACATTTTCACACAACCAAATCTCAACCTCAGACAAAGGCGATGGTTAGAGTTGATCAATGACTTTTATGTGGGTATAAAATATCATCCGGGAAAAGCAAATGTCGTTGCAGATGCCTTAAGCCGAAAGATACATGTCAATATGTTGAAACTGAATGATACACCTTTAGAATTATGTGAGGAATTTGTGAGACTCAATTTATGTCTCGTGAATAATAGTGATCCCATCACAATGGGAGTGGACCCCACACTGGAGTAGGATATACGCAATGGTCAGAAAAATGATGAGAAAATCCAGGAGATTTAAGACTCATCAAAGAGAATAAAGCTCCTAGGTTTAGGGAGATGAACAAGGCACGATATGGCATGGGAAAAGGATATGTGTGCCTGAGATAAAGGAGATCCATGAATTGATGCTGAGAGAAGCTCATGATTTTGACTACTCTATTCATCCTGGGAGTACGAATATGTATTAGGATCTTAAGAGTAGGTACTGGTGGTATGGCATGAAACGAGATGTCGTAGAACATGTGGCCTTGTGTGATACATGTCAGATGGTGAAGTCAGAACATCAAAGGCCTGTGGGACTATTGCAACCACTTAACCAAGGTAGCTCACTTTATCCCTGTGAAAGAACATTACAACGGTTCCAAATTGTCAGAATTGTACATGTCCAAAATCGTGTGTTTTCATGGAGTGCCCAAGAAGATAGTGTCAGATCGAGGAACACAGTTTACCTCAAGGTTCTTGCAGAAGTTGCATGAGACCATGGGGACTCATCTGAATTTCATATCTGCATATCATCCACAGACCGACGTGCAGACAGAAAGAACTAACCAGATCCTCGAGGACATGTTAAGAGCTTGTGCACTCAAGAACAGCAGGAGTTGGGACAAGAACTTACCATATGCTGAGTTCTCTTACAATAACAGTTACCAAGCCAACATGAAGATGTCCCTGTTTGAGGCATTGTATGGAAGGAGATGCCAAACTCCTTTGTTTTGGAACCAAACCGGATAGAGCAAAGTATTTGGACCAGAAGTGCTACGAGATGTCGAGGCAAAAGTGAGAGAAATCCGCAGCAACTTGAGGATAGCTCAGACTCGACAAAGGAGCTATGCGGATACACGACGAAGAAAACTCACCTTTGAAGTAGGGGATTATGTTTATCTCAATGTGTCTCCTATCAGAGGGCTTCGTCGATTCAAAGTGAAAGGAAAACTATCACCTCGGTATGTCGGACCTTTCTAGATTCTAGAGAGGAAAGGAGAAGTTGCATATCGGTTGGAATTACCCTCTCGCATATCCGATGTGCATGATGTGTTCCATGTGTCACAACTCAAGAAGTGCTTGAGAATACCCAAGGAGAAGTTACCAATGAATGAGTTAAACGTTCAAGAAGACCTTTCGTATACCGAGTACCCAGTTAAGATTCTAGAGACGTCAGAACGCATCACAAGAAACAAAAGAGTTCGCATGTGCAAAGTGCAGTGGAAGCATCACTCGAAATAAGAAGCCACATGGTAGAGAGAAGACGAACTCAAGGCACAGTTTGAATTGGAAGAAGAAACAGAAAAGGAAAAAGGAAAAGAAAAAGAAAACCAGCAGTGGGCCAAAACCCTCCACGCAGCCCAGCAACCGGCCCGCAGCCTTCCCCCTCATTTCTCTCGCTGCCAAACCGACCCCACTCGTCAGCAGCTTCTTCAACCGCCCGCTACTCTACCGCGCCCGATCACCGCGCCGCCCCGTTCTGAATTCTACGCGCACGCCAACGATCCCAGAGTTTCCATGCTCGTTTCACACGTCTCTAACCTCCCCAACTCCGGCCCCTCTGACTTTATAGACCCCGGGAGCCCCTCCGATTTTCCCCAATCGCAACCGAACCTCCTCCGTGAGTTCCGCCACCAATCTCCAAAATTCTATTCGTTCCATGTGGATTTCTTCTGCCTAACGTGCCTCCCTTTACCGCAGTGTAATACCCCAAAAATCTTGTTAAGACCCTAAATCATGTTGAGAGGGGAATTTAAAAATTTTTGGATGTATTGCTTGTTTTGCAAAAATTCAAATTCAAACTGGAATTCAATTTAAATTCAAAACAGAAAAGAAATAGAAAAAGAAAAAGGAAAACAGAAAAAACTGGCCAGTGGGCCGAAACCCACCAGCCGGCCCAACCAGCGCCCGCGCCAGCCCGCAGCCGCGCACGCCTCTTCCTCCCACTGACAGGCGGGGCCCGCCAGTTCTTCGTCTACCTCGCGCCAGCGCCGGGCTCTCTCACCCGAATCGAAACCGATCGGGAATTCTCGCGTATCCCAGCCGAATTCCGTTCGGGGCGCGACGCAAACTCGATCTAAACCAAACCCACCGCCCTCCCCTGTCTATAAAAACCCCGACCCTGTCCCGTTTTTTCCCACGTGATCCGCCGATTTTCTCTCCGGTGAGAACCCGAGTTTCTCCGGTGAATTCTGGCCGATCTACGCTCGGAAATTCCGATCTAACTCGCTGGTCTTGATCCACCGCCTCCGGGGAACCTTGCAGGTGCAGAAAACTCGGTGACTTGCGGTGCAAACACAGCGCCGACGAGCCTCGCCGTGAATTCACCTCGGACCTCGTCGCCGATCACCTTCCAGGACCTCCGAGCTCAAGAAAACCCCCGAGGTGAGATCCCTGACCTCTCCTCCACCGATCTATGCCATAAGATCACAGTTCTAGGAAGAATTATCGAAGATCCGAAAGTCTCCGGCGAGATCGCCGCTTCCCGCCGCCGTGCGCCGCCGGGCAGCGCCGCCCGCGCTCGATCAGAGCGACGTGGCCGCTTGTGCGCCGTTTATTTTAAATCGCACGGTAGGGTTTAAATCCCCGCGTACCGGTTCGACGTTATAATCTCAGCCGTCGGTTTAAAATCGGACGGTCCACGTCAGCCCCGCGTTATAAAGACTGGAAATCTTACGTGCTACCCCCTGGGGTTCTCGGGAAATAAGAGCTAGCCTCGGAAACTTCTGATCTAGCCCCTGGAACTTCAGAAAATCATGTAAATTCATTTAAAAATCAGTTTTAGCCCCTGGACTTAATAAAAATTAGGAAAAACTCCTCTGTTATGAGTAGCTAGACCCCTGAGAATTCTTAAAATAATAGTATAGACCCTATAGTGGGGTGAGTTTACCTTTTTAGCCCTGTTTAATATTTAATTTAGGAAATTGAATATGTGGTTAGTGTTTAAAATTTAAAAAGTGGGACAAACATATTGTCAAAATTAAATTAAAAACTTTCTCAGTATTTAGAAAACTTTGGAGTGAGATAAAAATATATTTTGGGCTGAAATGAATCTGTTTAATTTATTATTCACATTTAGAGACACATTTTTAAGTAAAGAATAGTTCTGGAAAATAGGGAAAATAATTGTAAAATAGTTTACATCAGAGGAAAATGTCAAAAATATATTAGTAAATATTTTAGATCAGAACCTATTCTGTTTAGATGATGTGTCTTGTTATTTTCATAATAAAGTTCACATTGAGGCATAGGAAATAAATCTGAAAATATAGCAAATAGTAAATGATAAATGGAATTCTAAAATCCAAAGAATTCCGTCTAGGGTTGGTAGAAATTATGAAGACACATATGGAGAAGGAAAATACCTTTCATGCATACTTGGTAGCAAAAAGGTGTAGTAATTGAATATAAGGAATTTATTTAAATTGGAAACTCATATATATAGTATGTAAGTATAAATGTGAAAACAAAAGTAGGAATCATATACATATGAATAAAAGTGCATGCAAGCCACAAATCAACACACATAGAGTAACCACAACACATATAATGGTAAATGACTTTCATAAATGTGAATGTGTGGTTTGTATGAAGTGGAAGTGTGAACTATGTCTTATGGATTGTTGTTTTTCTTTTGCTATGTGTGATGGTATGATGTAGAACCTGCTCAAGAGCAAGTTATTCCTTTCCAAGATCAGGACTACCCATTTCAGGAGCAGCAGGAAGGAGGCAAGTGTCCTTGACCACTTTGATCCTATACTAGGATGTGTAGTTAGAACTATTTGCATTGTCAACTGAAATATGAAACCCATGTTAGGAAGTTTCCCTAGAATTGCATTATCTTGTTTCCTTGTAGCTTGGGTTGGGATCCATTTTATCATGTCATTCATTATTATGCATATGCTTAGCCATGCTTAGAATGGGATATTTGGGATATGAGATCATCAGTTTATTTTACCATACTGTTGAATGAGATATTGTGAGTTATGTAGAGGTAGGGATCAAGGCAAGTTGGATGTTTTGGTTGTGTGCTGTGTGCACGAGACTCGGGTTTGTGTTTAGTACTTGCCTGGATCCTAAGGACCGGTTCATGGAGCATGTAACCTGGCTTTACAGTGCCAACCACATGCTGAGATGGGGCAGCTTGGCCAATTAATTAGGTGTATCCCCGGCGTAGTATGGGTGTGTTGGATGGTGCGGGGAATAGGTGTCAGCTGGACTACCATATGAACCGCAAGGCTCAAGAGGGGGCCACGGCAGCGGGGTTGGAGCCTCTTGTATGCTGTTAGGGGTGAAACCTCAGTGGGCCCACACTCGTCGGGAATCCCTTTGTAAAGGCTTCGTAGTGATCTTCTAGCTACACACCTGGGAAGTGTGGATGTGGTTCGTAGCCACTGGCATAATGGAGGTTCTTTTAGTCCACCCGGCAACGGGGGATGAAATCACTACATGTGGGTACAGTGGTACAAACTCTGCAGAGTCAAAACTGTCATGATAGCCGTGCTCACGGTCAAGAGCGGCTTGGACTTATTCATGATTAGAGGATTGATGGTTTTGGAAGTTGTGGATGTTAAGCGGGGAGCTTAACATTGGAAATGATGTTATGGTTATTGGATTATGATGATGGGATGGGAGTTTGGGACCATTTCACCTGTGTAGTAATGTAGGTGCTTAATAAGCTAAGGTGATAGGCATTAATTGCGTAGTGCTTTAACCATGAGTTCAACCTTCGCTTGTTCTAGCCATGCATGACATAACTTTCCCACACTTGCTGAGTACCATCGGTACTCAACCTTGCATATTTGTTAGTTTATATTGCTGCTCAGGTCAAGTTAATGAGGTGGTGTATAACGATCAAGACTTTGGACCCGAAGAAGGTTTCTAGGTTCATGGAGACCCCGGGCAACGCCTGTAACGGAGCCCACAAGAATAATATTCCGCTGCTATTTTATTTACTTGTTATGAACTTATTATCGTCCATCGAGACATATGCTATGTAAGACTTATTTATATTCGGCACCTGGCTTGTAATAAATGATGCTTCACTATTTGTCATCACATGTATGAGAAAATGATCCTGGCATACATGTGATATTCACTCGGTTGTTCTTTGGAGAAACCGGGTGTGACAGAAAGTGGTATCAGAGCCAGGTTACCCGTAGGAATGTGGACCTAGATAGAAATGGACGTATTTAAGGGCCTTATTTTCTTAAAAACTATTTTTACAAGGTGTGTTGAAAAGTGTTATTTAATGAGTCACTTTCTTCATCTTACCCCAATTTTCATTCAAAATAGGATTTTTGTTTAAAAAGTTTATCTAACCTAAGTTGAAATGCTTTTTGTTTTAGACGGTTCGCATGATTCGCACCGCTCGCAAGTCCACAGGAGGGAGAGTTCCCGTAGTTGCCCTTGCCGAAAGAGAGGAGAGCCGTCCAGTGACGTACCTTTCCTACGGATTGGCAGTAGGAGGCTTGTTGCGCCGTCTTCGACGTATGCTCGAAGCCGCCGGCAATACGGGCAAGCTAATCATCCACTATAACTCCACCAGGACCATCCGTGAGAAGAGGGAAGAATGGAGTTCAGAGATGAGAATTATACACGAAAATCAGCTTCTTAAGATCCATCACTCTCCAGCTTGTCGAGCGACACAGGTCGATGCGGAGAAGGATGTCACCAGGGAGGCCATCACCTGCCAGAGTCACATCTATCGTCGCCACTTGGACAGGACTGAGTACATGTATGTCCTCCAGCGTGAGAGTGGTACCACGAAGTACAAGTACCCGCCGGTGCAGCAAGGGACTTTCCATGAGCACATGGACTTGTGCTTGGAGGATGCTGCTATGCTCAGCACTCGACTGCAGGAGTGTCAACAAGAGCTTCAGGATGTCCGGGACACCCAGAAGGAAACGGAGGCATTGCTGCGAGCCTGCTTAAGGGCGAGAGAAAGAGGAGATGGAAATGAACTGTGTGTCGCCGTGAATGATACATGGGCTCCTGACTCCCCGGATCACCGAGCGATCAGGCGTCGTCGCACTTCTCCACCAGCAGCCTCCCCACCCAAAGCAGAGTCAGAAGGCAGCCGAAATGATGAGGAAGATCCCGAGGAGCCAGCTCAAGAAAACGAGTAGTATGGAGTCCTTCCCTTAGTTAGCAAGACGTCGAATAGTCGAGTCGTTACCTTAGTTAATGGTGTGTTAGTGCTTGGTGTGTGATGTGAGTTGTGGAAGCCATGAGCAATTGTCCACAGCCTCGTCTTCAGATTGTTTTGCTTTGGTGTGTGAACCCACATGAAATAATAGTGCATTTATTTTTATGTGAGACATGAACCCTCAGAAAGTATAACAAAGCCTCAACACTCCAAAGTAAAAACAAGTGAAAGTAGTAAGATAATACGTAATGCTTTAAATTAACATTGGTTGATCATGCCAGATGGCCGGAAGAGGAAAAGGACGTGCTGCCAACCCCGCCAATAACAACGATGAGGCATGCAACCCTCATCTTTCTGGAGGCCAGGACCGGGGTGGTCGCCGTGAAGGAGTTGATCCCCTCCACCAAATGCTGGAGAATCAAAATCAGCTCATCCAGAACTTGACTCAAGTGGTGGCCAACTTGCATCAAGTTCCACCTCCACAAGCTGCACCACGCCAACCAAGGTTGAGTGAGTTTCTAGGAACTCAACCTCCAAAGTTTGCAAGTGCTGCTGAACCTCTGGAGACAGATGATTGGCTAAAGACCATTGAAAGCAAGATGAGGATCATCCAGTGCCAAGGGTATTATGAGAGGGTGCTGTTTGCCTCTCATCAATTGCATGGACCTGCTGCTGATTGGTGGACCGCCTACGTGGCTGCCCATCATGACCCTGAGAACATCACTTGGGAAGAGTTCAAGCGTAGCTTCCGCAACCATTACATTCCAAGAGGTGAACTCAAAAACAAGAGGAAGGAGTTCTTGGGACTGCAGCAGGGAAACATGACGGTAAGGGAATACCTCACTAAATTTACTCAACTATCCCGTTATGCCCCACGGGACATAGAGACTAATGAGCAGAAACAAGATTGTTTCGTGGAGGGACTTACCGCAGAAATGCAGTGTGCAATGTCCTCAAATGAGTATGAGAGTTTCCAAAAGATGGTGGACAGAGCGTTTGTGGTAGAAAGGAAGCTGAAGGCCTTGGAAAATGAGAATAAGAGGAAGGTCGGGTGGTCACATCAGGCCTCAGGGAGCAACACCCGCCCACGTCTGATGCAGCAACCTGTAGGGCAGACGAACCGTGCTGCGGTACCCTACTCGGCACCGAGAGGGTACAACCCGAACTTCAGGCCTCCAGCAGCACCAATACAGCCACAACGTCAGTTTGTACAGCAGCCTCGCCCCGCATATCCACCTCGACCAGCAGTACAAGGACCCCCAAACCAACCCCAAGACAGCAAAGGCCAGGCACCTAAGGTTGGGGTGCAATGTTCTAGCTGCGGAGAAGTGGGGCACTACGCCCATAAGTGCCCAAAGAAGAAGCCCGCGCAGCCACAACAGCAGAATGTAATGAGAGGACGGGTGAACCACGTCACTATGGAGGAAGCACAAGAGGCACCCGACGTGGTAGTTGGTAAGTTTCCTGCCAATTTACACATTGCAACCCTGCTGTTTGATTCTGGTGCTACCCACTCGTTCATTGCTCAAGGGTTTGTTAAGAAGCATGACCTAGCAACAACACAAATGAACCATATGCTAGCCGTAAACTCTCCAGGTGGAGAAATAAGGACGAGACAAGTGTGTCCCAAAGTGAACCTAGACATTAATGGGGTAGTGTTTACAGCTAACCTCATAGTGATAGATTCACAAGGGATAGATATTATTTTGGGTATGGATTGGTTGACCAAACATAAGGGAATCATCCATTGTTCGACCAGAACGGTGGAACTAACTCACCCTAGTGGCACCAAGGTAAAGTTTATAACAATACAAGAGCCTAGCAGGGACATTAAATTAAATCAAGTTGAGGTGAAAGTGGAGGAGATCAGGATTATCCGGGAATACCCAGATGTTTTTCTGGAGGAGTTGACAGGTATGCCTCCCGATCGTGAAGTGGAATTTGCGATTGAGCTAGTGCCTGGAACAGCCCCGATATACAAGAGACCTTATCGGATGGACTCCAAGCAGCTAGAAGAACTCAAGGATCATTTGAGAGAATTGACGGAGAAGGGGTATATTCGCCCTAGTTCCTCACCATGGGGAGCTCCGGTGATATTTGTGCCCAAGAAGGACGGAACCCAAAGGTTATGCGTGGATTACCGTGCCTTGAATGAGGTAACCATCAAGAACAAGTACCCATTACCCCGCATTGAAGACTTGTTTGATCAGTTGAGGGGAGCTTGTGTGTTCTCGAAAATTGATCTCAGCTCGGGATACCACCAACTCAAGATAAGGCAATCTGATATTCCCAAGACAGCTTTCGTATCTCGGTACGGACTGTATGAATAAACTGTCATGCTTTTCGGGCTAATTAATGCCCCGACATACTTTATGTATCTCATGAACAAGGTATTCATGGAATATCTGGACAAATTTGTGGTGGTTTTCATAGATGACATTCTCGTCTTCTCCAAAGATGAAGAAGAACATGAGAAACATCTAAGGTTGGTGTTGCAGAGGCTGAGGGAACACCAACTATATGCGAAGTTGAGCAAGTGTGAGTTTTGGCTGAAGAGAGTTCCCTTCTTAGGACATATAATCTCGGAGGGAGGAATCTCCGTGGATCCTGCCAAAATCGAGGATATACAGAAGTGGAAGACCCCTAAAAATGTCGGGGAAGTTCGAAGCTTCTTGAGATTGGCTGGATACTATCGACGGTTTATTGAGGGATTCTACAAGATCTCGAGACCGCTCACCAAACTGTTGGAGAAGGTAATCACATTCACATGGACGCCACAGTGCGAGACAAGTTTTCAGGAGCTAAAGAAAAGATTGACAACAGCCCCAGTGTTGGTTATGCCAGATATGCAGAAGAATTTCACAGTGTACTACGATGCCTCTGGAAACAGGTTGGGATGTGTTCTCATGCAAGAAGAGCATGTCGTGGCATATGCATCCCGGCAGCTTCGGAAGCACGAGAAAAACTATCCTACGCACGACTTAGAACTAGCTGCAGTGGTACACGCGTTGAAAATTTAGCGACACTACTTGATGGGGAAGAGGACAGAGATATATACGGATCATAAGAGTTTGAAGTACATTTTCACACAGCCAGATCTCAACCTCAGACAAAGGAGATGGTTAGAGCTAATCAATGACTTTGATGTGGGCATCAACTATCATCCCGGGAAAGCAAACGTCGTGGCCGATGCTTTGAGTCGGAAAGTGCAGGTCAATAAGTTGAGCTTGAAGGACATGCCTCCAAAATTGAAGGACGAGGTTATAAGGCTCAATCTATGTCTAGTAAATAGTGGTGAAGCCATCGCCATGGAAGTGGACTCCACACTAGAGCGAGACATACGCGAGGGTCAAAAGAATGATGAGAAGATACAAGAGATCAGACAACTCATCAAGGAAAATAAAGCCTCTGGTTTCAGAGAGGATGAACAAGGAACGGTGTGGCACGGGAAAAGAATCTGTGTGCCAGAAGTAAAGGAGATCCGTGAATTGATTTTGAAGGAGGCTCATGATTCTGACTATTCCATTCATCCTGGGAGTACAAAAATGTACCAGGACCTCAAGAGCAGGTATTGGTGGTATGGCATGAAGCGAGATGTCACGGAACATGTTGCCCTATGTGACACATGTCAGTTGGTGAAAGCAGAACATCAACAACCCGCGGGATTATTGCAACCACTCAAAGTGCCTGAATGGAAATGGGAAGAAATCAGCATGGATTTCATCGTGGGATTGCCTAGGACCCAATCCGGATATGATTCGATATGGGTCATCATTGATAGGTTAACCAAGGTAGCTCACTTCATCCCCGTGAAGGAAAGCTACAGCGGATCTAAATTGGCGGAGTTGTACATGTCAAGGATCGTGTGTTACCATGGAGTGCCAAAGAAGATTGTGTCGGATCGAGGGACACAGTTCACCTCAAGGTTCTGGCAGAAGTTGCACGAAACCATGGGAACCCATTTGAACTTTAGTTCTGCCTATCATCCCCAAACTGATGGGCAGACGGAAAGAACCAATCAGATTCTTGAAGATATGCTGAGGGCATGTGCACTCAAAAACAATCGGAGTTGGGACAAGAACTTACCGTATGCGGAGTTTTCCTATAACAACAGCTATCAAGCTAGTATGAAGATGTCACCGTTTGAAGCCTTGTATGGGAGGAAGTGCAGAACTCCCCTATTTTGGAACCAAACGGGGGAAAGTAAAGTGTTTGGTCCAGAAGTACTACAAGAAGCCGAGGCGAAGGTGAGGGAAATTCGCAACAACTTGAGGATAGCACAGACACGCCAAAAGAGCTACGCCGATGTAAGAAGAAGAGAGCTCGTTTTCAACGTGGGAGACTATGTCTATCTCAAGGTGTCCCCTATCAGAGGACTTCGCCGGTTCAAGGTGAAAGGGAAGTTGTCACCTAGATACATCGGACCCTTTCAAGTTCTGGAAAGGAAAGGCGAAGTGGCGTATCAACTAGAGTTACCGGCTCATCTATCGGATGTGCACGATGTATTCCATGTGTCACAACTCAAGAAATGCCTGAGGACGCCTGAAGAAGTGTTACCCACGAATGAAGTGGACGTAGCTGAGGATTTGTCTTATGCCGAGCAACCATACAAAATTTTGGAGACAATGGAACGCCTCACCAGAAATAAAAGAATCCGGATGTGCAAGGTGCAGTGGAAGCATCACTCAGAAGAAGAAGCCACCTGGGAGCGGGAAGATGAGCTCAAGGCACAATTTCCGGAATTGTTTTCTTAGAACCACCAATCTCGAGGACGAGATTTTTTTTAGGGGGGTAGAGCTGTAACACCCCAAAAATCTTGTTAAGACCCTAAATCATGTTGAGAGGGGAATTTAAAAATTTTTGGACGTATTGCTTGTTTTGCAAAAATTCAAATTCAAACTGGAATTCAATTTAAATTCAAAACAGAAAAGAAATAGAAAAAGAAAAAGGAAAACAGAAAAAAACCGGCCAGTGGGCCGAAACCCACAAGCCGGCCCAACCAGCGCCCGCGCCAGCCCGCAGCCGCGCACGCCTCTTCCTCCCACTGACAGGCGGGGCCCGCCAGTTCTTCGTCTACCTCGCGCCAGCGCCGGACTCTCTCACCCGAATCGAAACTGATCGGGAATTCTCGCGTATCTCAGCCGAATTCCGTTCGGGGGCGACGCAAACTCGATCTAAACCAAACCCACCGCCCTCCCCCGTCTATAAAAACCCCGACCCTGTCCCGTTTTTCCCACGCGATCCGCCGATTTTCTCTCCGGTGAGAACCCAAGTTTCTCCGGCGAATTCTGGCCGATCTACGCTCGGAAATTCCGATCTAACTCGCTGGTCTTGATCCACCGCCTCCGGGGAACCTTGCAGGTGCAGAAAACTCGGTGACTTGCGGTGTAAACACAGCGCCGACGAGCCTCGCCGTGAATTCACCTCGGACCTCGTCGCCGATCACCTTCCAGGACCTCGGAGCTCAAGAAAACCCCCGAGGTGAGATCCCCGACCTCTCCTCCACCGATCTATGCCATAAGATCACAGATCTAGGAAGAATTATCGAAGATCCGAAAGTCTCCGGCGAGATCGCCGCTTCCCGCCGCCGTGCGCCGCCGGGCAGCGCCGCCCGCGCTCGATCAGAGCGACGTGGCCGCTTGTGCGCCGTTTATTTTAAATCGCACGGTAGGGTTTAAATCCCCGCGTACTGGTTCAACGTTATAATCTCAGCCGTCGGTTTAAAATCGGATGGTCCACGTCAGCCCCGCGTTATAAAGACTGGAAATCTTACGTGCTATCCCCTGGGGTTCTCGGGAAATAAGAGCTAGCCCCGGAAACTTCTGATCTAGCCCCTGGAACTTCAGAAAATCATGTAAATTCCTTTAAAAATCAGTTTTAGCCCCTGGACTTAATAAAAATTAGGAAAAACTCCTCTGTTATGAGTAGCTAGACCCCTGAGAATTCTTAAAATAATAGTATAGACCCTGTAGTGGGGTGAGTTTACCTTTTTAGCCCTGTTTAATATTTAATTTAGGAAATTGAATATGTGGTTAGTGTTTAAAATTTAAAAAGTGGGACAAACATATTGTCAAAATTAAATTAAAAACTTTCTCAGTATTTAGAAAACTTTGGAGTGAGATAAAAATATATTTGGGCTGAAATAAATCTGTTTAATTTATTATTCACATTTAGGGACACATTTTTAAGTAAAGAATAGTTCTGGAAAATAGGGAAAATAATTGTAAAATAGTTTACATCAGAGGAAAAGGTCAAAAATATATTAGTAAATATTTTAGATCAGAACCTATTCTGTTTAGATGATGTGTCTTGTTATTTTTATAATAAAGTTCACATTTAGGCATAGGAAATAAATCTGAAAATATAGCAAATAGTAAATGATAAATGGAATTCTAAAATCCAAAGAATTCAGTCTAGCGTTGGTAGAAATTATGAAGACACATATGGAGAAGGAAAATACCTTTCATGCATACTTGGTAGCAAAAAGGTGTAGTAATTGAATATAAGGAATTTTTTAAATTGGAAACTCATATATATAGTATGTAAGTATAAATGTGAAAACAAAACTAGGAATCATATACATATGAATAAAAGTGCATGCAAGCCACAAATCAACACACATAGAATAACCACAACACATATAATGGTAAATGACTTTCATAAATGTGAATGTGTGGTTTGTATGAAGTGGAAGTGTGAACTATGTCTTATGGATTGTTGTTTTTCTTTTGCTATGTGTGATAGTATGATGTAGAACCTGCTCAAGAGGAAGTTATTCCTTTCCAAGATCAGGACTACCCATTTCAGGAGCAGCAGGAAGGAGGCAAGTGTCCTTGACCACTTTGATCCTATACTAGGATGTGTAGTTAGAACTATTTGCATTGTCAATTGAAATATGAAACCCATGTTAGGAAGTTTCCCTAGAATTGCATTATCTTGTTTCCTTGTAGCTTGGGTTGGGATCCATTTTATCATGTCATTCATTATTATGCATATGCTTAGCCATGCTTAGAATGGGATATTTGGGATATGAGATCATCAGTTTATTTTACCATAATGTTGAATGAGATATTGTGAGTTATGTAGAGGTAGGGATCAAGGCAAGTTGGATGTTTTGGTTGTGTGCTGGGTGCACGAGACTCGGGTTTCTGTTTAGTACTTGCCTGGATCCTAAGGACCGGTTCATGGAGCATGTAACCTGGCTTTACAGTGCCAACCACATGCTGAGATGGGGCAGCTTGGCCAATTAATTAGGTATATACCCGGCGTAGTATGGGTATGTTGGATGGTGCGGGGAATAGGTGTCAGCTGGACTACCATATGAACCGCATGGCTCAAGAGGGGGCCACTGCAGTGGGGTTGGAGCCTCTTGTATGCTGTTAGGGGTGAAACCTCAGTGGGCCCATGCTCGTCGGGAATCCCTTTGTAAAGGCTTCGTAGTGATCTTCTGGCTACACACCTGGGAAGTGTGGATGTGGTTCGTAGCCACTGGCATTATGGAGGTTCTTTTAGTCCACCCGGCAACGGGGGATGAAATCACTACATGTGGGTACAGTGGTACAAACTCTGCAGAGTCAAAACTGTCATGACAGCCGTGCTCATGGTCAAGAGCGGCTTGGACTTATTCATGATTAGAGGATTGATGGTTTTGGAAGTTGTGGATGTTAAGCGGGGAGTTTAACATTGGAAATGATGTTATGGTTATTGGATTATGATGATGGGATGGGAGTTTGGGACCATTTCACCTGTGTAGTAATGTAGGTGCTTAATAAGCTAAGGTGATAGGCATTAATTGCGTAGTGCTTTAACCATGAGTTCAACCTTCCCTTGTTCTAGCCATGCATGACATAACTTTCCTACACTTGCTGAGTACCATCGGTACTCAACCTTGCATATTTGTTGGTTTATATTGCTGCTCAGGTCAAGTTAATGAGGTGGTGTATAATGACCAAGACTTTGGACCCGAGGAAGGTTTTTAGGTTCATGAAGACCCCCGGGCAACGCCTGTGATGGAGCCCTAAAGAATAATATTCCGCTGCTAGTTTATTTCCTTGTGATGAACTTATTATTGTCCATCGAGACATTTACTATGTAAGACTTACTTATATTCGACACCTGGCTTGTAATAAATGATGCTTCACTATTTGTCATCACATGTATGAGAAAATGATCCTGGCATACATGTGATATTCACTCGGTTGTTCTTCGGAGAAACCGGGTGTGACACGCAGCGACTTGAGCAATCCGTAGGCCTTCACTTCGAGACAAGTCCTCGACAAGAAAGCCGACGCCGCCGAGTTCCGGTAAGAGTCCGCCGCCATTCACCATGAAGACCTTGAATTTCTCTGTTTAAATCCGTTCTGACCGTTGGAACATCATCTCCGGACCACAACGAACCTCGACGACCAAGAAACTGAGAGGAGACGAGATCCAAACATGCTACCGACGATCATCGCCGGCAACCGCTGCCGATCGCCATTGCCAAACCGTTTCCGACCGCTTAGGGTTCAAGAAAACCAAACTGGTGAGACCCCCGACTCCCCCTCCATCGATCCACACGAAGAAACCCGAGTTCTAGGGCAGCTAGACGTGTTTTCGCAAAATCACGATGAGGTCATCGGCGAGAACCGCCATGCGCTGTCTGCGAGGGCTTCATGGCCTCGATGAGCCAGGATCACGCTGAGGGGTGCTGCGTTGCACAACACCGGATAACACACATAAAAGCTATAAAGCGGAAGCAAAGTTTTATTACATAAAAGAGTTTATGAACATGTTTACAACAAAATATGTTCAGTCCACACTCACGGGCGTAGACTACACACAGAGTTCATGTTCAGCCCGTGAACGTGTCCCCTCTTGCACACACACACACACACACACACTAACACGGCGGCGTGCACGACTCCCATTCGACGGGGTTGCCCTCTTGGAGGTCCGTATCCTTCTTGGGAGTCTCCTCCTCATAACACCCTGCAAAAGCTTCAAACACAAGTAGTGCGCACGATGGCTCAGCAAGACTCACCCGTCTTTCCTATACATGAACCTTCTACATGCTGGATTACGTGTAAATGGGAATGAAAGTTGCAAAGGACTCGCCTAAATAGTTGAACCTTACTTTCAAGTTTTAGCAGCAAGTTATGGAGAACCTCACGCTAAGGCACATAAGAGAGCCGCAATCAAACAATAAACGCATTTCTCTCATGTGCTTTGCCCAAGGTTGAAAAAAACATTAATTAACTAACTATAGCACTTCATTAGCAATCAAGGTATATCCTTCAAATCAGCAAACCTTTAACATGAATCTATCTTGTTCTTTCTACGTCACGGTACAGTGAGCAAGTGGTACTCACTGACCGCGATGGATGGTGATTATAATCGATTTACACCTGCAGGGTTACCCGAATAACCCGTCATGTACGCCCATACTCGATGTTGCCTACAGCAACCATCACAGACGTCGTACGCAACCACCTTTCATCCGTCAGCCAAATGTTGAACCGGTCCTATCATCCCAAGCAAGAGGTCTCTACGCGCGCATCCGTAGTGCTGCTAGCCAATTTACACCTCAAGCTCTCAACCTACCCTCTGGATGACAAGCAATGCCTCAACACCCAGCTACCTGAATTACATCGGTTTCCCAGTTCCCATATATCCGGTAGGTCTTCCGTACAGTTCTAGCTTGTTCAACAGGCCCGCACATGGCTCGGTCCTCAATCGACACAAGCGGAGCTATGGCACCCAGGCCCCAACGTCCTGCTGCCCTTACTCTCTGCTCGGTCTCATTTTTCTTCCCATGTGTTCCATTTGCTATCTCTAACCGAGTGGTGTGCCTCTAGCCTATTCTTGCGAGCAGTTCCAACTACTCGACTTGTACCGAATCCTACACTATCTTAGCATTGTAGTAGCTAATCGAGGTTTAAAAACCTAAGCTCAAAAACCAGAGTTTTCTTGACTATGCATTTGGGTTTTCAAACAAGACTCTAATGCATAAGTAAAGTGGATACTCAATGTAAGTTCTCAAAACAATAAAGTTTAATAGAAGGGCTAATGCAAACCGGAGCTTTCCTTGCTGCTGTTGGTCGTAGGATAGCTGTTCCTCTGGAGTTATGAAGTCTAAGACTTCGGGCTCCTCCTCAACCTTAGCGAGTACATGAAACAAATACATGTATGTATCAATTTAAATGCATGTGTGTTTGGAGTTAATCTTATTAAGACCATAGGTACTGCTAGACAGGCACAATGACTCTATATTTTTTACTGTGGTTTGGATACAACCTAAAAAGAGACTTGGCCAAATTGCATTTGCAGTAAAGCTCATTTGAGCCCTCCACAAATAAATGTGTATTTGTTCTTAATTGGAGCTCTTAGGGTGTTCTAGGGATTTTCATGGAGTAATCCATGACTTTTGAAAACTAGATTTTCATAGGGTTCTAGTGGAGATGGTTTCACTTAATTTGGAGATTTCTAGCCAAAGATATGAGCTAAACAATTTCAGAGAAAATCTAAAAATGTTTCTGGATATTTTCCATTTTCTCTGTAACAGTTTTATTAATCACACCATTAGGTGGATCAAATGGGCTCAAATGGATCTGAAATTTTTATTGTAGCTCAAGGATATTTTGGTGAACTTGCTAGCCAAATTTCAGAATTTTCTACTAAAGGGTTCTCTAGTTAAAATTCTAAACAATTTAAATTTTGAAGAATTAATTATGGAGAAATAAAGGATTTCATGAAGTAAACTTTATTTGTTGGAAAGTAATCAGAGATCTGAATCCAACAAAATTTGGTTCACTTGATTTGGAATTTTCTATCCAAAGTTATGTGGGTTTGAAGTTGAACTAAATCTGAAAATCGGGGAAATGTTTAAAACACTGCACGTGGGTCCCATGCACAGTACATTCTTCAACCTCCTGCCGGCGCCCGAGCGCGCGACGCACAGCGGCGGTGTCGCGGCTCGTTCTCGGCCGCTACTGCCTAATTCTCGACATGGTTTCTTCCTACGTGACCCTTGAAGCACGACATAGACGCCGGACAACTCCTTGCGCCTGCTCGGGTCCGACGGTGCCAGCTCGTCTCGGCAGTGAACATGATCATCCAATGGGTCGCAAAGCACCACTGGGGCACGGGGAGGCTAAGGCTGCCCTCCTCTTGGCCGGAGATTGCCAGGAAAGTAGACCTCACCGTCGACCCGAACCGTTTTCACCGGCGGTGGCAAAACTACGGTGCTACGCTCATTGGGTTTATCATCTTTGCTAGGATTTGGCCGAGGTAATCATGAGGTGCTACTCTAGCTTCATCTCAACCATAATCTCCAGAGACTACGTGGTCGAGATGAATTTCTGGTTTTGGTTCTCGGTGTTCAATACGACAATCGTCGGAAAAAGTAAAATTCTAGTTAACCGTCGCTAAGAGAGAGCTAGGGAGTGCGACGAAAGCTACTAGACCTCGATGCTAACCTTAGAGACCAGTTGGCTGTGCCGGAGAAGCTTGGAGCTGCCAGGGCGACGGTGCCAAGTCGGAGGCGCTTCGGGGTGAACAGGGCAATGGAAAATCAGCTCGGGAAAGCTTGAGGGGAGCTGATCACGAGCAGCTGAGGGCTGTAGCATGTCGAGCGAAGGTCGGTGGTGCCGTTTATGGTCTCAGATCGCGGTGGAAGGGACGGGTTTGGCCGGTCGACGGCGAGGTGGTGGTTTCGGGTGTGCGGCGGCTCTCTTCGGGTTTTCAGAGTGAGGAGGCATCGGGACAGTGGCGAAATGGCCTTGTGACGCCCGGGACTTTATGATAACACGCTGGGAATTTCGGTTGGCAGCTGGAATTACCAATCAGGAGGTGGCAGCGGTGAGCAGCGCCGTGGCGTCCGCGTGAACGCGCGCAAGAACCGAGCCCCAAGTGTTTCAGTCGGTTTGCTCACTTGTGAGGCTAACAAGAGGGCCCACCCCTAGTTTTAACCTCTGAAATTCAATTTTCCTACTGCTCTAAACAGTAGTGCCCCTAATACCCTTTGCAATTCAAATTATCCACCAAATGCCCATTTGAAATTGGTAGAATTCAAATTGTGAAGTGTTTGACTATATCCATAGCACATATGTAGTTTGAAATTCAAATTGGATTTGAATTTGCTTAAATTGGCTCATGTAAAGATGAACTCCAAATGGAGTGAAAATTGGTGTGTGAGCTCAAAGAAATGTGCTGAGTGAGAATATGAATCCCACACTTTTGAATTCGTGGGATGCAAAGAGTTTGAATTTGAATTTAAGTTCAAACTAGCCTCTTTCTAATTATACCCAAAAATACCTCAAAAGGTTTTGGATTTGGGTGAAATTTGGCATGAGCATCCGTAGCAAGGTGTAGAAGTTTTTCATATGCTCATCCGCTATATGATGCATGTGGGAAGTACCACTTCTGCATTTTGCGAGTTTATCCTCTAATGACCATGTTGATGGTGTTTACTTGCTCTTCAAATGTGTTCATAAGTTTTCTCAAATGAGGTGTGTGTGGTGTGATGAACACTTTGAATGTGTGCAGAAAAATAGGCCCCTACATTCGCCCCCCCCCCCATAAAAGAATCTCATCCCGAGATTATAAGGTGAAAAATGAGAGAGAGGACGGTGGAAAATTACCGTATGTGCGACGTGAAAAAGTCAGGGTAGTCAGCGTGAAGAAAACCTTCACTCTCCCATGTCGCTTCATCTACGGAGTGATTACTCCACAGAACTTTGTAGAACCACAACGTACGGTTGCGTGTGGTTCGGGCCTTTTCATCAATTATCTGAACCGGTGCTTCCGATAAGTGAGATCCGGTTTCAGTTCTTCAATATCCCCCAGCTGAACGGTAGTTGGTAGCTTAAGACACTTCCTCAGCTGAGAAATGTGAAAGACATCGTGCAAACCAGAGAGTGTTTTTAGTAATTCCAGCCGGTATGCAACTGATCCATATCTTTCTGTAATCTGGAATGGACCAATGAATCGGGGTGCCAATTTTCCTCTCACCCCGAATCTGTTCATGCCCTTCATTGGAGACACACGTAGATATACGTGATTCCTGACTTCGAATCATAACGGGCGTCTTCTCCGGTCAGCATACTGTTTTTGTCGGGACTGGGCAGCTTTTAGGTTCACTTGAATCAGCCGAACCTTTTCCTCCGCATTGTTGACAAGATCGATCCCGAAGGTGACCCTTTTGCTAGACTCACACCAATTCAGCGGTACTGCATTTTCTCCCGTATAGCGCCTCATAGGGTGCCATCTTGATGCCGGTTTCATACCTATTGTTGTATGAGAACTCGGCCAACGGTAAGTGATCATCCCAATTCTTACTGTGCTTGATAGCGCAAGCTCGTCGCATATCTTCTAAAATCTGATTTACCCGCTCGGTTTGCCCATCCCTCTGCGGGTGGTAGGCTGAACTATGGATCAGCTTCGTCCCCAAAGAAGCATGCAACTGCTCCCAGAAATGAGACACAGATAAAGTGCCCGATACGATATGATGGTGCGGGGTACGCCGTACAAGCATAGATCCGTGAGATGTACAATTCAGCATACTTCTTAGCGTTATAGTTGGTGTTGACCGGGATAAAATGGGCAACTTTGATGAGCCGGTCGACGATCACCTACACTGAATCATGCTTCTGAAATGTGGTGGGTAAACTGACGATGAAGTCCATGCTCACATATTCCCACTTCCAGGCAGGAACGTCCAGTGGTTGTAGCAGTCCCGGTTTTCTCATATGGTCTGCCTTCACCCTACGGCATCTATCACACTCGGACACGTACTTCGTGATCTCCCGCTTTATCCGTGTCCACCAAAACTTGCCTCTGAGCTCTTGATACATCTTATTGCTGTCGGGGTGAATAGAAAATATTGACAAGTGAGCCTCATCAAAGATTTTCTTCCGTAACTCCGGGTTACGGGGTACGACTGTAAGGGGACACAGGACCTCGTCAGGTGGTGCCGTGTTATGCGACACCCAACAGCACACGGGTCGATGAACACACACCATATTACATAAATAGTTTAGCGGAAGCGTACAAGAATGTTTTACAAATAGTTATATCAGAGTAAACTATAGCGGAAGACTATCACTCTCACGACTCATATCTAAACTAGCAACAAAGAAACGGTCCAGCCCGCGGACGTTTCTTACTAGCAACACGAAGATCAATCTGTAGCGGCGAGGATGCTCTTTGAGTAAACACTCGGAGATTCCCGAGTCTCATCGGCATCCCTTCTCATAAGCCTCGAGTCAAATACCTGCAAAACAACTCGGATAGCATCCGTGAGCATAACACTCAGCAAGACTTAACCGTCACCCTAAACATGAAACTCTAAGTGAGGTTATGAACCTAACATAGGATGGCATAAGCATAATTAACTCGCCTAAAAGTGAATCCTTACTTTCAGTGATTAATTGCAGCATTTTAAGTAACCCTGGGCACGCTACATCGGGAGTCCACAATCAAACAAGAAACGCTTTTCCCCGATGTAAATTGCTCATGGCATAAAAGAATCGAGTTTGCACTAGCCTATTCATCGAGATCCAATACAACACTAGTATAATACTTCACATCAATATGATTAGTTCCTTTCTCATGCAAGTTCTTACTACGTCACGACTGTGAGAACAAGTATGCTCGGTCCATTCCGCGAGCGACGGTGATTCGAATCAATAACACCCGGACTACACGACACGTACGCCCGTACTCGACGTTGCCTACAACAACCATCACTGACGTCGTACGTGGCAGCCTTTCCCCCGTTTCACCCCCGCTGAATCGATCAAGTCGCCCCGTACAGTAGCTACTCTCATGGTGCACCTTCCGACGTGAGATGTCATGAGAATATTCCCCACATACTGCACACCGGCCGTCCGCCTGAGGCGACCCGAAAAGTCCCAACGACAGCTTCCCGAGGTACATCGGTTTACTGGGTCCCATATAGCCAGCATGAGTCCGGTACACAACTCAAACTTGTTCAACAGGGCCGCATACGGATCGGTCCTTGACCGACACGGACAGGTCTACAGCACCCAGGCCCCTATGTCCTGCTGCTCCTACAACCTTCCGGTCTCAACTTTAACTTGCTAATTCAATTACGAACCAATCCCGTATGCCCCTGTTGTTCCTATATCTGCGAGTAGCATCTCACCACTCGACTTCTACTGAACCGTACTTAAGCATGGCAGTTCTACACGGTGAAAGACACCTACCCAATACTCCATGGGTCATTTGGCTATGCAAGAGGAGTATCAATCACTAGACCTAATGCACAGTTCATATCTTGACCGAAAGTGAGTACAAAATAAAAACTTAACAGCTGTTAAATGCAAACCGGAGCTTGCCTGTTTTGCAGGGTAGTCATATATAAGCAGTTAGTATCCTTGCAGATCCACCCTTGACTCTCCGGAGCTTGATCCACTTCGATGAATCACTCCTTTGAGTCCCCTTTCTTGTGGTTCCTATTGAGATGCATCTGCACATATTTTATAGAATGTAATGGAAAGAAGTTATAGAATTACTTTCTTAAGAACAGAGGTTGTGTGGAAAAGCCAAGCATGGCTTGGTTTGCCTCTGTTGTGCAAAGAACAGAATTAAACTAATTTGACCTTAAGGCCCTTAGCTATACACTAACCCTTTTCTCTAATGAACATAATAGATAAGCTGAAAAGATTTGAGTGCAACTGAAGAACAAGAACTCCAATGGCCTCAAAACTTTTACAGCAGGTTCTATACTACCTAAGGATTTAGCTTGCCACATTGCAGCTAATGTGGAGTCATATTGTGTCCTCCATAATTCTCACAATATCTCTTATGTATTTTTCCCTTATACATAATTATGGAGAATAAGGACAGGGAGTTCCAGGACCCATATTGGGCTGATAATTTACATGTTAGTTCTTGATCACATGAGAGTCATCTGGTCCAAAATTCAGCCCTTTTACTTGGGTAGTTCTCCCAGAACAATTCTTTAAGCATTTGTACTCAATAGAATTAATTCTGTAGTAATGTGCATTTTCATGCCCAACTAAGTGAACTACAATTCCAAGTATGTCCCAGAGAGCTTGCCTAAATTTTCCTATGATTTTTGGAGCTATGGATGGCTCAGAACAGATTTTTGAAGTGGGAAACATTTTCTGAAAATGTTTCTGGACTCTTTTGAACACAGTAGTTTGCATTTAGCAAATTCCTACACAAATGATCTTCAAATGAGTTGAAAATTTGCTAGTAGGTCAATAATATGCTAAAGAATATTCTGGCAAAATTTGGGTATTTTTGGATAAACCAAACTCCCTCAATAATTCTTTTTCAGAAAACCTTCAAAGAATTTTCCAGAATATAATATTGACTTTCATAGAAATCTGGGTTCATATTTGGATAGAACTCAGAGAGATGAATCCAACCCAATTGGAATCACTCAAATTGGAGTTTTCCACAGGGAGATATGAATTTCTAAAGATTGAGCTAAGTCTGGAATTATTTTCCTATTGAAAATCCCACTGGGCCCGCTTATTTGAATTCCAACCAATCAGAACTGGGCCACACCGGGGCCACGGGGTTTTTCGCGCCAGCACACGGGATCCCGGCCACACCCGATCCCGGATTTGAATTCTGAGCTGCTGACAGGCGGGGCCCACGCTCCGTCTTCTACCTCCGGCTTCCTCTCTCGCGCCCGCGCGCTCCCCCTCGCCGGAGTAACCGGAAGTTCGCCGGAACGGCCTTCCCGGCCACCGCCGGAGCTACAACTTGCCGCCAGGGGGTTTAGGGCCTCGAGGAACAGGGCTGTGGGGTTTGCTAGGGCCGCCGACGACCGGAACATGGCCGGCGACGTGTAACTGCCTCTGTGGAAGTCCGGCAGCGTCGCCCGGGGTCTCCAGCCCTCAAAAGCTTGTGCCGACGAGCCCTACAGCACCAGCGCAGCTCTAGGAAGATCGGCACGACCTCAAAATGGCTCGGGAGCGGCTGTAAATAGGTTGTCGCCGTGCAACCGAATGGGTCCGCCATGAACACCTCTAGTCGAGCTCGAATTCCGTCGTGCTGAGGTGTTTTCATGCGCTGGATCCTAAAGGATAAATGACCGCCGTCTAATCCAGCGTCTATGTGCCAAATTTGATGACTTAAGGAGGATCAGAGGGCAAGAATTTGAAAGAGTCATACCGGAAGCTCGGAATGGGGTCGCCGGAGCAAAACTTCGAAATTCGCCGGCGATGCTTCACGGTATGGCCTGAGCTTGGGCTGAGAGCAGCACCGCACCCGTGCGCGTCCGTAGGTGTGATCGCTCGGCCGTGAAACCCGTTGTGGAGGGCTGTCCACGAGCGCCCGATCACTTCCTCGGCTTAGGTCGCCGCGGCGGCGGTTGTTCTCGGGCACTGGAGGCCGCAGCTCGCTGGCTTGCGGGTCAGGGAGGTGGAGGCCGAGCTCGCGGTGCTGTTTAGCAGGTCAGGGGAGGAAAGAGCGTGGTGGTTTCGCCGTTCTTCCGCTCGGACCAAAAGGCGGCGGGGAAGACGGTCGCTGGCCGTGCGCTCGCGAGGAGAGAAGAAGGGACGGCCTTTGCTTCGTCCAGGGGGGGTTTATCAGGTCGCAGAACCGCCTCTGGGCGCCGTGTGTGGGGAAATGCAGCAGCTGGTGGCGCTGCCGAGCGCCCCCGTGGCTCCACGGTGGGAGCAGCTCTTGGCCCACGTGCTGCTCGACGATTTTCCCCACTGGGGCTGAGACTTAAGGTGCAAGGCTCCTCTTTTAGCTCTATGACATGTGGGTCCCACTCCACAGTTCCTCCCCAAATATCTTCTCAAGCTGATCCTCTTGATTCCCACAATTTTGAGTTTTAAAATGGGGGTTAGAATTTGAATCCTTCCAGTTCAGTTTGAATTTGCTTGCCAAATTTGAATTTGGTTGAAGTTT
Organism: Neostapfia colusana; assembly: GCA_030760725.1. Taxonomy (NCBI): domain Eukaryota; kingdom Viridiplantae; phylum Streptophyta; class Magnoliopsida; order Poales; family Poaceae; genus Neostapfia; species Neostapfia colusana. The sequence continues at coordinate 113,496,565 of JASWHV010000007.1, forward strand.
GCAAATTCTCCTCTTTAACTCCTTTTTGAGCCCCCTACAATTGAAAAGTTTGAGAGCAAACTTTTCCCTATAATCCCAACTATAGGGTTGCATGTTTATTCAAAGTTTTTGCTCACCCTATGTGTGAACTTTGAATTTCAAATCTGAATTTTAAACTTACATGCAAAGAGGTATTTACTCCTTATTGGTTCAACACTTTTAAATAAAAAGGTGAGCCTCATCATGGATGATCATCCATGTATTACTTTGCATGAAGAAATGTTTTAGCAAGTCCCATTTTTCATGTCATTGCCACACATATGAACTTAAACTTTAGTTTTTATTCATACACGTTTTTGGGACTTTTACATTCCTCCCCCCTTAAAAGAATCTCGTCCCGAGATTACAAAAGAGGAATGAGACGGGAGAGGTAATTACAAACTGTACAAAGATAAAAATTCCGGGTAGTTGGTGCGGAGATAATCTTCACTTTCCCACGTCGCCTCTTCCGCGGTGTGATTACTCCACAGCACCTTGAAGAATCTTATCGTCCGGTTCCGGGTTACCCGGGTCTTTTCATCCAAAATCTGGACCGGTCGCTCGGTGTAGGTCAGGTCCGGTTTCAATTCGTCGATGTCCTCAGTGCGAACAGCAGCGGTGAATTTGAGGCACTTCCGCAGCTGTGAAACATGAAATACATCATGAACACCCGCTAGACTTGCCGGTAATTCCAGCCGGTAGGCTACGGGTCCGCACTTCTCCGTGATAGCAAAAGGACCAATAAAACGGGGAGCGAGTTTCCCCTTTACACCAAACCGGTGAATTCCCTTCATCGGGGATACGCGAAGATAAACGTGTTCTCCAACGTCAAAATGTAATGGCCTACGCCTCTGATCCGCGTAGCTCTTCTGTCGGGATTGTGCAGCCTTTAAGTTCTCTTGTATCAACCGAACTCGGTCTTCGGCTTCGTTGACAAGATCAATCCCAAACAGAACTCTTTCGCCGGACTCACACCAATTTAGTGGTGTGCGACACTTCCGGCCGTAGAGAGCTTCATACGGTGCCATTTTAATACTCGCTTGATAACCGTTGTTGTATGAAAACTCCGCCAGCGGTAGGTGAGCGTCCCAATTCCTACCGTGGTGGATGGCACATGCTCTCAACATGTCCTCGAGCACTTGATTCACCCTCTCAGTTTGTCCATCGGTTTGAGGGTGATATGCGGAGCTTCTAATTAGCTTGGTGCCCAACGAGGCATGCAGCTGCTCCCAAAACCGAGCAACGAACAACGCACCTCGATCTGAAACAATGGTCTTTGGGACACCATGTGAGCAAATAATTCTGGAGATGAATAACTCCGCATATTGCCTTGCTCGATAATGAGTGTTTACCGGTATGAAATGAGCTGATTTCGTCAACCGGTCGACGATCACCCATATCGAGTCATGCTTCTTGGATGTGAGTGGTAATCCGACGATGAAGTCCATACTCACATCCTCCCATTTCCACGCCGGAATCTTCAAAGGTTGTAGCGGTCTGGCTTTCCGCATATGATCAGCCTTGACCCGTCTACACGTATCGCATTCGGATACGTATTTAGCAATCTCCCTCTTCATCCTCGTCCACCAAAATTTCTGTTTCAAATCTTGGTACATCTTGTTACTTCCGGGATGAATGGAAAACTTCGACAGGTGGGCTTCATCCAAGATTTTCTTCCGGAGTTTCATATTGCGCGGTACCACTATACGGTCGTTAAACCACATTGTACCGTTCTCATCCTTCCGGAAACATTTCACCTCTCCGTTGTCTAGTCTTCTCCGTATGTGAGACATACCTCTGTCTCTTCTTTGAGCCTCAACAATCTCTTCACGGATTGTTGGAATGAGCGCGAGATTATAAAGTGCGCCATACGGAATGACACGGAGGCTTGGTTCTGTGTCTCCTAACTCAGCAGCCGCCGAGTTGTGAACGTGGGCTTTCCGACTAAGCGCGTCGGCAACCACGTTTGCTTTTCCTGGATGATAGTGGATCTCAATTTCATAATCTTTTATGAGCTCCAACCATCTCCGTTGCCTCATATTCAGCTCCTTCTGCGTGAAGATATACTTCAGGCTTTTATGGTCGGTGTAGAGGTGAACAAGATTACCCAGTAGGTAATGCCTCCACATCTTTAATGCCAACACCACAGCAGCAAGCTCAAGATCGTGAGTTGGATAATGCTGCTCGTGGTTTCGCAGTTGACGAGACCCATAGGCGACTACACGCCCTTCTTGCATCAGAACGCAGCCGAGACCGATGCCGGATGCATCACAGTATACATCAAATGGCTTCGTCGTGTCCGGCTGAGCAAGAACTGGAGCCGTTGTGAGATGTCTCACCAAAGTTTTGAATGCGGCTTCACATGCTGCATTCCACATGTATTTAGTGCCCTTCTTCAGCAGCTCCGTCATTGGTTTAGCAATTTTTTAGAAGCTCGGAATAAACCTCCGATAATACCCCGCTAAACCTAGGAAACTTCGGACCTCGTGGACTGATTTGGGAGATTCCCACTTCAGCACTTGTTCAATCTTGCTGGGGTCCACGGCAATCCCTTCTGCTGAGATAATATGGCCAAGGAAAGGCACTTGATCAATCCAGAACTCGCACTTGCTGAACTTGGCATATAACTGGTGCTCCCGCAACCGTTGTAGCACAATACGCAGATGTTCAGCGTGCTCTTCTTCAGATTTGGAGTAAACCAATATGTCGTCGATGAATACCACGACAAACTTGTCTAAATCCGGCATGAACACAGAATTCATCAAGTACATGAAGTGTGCCGGAGCGTTGGTTAACCCAAATGACATGACGAGGTACTCGTAGAGTCCGTATCTCGTCGAGAAAGCTGTCTTCGGTATGTCCTCCGGTTGGATCTTGATTTGATGATAGCCCGACCGAAGATCCATCTTCGAAAATACCTTTGCACCCACAAGTTGATCAAACAGGATGTCGATGCGAGGCAAAGGATACTTGTTCTTGATCGTGACAGCATTGAGAGGACGATAATCAACACATAGCCGTAGTGTTTCGTCCTTCTTCTTAACGAACAGCGCTGAGCAACCCCAAGGTGAAGAACTTGGTCGTATGAAACCCTTGCTCATGAGTTCATTCAGTTGCTCTTTCAACTCCGCTAGCTCGTTAGGTGCCATCTTGTAAGGCCTTCGTGAAATAGGCGTCGTTCCCGGCGCCAGTTCAATTTTGAACTCGACGTCCCGTTCGGGCGGCATGCCCGGTAAGTCCTCGGGAAATACGGCGGGATAATCACATACCACCGGAATATCTTCAAGCTTCAGCGCTTCCGTGTGGTAGGCCTCTACCATATCTGGATCTTCTCTGTCTAAAAACAGCGTGTGCTGTCCGTGAATCGGCGAGTCAATCTGGACAGTCCGATTACCGATATTGAGAACGGCACCGTGACGATTTAACCAAGACATCCCCAATATAATGTCTATCTTCTGCCTATCCAACATAATCAGCGATGTTGGGTATATTTTTCCGCCCAAACACAAAGCTGCTCGGGACACAATCTGATTGGCAGAGATATTTCCTCCTGGTGAACGTATGAGAAAACTCGTTGTGGGAGTATTGGTGGATAATTGGTGCTGATCCACGCATGTTTTGCTGATAAAATTGTGGGTTGCACCTGAATCAAAAAGTACCAATACGGGCACGTCCTTGAGAGTAAACATGCCCGCTAACACCGATGCTCCCTCCAGGACATCCTCAATCGCAAGATGTTGCACACTCCCGGATTGCAATGCTGTTATGTTGACTGGAGCAGGTGGCGGCATACCACCTGATGATGATGGCTGTCTGGTGTTTACCAACTTCTCCCGGCATTCCTGCCTAAAATGCCAAAAACGGTGGCAATAAGAACACGGAGGTTTCCCCGGTTCTTTGTTGACTTGTGGTTGAGAAGTTGAGGCACTTGGCTGCAGCAATGTTGCGACAGATGTCATTCGTTGCTGAGGCAAAGGTGTTGCTTCAAGACATGACTCTTAAGCAGGAAATCTGTACGGAGTTGATCTCCCTGGTGCTTGCCATATCTCATCGGATGGTGTGTGATACACCACACGGTATTTACGAGGAACGATTGGTGTGTCTTCTTGCACATCCTCCCGGTCCCCCTTCTCTGCTTGACACTCAAGTGTCGCTTGTTCTTGCAGCAGAGCAGCACTGATCAACTCGGTGTAACTGCCTTGATTGAACAAAGCTAACTTCTCCTTTAGTATGGCACTCAAGCCATAGAAAAAGTAGTCACACATTGCAGCTTCGCTCGTCGCATAAGCAGGAGCATATTGTGCCAGAAGGTTGAATCTTCAGACATAATCGAGGACACTCATGTCCCCCTGCTTCAAGTTTCTGAATTCTTGCTGTTGGGCCTTGATAAAACCCATAGGAATGTGACGAGCACGGAATGCTTCACGAAATTCCGTCCATTCCACTTGATGGCCTTCCGGAACGGTGGCGAGATACGCAAACCACAAATTTCCGGCGGCTCCATGGAGTTGTTGAGCTGCAAATGATGTCTTCTGATACTCTTCGCACTCAAACACTCCAAACTTGGACTCCATAACTCGAAGCCACTGATCAGCTTCCACTGGTTCATGGGCTTCCGTGAAGATTGGCGGTTGTGTCGCCAAGAAATCCAAGTAGGCGTTCCGAAGTGGAACGTCCTGTTGTGCACGCTGGAGTAAGCCCTGTTGTACCAAGGCTTGGAGTAGTCTTGTGTTCTCTTGACTTGACTCGACCATCTGAGCCATGACATCCGCCCATACCGTTGATGGCGGTGCCCGTGGTGGAGTCGAGTCATCATCTTCTTGACGAGAACTATCAACCCTACTCGGAGAATGAGTACGCACCATACTGCACAAAGATAATTTTTGAGGGGAGTCAAAACATGATCTCAGCAGTATGTGAAAGTATGTAAAACATGAACATGCTAAAACTTTATGAAAGCATAACAAAATTTCATGTTTACACATCTTTCTAAAGCCAACATATCCAGTCCCTCATTCGGTACAAAACAGACCTTTCAGTACTTAACCCAGAATTTGATCCAGTTACTAGCATTTTCATAACTCAAGTTGAATACCAAAGTTAAAGTTAACTTCAGTATATTTTCAACGAGTACTCACATGCCCCTAGATCATTTCTGGAACAACAGTTAGGATTGTTCAAAGTTGACAGAATTTCTGGCTAAAATTTGCCAGCACCTCCTTTGTATGTGGCTGTTTTCATCACAGTTTTACATACAACTGGGTTACAATTCTGAACAAACTATGAACTACAAAATCGTTGCAAATTTCCTAACCTTTCCAACGGTGTATCATATGACCCTTAGAAATTTTTCTACAGACTGTGACGGCTAATTTACAGCAACATCCAGAGAAGTCTGCAGCTGCTCTGTTTTCTGAACAGTTTGCATTCATCTGGACGTTCAACCAAGTTGGTGTCGGATTTGGCTCTGGAGTTCTACAGAAAAGTTGTAGAGCACTTAATAACCTTTCCAGAACTGTATCAAGCACCTCCATTGGGTCAAACTAATTAGAGTTATGCTCTGTTAAAGACCAGAAAAATTTCTGTCTAAACAGAGCACTCTGTCTTTGAGATCAAAAGAAGCCTAACAAATCTCTTCTTTGAAACTTAGTTCAAATGAAGAGCTCAGTAACTAATATGTGCTTTATCATATCCATTTTTAGTTTGGAAGTTAGTCATGAATGATTTCTTCATAGGTAAGAATACTATCCAGTGTAGTACGGTGACGATGCACCGTAAGACATATGACGGTACTACGTTGCCTCACCAAAGAAAAACCTAACCGGGTTACACCGGCATATACGTATCATTAGGTGGCACTAAAACAATCACTCGCAAACATGTTCTACACGTACTAAGGTTTTTCGTGGTTAGCACCTACATAAGCCACACTCAATCATCAGGTCCGGCTGCACACCGAACCCGGTATCCATAACAGTTTGTACACCCGGCCGTCATCACTCGCCCAGGTGTTCTCAAGCCAAACACGCCTTGAGCTACGTGTTCACGTTACTGACCACGTGACGGGGTCTCCCAAATTGCACCACGCACGCCAGGGAAGACGTTGCTCGAATACCCCAAACGACATGAAGAGTCGTAGAGGATACTAAAGCGGGTCGGGTTACCTGCCACCCGTAAGGCTCCACCCTTCAGCTTGTGCGCACTGGTGGACAGCGCATACGTGCACCCCCCAAGACATAAACCGTCCCGAGATGCACGATTTTCCGACATAACAAATAAGTTAGCTTGCCACCTTCATTATATGCTAATAGTAGTCCTTATGTGGGCCTAGTACCGTTATCTCACCGTATCCTAAGTTTTTGACATAATATGATGCTCAATCCGTGCTCTGTTCCCAACGCAGCTCTGATACCATGTGTAAGGGGACACAGGACCTCGTCGGGTGGTGCCATGTTATGCGGCACCCAACAGCACACGGGTCGATGAACACACACCATATTACATAAATAGTTTAGCGGAAGCGTACAAGAATGTTTTACAAATAGTTATATCAGAGTAAACTATAGCGGAAGACTATCACTCTCACGACTCATATCTAAACTAGCAACAAAGAAACGGTCCAGCCCGCGGACGTTTCTTACTAGCAACACGAAGATCAATCTGCAGCGGCGAGGATGCTCTTTGAGTAAACACTCGGAGGTTCCCGAGTCTCATCGGCATCCCTTCTCATAAGCCTCGAGTCAAATACCTGCAAAACAACTCGGATAGCATCCGTGAGCATAACACTCAGCAAGACTTAACCGTCACCCTAAACATGAAACTCTAAGTGAGGTTATGAACCTAACATAGGATGGCATAAGCATAATTAACTCGCCTAAAAGTGAATCCTTACTTTCAGTGATTAATTGCAGCATTTTAAGTAACCCTGGGCACGCTACATCGGGAGTCCACAATCAAACAAGAAACGCTTTTCCCCGATGTAAATTGCTCATGGCATAAAAGAATCGAGTTTGCACTAGCCTATTCATCGAGATCCAATACAACACTAGTATAATACTTCACATCAATATGATTAGTTCCTTTCTCATGCAAGTTCTTACTACGTCACGACTGTGAGAACAAGTATGCTCGGTCCATTCCGCGAGCGACGGTGATTCGAATCAATAACACCCGGACTACACGACACGTATGCCCATACTCGACATTGCCTACAACAACCATCACTGACGTCGTACGTGGCAGCCTTTCCCCCGTTTCACCCCCGCTGAATCGATCAAGTCGCCCCGTACAGTAGCTACTCTCATGGTGCACCTTCCGACGTGAGATGTCATGAGAATATTCCCCACATACTGCACACCGGCCGTCCGCCTGAGGCGACCCGAAAAGTCCCAACGACAGCTTCCCGAGGTACATCGGTTTACTGGGTCCCATATAGCCAGCATGAGTCCGGTACACAACTCAAACTTGTTCAACAGGGCCGCATACGGATCGGTCCTTGACCGACACGGACAGGTCTACAGCACCCAGGCCCCTATGTCCTGCTGCTCCTACAACCTTTCGGTCTCAACTTTAACTTGCTAATTCAATTACGAACCAATCCCGTATGCCCCTGTTGTTCCTATATCTGCGAGTAGCATCTCACCACTCGACTTCTACCGAACCGTACTTAAGCATGGCAGTTCTACACGGTGAAAGACACCTACCCAATACTCCATGGGTCATTTGGCTATGCAAGAGGAGTATCAATCACTAGACCTAATGCACAGTTCATATCTTGACCGAAAGTGAGTACAAAATAAAAACTTAACAGCTGTTAAATGCAAACCGGAGCTTGCCTGTTTTGCAGGGTAGTCGTATATAAGCAGTTAGTATCCTTGCAGATCCACCCTTGACTCTCCGGAGCTTGATCCACTTCGATGAATCACTCCTTTGAGTCCCCTTTCTTGTGGTTCCTATTGAGATGCATCTGCACATATTTTATAGAATGTAATGGAAAGAAGTTATAGAATTACTTTCTTAAGAACAGAGGTTGTGTGGAAAAGCCAAGCATGGCTTGGTTTGCCTCTGTTGTGCAAAGAACAGAATTAAACTAATTTGACCTTAAGGCCCTTAGCTATACACTAACCCTTTTCTCTAATGAACATAATAGATAAGCTGAAAAGATTTGAGTGCAACTGAAGAACAAGAACTCCAATGGCCTCAAAACTTTTACAGCAGGTTCTATACTACCTAAGGATTTAGCTTGCCACATTGCAGCTAATGTGGAGTCATATTGTGTCCTCCATAATTCTCACAATATCTCTTATGTATTTTTCCCTTATACATAATTATGGAGAATAAGGACAGGGAGTTCCAGGACCCATATTGGGCTGATAATTTACATGTTAGTTCTTGATCACATGAGAGTCATCTGGTCCAAAATTCAGCCCTTTTACTTGGGTAGTTCTCCCAGAACAATTCTTTAAGCATTTGTATTCAATAGAATTAATTCTGTAGTAATGTGCATTTTCATGCCCAACTAAGTGAACTACAATTCCAAGTATGTCCCAGAGAGCTTGCCTAAATTTTCCTATGATTTTTGGAGCTATGGATGGCTCAGAACAGATTTTTGAAGTGGGAAACATTTTCTGAAAATGTTTCTGGACTCTTTTGAACACAGTAGTTTGCATTTAGCAAATTCCTACACAAATGATCTTCAAATGAGTTGAAAATTTGCTAGTAGGTCAATAATATGCTAAAGAATATTCTGGCAAAATTTGGGTATTTTTGGATAACCCAAACTCCCTCAATAATTCTTTTTCAGAAAACCTTCAAAGAATTTTCCAGAATATAATATTGACTTTCATAGAAATCTGGGTTCATATTTGGATAGAACTCAGAGAGATGAATCCAACCCAATTGGAATCACTCAAATTGGAGTTTTCCACAGGGAGATATGAATTTCTAAAGATTGAGCTAAGTCTGGAATTATTTTCCTATTGAAAATCCCACTGGGCCCGCTTATTTGAATTCCAACCAATCAGAACTGGGCCACACCGGGGCCACGGGGTTTTTCACGCCAGCACACGGGATCCCGGCCACACCCGATCCCGGATTTGAATTCTGAGCTGCTGACAGGCGGGGCCCACGCTCCGTCTTCTACCTCCGGCTTCCTCTCTCGCGCCCGCGCGCTCCCCCTCGCCGGAGTAACCGGAAGTTCGCCGGAACGGCCTTCCCGGCCACCGCCGGAGCTACAACTTGCCGCCAGGGGGTTTAGGGCCTCGAGGAACAGGGCTGTGGGGTTTGCTAGGGCCGCTGACGACCGGAACATGGCCGGCGACGTGTAACTGCCTCTGTGGAAGTCCGGCAGCGTCGCCCGGGGTCTCCAGCCCTCAAAAGCTTGTGCCGACGAGCCCTACAGCACCAGCGCAGCTCTAGGAAGATCGGCACGACCTCAAAATGGCTCGGGAGCGGCTGTAAATAGGTTGTCGCCGTGCAACCGAATGGGTCCGCCATGAACACCTCTAGTCGAGCTCGAATTCCGTTGTGCTGAGGTGTTTTCATGCGCTGGATCCTAAAGGAGAAATGACCGCCGTCTAATCCAGCGTCTATGTGCCAAATTTGATGACTTAAGGAGGATCAGAGGGCAAGAATTTGAAAGAGTCATACCGGAAGCTCGGAATGGGGTCGCCGGAGCAAAACTTCGAAATTCGCCGGCGATGCTTCACGGTATGGCCTGAGCTTGGGCTGAGAGCAGCACCGCACCCGTGCGCGTCCGTAGGTGTGATCGCTCGGCCGTGAAACCCGTTGTGGAGGGCTGTCCACGAGCGCCCGATCACTTCCTCGGCTTAGGTCGCCGCGGCGGCGGTTGTTCTCGGGCACTGGAGGCCGCAGCTCGCTGGCTTGCGGGTCAGGGAGGTGGAGGCCGAGCTCGCGGTGCTGTTTAGCAGGTCAGGGGAGGAAAGAGCGTGGTGGTTTCGCCGTTCTTCCGCTCGGACCGAGAGGCGGCGGGGAAGACGGTCGCTGGCCGTGCGCTCGCGAGGAGAGAAGAAGGGACGGCCTTTGCTTCGTCCAGGGGGGGGTTTATCAGGTCGCAGAACCGCCTCTGGGCGCCGTGTGTGGGGAAATGCAGCAGCTGGTGGCGCTGCCGAGCGCCCCCGTGGCTCCACGGTGGGAGCAGCTCTTGGCCCACGTGCTGCTCGACGATTTTCCCCACTGGGGCTGAGACTTAAGGTGCAAGGCTTCTCTTTTAGCTCTATGACATGTGGGTCCCACTCCACAGTTCCTCCCCAAATATCTTCTCAAGCTGATCCTCTTGATTCCCACAATTCTGAGTTTTAAAATGGGGGTTAGAATTTGAATCCTTCCAATTCAGTTTGAATTTGCTTGCCAAATTTGAATTTGGTTGAAGTTTGCAAATTCTCCTCTTTAACTCCTTTTTGAGCCCCCTACAATTGAAAAGTTTGAGAGCAAACTTTTCCCTATAATCCCAACTATAGGGTTGCATGTTTATTCAAAGTTTTTGCTCACCCTATGTGTGAACTTTGAATTTCAAATCTGAATTTTAAACTTACATGCAAAGAGGTATTTACTCCTTATTGGTTCAACACTTTTAAATAAAAAGGTGAGCCTCATCATGGATGATCATCCATGTATTACTTTGCATGAAGAAATGTTTTAGCAAGTCCCATTTTTCATGTCATTGCCACACATATGAACTTAAACTTTAGTTTTTATTCATACACGTTTTTGGGACTTTTACAACGACGATCCGGTACTTGAACCATAGGACGCCGTCTCCGTCTTTCCTGAAACATTTCAGCTCCCCACTGTCTACACGTCTCCGCAAATGTGACATGCCCTTGTCATGTTTCTGAGCTGCCGCTATCTCTTCGCGGAAGGTGGGGATCAAAGCTAAGTTATAGAGAGCTCCATGTGGAATCACATGCAATGGTGGCTCGCTCTCTTCCAACGGTATGATGGTCAGATTGTTAACGTGTGACTTGCGACTCAGCGCATCCGCCACTATGTTTGCCTTGGCTGGGTGATAATGGATCTCTATTTCGTAATCCTTTATCAACTCCAACCATCTTCGCTGCCTCATGTTCAGCTCCTTCTGAGTGAATATGTACTTGAGGCTTTTGTGGTCTGTATATAAATGCACGAGGTTACCGAGTAGTTAGTGCCTCCACATCTTGAGTGTGAGTACCACGGCAGCGAGCTCTAAGTCATGAGTTGGATAATTTTGCTCATGGTTCCTGAGCTGCCATGATCCATAAGCGACCACCCTTCGGTCTTGCATCAGAACACATCGGAGCCCAATGCCTGATGCATCGCAGTACACGTCGAATGGTTTTGTTGTGTCTGGCTGCGCCAAAACCGGTGCTGATGTTAAATGCTTCACTAATGCCTTGAATGCTTCTTCACATGCTGGACTCCAAACATATTTGGTAGCCTTCTTCAGCAGATCAGTCATAGGCTTGGCAATCTTCGAGAAGTTCGGGATGAACCTCCGATATTATCCCGCGAGTCCAAGGAAACTCCGTACATAATGAACAGTTCTCGGGGACTTCCAATTCAGCACTTGTGTGATCTTACTCGGGTCTACAGCGATGCCCTCCCCTGAGATAATATGCCCGAGAAAAAGCACTTGCGATATCCAGAATTTGCACTTGCTGAATTTTGCGTATAGCTTGTGATCCCACAGCCTTTGCAAGACTATACGCAGATACTTCGCGTGTTCTTCCTCCGACTTGGAATATACCAATATGTCGTCGATGAAGACCACGACAAACTTATCCATCTCCGGCATGAATACCGAGTTCATCAAGTACATGAAGTGAGCTGGAGCGTTGGTGAGGCCGAAGGACATGACCAGGTACTCATAAAGGCCGTACCTCGTCAAGAAAGCCGTCTTTGGAATGTCCTCAGCCCGTATCTTAATATGATGGTACCAGGATCTTAAATCCATCTTGGAAAAGATCTTTGCTTTGACACATGATCAAATAACATGTTGATCCGTGGCAACGGGTACTTATTCTTGATGGTTACAGTGTTTAGTGGACGATAGTCCACGCAAAGCCGCATCATCTCATCCTTCTTCTTCACAAGTAATGGCGAGGAGCTTGTCCTAATAAAACCCTTCTCCAGCAGGTCCGTCAGCTGTATTTTCAATTCTGCCAATTCCTTTGGTGCCATCTTATACAGCCTTCGGGATATTAGCATAGTTCCCGGTGCAAGTTCAATCTTGAACTCCACCTCTCGATCGGGCGACATCCCCGGTAAATCATCCGGGAACACGTCAGGGAACTCACGGACTACTGGAATGTCTTCCAATCTAATGGTGGTGGATTGGTATACACTTGGAAGTTTTATTTCTGGACTGTCCATAAATAATGAGTGTGACTTGTGCATTTCTGGGTGTAGATGCACGACTCAGAGGACGGTGTTTAAAACTGCGCCATGGCGGGTTAACCACAACATCCCTAAGATGACATTGACCTTTTGTCCCTCTAAAGATATGAGAGAAGTAGGGTATACTCTACCCGATAAGCATAATGGTGCTTTAGAAACCATCATGCTTGCTGACATTTTCCCATCCGGTGAACAAATTAAATATGGACTTTCGTTGGGTAGTATTTGCAAGCTGTGTTTAGCAATAAAAGCTTGTCTAATGAAATTATGTGTGGCGCCTGAATCAAATAACACTATAGTGGGATGCTGGTGGAGTTGGAACATACCCGCAAGGATTGTCTCCCCCTCCGGCACGTCCTCTATGGCGAGTTAGTGGACGGTGCCGAGCTTAGGATTTGCCCGCCGCGCATTAATGGGGTTCCGGGGCTGACTCCTCCCTGGAAACTGTGGTGCCACTCCGCCGCCTTGCCTCTCGGGGCAGCTGTTGGCGAAGTGCCCTGGGCGACCGCATTTGACATGCAGTTGACGACTGGCCCGTGCTTGGGGGACGAAAGCCCGGCATGCGCTGCTGGGGTGCAAACGCACACGGCATCACCCGCTGCTGCTGTTGTTTCTTCGGAGGTGGTGCTGGTAATGCCGGCCGGAACGCCGGTGGAGAATATGGCCTACTGCAGAATGGCATCGGCCTCTGTGGTGGATGCCAGCATTGACCCGATGGTGAGTGATACACCATCCGGTATTTCTGGGAAGGGCCACCTCCCTCTCCGCTGCTCTGTGGCGCGCTTCTCTTCTTCTCCACCGCTGCTAACTCCTTACCGGAGTCCTCTTGAACAATCGCAGCATCAATAATGTCATTGAGGCTGCCGTGATTGAACATCACCAGCTTGTCCTTCAGGAGCGGATTAAGCCCCTGGTAAAAGTGATCCCGCCGCTTCTTGTCGGTATCGGCATGATATGAAGCGTAAAGTGCGAGATCGTTGAACGCCCTGGAGTACTCCAGCGCGTTCCTGTTTCCTTGCTGCAGTAAAGCCGTGATGTTGATGCGGCTTTTCTTCTTCGCCTTCTTCAGACTACGCAACTGATTGTGTTGTTCGTTCAGTCGCTTTATCATCGGAAGGAGAACATTACGGAGTGCGCCGTGAGCACTCTCGAAATTGTCTCGGCAGCTGGTGCTCTCATTGAGCTCCACGGCAAGACGATCCGTATGGACAGCTTGGCTGTCCATCACGGTCTTTCCTTCCCTCAACTAGAGGCTGGGATTCGCCTCCGTGGGGTTATACCTTGGGCAACCCGGATCTGTTGCCTCCAAGTACCTCTCCCTCCACATGTGATTAGCTCGCCCCTCCACTAGGACAAGCGTGTATGGAGTGCCCTCCATAGCTCTCACGTGTAGCTGGCAGAAATGCGACATGGTGTCGCGGGCTGCCACTTGCCACATCTCCTCCGGTTGTCTACCTCTCACCGTGACGGTGAACGGTGCCCAACCGGGGGGCGTAGGTCCTGCTGGAACATCAACATGGATTTTCCATGTCCTGTTCCCCTCCTCACCTTCTTCCTTGGTGAGGTACTGCGGCGTTTCCACGTACCCGAAATATTGAAGCATTAGTTTCAACAGTTCCGGATAACCGTTGCGTTGAGAACTTCTCCAGTTGTTTATCTGCTGTCATCTGTGGAAGTATATTTGAAAAAGGTTAAATATGCATTTAAACAGTAAATCATTGAGTTATAACATTAAAACATGTTATTGAACTCATAAAACTTAGAAGTTTCCATTTCAACCTGATCTAGACCATGCTATAGGAAAAACCAATTCTGGAGCTCAACATAAAAGTTAAAGCTAACTTCAATAGATTTCCAAAGAGTATTTTCTTGGCCCCAGATCTGTCCTGGTTCAAAAGTTATGAAATGTCAAAGTTGATAGAATTTCTGGAGACAATTGGACAGCACCTCCCTGCTTGAGGTACTGATTTGATCCAAGAATTCCAGTTAATTCTACATCGAATTTGACAAAACTTTCTGTTACAAAGTTGTAACTTATCTCATGAACTTTTCAGAACTACCTAATTTTCTATTATTGGATTTTTATGCAGGAAGTTATGCTCAATTGACAGAGAGTTACAGAGAGTGTTTGCTCTGCCCTGTTTTCTGGACAGTTTCAACTCTACTGCATTTTTCGACTGGTTAAGGGATGAAACACCTCTGGACATCAATATAAAAGTTGTAAAGCTCTTCCAAATCCTTCCATAAATGTATCATATGACCCCAACCTCAAAAGAACTCAACCTCTAACCTCTGTTTAACTTCAGTCTTATTTCAGCTGAAAACAGGGGACTCTGTCCTTAATATCCTATAAGTTGAAAACTTGTTAACTTTGAACATCCTGATTAAGGGAAGAAGTTATATCAAAGTTTTAGTGCTCTGGATCAAAACTTTCAGGTTTTTCAATGATGTTAATCATTTAGTAGGGTGTGACGTCAAAGCGTCACCAGTTCATGCGGGTACTATGTTCCTCACAAAGAAAAACCTATACCGGACTTAGCCGGTTTCGTTAGTTCAGTGTACTAAATGTCTCTCCCACACGTGTGCTACTTGAATACCGATTCGTGGTCAGAATATTTGCAAATAAATCACACAATCGTCGGGCTCGGCTGCACACCAAACCCAGTCCCAATGAAGTTCGTACAACCATTCGTCATCACTTGCACGGTCGTTCTCAAGGCAATCACGCCTTGAGCTATGTGTTCACGTTACTAACCGCGTGACAGGGTCTCCCAAACTTGCCCGTGGCACGCCAGGGAAGGGCGTTGCTCGAATACCCCAAACGACATGAAGAGTCGTAGAGGATACTAAAGCTGGTCGGGTTACCTGCCACCCGTGAGGCTCCACCCTTTAGCTTGTGCTCACTGGTGGACAGCGCTTACATGCACCCCCCCCCCCCCAAGACATATGACGTCCCGAGATGCATGATTTTTTGACATAAGCAAATAGGTTAGTATTGCCACTTTCTATACACTAATAACATCCTTATATGGGCTACTAACTCGTTCCTCACCGAGTTTTTGAAAAAAGAGGACCTTTTTAGTGCGTTAAACCTCAAGCGAGTTCTGATACCACGCTGCGAGGGCCTCACGGCCTCGACGAGCCAGGATCACGCTGAGGGGTGCTGCGTTGCACAGCACCGGATACCACACATAAAAGGTACAAAGCAGAAGCAAAGTTTTATTACATAAAAGAGTTTATCAACATGTTTACAACAAAATATGTTCAGTCCACACTCACGGGCGTAGACTACGCACAGAGTTCACGTTCAGCCCGTGAATGTGTCCCCTATAGCACACACGCACACTAACAAGGCGGCGTGCACGACTCCCATTCGACGGGGTTACCCTCTTGGGGGTCCGTCTCCTCCTCGGGAGTCTCCTCCTCATAACACCCTACAAAAGCTTCAAACACAAGCAGTGATCATGATGGCTCAGCAAGACTCGCCCATCTTTCCTATACATGAAACTTCTACATGCTGGATTATGTGTAAATGGGAATGAAAGTTGCAAAGGACTCGCCTAAATAGTTGAACCTTACTTTCAAGTTTTAGCAGCAAGTTGTGGAGAACCACACGCTAAGGCACATAAGAGGGCCGCAATCAAGAAAGAAACGCATTTCTCTCATGTGCTTTGCCCAAGGTTGAAAAAAACTTTAATTAGCTCTAAACTATAGCACTTCATTAGCAATCAAGGTACATCCTTCAAATCAGCAAACTTTTAACATGAATCTAGAATGCTCTTTCTACGTCACGGTACAGTGAACAAGTGGTACTCACTGACTGCGAGGGACGGTGATTATAATCGATTTACACCTGCAGGGTTACCCGAATAACCCGTCATGTATGCCCGTACTCAATGTTGCCTACAGCAACCATCATGGACATCATACGCAACCACCTTTCATCCGTCAGCCAAATGTTGAACCGGTCCTATCGTCCCGAGCAAGAGGTCTCTGCGCACGCATCCGCAATGCCACCAGCCGATTTACATCTCAAGCTCTCAATCTACCCTCTGGACGACATGCAATGCCTCAACACCCAGGCCCCAACATCCGGCTGCCCTTACTCTCCGCTCGGTCTCATTTTTCTTACCATGTGTTCCATTTGCTATCTCTAACCGAGTGGTGTGCCTCTATCCTATTCTCGCGAGCAGTTCCAACTACTCGACTTGTACCGAATCCTAAACTATATTAGCATTGCAGTAGCTAATCGAGGTTTAAAAACCTAAGCCCAAAAACCAGGGTTTTCTTGGCTATGCATTTGGGTTTTCAAACAAGACTCTAATGCATAAGTAAAGTGGATACTCAATGTAATTTCTCAAAACAATAAAGTTTAATAAAAGGGCTAATGCAAACCAGAGTTTGCCTTGTTGCTGTTGGTCGTAGGCTAGCTGTTCCTTCGGAATTATGAAGTCTAAGACTTCGGGCTTTTCCTCAACCTTAGAGACTACATGAAACAGATACATGTATGTATCAATTTAAATGCATGCGTGTTTGGAGTTAATCTTATTAAGACCATAGGTACTGCTAGACAGGCCCAATGACTCTGAAATTTTTACTGTTGTTTGGATACAACCAAAACAGAGACTTGGCCAGGTTTCATTTGCAACAAAGCTCATTTGGATCCTCCACAAATAAATGTGTATTTGGCCTTAATTGGACCTCTTAGGGTGTTCTAGGGATTTTCATGTAGTAAGCCATGACTTTCTGAAAACAATATTTTCGGAGGGTTCTAATGGAGTTGGTTTCACTTAATTTGGAGATTTATAGTCAAAGATATGAGCTAAACAATTTCAGAGAAAATCTGAAAATGTTTCTAGACATTTTCCATTTTCTCTGGAACAGTTTTAAGAATCACACCATTAGGTGGATCAAATGAGCTCAAATGGATATGAAATTTTTATGGTAGCTCAAGGATATTTTGTGAACATTCTAGCCAAATTTCAGAATTTTTCACTAAAGGGTTCTCCAGTTAAAATTATAAACTGTTTAAATTTTGAAGAATTAATTCTGGAGAAATAAAGGTTTTCATGAATTGAAACTTGATTTGCTGGGAAGTACTCAGAGAGCTGAATCCAACAAAATTTGGTTCACTTGATTTGGAATTTCCTAGCAAAAGTTATGTGGGTTTGAAGTTGAACTAAATCTAAAAATCGGGGAAATGTTTAAAACACTGCATGTGGGTCCCACGCACAGTGCCTTCTTCAACCTCCTGCCGGCACCCGACCGTGCGACGCACAGCGGTGGTGGCGCGGCTCGTTCTCGGCCGCTACTGCCTAATTCTCGACGTGGTTTCTTCCTACGTGACCCTTGAAGCACGGCGCACACGCCGGACAACTCCTCACGCCTCAACATCGCCGGAAAAGTAGTCGGCGACGGTGAAGGCGGAATTGAGCTCGGGTCCGACGGTGCTAGCTCGTCTCGGCAATGAACACGATCAACCAACGGGTCGCAAAGCACCACTGGGGAACGGGGAAGATAACCCTGCCCTCCTCTTGGCCGGAGATTGCCGGGAAAGTAGACCTCACCGGCGACCTGAGCCGTTTTCACTGGCGGTGGCGAAACTACGATGCTACGATCACTGGGTTGATCATCTTGCTAGGATTTGTCTGAGGTAATCGTGAGGTGCTACTCTAGCTTCAGCTCAACCAGAATCTCCAGAGATTACGTGGTTGAGATGAATTTCTGATTTTGGTTCTCGGTGTTCAATACGACGATCATCGAAAAAAGTAAAATTCCGACTAACTGGCGCTAAGAGAGAGCTAGGGAGTGCGGGGAAAGCTACTAGACCTCGATGCTAACATCAGTGACCAGTTGTCTGTGCCGGAGAAGCTGGGAGCTGCCCGGGCGACGGTGCCAAGTCGGAGGCGCTTCGGGGTGAACAGGGCAGTGAAAAATCGGCTCGGGAAAGCTCGAGGGGAGCTTATCACGAGCAGCTGAGGGCTGGAGCACGTCGAGCGAAGTTCGGCGGTGCCGTTTATGGCCTCAGCTCGCGGTGGAAGGGACGGGTTTGGCTGGTCGACGGCGAGGTGGTGGTTTCGGGTGTGTGGCGGCTCTCTTCGGGCTTTCAGCGAGAGGAGGCGTCGGGACAGTGGTGAAATGGCCTTGTGACGCCCGGGACTTGATTATAACGCGCTGGGAACATCGGTTGGCAGCTGGAATCGCCGGTCAGGAGGTGGCAGCGGCGAGCAGCGCTGTGGCGTCCGCGTGAGCGCGCGCAAGAACCGAGCCCCGAGTGTTTCAGTTGGTTTGCTCACTTGTGAGGCTGACAAGAGGGGCCCACCCCTAGTTTTAACCTCTGAAATTCAATTTTCCTACTGCTCTAAACAGTAGTGCCCCTAATACCTTTTGCAATTTGAATTATGCACCAAATGCCCATTTGAAATTGGTAGAATTCAAATTGTGAAGTGTTTGACTATATTCATAGCACATATGCAGTTTGAAATTCAAATTGGATTTGAATTTGCTTAAATTGGCTCATGTCAAGATGAACTCCAAATGGAGTGAAAATTGGTGTGTGAGCTCACAAAAATGTGCTGAGTGTGAATATGAATCCAACTTTTGAATTCAAGGGATGCAGAGAGTTTGAATTTGAATTTAAGTTCAAACTAGCCTCTTTCTAATTATGCCCAAAAATACCTCAAAAGGTTTTGGATTTGGGTGAAATTTGGCATGAGCATCCCTAGCAAGGTGTAGAAGTTTTTCATATGCTCATCCCCTATATGATGCATGTGGGAAGTACCACTTTTGCATTTTGTGAGTTTATCCTCTAATGACAATGTTGATGGTGTTTACTTGCTCTTCAAATGTGTTCATAAGTTTTCCTCAAATGAGGTGTGTGTGGTGTTTTGAACACTTTGAATGTGTGCAAAAACTTAGGCCCTTACATTCCCTACCCCCCCTTAAAAGAATCTCGTCCCGAGATTATAAGGCGAAAAATGAGAGAGAGGACGGTGGAAAATTACCGTATGTGCGACGTGAAAAAGTCATGGTATTTAGCACGAAGAAAACTTTCGCTCTCCCAGGTCGCTTCATCTACGGAGTGATTATTCCATAGAACTTTCTAGAACCACAGCGTACTTTTGCGTGTGGTTCGGGCTTTTTCATCAATTATCTGAACCGGTTCCTCCCGATAAGTGAGATCCAGTTTCAGTTCTTCAATATCCCCTAGCTGAACGGTAGTTGATAGCTTAAGATACTTCCTCGGCTGAGAAATGTGAAAGACGGCGTGCATACCAGAGAGTGTTTCTGGTAATTCCAGCCGGTATGCAAATCCACATCTTTCTGTAATCTGGAACGGACCGATTAATCAGGGTGCCAACTTTCCTCTCACCCTGAATCTGTTCACGCCCTTCATTGGAGACACACGTAGATATACGTGACCCCCAACTTCAAATTGTAACGGGCGTCTTCTCCGGTCCGCATACTTTTTTTTCGGGACTGGGCGGCTTTTAGGTTCGCTTGAATCAGCCGAACCTTTCCCTCCGCATTGTTGACAAGATCAATCCCGAAGGTGACCCTTTTGCCAGACTCACACCAATTCAGTGGCGTATAGCGCCTCATAGGGCGCCATCTTGATGCTGGCTTGGTACACATTGTTGTACGAGAACTCGGCTAATGGTAAGTGATCATCCCAATTCTTACCATGGTTGATAGCGCTAGCTCGTAGCATATCTTCTAAAATCTGATTTACCCGCTCGGTTTGCCCATCCGTCTGTGGGTGGTAGGCTGAACTACGGATCAGCTTCGTCCCCAAAGAAGCATGCAACTGCTCCTAGAAACGAGACACAAATAAAGTGTCCCAATCCGATATGATGGTGCGGGGTACACCATACAAGCATAGGATCCGTGAGATGTACAATTCAGCATACTTCTTGGCATTGTAGTTGGTGTTGACCGGAATAAAATGGGCAACTTTGGTGAGCCGGTCGACGATCAGCCATACTGAATCATGCTTCTGAAATGTGGTGGGTAAACCGACGATGAAGTCCATGCTCACATCTTCCCACTTTCAGGCAGGAACGCCTAGTGGTTGTAGCAGTCCCGGTTTTGTCATGTGGTCTGCCTTCACCCTACGGCATGGATCACAGTCGAACACGTACTTTGCGATCTCCCGCTTCATCCGTGTCCACCAAAACTTGCCTCTGAGCTCTTTATACATTTTATTGCTGCTGGGGTGAATAGAAAATTTAGATACATCTTATTGCTCTTGATACACTGCAGCGGGGTTGGAGCCTCCTGGATCCTGTTATGGGTGAAACCTCATTGGGCTCATACCCGTCGGGAATCCCTTTGTAAAGGCCTCGTAGTGATCTTCTGTCTACACACCTCGGAAGTGTGAACGTGGTTCGCGGCCGCAGGCATAATGGAGGTTCTCTAGTCCACCCGGCAACAGGGGATGAAATCACTACTTGTGGGTAAAGAGGTGCACACTCTGCAGAGTTAGAAACTGTCATGATAGCCATGCTCATGGTCAAGAGCGGCTTGGACTTCTTCACGAATAGAGGATGATGAAGAGAGAGGTTGGGTATTTTAAGCGGGTAGCTTGACATTGATGAAGGGTTGATGGGATTGGGACCATTTCACTCATGTAGTAAAATAGGTGCTTAATAAGCTAGGGTGATAGGATTTAATTGCGTAGTGCATTAACCATGATTTCATCCTTTCCTTGTTCTAGCCTGCATAACATTACTTTTTCACACTTGCTGAGTACCATTGGTACTCAAGCTTGATTTTTGTTGGTTTTACTTGCTGCTCAGGCCAAGGTAATGAAGTGGAGTGCAACAAGAACAACGACTTTGGTCCTGAAGAGGGATTCTTGGCTCACAAAGTCCCCCAGGTAACGCCTGTGTTTGAGCCCACAAGCTTTCTTTTCTGCCGCATTTAATTAAGATTAATTTTAAGTATTTAATAGTCCTTTAAGGCACTATGTAAGACTTTTTGTGTATTCAAACACCTGGCTTGTAATTTAATGATGTTTCACTATTTTTTGCCACATGTATGAGAAAATGATCCTGGCATACATATGAGAATCACTTGGTTGATCTTCGGAAAAAACGAGTGTGACATGTGTGGCTCATGCAGGAGTGGGTCAGCACGTGCATGGAGGCCATTTACCAGCGGGCATGCTGGTATGACTGGTTCTTTGCCGCTTACTGCATGGAGGCAGATAAAGTCGGTGACAATATTGATCTGCATGAGGTTGGCCACGTCTTCAGGAAGAGCAAGTGGCTCAGCACGGGGTGTGACAGCTCATGCGGATCATGCAAGACGAGTCCGTCGTAGAGTTCATGCATGCGTACGAGTCGATGGTTCGTTGCTCCAGGGCAGGCTACGTGAGTCTATAAAGTCTGCTGTTGTGTTAGCTGGAGCCGAGCAGAGTCTTAGTGGCGTGAGTTGCGTCAAACTCCAGCATACGTCGCCGTAGGCGTTCGTGTGTGTGGGTATGTGTCCAGAAAATACACAACAATATAGTAGAATACAACGTCCGTCGTTGGGGCCTTTTCTGCTATTGTTGTGCTATTGCGTTTCTCTTATGTGTTTGTGTGCGTTTGAGCGATCCTGGTTCCAACACCGGAGGCAGTGGCGACTCACCAATGAGACTAACCGGCAATAGTCCTTTGCCGGGGTTGGGGTAAATCGATGAGTGCGACTAGTGGGATTTGTTTGAGGGGGTTGGAAAGGTCAGCACTGACCAGAGAGGGTGTAACATCCAAATTAGTCAAATTTTGAAATCATGAAGAAGCAACATCGTGCATGTGCAAAATTTTGAAAATTCAAACCAGAATTTGAATTTGAAAGAAGGAACAGGAAAAGAAAAAAGAAAAAAAGAAGAGGAAAGGAGCTCTTCGGCCGAAACCTCCCAGCGCAGCCCAGCATCCCGCATCCCTTTCACCACTACCCCCCTCGCTGACAGCCCGGTCGCACGCGTCGGGTGCTTCTGCTTCCCCTAACCGCTAGCAATTTTCCCGTGGCCGACCGCCCCCCCCCCCCGGCCAAAATTCTCACGTGCAAGCCCAAGATTTAAACTCCTGAACTCCCCGCGCTCTTTCCGCACGTCCAGAACCTCCTCCACCCTCGGTCGTGATTTAAACTCCTGAAACCCCTCTTGTCGTTCTCCGCTCCACGCTCGCGCATTTACTTCACCGGTGAGTGCCGCCGTCGATCTTCAAAATTCGCCATTATCCTCGCCATTCTTCCGGGTTTAACTCACCCCATCGCTTCACACGAACCTCCACAACCTATCAGCGCCGACCTTCTGACAAATCCAAGCCAGGAACCCCGACGCCGCCATGCACCGGTAAGAGGTCGTCGCCGCTCGCCGGTGAAACCACAGAAATTTCCCGTTTCGATCCCTCCTAATCCTCGGTGCACCTTCACCTAACCACAGGGAAGCTTGAAGACCGGAAATCTTTGAGGAACTTGGACCCTAACGCCCTTCCAACTAAGTTCACCGACGACCGCCGCGCGTCACCGTCGCCGAGCACCCTACGGACCTTTCGGATCAATCGAAACACCCCAGGTGAGTTCCCCATCCTCCACTCATTCGGATTATGCAAAGAAAACTCAAGTTTAGGGCTTTTGGGTGGCTTTCATGCGGTGTGGCCCGTCCATTTTAAATCTAGGACCGAAATTGAATCATCATGTACCCCTTCGTGTTATAATCTGGGCCCTCCTCTTTAAATCTGACGGCTCAGGTTGAACCCCCTCTTCCCGCCTAGATTATTACAGCTAGGCCCTTGGGTTTTTATGTAAAATAAGGTTTATACCCTGCAATCTTATAAGCTACCCCCTGTAGTTTTCCAAAATTAGGAAAAATGCTAAAATCGGATGATTTAGACCCTGGAATTCCAGGAATTAGGAAATTGAGTTTGTAATGTGAAGTTTAGCCCCTATCAAAGTGTAAATTCATAATTTAGCCCTGTAGCAAACTGTATTATTCTTTTAAGATCTGTAATTCACTACAGGAATCCAGCAAATCTATGACGGCCAAATTAGTTTATGACGGCTAACCCTACAACCGTCGTAAATAATGTTATTTACAAGGCCAGATTAGGCCGTCGTAAATAAGAGCTTATGTACGACGGCCAAACCCTGGCCGTCGTAAATAAGCTTATATATACCCACGGGCCCGAGGTCGACGTGGGCACATCCGTGCCGACTCCGAGCCCGAAGCGCCGCCGCCGCCCGAAGCTCCACCGCTGCCGGCCCCTGCCGCGGCACCGGCCCCCACCACCGCCTCCACCGCCGCGCCGGCCCCGCTGCCCCGCCACCGCCTCCACTCCCGAGCCGCCGGAGCTCGGCTAGACCCGCATCCCCGGCCCCTGCCGCCGCTCCAGCCCGACACCTCCACTCCCTCGGCCGCCGCTGCCCCCGACTCCGGCGGTGGTTCCAGCGCCCTCCCTGACACCGGAAGCCCGCGGCTATCCTCCCCGACCCGGCGTCCCGCTGCCCTGCCTCCGGCCTCAAGCTCCAATGCCATCGAGCACGTAGCAACCGTCGACAAGTTAGTTTTTTTAATTTATTTGATAATTGGATTTAGTTTAGATAATTTAGTTATTAATTATTATTATTGTTTAATTTATGCAAATTGTTTTATTAGTTTTAGATTAAATTTAGTTTAGTTGTTAATTGTTTATTTATGAACCTTGTTAAATATAGTTGACGATTCTTTGTATTGGTTTTAGATTTAATTTAGTTTAATTGTAAATTGTTTAGTTTATGAATATTGTTTAATTCAGCTTTAATTTGTTTGTATTAGTTATAGATTTAATTTTGTTTAGTTGTAAATTGTTTAGTTTACGAATTCTTTTTTTATTTAGTTGTAATTTATTTAGTTTTAGATTGAATTTAGCTTCCCTCCCGCCCACCCTCGCCGCATCGCTGGCCGCCCCGCTGCTTCGCCGGCCGCCACGCAGCACCGCCGCCCCATGCCTCACCTCCACGCTGCTCGCCACCGCCCCAGCACCCTGCGCCTATGTCGCCCCATGTCAACGCCCGGCTTCCCCCGGCGTCCTCCGCTAGGCCGCCCTTGCCCGCCCCCGCCGCGTCGCCGGCTGCCCCGCCGCACTGCCGCACCCATCCTCCTCCACGCCGCCTTCCACCGGCCCCGCACCCCGCGCCTTTGCCTCCCTGCGTCGCCGCCTGGCTGCCCCCGGCCTCCTCCGCCAGCCCTCCGTTCACATATTTGCTTTATTTCTTTATTTAGTTGAATATTGTGTATAAAATTGAGTGTTTATGCTATGCTCATGACGGTTAAGTATATATATACACCGTCGTGAGAGAATGTGGAGAACATGTTAATTACGATGGTTCTGGACCGGGTTGTCACGTCGTGACGGCGGCGGGAGCCGGAAGGCCCTGAACCTCCAAGCTTCGAGCACCCAAGGAAGTGGAGAGACTGTAACACCCCAAATTTGGATTCAAAACCCTAAACCATGTTCAGAGGAGAATTTAAAAATTTTTGGACGTGTTGCATGTTTTGCAAAAATTCAAATTCAAACTGGAATTCAAATTATACCCAAAACAGGAAAGAAATGGAAAAAGAAAAAAAAAGAAAACGGGAAAAAACTGGCCAGTGGGCCAAAACCGCCAGCCGGCCCAGCAACCCCCGCGCCAGCCCGCCCCCGCGCGCGCCGCGCTGCCTCTCACCGACGGGTGGGACCCACATGTCATCCCCAACCCCGCGACCCCGGACTCTCTCCCGCGCGCGCGATCTTAACCGATCGAAAAACCGCGTTCCTCAGCCGAATTCCGGTCCCAGAAGAATCCAACTCGATCACAACTGACCCACCGCCCTCCCCCGGCTATAAAAACCCCAGCCCCGATCGGTTTTTCCCACGCGATCGCCGATTTTCACTCCGGTGAGCACCGAGACTTCGCCGGTGAATTCTGGCCGATCTAAGCTCGGAAACTCTGATCTAACTCGCTGGTTTTGATCCACCGCCTCCGGGGAACTTTGCAGGTGCAGAAAACCCGAAGACTTACGGTGTAAACTCAGCGCCGACGAGCTTCGCTGTGGTTTTGCCTCGGACCTCGCCGCCGAGCACTTTCCAGGACCCCCGAGCTCGAGAAAACCCCCGAGGTGAGATCCCCGACCTCCCCTCTACCGATCTAGGCCATAAGATCACAGTTCTAGGCAGAATTCTCGAGGATCCGAAAGTTTCCGGCGAGATCGCCGCCGTGCGCCGCCGGCAGCGCCGCCCGCGCTCGATCAGAGCGACGTGGCTGCTTGTGCGCCGTTTATTTTAAATCGCACGGTAGACTTTAAATCCCCGCGTACCGGTTCGATGTTATGATCTCAGCCGTCGGTTTAAAATCGGACGGTCCACGTCGACCCCGCGTTATAAAGGCTGGAATTCTTACGTGCTACCCCCTGGGGTTCTCTGGAATTGAGAGCTAGCCCCAGAAACTTCAGATCTAGCCCCTGGAACTTCAGAAAATCATGTAAATTCATTTAAAAATCAGTTTTAGCCCCTGGACTTAATAGAAATTAAGAAAAACACCTCTGTTAAGTGTAGCTAGACTCCTGGAAATTATGAAAATAATATTATAGACCCTGTGATGGGTGAGTTTACTTTTTAGCCCTGTTTAGTATTTAAATTAGAAAATTGAATATGTAACTAGTGTTTAAAAATTAAAAAGTGGGACAAAAATAATTGTCAAAATTAATTAAAAACTTTTTCATTACTTAGAAAACTTTGGAGTGAGATAAAAATATATTTTTGGGCTGATATGAATCTGTTTCATTTATTAATCACATTATTTAGTTTAGGGACACATTTTTTTAAAGTAAAGAATAGTTATAGAAAAATAGGGAAAAATAATTATGAAATAGTATACATCATAAGCCATGGTCAAAATATGATTTTAAATTATTTAGGACCAGAACCTAATCTGTTTAGGTGATGTGTATTACTAATTTAATAATAAAATACACAATTATGCATAGGAATATAAATCTGAACATATAGAAACTAGTAAATGATAAATGGAGTTTCTAAAATACAAAGAATTCAGTTTAGGGTTGATAGAAGTTGTGAAGGCACATTGTATGCAAGTATAAATGTGGACACAAAAGTAGGAATCATATATACATGGTTAAAAGTGCATGCAAGCCACAACTTAACACACATAAAGTAACCACAACACATATAAGGGTGAATGAATTTCATAAATATGAAATGTGTGGTTTGTATGAAGTAGAAGTGTGAACTATGTCTTATGATTGTTGTTTTTCTTTTGCTATGTGTGATGGTATGAAGTAGAACCTGTTCAAGAACAAGTTATTCATTTCCAAGACCAGGACTATCCATTTCAAGAGCAGCAAGAAGGAGGCAAGTGTCCTTGACCACTTTGATCCTATGCTAGGATGTGCAGATAGAATTATTTGCATTGTCAAATGAAATATGAAACCCATGCTAGGAAAGTTTCCCTAGAATTGCATTACCTTGTTTCCTTGAAGCTTGGGTTGGGATTTATTTTGTCATGTCATTTATTTACATGCATTTGCTTAGCCATGCTTAGAATGGGATATTTGGGAAAATGAGATCATCAGTTTATATTACCATACTCTTGAATGAGCTATTGAGAGTTATGTAGAGGTAGGGATCAAGGCAAGTTGGATGTTTTGGTTGTGTGCTGGGTGCACGAGACTTGGGTTTGTGTTTAGTACTTGCCTGGATCCTAAGGACCGGTTCATGGAGCATGTAACCCGGCTTTACAGTGCCAACCACATGCTGAGATGCGGCAGCTTGGCCAATTAATTAGGTGTATCCCCGGCGTAGTATGGGTGTGTTGGATGGTGCGGGGAGTAGGTGTCAGCTGGACTACCATATGAACCGTAAGGCTCAAGAGGGGGCCACTGCAGCGGGGTTGGAGCCTCTTGTATGCTGTTAGGGGTGAAACCTCAGTGGGCCCACGCTCGTCGGGAATCCCTTTGTAAAGGCTTCGTAGTGATCTCCTGGCTACACACCTGGGAAGTGTGAATGTGGATCGTAGCCACTGGCATAATGGAGGTTCTTTTAGTCCACCCGGCAACGGGGGATGAAATCACTACTTGTGGGTACAGTGGTACAAACTCTGCAGAGTCAAAACTGTCTTGACAGCCGTGCTCACGGTTAAGAGCGGCCTGGACTTATTCATGATTAGAGGAGTGAAGGTTTTTGGGAGTTGTGGATGTTAAGCGGGGAGCTTAACATTGGTAATGATGTTATGGTTATTGGATTACAATGATGGGATGGGAGATTGGGACCATTTCACCTGTGTAGTAATGTAGGTGCTTAATAAGCTAAGGTGATAGGTATTAATTGCGTAGTGCTTTAACCATGAGTTCAACCTCTCCTTATTCTAGCCATGCATGATATAATTTTCCCACACTTGCTGAGTACCATTGGTACTCAACCTTGCATATTTGTTGGTTTATATTACTGCTCAGGTCAAGATAATGAGGTGGTGTATAATGACCAAGATTTTGGACCCGAGGAAGGCTTTTAGGTTCATGAAGAGCCCCGGGCAACGCCCGTGATGGAGCCCTAAAGAATAATATTCCGCTGCTAGTTTATTTACTTGTGATGAAGCATTAATGTCCATTGAGACATTTGCGATGTAAGACTTATTTATATTCGACACCTGGCTTGTAATAAATGATGCTTCACTATTTGTCATCACATGTATGAGAAAATGATCCTGGCATACATGTGATATTCACTTGGTTGTTTTCTTCGGAAAAACCGGGTGTGACAGAGGTGGTATCAGAGCCAAGGTTGCCCGTAGGAACGTGGACCTAGGTAGAAATGGACGTATTTAAGGGCCCTATTTTCTTAAAAACTATTTTCCAAGGTGTGGGTGGAAAAGTGTTATTAAAGGAGTCATTTTCTTCATCTTACCCCAACTTTCATTCAAAATAGGATTTTTGTTTGAGATTTTATCTAACCTAATTTTAAATTCTTTTTGTTTTAGATGGTTCGCATGATTCGCACCGCTCGTAAGCCCACAGGAGGGAGAGTTCCCGTAGTTGCCCTTGCCGAAAGAGAGGAGAGTCGTCCAGTGACGTACCTTTCCTACGGATTGGCAGTAGGAGATTTGTTGCGCCGTCTTCGACGTATGCTCGAAGCCGCCGGCAATACGGGCAAGCTCATCATCCACTATAACTCCACCAGGACCATCCGTGAGAAGAGGGAAGAATGGAGTTCGGAGATGAGGATTATACACGAGAATCAGCTGCTGAAGATCCACCACTCTCCAGCTTGTCGAGCAACACAAGTTGACGCGGAAAGAGATGTCACCTGGGAGGCCATCACCTGCCAGAGTCACATCTATCGTCGCCACTTGGACAAAACTGAGTACATGTATGTCCTCCAATGTGAGAGTGGTACCACGGAGTACAAGTACCCACCGGTGCAGCAAGGGACTTCCCATGAGCACATGGACTTGTGCTTGGAGGATGCTGCTATGCTCAGCACTCGACTGCAGGAGTGTCAACAAGAGCTTCAGGATGTCCGGGACACCCTGAAGGAAACAGAGGCGTTGCTGCGAGCTTGCTTAAAGGCGAGAGAAAGAGGAGATGGGAATGAACTGTGTGTCACCGTGAATGATACATGGACTCCTGACTCCCCGGATCGCCGAGCGATCAGGCGTCGTCCCACTTCTCCACCAGCAGCCTCCCCACCCAAAGCAGAGTCAGAAGGTAGCCGAAATGAGGAGGAAGATCCCGAGGAGCCAGCTCAAGAGGACGAGTAGTGTAGAGTCTTTCCCCTATTGTCCACAGCCTCGTCTTCAGAATTGTTTTGCTTTGGTGTGTGAACCCACAGGAAATAATAGTACATTTATTTGGTGTGAGATATAAACCCTCGTAAAATTTTAACAAAGCCTCAACACCTTAAAGTACCAACAAATGAAGGTAGTGAGATGATACTAAATGGTATCAAATTAACATTTGTTGATTCTGCCAGATGGCCGGAAGAGGAAAAGGACGTGCTGCCAACCCCGCCAACAACAACGATGAGGCATGCAACCCTCATCCTTCTGAAGGCCAGGACAGGGGTGGTCGCCGTGAAGAAGTTGACCCTCTCCACAAAATGCTGGAGAATCAAAATCAGCTCATTCAGAACTTGACTCAAGTGGTGGCCAACTTGCATCAAGTTCCACCTCCACAAGCGGCACCACGCCAACCAAGGTTGAGTGAGTTTCTAGGAACTCAACCTCCAAAGTTTGCAAGTGCTGCTGAACCTCTGGAGGCAGATGATTGGCTGAAGACCATTGAAAGTAAGATGAGGATAATACAATGCCAAGGGTATGAGAGGGTGCTGTTTGCCTCTCATCAATTGCATGGACCTGCTGCTGATTGGTGGACCGCCTACGTGGCCGCCCATCATGACCCTGAGAACATCACTTGGGAAGAGTTCAAGCGTAGCTTCCGCAACCATTATATCCCAAGAGGTGAACTCAAAAACAAGAGGAAGGAGTTTCTGGGACTGCAGCAGGGAAACATGACTGTGAGGGAATACCTCACTAAATTTACTCAACTATCCCGTTATGCTCCACGAGACATAGAGACTGATGAGCAGAAACAAGATTGTTTCGTGGAAGGACTTACCGCAGAAATGCAGTGTGCCATGTCCTCAAATGAGTATGAAAGCTTTCAAAAGATGGTGGACAGAGCCTTTGTGGTGGAAAGGAAGCTAAAGGCCCTGGAAAATGAGAATAAGAGGAAGGCGGGGTGGTCACATCAGACCTCAGGGAGCAACACCCGCCCACGTATGATGCAGCAACCTACGGGGCAGACAAGCCGTGCTGCGGTACCCTATTCAGCACCAAGAGGGTACAACCCAAACTACAGGCCACCCGCAGCACCAGCACAGCCGCAACGTCAGATTGTGCAGCAGCCTCGCCCCGCATATCCACCTCGACCAGCAGTGCAAGGATCCCCAAACCAATCCCAGGACAACAAAGGCCAGGCATCTAAGATTGGGGTGCAATGTTTCAGCTGTGGTGAAGTGGGGCACTATGCCCATAAATGCCCAAAGAAGAAGCCTGCGCCGCCACAACAGCAGAATGTATTGAGAGGACGGGTGAACCATGTCACTATGGAGGAAGCACAAGAGGCACCCGACGTGGTAGTTGGTAAGTTTCCTGCCAATTTACACCTTGCAACTCTGCTGTTTGATTCTGGTGCTACCCACTCGTTCATTGCTCAAGGGTTTGTTAAGAAGCATGACCTAGCAACCACACAAATGAACCATATGTTAGCCGTAAACTCTCCAGGTGGAGAAATAAGGACAAGACAAGTGTGTCCCAAAGTGAACCTAGACATTAATGGGGTAGTATTTACTGCTAACCTCATAGTGATAGATTCACAAGGGATAGATATTATTTTGGGTATGGATTGGTTGACCAAACATAAAGGAATCATCCATTGTTCGACCAGAACGGTGGAACTAACTCACCCCAGTGGCACCAAAGTAAAGTTCATAACGATACACGAGCCTAGGAGGGACATTAAATTAAATCAAGTGGAGGTGAAAGTTGAGGAAATCAGGACTATCAGGGAATATCCAGATGTTTTCCCGGAGGAATTGCCAGGCATGCCTCCCGACCGTGACGTGGAGTTCGCAATTGAGCTAGTACCGGGAACAGCCCCGATATACAAGAGACCTTATCGAATGGACTCCAAGCAGCTAGAAGAGCTCAAGGATCATTTGAGAGAATTGACGGAGAAGGGGTATATTCGCCCTAGTTCCTCACCATGGGGAGCTCCGGTGATATTTGTGCCTAAGAAAGATGGAACTCAAAGGTTATGCGTGGATTACCGTGCCTTGAATGAGGTAACCATCAAGAACAAGTACCCATTACCCCGCATTGAAGACTTGTTTGATCAGTTGAGGGGAGCTTGTGTGTTCTCGAAAATTGATCTCAGGTCGGGGTACCACCAACTCAAGATAAGGCAATCAGATATTCCCAAGACAGCTTTCGTATCTCGGTACGGACTGTATGAATACACTGTCATGCCTTTTGGGCTAACCAATGCCCCGGCATATTTCATGTATCTCATGAACAAGGTATTCATGGAATATCTGGACAAATTTGTGGTGGTTTTCATAGATGATATTCTCGTCTTCTCCCAAGATGAAGAAGAACATGAGAAACATCTAAGGTTGGTGTTACAGAGGCTGAGGGAACACCAACTATATGCCAAGTTGAGCAAGTGTGAGTTTTGTCTGAAGAGAGTTCCCTTTTTAGGACATATAATCTCGGAGGGAGGAATCTCCGTAGATCCCGCCAAAATCGAGGATATCCAGAAGTGGAAGACCCCTGAAAATGTCGGGGAAGTTCGAAGCTTTTTGGGATTGGCTGGATACTATCGACGGTTTATTGAGGGATTCTCCAAGATCTCGAGACCTCTCACCAAACTGTTGGAAAAGGGAATCACATTCACCTGGACGCCACAGTGCGAGACAAGCTTTCAGGAGCTAAAGAAAAGATTGACTACAGCCCCAGTGCTGGTTATGCCAGATATGCAGAAGAATTTCACAGTGTACTGCGATGCCTCTAGAAATGGGTTGGGATGTGTTCTCATGCAAGAAGGACATGTCGTGGCTTATGCGTCCCGGCAGCTTCGGAAGCACGAGAAGAACTATCCTACACATGATCTAGAACTAGCTGCAGTGGTACACGCGTTGAAAATTTGGCGGCACTATTTGATGGGGAAGAGGACAGAGATATATACGGATCATAAGAGTTTGAAGTACATATTCACACAGCCAGATCTCAACCTCAGACAAAGGAGATGGTTAGAGCTAATCAATGACTTTGTTGTGGGCATCAACTATCATCCCGGGAAAGCAAACGTCGTAGCTGATGCTTTGAGTCGGAAAGTGCAGGTCAATAAGTTGAGTTTGAAGGACATGCCTGCAGAATTGAAGGACGAGGTTATAAGACTCAATCTATGTCTAGTAAATAGTGGTGAAGCCATCGCCATGGAAGTGGACTCCACACTCGAGCGAGACATACGCGAGGGCCAAAAGAAAGATGAGAAGATACAAGAGATCAGACAGCTCATCAAGGAAAATAAAGCTCCTGGTTTTAGAGAGGATGAACAAGGAACGGTGTGGCACGGGAAAAGGATCTGTGTGCCAGAAGTAAAGGAGATCCGTGAATTGATTTTAAAGGAGGCTCATGATTCTGACTATTCCATTCATCCTGGGAGTACGAAGATGTACCAGGACCTCAAGAGCAGGTATTGGTGGTATGGCATGAAGCGAGATGTCGCGGAACATGTTGCCCTATGTGACACATGTCAGTTGGTGAAAGCAGAACATCAACGACCCGCGGGATTGTTGCAACCACTCAAAGTACCTGAATGGAAGTGGGAAGAAATCAGCATGGATTTTGTCGTGGGATTGCCTAGAACCCAATCCGGGTATGATTCAATATGGGTCATTATTGATAGGCTAACCAAGGTAGCTCATTTCATCCCTGTGAAAGAAAGCTACAGCGGATCCAAATTGGCAGAATTGTACATGTCAAGGATTG
Organism: Neostapfia colusana; assembly: GCA_030760725.1. Lineage (NCBI taxonomy): Eukaryota > Viridiplantae > Streptophyta > Magnoliopsida > Poales > Poaceae > Neostapfia > Neostapfia colusana. The sequence goes on from JASWHV010000007.1 coordinate 113,529,547, forward strand.
TGTGTTACCATGGAGTGCCAAAGAAGATAGTGTCGGACCGAGGGACACAGTTCACCTCGAGGTTTTGGCAAAAGTTGCATGAAACCATGGGAACCCATCTGAATTTCAGCTCTGCCTATCATCCCCAAACTGACGGGCAGACGGAGAGAACCAATCAGATCCTTGAAGATATGTTAAGGGCATGTGCACTCAAAAACAATAGGAGTTGGGACAAGAACTTACTGTATGCGGAGTTTTCCTATAACAACAGTTATCAAGCTAGTATGAAGATGTCACCGTTTGAAGCTTTGTATGGAAGGAAGTGCAGAACTCCTCTATTTTGGAACCAAACAGGAGAAAGTAAAGTGTTTGGTCCAGAAGTGCTACAAGAAGCCGAGGCGAAGGTTAGGGAGATTCGCAACAACTTGAGGATAGCACAAACACGCCAGAAGAGTTATGCTGATGTACGAAGAAGAGAACTCGTTTTCAACGTGGGAGACTATGTTTATCTCAAGGTGTCCCCTATCAGAGGACTTCGTCGGTTCAAGGTGAAAGGGAAGTTGTCACCTCGATACATCGGACCCTTTCAAGTTTTGGAAAGAAAAGGCGAAGTGGCGTACCAATTAGAGTTACCGGTTCATCTATCGGACGTGCACGATGTATTTCATGTGTCACAACTCAAGAAATGCCTGAGGACGCCTGAAGAGGTGTTACCCATGAATGAAGTGGATGTAGCTGAAGATTTGTCTTATGCCGAGCAACCATACAAAATTTTGGAGACGATGGAACGCCTAACCAGAAATAAAAGAATTCGGATGTGCAAGGTGTAGTGGAAGCATCACTCAGAAGAGGAAGCCACCTGGGAACGGGAAGATGAGCTTAAAGCACAATTTCCGGAATTGTTTTCTTAGAAACACCAATCTCGAGGACGAGATTTCTTTTAAGGGGGGTAGAGCTGTAACACCCCAAATTTGGATTCAAAACCCTAAACCATGTTCAGAGGAGAATTTAAAAATTTTTGGACGTGTTGCATGTTTTGCAAAAATTCAAATTCAAACTGGAATTCAAATTATACCCAAAACAGAAAAGAAATGGAAAAAGAAAAAAAAAAGAAAACGGGAAAAAACTGGCCAGTTGGCCGAAACCGCCAGCCGGCCCAGCAACCCCCGCGCCAGCCCGCCCCCGCGCGCGCCGCGCTGCCTCTCACCGACGGGTGGGACCCACATGTCATCCCCAACCCCGCGACCCCGGACTCTCTCCCGCGCGCGCGATCTTAACCGATCGAAAAACCACGTTCCTCAGCCGAATTCCGGTTCCAGAAGAATCCAACTCGATCACAACTGACCCACCGCCCTCCCCCGGCTATAAAAACCCCAGCCCCGATCGGTTTTTCCCACGCGATCGCCGATTTTCACTCCGGTGAGCACCGAGACTTCGCCGGTGAATTCTGGCCGATCTAAGCTCGGAAACTCTGATCTAACTCGCTGGTTTTGATCCACCGCCTCCGGGGAACTTTGCAGGTGCAGAAAACCCGAAGACTTACGGTGTAAACTCAGCGCCGACGAGCTTCGCCGTGGTTTTGCCTCGGACCTCGCCGCCGAGCACTTTCCAGGACCCCCGAGCTCGAGAAAACCCCCGAGGTGAGATCCCCGACCTCCCCTCTACCGATCTAGGCCATAAGATCACAGTTCTAGGCAGAATTCTCGAGGATCCGAAAGTTTCCGGCGAGATCGCCACTTCCCGCCGCCGTGCGCCGCCGGCAGCGCCGCCCGCGCTCGATCAGAGCGACGTGGCTGCTTGTGCGCCGTTTATTTTAAATCGCACGGTAGACTTTAAATCCCCGCGTACCGGTTCGATGTTATGATCTCAGCCGTCGGTTTAAAATCGGACGGTCCACGTCGACCCCGCGTTATAAAGGCTGGAATTCTTACGTGCTACCCCCTGGGGTTCTCTGGAATTGAGAGCTAGCCCCGGAAACTTCAGATCTAGCCCCTGGAACTTCAGAAAATCATGTAAATTCATTTAAAAATCAGTTTTAGCCCCTGGACTTAATAGAAATTAAGAAAAACACCTCTGTTAAGTGTAGCTAGACCCCTGGAAATTATGAAAATAATATTATAGACCCTGTGATGGGTGAGTTTACTTTTTAGCCCTGTTTAGTATTTAAATTAGAAAATTGAATATGTAACTAGTGTTTAAAAATTAAAAAGTGGGACAAACATAATTGTCAAAATTAATTAAAAACTTTTTCAGTACTTAGAAAACTTTGGAGTGAGATAAAAATATATTTTTGGGCTGATATGAATCTGTTTCATTTATTAATCACATTATTTAGTTTAGGGACACATTTTTTAAAGTAAAGAATAGTTATAGAAAAATAGGGAAAAATAATTATGAAATAGTATACATCATAAGCCATGGTCAAAATATGATTTTAAATTATTTAGGACCAGAACCTAATCTGTTTAGGTGATGTGTATTACTAATTTAATAATAAAATACACAATTATGCATAGGAATATAAATCTGAACATATAGAAACTAGTAAATGATAAATGGAGTTTCTAAAATACAAAGAATTCAGTTTAGGGTTGATAGAAGTTGTGAAGGCACATTGTATGCAAGTATAAATGTGGACACAAAAGTAGGAATCATATATACATGGTTAAAAGTGCATGCAAGCCACAACTTAACACACATAAAGTAACCACAACACATATAAGGGTGAATGAATTTCATAAATATGAAATGTGTGGTTTGTATGAAGTAGAAGTGTGAACTATGTCTTATGATTGTTGTTTTTCTTTTGCTATGTGTGATGGTATGAAGTAGAACCTGTTCAAGAACAAGTTATTCATTTCCAAGACCAGGACTATCCATTTCAAGAGCAGCAAGAAGGAGGCAAGTGTCCTTGACCACTTTGATCCTATGCTAGGATGTGTAGATAGAATTATTTGCATTGTCAAATGAAATATGAAACCCATGCTAGGAAAGTTTCCCTAGAATTGCATTACCTTGTTTCCTTGAAGCTTGGGTTGGGATTTATTTTGTCATGTCATTTATTTACATGCATTTGCTTAGCCATGCTTAGAATGGGATATTTGGGAAAATGAGATCATCAGTTTATATTACCATACTCTTGAATGAGCTATTGAGAGTTATGTAGAGGTAGGGATCAAGGCAAGTTGGATGTTTTGGTTGTGTGCTGGGTGCACGAGACTTGGGTTTGTGTTTAGTACTTGCCTGGATCCTAAGGACCGGTTCATGGAGCATGTAACCCGGCTTTACAGTGCCAACCACATGCTGAGATGGGGCAGCTTGGCCAATTAATTAGGTGTATCCCCGGCGTAGTATGGGTGTGTTGGATGGTGCGGGGAGTAGGTGCCAGCTGGACTACCATATGAACCGCAAGGCTCAAGAGGGGGCCACTGCAGCGGGGTTGGAGCCTCTTGTATGCTGTTAGGGGTGAAACCTCAGTGGGCCCACGCTCGTCGGGAATCCCTTTGTAAAGGCTTCGTAGTGATCTCCTGGCTACACACCTGGGAAGTGTGAATGTGGATCGTAGCCACTGGCATAATGGAGGTTCTTTTAGTCCACCCGGCAACGGGGGATGAAATCACTACTTGTGGGTACAGTGGTACAAACTCTGCAGAGTCAAAACTGTCTTGACATCCGTGCTCACGGTTAAGAGCGGCCTGGACTTATTCATGATTAGAGGAGTGAAGGTTTTTGGGAGTTGTGGATGTTAAGCGGGGAGCTTAACATTGGTAATGATGTTATGGTTATTGGATTACAATGATGGGATGGGAGATTGGGACCATTTCACCTGTGTAGTAATGTAGGTGCTTAATAAGCTAAGGTGATAGGTATTAATTGCGTAGTGCTTTAACCATGAGTTCAACCTCTCCTTGTTCTAGCCATGCATGATATAATTTTCCCACACTTGCTGAGTACCATTGGTACTCAACCTTGCATATTTGTTGGTTTATATTGCTGCTCGGGTCAAGATAATGAGGTGGTGTATAATGACCAAGATTTTGGACCCGAGGAAGGCTTTTAGGTTCATGAAGACCCCCGGGCAACGCCCGTGATGGAGCCCTAAAGAATAATATTCCGCTGCTAGTTTATTTACTTGTGATGAAGCATTAATGTCCATTGAGACATTTGCGATGTAAGACTTATTTATATTCGACACCTGGCTTGTAATAAATGATGCTTCACTATTTGTCATCACATGTATGAGAAAATGATCCTGGCATACATGTGATATTCACTTGGTTGTTTTCTTCGGAAAAACCGGGTGTGACAGAGACGCTCGACGAGAGCCGTCGGTCCGGGCTTGGCGCCCAACTAACCTCCATCCAATCAATGCCCGACCGCTCATCTGCTGTGACCCGTCGTAAAAGGGTTTAAGGACCACCCAATGACCCGTGTCTAGTGCCTGAGCCCCTGAAAGCTCGGTGGGCTTTGACTTCGTCCTTCTCCCGTTGTTCTTAAGATCTCGAACATGTCGAAGAATTAGGTCGCATGGACGCAGACCCACGCATTGACGGTCACCCCTATTCTTTCCCCCTCCTCTCTCTCTCTCTCTCTCTCAATCTTTTGTTCTTTCCTCCATCTCTGTCATAAATGACTCAAAAAATAATTAGTAACGTAATATGAGCCTGGTAGGTTCAAAATTGTCCCATTTGTTCAGCCTGAGAGTGACCGAGGGGCGTGCCTACGACGAGACGCGGGTTGAATCCGGACGAGATTTTGACAGTGTAACCCTGATGTTCTCGGTTGCACCATTATCGGGCGTGCAGTCAGAGAACAGCAGGGTTATGCTGCCGAAATTTTGTCTGGATTTGGATCTGGCGTCTCATCAGAAGCACGTTCATCTCGGTCACTCTTGGGTGGGTTTAGGACCTATCTGTCCCAATAGAAGTATAAATTAATGATGTTTTCTCACTCTTTAATCTGTAGCCTCCAATATGGGTGAAGACCGTAGTTAGATGTGCACCGGTTGGAACAAGAAAGGTGGTCGGTTCGCAAAGACAGATGCTTTGATCGATCGAGTGTTTTCATTGTTGACGATCGATAAGGTGCGATGCCCATGTACGAAATGCCAAAATACAAAGTGGCTTGATAATATTACTCTTTCGACACACTTGTGTCGAAACGATTACATGTTACATTATGAGGTGTGGAGTCTTCATGACTAGACAGCTTCTAAAGCCATACAAGAAGTGCAAGAGAATGATGACAACACGGGGATTGATCGGATGGATGAGATGCTACAAGCTATTGAACCAGAGGCTACGGAGAATCCTCCAACAAAGGAGGTAGAAGCGTTCTTCAAGCTTCTTAAAGCTTCAGAAGAGCCACTTCATTAACACACATAAGTGACCCTCCTTACGTTCATCACCAGATTTATGGCAATTAAGTCCAAATACTTATTTTCCAGCAACTGTTTCAATGATCTAATCAAATTGATCGGCGATATCCTTCCACGAGCCCACAAAGTGCCTAAAGATATGTATCAGTCGAAGAAATTGTTGTCTGGTCTCGGTGTGAAATGTGAGAAGATTGATGTGTGTCCAGACAATTGTATGTTTTTTTGGAAAGAGCATGCGAAAGAGAACAAGTGTTTAAAATGTGGTAAATCGAGGTTTGTCGAAGTTGTTAACGACAATGGTGATAATGTGATCATAGAAGTCGCACATAAGCAACTTCTTTACTTACACAGAAACCTCGATTGAAGCGGTTGTTTATTTCAAAAAGAACAGCTAGACACATGAGATGGGACAAAGAAGGTGTACGTCAGAACAATGGAGTCATGATGCACCCGTCTGATGGTGAGGCATGGAAGGCGTTGGTCGGATTCGATCCCGAATTTGCCAGTGATGCGAGAAATGTTCGCATGGGTTTGGCGACAGGTGGCTTCTCGCTATTTAGTACAAACGACACGGCATACTCGTGTTGGCCCGTTTTTGTTATTCCATACAACCTGCCACCATCTCTTTGTATGAAGTATGAATTCATGTTTCTTTGCCTCATCATACTTGGACCGGATCATCCTGGGCCACGTCTAAATGTGATGTTGAAACCGTTGATTGAAGAACTGAAAACTTTGTGGACAGGAATAAAAGCTTACGACTGTTACAAGAAGCAGAAATTCAAACTGTGGGCTGCTTACTTATGGTCCGTCCGTGATTTTCTAGCATACGGTATGTTTTCTGGAATGAGCACTCACGGTCGTTTGACGTGCCCGATATGTGCTTCAGACACAGATTGCTTTCGACTTGCTCATGGAGACAAGATATGCTTCTTCGATTGTCATAGACGTTGGTTGCCTCGAAATCACGTGTTTTGACAATAGAAGAATGTCTTCAGAAAGGACACAGTTGTTACCAAAGGACCACCAAAACGTCAAAATGGGTCAGAAATTTCTGATATGTTGAACAAACTGGTGGCAGATGAAAGCCATCCTAGATATTTTGTAGGTTACGGGGAGGAACATAATTGGACCCACATATGTAGAATTTGGGAGCTCCCATATGTGAAGTTCTTGATTTTAATGCACAACATTGATGTTATGCATCAGGAGTGTAAGATGGGCGAATGTATAACAAGCACATGCATGGATATGACGGAGAATATGAAAGACAATATAAATGCTGGAAAGGATCTGGCAGAGCTTTGTAACCGTCCAACTTTTGAGCTCTCCGAAAGCGGTGGTAAGCCATGTTCTTCTTTTTGTCTTCGATCTAAAGAAAAGAAGGAAATCATGAAATGGTTGAAAAGTTTGAAATTTCCAGATGGTTACACAGCTAATCTGAAACGAGTCATGAATGTGAAGATGAGAAAGCTCATTGGATTGAAAAGTCATGATTATCACATAATTATGGGAAGACTCCTACCTGTTATGTTTCGCGGCTATTTTGATAATGCGGTGTGGAAGGTGCTAGCCGATCTTAGCTACTTCTATAGACAGCTATGTGCTAAAGAAATCACAGTAGAGATGATGAATAAGTTGGATAAGGAGATACTGGTACTGTTATGTAAGATGGAATTTTTTTCCTCCAGGCTTCTTAAATCCAACGCAACATCTCCTTATCCATCTTCCTTTTGAGGATAAAGTGGGTGGTCATGTGCAATATAGATGGATGTATAACTTTAAAAGAGCACTTAGATATCTGAAAGTCAATGGTTGGAAACTGAGCAAGGGTGGAAGGGTGCATCGCTGAAGCTTTTACATAGTGGTAGAGATAGGGGGTGTGAAGGAGAGGTAGTCGTAGAGAGAGGGGGAGGGAGAGGGAGAGAGTGAGAGTGAAAAGGGGAAGAGGGAGGGAGATACGGAGTGGTAGAAATAGGGGGTGAGAGAGAGGGAGTCGTAGAGAGAGGGGGAGGGAGAGGGCAAGGAAGAAAGTGAGAGTGCGGGGGAGGGAGAGAGAGGGAGTAAGAGTAGTGGGGAGAGAGCCGAACAAGCTCAAACCCACTTTATCTATTTATTTAAATTACAGAGATCGGCAACGGAGGCTCAAACTCCACCGCCACAACTACCGGGCATCGGGAGAAAGTCGCAGAGACGGATTCTTCGGCTCCAGAGCGAGTGGAGGAGCGACTGGATCCTTGAGTGGAAGGGGTAGCATTTATGGAGCGGATCTCTTTTTTTGTTTAATGTTTTCGATGTTTTATGTTTTGCATGTTTATATAAACTGTTCTGTGAGCTGACCATCATGTCAGGTTATCCTAATTCTGTTTTTTAAAAAAATGAAAACATTATTTACGACGGCCAGCTATACAGGCCGTCGTAAGTTAACCTAACTAACTTACGACGGCCTTGTCTGGCCGTCGTAAGTAAGACGCCCAGCCCGCCACGTGGAGCGGCGATGGGCGATGGCCGTTTACTTACGACGGCCACTTCTAGCCGTCGTAAGTTGTTATTTACGACTGTAACCGTCATAATTAACTTTATTTACGACTAGAAACTTGAAACGGCTAGAAACCGTCGTAAATAACAGAAAACCGTCGTAAATAACTAAGTTACGACGGTTTCTCTTTATTTACGACGGCTTCTGGCCGTCGTAATTGTTCTGCATTCCTGTAGTGATTAACCAAAATAATGTATTGGGAAATTTGAAGCTTAAGTGAAAATCACAACAGTAGCAGAAATAGTCCAAAATTTGGACTTTGAATCAAATTGTTTGTTTAGGAAATCCTTGAATGATCTGTTTTTGTTGTAGACAAATTACATATTCTGAATTACCCATATAATTGTCAGTTTTAATGCTGAAATGTGCTTTTGGGTATAAAAACAAATATGCATTCATGTAAGATATACACTGTAGAAATTAAGTATAAAAGGTCTTAAGTGCAGATTACAATCTGAAATAATGATTAAGTATCAATTCTGTTTTGATGCTGAAAGTATACTTTTAGCCATAAAAATAAAGCTGAACCCAAAACGAAATGATATATACATTAGGAAGGGATTATAAAAGGTTTTAGAGACAAAGTTTAAAGTATGAAAGTCTTATTAGTAGCTAGAAAAATTCTGTTTAGGCTGAAAGTGTATGTCTTAGGTAAAAGCTAATGTTTAAATTTTATTTAAGGATATATAAACTGTTGTAGCTGAAATTCCAGTTTTAAGGGGATTGATAAACCTGAAATTGAAGTAGAAACAATATATGTCTTATAAAGGTGCATATATGTATATGTAAAATACTTGTAGGGTATAATTAGGCCCGAAGTAAACTTAAAAGCAATATATATCCATATATACACCTCTATACATATTGAATTGTTTGATTGGTTATGTTTGATTGCTTCTTATTGTATCTTGTTGGAGCATGTTCTATGTATGTTGCCGCGGTAGAACCAGCCCCAGAGCAGGTTCTAAATCTCCAAGAGCAAGACTTCAACATCCTTGAGGATCCACAAGAGGAAGGCAAGTGTCATTGACCAAGTTTGCTCCTGTTTTAGGATGTTAGTTAGAATTTAATTGCATTGTATCATGAATTGTGAAACCCAATGTTAGGATGTCTTCCTTAATTTTCCTTGACTTATTCCTTGTAGCCAGGGTGGGAGTTTTATTGATATATGAATTATTGATTATGCTTATCCATGCTTAGATTATGGGAAATTGAGAATATGTAAATTACAACTTGACCTTAATGAAGTTTGAAGATACATGATGACTTTCTGTAGAGTTAGGAATCTAGGGAAGCTGGATGTCTTTGGTTGGTGTTGTGTGCACAAGAAATTGGGTTAGTGTTTAGTGCTTACCTGGGTTCTAAGGACCGGTTCATGGAGAAATTAACCTGGCTTTACCGTGCCACCACATGCTGAGATGGGGCAGCTTGGCCAAGTAATTAGATGTATTTCCGATGTAATATGAGTGTTTGGGAGGTGCGGGGAATAGGAGTCAGCTGGACTAACTTGGGAACCACAAGGCTCAATGGTTAAAGCCTTGCCCAGGGGTATGAGTCATCCGGTTCCCTGGTAACGATCTGTAGCACTGGAGAGGCAGGGTGTGCACGCTAGGGGTAAGGAACCAGGCATAGCAGGCTACACACCCTGGACCTCCCATCGGCATAAGCCTTTTAAGGGAGGGTCAACCGGCGCCATAGGGCCCCCAGGCAATGAGACAACCAAAGGTCCCCAAGTTATGGTCAGGACTTTGCTCGGGGGTATGAGCCGTCCGGCTCTCCGGTACCAAGTTGTAGCACTGGAGAGGCAGGGTGTGCATGCTAGGGGGTACGAAACTAGGAATAGCAGGCTACGCCCCTAGACCTCCAGTTGGCGTAAGCTTTTCGGGGGAGGGACCATTCGGCGCCATACGGCCCCCGAGCAACAAGACAACCGCAGGACCCCGGGTACGGCATAAGGATAGCACAACCCTTGCTACGGTTGAACACAAGGAAAAGTGACTAGCCACACGGCCAGAGCGGTATGGAAATAAAGCACGAAGAGTATTGGGGCAATGTCCGGGGTTCAATTACTTTTCTTGTCCGTAGGCATGTTCTTTCTGGCCCCCAAGTACTCAGTTGTAGCGCAGGGGGGGGCAGGATGTGCACGCTAGGGGTACGGAACCAAGCATAGCAGGCTACACACACTGGACCTCCCGCGAGTGTTAACCTTTCAGCGAGGAGACCTTCCAGCGCCACGAGACCTAGGACAAGTGTGTAGGACCAGCTCCGGACATGCCATTTACAATTGATATGCATGAGTAAGCACAAACTGTAAAGAAGGTACGCAGGAGGGTAGATTTTTCTCATTTCTAACTTCCTTTAGGTGGTAGGAGGAAACAGACCGTGCAAGAAGGTAGCGACCCACCCTAGATGACAAGAGTAGCAAGACCCCTCCGGAGCTTAGCTGTTCTAAGCGTTGTTCTTAGACACTATGGCACCTTTAAAAAGAAAGAGAAAAACAAAAAATGTCCTACCACTGCGTTGAGGATAGAACTTACAGGGGTGTTCTATGTTCTGTGGATTGGGTAGAGGTATCCATCCCCTGTGGCTAGGTGGGTGCACCTGGGGTGGCGCACTTGTGTTGCTCAGAAGGGACCATCCCGGCTGGGGGAGGGTTTGTCACCCCTTGTGAGAAAGTGTTTAGCCGAGGCACCAGGTGGCCCTGCCTTGGTGTGACGCCCTCAATTCTGTGGGAAAACCACGGAACCGAGAACTAATGCATATGTGTGTCCTGGATGTTCATCACACATACACATACGTTCCACAAACTGAATTCAGATTATATATTACCATGAATAACAGGGTCTATTACAATATCTCATGAGTCTTGGACTCATGCTTACAGCGGAAGTCTTACTTCTATGCAGCGGAAGTCTTTATTCTAATGCAGAAGCAAAACTAAGCAGTAGTGGCTCCATCTCTATTTCCTCCACAGGCAAGGTTGAGAACAGATCACACGCCATAATGCTCCACTTGATCTTCATAGTAGGCTTCTCCTGCTGCTGATGATGAAGTAATAATGCAAGTTTGAGTACAATGATGTACTCAGCAAGTGCGGGAAAAACACATTATATGCAGCTCATAAACAAGGTAGGCATAAAAAGGCTTATTTGCAGAAAAGCAGATTTATAAAACCATGATAAAACAGCAACTTAACTTTAGATGAAAGTAATCCCAGCATGAATTAAATTACCAACATACCTCCATCACTTCCCGTGTTCCATCCGAACATTAACCAATCCTTTATTCATACTCACGAATACCTCCTCGTATTCGCCACCATCTCAAGAATACCTTCACGTATTTGCTACCCTCTCATCTCATAAAACAACCTCGTCTCACACTGAGACCGAACTCGTTGCCATGACTCAACAGTCATGCTACCATCTCATCACCCAGACTCAACAGTCCCAAACCATATCCATAACCAAACCAATAATCGTAACCAAGAACCTTCCCAATAACCATCTCAATATCCATCCCAACTAATCATGGCAGTTTAGCCAGGCGCTCGTGACCGTAAGCTCGGCTATCATGAATAGTTTTTAGACTCTGCAGAGTTTGCACCTCTTTACCCACAAGTTTGTGATTTCGTCACCTGTCGGGGACTGCAGAACCTCCATTATACCAGTACACATCCGTCGGTGTATGGTCAAGAGATCACAAAATAGCCTTTACAAAGGGGTTACTATATGTATGGACTCACTGAGGTTTCACCGGCAGGCTAGAATCTCCAATTCTCCCACCCACGGGCCCCCTCTTGTGCCATGCAGTTCCCAGGGCAGTCCTCACTCGACTCCCATTCCCCGCACCTTCCACAGTCCATAACACTCTAGCAACTTACCTAATTACTCAGCTAAGCCGCACCCATACTTGGCCTTGTGGTGGCACTGTTATCCTGGCATGTGCATGCATGAACCGGTCCTTAGATCTACGGCAAGCAAAACCACCATCTCATGCTACCTCATTCACAAACCCAGGCTTGCCTAGATCTCCCTCCGATCCATATTCATTAACCTCGTCAGTTACTTATTATCAGTACGAGTGCAGTTAGCTAGACACATCTATTCGCTTCCCAATCCCATAGACTCAGCGAAGCATAAAGCAAAAACCATACCTGACTCATAAACTTCCCAGGCGACAAGGGTGGTTTAATCAAAACTAGTAAACTCCTATAAAAGGATTTCCCATCATGTTTGGCTCAGTACGCACACCTTTTGCAAAACAAGATAGTTTCACCCAAAAAAAAAAGGATCAATATGGTCAAGGAGCACTTGCCTTGTTCTTGCGGTTCCGGTTGTTCTTGATTCTCAAAACCTGGTTGCTGCAGTTCGTCGTAGACAGCTCCCTGAGCTTGTCCTGCTAGGTAGGATCACGTGCATACAGGATTCACAACAATCAATATTTATACACAAACCTTAAACTAGATGCGATGATGCATATGCATGCTATCTCATGATTAGTTTTATTAGATTGATCTGTTCGTGCTTTTGCATGTCCTTGTATGGACAGGGGTGTTCGGATCAAAGGTGGACGTGGCAATGATCTTGTCAAACTGATCATCAAGTGATCTGCCCACGAGAAGGCTTCTGTTCGAAAGGAATTGAAGAACAGATGCAAAGGGATGAACACAATGATGTCGTAAGGTGGTATTGAAGTCCTACCTCACGCTCTTCTTGACTTCGAGGTCCTCCTCAGACCGCTTGGTTCTTCTCCGGTGATCTCCCTTGTTGCGCTTAAGCGATGGTTTGCTCGGCGAGTTAGGGCTAGGGCTCTAAGTCGTCGGCTCAGGAGTTGAAAGAGAAGTTTGTGGTTTCGGCCAGAGGTTTTGGGTTCTATTTATAATCGGGAAAAGAAGAGTCCTAATCTGATTGTATCTCGAATAAGAGTCTTATTCAGATCTTTGTTGGATCCTAACATCTTATCTTTGGTAACATCGTGGAAATTTAGATCGGTTTCTGTTGCGTACCGGTATCTTTACGCGTAAAACCCGCTCCAGAACTCGTTACCTCCGTGATAATGAGCTCCGGAAGCTCCACGTGTCCTCCGGGGCCTGGTATCTCCTTTTCCACAGAGACGAGCTCCGGTTGTGCCGTGTGTCACGAGCGAGACCTCCCCCTTCTTTGGAGGTGAACTCCGCGCACGCCACGTGTTGGCGCCGGTCTTCCCTTTTCTTCCTTCCTCAGGAACATGCCCCGAGGTCGACACGTGTCCAGCAACGACAGACCTCCCGGAGATAAGCTCCGGTGGAGACACGTGTTCGATAGATCCGGACTTCTCTGAGATGGGCTCCGAGATCGACACGTACCCCGCGCGATTGGTCCTCTGATTTCCGCGAGGACTAGCTCCGAGGATGACACGTGTCTTGCGGAAATGCCTTTGCTTCCTCTGCAGAGGCTAGCTCCGTGGGCAACACGTGTCCCACAGGATCGGACCTCTCCTCTTTGTGGCGACGAGCCTTGAACCTGCCACGTACCTCTTTCAGCGGCGGACTTCTCCCCATCTCGCAGGGACGAGCTCCGAACATGCCACGTGGCCAGTGGCCGTGGTAAGTTGTCTTCGGCGCTCTCGGAGGGCTTTATTGGCCATTCTTTTGATAATTCTCTCTGTTCCTATTTTCATTAGAATGTTTCCTCTTCATAGAACATGAACATATGCTGACACCCGAGGCGAGGGTGTCACAAATCTACCCCCCTTAAATTGAATCTCGCCCTCGAGATTCGTTAGTAGGAAATAGATGGGGAAATTCCGCCTTGATATCCTCTTCATGCTCCCATGTGGCCTCAGCTTCGGTGTGATGGCTCCATTGTACCTTGCACCATCGATTCACCTTGTTTCGGGTGACACTTTCCTTTACGTCCAAGATTCGGATAGGGTGTTCTGCGTAAGTCAGGTCCTCTTGAAGTTCAAGCTCCTCCATTGACACTTGTTCCTCTGGCACTCTCAAGCACTTCTTGAGCTGGGATACATGAAACACGTCATGTACGTCGGAGAGGTGGTTTGGGAGCTCTAGTTGGTAGGCTACTTCTCCTCGCTTGTCCAAAATCTTAAATGGTCCGATGTAGCGAGGTGCTAGCTTGCCTTTGACGTTGAAGCGTCGTTGGCCTCGGATAGGCGATACTTTAAGGTATACGAAGTCTCCCACTTCAAAGGTCAACTTCCTACGCCTATTGTCCGCATAGCATTTCTGTCATGACTGGGCAGCCTTTAAGTTCTCCCATATCGTTTGGACCTGTTTTTCGGCTTCTTGTAGTACTTCGGATCCAAAAACCTGGTTCTCTCCAGTCTCGTTTTAGAATAGTGGCGTTCTACACCGTCTACCATATAAGTCTTCGAAAGGCAACATCTTTAAGCTAGCTTGATAGCTGTTGTTATAGGAGAACTCGGCATACGGTAAACTCCTATCCCAACTACGCCCACGTTTCAAGGCGCAAGCTCTCAACATGTCCTCCAAAATTTGGTTCGTCCTTTCGGTTTGTCCATCTGTTTGTGGGTGGTAGGCAGAGCTAAAATCCAGTCGTGTACCCATGGTTTTCTGCAGCTTCCTCCAGAATCTAGAGGTAAACTGAGAACCTCGATCTGAGACTATCCTCTTTGGAACTCCGTGACGGCACACGATCTGTTCCATGTACAACTCTGCCAATTGTGCAACGTTATAACTAGTCTTTACCGGAAGAAAATGGGCAGTTTTCGTCAATTGGTCCACAATGACCCAGATGGAGTCGCACCTCGACTGAGTACGTGGTAATCCAACGATGAAAGCCATACTGATGTCCTCCCATTTCCATTCGGGTATTCTCAAAGGTTGCAACAATCCAGCGGGTTTTTGATGTTCAGCCTTTACCCGTTGGCATGTGTCGCATAGGCCAACGTATTCGGCTATATCCCTCTTCATACCATCCCACCAATAACAAGTTTTCAAGTCCTTGTACATTTTGGTGCTTCCTGGATGTATGAAATAGGGTGAATCATGTGCCTCCTTCAATATCATGTCGTGGAGGTGTCTTATGTTTGGCACACAAATCCTTTTTCCTAGCCAAAGCGTACCCTTTTCATCCTCCTTGAAATCCTTCTCTATCCCTTGTTGGATTCTTTCCTTGATTTCCTCATCCGTTGCTTGGCCCTCTCTTATTTCTTGCTCCAATGGGGAGTGGATCTCCATTATCTCCACGTTATTCAAGAATCCGAGGTGTAACCGTTTGAACTCCTTCCGTAGTTCAGGTGGTAACTCCCGAACCGTGAGTTGGTGACATGCTCCCTTTCTGCTCAATGCGTCCGCTACTACATTGGCCCTCCCGGGGTGGTAGTTGATTCCCACATCATAATCCTTGATGAGTTCTAACCATCGACGTTGCCTCAAATTCAAGTCCGTTTGTGTAAATATGTACTTGAGGCTTTTATGATCCGTATAGATCTCACATCGATGTCCAAGGATATAATGTCTCCAAATCTTCAATGCATGCACCACTGCTGCTAGCTCCAAGTCGTGCGTAGGATAGTTAAGCTCGTGCTTCTTTAATTGTCGTGAGGCATAGGCTACCACTTGTCCTTCCTGCATGAGTACACACCCGAGCCCTTGTCTGAATGCGTCACAATATATGTCAAAGCTCTTGCTTACGTCTGGCAATACCAGAACTGGTGTTGTGGTTAGCCTTTTCTTGAGTTCCTCAAAACTTTCTTGGCAGGCTTGTGTCCATTGAAAGATTTTTCCCTTCATTAGCAACTCCGTCATAGGTTTTGCTATCTTAGAGAAGTCTTTAATGAAGCGCCGATAGTATCCTGCCATCCCAAGGAAACTCCGAATATCCCTCACGCTCTTTGGTTGGTCCCACTTCAGAACATCTCTCACCTTTCCAGGATCAACTGATACCCCTTCCTTGGAGATAATGTGGCCTAGGAAAGATATTTCCTTTAGCCAAAATTGACACTTGTTGAGCTTGGCATACAATTGATGCTCACGCAACTTCTGCAGGGTCAATCTCAGATGTTCTTCATGCTCCTCCTCACTTTTTGAATACACCATAATGTCGTCGATGAAAACTACGGCGAACTTGTCCAAGTATTCCATGAAAACCTTGTTCATAAGGTACATGAAGTATGCGGGTGCATTCGTCAATCCAAAAGACATAACGGTATATTCATATGAACCATACCGTGTCCAAAAGGTTGTCTTAGGTCTATCAAAGGGCTTAATCTTCAACTGGAAGTATCCCGACCGAAGATCAATCTTGGAGAATAATCGGGCTCCTTTCATTTGATCAAACAGGTCCTCTATACGGGGAAGAGGGTATTTATTCTTGATTGTCACCTCGTTGAGAGACCTGTAGTCCATGCACATTCTTTGGGTTCCATCCTTCTTGTCCACGAAGAGTACTGGGGCTCCCCATGGTGACGAGCTTGGACGAATAAAACCCTCCTCCAACTGTTCTTGAATTTGCTTCTTGAGTTCAACTAGCTCGTTGACGGGCATCCTATATGGTCTCTTAGCTATAGGTGCAGTTCCGGGTACCAAATCTATGGCAAACTCGATGTCCCGATCAGGTGGCATTCCTGGAAGCTCTTTCGGGAACACGTCCGAAAATTCCTGAACCACTGGAATGTTGTCCAATGTTGTTCCTTCGACGTGGTTCAAATTTGCTCGTTCGGTTGTTTGCTGGTCTGGTTCAAACTCGACACGAATACCGTGTTCGTTTGTCAACTGCACGCTCCTTTCAGCATATTGGATTACTCCATTGTGCTTGCTTAACCAATCCATTCCGAGTATGATGTCAATCCTGTGGGAGTCCAAGACAATAAGGTTGGCAAGGAAGTCTACCCCCCTTATTTTAATGTTTACTTTAGGACATACTATATTAGTCCTCATTTCTCCTCCGGGAGAATTAACTAACATAGCACATTCTAAGTGGGATACGGGTAGTTGATGTTTGGCAACATATTTGGATGATATGAAGAAATGCGATGCTCCGGAATCAAATAAAATGGTGGCTGGGTTGGAGTTGGCAAGGAACATACCAATTGCGACGGCCTTAGCCTGTTGTGCTTCTTCAGCAGTGACATGGTTCACGTGGCCAAGAGCATAGTTCTGCGGTCCACATTTCCCTTGGTTGTCCCCTCTGTTTGGTTGCTGGTTCTGCTTGGGCACGTTACCTTGCTGTCCAGGGCCTCTCCTCGGGCACTGGTTAGCGAAGTGGCCTACTTCCCCGCATGCAAAGCATGCCCTGTTGCCTACGGCAGTAGGTATGTTGGTGCGGGGGTTTTGAACAGGGGCGCCATTGTTAGGTCGGGGCGCTGGAGGCATGGGCACACGAGGTGCCGGTGCAACAAATTGTTGCTGTGGTGGCTGACCAGGGCGGTACGCAGGAGTGGTCGATCCATACTGCGGGGCAGGGGGCATGTACCTAGGTCGTACGTTGCTCCCTTGGGGCTGGTATGGCATCTTCCTCTTGCACTCTCGCTCGATCTCTCGGATCTTGTTTTCAACCACAATAGCCTTATCAACTAGCTTCTGGAAGCTTACGTAGTCATTGTTGAGGAGCTGAACCTGGATCTCATTGTTCAACCCTCTCATGAACAGGTACTGCTTCCTCTGGTCTGAGTTGACATCTTCGGGGGCGTACCGGGACAGTTGTATGAACTTGTTGAGATACTCGTTCACACTCTTCTGTCCTTGGCGGAGACCTTCAAACTCCTGCCTCTTGAGCATCATTACACCAGCAGGGATGTAGTGAGAGCGGAAACTTTCCTTGAACTCAGTCCAAGTGATTGTCTCCGGGTTGGCATGGGCATTGCTCAAGGCATCCCACCAGTCAGCAGCGGCTCCCGTAAGTTGGTGCGATGCGAAGAGAACCTTCTCTCGGTCGTTGCACTGAACAATGGCGAGCTTCTTCTCCATGGATTTCAACCAATCATCGGCCTCCATGGGATCACTTGCTTGAGCAAGGGTGGGTGGTCGAGTCCTCATGAACTCTCCCAACCTATTATGAGCCGGCGGTGGTGGTGGCGGTGGTGCTGGAACGGGGTTTTGGTTGGCCTGCAACTGACCCAAAGTTTGGATCATGGTTTGCATAAGCTGGTTTTGCATGGCCATCAACCTTTCCAGATGGTTTCAGCTCTGGGGTTAGCAGGAACTCCCTCGTGGTCATCCTCCTGGACGTTCCTTCGGCTGGCGTTTCCTCTCACCATCTGTGAGAGAGAACAAAATAGAATAGGAGGTTAGAAGGTTAGGTAAGTCCCTTCAACTATATGCATCAAGGTGAGTTAGACTATATATATTAGCCCATATGAGGATGTGATCAAGTGCCGAATCATTTCACACCTCTTTCTTCTTACGTATGGATATGGACAACGTTTTTGAGACGTCCCACAACTCATATTAAGCACATAATCACACACAATCATTGCAAGGGCTCATACAACTCCTATTCAAGGATGGTTTCCTATACCAAGGTGGTTTCAAGGCCAGTCTAAGCTATTCACCCTAGGATGCTTCCTTTGGTCAGTGTGGCTTAGCTACCTGTGACTTCTATTTGGGGGTGTAACTTGCTGTTAACCCGTGGCTCTAATATCAATCTAAGGTTTCTATCTAGGCGTGTAACCTACTGTCAACCCGTGGCTCTGATACCAATCTGTGACGCCCTCAATTCTGTGGGAAAACCACGGAACTGAGAACTAATGCATATGTGTGCCCAGGATGTTCATCACACATACACATACGTTCCATAAACTGAATTCAGATTATATATTACCACGAATAACAGGGTCTTTTACAATATCTCATGAGTCTTGGACTCATGCTTACAGCGGAAGTCTTATTTCTATGCAGCGGAAGTCTTTATTCTAACGCGGAAGCAAAACTAAGCAGTAGTGGATCCATCTCTATTTCCTCCACAGGCAAGGTTGAGAACAGATCACACGCCATAATGCTCCATTGATCTTCATAGTAGGCTTATCCTGCTGCTGATGATGAAGTAATAATGCAAGTTTGAGTACAATGATGTACTCAGCAAGTGCGGGAAAAACACATGATATGCAGCTCATAAACAAGGTAGGCATAAAAAGGGTTATTTGCAGAAAAGCAGATTTATAAAACCATGATAAAACAGCAACTTAACTTTAGATGAAAGTAATCCCAGCATGAATTAAATTACCAACATACCTCCATCACTTCCCGTGTTCCATCCGAACATTAACCAATCCTTTATTCATACTCACGAATACCTCTCGCCACCATCTCACGAATACCTTTCCGTATTTGCTACCCTCTCATCTCATAAAACAACCTCGTCTCACACTGAGACCGAACTCGTTGCCATGACTCAACAGTCATGCTACCATCTCATCACCGAGACTCAACAGTCCCAAACCATATCCATAACCAAACCAATAATCGTAACCAAGAACCTTCCCAATAACCATCTCAATATCCATCCCAACTAATCATGGCAGTTTAGCCAGGCGCTCGTGACCGTAAGCTCGGCTATCATGATAGTTTTTAGACTCTGCAGAGTTTGCACCTCTTTACCCACAAGTTTGTGGTTTCGTCACCTGTCGTCGACTGCAGAACCTCCATTATACCAGTACACATCCGTCGGTGTATGGTCAAGAGATCACAAAATAGCCTTTACAAAGGGGTTACTAGATGTATGGACTCACTGAGGTTTCACCGGCAGCCTAGAATCTCCAATTCTCCCACCCACGGGCCCCCTCTTGTGCCATGCAGTTCCCAGGACAGTCCTCACTCGACTCCCATTCCCCGCACCTTCCACAGTCCATAACACTCTAGCAACTTACCTAATTACTCAGCTAAGCCGCACCCATACTTGGCCTTGTGGTGGCACTGTTATCCTGGCATGTGCATGCATGAACCGGTCCTTAGATCTACGGCAAGCAAAACCACCATCTCATGCTACCTCATTCACAAACCCAGGCTTGCCTAGATCTCCCTCCGATCCATATTCATTAACCTCGTCAGTTACTTATTATCAGTACAAGTGCAGTTAGCTAGACACATCTATTCACTTCCCAATCCCATAGACTCAGCGAAGCATAAAGCAAAAACCATACCCGACTCATAAACTTCCCAAGCGACAAGGGTGGTTTAATGAAAACTAGTAAACTCCTATAAAAGGATTTCCCATCACGTTTGACTCAGTACGCACACCTTTTGCAAAACAAGATAGTTTCACCCAAAACATAGGATCAATATGGTCAAGGAGCACTTGCCTTGTTCTTGCGGTTCCGGTTGTTCTTGATTCTCAAAACCTGGTTGCTGCAGTTCGTCGTAGACAGCTCCCTGAGCTTGTCCTGCTAGGTAGGATCACGTGCATACAGGATTCACAGCAATCAATATTTATACACAAACCTTAAACTAGATGCGATGATGCATATGCATGCTATCTCATGATTAGTTTTATTAGATTGATCTGTTCGTGCTTTTGCATGTCCTTGTATGGACAGGGGTGTTCGGATCAAAGGTGGACGTGGCAATGATCTTGTCAAACTGATCATCAAGTGATCTGCCCACGAGAAGGCTTCTGTTCGAAAGGAATTGAAGAACAGATGCAAAGGGATGAACACAATTATGTCGTAAGGTGGTATTGAAGTCCTACCTCACGCTCTTCTTGACTTCGAGGTCCTCCTCAGACCGCTTGGTTCTTCTCCGGTGATCTCCCTTGTTGCGCTTAAGTGATGGTTTGCTCGGCGAGTTAGGGCTAGGGCTCTAAGTCGTCGGCTCAGGAGTTGAAAGAGAAGTTTGTGGTTTCGGCCAGAGGTTTTGGGTTCTATTTATAATCGTGAAAAGAAGAGTCCTAATCTGATTGTATCTCAAATAAGAGTCTTATTCAAATCTTTGTTGGATCCTAACATCTTATCTTTGGTAACATCATGGAAATTTAGATCGGTTTCTGTTGCGTACCGGTATCTTTACGCGTAAAACCCGCTCCAGAACTCGTTACCTCTGTGATAATGAGCTCCGGAAGCTCCACGTGTCCTCCGGGGCCTGGTATCTCTTCTTCCACCGAGACGAGCTCCGGTTGTGCCGCGTGTCACAAGCGAGACCTCCCCCTTCTTTGGAGATGAGCTCCGCGCACGCCACGTGTTGGCGTCGGTCTTCCCTTTTCTTCCTTCCTCAGGAACATGCCCCGAGGTCGACACGTGTCCAGCAATGACAGACCTCCCGGAGATAAGCTCCGGTGGCGACACGTGTTCGATAGATCCGGACTTCTCTAAGATGGGCTCCGAGATCGACACGTACCCCGCGTGATTGGTCCTCTGATTTCCGCGAGGACTAGCTCCGAGGATGACACGTGTCTTGCGGAAATGCCTTTGCTTCCTCTGCAGAGGCTAGCTCCATGGGCAACACGTGTCCCACAGGATCGGACCTCTCCCCTTTGTGGCGACGAGCCCCGAACCTTCCACGTAGCTCTTTCAGCGGCGGACTTCTCCCCATCTCACAGGGACGAGCTCCGAACATGCCACGTGGCCAGTGGCCGTGGTAAGTTGTCTTCGGCGCTCTCGGAGGGCTTTATTGGCCATACTTTTGATAATTCTCTCTGTTCCTATTTTCATTAGAATGTTTCCTCTTCATAGAACATGAACATATTCTGACACCCGAGGCGAGGGTGTCACACTTGGGCTGTCTACTCTACGCATACCGTTGCTGATATCGTCGGAGCGCATAGCAGTGTATCGCATTTCGAGCAACCTCTAGCCATGTTACCTCGTTGATGAGGCTGATTTCTTCATGCAGAAGCTGATCCTTCGTGGCTTCGTCGTATGTCTGGACGTGGGATGGGCCCTTGGTATGTTTCGGGGGGAGGGCGGCCTCGACCCCCTACACCAGCGTAAGAGGGTGTTTCCCTTGTCGCAAGACGGGGAGGGGGGGATGCCTGGTTAGGCATGGAGCGTCTTGCGTCGCTCGCTGTCAGCGCTGGAGTTGGAGCGGCCGTAGACAGCTTTCAACGCCCTTTGGGCGTCTTGATACTCCATCTCCTGCTCAGCGCTGGCCTCGGGTTTGTCCTTTTGTTTGCCCTCCCGGTGGCGGGAGGGTGCACCGTCTTGGCGCGGCTGCTGTTGTTGCAGCTCACGGAAGCGTTCTGCAAGCTTCTTGATCTCGCGACAGTCGCCAGAGTCGTAACGGTCGGTGTTGTGCACCGGGTACCACTGGTCGTCGTCGCTGGCAGACGATGGTCACGGGCGCTTGTCAGAGCGTGGGGCTCAGCCTCCACCGGCCGCTGCTAGAGCAGCAGTGGATACCCCGGCCAGAGGCTTGTTCAGGCCTCCGGTCTTGTTCTTCTTTCTGCTGCGCAAAGAAGCAGCCTCTACGGCACTCCCTGCCACGGAGGCAGGTCGTGAGTGCCAGTCTCGGCCTTCTGCCGCCCTGTCACATTTATCGGCCAGGCTGAAGAGCTCGGAGACGTCTTGCATGTCATGCGTGGCCAACTTCTTGAGCATCTTCTTGTTGCGTACGCCTTGCCGGAAGGCGACAACGACGGAGGCGTTGGAGATGCGGGGGATGGTGTTCCTAACCTGGGAGAACCGCTGGATGAAGGATCGCAGCGACTCCCCATCACGCTGACGCACGGCATGGAGGTCAAGCTTGGTGCCGGGCCGCGTGTAGGAACTCCCAAAGTTGGCTGCAAATTTCCAGCACAAATCTTCCCAGGACGTGCTGGAGCCTGGGGGAAGGTTCATGAGCCATGACCGAGCCGTGCCGGTCAGGGCGACGAGGAAGTAGTTGGCCATGACGGGCTCATCCCCTCCTGCAGCTAGGATGGAGGTGGAGTAGATCTGCAGGAACTCGGCGGGATTGACTGTCCCGTCATATTTTTTTGGCAAGTGGGGCCGGAACTTGGGTGGCCAGATCACCATACGAAGGTGTGGGGCGAGCGCCGTGTAGCCCCCCACTTCTCCCGGAGAGGCAGGGGTAGGCGGAGAGCGGCCCGCTGGTACGGCGCTCGGAGAGCAGTACTCTCCTTCGAGGTTGTGACACCTCTCGCGGCGTCGCTCGATGGTGGTACGACTGTCTTCACTTGCGAGGTGGTGGTTCAGCTCGACCCTGAGGTCAGCAGTGGCCGCCACGCGCGGGGCTGTCGCCTCACGGGCCACCGTCGGCGTACGCGACTGGGCCAGCGAGGGTTCAGCCTGCTGTCTCCTGTAGGCAGGAGAGTTCATGGCAGCAGCAACGAGATGGTCGACATCGTGTCGCCACTGTTCTGCCGCCTCGGGGGTGGCACCCTCACCCGGAGGGTTGTGGAGCAGAGCGCGTGCTGTAGCCAGCACGCTCTCCGAGCTCGGTCGCGGCGGAGCTGTCGCCACCATTGGAGTAGAGGGCGGCCGAGAGGAAGCGGCCTCTGGTGGCGTGAGCGCCAGAGGCACACCATCAGTACGGTCACCGGCTCGCCCTGGTCTGGGCGCCGTGGGCGCCACAGGGGCACCAGCAGTCTGTCCGCCGGTTCGGCCGGATTTGGGTGCTAGTGGCGCCGCTGGCACGGCGGTCGTCTGAACGGCGGCCTGGACACACCTGCCCGCTCTGGAATGGGAGGTAGCCTCGTCCTCTCCCGTCTGGAGACGACGGCGAGCTGAGTGAGTAGGCTCGCCTTGGGAGGTGATGTTCACAATGGTCGCATGGAGAGCATGGAAAGCCCCCTTCCTGGCGCGCCAAATGTCTGAGTGTGAGAGCTGTGACACTCCTCCCGGCCTGCTCAGAAGCAGCCCGCAAGGTTCTTTTTTTCCGTAGGGGGCTTGGCGCCCTATGTAAAAGTCCCAAATATGTATATGAATAAACCGAGGTTTGAATTCATATGTGTGGCAAAGTCATGAAAAATGGGACTTGCTAAAACATTTCCTCATGCAAAGTGCTACGTGGATGTTCATCCAAAATGAGGCTCACGTGTTCATTTGAATGTGTTGAACCAATATGTACTTAAACATTTATTGCATGAAGTTTAAAAATCAGATTTCAAATTCAAAGTTCACACAAATGGTGGCCAAAACTTTGAATACTCATGCAGCCATATAGTTTGGAAATTGTGGAAAAAGTTGGATGACAAACTTGTCATTGAAGGGTGGGCTCAAAAAGGAATTAAATGGAAGCATTTTCAAATTCCAACCGAATTCAAATTTTCTGTGCAAATTCAAACTGAATTTGGCGAATTCAAATGCTAGCCCACATTTAAACTTCAAAACTTTGGAATTTGATAGATTAAACTGAGGAGATCTTTTGGAGAGGACGATAGTGGGGGACCCACATGTCATTGAGCTGAAAATGGAGACTTGCACACAAAGCAACCAACCGAGGCTCTCTGTTTTCAACTCAACCCGTGGAGCTTCTCCCCGTGCGCCACCGAGAGAACGGCTGTGCCACCTCATGCTCCCCTCTCCCGATCGCTGGCACCGTGTGAGTGGTTCCCATCGGCTCGACGTGATCTCCCCTCCATAGAACGAGCTAATTGCTCTTCGTTACCTCCTCACGAACACCAACCGAACAGAACCCTCCTCACACCGCCGCTGCCTCGGCTGTGATCGGAAACTGGTGAAACCTCACGCTCACCTCCACTCTGAGCTGCAGCACAGCAGGGCGAGCTCATCCTCCACTCCCTTGGCACAAAACAGCCCGAGATACAGGTTCCCTTGAACTAAAACAACTCATCTGCGGCGACCTAACTCAAGCCAGCGGTCGGCTTCATGTGGACAGCCCTCCACAGTGGCTGTCACGCCCGAGCAAGCACGGCGACAGGGGCGCGCTACGGTGGTGCTGCTTCCACCCGAAGCTCAAGCCAATCCGTGGAGTCTCGCCGGCGAATTTTGGAATTTTACTCCGGCGGCTTCAAACCGAGCGTCCGGTAATGATCTCCAAAATTCTCACTCGTCGATCCTCCGTAGCATGCCAAATCTTGCACACACAGGTCAGACTAGCCGGCGATCATTTTTCTTTTAGCAACTTGGACTTGAAACCGACTTGGGGTGGCCTATTCCGAGCTATACCGAACGTGTTCACGGCGGAGCCGATTGGGCGCACGGTGCCGACCCATTTGCGGCCGTTTCCAAGCTAGTTCGAGGTCATGCCAATCTTTGCGATCACCCACTGGTGCTGTAGATCTAGTTGGTCGATTGTTTGGCGATCTAAGAAGGTCAGCCGATAATGCCGAACGCTTCCCGTAGCCGCCGCACGGTGCCGGGGTATTTCCGGCCACAAAAACACACTAGTGGTGAGCCCCAGCATGGGCGGTGGCCGGCAACGCTGGTCCGGCGATCTGCAGATTGCTCTGGCGAGGGGGAGGCGGCACGCGCGCGAAAGAGGCAGCGGGAGGAAGAAGGAAGTGTGGGCCCCAGCCGTCAGCAACTCAGTTTTTAAACTCGGGATCAGCTGTGGCTCGGGGATCCTCTGTGAAGGCGCGCTGGAACCCTGTGACCCGGTGTGGAAAGGATCGGTAGAAGTCGAGTGGATAGATGCTACTCGCATGATCAGGACAACAGGGGCATACGGGATTGGTTAAGAAAATGTGTAGCAAGTTAAAGTTGAAACCGGCAGGTTGTAGGGGCAGCAGGACATAGGGGCCTAGGTGTGATAGACCTTTCCATGTCGGTCAAGGACCAATCCGTATGCCTCCCTGTTGAGCAAGTTTGAGTTGTGTACGGGACTAATGCTGGCTATATGGGACCCAGTAAACCGATATACCTCGGGAAGCTTGTGTTGAGCCTTTTTTGGTCGCCTCAGGCGAGACGGCCGGTGTTCAGTATGTGGGTAACATTTTTATGACATCTCATGTCGGTAGGTGCACCATGAGAGTGGCTACTGTACGGGGCGATTTGATCGATTCAACGTGGGTGAAACGGGGGAAAGGCTGCCACGTACGATGTCAGTGATGGTTGCTGTAGGCAACGTCGAGTACGGGCGTACGTGTCGTGTAGTCAAGGTGTTATTGATTCGAATCACCGTCGCTCGCGGAAAAGGACCTAGCATAGTTGTTCTCACAGTCGTGACGTTGTAAGAACTTACATGAGAAAGGAACTAATCACATTGGTTTGAAGTTAATACTAGCATTGTGATGATACTTTGTATGGTTAGGTTAGAGCAAACACGATTCATTTACACCGTGAGCAAATTACATCGGGGGAAAGCGTTTCTTGTTTGATTGTGGACTCCCGATGTGGCATGCCCAAGGTCATTCTTAAATTGCTGCTAACAACACTTGAAAGTAAGGATTCACATTTAGGCGAGTTTATTATGCATATGCCATCCTACTTCAGGTTCATAACCTCATGTAGTGTTTTTTGACTAGGGTGACGGTTAAGTCTTGCTGAACGTTCTGCTCACGGATGCTATGCGAGTTGTTTTGCAGGTATTGACTTCATGCTTATGAGAATGGATGCCGATGAGACTTGAAAACCGTCGAGCGGTTACTCAAGAGCATCCTTGCCGCTGCAGTTTGTTCTTCGTGATGCTAGTAAGAAACGTCCGTGGGCTGGACCGTTTCTTTGTTGCTATGTTAGAAATGAGTCGTGAGAGTTATAGTCTTCCGCTGTAGCTTATTTTGATATAAGTATTTGTAAAATACTTTTGTACGCTTCCGCACATGATTTATGTAATGTGATGTGTTTCCTCGACCCATGTGCTGTTGGGTGCCGCATATCACGGCACCACCCGACGAGGTCCTGTCCGGGGTCGCGTGTGTTCCCCCACACCTTACGCGACCTGGGCTCGAGGGAGCGGATGAACACTGAGATTTACGTGGTTCGGGCCGCCGGAGCGTAATACCCTACGTCCATGGGAGTGCTTGCTGTATTGTTTGCTTGTATGTGCGTGAGGGGGTGCTGGGTGTGAACCCGTTGTAGGGTGGTCACCTCGGTCCTTTTATAGTTCAAAGCCGGGGTGGTAACAATGTGCTTGGGGCCCGACAGGTGGCCCCAATGCTATGTGTACCCTATACATTATCTAGGGCTTCGTCCTCTGAGTAGAGTGGTCGATAGGGAAATTAAGTCCCGCCGCCCGATGCGATGAGCGCCCCTGAATGCGGGTCAGGTGATGATGAAGACGCCGTCTTGTCGCCGCGTCTTCTCGCTCTGCTTGGGCGGCTTCGTGCGTTGGGCGGCACTGTGTTGTTGTCACGCCTTGCCGTCCTGTCTTGTCACCGTAATGGTGAACGGGCAGAGGACGAAGGCGTACATAGTGCGCCATGCTTCTGGGGAAGGCGCGAGCCTTGAATGCGAAGCCTGACAGCGCACTTCCTTCTTGACTTCTTCGACCCACGGCCCACAACGGATCGTGCGGCACGCGGCGTCTCTGGAGCTATTATCGACAGGCTCGGAGTCAGGGGACACGTGACAGCTCCGGACCTGACTTCAGCGGGGAGGATCGGACTGGAGCCCAAGGCACGTGTCAGCAACGGAGTTGTCCTCTGCAGGGAGGTGGCTCAGAGCCAGGGGATACGTGGCAGCCCGGGACCTCACCTCAATGGGGAGGCTCGGGCTGGGGCCCAGGGCACGTGTCAGTTCCGGTGTTGTCCTCAGCTGGGAGGTGGCTCTGAGCCAGAGGACACGTGGAAGCTCCGGACCTCACCTCAGTGGGGAGACTCGGACCGGAGCCCAGGGCACGTGTCAGCTCCGGAGCTCAAGCGCACGTGGCAGCCCCAGAGCTAACCATGGGGACAAGGGCACGTGGCTACGCTGGGCCCCGCCTCAACTGGGAGGTGGGGTCCAGGCTGTCTTTTACCCACTACGCGGGGGTACCCGGTATGCATGGTACGGATAGGATAGATATCATTTTGGAAATGGATTGGCTGACCAAGTATGAAGGTGTTATTCATTGTTCAACGAGATCGGTGGAGTTAACCCATACGAGTGGCACGAAGGTCAAATTCATAGCTGTTCAAGAACCAAAGAATGATAAATGAGAGTGATAAATGAGTTGCTGGATATCTTTCCTGGGGAATTAACAGGTATGCCATCCATCGAGAAGTGGAATTCACGATCGAATTATTACCTGAAACAGCCCCGATATATAAGAGACCTTATAGGATGGATTCCAAACAGCTTGAAGAGCTCAAGGAACATATCCGAGAGTTGATTGAGAAAGGGTGCATTCGTCCTAGTTTCTCACCATGGGGAGCTCCAGTGATATTTGTACCTAAGAAGGACGGAACCATAAGGTTGTGTGTAGATTCGCACTTAATGACGTAACCATTAAAAACAAGTACTCGTTGCCACGCATTGAGGACTTGTTTGACTAATTAATAGGCGCATGTGTATTTTCAAAAAGTGTCCTCCGTTCTGGATATCACCAATTAAAGATATGGTTTTCTAGTATTCCCAAAATAGCTTTTGTCTCTCGATATGGGATGTATGAGTACACACGGTCATGTCGTTCGGGTTAACCAATGCCCCGGTGTACTTTATGTATCTCATGAACAAGGTATTCATGGAATATTTGGATAAGTTTGTGGTAGTGTTCATTGATGATGTTCTAATCTTTTCTAAAGATGAGGAGGAACATGAAAAACACTTGAGGATGGTATTGCAAAAACTGTGAGAACATCAACTATATGCCAAGCTCAGTAAATGTAAATTTTTGCTAAAGAAAGTTCCTTTCTTAGGACACATAATATCTGAAGGAGGAATAGCCATGGATCCTGCTAAGATCGTGGATTTTCAAAAGTGGAAGACTTAAGAATGTCAGGGAAATCCGAAGCTACTTAGCCTTGGCAGGATATTACCGACAATTCATTGAGGGGTTGTCTAAGATTGCAAAGCCTCTCACCAAGATGTTAGAGAAAGAAGTCACTTTCACATAGGCATTGGAGTGTGAGTCAAGCTTTCAAGAATTAAAGGAAAGATCGACAACAACCCTAGTACTAGTGATGCCGAATATGCAAAAAGAATCTTCCGTGTATTATGATGCTTCAGGACATGGATCGGGGTGTGTCCTTATGCAAGACGGACACGTCGTTGCATATGCCTCTAGGCAGCTCCGGATGCATGAGAAGAACTACCCTACGCATGACTAAAGTTAGCAGCGGTAGTTCATGCTTGAAGATATGGAGGCATTACTTAATTGGTAAGAGGACCGAGATCTATACCGATCACAAGAGCTTGAAATATATTTTCACGCAACCAGATCTCAACCTCAGGCAAAGACGATGGTTAGAATTGATCAATGATTTTGATGTGGGTATTAATTACCATCCGGGAAAGTATAACGTCGTTGCGGATGCCTTAAGACGGAAGGTGCATGTCAACATGTTGAAAATGAGTGACATACCATCGCAATTATGCGAAGAATTCGCGAGACTCAATTTGTGTTTTGTGAATAACAGTGAAGCCATTGCAATGGAAGTGGATTCCACACTAGAGAAAGATATACGTAATGGTTAGAAAGAGGATGAGAAAATCCAGAAAATTAAAAGACTAATCGGGGAGAATAGAGCTTCTGGATTCAGAGAAGACAAACATGGCATCATATGGCATGGGAATAGGATATGTGTGCCTGATGTGAAGGAAATTCGTGTATTGATCCTAAGAGAAGCTCATGATTCTGACTACTCCATTCATCATGAGAGTATGAAGATGTATCAAGATCTTAAAAGTAGGTACTGGTGGTATGGCATGAAGCGAGATGTTGATGAACATGTGGCCTTATGTGACACGTGTCAATTAGTAAAAGCAGAGCATCAAATGTCTACGGGATTATTGCAACCACTCAATGTACCGGAATGGAAATGGGAAGAGATAAGCATGGATTTTATAGTAGGGCTGCCTAGAATCCAATTGGAATATTATTTGACTATGGGTAATAGTCAATCGACTAACTAAGGTAGCTCACTTTATTCTCGTAAAAGAACAGTACAACGGCTCCAAATGGGCTGAATTGTACATGTCCAGAATCGTGTGTTTACACGGGGTGCCCAAGAATATAGTGTCAGATCGAGAAACACAATTTACCTCAAGGTTCTAGCAGAAATTGCATGAATCCATGGGGACCCGTCTCAATTTCAGTTCAAAATATCACCCGCAGACTGACGGACAAACGGAAAGAACAAATCAGATCCTCGAGGACATACTAAGAGCTTGTGCGCTCAAGAATAGTAGAAGTTGGGACAAAAATTTACCGTATGCAGAATTTTCTTATAACAACAGTTGTCAAGCCAGCATGAAGATATCTCCTTTTGAGGTGTTATATGGGAGAAATTGCAGGACTCCTCTATTCTGGTTTCAAACAGGAGAGAGCCAGGTGTTTGGGCCAGAGGTGTTACGAGATGCCAGAGAATAGGAAAAGAAATCTGCAACAATTTGAAAGTAGCTTAGACCCGACAGAAGAGTTGTGCGGATACAAGACGATGATAACTAACCTTTGAAGTAGGAGACTATGTCTACCTCAAGGTGTCTCCTATTGGAGGACTTCGTCGATTTTAAAGTGAAAGGAAAGCTGGCACCTTAGTACATCGTACCCTTCCAGATTCTAGAGCGAAAGGGAGAAGTTCCATATCGTTTCGAATTACCCTCTCGCCTATCGGATGTCCATGAGGTGTTTCATGTGTCGCAACTAAATAAATGTTTGAGAACACCAGAGGAACAGGTTATGATGAATGGGTTGGACGTACAAGAAGACCTTTCATATACCAAGTATCCGATCAAACTTCTCGAGATGACGGAACGCATCACGAGGAACAAGAGGATTTGTATGTGCAAAGTGCAGTGGAAACATCATTCATAGGAATGAGTCATTTGGGAAAGAGAAGACAAACTCAAGTCATAGTTTCCAAATCTATTCCCTTAGGAGTTACTGAATCTCGAGGTCAACATTCATTTAAGGGGGGTAGAGTTGTAACACCCAAATTAGTCAATTTCACATCGTGAAGAAGTGACGTCGTGCATGTGCAAAATTTTGAAAATTCAAATCAGAATTTGAAAGAAGGAACAGAAAAAGAAAAAGAAAGAAAAGAAGAAAGGAGATCTTGGGCCGAAACCTCCCAGCGCAGACCATCAGCCCGCAGCCCTTTCCCCACTCTCCCCCTTGCTGACAGCCAGGTCCCACGTGTCGTGTGCTTCTCCTTCCCCTAACCGCTAGCAATTTTCCCATGGCCAATCTCCCCCCACGCCGCCTCCAAAATTGTCGCATGCAAGCCCACAATTCCGAACTTTCGGCGCTCGTTCCGGACGTCCACAACCTCCTCCACCCTCGGTCGCGATTTAAACTCCCGAAACCCCTCCCCTTCTCCTATCCACGCTCGCGCATTTCCTTCACTGGTGAGTGCCACCATCGATCTTCAAAATTCACCACTATCTTCACCGTTCTTTCGAGTTTAACTCATCCCATTGCTTCATATGAACCTCCACAACCCATCAACGCCGACCTTGTGACAAATCCGAGCCAGGAACCCAACGCCATCGTGCACTTGTAAGAGGTCGCCGCCGCTCGCCGGTGAAACCACTGAAATTTCTCGTTTTGATCCCTCCTAATCCTCAATGCACATTCACCTAACCACGTGGAAGTTCGACAACCAGAAATCTTGGAGGAACTCGGACCCTAACGCCCTTCCAACGAAGTTCACCGGTGATCGTCACGCGTCACCGTTCCGAGCACTCTGCGGACCTTTCGGATCAATCAAAACACCCCACGTGAGTTCCCCGTCCTCCTCCACTCCTTTGGATCATACGAGAAAAACTCAAGTTTAGGGCTTGTAGGCGAGTTTTCTTGAAGCTCCGGTGAGCTCACCGTCTCCCGCCACCGTGCGCTGCCGGTTATCGCCACTGGTGCCCTTCATGACGACGTGGCCCTCTGTGTCCCGTCCATTTTAAATCCTAGAGCCGAAATTGAATCATCCCGTACCCCTTCATGGGCCCTCCTCTTTAATTCTGACAGCTCAGGTTGAACTCCTTCTCTTCCCGCTTGGATTATTGCAGCTAGGCCCTCGGGTTTTCAGTAAAACAAGGTCTACACCCTGCAATCTTCTGAGGTACCCCCTGTAGTTTTTCCAGAATTAGGAAAAATGCGAAAATTGGTTGATTTAGACCCTGTAATTCCTAGGAATTAGGAAATTGAGTTTGTAAATGTGAATTTTAGCCCCTGTCAAAGTGTAAATTCATAATTTAGCCCAGTAGCAAACTATATTATTCTTTTAAACTCGATAATTAACCAAAATAATGTATTAGGAAATTTGAAGCTTAAGTAGTAGCAAAAAATCCACCAAAATTTGGACTTAAAATCAGATTGTTTGTTTAGGAAATCCTTAAATGATCTGTTTTGTGTTTTAGACAAATTACATATTCTGAATTACCCATCTAATTGTCAGTTTTAATGCTGAAAATGTGCTTTGGGGCATAAAAACAATAATGCATTCATGTAAAAGTGATATACACTGTAGAAATTAAGTATAAAAGGTCTTAAGTGCAGATTAGAATCTGAAATATTGATTAAAAGCTGTATCAATTCTGTTTTGATTCTGAAAGTATACTTTTAGCCATAAAAATAAAGCTGAACCCATAACAAAATGATATATATACATTAGGAAGGGATTATAGAAGGTTTTAGAGACAAAATTTAAAGTATGAAAGTCTTATTAGTAGCTAGAAAATTTCTGTTTAGGCTGAAAGTGTATGTCTTAGGTAAAAGCTAATGTTTAAATTTTATTTAAGGCTATATAAACTGTTGTAGCTGAAATTTCAGTTTTAAGGGAATTGATAAACCTAAAGTTGAAGTAGAAACAGTATATGTCTTAGAAAGGTGCATATATGTATATGTAAAATACTTGTAGGGTATAATTAGGCCCAAAGTAAACTTAAAAGCAATATATATCCATTTATACACCTTTATACATATTGAATTGTTTGATTAGTTATGTTGGATTGCTTCTTATTGTGCCTTGTTTGAACATGTTCTATGTAGTTGGCTATGTGCACGAGAAATTGGGTTAGTGTTTAGTGGTTGCATTGGTTCTAAGGACCGGTTTATGGAGCATTTAATCTTGCTTTACCGTGCCACCACATGCTGAGATGGGGCAGCTTGTCCAAATAATTAGGTGTATTTCTGATGTAGTATGACTGTTTAGAAGGTGCCGAGAATAGGAGTCAGCTGGACTACCTTGGGAATCGCAAAGCTCAAGAGGGGGCCACTGCAACGGAGGTTGTAGCCTCCTGGATGTCGTTAGAGGTGAAACCTCA
Source organism: Neostapfia colusana (assembly GCA_030760725.1). Classification (NCBI taxonomy): domain Eukaryota; kingdom Viridiplantae; phylum Streptophyta; class Magnoliopsida; order Poales; family Poaceae; genus Neostapfia; species Neostapfia colusana. Next base: position 113,562,636 of record JASWHV010000007.1, read on the forward strand.
GTGAGCTCATGCTAGTCGGGAATCCTTTTGTAAAGACCTCGTAGTGATCTCTTGGCCACGCACACCATGGAAGTGTGAATGTGGTTGGTTGCCACGGGCAAAATGGAGGGTCTTTTAGTCCACCCGGAAACGGGGGATGAAATCACTACTTGTGGGTAAAGCGGCACAAACTATGTGAGTTAGAAAACTGTTATGACAGCCGCGCTCACGGTCAAAAGCGGCTCGGACTTCTTCATGATTAGTGGAATGTGAAAGGAGATGGTTAGAAATGTTATGTGGGAAACTTAACATTGATGATATGGATATGGGAATGGGATAGATTCATACATGTAGTAATGTAGGTGCTAATTCAAGCCAAGGTGTTAGCATAAATTTGTAGTACCAAAATCGTGATGTAATCCTTTCCTTGTCTTGGCCTTCATGTCATTTATTTCCCACACTTGCTGAGTAACTTAGGTATTCAAACTTATTTTTGTTGAGTACAACGGAGACGACATCAACCCGGAAGATGTCTACTAGGCTTGCGAAATCTCTCGGACAACGTCTGTGATGGAGCTCCACAAGATTTATTCCGTTGCGTTGTCTTTGATATACCTAGCTCTTTATTCGTATTAAAGACATTTATGTAAGACTTTACGTACACGTTTATCTTAGCATGTAATTATGATGTTTTCACTATTTTTACCACATGTATGAATGAACGATCCCGACATACATGTGAGAATTTATTTGACTTATATTCATGAAAACCGGGTGTGACAGAGGGCCAGCGGCAAGGGGCCGTGTGAAGAACACTTCGGTGATGGCGCACACTTGACTCCGGCAAGGGGCTGAGGATGGCTCCAACATGGACGGTGAGCTTCACTAGAGCTTCGGGAACGCGACATCGGGTCACACTATGATGATAGTGTGAGACCTATGTGTGCTGAATACATTGGCTTTGATGATAAAAGTTTTGAATACTACCAAAACATTTTTTAACAAGGTCCGACGTAAGGTCTGACTTGCTTTGTCTAGGTCTGACTTATTTTGGCTAGGTCCGACTTATTTTTGCTAGCTCCGGTGCTAGGTCCGGTTAGCTTTGATAAGGTTCGGAGCTTGATTGCAATGGTTCTGCTTTTAACTTGTAATGTTTCGAACTTGCTTTACTCTTATGGAAAGTTTGCTTAGTATTATTTTACTAAGTTTTTGGTGTGTTTTGGTGGTCATGGCTGATATCATTTTGCTATGATTTACAACATGCTTATGTGAGGTGCTCACGTAAGATGTTGTACTTTCGGAACTAACGAGAGTCAAGTCGAGGACTTGTGCTCGGAAGTATTGGTTGTTTATTCATGTGCAGATGTTGCTTGAGTTCAAGACATGGCTGGTGGCGGGATCCATTGAACTAGCCTTAGGGAGAAGATGAGGTTCAACAACCAAGTTCGGGAGGAATTGTGGTTGAGTTGATCGGGAGGTTGCGCAGTATGTTTGAATCAAGAACAATGCATATGAAGGTATCTTGGACGTCGTTGGAAGATGTTTGCACGTGTGAAAGGAGTGCATGGACGTGGCTGCATGGTTCCAAGGTGTGATGAAGAGATGTGGACGTAAAGAATTGGTCGAAAAGGTCCAACCGACTATGTTATGGACTCAGGCTGCGGCTGAGTCGTGTTTGACTCAAATATGGAAAGTTTTGAGTTGGTAATGATAGGATTTCGTGTGGGACATGAAGTTTAGTTGTTTTAGGAATGTTTTGTACGTTCCTAAGGTGTTTGGAAGTCTTAAGATTGCTTCTATCTGCGTATAGAAGAGTCTTGAGCAGTATTGGAAAGTTACAGTTTGAATCCAAATAGGAGTAGGAGTCCTAGTTTGAGTTGAGTTGGCCTTTGGGCTGGTTATATAAGCAAGGGAGGCAAGAGCTTGTGGGGCACTACTTTGGGGCTGTTCCTCTTGTGTTTTGATAAATAAAATTCGTATTCTAAAGGAACTTTTGTGCCTTGTTCGTCCGACTTGTTTCAGACAAGTTTTTCTCGTTGAGTTTCTGTTCAGCGCTACCTTGCTTCGGTGGTTTTATCATAACTCGACTTTTACTGATCCAATTGATGTGATTCTTTTTGGGTTGTCTTCAAAACTTGATTATCAATCATCTGTGAAAATTTCACGGTCATTGAATTTGTGGTTTATGATCTACACGGGTTTCTTTGCAGTATTCCAAAACTATTTTTCTCGCATAGGACAGATTGACCTTTGTTCGATCTTTCGATCGTAACTTGAGTTTCTCTCAATGGATTTTCATGATTCTTGCTGTGATGTCTTCGTGAATTGATTCTCTACAATCTATACTAGTTTTTTCACAGTTGAACACGTTTAGATTAGTCGCACATACGGTTTCTTTAACAGATCAGTTTTCTGCTGAGGGGTGTTTTGTTGCTTCCGCTAAAAAGTTTTTATCTACCATTCACCCCCCTCTGGTAGCTTTACACGTGTACTTCGATCCTACAATTGGTATCAGAGCAGGTTGCTCTAATCTTTGTGATTTGCACATGTTTTGGCTAATCATCATGGAGAAATACTCCGCCAAACCTTGTGTGTTTAGTGGTATTGATTTTCAGGTTTGGAAGTCACGCATGGAAGCTTTCATCCAGGCGCAAGGCTTTGCAATATGGGAAAAGGTGTACAAGCCTTACGATGTGCCTTCAAACGATCAAGTCACGGCTACAAACATGAGAGATGTCGACAACAACAACAAGGCTCGGAACTTGATCATACAAGGACTAACTCAGAGCGACTTCGACCGTGTTGCACTCCTCCGATCGGCGTACGATGTGTGGAGAGCACTTTGTGACTACCACGAAGGATCCAACACGATCAAGGAGGTAAGACAGGATATGTTCAAGAAAGAATACATGCGCTTTGAGATGCAACCCGGTGAGTCCATTGATGACCTCTTTGCTCGCTTTAATAAAATTCTCAGCAACTTGCGTAGCGTCAATGTTAATTTTTCAGATGCTGAAAATGCTAGGCAATTACTAAATGCATTAGACATGTCAATTTAGGAGATGAAAGTGACATCCATACGTGAATCCACTGTCATGAGTACTCTTACATTAGATGTGCTTTACTCTAAGCTAAAAACTCATGAAATTGATATTATATCACGTAAAAACCCAAATAAGATTATTGCATTTGTCTCACAACGTGATATGTGACACGACCCCAAGGTCTTGTCGAGCCAGGATCACGCTGAGGGGTGATGCGTTGCACAACACCGGATAACACACGTCAAAGGTACAAAGCGGAAGTGAAATTTTATTACATAAACAAGTTTATGAACATGTTTACATCAAAATAAGTTCAGTCTACACTCACGGGCGTAGACTAGGCATCAAGTCCACGTTCAGCCCTTGAACGTGTCCTTGCTAGCACACACGCACACTAACTCTGCGGCGTGCACGACTCCCACTCGACGGGGATCCCCTCCTGGGGTTCCGTCTCCACCTCGGGAGTCCCTTCCTCGTAAAACCCCGCAAAAGCTTCAAACACAAGCAGTGAGCACGAAGGCTCAGCAAGTCTGACCCGTCTCACCTAAACATGGAACTTCTACATGAGGGTAATGGGTTACATGAGGTGAAAATCATTAGCAAGGACTCGCCTAATTAGTAGAACCTTACTTTCAAGTTTTAGCAGCAGGTTGTGGAGAACCTTACGCTAAGGTACATGAGAGAGCCACAATCAAACAAGAAACGCATTTCTCTCATGTACTTTGTCCAAAGTTGAAATGAACTTTAGTTAGCTCTAAACTACAACAAGTCATTAGCAATCAAGTCCACCTTTTAATCAGCAATGTTTTAACATGTAACTAGCCTGTTCTTTCTACGTCACGGTACAGTGAACAAGTGGTTCTCACTGACCGCGAGGGATGGCGATTATAATCGATTTACACCTTCAGGGTTACCCGAACAACCCGTCACGTACGCCCGTACTCGATGTTGCCTACAACAACCATCACGGACGCCGTACGCGACTACCTTTCACCCGTTAGCCAAATGTTGAACCGGTCCAATCGTCCCGAGCAAGAGGTCTCTGCACGCGCATCTCAGTGCCGCCAGCAGATTTACACCTCGAGCTCTCAACCTACCCTCTGAACGACCAGCTATGCCTCAACACCCAGCTACCCGAGTTACATCAGTTTCCCGGTTCCCATATAGCCGGTAGGTCTTCGGTACTGTTCTAGCTTGTTCAACAGGCCCGCACACGGCTCGGTCCTCAATCAACACAAGCGGAGCTATAGCACACAGGCCCCAAAGTCCTGTTGCCCTTACTCTCCGCTCGGTCTCATCTTTCTTGCCATGTATATCATGTGCTATCTCTACCCGAGTCGAGTGCCCCTAGCCTATGCTCGCGAATAGTTCCAACTACTCGACTTGTACCGAATCCTACTCTATCTTAGCATTGCAGTAGCTAACGGGGTTTGCAATCCTAAACCCAATCCATGGTTTTCTTGGCTATGCAGTTGGGTTTCCAAACAGGACTCTAAAGAATAAAGTAATCAAAGATGTGCTCAAAACAATAAACATTTATAAAAAGGTTAATGCAAACCGGAGCTTGCCTTGCTGCTCTTGGTCATAGGCTAGTTGTCCCTCCGGAGTAACGAAGTCTAGGACTTCGGGTTCCTCCTCGACCTTAGCGACTACATGATAGAAGTAATACATGTATTAATTTAAATGCAGTTGTATTAAGTTTTAAACTTGTGAAGCTTATAACTCTTACTAGACAAGCCCAATGACTGTGAAATTTTTACTGTGGCTTGGTTACAACCTAAACAGAGACTTGGTCAAGTTTTAGTTGCAGTAAAGCTCAATTGAGCCCTCCACAATTAATCATGTACTTGACCTTAATTGGAACTCTTAGGGTGCTCTAAGGATTTACATGAAACAAACTATGACTTTCTGAAAACTAGATTTTCAGAGGGTTCTAATGGAGTTGGTCTCACTTAATTTGGAAGTTCCTAACTAAAGATATAAGCTAAACAGTTTCAGAGAAAATTCTGAAAATGTTTCTGAACATTTTCTATTTTCTCTGGAACAGTTTCACTAATCACACCATTAGGTGGATTAAATGAGCTCAAATGGGTCTGAAATTTTTATGGTAGTTCAGGGATATTTTGGTGAACATCCCAGCAAAATTTCAGGATCTCCCTCTAAAGGATTCTCCAGTAAAAATTCCAAACAGTTTAAATTTTGAGGAATTAATTCTGGAGAATTAAGGAATTTCATGAAGTGAAACTTGATTTGGTGAAAATTGCTCAAAGAGCTGAATCCAGCAAAATTTGGTTCACTCGATTTGGATCTTTCTAGCCAAAGTTATGAGGATTTGAAGTTTGGAAGAATTCTGAAAATCGGGGAAAAGTTTAAATTCTCGGGGCCCGCGGGGACACATGTCGAGCGCGGAGGTGTCCGGCCCACCGGGGATACCACACGTGTCGAGCGCGGAGGTGTCCGGCACACCGGAGCTCACAGGGTATTTGCGCGCCAGCACAGCCGATCCCCGGCGATACCCGATCCCGATTTAAATCCTTCAGCCGCTGACACGTGGGCCAGCCGGCTTCTTCTTCCTCCCGCCGTTCTCTCGCGCCCCCGCCGCCGACCTCGCCGGAGCAGACTCTGGGCTCGCCGGCTCGCCACTGCCGGACCTTCCATGGTCTGAAACTCACCGCCAGGGGGTTGTCGACGTCGAGGAACACATCGGTGGTGTCAGGTCGGGCTGGGGGTGACCAGAAATAGCCCGGCGACGTGCCGCGGCCTCGGTTGAGGTTCGGCACCGTCGACCGTGGTTTCTAAACCCGCCAACACCTCGAACAAACGGCCCTACCGCATCAGTGTACCTCTAGGAAGCTCGACAAGGTATCAAAAGGGTTCAGGGATGGCGGCAAGTCGGTCGGCACCGTATGACCGATCGTGCCCGCCATGACCGCTCTCGATAATTCGTCACACCTAGACAGTTTCACGTTACGGATGCAGAAAAGAATTTGATCGCCGGCTAGTCCAGCGTCTATGTGCAAGATTTGATGACTTCCGAAAGATCATAGAGCGAGAATTTAAAGAAACCGTACCGGAAGCTCGGGTTACGGTCGCCGGAGCAAAAACTAGAAATTCTCTGCGGATTCTTCACGGTTGGCTTCCAAACTTGGAGGAGAGCAGCACGGTGGTCGCGTGCTCCTGTTGCCTCTCTTGCGGGACCGTGAAAACGCCTGTGGAACGCTGCCCACGGGCGCCTGACTCTCGGCTGAGGCTAGGTCGCCGCAGTGGCGATCGCTCTTGGGCAAAGGAGGTCAGAACTCGGGGTTTCTGGTGTTGGGGAGGTGGAGTGCAACCTCAGGTGGCTGTCTAGCAGCTCAGGGACGAAGGAGGAGATGGTTTTGTTGGTTTTCCCGATTGAGCAGAGAGCTGCGGCGAGAAACAATGCCGCTGCTCGGTTTTGCCCACGAGAAGATAAAGCCGGCCGACTCCTGCTCGGTTGAGGCGGTGCTGGTCGCATGGGGGCGCGAGCAAGCCGCCCTGGGCGCCAGCACGCGGAGAGGGAAGCAGCTGGTGGCGCCGGTAGCTGCTCGGTGGCACAGCCGACAGCTGCTCGGTGGAATTTCCCACCGAGACTCTGACTTTGGGTGCAAGCTTCTCCTTCTTCCCTCTATGACATGTGGGTCCCACCCGGGGTTTTAACCTCTGAAATTTACTCCCATTCACTGTTGTAAACAGTGAGCCCCATAATACCCTTGGTGATTCAAATTATTCACCCCTGAGCCATTCGAATTGAATAGGATTCAAATTGGGTTTGGTTTGAGTGAATTTCAGCACAAGTTCAGTTTTGAATTCAAATAAAGTTTGAATTTCCCCCACTTAGCTCATGTCAAGATCAACAACAAATGGAGTGAAAATTGGTGTGTGAGCTCACAAAAATGTGCTGAGTAAGAATATGCCTCCCACTTCTAAATTCATGGGATAAAAACAGTTTGAATTTGAATATGGTTTCAAACTGCCCTCTTTCTAACTATACCCAAAATGACCTCAAAAGGTTTGGATTTGGATGAAACTTGGCATGGACATCCTTAGCAAAGTGTAGGAGTTTTCATATGTCCAGCCCACCTATATTACATGTGGAAAATACCACTTTTGCAATATGTGAGTTTGTTCTCTAATGAGCATGTTGATGGTGGTTACTTGCTCTTCATTTGTGTTTATCAACTTTCCTCAAATGAGGTGTGTGGTGTGGTGATTAACATTTCAAATATGTGTCAAAAACTGAGGCCCTTACATCCCTCCCCCCTTAAAAGAATCTCGTCCCGAGATTATAAGGTGAAAATGAGAGAGAGGACGGTGGAAAATTACCGGATATGCGACGTGAAAAATTTCGGGGTAGTTAGTGCGAAGGAATTCTTCGCTCTCCCATGTCGCTTCGTCCATGGATTGATTACTCCATAGAACCTTGTAGAACCACAACGTACGGTTGCGTGTGGTTCGGGCCTTTTCATCAATAATCTGCACCGGTTCCTCCCGATAGGTGAGATCCGGTTGCAGTTCTTCAATGTCTTCCAGCTGAATGGTAGTTGATAGCTTGAGACACTTCCTCAGCTGGGAAATGTGAAAGACGTCGTGCACACCGTAAAATGCTTCTGGTAATTTCAGCCGGTATGCCACTGATCCACATCTTTCGGTAATCTGGAATGGACTGATGAATCGGGGTGCCAGCTTTCCTCTCACCCCAAATCTGTTTACGCCCTTCATCGGAGACACCCGTAGGTATACATGATCTCCAACTTTGAATTGTAATGGGCGCCTTCGCCGGTCCGCATACTGTTTTTGACGGGATTGAGCGGCTTTTAGGTTCGCTTGAATTAGTCGAACCTTTTCTTCCGCGTTGTTGACAAGGTCAATCCCGAAGGTAACCCTTTCGCCAGACTCACACCAGTTCAATGGTGTGCGGCACTTCCTACCGTATAGCGCCTCGTAAGGTGCCATCTTGATGCTGGCTTGGTACCCATTATTGTACGAGAACTCGGCTAACGGCAAGTGATCATCCCAATTCTTGCCATGGTTGATAGCGCAAGCTCGTAGCATATCTTCTAAGATTTGATTTACCCGCTCCGTTTGCCCATCCGTCTGCGGGTGGTATGCTGAACTATGGATCAGCTTCGTACCCAAGGCAGCGTGCAGCTGCTCCCAAAAACAGGACACAAACAAAGTGCCCCGATCCGATATGATAGTACGGGGTACGCCGTACAAGCATAGGATCCGTGAGATGTACAGTTCAGCGTACTTCTTGGCGTTGTAGTTGGTGTTGACCGGGATGAAATGGGCAACTTTGGTGAGCCGATCGACGATCACCCACACAGAATCATGTTTCTGCAAGGTGGTGGGTAAACCGACGATGAAATCCATGCTCACGTCCTCCCACTTCCAGGTAGGAACGCCCAGTGGTTGTAGCAGTCCCGGTTTCCGCATGTGGTCTGCCTTCACCCTTCGACATGTATCACACTCGGACACGTATTTTGCAGTCTCTCGCTTCATCCGTGTCCACCAAAACTTGCTTCTGAGTTCTTGATACATTTTGTTGCTGCCGGGGTGAATAGAAAACTTTGATAAGTGAGCCTCATCAAAGATTTTCTTCCGTAATTCTGGGTTATGGGGTACGACGATCCGGTCCTTGAACCATAGGACGCCGTCTCCATCCTTCCGGAAACATTTCAGCTCCCCACTGTCTACACGTCTCTGCAAATGTGACATGCCCTTGTCATTCTTCTGGGCTGCCGCTATCTCTTCACGGATGGTGGGGATCAAAGCTAGGTTGTAGAGAGCTCCGTGTGGAATCACATGTAGTGGTGACTCGCTCTCTTCCAACGGTGTGATGGTCAGATTGTTGACGTGTGACTTGCGGCTCAGCGCATCTGCCACTACGTTTGCCTTGCCCGTATGATAATGGATCTCTATTTCGTAATACTTTATCAATTCTAACCATCTTTGTTGCCTCATGTTCAGCTCCTTCTGAGTGAATATTGTCACACCCGGTTTTTCCGAAGAATAACCAAGGTGAATATCACATGTATGCCAGGATCATTTTCTCATACATGTGATGACAAATAGTGAAGCATCATTTATTACAAGCCAGGTGTCGAATAAATAAGTCTTACATAGCAAATGTCTCGATGGACAATAATAAGTTCATCACAAGTAAATAAACTAGCAGCGGAATATTATTCTTGAGGGCTCCGTCACAGGCGTTGCCCGGGGATCTCCATGAACCTAGAAACCTTCTTCGGGTCCAAAGTCTTGGTCATTATACACCACCTCATTATCTTGACCTGAGCAGCAATATAAACCAACAAAATATGCAAGGTTGAGTACCAATGGTACTCAGCAAGTGTGGGAAAGTTATGTCATGCATGGCTAGAACAAGGGGAGGTTGAACTCATGGTTAAAGCACTACGCAATTAATACCTACCACCTTAGCTTATTAAGCACCTACATTACTACACAGATGAAATGGTCCCAATCTCCCATCCCATCATCATAATCAAATAACCATAACATCATTTCCAATGTTAAGCTCCCCGCTTAACATCCACAACTTCCAAAACCATCAATCCTCTAATCATGAATAAGTCCAAGCCGCTCTTGACCGTGAGCACGGCTGTCATGACAGTTTTGACTCTGCAGAGTTTGCACCACTGTACCCACATGTAGTGATTTCATCCCCCGTTGCCGGGTGGACTAAAAGAACCTCCATTATGCCAGTGGCTACGAACCACATTCACACTTCCCAGGTGTGTAGCCCGGAGATCACTACGAAGCCTTTACAAAGGGATTCCCGACGAGCGTGGGCCCACTAAGGTTTCACCCCTAACAGCATACAAGAGGCTCCAACCCCGCTGCAGTGGCCCCCTCTTGAGCCTTGCGGTTCATATGGTAGTCCAACTGACACCTATTCCCCGCACCATCCAACACACCCATACTACGCCGGGGATACACCTAATTAATTGGCCAAGCTGCCCCATCTCAGCATGTGGTTGGCATGGTAAAGCCAGGTTACATGCTCCATGAACCGGTCCTTAGGATCCAGGCAAGTACTAAACACAAACCCGAGTCTCGTGCACCCAGCACACAACCAAAACATCCAACTTGCCTTGATCCCTACCTCTACATAACTCACAATATCTCATTCAAGAGTATGGTAAAATAAACTGATGATCTCATATCCCAAATATCCCATTCTAAGCATGGCTAAGCATATGCATAATAATAAATGACATGATAAAATAAATCCCAACCCAAGCTACAAGGAAAACAAGGTAATGCAATTCTAGGGAAACTTCCTAGCATGGGTTTCATATTTTCAATTGACAATGCAAATAATTCTATCTACACATCCTAATATAGGATCAAAGTGGTCAAGGACACTTGCCTCCTTCCTGCTGCTCTTGAAATGGGTAGTCCTGATCTTGGAAAGGAATAACTTGCTCTTGAGAAGGTTCTACATCATACCATCACACATAGCAAAAGAAAAACAACAATCCATAAGACATAGTTCACACTTCCACTTCATACAAACCACACATTCATATTTATGAAAGTCATTCACCATTATATGTGTTGTGGTTACTCTATGTGTGTTGATTTGTGGCTTGCATGCACTTTTAATCATGTGTATATGATTCCTACTTTTGTATTCACATTTATGCTTACATACTATGTATATGAGTTTCCAATTTAAATAGATTCCTTATATTCAATTACTACACCTTTTAGCTACCAAGTATGCATGAAAGGTATTTTCCTTCTCCATATGTGTCTTCAGAATTTCTACCAACCCTAAACTGAATTCTTTGGATTTTAGAACTCCATTTATCATTTACTAGTTGTTATATTTTCAGATTTATTTCCTATGCCTAAATGTGAACTTTATTATGAAAATAACAAGACACATCATATAAACAGAATAGGTTCTGATCTAAAATATTTACTAATATATTTTTGACCTTTTCCTCTGATTTAAACTATTTTACAATTATTTTCCCTATTTTCCAGAACTATTCTTTACTTAAAAATGTGTCCCTAAATGTGAATAATAAATTAAACAGATTCATTTCAGCCCAAAATATATTTTTATCTCACTCCAAAGTTTTCTAAATACTGAGAAAGTTTTTAATTTAATTTTGACAATATGTTTGTCCCACTTTTTAAATTTTAAACACTAGCCACATATTCAATTTCCTAAATTAAATATTAAACAGGGCTAAAAAGGTAAACTCACCCCACTACAGGGTCTATAATATTATTTTAAAAATTTTCAGGGGTCTAGCTATACATAACAGAGGAGTTTTCCTAATTTTTATTAAGTCCAGGGGCTAAAACTGATTTTTTAAATAAATTTACATGATTTTCTGAAGTTCCAGGGGCTAGATCAGAAGTTTCCGGGGCTAGCTCTTATTTCCCGAGAACCCCAGGGGGTAGCACGTAAGATTTCCAGTCTTTATAATGCGGGGCTGACGTGGACCGTCCGATTTTAAACCGACGGCTGAGATTATAACGTCGAACCGGTACGCGGGGATTTAAACTCTACCGTGCGATTTAAAATAAACGGTGCACAAGCGGCCACGTCGCTCTGATCGAGCGTGGGCGGCGCTGCCGGCGGCGCACGGCGGCGGGAGGCGGCGGTCTCGCCGGAGAGTTTCGGATCTTCGGGAATTCTTCCTAGAACTGTGATTTTATGGCATAGATCGGTGGAGGGGAGGTCGGGGATCTCACCTCGGGGGTTTTCTTGAGCTTGGAGGTCCTGGAAGGCGGTCGGCGACGAGGTCCAAAGTGAAACCACGGCGAGGCTCGTCGGCGCTGTGTTTGAACCGCAAGTCACCGAGTTTTCTGCACCTGCAGGGTTCCCCGGAGGCGGTGGATCAAGACCAGCGAGTTAGATCGGAATTTCCGAGCTTAGATTGGCCAGAATTCGCAGGAGAAGGCTCGGTTTCTCACCGGAGTAAAATCGGCGGATCGCGTGGGAAAAACAGAACGAGGCCGGGGTTTTTATAGACGGGGAAAGGCGGCGGGGTGGTTTAGATCAAGTCCGCGTCGCCTACGAACGGAATTCGGCGGGGATGCGCAGGAATCCGGGTCGGTTTTGATTCGGGGTGAGAGAATCCCGGCGCGGGCGCGAGGTAGAAGAAGGGCTGGCGGGTCCCGCCTATCAGTGGGAGGAAGCGGCGCGCGCGGCTGCGGGCTGGCGCGGTTGCTGGGTGGGCCGGCTGGTGGGTTTTGGCCCACTGGTCGGTTTTTTTTCTGTTTTCCTTTTTCTTTTTTCTATTTCTCTTCTGTTTTGAGTTTAATTTGAATTCTAGTTTGAATTTGAATTTTTGTAAAACATGCAATACGTCCAAAAAATTTTAAATTCCCCTCTTAACATGATTTAGGGTCTTAACAAGATTTTTGGGGTGTTACAAATATGTACTTGAGGCTTTTATGGTCGGTATATAAATGTACGAGGTTACCGAGTAGGTAGTGCCTCCACATTTTCAGTGCAAGTACCACGGCAGCGAGCTCCAAATCGTGGGTTAGATAATTTTGCTCGTGGTTCCTAAGCTGCCATGATCCATACGCGACCACTCTTCGGTCTTGCATCAGCACACCCCCAAGCCCAATGCCGGATGCATCGCAGTACACATCGAACGGTTTTGTTGTGTCTGGCTGCGCCAAAACCGGTGCTAATGTCAGGTGCTTGACCAAAGCCTTGAATGCTGCTTCACATGTTGGACTCCAAACATATTTGGTAGCCTTCTTCAGCAGCTCTGTCATTGGCTTGGCAATCTTCGAGAAGTTCGGAATGAACCTCCGATAATATCCCGCGAGTCCGAGGAAACTCCGTACCTCGTGAACAGTTCTCGGGGATTTTCAATTCAGCACTTGAGTGATCTTGCTCGGGTCCACAGCGATACCCTCCGCTAAGATGATATGCCCGAGGAAAGGCACTTGCGATATCCAAAACTCGCATTTGCTGAATTTTGCGTATAACTTGTGATCCCGCAGTCGTTGTAAGACTATACGCAGATGTTTCTTGTGATCTTCCTCCGACTTGGAATATACCAGGATGTCGTCGATGAAGACACGACAAACTTGTCCAGCTCCGGCATGAATACCGAGTTCATCAAGTACATGAAGTGAGCTGGAGCATTGGTGAGGCCGAAGGACATGACCAGGTACTCATAAAGTCCGTACCTTGTCGAGAAAGCTGTCTTTGGAATGTCCTCCGCCCTTATCTTAATCTGATGGTACCCGGATCTTAAGTCCATCTTGGAAAAGATTTTTGCTTCGACCAACTGATCAAACAACATGTCAATCCGTGGCAATGGGTACTTGTTCTTGATGGTTACGGCATTTAATGGACGATAGTCCATGCAAAGCCGTAACGTCTCATCCTTCTTCTTGACAAATAATGCCGAACAGCCCCATGGCGAGGAGCTCGGCCTAATAAAACCCTTCTCCAGAAGGTCCGTGAGCTGAGTTTTCAGTTCAGCCAACTCCTTGGGTGCCATCTTGTATGGCCATCGGGATATTGGCATGGTTCCCGATGCAAGTTCAATCTTGAACTCCACCTCTCTATCGGGTGGCATCCCCGGCAAATCATCCGGGAATACGTCAGGGAATTCTCGGACCACTGGAATATCTTCCAATCTGATGATTGTGGCTTGATAGACACTTGGAAGTTTTATTTCTGGACTGTCCAGAAATAATGAGTGAGACTCGTGCACTTCTGAGTTCAGGTGCACAACTCGGAGGACGGTGTCTAAAACAGCGCTGTGGCGGGTTAACCACGACATCCCTAGGATGACATCGACCTTTTGTCCCTCTAAAATTATGAGGGACGTAGGGTAAACTCTACCCTCTAAGCACAATGGCGCTTTTGGGACCATCATGCTTGCTGAAATTTTCCCACCCGGTGAACAGATCACATAAGGACTATCGGTGGGTAGTATTTGCAAGCTATATTTCTCAATGAAAGCTTGGCTAATGAAGCTATGTGTGGCGCCTGAATCAAATAATATTATGGCGGGATGCTGGTGGAGTTGGAACATACCCACAAGGATTGGCTCGCCCTCCGGCACGTCCTCAATGGCAAGTTGGTGGACGGTGCCGGGCCTAGGGTTTGCCCGCCGCGCATTAGTAGGGTTCCGGGGTTGATTCCTCCCTGGAAACTGTGGTGCCACTCCGCCGTCTTGCCTCTCCGGGCAACTGCTCGCGAAGTGTCCTGGACGACCACACTTGTAACATGTGGCCGCTGCTGGTGGAGTGCTCGGTGGACGAAAGCCCGGCATGCGCTGCTGAGGTGCATACGCACGCGGCATCGCCCGCTGCTGCTGTTGTTGTTGCGGTGGTACTGGCAGTGCCGGCCTGAATACCGGTGACGAGTACGGCCGACTGCAGAACGGCATCGACCGCTGTGGTGGCTGCCAGCGTGGACCTGATGGTGGGCGATTCACCATCCGAAACTTCTGAGAAGGACCGCCTCCTTCTCCACTGCTTTGCGGCGCGCTTCGCTTTCGCTCTGCCACCGCCAACTCCTTGCCGGAGTCCTCCTGAACAATCGCAGCATCAATGATGTCGTTGAGGCTGCCGCGATTGAACATCGCCAACTTGTCCTTCAGGAGCGGGTTAAGCCCCTGGTAAAAGTGGTCCCGCCGCTTCTCGTCGGTATCAGCATGATACGACGCATAGAGCGCGAGATCGTTGAACGTCCTGGAATATTCCAGCGCGTTCCGGCTCCCTTGTTGCAGGTGTAAGAACTCCTGCGTCTTTCTCTTCATTAAACCTAGCGGTATATGATAGGCCCTGAAGGCCGTCCGGAATTCCGCCCAGGTCATTACTCGGTCGGTGGGCTGTGAAGCACAGAAGTTGGCCCACCACGCGCTCACGTATCCTTGGAGCTGCTGGACCGCGAACTGAGTCTTGCGCTGCTCGCTTATCTGGAGCAGCCCGAACTTCATCTCTATGGCGCGGAGCCAGTTGTCCGCGTCAAGTGGTTCATCCGCCCTTGAGAATACAGGGGGATGAGTCGCCAGGAAGTCAGAATAGGAGCTCTGTTGACACTCCTCACGATCTTGACGTCTCTCTGGGCGAGACGTATTGGCGATGAGAGTCTGCAGCAACTCTGTGTGCTGCTGATGTGAACCCGCCATTGTCGCAACGATGTCGGCCAATGTAACCGTTGGCAGTGGCGGTGGCGGTGTTTGCTGTTGCTGTTGCTGCTGTTGTCCCGAGGAGTCCTCGTGAGGCTGTTGAGAGGTCTCTCCCCCTTGGCTAGTACCCCCAACATCAGGGTTGGCACGAGTACGCGTCATTCTGAAATTCAAAACAGCAGCAATTAGCACATGTCTTACTTAAAATTCCATCTGTAACAGTAGGTATTGAAGTGACACATGAATAATTTGCACAACATTCACATATATTGATAAAGCATAAAATTTATACAAGATACATTATTCTCGGATCTCCGAGAAGTCGTGCTCATGTCGTCACTACCTATACATATGCTACTGTCTACACGACATGTCACCGATTACAAAAGTTGGGTTACGCTACCCTAGATGCCCTACTTGGCAACCGTAACCCCCTACTCGGAGTAGAACTCGACCTCCTGTGGGTCGTCCTCCTCCGGTACCTCTGCTGGTGGCTCTGGATCTACCACCTCTTCTCCCATCCCGGGTTCTCCCATTGCCGGAAGGCCCAAGACCACCGGTATGCCCAATACCGGAGGTACGAGGTCCTGCAAAGCATGCACCTTGTCCATAGCCTAGTTATAATCTTCTTCCCAGCCTTGTCCTTCCTCAATAGCGTCGTCTCGCTCTTGAGTAAGTTCCTCATTCTGCTGGGTCAGATTTTGTACCAGTTCTTGTAACGCCGCGATGTCGACACGGCTTTTTCTCTTCGCCTTCTTCAGACGATGCAACTGATTGTGTTGTTCATTCAGTCGCTTGATCGTCGGGAGGAGCACATTACGGAGTGCGCTGTGAGCACTCTCGAAACGATCTCCACGGCTTGTGCTCTCCTTGAGCTTGGTGGCGAGATGCTCCGTATGAACAGCTTGGCTGTCCATCACGGCGTTTCCCGCCCTCATCTGGAGGCCGAGATTTGCCTCCGCGGGGTTGTACCTTGGGCAACTCGGGTCCGTTGCCTCCAGGTACCTCTCTTCCCACACATGCTGAGCCCGTCCCTCCACCGGAACGAGCGTGTATGGAGTGCACTCCATAGCCTGCACGTGTAGTTGGCAGAAACGTGACATGGTGTCACGGGCTGCCACTTGCCACATCCCTTCCGGTTGTCTTCCTCTCACCGTGACGGTGAACGGCACCCAACCGGGTGGCGTAGGTCCTGCAGGGACTTCGACATGGATCGTCCATGTCTTGTTCCCCTCTTCGCCCTCCTTCCTTGGTGAAGTACTGCAGCATTTGATTGTACCCGAAATATTGGAGCATTTGCCACAATGCTTCCGGGTAGCCGCTACGATGAGAACAGTGGGACATCACCCACCCGTTCTCCAATCGTTTATCTGCTGTCATCTGTAAAAATATATTTGAGAAATGTCAAATATTTATTTAAACAGTAAACCATTGAATTATAACATAAGACATGTCATTGAACCCATAAAACTTGGAAACATAGTTCAAATTTTAAACAAATTTGACTGTTGATCTGCTGTTCCCATGACAGCCCTGACCAATTTCCATCTCAACCTGATTTAGGCCATGTTGAAGGCAAAACCAATTCTGGAGCTCAACATCAAAGTTAAAGCTAACTTCAATAGCTTTCCATAAAGTATTTGCTTGGCCTAAGATCTGTCCTGGTTCAAAAGTTATGAGATGTCAAAGTTAACAGAATTTCTGGAAACAATTGGGCAGCACCTCCCTGCTTTAGGTACTGCTTTGATCCAAGAATTCCAGTTAATTATGTCCCTAATCTGACAAAACTTTATGTTACAAAGTTGTAACCCATCTCATAAGCTTTCCAGAACTACCTTATTTTCTATTTTTGGACTTTTATGCAGGAAGTTATGCTTTATTTACAGAGAGTTTACAGAGAGTCTTTGCTCTGCCCTGTTTTCTGGACAGTTTCAACTCTACTGTAAAGCTCTTCCAAAGATTTCCATAAATGTATCATATGAACCCAACCTCGAAAGAACTCAACCTCTAACCTCTGATTAACTTCAGCCTTAATTCAGCTGAGAGCACAGTGCTCTGTCCTTAACAACCTATAAGTTGAAAACTTGTTAACTTTGAATATCCTGTTCAAGGGAAGGAGTTACATCAAGTTTTACTACTTTGGATCAAAACCTTCAAGTTTTAACAATGAAGTTGTTCATTTAGTTGGGTGTGACACCGATACGTCACCAGATTATGTCGGTACTACGTCCTCACAAAGAAAAACATATACCGGACTTAGCCGGCCTCGTTAATTCAGTGGCACTAAACGTCACTCGCACACGGATGCTACACGTCTACCGTTTCGTGGTCAGGCTACCTGCAGAAACTCAAACAATCATCAGACTCGGCTGCACACCGAGCCCGGAATCCATACAGTTCGTACATCCGGCTGTCATCACTCGCCCGGATGTTCTCAAGCCAAACACGCCTTGAGTTACGTGTTCACGTTTCAGACCACGTGACGGGGTATCCCAAGTTGCACCACGTACGCCAGGGACAGACGTTGCTCGAATATCCCAAACGACATGAAGAGTCGTAGAGGATATCAAAGTGGGTCGGGTTACCTGCCACCCGTGGGGCTCCACCCTTCAGCTTGTGCGCACTGGTGGACAGCGCTTACGTGCACCCCCCAAGACATGAACGTCCCGAGATGCACGATTTTCCGACATAACAAATAGGTTAATATGCCACTATCTATATGCCAATAACATCCTTATACGGGCTACTAACTCGTTCCTCACTGGATTTTTTTGAAAAAGAAGACCTCTGTAATGTGTTAAACCTCAAGCGAGCTCTGATACCAACGCTGACACGACCCCAAGGTCCTGTCGAGCCAGGATCACGCTGAGGGGTGCTGCGTTGCACAGCACCGGATAACACACGTCAAAGGTACAAAGCGGAAGCGAAATTTTATTACATAAACAAGTTTATGAACATGTTTACATCAAAATAAGTTCAGTCTACACTCACGGGCGTAGACTAGGCATCAAGTCCACGTTCAGCCCTTGAACGTGTCCTTGCTAGCACACACGCACACTAACTCTGCGGCGTGCACGACTCCCACTCGATGAGGTTCCCCTCCTGGGGTTCCGTCTCCTCCTCAGGAGTCCCTTCCTCATAAAACCCTGCAAAAGATTCAAACACAAGCAGTGAGCACGAAGGCTCAGCAAGTCTGACCCGTCTCACCTAAACATGGAACTTCTACATGAGGGTAATGGGTTACATGAGGTGAAAATCATTAGCAAGGACTCGCCTAATTAGTAGAACCTTACTTTCAAGTTTTAGCAGCAGGTTGTGGAGAACCTTACGCTAAGGTACATGAGAGAGCCGCAATCAAACAAGAAACGCATTTCTCTCATGTACTTTGCCCAAAGTTGAAATGAACTTTAGTTAGCTCTAAACTACAACAAGTCATTAGCAATCAAGTCCACCTTTCAATCAGCAATGTTTTAACATGTAACTAGCCTGTTCTTTCTACGTCACGGTACAGTGAACATGTGGTTCTCACTGACCGCGAGGGACGGCGATTATAATCGATTTACACCTGCAGGGTTACCCGAACAACCCGTCACGTACGCCCGTACTCGATGTTGCCTACAACAACCATCACGGATGTCGTACGCGACTACCTTTCACCCGTTAGCCAAATGTTGAACCGGTCCAATCATTCCGAGCAAGAGGTCTCTGCACGCGCATCTCAGTGCCGCCAGCCGATTTACACCTCGAGCTCTCAACCTACCCTCTGAACGACCAGCTATGCCTCAACACCCAGCTACCCGAGTTACATCAGTTTCCCGGTTCCCATATAGCCGGTAGGTCTTCGGTACTATTCTAGCTTGTTCAACAGGCCCGCACACGGCTCGGTCCTCAATCGACACAAGCGGAGCTATAGCACACAGGCCCCAAAGTCCTGTTGCCCTTACTCTCTGCTCGGTCTCATCTTTCTTGCCATGTATATCATGTGCTATCTCTACCCGAGTCGAGTGCCCCTAGCCTATGCTCGCGAGTAGTTCCAACTACTCGACTTGTACCGAATCCTACTCTATCTTAGCATTGCAGTAGTTAACAGGGTTTGCAATCCTAAACCCAACCCATGGTTTTCTTGGCTATGCAGTTGGGTTTCCAAACAGGACTCTAAAGAATAAAGTAATCAAAGATGTGCTCAAAACAATAAACATTTATAAAAAGGTTAATGCAAACCGGAGCTTGCCTTGCTGCTCTTGGTCGTAGGCTAGCTGTTCCTCCGGAGTAACGAAGTCTAGGGCTTCGGGTTCCTCCTCGACCTTAGCGACTACACGATAGAAGTAATACATGTATTAATTTAAATGCAGTTGTATTAAGTTTTAAACTTGTGAATCTTATAACTCTTACTAGACAAGCCCAATGACTGTGAAATTTTTACTGTAGCTTGGTTACAACCTAAACAGAGACTTGGTCAAGTTTTAGTTGCAGTAAAGCTCAATTGAGCCCTCCACAATTAATCATGTACTTGAACTTAATTGGAACTCTTAGGGTGCTCTAAGGATTTTCATGAAACAAACTATGACTTTCTGAAAAATAGATTTTCAGAGGGTTCTAATGGAGTTCGTCTCACTTAATTTGGAAGTTCCTAACTAAAGATATAAGCTAAACAGTTTCAGAGAAAATTTTGAAAATGTTTCTGAATATTTTCTATTTTCTCTGGAACAGTTTCACTAATCACACCATTAGGTGTATTAAATGAGCTCAAATGGGTCTGAAATTTTTATGGTAGTTCAGGGGTATTTTGGTGAACATCCCAGCAAAATTTCAGGATCTCCCTCTAAAGGATTCTCCAGTAAAAATTCCAAACAGTTTAAACTTTGAGGAATTAATTCTGGAGAATTAAGGAATTTCATGAAGTGAAACTTGATTTGCTGAAAAGTTCTCAAAGATCTGAATCCAGCAAAATTTGGTTCACTCAATTTGGATCTTTCTAGCCAAAGTTATGAGGATTTGAAGTTTGGAAGAATTCTGAAAATCGGGGAAAAGTTTAAATTCTCGGGGCCCGCGGGGACACGTGTCGAGCGCGGAGGTGTCCGGTACACCGGAGCTCACAGGGTATTTGCGCGCCAGCACAGTCGATCCCCGTCCATACCCGATCCTGATTTAAATCCTTCAGCCGCTGACACGTGGGCCAGCCGGCTTCTTCTTCCTCCCGCCGTTCTCTCGCGCCCGTGCCGCCGACCTCGCCGGAGCAGACTTGGGGCTCGCCGGCTCGCCGCTGCCGGACCTCCCATGGTCTGAAACTCGCCGCCAGGGGGTTGTCGACGTCGAGGAACACATCGGTGGTGTCAGGTCGGGCTGGGGGTGAACAGAAATAGCCCGGCGACGTGTCGCGGCCTCGGTTGAGGTTCGGCACCGTCGACTGTGGCTTCTAAACCCGCCAACACCTCGAACAAACGGCCCTACCGCATCAGTGTACCTCTAGGAAGCTCGACAAGGTATCAAAAGGGTTCAGGGATGGCGGCAAGTCGGTCGGCACCGTATGACCGATCGTGCCCGCCATGACCGCTCTCGATCGAGCTTGAAATTCGTCACACCTAGACAGTTTCACGTTACGGATGCAGAAAAGAATTTGATCGCCGGCTAGTCCAGCGTCTATGTGCAAGATTTGATGACTTCCGAAAGATCATAGAGCGAGAATTTAAAGAAACCGTACCGGAAGCTCGGGTTACGGTCGCCGGAGCAAAAACTAGAAATTCTCTGCGGATTCTTCACGGTTGGCTTCCAAACTTGGAGGAGAGCAGCACGGTGGTCGCGCGCTCCTGTTGCCTCTCTTGCGGGACCGTGAAAACGCCTGTGGAACGCTGCCCACGGGCGCCTGACTCTCGGCTGAGGCTAGGTCGCCACGGTGGCGATCGCTCTTGGGCAAAGGAGGTCGGAACTCGGGGTTTCTGGTGTTGGGGAGGTGGAGTGCGACCTCAGGTAGCTGTCTAGCAGCTCAGGGACGAAGGAGGAGATGGTTTTGTTGGTTTTCCCGATTGAGCAGAGAGCTGCGGCGAGAAACAATGCCGCTGCTCGGTTTTGCCCGCGAGAAGATAAAGCCAGCCGACTCCTGCTCGGTTGAGGCGGTGCCGGTCGCATGGGGGCGCGAGCAAGCCGCCCTGGGCGCCAGCACGTGGAGAGGGAAGCAGCTGGTGGCGCCGGTAGCTGCTCGGTGGCACAGCCGACGGCTGCTCGGTGGAATTTCCCACCAAGACTCTGACTTTGGGTGCAAGCTTCTCCTTATTCCCTCTATGACATGTGGGTCCCACCCGGGTTTTAACCTCTGAAATTTACTCCCATTCACTGTTGTAAACAGTGAGCCCCATAATACCCTTGGTGATTCAAATTATTCACCCCTGAGCCATTCGAATTGAATAGGATTCAAATTGGGTTTGGTTTGAGTGAATTTCAGCACAAGTTCAGTTTTGAATTCAAATAAAGTTTGAATTTCCCCCACTTAGCTTATGTCAAGATCAACTCCAAATGGAGTGAAAATTGGTGTGTGAGCTCACAAAAATGTGCTGAGTAAGAATAAGCCTCCCACTTCTAAATTCATGGGATAAAAACAGTTTGAATTTGAATATGGTTTCAAACTGCCCTCTTTCTAACTATACCCGAAATGACCTCAAAAGGTTTTGGATTTGGGTGAAACTTGGCATGGACATCCTTAGCAAAGTGTAGAAGTTTTCATATGTCTAGCCCACCTATATTACATGTGGAAAATACCACTTTTGCAATATGTGAGTTTGTTCTCTAATGAGCATGTTGATGGTGGTTACTTGCTCTTCATTTGTGTTCATCAACTTTCCTCAAATGAGGTGTGTGGTGTGGTGATGAACATTTCAAATTTGTGTCAAAAACTGAGGCCCTTACAATATGCCTAGCTCCGGCCAATCATCTAGCAATACACTTGCTTTGCTGTCTTTACTAACCCTGGAACAGATTGAGGAGTTTCCAAAGGAGGAGCTAGTACTTCTTTCTACTAGGTTCTCAAAAGTATTGCAAAATGTGAGAACTAGAAGGAGAGGAAGCTCCGGACCTCAACGATGCTTTAAATGTGGTAAGACAGGACACTTTCGTACAGATTGCACTAACCTTTCAGGTCCTTCTAACCGTGATGAAAAGTAGAATAGAGTCAAGTCCTCTTTTGGCAACACCAACAAGAAAAAGAAGGGTTTTACAGGACGCAAACTGATAAACAGTTTCATCACCGTACTTCAAGAACTTGGCGCGAGTGATGTAGATATTGGAAGTGATGAAGATGAAGATGATCTGGCAAACTTGTGCTTCATGGCGGGCAAATCAAAATCAAGTATGGAGGATGCAGAACACAACAGTGACAACGAAGAGGTATGTCCTACTTGCGAAGAAATGTGTGATGCTATTTCTCGTGCCACTATTATTGTTAAGAAAAAGGACAAAAAGCTTAGGGACAATGCTGTTAAAATTGAGTCACTAGAATCTGAAATTAATCATTTAAAATCCTTGATTCCTAGTGATGATTCTTGTTCCTCATGTGATTTAACATATGAACAATTGTTCTCTCTAAGAAGTGCACACACCTTCACAATTGATAAACTTGAACTTGAAATCGAAAAGAACAAAAAGCTTGCTGCACTCAATGATAAAAACTTGAAAGATGCTTGTTGTTCTACAATTGATTTGCATTGTTCTACTTGCGATGATCTTGATAAGAAACTACAAGATGCTATGAAAGAAATTTCTATATTGAACAATGCTTTACGTTCTCATGAAGTTAAATATTATTCCAGTTGCAAATTAAAAGGAAAAACTTCATGTGAAAATTGCCTTGATCTATCAAATAAACTTGATAACATGCATAGGACATTAGATCGATTTTATAATGGGAATAAGAACCTAAACTTGCTGCTGAATTCTTCCAAGTCTTGCAATGATAAAACTGGTTTAGGTTTTGATTCACATGCTCATGCTAAGGAACATCCACCTAAAATTGTAAAATCATTAGGAAGTGGTTTGATTCAAACAGTTCCTAAACAAAAAGAAGTGGTTTTTAAATCTGCAGGAGTGTTGTCACATTCGGGTTCAAATAAGCATACTGCATGCTCATCTAGACATGAACACAAAGTTAAATTTCATTATACCTATTGTGGTAGAGATGGTCATGTCATAGATTTTTGTTATAGACTAGCTAAACAACATAAAAAGGAAAGAATGCAAGCTAGATCTTATAACTCTCATGCAAAATTTGCTGCACATACTAAACCGAATGTCAGGAACATGCAACCTGCTGTTATGAGTCAGAAATATTCAAAGTTTACCTCCGGAGCTTCAGTTTTGCCTCCGGACCTTCTGTTTTTGCCTCCGGAGCTACTGATTTTCGTGCTACACAAGTAACACCTCATAGATTAGTAGTTAAGAACAAAAAATCTTAAACTTTGACTCATAAACCTGTTGTTTTATCTCAGCTTTTGCATGTTATTCCTGTTGGACGTCGTGTGACTCAGTACTGGATTCCTAAATGCTTTTTAACTAACCCCAGTATTGAGTCATCGACGTATTGTGCTTCTATGTAGGTTACACGCTTGAGGAAGGAGAACATTTGGATTGTGGATTCAGGTTGCTCACGCCACATGACCGGTAACAAAGAATGGTTCTCCTCTCTCTCTTTTGTGTCACGTGTAGAGAATGTTACTTTTGCCGATAATTCTTCAACTCCTATAATTGCTAAGGGTTCGGTTAAAGTAAATGATCACTACACTTTGAAGGATGTGGCTTGTCAAAAATTTGAAATACAACTTGCTTTCTGTTTCACAATTGCTAGATGAAAATCTGGAAATTATTTTCAATAAAAATTGCTGCAAAGTTGTAGGTTCAAATAGTGAGCTTATTTTTAACATGTCTCGGTTTGGAAGAGTTTTTAAAGCTGATTTTGATATGTCTTCCTCTAAGTATAGATGTCTAGTTGCAAATGATTCGAAAGATTTATATTTTTGGCATCATAGACTTGGTCACGTAGGCTTTGATCATCTCATGCGTGTTAGTGCTCTTGATCGTATACGTGGGTCGCCAAAGCTTAAAGGGGACAAAGAAATTGTGTGCTCTTCTTGTAGACATGCTAAGATGGTTGCAGGTTCACATGCTCCTCTCATAGTGACCATGACAACTGAACCGGGTCAACTTTTACACCTTGACACTGTAGGACCTTCACGTGTTCAATCCTTCGGAGGTAAATGGTATGTTCTTGTGATTGTTGATGACTATTCTAGATACTCTTGGATTTACTTTATGGCATCTAAGAATGAAGCTTTTAGTCACTTTAGAACTTTATTTCTTAGATTATCAATTGATCACCCAGGATCTTTAAGAGCAATTAGAAGTGATAATGGAACCGAATTTAAAAATCAATCGTTTGATCACTTTTGTGTTGAAAATGCAATAGATCATCAATTTTATTCACCATTTGTACCTCAACAAAACGGTGTTGTAGAGAGAAAGAACAGAACCTTACTTGAGATGGCTAGGACTATGCTTGATGAATATCAAACTCCTAGTAAATTTTGGGCTGATGCAATTGCAACCGCTTGTTATATCTCAAATCGTGTTTTCTTACGTGCTAAGCTAGGTAAAACACCATATGAGCTCAGGTTTGGACATAGGCCTAGTGTCACACACTTTAGGGTCTTTGGTTGCAAATGCTTTGTTAAGAAACATGGTAATCTTGATAAATTTGAAGCTAGATCTGTTGATGGCATGTTTCTTGGTTATCCATCTCATACTAGAGGCTATCGTGTGCTTTTACTTGATACGAACAAAATTATGGAGACTTGTGAGGTTTCGTTTGATGAAGCTAGCACAGGTACTAGTTCAAATATTTCAGGTCCGGATCCATATCTGCAGGGGGAGAGTATTTTCGTTGATGAAGAGGAAGAAGTGGTGCTGCTGCCCGAAAATTCAGCAGCTAATGACATTGTTCCAGCTCCTAATCTTGATTCACAGCCAGCACCGATGACCACCATTGCTGGTCCAGATCCTCCTCACGTCACAAGCTCATCTATTTGTGATGAACATGAAGAAGAAGAAGCTTGTGAAGTGTCCACTCCCCTCCGGATTCTTAAAAGTCATCCTCCACAACAAATTATTTGAAGCTTGCATGAACGAGTTACAAGATCCAGGTTTTTCGACCCCAATCCTCATGCTCATTCTGCTTTTGTTGCTTCTTTTGAACCCAAAGATATATCACAGGCACTCACTAATGAATCTTGAATTATTGCCATGCAAGAAGAGTTAGAAAATTTTGAAAGAAATAGTGTGTGGAAACTTGTACCTCCACCTCAAGGTCACACTTTAATTGGAACTAAATGGGTGTTTAAAAATAAACAAAGTGAGGATGGGGTTGTGGTTAGGAATAAGGCTGGGTTGGTTGCTCAAGGTTTCACACAAGTTGAAGGTCTAGATTTTGATGAAACTTTTGCTCCTGTTGCTAGATTAGAAGCCATAAGAATTTTGTTAGCCTTTGTTGCATCTAAAGGTTTTAAGCTATATCAAATGGATGTTAAAAGTGCTTTTCTTAATGGCTACATAGATGAGGAGGTTTATGTCAAACAACCACCTGGTTTTGAAAATCCAAATTTTCCTAATCATGTTTACAAACTGTCCAAAGCCTTGTACGGTCTCAAACAAGCTCCTAGAGCATGGTATGATAGGTTAAAACATTATTATTTGAAAAGGGATTTACCATGGACAAGGTTGATAAAACTCTTTTTGTGCTTAAGCATGGCAATGACTCATTATTCGTTCAAGTGTATGTGGATGATATTATCTTTGGTTGTGCTTCTCATGATCTTGTGTCCAAGTTTTCAGCTATGATGAGTTCAGAATTTGAGATGAGTATGATGGGAGAACTCACGTACTTTTTGGGGCTGCAAATCAAGCAAACCAAGGAGGGTACCTTTGTGCATCAAACAAAGTATACAAAAGATCTCCTAAGGCGCTTCAACATGGACAAAAGCAAGCCTCTTCGAACACTAATGGGAACAGCAACAACACTTGAACTTGATGAAGATTGTGATCCCGTTGATCAAAAAGAATATAAAAGCATGATCGGATCACTTTTGTATCTCACAGTATCAAGACCGGACATACAATTCAGCGTATGTCTTTGTGCACGGTTTCAAGCCTCCCCACGTGCTTCACATCGTCAAGCCGTCAAAAGGATTCTCAGGTACTTACATGGAACTCAAGAATTTGGTATTTTTCTTCCTTCTTCCTCAACCGTTACTTTGAAAGGTTTTTCCGATGCTGATTTTGGGGGTTGTAGGATTGATAGGAAAAGTACTTCTGGTGTTTGTTATTTTCTTGGTAATTCACTTGTTGCCTGGTCCTCTAGAAAACAAAGTTCAGTTGCACAATCCACAGCTGAATCTGAATATGTAGCTGCTGCTAGTGCTTGCTCACAAATTCTTTGGATTGTTCAAACACTTAAGGATTATGGGGTTGATCTAGATAGTGTTTCATTGTTTTGTTATAACAATAGTGCCATTTGCATTGCTAAAAACCCCGTGCAACATTCGAGAACTAAGCACATTGACATTAGGTATCACTTTCTCCATGATAATGTCGAAAAAGGGAACATTGTGCTTCACCATGTAGATACCGAACAACAATTGGCTGACATTTTTATAAAACCTTTGGATTTCACTCGTTTTTGTTACATTCGTAGTGAATATGGGTTATGCATCCTCATGGCTTAAATTGAGTGAGAATTTTGAAACTTGGGAAGTCTACGTATGAATCTGAAATTAAAATAATATGAGCATAGTGTTTCATGCATATATGACTTTGTGATTCCTTTTTCATGCTGAAAATTCTTACTACATTACTAGTGTTATACATTTTGTAATTTTTACCATGTCTAGTAATTGGAATAATTACTTACACTAAATCAGGTCATGGTCAAACTTTCTTGCTGTTTTGAACTTGTTGCATGCTCACAAGTGCTTTTAATCATAAAGAATTAATCAAGTAATCAACTCACATGTTGAGTTTTTATGTTCAAATAAAAAATGAGAAAAGATTAAGAGAATATGCATGCATCACACTTCTTCTTTTGAGATGGCTTATCATTGCACTTAGATATGAACTTAAAAGGAGTTGTGTATGACTAAAACCATGTCCTTAAGCTTATGGCTGCCAAATGACATAAGCTTGGCTTGGTTGGTTAGAATAAGGCTGATGCTGCATATAATCTCTTGCAAATGTCATAAGATCAAAATTTGTGCTTTAAATGATAAATAAAATGCAGCAACAAGTGTCGTGCTTTCAGGTCTTGAAATAGTTAAGTTTGTGAGATCATGACTTGCTTAAATTGAAAATTACACTTGATCTCTAGCATGGCTTACACTACTTTATGTATCTCATTGATATGATAGTGTAAGTTACTGGATAGTATGATTTGGATGAGCTTTGTTTTATATGTATATATTATAATATGCTCATAACAAAATAAAATTTCTCTTTTGTAACTTGCTGAATACATTGTCAAAGGGAGAGAAATTGATCATACATTGCACACATTCACAAGTGTTTTGGCACGATTCTTCTCAGGGGGAGAATTTTTGGTATTTTTGTTTTTCTTCTCATTTTATTTCTGATTTACAAAGGGGGAGAAATTGTTTTCAAAACTCTTAATTTGAATAAGTCAATGTTCGGATTTTAAGTGGTGTTGCCAATGCATTCATCAAGGGGAAGATTGTGAGACCTATGTGTGCTGAATACATTGGCTTTGATGATAAAAGTTTTGAATACTACCAAAACACCTTTTTAACAATGTCCGACGTAAGGTCCGACTTGCTTTGTCTAGGTCCGACTTGTTTTTGCTAGCTCCGGTGCTAGGTCCGGTTAGCTTTGGTAAGGTTCGGAGCTTGATTGCAATGGTTCTGCTTTTAACTTGCAATGTTTCGAACTTGTTTTACTCTTATGGAAAGTTTGCTTAGTATTATTTTACTAAGTTTTTGGTGTGTTTTGGTGGTTATAGCTGATATCATTTTGCTATGATTTACAACATGCTTATATGAGGTGCTCACGTAAGATGTTGTAGTTTCGGAACTAACGAGAGTCAAGTCGAGGACTTGTGCTTGGAAGTATTGATTGTTTATTCATGTGTAGGTGTTGCTTGAGTTCAAGACATGGCTGGTGATGGGATCCATTGAACTATTCTTAGGGAGAAGATGAGGTTCAACAACCAAGTTCGGGAGGAATTGTGGTTGAGTTGATTGGGAGGTTGCGCAGTATGTTTGAATCAATAACAATGCATATGAAGGTATCTTGGACGTCGTTGGAAGATGTTTGCACGTGTGCAAGGAGTGCATGGACGTGGCTGCATGATTCCAAGGTGTGATGAAGAGATGTGGATGTAAAGAATTGGTCGGAAAGGTCCAACCGACTAGGTTATGGACTCAAGTTGCGGCTGAGTCGCCTTTGACTCAAATATGGAAAGTTTTGAGTTGGTTATGATAGGATTTCGTGTGGGATATGAAGTTGAGTTGTTTTAGAAATGTTTGGTATGTTCCTAAGGTATTTTTAAGTCTTAAGATTGCTTCTATCTGCGTATAGAAGAGTCTTGAGCAGTATTGGAAAGTTACAGTTTGAATCTAAGTAGGAGTACGAGTACTAGTTTGAGTTGAGTTTGCCTTTGGGCTGGTTATATAAGCAAGAGAGGGCAAAACTCGTGGGGCATGACTTTAGGGTTGTTCCTCTTGTGTTTTTATAAATAAAATTCGTATTCTAAAGAAACTTTTGTGCCTTGTTCATCCGACTTGTTTTAGACAAGTTTTTCTCGTCGAGTTTCTGTTCAGCGCTACCTTGCTTCGGTGGTTTTATCATAACTCGAGTTTTACAGATCCAATTGATGTGATTCTTTTTGGGTTGTCTTCAAAACTTGATTACCTATCATCTGTGAAAATTTCACGGTCATTGTTTCTGATCTACACGAGTTTCTTTGCAGTATTCCAGAACAATTTTTCTCGTGTAGGACAGATTGACCTTTGTTCGATCTTTCGATCGTAACTTGAGTTTCTCTCAACGGATTTTCATGATTCTTGCCGTGACGTCTTCGTGACTTGATTCTCTACAATCTATACTAGTTTTGTCACAGTTGAATACGTTTAGATTAGTCGCACACACTGTTTCTTTAACAGATCGGTTTCTGCTGAGTTTGTTGCTTCCGCTGAAAAGTTTTTATCTATCATTCACCCCCTTCTGATGGCTTTACACGTGTACTTCGATCCTACAGACAGTGGCCAGAGGTGGGGTCCCTTCGGTGAGGTGCTCGTGGCTGCTGGTCGGCCAGAACTTCAAATCCGATGCAATCGTCGAGTCCTCAATGCAAAATGTTGCTTAGAGAAGTGTGTGGGGTTCTAATGGATCTACAGATGGAAGCATTTGATCTCACGTTCACCGGCACCTGATGATTCATGTGACACAGATAATGGTTTTTAGTTGCTTTTAGCAAATTAGCTTCCAATTTTTTCAAATTCGTATGGTGTGAAATTTCAACCTCTAGGTTATTCAATATCAAAGAAAGCGACCAACATGTGCACATAGAAATTCTCACTGATTTGACCCTCAATGACCTCTATACAGAGAACAGAAACAAATTGACGAATTCTATTTACTTGTTGACTTAAGACAACACAATCAGTCTTTTGACAGGGATCTAAAATATCCTATCCATGCCAGGTCAATTCATTGGCAAAACTAATATTTCTGTTCAATCCTCTAATCCTTTATATATTAGCATAATAGTCAGTAAGATTTTAGAGGATCTTTTCTTGAAGTATAATACAAACACAGCCGCTCAAGTACACGTATAAACATTCAACTCAATAAACACGTGCATGCACGTCCTATCCCTGTAAACACCTAGGAAAGCCCGGTCCGATAGAATTTTTTTTTTGAACAAAGAGGCAGGAGAGCTGCCCTTTCATTAATTATGGAGGGGGGTTACAGCCTAATGGTACATGGTGCTAACAAGAAGATAATAACTAGGAAGAACAGTTAACGAATATTAATTAGAGAACACCCTCAGGTACATTGTGATATCAGAGATTATCAGGTCCACAACCTTTATATAAAAAAGTTCTTCGTTTGAATATCCTGCGATTGCGCTCCTTCCAAATTTGCCACCATACTGATAGTAAAACGCCCACTTTTTTCCTTCTCGACAATTTGTTCTCTGATCTTCCGATATGTTGGATCCAAGAGGCTGCACTACGGAAGTACGTCAGGTATCGTTGATCCAGTAGCTGCAGCTTATGTGTCACTTTGTCCCATGTAGCTACAATGTAGTTGCATTCTGCAAATAAATGATCCACAGTCTCTAGGGTGCAATAGCACAAGGAACATACCGGCTGGTGCGGCCAATTTTTGCGTGCCAAATTATCTGCTGTGAGAGCCTTGTTATGCATTACCAACCAACTAGAAACTTACATTTCGGTTGCATACGTGCTGACCAGATCCATTTCGGCCACTCCGGGTCTATGGCGCCCATAAATTGCGCCTCATAGGCCGATGATACCGTGAATACGTCAGATGTCGTCCATCTACAGGTGATAGTATCCACTGTATTATTCAAAAATATGTTGCTTATTACCGAGAACAGCAGGAAGAATTCCTCCAGTTCTGGTGTATTAATAACACCAAGGCTTCGGATCCAGTTGAAATTAACAAATTTATAACAAGCGTGTGTTTATATGGATAGGCTCATAACCTGCCACTCAAAGCACTAATAAACTAAACTACGTCCAGTTTGCATAATTTCAAAGCTTCACAGGTCAATAAAATCCCAAGGATTCTAAAGCAGGTACTCATAAACTCTGTTTTTGAAAGTACAAGTATAACGCACGCGAGCACTCAGCAGGGTTCAACTTCTGGATGAGATTCTGCCTGGATCACGGGGATGAAAGCTAAGCTACAGGCCAGAAACTCATGTGGAGGAGTTCTGATTCAATTTTTCTTTAAGAAGTCAGTCGTGTGCATCCACACAATTCGGGGCAGTCCAGGAAGACAATTCAGATAATATTTGTTACACGCATGCTAGGACGACTATCTTGCTGGAGCCGGACCCCATAAATAGTGCTTAGACCAAGCTGCTGCTGCTGCTTCCCATGTTCTCCTTCCTCCCATCCGGGCAAGCCAGAGGAACACTGACTAAGCACAGGGAAGTTTGTCCAAATAGAGATGGCAGGAGCCGGTCTTGCAAACGGCCTGCATGACAGCACCGGGGCTCTGGAGGAAGGTAGAGGAGGAGGGGATCAAGCAATGTGTGAGAGGTCAGAGCAGGATAGAACCAGCAGCAACCGCCCCATGTTCTCCGTCCAGTTCGTGCAGAAGGTATGCATGTCGATCCTTGCATGGCGTTGTAAAGTTTCTTCAATTTCTGGAAGCATCATCCGCATGTGTGCCGTAGAAATTATATATGTGATGCCTGCATGGTTAGCAAAAGCTCGAGCAAGGTTTCCTTGAACCCTTGCGTTTCAATAATCCAGAGAGGAGCGCGTGTGTGTGTGTGTTGAAACACCATAACAGAGCAACAGACAAAGCAAAGAAAAAAAATGAGGATACTCATGTGATTCGATCTGCGCTGAACATGAGCCAATAGGCCAAATTCAGAAACAAAAAGAAAAGGTATATTTTTTTACTGCAGAAAGAACCAAGAGATTCTTGAGTGTTCTGGCTGGTTCACGTCTTGTCATCTTCATGATGCAGGGAGTTCCCGTCGTGCAACAACTGGTCATCTTAGCATGATTGCATTTGGTCACCATAGCTTTATCGTATTAATCTATCAACGAAAGAACCAATAGGCAACTGGACCAAGCAATCGATCTGAATGCGACATATGATTCTGCAAACTGTTTGTACGCGTTGGATTGTCGACCATGTTGTCTTTGTTTTTGAATTGCCTTGACTGCACGCCGGCCGGGATCATCGACCGATCACTGTGTGCAGATCCTGGCCGAGATCTTCGGGACCTACTTCATCACCTTCGCCGGGTGCGCGGCGGTGTCGGTGAACCTGCGCACCGGCGGCACGGTGACGTTCCCGGGCGTCTGCATCGTCTGGGGCCTCGCCGTCATGGTGATGGTCTACTCCGTCGGCCACATCTCCGGCGCGCACTTCAACCCCGCCGTCTCCATCGCCTTCGCCACCTGCGGCCTCTTCCCCTGGAAGCAAGTAGGCATACGACAGGGCTTTTCGGCCGTTCACAGGCCTAGGAATTAATTCTCGCGACGTGCTCATGACACTCCGGTGTGTGGTGCACCAGGTGCCGGCGTACGCGGCGGCGCAGGTGCTGGGGTCGACGGCGGCGAGCCTGACGCTGCGGCTGCTGTTCGGGAATGCGCGGGAGCACTTCTTCGGCACGGTGCCGGTGGGGCCTGAGGTGCAATCGCTGGTGATAGAGTTCATCATCTCCTTCAACCTCATGTTCGTCGTGTCCGGCGTCGCCACGGACAACAGAGCCGTAAGCAGCGACCGTTCCCCGTCACTTTGACCTTCCGACGTCATATTTCCATCACTAGTCATATCACTAATGGTCTGAAGTACTATGTGAATCCAATCGGATTTAAATGCAACTGCCCAAAACTTCAAAAAAATAGCAAAATAGATTTAGGAATGGGGTCCGCGTAATCCACATTGTAGATGTAGCCTGATGGCTATGTTAACCATCGCTATTCTGAGCGTTGGTTGCTAGTTGGATTCTGGTTGCCTGTCACTCTTGACAAGAATATTACACACCGATAACAAGATTACTAGAAGAACCCAGCTGGATTACATCTTACTTTTACCCCCTTCTATTCTTAAATTCATATTATTTTTTTCAAAAGTCCCTTAAATTCATATTGTTAGTACAACAATTTTAATTTAGTTCTGAACTTGATTTTAGTTTTACTGACAGCAATTTAATAACGGAGGGAGTCACTATCATGCCCCCCCTCCAATGTTAATAGATTTTCCTCATATGTTATCTGTACAGTTAAAATATCAAGGCTTATACACAAAACTTTACAGTCGTCTCTCACTCATGCACGAGCGAGCGCAACCAAGACTGTGTAACATACTAACTTGGGAAAACAAGAATAAACAATAAAAGTAGCTGGACGAAAAACAAAATCCAATCAATTAACCGGTCATTATCCCTGCTCTTTTGCAGATTGGTGAGCTCGCCGGCCTCGCAATCGGAGCAACCATCCTGCTAAACGTTCTCTTTGCTGCGTAAGTAGGATTACCTTAGTCTCCTCAACTCTGTGCTTGTGGATGGCGACAGTTCCCTTCTAAGTATTCCTTTTTGTAAGTTACTGAACTGGATACTTGGTGGATGCCAGGCCT
The DNA here is from genome assembly GCA_030760725.1 of Neostapfia colusana. Classification (NCBI taxonomy): domain Eukaryota; kingdom Viridiplantae; phylum Streptophyta; class Magnoliopsida; order Poales; family Poaceae; genus Neostapfia; species Neostapfia colusana. The sequence goes on from JASWHV010000007.1 coordinate 113,596,225, forward strand.
GTATCGGGGGCGTCCATGAACCCGGCTCGGACCATCGGCCCGGCGGTCGTCGTCGGCCGCTACGCCGGCATCTGGGTGTACTTCGCCGGGCCGATCTGCGGCACTGTGGCCGGCGCGTGGGCATACAACCTCATCCGGTTCACGGACAAGCCGCTGCGGGAGATCACGAGGACCTCGTCCTTCTTGAGAAGTGTAAGGAGGAACTAGCGCCAACCTGACAGTAAAAACCAGTAGTTACATCAGCGAATAGCCAATGGAGTGGAAAGATGGGCGGAATGAGCCTCATTATTATGAAAATAAGTAAGGATGGCAGAACTAGAACTGATGAAGAAAAGTACAATGAGAACCGATGGCATGTGATACTGCGGTAAGCTTGTCAAACAATATAATTCAAGCATAACATTATTGATAGAGGTAGTCCAAAGCTTTTCTGCAAATCCTATTGTAAACACTACCGGTGACTTCCTGAATGCGGTATTGAAAGATTTTTAATTCCAAATATGTGCTGAATTAAACCATTGGCTAAAATAAAGTTTCTCACCATCATCTTGCATGATTGTACAAAAATTAGTGTAAGTTTTAGAACTCAAGAAATATGTTTTTAAGGCCAAAACATAGAGAGGAAATAAATTCCTGAAAAATCAAATCAAGCGGGCCCGCTTGTCATTGGACGCGCTCTGTGTCTCCTTGCTCCGATTAGGCGAGCTGGGGTGGCAGTTCGCGCCGCCGCCCCCGTGCGCTGCTCCAGCGGTTGGCGCCGCAGCCGCCATGAGCTTCTTCGAGGGGTCCAGCGTCGCCGACGCCGAGCGCTGCCCCTTCGCCCCGCGTCGCCGCGTCCTCGCCTCAGACCGATTCGTTGGCAACCCCGCGCGCGGTTCAAGTCCAGCTGGGTTACCCTGAGCTAGTGGTGGGAGTTGGGCCGTGTCGGCCCGGCCCGGTCGTGCTTTGGGCCGGTCTGGCCCGTGGCCCGAAAGTACGGCGAGCCAGTTCATGCTGGGCCGGTGGCCCAAACTGCGACAATTCTGGCCCACCCACGGACCGGAGCACGTCAGGCCCGCTTGCAGGTCGTGCTCGGCCCGACCTGAAAATTGTGGCACATGCAGAAAAAAATTACAAAAAATACAGAAAAATCACAAAATATAAATTGGAACAAAAAAACTGCATACAAGAGAATATCATCCATGCTGTAGTCTCCCATGCTTGGGGAGAAACGATGTGGATTAGGTTGCTCGGCCTCGGACATGGACGGCATGCGCCAGTCACGGCCACGAACACGGCGCAACGATGTCGCAATCTTTTTCCTATTACTGCTACCCCTAGATGGAAGCATCTTGTCAAGCGACGGCGCGGCGCAAGCCGGCGATGGCGCGTAGGTGGGGCGGGGCCGCGGCGGGCGCGCTGCTAGGCGCGGGCGGCGCGGTCCTGCCGAGGCAGGGGCGGGCGACGCGGGGTGGGCCGACCGGGGCGGCTGGCCGGTGGCGCGTGGCAGGCCGGGCGCCGGGGCGGGGAGCCGGGGATGCGAGGCTCGGGGTGGTCCGGGCCTCCAGGGCGAGGGTGCGCAGCGCGGGCGCGGGCCGGCGCGTGGCTCGGGGCACACCGGGGTCGGGGCGCGCGCGTGGGGGAGGGCCCGGTGCGGAGCGCGCGGCTCGGAACCGGGGACGACCGGCGGAGGCGCGACGACCGGCTAGTCGGAGATCTCGGGACCGGAGATGGCGGCGCTGGACTCGAGACTGAAAAATGGACGTTGTGAACCGATGTCCGAACGGGAGGTGGAGGATATTGTAAAAATCTTCGGGCCAGAGTCGGGCCGATGGGCTCTATTGGCTCGTTTTCAAAATTTCGGGGCCAACCGGGCCGTCCCGAGCACGGGCCGAAACTTCGTGCCATGCCGTGCCGCCCGTCATGCCCGATTCCTAGGCCCGGAACAGCCCGATGTTTCGTGTCGGACCGGGCCTCGTGTCGGGCTTTTCAACCAGACTTTGGCCCACCCAAAAGTGGCCCGGCCCAAGTCCCACCACTACCCCGAGCCCACCTCGCCGTCTCGCGTCTCCAACTCTGTTCACCTCCCCATGTCGCTGTCTCCCTGAGGCACACTTCTTGCTAGGAAAAAAACTCGGTGCAGAAAAAATTCGCTGTAGGTGATGCCGATTCATCACAAATGACATGTTGCTGACAGTATTAGTGAAACGCCTATGCTGTGAATTTGATGAACAGGTATGTGAATCTCACCTGGTAACAAATAGTGAGCATGCATGCATCTGCTACGACACTGCTTGTCTTCCTGTTGTGCTTCTGAAGCTTACTCAGTTTTCAGATTGTTCCGCTATAAGATCGATGCTTGGGTTTCAAAGTACCCTTTTCATCCGTATTGTGGTACAAAATGAGTGAGCTTTTCACGATTAGTGACTGTGAACTTACATTTGGATTCATAGCGTTCCTCCCTAAGTTTGCAATCAGGAGGGGACGACAAAATGAACGAAATATTGTTTTCGTTTTTTTCCTTTTCCGGAAGGCGATGACATGAACGGAAGCAGCAGTTCGCTTTTCTTGTCTTTTCGTTCGTTTTGTAGATGGGAGGTGTTGTTTTCAATTTGAGAAGATGAAGTGAGCGAAGGTTCGATGTACCATGCCCGACTGCTATTCGGTCCGGTGTCAACAGTGAGCCCAAGTTCGAATCGTTGCAAAGTGAATGGTACCTCATCGGCCGGGTCCAGTACACCCGGCGCGCTTCGGTCCAGTGCCTAAACACAGCTGCAACAAAGGGTCCCCTACATTTGCTTCTCTAGTTTTGAGTGGTTCAACTACCTGTTGCTGCAATAGTCGAGTCGAGATCTCTTCCCTTTTGATATGGTTTTTCCTCGTAGGCAACAGAAAAAAATAAATTCTGTGTTTTCCTATCTTTAAATCGTTGAAGAATTCAAGTAGGGATGGCAATCGCACCCGCGGGTGCAGGTACCCGACGGGTGCTGGTGGATTTTCCATCCGTGGGTCTAACCTGCACCCGACCCGACTTGTCGCGGGTGCGGGTGTGGGTTATATTTTGCACCCGCGGGTACCCGACGGGCACCCGAAATGATTTATGTTTATAATTTTAAAGTCAAATTTGTTGTGTTTATATTATTTAATTGTTTGATATTACTTATCAAGACCTATATATATAATCTTTATAAGGAACTTAATATTTTTTATTGTATTGTCATTCAAATGAATGGTTTTTTAGACTTATTTTATTAAATGTTCTAGTATGTTAATAAAAAAAGTCAAATCCGACGGGCACCCGAAACCGGATAGATGCGGGTGCGAATTTTCACCCGCGGGTGCGGGTTTTAAATTCCACCCGCAACCTTTTTGTTTCGGGCGGGTTTTTGCTCAACCCAATCCGAACCCGACCCATTATCATCCGACCCATTATCATCCCTAAATTCAAGTGCAGACTGCTGCAGAGACTGTCGTTTACTTGTATCAGCAGTGCAGGAGATTGCAGAGGTGATGCCTGCCAGATCGCGTCGATCTGAAATGTATTCATGGCCTCGTTAGTAAGCGGATGCTTCGTTTCCACGTGACACGGCCAAGTTTCTTTTTTGATAAGGGTCCGGCTCGGTAAGTGGCATCCACGCCAACCATTTGCTAGAGCGGGTCTCTTCGTCCTTTTCCTTGTCTCTGCTGGCGTCAGATGATGGGAACGGCTCCTTCCCCACACGCCATTTCCTCCGCGGTTTTCCACGTACGTGACTCCGCAAGGTCTATTCCCGTCGTTCCCTAGCCATGGCCATGATTGCAAGCAACAAGTGACCCAGTCGCATTCCCGTGCCGCGCTCTCACCATGTGTGGTGTGAACCGGTGCAAGGATCTGTATGTCCACCGAGTTGTCACGGTTCGGATACAAGCATCATATGCCTACAACAAGGAAATATTCGGTTGAATGTTGAACTGTCTTACAAAAAAAATTGACTTGGATTATTATTTTTTTAATCGGATTATATCCATTCCATTTATGATAAACGGAAGTCCTTAAAAATACTGTTCACTAGACGCGAATACCTTTCATGTCACTGCTACGTTCTTCACAATGCAATAGCCCAAAATGGAACTTTCCTTCTATCACTAACATAACAGAACCACCTTAGATCACCACTTATTAGCTATGAATAATGACACGACCCCATTGGTCTTGTCGAGCCAGGATCACGCTGAGGGGTGCTGCGTTGCACAACACCGTATAACACACGTCAAAGGTACAAAGCGGAAGCGGAATTTTATTACATAAACAAGTTATGAACATGTTTACATCAAAATAAGTTCAGTCCACACTCGCGGGCGTAGACTAAGCATCAAGTGCACGTTCAGCCCTTGAATATGCCCTTGCTAGCACACACACACACTAACTCTGCGGCGTGCACGACTCCCACTCGACGGGGTTCCCCTCCTGGGGTTCCGTCTCCTCTTCGGGAGTCCCTTCCTCATAGAACCCTGCAAAAGCTTCAAACACAAGCAGTGAGCACGAAGGCTCAGCAAGTCTGACCCGTCTCACCTAAACATGGAACTTCTACATGAGAGTAATGGGTTACATGAGGTAAAAATCATTTGCAAGGACTCGCCTAATTAGTAGAACCTTACTTTCAAGTTTTAGCAGCAGGTTGTGGAGAACCTTACGCTAAGGTACATGAGAGAGCCGCAATCAAACAAGAAACGCATTTCTCTCATGTACTTTGCCCAAAGTTGAAAAGAACTTTAGTTAGCTCTAAGCTACAGCATATCATTAACAATCAATGTCCATCTTTCAATCAGCAACATTTTAACATGTGACTAGCCTGTTCTTTCTACGTCACGGTACAGTGAACAAGTGGTACTCACTGACCGCGAGGGACGACGATTATAATCGATTTACACCTGCAGGGTTACCCGAACAACCCGTTACGTACGCCCATACTAGATGTTGCCTACAACAACCATCACGGACGCCGTACGCGACTACCTTTCACCCGTTAGCCAAATGTTGAACCGGTCCAATCGTCCCGAGCAAGAGGTCTCTGCATGCGCATCTCAGTGCCGCCAGCCGATTTACACCTCGAGCTCTCAACCTACCCTCTGAACGACCAGCTATGCCTCAACACCCAGCTACCCGAGTTACATCAGTTTCCCGGTTCCCATATAGCCGGTAGGTCTTCGGTACTGTTCTAGCTTGTTCAACAGGCCCGCACACGGCTCGGTCCTCAATCGACACAAGTGGAGCTACAGCACACAGGCCCCAAAGTCCTGCTGCCCTTAACCCCCGCTTGATCTCATTTTCTTGCCATGTGTTTCATGTGCTATCACTACCCGAGTCGAGTGCCTCTAGCCTATGCTCGCGAGTAGTTCCAACTACTCGACTTGTACCAAATCCTACTCTATCTTAGCAATGCAGTGGCTAACGAGGTTTTCAATCCTAACACCAACCCATGGTTTTTTTGGCTATGCAGTTGGGTTTCCAATCAAGACTCTAATGCAAAGAATCACAACAATATTCAAAGATGTGCTCAAAACAATAAACATTTGTAAAAAGGTTAATGCAAACCGGAGCTTGCCTTGCTGCTCTTGGTCGTAGGCTAGCTGTTCCTCCGGAGTAACAAAGTCTAGGACTTCGGGTTCCTCCTCGACCTTAGCGACTACATGATAAGAGCAATATATGTATCAATCTAAATGCATTTGTATTAACTTTGAAGTTGTGAAGTCTATAACCCTTGCTAGACAGACCTAATGACTGTGAAACTTTTACTGTGGCTTGGTTACAACCTAAACAGAGATTTGGTCAAGTTTTAGTTGCAGAAAATCTCATTTGAGCCCTCCACAATTAATTATGTCCTTGACCTTAATTGGAACTCTTAGGGTGTTCTAGGAATTTTCATGAAACAAACTATGACTTTCTGAAAACTAGATTTTCAGAGGGTTCTAATGGAGTTGGTCTCACTTAATTTGAAGGTTCCTAGCAAAAGTTATGAGCTAACAATTTCAGAGAAAATTCTGAAAATGTTTCTGAACATTTTCTATTTTCTCTGGAACAGTTTCACTAATCACACCATTAGGTGGATCAGATGAGCTCAAATGGATCTGAAATTTTTATAGTAGTTCAAGGATATTTTGTTGAATATCCCAGCAAAATTTCAGGATTTTCCTCCAAGGGATTCTCCAGTTAAAATTCCTAACAGTTTAAACTTTGAGGAATTAATTCTGGAGAATTAAGGGTTTTCATGAAGTGAACCTTGATTTTCTGGAAAGTACTCGGAGATCTGAATCCAGAAAAATTTGGTTCACTCAATTTGGAGCTTTCTAGCCAAAGTTATGAGGATTTGAAGTTTGAAGGAAATCTGAAAATCGGGGAAAAGTTTAAACTCGCGCCTGGGCCCAGGGGACACGCGTCGCACGCCGAGGCGACAGCACACCGCGGCCCACAATGATTTTGCGCGCCAGCACACCCGATCCCGGCCGCAGCCGGATCCCGATTCAAAATATCTCCCGCTGACAGCTGGGGTCCACCCCCCTTCTTCAACCTCGCGACGCCCGCGCCCCTCCGCCGAGGAACCTCGCCGGAGAGCTCGCCGCCGGCTTCTGTACAGCTCCAAACTTCTCGATTCTGGCCACCCCTGCCTACTTTTACTCGGGGAACAGGATTCTAGGGTCAGCTGCTCATGGCAATGGCCGGAGCATGGTCGGCGACGAGCCGCCACCTCGGAACGACTTCGGCCATGTCGACTGAGTTCACTAGCACCTCAACTACTTGGGAAATCAGTCGGGGAGCATCAGTGGACCTCAGAGAAGGTCGACATGAGCTCGAGGCAGCTCGGGGAAGGCCCGAAATAGGTCCTCACCGTGCGCCCGATGCCGCCCGTTCATCCCGCCATTGATAGACCTCAAATTTCGTCGGGTACAGAGGTTCTCCGGCCCAGAGTTGTGAAGGCAACTTGTGCGTTACCGTGTCTAGCTTGTGTGAGAGCGGCTTGAGGCCCTCTAATCCTTTCAAGAGCATGAATTAAACAGAATCGTACCCGAAGGTCGTTCTGCACACAGAAAGGGGAAAAGTGGAAATTCGCCGCTGGTGAGCAACCACTCGAGCTGTGGCTCGGGGATGAGCAGCACCGGTCACCAGCGCGTCCAAGGGTGCCTTGGCTCGGGCGTGACAACGCCCTGGTTTGGCTGTCCACGAGAGCCCGAGGTGCGGCAGTTCCAAGTCCCAAATTTGATCTTGCGGCACAGCCGATATCAATCGGTTTCAACCGAATTCTAGCAACGGGGAGGTCGAAGGAAGGTCTCTAGTACCTTGCTGGGGATCTTGAGTGGACGAAGGGAGCTGTGATCGGTGTTCTCCGATCGATTCTGAGCTGCGAAAAACTTCGGCCGGCGCTGAGTTCTTGCGGGGAAGAACGGCGGTGCCTCGGCTGAGGAGGGGGCAGGCGCCTTAAGAAGGCTCTGCACCGCCTCACGCCCGCGCGTGGACAAGCAGCTGCTGGCGCGGCGGCTGCCCTCGGTGGCGATCACCGCTGCGGCTCGGCGACCCGAGTGAAAAAGTCTCAGTCGGTTTGATCTGAGCAGTGGCTGACATGTGGGTCCCACTTCCAGTTTTAACCTCTGAAATTTACTCCTAATCACTGTTGTAAACAGTGAACCCCATACTACCCTTGGCAATTCAAATTATTCACCCATGAGCCATTTGAATTGATCAACGTTCAAATGAGGTTTGGTTTGAGTGAATTTCAGCATAAGTGCAGTTTTGAATTCAAATGAAGTTTGAATTTGTCCCACTTAGCTCATGTCAAGATCAACTCCAAATGGAGTGAAAATTGGTGTGTGGGCTCACAAAAATATGTTGAGTAAGAATATGCCTCCCACTTATAAATTCATGGGACAAAAACAGTTTGAATTTGAATATGGTTTCAAACTGCCCTCTTCCTAACTATACCCAAAATGACCTCAAAAGGGTTTTGAATTTGGGTGAAACTTGGCATGGACATCCTTAGTAAAGTGTAGGAGTTTTTCATATGTCCAGCCCATCTATATCACATGTGGGAAATACCACTTTTGCAATGTGTGAGTTTGTTCTCTAATGAGCATGTTGATAATTGTTACTTGCTCTTCATTTGTGTTCATCATCCTTCCTCAAATGAGGTGTGTGGTGTGGTGATGAACACTGCAAATGTGTGTCAAAAACTGAGGCCCTTACATTCCTCCCCCCTTAAAAGAATCTTGTCCCAAGATTATAAGGTGAAAATGAGAGAGAGGACGGTGGAAAATCACCGGATATGCGACGTGAAGAAATCGGGGTAGTTAGTGCGAAGGAATCCTTCGCTCTCCCAGGTCGCTTCGTCCATGGAGTGATTATTCCATAGAACTTTGTAGAACCACAACGTATGGTTGCGTGTGGTTCGGGCCTTTTTATCAATAATCTGCACCGGTTCCTCCCGATAGGTGAGATCCGGTTGCAGTTCTTCAATGTCTTCCAGCTGAACGGTAGTTGATAGCTTGAGACACTTCCTCAGCTGGGAAACGTGAAAGATGTCGTGCAAACCGGAAAGTGCTTCTGGTAACTTCAACCGGTATGCCACTGATCCACATCTCTCGGTAATCTGAAATGGACCGATGAATCGGGGTGCCAACTTTCCTCTCACCCTAAATCTGTTTACGCCCTTCATTGGAGACACACGTAGGTATACGTGATCTCCAACTTCAAATTGTAATGGGCGCCTTCTCCGGTCCGCATACTGTTTCTGACGGGATTGAGCGGCTTTTAGGTTCGCTTAAATTAGTCAAACCTTTTCTTCCGCGTTGTTGATGAGGTCAATCCCGAAGGTCACCCTTTCGCCAGATTCACACCAATTCAGTGGTGTGCAGCATTTCCGCCCGTATAGCGCCTCGTAAGGTGCCATCTTGATGCTGGCTTGGTACCCATTATTGTACGAGAACTCGGCTAACGGCAAGTGATCATCCCAATTCTTGCCGTGGTTGATAGCGCAAGCTCGTAACATGTCTTCTAAGATTTGATTTACCCGCTCCGTTTGCCCATCCGTCTGCGGGTGGTAGGCTGAACTACGGATCAGCTTTGTCCCCAAGGCAGCGTGCAGCTGCTCCAAAAAACGGGACACAAATAAAGTGCCCCGATCCGATATGATGGTACGGGGTACGCCGTACAAGCATAGGATCCGTGAGATGTACAGTTCAGCGTACTTCTTGGCGTTGTAATTTGTGTTGACCGGGATGAAATGGACAACTTTGGTGAGCCGATCGACGATCACCCACACAGAATCATGTTTCTGCAAGGTGGTGGGTAAACCGACGATGAAATCCATGCTCACGTCCTCCCACTTCCAGGCAGGAATGCCCAGTGGTCGCAGCAGTCCCGGTTTCCGCATATGATCTGCCTTCACCCTTCGACATGTATCACACTCGGACACGTATTTTGCAACCTCGCGCTTCATCCGTGTCCACCAAAACTTTCTTCGGAGTTCTTGATACATCTTGTTGCTGCCGGGGTGAATAGAGAACTTTGACAAGTGAGCCTCATCAAAGATCTTCTTCCGTAGTTCCGGGTTTCGGGGTACGACGATCCGGTCCTTGAACCATAGGACGCCGTCTTCGTCCTTCCAGAAACATTTCAATTCCCCACTGTCTACACGTCTCCGCAAATGTGACATGCCCTTGTCATTCTTCTGGGCTGCCGCTATCTCTTCACGGATGGTGGGGATTAAAGCTAGGTTGTAGAGAGCTCCGTGTGGAATCACATGTAGTGGTGGTTCGCTCTCTTCCAACGGTGTGATGGTCAGATTATTGACGTGTGACTTGCGGCTCAGCGCATCTGCCACTACGTTTGCCTTGCCCGGATGATAATGCATCTCTATCTCGTAATCCTTTATCAGTTCTAACCATCTTCGTTGCCTCATGTTCAGCTCCTTCTGAGTGAATATGTACTTGAGGCTTTTGTGGTCGGTATATAAATGTACGAGGTTACCGAGTAGGTAGTGCCTCCACATTTTTAGTGCAAGTACCACGGCAGCGAGCTCAAAGTCGTGAGTTGGATAATTTTGCTCATGGTTTCTAAGCTGCCGTGATCCATACGCGACCACCCTTCGGTCTTGCATCAGCACACATCCGAGCCCAATGCCGGATGCATCGCAGTACACATCGAATGGTTTTGTTGTGTCTGGCTGCGCCAAAACCGGTGCTGATGTCAGGTGCTTGACTAAAGCCTTGAATGCTGCTTCACATGCTGGACTCCAAACATATTTGGTAGCCTTCTTCAGCAGCTCTGTCATTGGCTTGGCAATCTTCGAGAAGTTCGGGATGAACCTCCGATAATATCCCGCGAGTCCGAGGAAACTCCGTACCTCGTGAACAGTTCTCGGGGATTTCCAATTCAGCACTTGAGTGATCTTGCTCGGGTCCACAGCGATACCCTCCGCTGAGATGATATGCCCGAGGAAAGGCACTTGCGATATCCAAAACTCGCATTTGCTGAATTTTTGCGTATAACTTGTGATCCCGCAGCCGTTGCAAGACTATACGCAGATGTTTCTTGTGATCTTCCTCCGACTTGGAATATACCAGGATGTCGTCGATGAAGACCACGACAAACTTGTCCAGCTCCGGCATGAATACCGAGTTCATTAAGTACATGAAGTGAGCTGGAGCATTGGTGAGGCCGAAGGACATGACCAGGTACTCATAAAGTCCGTACCTCGTCGAGAAAGCCGTCTTCGGAATGTCCTCAGCCCTGATTTTAATCTGATGGTACCCGGATCTTAAGTCCATTTTGGAAAAGACCTTTGCTTTGACCAACTGATCAAACAACATGTCGATCCGTGGCAACGGGTACATGTTCTTGATGGTTACGGCATTTAATGGACGATAGTCCATGCAAAGCCGCAACATCTCATCCTTCTTCTTGACAAATAATGCCGAACAACCCCATGGCGAGGAGCTCGGCCTAATAAAACCCTTCTCCAGAAGGTCCGTGAGCTGAGTCTTCAGTTCAGCCAACTCCTTGGGCGCCATCTTGTACGTCCTTCGGGATATTGGCATGGTTCCCGGTGCAAGTTCAATCTTGAACTCCACATCTCTATCGGGTGGCATCCTCGGCAAATCGTCCGGGAATACATCAGGGAACTCTCGGACCACCGGAATATCTTCCAATCTGATGGTTGTGGCTTGAAGGGGGGCCTTGGCGCAGCGGTAAAGCTGTTGCCTTGTGACCATGAGGTCACGGGTTCGAGTCCTGGAAACAGCCTCTTGCAGAAATGCAGGGAAAGGCTGCGTACAAAAGACCCAAATGGGTCGGACCCTTCCCCGGACCCTGCGCAAGCGGGAGCTACATGCACCGGGCTGCCCTTTCTTTTTTTTTGATGGTTGTGGCTTGATAGACACTTGGAAGTTTTATTTCTGGACTGTCCAGAAATAATGAGTGAGACTCGTGCACTTCTGAGTTCAAGTGCACGATTCGGAGGATGGTGTCTAAAACAGCGCCGTGGCGGTTTAACCACGACATCCCTAAGATGACATCGACCTTTTGTCCCTCTAAGATTATGAGAGACGTAGGGTAAACTCTACCCTCTAAGCACAATGGCGCTTTTGGGACCATCATGCTTGCTGAAATTTTCCCACCCGGTGAATAGATCACATAAGGACTATCGGTGGGTAGTATTTGCAAGCTATATTTATCAATGAAAGCTTGGCTAATGAAGCTATGCGTGGCGCCTGAATCAAATAGTACTATAGCGGGATGCTGGTGGAGTTGGAACATACCCGCAAGGATTGGCTCGCCCTCCGTCACGTCCTCAATGGCAAGCTGGTGGACGGTGCCGGGCCTAGGGTTTGCCCGCCGCGCATTAGTAGGGTTCTGGGGTTGATTCCTCCCCGAAAACTGTGGTGCCACTCCGCCACCTTGCCTCTCCGGGCAACTGCTCGCGAAGTGCCCTGGACGACCACACTTGTAACATGTGGCCGCTGCTGGTGGAGTGCTCGGTGGATGAAAGCCCGGCATGCGTTGCTGAGGTGCAAACGCACGCGGCATCGTCCGCTGCTGCTGTTGTTGTTGCGGTGGTACTGGCAGTGCCGGCCGGAATGCCGGTGAAGAGTACGGCCGACTGCGGAACGGCATCGACCGCTGTGGTGGCTGCCAGCGTGGACCTGATGGTGGACGATTCACCATCCGAAACTTCTGAGAAGGACTGCCTCCTTCTCCGCTGCTCTGCGGCGCGCTTCGCTTTCGCTCTGCCGCCGCCAACTCCTTGCCGGAGTCCTCCTGAACAATCGCAGCATCAATGATGTCGTTGAGGCTGCCGCGATTGAACATCGCCAACTTGTCCTTCAGGAGCGGGTTAAGCCCCTGGTAAAAATGGTCCCGCCGCTTCTCGTCGGTATCAGCATGATACGACGCATATAGCGCGAGATCGTTAAACGCCCTGGAGTATTCCAGCGCGTTCCGGCTCCCTTGTTGCAGGTGTAAGAACTCCTGCATCTTCCTCTTCATTAAACCTGGCGGTATATGATAGGCCCTGAAGGCCGTCCGGAACTCCGCCCAGGTCATCACTCGGTCGGTGGGCTGCGAAGCACAGAAGTTGGCCCACCACGCGCTCACGGATCCTTGGAGCTGCTGGACCGCGAACTGAGTCTTGCGCTGCCCGCTAATTTGGAGCAGCCTGAACTTCATCTCTATGGCGCGGAGCCAGTTGTCCGCGTCAAGTGGTTCATCCGCCCTTGAGAATACAGGGGGATGAGTCGCCAGGAAGTCGGAGTAGGAGCTCTGTTGGCGCTCCTCACGATCTTGACGTCTCTCGGGGCGAGACGTATTTGCAATTAAAGTTTGCAGTAGCTCCGTGTGCTGCTGATGTGAACCCGCCATTGCCGCGACGATGTCGGCCAATGTAACCGTTGGCAGTGGTGGTGGCGGTGTTTGTTGTTGCTGTTGCTGCTGTTGCTGTTGTTGTCCCGAGGAGTCCTCGGGAGGTGGTTGGGAGGTCTCTCCCCCTTGACTGGTACCCCCAACGTCAGGGTTGGCACGAGTACGCGTCATTCTGAAATTCAAAACAGCAGCGATTAGCACATGTCTTACTTAAAATTTCCCTAAGCAACAGTAAGTATTGAAGCGACGCATGATTAATTTGCACAACATTCACATATATTGATAAATCATAAACTTTGTACAAGATACATTGTTCTCGGATCTCCGAGAAGTCGTGCTCATGTCGTCACTACCTATACATACGCTACTGTCTACACGACATGTCACCGATTACAAGAGTTGGGTTACGCTACCCTAGCTGCCCTACTTGGCAACCGTAACTCCCTACTCGGAGTAGAACTCGACCTCCTGTGGGTCGTCCTCCTCCGGTACCTCTGCTGGTGGCTCTGAGTCTACCACCTCTTCTCCCATCCCGGGTTCTCCCATTGCTGGAAGGCCCAAGACCACCGGTACACCCAATACCGGAGGTAAGAGATCCTGCAAGGCATGCACCTCGTCCATAGCCTGGTTGTAATCCTCTTCCCAGCCTTGTCCTTCCTCAATTGCGTCGTCCCGCTCTTGAGCAAGGTCCTCATTCTGCTGGGTTAGGGTCTGCACCAGCTCTTGCAACGCCGCGATGTCAACACGGCTCTTCTTCTTTGCCTTCTTCAGACGACGCAACTGATTGTGTTGTTCATTTAATCGCTTGATCGTCGGAAGGAGCACATTGCGGAGTGCGCTGTGAGCACTCTCGAAATGATCTCCATGGCTTGTGCTCTCCTTGAGCTTTGTGGCGAGATGCTCCGTATGAACAGCTTGGCTGTCTATCACGGCATTTCCCGCCCTCATCTGGAGGCTGAGATTTGCCTCCGTGGGGTTGTACCTTGGGCAACTCGGATCCGTTGCCTCCAGGTACCTCTCTTCCCACACATGCTGAGCTCGTCCCTCCATCGGAACGAGTGCGTATGGAGTGCCCTCCATAGCCTGCACGTGTAGTTTGCAGAAACGTGACATAGTGTCACGGCCTGCCACTTGCCACATCCCTCCCGGTTGTCTTCCTCTCACCGTGACGGTGAACGGCACCCAACCGGGTGGCGTAGGTCCTGCAGGAACCTCGACATGGATCGTCCACGTCTTGTTCTCCTCTTCGCCTTCTTCCTTGGCGAAGTATTGCGGCATCTGATTGTACCCGAAATATTGGAGCATTTGCCACAATGCTTCCGGGTAGCCGCTACGGTCAGAACAGTGGGAAACCACCCACCCGTTCTCCAACCGTTTATCTGCTGCCATCTGTAAAAATATATTTGAGAAATGTCAAATATTTATTTAAACAGTAAACCATTGAGTTATAACATAAGACATGTCATTGAACCCACAAAACTTGGAAACATAGTTCAAATTTTAAATAAATTTGACTGCTGATCTTCTGTTCCCATGACAGCCCTGACCAGTTTCCATATCAACCTGATTTAGGCCATGTTAAATGCAAAACTAATTCTGGAGCTCAACATCAAAGTTAAAGCTAACTACAATATATTTCCAGAAAGTATTTGCTTTGCCTAAGATCTGTCCTGGTTCAAAAGTTATGAGATGTCAAAGTTAACATAATTTCTGGAAACAATTGGACAGCACCTCCCTGCCTTAGGTACTGATTTGATCCAAGAATCCCAGTTAATTCTGTTCCTAATCTGACAAAATTTCCTGTTACAAAGTTGTAACCCATCTCATAAGCTTTCCAGAACTACCTCATTTTCTATTTTTTGGATTTTTAAGCAGGAAGTTATTCTTAATTTACAGAGAGTTTACAGAGAGTCTTTGCTCTGCCCTGTTTTCTGGACAGTTTCAACTCTACTGCATTTTTCGATTGGTTAAGGGGTGAAACACCTCTGGACCTCAACAGAAGAGTTGTAAAGCTCTTCCAACGCTTTCCAGAAATGTATCATACGACCCCAACCTCAAAAGAACTCAACCTCTAACCTCTGATTAACTTCAGCCTTGATTCAGCTGAAAACAGAGTGCTCTGTCCTTAACAACCTATAAGTTGAAAACTTGTTAACTTTGAATATCCTGTTCAAGGGAAGGAATTACCTCAAGTTTTACTACTTTGGATCAAAACTTTCAAGTTTTAAACAAATTTGTTCATTTAGTTGGGTGTGACGTCGATGCGTCACCAGATTATGTCGGTACTACGTCCTCACAAAGAAAAACCTATACCGGACTTAGCCGGCTTCGTTATTTCAGTGGCACTAAACGTCACTCGCACACGGATGCTACACGTCTACCGTTTCGTGGTCAGGCTACCTGCAGAAACTCAAACAATCATCAGACTCGGCTGCACACCGAGCCCGGAATCCATACAGTTCGTACACCCGGCCGTCATCACTCGCCCAGATGTTCTAAAGCCAAACACGCCTTGAGTTACGTGTTCACGTTTCAGACCACGTGACGGGGTCTCCCATGTTGCACCACGCACGGCAGGGACAGACGTTGCTCGAATACCCCAAACGACATGAAGAGTCATAGAGGATACTAAAGCGGGTCGGGTTACCTGCCACCCGTGGGGCTCCACCCTTCAGCTTGTGCGCACTGGTGGACAGCGCTTACGTGCACCCCCCAAGACATAAACGTCCCGAGATGCACGATTTTCCGACATAACAAATAGGTTAATATGCCACTTTCTATATGCTAATAACATCCTTATACGGGCTACTAACTCGTTCCTCACTGGATTTTTGAAAAAGAAGACCTTTGTGCTGTGTTAAACCTCAAGCGAGCTCTGATACCAGCGCTGACACGACCCCATTGGTCTTGTCGAGCCAGGATCACGCTGAGGGGTGTTGCGTTGCATAGCACCGTATAACACACGTCAAAGGTACAAAGCGGAAGCGGAATTTTATTACATAAACAAGTTATGAACATGTTTACATCAAAATAAGTTCAGTCTACACTCGCGGGCATAGATTAAGCATCAAGTGCACGTTCAGCCCTTCAATGTGCCCTTGCTAGCACACACACACACTAACTCTGCGGCGTGCACGACTCCCACTCGACGGGGTTCCCCTCCTGGGGTTCCGTCTCCTCTTCGGGAGTCCCTTCCTCATAGAACCCTGCAAAAGCTTCAAACACAAGCAGTGAGCACGAAGGCTCAGCAAGTCTGACCCATCTCACCTAAACATGGAACTTCTACATGAGGGTAATGGGTTACATGAGGTAAAAATCATTTGCAAGGACTCGCCTAATTAGTAGAACCTTACTTTAATGCAAAGAATCACAACAATATTCAAAGATGTGCTCAAAACAATAAACATTTGTAAAAAGGTTAATGCAAACCGGAGCTTGCCTTGCTGCTCTTGGTCGTAGGCTAGCTGTTCCTCCGGAGTAACGAAGTCTAGGACTTCGGGTTCCTCCTCGACCTTAGCGACTACATGATAAGAGCAATATATGTATCAATTTAAATGCATTTGTATTAACTTTGAAGTTGTGAAGTCTATAACCCTTGCTAGACAGACCTAATGACTGTGAAACTTTTACTGTGGCTTGGTTACAACCTAAACAGAGATTTGGTCAAGTTTTAGTTGCAGCAAAGCTCAATTGAGCCCTCCACAATTAATTATGTCCTTGACCTTAATTGGAACTCTTAGGGTGTTCTAGGAATTTTCATGAAACAAACTATGACTTTCTGAAAACTAGATTTTCAGAGGGTTCTAATGGAGTTGGTCTCACTTAATTTGAAGGTTCCTAGCAAAAGTTATGAGCTAACAATTTCAGAGAAAATTCTGAAAATGTTTCTGAACATTTTCTATTTTCTCTGGAACAGTTTCACTAATCACACCATTAGGTGGATCATATGAGCTCAAATGGATCTGAAATTTTTATGGTAGTTCAAGGATATTTTGGTGAATATCCCAGCAAAATTTCAGGATTTTCCTCCAAGGGATTCTCCAGTTAAAATTCCTAACAGTTTAAACTTTGAGGAATTAATTCTGGAGAATTAAAGGTTTTCAGAAGTGAAACTTGATTTGCTGGAAAGTAATCGGAGAGCTGAATCCAGAAAATTTTGGTTCACTCAATTTGGAGCTTTCTAGCCAAAGTTATGAGGATTTGAAGTTTGAAGGAAATCTGAAAATCGGGGAAAAGTTTAAACTCGCGCGTGGGCCCAGGGGACACGCGTCGCACGCCAAGGCGACAGAACACCGCGGCCCACAATGATTTTGCGCGCCAGCACACCCGATCCCGGCCGCAGCCGGATCCCGATTCAAAATATCTCCCGCTGACAGCTGGGGTCCACCCCCCTTCTTCAACCTCGTGACGCCCGTGCCCCTCCGCCGAGGAACCTCGCCGGAGAGCTCGCCGCCGGCTTCTGTACAGCTCCAAACTTCTCGATTCTGGCCGCCCCTGCCTACTTTTACTCGGGGAACAGGATTCTAGGGTCAGCTGCTCATGACAATGGCCGGAGCATGGTCGACGACGAGCCGCCACCTCGGAACGACTTCGGCCATGTCGGCTGAGTTCCCTAGCACCTCAACTACTTGGGAAATCGGTCGGGGAGCATCAGTGGGCCTCAGAGAAGGTCGACATGAGCTCGAGGCAGCTCGGGGAAGGCCCGAAATAGGTCCTCACCGTGCGCCCGATGCCGCCCGTTCATCCCGCCATTGATAGACCTCAAATTTCGCCGGGTACAGAGGTTCTCCGGCCCAGAGTTGTGATGGCAACTTGTGCGTTACCGTGTCTAG
Source organism: Neostapfia colusana (assembly GCA_030760725.1). NCBI lineage: Eukaryota > Viridiplantae > Streptophyta > Magnoliopsida > Poales > Poaceae > Neostapfia > Neostapfia colusana. Next base: position 113,613,922 of record JASWHV010000007.1, read on the forward strand.
CTTGTGTGAGAGCGGCTTGACGCCCTCTAATCCTTTCTAGAGCACGAATTAAACAGAATCGTACCCGAAGGTCGTTCTGCACATAGAAAGGGGAAAAGTGGAAATTCGCCGCCGGTGAGCAACCACTCGAGCTGTGGCTCGGGGATGAGCAGCACCGGTCACCAGCGCGTCCAAGGGTGCCTTGGCTTGGGTGTGACAACGCCCTGGTTGGGCTGTCCACGAGAGCCCGAGGTGCGGTGGTTCCAAGTCCCAAATTTGATCTTGCGGCACAGCCGATATCAATCGGTTTCAACCGAATTCTAGCAACGGGGAGGATGGAGGAAGGTCTCTAGTACCTTGCTGGGGCTCTGGAGTGGACGGAGGGAGCTGTGATCGGTGTTCTCCGATCGATTCCGAGCTGCGAAAAACTTCGGCCGGCGCTGAGTTCTTGCGGGGAAGAACGGCGGTGCCTCGGCCGAGGAGGGGACAGGCGCCTTAAGAAGGCTCTGCACCGCCTCATGCCCGCGCGTGGGCAAGCAGCTGCTGGCGCGGCGGCTGCCCTCGGTGGCGATCACCGCTGCGGCTCGGCGACCCGAGTGAAAAGTCTCAGTCGGTTTGATCTGAGCAGTGGCTGACATGTGGGTCCCACTTCCAGTTTTTACCTCTGAAATTTACTCCTAATCACTGTTGTAAACAGTGAACCCCATACTACCCTTGGCAATTCAAATTATTCACCCATGAGCCATTTGAATTGATCAACGTTCAAATGAGGTTTGGTTTGAGTGAATTTCAGCACAAGTGCAGTTTTGAATTCAAATGAAGTTTGAATTTGTCCCACTTAGCTCATGTCAAGATCCACTCCAAATGGAGTGAAAATTGGTGTGTGGGCTCACAAAAATGTGCTGAGTAAGAATATGCCTCCCACTTTTAAATTCATGGGATAAAAACAGTTTGAATTTGAATATGGTTTCAAACTGCCCTCTTCCTAACTATACCCAAAATGACCTCAAAAGGGTTTTGAATTTGGGTGAAACTTGGCATGGACATCCTTAGTAAAGTGTAGGAGTTTTTCATATGTCCAGCCCATCTATATCACATGTGGGAAATACCACTTTTGCAATGTGTGAGTTTGTTCTCTAATGAGCATGTTGATAATTGTTACTTGCTCTTCATTTGTGTTCATCATCCTTCCTCAAATGAGGTGTGTGGTGTGGTGATGAACACTGCAAATGTGTGTCAAAAACTGAGGCCCTTACAAATAACAAACGTACAACTTACATGCTGCCGTGCAAAATCACGCACGCAGGAGAATCAACACAAGTATTACGTCAAACAAACAGAATTTAAAAGATTGTCATTCTCTTCCATTCTTCAGCACTGTTACTTCCTTTTTTTCATTCTCCTTGCTGTTTGCCTTCCTCTTCTTCCTCTGCATTCTCAGCTTCATCCTTACCTTGCTCGATCCTTCGCACCCCTCCCCCCTAGCGCTGAATCACAGTAAGAGCCGCCTTCATCATCGATTCAGCCCTAATCTGTATGACCTTTTGCATTTCTTCTAAGTATAGCTCTGCCCAATAATTCATCAATAAACATGCATAACATATTATCTCACATGGATGCTTCATCAATTTTTTATCAAACCATGCACTATTTATGGTCTTCCTGTTAGATTTCATATATCACTAATGGCCTGTTCTAGTGGGTAATCGGAGTGTAAAATTATCGATCTTACATACGTACCTTTGGGCTCGATGATGATGACAGTCGTTGCAGCGACGAGCTCGATGCAGCGATGGATCGACGCAGCGACGAGTCGATGTCGTGGCGACAACGACGGACGGAGGCGACGGTGAAAGACGAAGTGGTGCTGGGGCCTTCCCCTCACTGCTGCGCCTAAGTGATCGGTATAGAATGAGTTTAGACCGGCTGTCACGTTGGTGACAGCCTCCTTTTTATACTGCAGTGTGAGAGGGGGGCTCACAGCCAAACGGGCTAGATTGTGTGCCCCCGATCAGGGAAACAATGGGCCGGACTTGGTCGCCTGGACCAACCCCGGTTGGAGATCAATCCAACACTTCCAAATAGACCAGCTGACTGCAGCAAAACAAAATGTAAACACATCTGATCTTTCAGGTAAAACCTGTTTGATCCATTGCTAATATCGTTGTATATTTGTAGGTCTAATATTACTGCCAAAAACATGAAGCAATAACATCTCAGAAAACTTTCATAGATGAACAATTAAACATAAGGTGATCCACCGTTTCTTCCTTGCTGCAAAAGCAACAAGAAGTGTTTTCAGGTCACTTCTTCTTTATCAAATTATCTTTTATGAGCACTGCATTATTTTCAAGAGCCATAAAAAAACTTTAATTTTCTGTGGGATCCTAGCTTTCCAAATATGCTTATAGCTTTTCCCTTCATCATGAGAAGTTAAGTGGTTATAAACCGAATTTACAGAGAACTTCCCAGTTTTAGTCCACATCCAAATCACTCTATCTTCTCTATCTCCAATTTGTTGTTCATTCAACAGTAGGGCTGATTCATCCATCCAGCACTTGTAAAAAGTGTTAGTCGATATGATCTCAGGGGGGGTGACGTGGGCAACAACCACGCCTCCCCCCTTCCGATTTTTCCTCCTTCACGCGCCCTGATCGGGGGCGCAACCGCTTATGTTATGGTGCGGCCCCCTCTCACACGCGCAATATTAAAAGAAGGGGAGAGGCCAGGGCTCAAGGGATACACAAGTGGATTAAGAGCTCAATCTCTCCCCATAATCAAAACCCGATCTAATTGGCTGCGGAGTGAGGGGAAGACCGCACCGGCGCTCGCCGCCACCGCGTCATGTCCTACTCCTACGACCATCCACTTGAGCTCTATGGCATCAAGTGGATCCAGTGAAGGTAATCCAATTACATACCTCCTAATGTGTTCAATTCCTAAGTACTATAATCTGTTACACATGTTTGATTGTTAGATTAGATCAAATGATTAGTCTATAGACTGATTAAGTATCAGTATCACCGATTAGATGTTCTTAGCATTGATCCTAAGTGAGAAAGAATCTAACAATGGTATCAGAGCCGTGCTAATGAACACTAACTCAGTAATCAATTCAAATTAAGAATTAGATTGTTTTCTAATCATGTTTTAATTGAGATATAGTTTCTGTTGGTCAAATTTAGCCCTAATTGAGTCAACTAGCCAAGAAATCAGAAGGAGGGGAACGAATCAGCTTCGGTTCAGAACACGATTAAGAATCTAAGAACAAGAAAGACAAAACCGAATTAAACAAAGGGAAAACAGGCGGATCCACACACCTTGGCCTTAAGCGCGCCGACTCCTGTCCCTTTTGGAACCCCACCGGCGTTTAAACGCCGGGCGAGGGAGGCGGCGCTGCGTTTTCGCCAAAGGTCTTCGGGCCGCCACCCTCAGAGCATGCCGGGCTAGGGTTAAGGGTCGGAACCCTAACCTTAGCCGCGGGTTACCTTCAACGGCCAACCGACCGCACCGACGAGGGTGCGGCGGCGCCGGAAGTCCCCGCGGCAGAAAGATCCGTCGTAGGGTGGAAACCCTAACCCTAGCCGCGAGTTTTCTTCAACGGCTAACCGCCGCACCAACGACGGTGCGGCGGCGCCGGAAGTCCCCGCGGCGGACAGATCTGGCGCGCGACGGTTTCCTTCATCGGCAAACCGCCGCACCGACAAGGGTGCGGCGGCGCCGGAAGTCCCGCGCGGCCGGAACTGTCCCGCCGACGTTAGGGTCTCAACCCTAGCCGACCGAACTTCCCCGCCGGCGACGAGCCACCTCACCGGCGGACTCGCTCGCAGGCGAGCGGAGCGGGGCGCCGGAGTGCTCCGCCTCTCCCTTGGCCTCGCCGCCGCTCGGAGTGAAGAGAGAGGAAAGAAAGGCGAAAATGAGGGTTAGGGTTAGCGCCCGGCGCGCGCCGACTTATATACCCCCCGATCTCGTCGCTGAGCCGTCGGATCTCAGATGAACGGTCGAGATTCAATCACGTTATAAAACGTCGGCTAACACTGGCCGTCGGATCTGGATCCGACGGCCCTAAGCGTGCGCCGCACGCCGCGTTGGCCAGATGGGCCCGGAGCCCATGCGGGAGGGTGACATGGGCCAATTGGGCTGCCCTTTTCATTGTCCAATTTTATTTTCCTTGTGGGCCGAGCCACTTTAGTCAGTGGGCTAAAAGGGTAAGGCCCATTTAGCTATTTAGGTATTTCCCATTTTCAAATATGTTTAAATGGAAAATTAATTTCAGAAATTAAGAAAATGATTAGAAAAATTAATTAAATAGCTGGGAAAATTAAAGAAATTTTGTGTAAAGATTATGTGAGATTTTTTAGTGCATACTTCTATAATTTTCTGATAATTATTGTTTTAAGCATATTTTCTCAGATATTTAATTCAATTAATTGCTATTGAGTATTTTTGCAATTAATTTCAGAAATTTAAGAAGTTAAGTTAATTAAGCTTCCGCTGTTATTTAGTAAATTTAAATAAGTAACCAACGTGAAAATTTAAATTTGCTAAAAATTTTAAGCTTGTATATATTTTTGCATGGAAATTAAATGAGTAACCAACGTGAAAATTTAATTTTGCCATGCTTAAAGTTCAATTTCAGAAAATTTGTAATTTGTTCATGGAATTTAGAGTAACCAACGTGAAATATTTCCATGTTGTTTAAGTAAAATGGTTCTGTTGAGTAACCAACGTGAAAAACATTTTATACCATTTGTGATCATTTTGAGTGTTATTTTAAGCATGTGCTACATAAAATGTTTATTTTAGCTGTTTTTCCTAATCCCTACATTTATTTTATTAAGATGCCTCTAATGTGGTAAGTCTCATTGGCTCCATAGAGACCCTCACGGGCCATAACTATGGGACATGGAATGAGAGACTTAGAATAAACTTAGCAATTGCAAACCTTGATCTATGCCTTAGAAAGGATCGTCCAGTTGATCCTCCTGTTCCTTTTGCCCATAATGAGGAAACAGATGAGAAATTTGCACTAAGAAAAGAGGAGTACATTAAGCTTAAAGAAAATTATGCTAAGGACCTTGAGGCTTGGGATGAATCCAACAGAAAATGCCTCATGGTCATTAAGACCACCATCTCTGAATCCATAAGAGGAGCTATCCCTGACTGTGACCTGGCTACTGAGTACCTTGCCAAGGTCAAAAGCCAGTATACATGCTCTACTAAAACATTGGCAAGCACCCTTCTCAAGAGGCTTGTTAATGGGAGATACACTAGTGGAGGTGTGAGAGATCACATCCTTAAGATGAGTAATTTGAATGCAAACCTCAAGAATCTTAACCTAGCCATGCCTGATGAGATGCTTGTGCATTTCATCTTCATGTCTTTGCCCAAGGACTTTGAGGCTTTTGTAATCAATTATAACTCTAAGGAAGATAGCTGGACTTTGGAAAAGGTCATGGCTATGTGCGTTCAGGAGGAGGAACGCATAAAAGGTAAGGGTGGAGACTCCATCAACTTAGCCAAAGGTAAGAGTAAGGAAAAAGGAAAGGGAAAGACCTACTTTACCAAACCACCATCATTTAAAGTACATGGCTCCTCCTCTAAGGGCAAAGGAACAACTCCTTAATCCTCTGGTCCTAAACTAAAGGCAGATCAGTGCAAGTTTTGCAAGGATTTTGGACATCGCCAGAAGGACTGTTTTGGTTTTGTCAAATGGTGTGCCAAGAATGGTAAGGATGTTATTACTTTAGTAAATGAATCCCTATATTTAGCTTATTCACGATCTACTTGTTGGATTGACTCAGGTGCAACTGTGCACATTTATAACTCTATACAGGGATTAAGTACGATGAGGACTATAAGAAAGAGGGAAAGGACCATCAAAGTCGCTGATGGTCATGAAGCTGAGGTTGAAGCCATTGGGACTTATCCTCTAAGACTTAGTAGTGGTTTTGTACTTAGGCTTCATGATGTTCTTTATGTTCCTAGTTTAGAAAGGAATTTGATATCACTCTCATGTTTGGATGATTGTGGATTTGTATGCCATTTTGGCGAAGACAAATGCTCTATTAGTTTGAATAAGAAGATTGTGGGTCTTTCCTTCAGACAAGACATGCTTTATTTGTTATCCACCCATGATAATGTGAACACTTTAAGTTATGATCAAATTCCCTCTAAGAATGAAATAGGAAGAAACAAGCACAAAAGAATCAATTTCGAAACATCGTCGAAATTATGGCACTGTCGCTTATGCCATATTTCGAGGGGGAGGATCGAGCGCTTAGTATCTCAATCGATCTTACCTCACTTAGACTTTTCAGATTCAGAAGAATGCATTGATTGCATTAAAGAAAAATTTGTCAAGACTATTAAGAAGAACGCTATACGCAGCACGGGTATTTTAGAAATTATTCACACGGACATTTGTGGTCCATTTCCCGTAATCTCTGTAGATGGATATGATTCATTCATAACGTTCACAGATGATTACACTCGTTATGGTTACATTTATCCGATCAAGGAGATATCCGAAGCATTGGATAAGTTTAAAATATTTAAGGTTGAACTAGAAAATCAGCACAATGTTAAGATTAAGGTAGTAAGATCCGATCGTGGAGGTGAGTACTACGGTCGGCATACCCCATATGGTCAGGTTCCTGGACCCTTTGCAAGATTTCTACAGGAACATGGCATAGTCGCTCAGTATTCTACACCGGATGAACCTCAGCAAAACGAGGTTGCGGAACGTAGAAACCGTACGCTTATGGACATGGTAAGAAGCATGCTAAGTTATTCTACGTTACCGGTTAGCCTATGGATGGAGGCGTTAAAGACCGCCATTCATGTGCTTAATCGGCTTCCCACTAAGTCAGCACCTCGGACGCCGTATGAGATGTGGACAGATCGTAAGCCCTCATTAAACTATTTTCATATTTGGGGTTGTCCAGCTGAGGCTAAGATGTTTAACCCAAACATTAGCAAACTAGAATCTAGAACGGTTAGTTGCCATTTCATTGGGTATCCTGAGAAAAGTAAGGGTTTTAGATTCTATTGTCCAGATCGGCATACTAAGTTTATAGAAACACGACACGCTGTATTCTTAGAAGACGCTATGATCAGGGAGAGCACGGTACAACGAGAAATAGACCTTGAAGAGGAACAGACTAGTTTACCCGCTCCAATGACTCAAGATCGTATTTCACTCTACCTGATGTTGTTGTGCCATCGGTACCAGCCACTGGTGACACAACACCTGTTGTTGCTTCCCGTCGGCCACAACGGACTTGAGTGAGATTTCACCTCCTCAGCCTGTTGAGCATATGGTCGATCAAGATGAGATTCAACAACAGACTCCACCCTCAGATGATGCTCAATTAAGAAGATCACAAAGAGTATGACGATCAGCCATTCCAGACGATTATCAGGTCTACTTGAGTGAAGAGATTAAGATGGAGGATGATCCCACCTCTTACGAAGATGCCATGGGAAGACCTCAGTCATCTGAATGGCGTAAGGCCATGGAAGATGAAATGAGTTCCATGAGTGCCAACAAGGTATGGGACTTAGTAGAGATTCCTAAAGGAGCCAAAACAGTAGGCTGTAAGTGGGTCTACAAGATTAAGCGTGATTCCAACGGGAAGATCGAAAAGTATAAAGCCAGACTTGTGGCTAAGGGATACACTCAACGGGAGGTATTGATTATAATGAGACCTTCTCTCCCGTGTCTTCTTAGGATTCTTTTCGAATCATCATGGCATTAGTAGCGCATTATGACTTATAATTGCACCAAATGGATGTAAAGACGGCGTTTCTTAATGGGGATTTATATGAGGACGTCTATATGACACAACCGAAGGGTTTTGTCGTTAGGGGTAAGGAACATATGGGATGTCATTTGAAGAAGTCCATTTATGGTCTTAAGCAAGCTTCAAGACAATGGTATCTCAAGTTCGATGAAGTCATTAGAAAGATTGGATTTAAGGAGAATGTGGAGGATAACTGCATTTATGCCAAATTTAAAAATGGAAAGTTCATTTTCCTAGTTCTTTATGTGGATGACATACTATTAGCAAGCAGTGATGTCAACCTACTCTTAGAAACTAAGAAGTTTTTATTCTCGAACTTTGATATGAAAGATCTAGGTGAAGCGACCTATGTTTTAGGGGTTGAAATACACCGAGATCGTGTTAAAGGGGTTTTAGGACTATCTTAGAAGACATACTTAGAAAACATACTTAGAAAGTACGGTATGCATGCTAGCAAGCCCTCGCCTGCTTCAATAGTTAAAGGCGATAGATTTTCGAATACTCAATCGCCTAAGAATCAATATGAGGTGGATCAGATGAAAGGAATTCCTTATGCTTCTGCTGTCGGAAGCTTGATGTATGCTCAAGTTTATACACGCCCTGACTTAGCTTTTGTGACCGGGATGCTTGGCAGATACCAAAGTAATCCAGGATTAGATCACTGGAAAGCTGTTAAGAAGGCATTAAGATATATACAGGGCACTAAGCACCTCATGCTTACATACAGTAAGACTGAGTCACTAGAAATAGTGGGCTATTCAGATTCAGATTACGCGGGTTGTGTGGATACTAAGAAATCCACATCAGGTTATATATTCACCCTCGTGAATGGAGCTATATCGTGGAAAAGCTCTAAACAAGCAATCACTACATCGTCCACGATGTATGCTGAATTTGTTGCTTGTTATGAGGCCACCGGGCAGGCATCTTGGCTTAAGAAATTTATTCCCGGTCTTAAAATGGTCGACAACATCCATGAACCACTTAAGATATACTGCGATAATCAACTAGCAGTTATGTATTCTCACAACAACAAGTCGAGTGGTGCTGCCAAACACATTGACACTAAGTACTATGTTGTGAAAGAGAAAATCCAGGATCACACTATCAGTCTCGAGCATATTAGTACTAAGCAAATGCTTGCGAATCCGCTAACTAAGGGCCTCGCACCCAACGTGTTCAGAGAACATGTAGCCGGCATGGGTTTAAGGGAGACCCTGTGTAAATATCCTGGATTCTAAGGGGCCATCAAAGTGTAAGACTATTTCTGATTGTGAGATGTATCCTGGTTGTCGAGTCGAACAGTACGTAAATGGCTGTTCTGATGCGTCGTGCCCTTTATGTCAAAGCAAAGGAAATATGTGTAAGATTAAATTTAGAAAATAAGACAATTAGCTAAGGTCCTGAGATCAAGGGTGAGAATGTTAGTCGATATGATCTCAGGGGGGGGGGGTGACGTGGGCAACAACCACGCCTCCCCCCTTCTGATTTTTCCTCCTTCACGCGCCCTGATCGGGGGCGCAACCGCTTCTGTTACGGTACGGCCCCCTCTCACACGCGCAATATTAAAAGAAGGGGAGAGGCTGGGGCTCAAGGGATACACAAGTGGATTAAGAGCTCAATCTCTCCCCATAATCAAAACCCGATCTAATTGGCTGCGGAGTGAGGGGAAGACCGCACCGGCGCTCGCCGCCACCGCGTCAAGTCCTACTCCTACGACCATCCACTTGAGCTCTATGGCATCAAGTGGATCCAGTGAAGGTAATCCAATTACATACCTCCTAATGTGTTCAATTCCTAAGTACTATAATCTATTACACATGTTTGATTGTTAGATTAGATTAAATGATTAGTCTGTAGACTGATTAAGTATCAATATCACCGATTAGATGTTCTTAGCATTGATCCTAAGTGAGAAAGAATCTAACAAAAAGAAGATTGGTTTATTTTAAATTGAATTGTCCATCCAGCTGCAGCACACTGTGCTACAGTTGAAAGCATCTAGGCCCCCGTGAGATATGGTTTCGGTGATTAATGACAACTGTTCGTTATTACTAATGAGTTTGTGGATGCAAGGTTTCACGTACATCACATCAAACATTAAATGAACTATCTATTCACACCATCTACTGCTCATTGGATACAAATGGAGACCCCTCAACGATCCATTCTAAGGGGTTATTCGATACTCATGAAAACTAAATGAAGAACTCATACAACGACTCTACTTTATCAAAATTGGCAACACAAGGAGCTTACACTTCATCGTAATATCATTTCAAACAAGTGTCAAAGAGGTCACTCAAGAAGATTCTAAAAGATCAACTCAAAACAACTCGAAGCAAACAAGTTGCATTCACCGGATCATCCGATGTCTTGCAAAATGACTACATCGGTCGAGTTTGAGTTGGCAGAAGAAGAAGACCTCAGAGCCCAGTAAACACCGGATCATCCGATGTGAAGGAAGTGGCACATCGGTTGCTTTCAACAGAAGGATAATTTCTGAGTAATTCTGAAGATCAACTCACCGGATCATCCGATGATGAAGTAAGTGTACATCGGTCAAATTCAACAGAGACAATATTTCTGACCCAATTCTGAAGATCAACTCACCGGATCATCCGATGATAAATTGAAGTAACATCGGTCGATTAAAAGATCCAACGGTTATATCCAACGGTCACATCTGACACGTGACATCAGCTAATTTGGAATTCGACCGATGCTCATATAAAGGGGTACATCGGAGGATCCGATGTTCACTGAAAAAGTCTGCCCACTTTTCCAACGGCTATCTCGTGTGGGCTGGCTATAAATACCCCTCCAACCGGCCATTTCGACAAGTCTTGATCACCAGAGCCTCTCTAGACATTCTCAAGCATTCAAGACCAAGAGCTACCACTTCCACACTTCAAAACCTCTTGTACTCCAACTATAGGTTATATCTAGCGAGAGAGAAGCTTGTGTGCGTCCATTCTTGGTGATTGGAATCTCTAGGCTAGTGAGAGAGAGTGTCTTGGTGACTTCTCTCACCTTGTAAACGTTGGAGGAAGAAGAGATCACTCCGGAGCTTACCAAGGTGTTTGTGGAAGCCCGGAAGATCACCGTTGTACAAGGCTTGAGCTCCACCTTGCCGGAGAAGGCGAACGGAGAAAGATAGTGGATTCCCTCGTCTTGGTGACTTGCGAGTGGCTATACCCTTTGGTGGGTGCCACAACGTGGACGTAGGAAGATTTTTGTGATCTTACCGAACCACGGGAAAAATCGCCGTGTCTCCGAGTCTCCGCAGGAGTTTGCATTTTTCTCCTCACCCCTTACTATTACGCTTTTACTATTCCGCACTTAACTCTCTTGCTTGCGTAGTTAGTTTGCATAGGGAATTGGGCTTCAACCATTAAAGTTTTAAATTGCTCTAAAATTTTAAAAAGCCCAATTCACCCCCCCTCTTGGGCGTTTCGATCCTTACAATTGGTATCAGAGCAAGGTTGCTCATTGGATCATTCTAGCTTCACCGCTAGAGAGCGAAAATGGCCAAGAATGGGGGTTCGGTTCCTACCTTCGAGGGCAAGAATTTTGCTTATTGAAAAGCACGCATGCGCGCTTACCTTGAGGCAATTGCTCCCGAAGTGTGGGAAGCGACCCATGCGGGGTTTGGAAATCTTGACTATGTTGGTGACCAACTAAAATGGGATGCTAAGGCTAGAAATGCCATATATGAATGCATTAGTCAAGATGTCTTTGCTAGGATTGCTAGTAAAGAAAAAGCGTGTGAAATTTGGGCATGTCTAATTGAAATACATGAGGGCTCATCTCGGGTTAAAGAACTCAAATATCACATGCTTAAATCAAAATATGATGAATTTAAGATGTTTCCTCATGAGAACGTTAACCAAATGTTTTCTCGTTTAAATGTGCTCATTGAGGAAATTAACGCACTTGACATTGCTTCTCTTGGCAAGGGACTTATCAATCGCAAGATCCTCATGCTTCTACCCAAGCCCAAGTACAACATTATCAATTCAATGCTCCAAAAGGAGTCACTAGACAACATGGAAGTTTCGGAGCTCATTGGAGAAATCCATGCTCATGAGATGAGCGTACTTGGAATGATGGAGGAGTCATCATCAAAAACCATTGCTCTCAAGGCTTCAACCAAGAAGACAACTTCCAAGAAGAACAAAGTGGTTGAGCCTAGCTCAAGTGAAGAAGAGCAAGAAACAAGCGAAGATGATGATGATGAACTTGCTTTGATGATGAGGAAATTCTCACGTCTCAACTCCAAGATTGCAAAGAAGGGATACTCTTTTGATCCTAAAAAGAAAGCCTTCTTGCCAAGAAAAGATGAAAACAAGACGTGCTACAATTGTGGTGATCTAGGCCACATATCATATGATTGTCCAAGACCGGACAAAAGGAAGGAAAATGGGAAGCATTACAAGCTAGAAGAAAGTGATGATGAAGAGGAGGTTAAGCCCAAGCGTTCTTTTGGAAAGAAGAAATTTGACAAAGGCAAGAAAACCAAGCTCTTTCCAAAGAAGAGAAGAGGGCCTCAAAAGGTCTTCATGTGTGAAGCCAATGAGTGGATCACGGATGAAGAGTCAAGCGACGAAGATAGTGAAGATGAAGAAAACTTGGCGGGCCTCGCCGTCGTCAACAAGGATGACTCACCTCTTCGTCCACCTCCCATGTGCCTAATGGCGAAAGGTAACTCAAAGGTATGTGAAGATTCTAGCGATGATGATGATGAGCTTTCACCCGATGAATTAGCATCTATGATTAATGAATATCATGCCATTATAAAAAGGGAAAAGGCTAAGGTTAAGGCTCTTGAGCTAGCTCGAGTTAAGCTTGAAAGTGCCAACCTCGATTTGCATGATAAGTATGTAACCATACTTAAAGAGTATGACACGCTCAAATCAAATGTTAAGCAAATCGAGGAGGAGAATGCCCAAATCAAGCTTAAGCATCATGAGCTTGACTTAGCTAACTTAGCACTCTTGGCAAAGCACAATGAGTTGGTTCAAGAACATGAAGTGCTTAACCTTGCTTATGAAGCGATTGAACTTAAAGTGAAAAACACAAAGAAAGAAACCCTTGATGGCAAAATATCACCTAATTCACATGCCACTAATATTTTGGATGAGTCTTTGCCTTTGAAAGCAAGCCCTAGGGAGAAGGAGCTAATGGACGAAATTGAAAGTCTTCGCACTAGTGTGGCAAGACTTTCTAAGGGGGAGGACAAGCACAAGGAAATCCTCTACCAACAAGCTAAAGGCTTCCACAAGAGGGGACTTGGATCCTTCCCGGTGCCCAACAAAGGAAAGGTGCCCTCACCGGAGCTTAGGACAAGCTTCATCAAGGAAGTTGGTTCCTATTGCCAACATTGTGAGGTCACCGGACATCACACGAGGGAGTGTCCTCTTCCCAACCGTCCTTCTCCCAAATTGCCTCCCAACTATAAATCTACGTTCAATGATTATCACTATCTATTGAGCAAAGTAGGTGGAAAAGTGAAGGCAAGGTTCATCGGCAAAGACATCAAGGGCATGAAGGGGAAGCTCCCCAAGCAACTTTGGGTTCCAAAAACACTTGTATCACACATACAAGGACCTAAGTTGGCTTGGGTTCCTAAACTCAAAAACTAACTTCATGTGTGTAGGTGAACTGCAAAGCCGGAGGAAAGCATTGGGTACTCGATAGTGGGTGCACTCAACATATGACCGGTAATGATGGTATGTTCACCTCCATAGAAAACCCCGGCAATCATGAACAAGTCACCTTTGGTGATAACTCAAAGGGGAAGGTGATTGGTTTGGGTAAAATTGCTATTTCTCACGATTTGTCTATCTCTAATGTGCTTTACGTTAAGTCTCTTAGTTTTAATTTACTTTCTATTGCACAATTATGTGATCTTGGACTAACATGCACATTTGACAAGAATGGTGTTGTGGTGACTAGTGATTCAAGCAAAGAACTAATATTCAAAGGTTTTCGGCATGGACATCTCTACTTGGTGGACTTCTCCAACAAGGATGCTAGCTTGACCACTTGTCTTTTCACCAAGACAAGTTTGGGATGGCTATGGCATCGGCGCATTGCTCACATTGGGATGAGCAAGCTCAAGAAGTCATTCAAGCTTGGGATGGTGACCGGCGTGAAGGATGTCACATTCGAAAAGAACAAGCTTTGTAGCGCATGTCAAGCCGGGAAGCAAGTTGCCTCACACCATCCGATGAAGACAATGGTGTCAACCTCCAAGCCACTTGAACTACTTCACATGGACCTCTTCGGACCGTCCACATACCAAAGCCTTGGCGGTAACCTTTATTGTCTTGTCATTGTTGATGACTACTCTCGGTATGCTTGGACACTGTTTCTAGGTGACAAGGGTGAAACTCCGGAAATCTTCAAGACCTTCGCTAAACGAGCGCAAAGGGAATTTCAACTTCCTATCATCAAGGTCCGGAGTGACAACGGCACCGAGTTCAAGAACTACAACATTGGGGAGTGGTGTGATCGTGAAGGCGTGAAGCACGAGTTTTCGGCCACATACACCCCTCAACAAAATGGTGTCGTTGAAAGGAAGAACAAGACTCTCATCACCCTTGCAAGAGCAATGCTTGATGACTATGGCACGTCGGAAAAGTTTTGGGCCGAAGCAATCAACACGGCGTGCCATGCCGCAAATAGGGTCTACCTTCATCGACTACTTCAAAAGACCCCATATGAGCTCCTCATTGGGAGAAAGCCCAACATCTCCTACTTCCGAGTCTTCGGGTGCAAGTGCTACATCTACCGCAAGAAAAGGCTCGGTAAGTTTGAAAGAAGGTGTGATGTTGGCATCTTTCTAGGTTATGCGTCAAACTCAAAAGCATATCGAGTATTCAACCAAACCTCCGGGTTAGTTGAAGAAAGTTGTGATGTTGAGTTTGATGAGACTAATGGCTCCCAAGAGGAGAGTTTTGGAAATGATGATATAGATGATGAGCCTCTACGAGAAGCTATGAAGAACATGACCATAGGAGACATCAAGCCCGAAGTTGGGGAGAGCCATGATCAAGGGGGAGCCTCAAGTTCCAACATCAACACCTCCATGGCGCCTCAAATTGATGAAGAAGAAGAGAAAAATGATCCATTGCCAATGCAAGATTCACATGCCACACAACACCAAGAAGAAGAAGAAGTCCAAGGTCAAGTCCAACCACAAGACGAGCAAGATGCCTCACCACCACCAAGTGCCTCACAACCTCTTATGAGGCATGGGCGCATCTCCAAGGCACATCCGATGGATCAAATCATCGGAAGTCCATCACGGGGAGTAAGTACTCGTTCTCGCCATGTTGCTTCATTTTGTGAGCACTACTCTTTTGTTTCGTGTGTAGAACCCACAAATATTGAGGAAGCACTCCAAGATCCCAATTGGGTGATGGCTATGCAAGAAGAACTCAACAACTTCACCCGAAATGAAGTTTGGGTATTGGAGGAGCGACCCAAGAACAAGAACGTCATCGGAACAAAGTGGGTGTACCGCAACAAGCAAGACGAGAATGGCGTGGTGGTCCGCAACAAGGCAAGGCTTGTGGCCAAGGGTTTTTCACAAGTAGAAGGACTAGATTTTGGAGAGACCTTTGCCCCGGTCGCACGGTTAGAAGCTATTCGCATACTCCTTGCTTTTGCTTCACATCACAATATTATGCTTTATCAAATGGATGTGAAAAGTGTCTTCCTCAATGGTTATATTAACGAGCTTGTTTTCGTTGAGCAACCTCCCGGGTTTGACGATCTGAGGAATCCTAACCATGTGTATAGGTTACACAAGGCGCTCTACGGGCTCAAGCAAGCACCTAGGGCATGGTATGAACGTCTTAGGGATTTCCTAGTCATGCAAGGATTCAAGATCGGGAGGGTGGACACCACACTTTTCACCAAGGACATCAACGGGGATTTATTTCTTTGTCAAATTTACGTTGATGACATTATTTTTGGCTCAACTAACAAATATCTTAGTCTTGAGTTTGGCACCATGATGTCTAGGGAGTTCGAGATGTCAATGATTGGAGAACTCAATTTCTTCCTAGGATTTCAAATCAAGCAACTTCAAGAGGGGACTTTCATCTACCAAGAAAAGTACACCAAAGACCTCTTGAAGAAGTTTGAAATGGAAGATTGCAGCTCAAGAAGTACTCCAATGGCAACAAATTGTCATCTCGACGCGGACATGGACGGTAAACCTATTGATCAATCTCATTACCGTTCCATGATTGGTTCATTATTATATCTTACCGCATCTAGGCCCGATATCATGTCTAGTGTGTGCTTGTGTGCTCGCTTTCAAGCGGCACCTAAAGAATCGCATCGTAAGGCGGTCTTTAGGATACTTAGGTATCTCAAGCATACCCCAAGTGTAGGTTTGTGGTACCCCAAGAACGCTAGTTTTTATCTCTTGGGTTACTCGGATTCGGACTTTGCCGGATGCCGTGTGGATCGCAAGAGTACCTCCGGTGGGTGCCACTTACTTGGGCGTTCCCTAGTATCTTGGTCAAGCAAAAAGCAAAACTCCGTGGCTTTGTCCACCGCGGAGGCAGAATATATAGCGGCCGGTGCATGTTGTGCCCAAATTCTATATATGAAGCAAACCCTTTTGGACTTTGGAATTAAGTTTGATTGCGTGCCTCTCCTTTGTGACAATGAAAGTGCGGTTAAGATAGCTAGAAACCCCGTTCAACACTCCCGCACTAAGCACATTGATATTCGCCATCACTTCTTGCGGGACCATGAGGCTAAAGGAGACATCTCTTTGCAAGGTGTTAGGTCCGAAGAACAATTGGCGGATATCTTCACTAAACCACTTGATGAGAAAACTTTTTCTAGACTTAGAAGTGAATTGAATGTGCTAGATGCATCTAACGTCATGTAAGTTGCCATGTTCATGTAAGGTTGCATATCAAATAGGTCTTGTCTAACTCCCAAAGGATAGGGGCAAGCTAGAAATAGCTTTTCCTGAGGAAGCCTTTGGCAGGTTTAAACTTGGCAAGATAGATTTACATTACGCCTTGCATGATTCCTGCCATATAGACTTGCACTCATTCAATATCTTGCATTATTTTGTTTGGCATTGCATACGGTAGATTGTCACAAAGGGGAACCCACATCATGAGAAGGAGACCTGTTCAAAATGCAATATCTCAACTCATATAATGTGGATAGAGCAAAATTCTAAAGGTACATGCTTTAAGGAGATAGAAGTTTTCTATACTCTAGCTCACAAAGCATGAGCCTTACATTTTCATGGTTTCACTCCTAACCTTGTGTGTTTCTCTTTGCTGAAGGGCTTAGCCAATATGTGGCACTATATTTAAAGCCTTATATTAGAGGTTAGGAGTTGCCCAAAAAGTCCGAGGACCCATCCTTATCTTTGTGTGTTTAAGTCCAAGGACACATATGGGCAGTCTTAGGTTTTCTGTAGTCATCGGATTATCCGATGCCAGGGCCAGCAGATCATCGGATCAATTGGTGCTTCAGTTCAAGTCAGATGTCACAAATCAACCGATGAGTTCATTTCAAAAGACATCGGAGCATCCGGTGTTCAGTTTTCCTGGTGCCCTGCAGAAATCGACCGATGATCGCCACCTCAACGTCGGTCCATCCGGTGTTCAAAGAGAGTTTTTGGAACAGCTCTCTGTTGAACTCGACCGATGCATCCTCCGATGATCATCGGTCCATCCGGTGTGTTATGCGCGGCTAGGGTTTGCCCGAACAGTTTAAAAAGCGGACTCGGCCGGATTTTGTTTTTTCTTTTCTCTTCTTCCCGACCTCCGCCGCCGTCCGTCGCCCTCGCCGGCTCTCCCACGCGCCTCCGCCTCCCAATCTCCGCCGCCGCCTCCCAGCTGCCGCCGCCGGCTCCAGGCGCCGCCGCCGCCTCTCCCACGCACGCCACCTCCCGTGCGCTCCGCCTCCCAGCCGCCGCCGCCCTTCCCAGGCGCCGCCGTTGCCTCCTCCCAGGGGCCGCCGCCGCCCTTTCCAGGCGCCGCCGCCACCCTTCCCAGGCGCCGCCGCCACCTCCTCCCAGGAGCCGCCACCGCCATCTTTCAGCCGCCTAGGCGCCATCCGTGCCCGCGCCGCCGCCTCTCCCGAGCGTGCCGTCGCTGTTCCACCGCACCGCCGCGCCTCCCTTGCCGTCTCCCCTCCACCACTCGCCGCCGGTTCACATCACCCTCTCCGCTAGGATCTCGTCGTGCTTCGCCGCTCGTCGATAAGGTTTGCTCCGTGCCGCGCGACGCCCTTCGTTGTTTTCATCGTTCATCTTCATCGTCGCTAACCCTAGCTCTCAATTGCATCAAGATGGGTCGCGATCGCAAAGGAAAGGGCAAGGCTATTGAGGAGCCCGCCGCGAAGAAGCGCAAGATGTCCAAGGACGCTCGTCGTGCGGAGTTGGCCGCTCGCGCCGCCGAGGAGCGTGAGCGCGGCCATCGCGGTTCCTTACGGATCCGCGAGTCCCGGCAGAGGCAGGAGCAGCCTCCGATCCAGCCGGTGCCTCCCGAGGGCTCCGATGAGGAGGAGAACGAGGTGCCGCCTCTCATCCGCCGGCGCACCCCGAGGACTCGTGGGGGTGGACAGACTCCTACGGCGAGTCGGCGCCCCTCTGCAGCTGACCGCGCTGAGGACAGAGAGGCCGAAAGGGCCATCCACCTGATGGACACAACAGTCCGAGTCGCCGAAGATGTCAGACTCACTGACTACAGGAAGATGAAGGCAAGGCAACTAAAGAAGCTCAGATGGTCAGCGCTGATTGAGGAGTGATTCCCGCGGCCTAGGGATGCTCGAGTTGACTCCCGGTTCTGGACCCTGACACAGGCGTCACTGTACGAGACTTACAGGCGTCGGGGTCACAAGCTATTCCAGCATAACAGCATTGACTGGGATCAGCTTGCAGTGGCAGCAGGACACGGGATCAGGCCCCTTTTTGAGAGATACAGAGGACTGGCAGACTTGCTCTCACACCCGAGGAGTGCTTACGTCGAGGAGTGGGTTAGGGTGTTCTACGCGACACTCTACGTCTCTGAGGGTCGTCGCTCGATTCACTTCATGTTCATGGGGCGAATCCACGACGTATCTCGAGACCTGATGGGCAGACTGCTTGGTGTGGAGCTCTCCACTACGTGCCTGCACCAGATAGTCTACGGAGATGCAGATCCGCCGAGGAGGCCACTGACTGGAGGAGTGGCACCGCCCCTCGAGGAGATCAGAGGTCTGTTCACACAGCCGTTCACACCTGACCAGCCGAGGGTGCCAGCGCTTCTCACCCCAGCAGCTCGGACAGTTCACCACGTCCTCAGGCGTATCCTGCTACCGAGGTCCGGCTACTTGGAGGGTTTCACGAGCCTTCAGCAGACCATCCTGTTCTATGTGATGAACGGGATGGAGTTCGACATAGTAGACATTCTGATCTGCGAGATGGAGGACGTGATCACCGACGGAGTTGGGATGCTATGACAGCTGGTCTTTGGTCACTGGATCTGTCACCTTCTTCACCAGCTGGTTCCAGAGGACACTCCAGGAGTCTCTCAGCTGACGGAGATGCACGTGACCCGGTTCAGCCACTACCGAGTCCCCACTCCGGGAGACCGCCGCCTTGGACGCCCCGTCGAGCGTGAGGTTCGAGCCAGACTGTCAGAGGAGGACTGGGCAGAGCTGACTCAGGAGGACGCAGAGCTGGCACAGGCAGAGGCTCAGGGAGGAGACCTACAGCACGTATGGTCGGATAGCGACACTAGTGACAGTGTCGAGGAGTACTTCCCTCCTGCTCCTCCCTCACCGAGGCAGCACGACGCAGAGGCAGGAGGCTCAGCTGCTCCACCACCTACACCTCCTCCAGTGTTAGAGGCTCAGGTGACTCAGCCGTCAGAGCTCACCACCTTACTTCAGCGGATGGCTCAGCAGCAGGAGCTGCAAGCAGCTCGACAGGAGCAGCTTCAGAGGCAGCAGCAGGAGATGCAGCTGGGGATCGCCCGTCAGAGGCGAGAGGACACCGACAGGTTAACCAACCTTGTCGATCAGATGACGCGACGCACTCTGGACCAGCAGCAGCAGACTCAGCAGATGCTGTTGGGCATCCTGGGTTGGTCACCAACCTCTACCAGCAGACTGGAGTGGCTCTTCCACCTCAGCACTTGGGACTCAGTCAGGCTCCAGGTGCACCCCCACTGGCACCAGCTCTAGTACTGCCACCGACGTCGCTCCAGTCCTCACCTCTTCCGGCAGTACCTCCACCGGCGCCAGCAGTCCCAGCGGATCCCCCAGCAGCTCCTCCAGCTCTAGCTCCAGCCCCCACAGCAGCTCCAGCTCCTCCCGCTCCAGCTCCAGCACCAGCGACCTCCACCTCCAGCAGCTCCGGCGACAGCACCGTCGACGCCGACCGCTTCACCATCGCCAGGAGCACGCCTGAGTCATAGTCACTCGACTTTCCTTTTTGGTGCCTTGATGCCAAAGGGGGAGAAGAGTTAGAGTCAGGGGGAGGTTAGCTTAGTTCTAGGGGGAGTACTTGGTTCTAGGGGGAGTGTCTATCCCTTTTGCTACTTTATTGGAGATTATTATTATTTGCTATTATTGTACTCCGGGTGCTACTCTGTGCTCTTACGCTTTATTAATTATTATTTGAGCCTTCGAGTCACTTGTGCTGCAATTTGTACTTGTTATGTTTCCTTTTTGAGCATTACGTTTTAATTTCATACTCTACTCGTTGTGTTGTCATCAATCACCAAAAAGGGGGAGATTGAAAGCATCTAGTCCCCCGTGAGATATGGTTTCGGTGATTAATGACAACTGTTCGTTATTACTAATGAGTTTGTGGATGCAAGGTTTCACGTACATCACATCAAACATTAAATGAACTATCTATTCACACCATCTACTGCTCATTGGATACAAATGGAGACCCCTCAACGATCCATTCTAAGGGGTTATTCGATACTCATGAAAACTAAATGAAGAACTCATACAACGACTCTACTTTATCAAAATTGGCAACACAAGGAGCTTACACTTCATCGTAATATCATTTCAAACAAGTGTCAAAGAGGTCACTCAAGAAGATTCTAAAAGATCAACTCAAAACAACTCGAAGCAAACAAGTTGCATTCACTGGATCATCCGATGTCTTGCAAAATGACTACATCGGTCGAGTTTGAGTTGGCAGAAGAAGAAGACCTCAGAGGCCAGTAAACACCGGATCATCCGATGTGAAGGAAGTGGCACATCGGTTGCTTTCAACAGAAGGATAATTTCTGAGTAATTCTGAAGATCAACTCACCGGATCATCCGATGATGAAGTAAGTGTACATCGGTCAAATTCAACAGAGACAATATTTCTGACCCAATTCTGAAGATCAACTCACCGGATCATCCGATGATAAATTGAAGTAACATCGATCGATTAAAAGATCCAACGGTTATATCCAACGGTCACATCTGACACGTGACATCAGCTAATTTGGAATTCGACCGATGCTCATATAAAGGGGTACATCGGAGGATCCGATGTTCACTGAAAAAGTCTGCCCACTTTTCCAACGGCTATCTCGTGTGGGCTGGCTATAAATACCCCTCCAACCGGCCATTTCGACAAGTCTTGATCACCAGAGCCTCTCTAGACATTCTCAAGCATTCAAGACCAAGAGCTACCACTTCCACACTTCAAAACCTCTTGTACTCCAACTATAGGTTATATCTAGCGAGAGAGAAGCTTGTGTGCGTCCATTCTTGGTGATTGGAATCTCTAGGCTAGTGAGAGAGAGTGTCTTGGTGACTTCTCTCACCTTGTAAACGTTGGAGGAAGAAGAGATCACTCCGGAGCTTACCAAGGTGTTTGTGGAAGTCCGGAAGATCACCGTTGTACAAGGCTTGAGCTCCACCTTGCCGGAGAAGGCGAACGGAGAAAGATAGTGGATTCCCTCGTCTTGGTGACTTGGGAGTGGCTATACCCTTTGGTGGGTGCCACAACGTGGACGTAGGAAGATTTTTGTGATCTTACCGAACCACGGGAAAAATCGCCGTGTCTCCGAGTCTCCGCAGGAGTTTGCATTTTTCTCCTCACCCCTTACTATTACGCTTTTACTATTCCGCACTTAACTCTCTTGCTTGCGTAGTTAGTTTGCATAGGGAATTGGGCTTCAACCATTAAAGTTTTAAATTGCTCTAAAATTTTAAAAAGCCCAATTCACCCCCCTCTTGGGCGTTTCGATCCTTACAACAGTGATATCTTGATTTGTACACAAATCAAATAGGGCATTATATTCCAAACATAACGGCCTATTAGATATCCACTTGTTTCTCAAAAAGTTGATACTTTCCCTTCGTCCACTCATATATATGTTCCTTACTTTCAAAAGATCCCTCCAGATAGGTGAATCAGATTGCTTATGTTTTATATTTCGAATAGGGGTGTTTTTGATAGATTTGGCTTTAATTATACTTGCCATAACCCTGTCTCATTCTCCATCTTCCACAACCATTTTGTCAGAAGACTAATATTAATAATGTCCATTTTTTAACATCCAGATCTCCTTTCTTTTTGTTTTTGCACACGATAGAACATTTTACTAGATGATGTTTTTTATAGTCCCTCCTTGTCATAAAAATTTTCTTCTTGCCTTATCCAAATTTTCACAAAACGTTTTGAGTAATAGAAACATCGACTTGGATTATTATATGCTACTTCCTCCATTTCAAATTATTTGATGCTGGTTAGTTTAAAATTAAATTAAACAGCATTAAATAATTTAAAACGGAGTGAGTAGGTGCTTGCCTGCGTAAATTACCAAGCTGAAGTTCGTTCCGTGACATGGAACTTATCCAAAGGTTATTTTATTTAGGTGCCCTCGGGCATCTAAGCTTGTCAGACCCATCACTCATCTACGTTCTCCCTGCATCGAGCAAATGTCTCGGAGTCCTTTGGTCACAAAAACTTTCGACTTTGGCAGCTTTGTATTATCGTTGAAGTAGCTATCGAAATGAGCTCTTGATCTGGACGGGAAACGGACGCGCGCTATTATCCCCCAGACAACCGCCACCGTCTGTTTGCTCCGAAAAGGCCACTATCGATCGCTTCCGTACGCCGTGTCACGTTCGGGCCCGGCCGGTCCGTATGGCCGAGGGATCGAGAGCGACGTGACGTGGACGGCCACGTGACACGCGTCGGTCGCAGCGGCCTCTGATGGCTGATGACTGGCCACCAGGCACGGCCATCAGCTGCGCCTGCGCTGTCTGACGCATGAGATCAGTTTACAGATTGATTCGATCGCCGCAGAGGCTCGCTTGGGGTGGGCTGATATCTCCTTCTACGGAGCAACAAACAGGGGCTAATAATGAAGGAGCCCTCCTGAGGTATTCGAATTCTTCAGCTACGTACGCGATTCTTTTGTTCTGTCTGAGAAACAAACAGAAATCCAGGCACAGGAACGGCTTCGCTTCCAACAAGGGACGGCACCTGAGCTGTGCTGCTGTCAGACGCACACCGCACTTTTAATCGCAGCCTGAATCTTCAATTCAGAGGCTGGCCGGTCCGCAGCAACTTAAATGGCTGGCCGAAAGCCGTTGCAAATTTTG
The DNA here is from genome assembly GCA_030760725.1 of Neostapfia colusana. Lineage (NCBI taxonomy): Eukaryota > Viridiplantae > Streptophyta > Magnoliopsida > Poales > Poaceae > Neostapfia > Neostapfia colusana. Next base: position 113,637,309 of record JASWHV010000007.1, read on the forward strand.
TGGTCGATCAGCGAGTCATGTCATCGTCTCTTTTATCGTGGCTTCTACTGCATACTAATTGTAGATTTCTGTTCCACCGAAAGTTACGCGTTTAATGTACAAGTGGAATAGGAGATCTATATATGCACATGTAATTCTCATCTTTGTTACAGTACCTGCTGCATTTCCAGAAAAAAATATACCCTTTCAAATTATTTGACGCTGATTAATTTAATTTTTAACTAAACAAAGTCAAATAATTTGAAACGGAGGGTGGTGAAGTTCTTGTGATAGAAGGATTACTAAATTACTTATGACAATGCATTATTAGATTTTAAGTCCGATGACGGGACTGGTGTAACAGGTGAACAGCACACAGCAGAGGTTTCTTTGTGTGTGTAGGATTCAATGTGGGTGTCCATCGTATCAATGCTATAGTTCGTAGTGCATTTTATGGCATGTACCAACAGTTCGTATTTAGGATCGCTTATCCGAGAAGGTAGTACTGCTCTCGATTAATTGTTCCGATCCATGCTAAATGCAGGCTACTGTTGGCTCCTGCCACCGAGCCATATGTAAAGCATATATATAAGCTAGCTGCCGGTTTCAGCACTCCTGCGCAGCCCTGCCCCTTCTGACAGAGGGAGTTTTTTTTCTCCTTTTTCTTAACAATGAGCAGCAGCAGTTTAATCATCTCCGAGCTTAAAGCAGCTAAGATTATAGGCTTGTATATATTCACGGACGCGTCGCCATGCGATCGACCATCTTCCATCTCCGAGCCAAAGCTGATGGCTCCTTTCACCGACCCGTCGGAATAGAGGTGGGACTCGGGCCGTGCTCGGGCCGGGCCGGCCCGGCACGGCACGTTCGTGCTTCGGGCCGTTTCGGCCCGAGCCCGAAAGCACGTCGGGCCGATTCGTGCCGGGCCGGTCGGGCCGGCTGTTCGAATTCCTGGCCCAAGCACGACACGTGGCCCGATGGGCTGGCTTCGTGTCGGGCCGGGCCCGAAAACGGCCCGAAGAGATGTTGCACTGTGCCTTTGACAGGTGGGGCCCAAAAGTTATAGACTATGTCACCAAAGTGACAGTTCTACAATGTAAAAAAATAAAAATTTCAAAAAAAATTGTAGGTTAATATAGTTATATTACATGTTCCCAAAAAAAATTGTTCAGAAATTCACAATATACAAAGTGTATCAAAAAAACCAAAAAAATGTTTTTTGTCTTTTTTTATATATCTCAAAATAAAATGAATTTGGAAGTGGGATTTTTTGTGGGAGTTGTATATGAGAGTATACACCTATGATATTTTTTTGGGATTTTTAAAAATTAAAATGAACGAATGTGTGTTTGATTTTTATAGAATGGCACATATGTTATAATCCTTTGACTCAAATGAGGATAAATTTGAATTTGCACAACTTGAAGTGTTTCAAAAAATTACAAAAAATTCATACGTGCAGTTAAATATAATGCACACCTACACAAAAAGAAATCAATTCATTTTGCTGATTATTTTGAGATTTAAAAATAGTGAAGATTAAGTACATATGATTTGTTTTGGTTGTTTATAAAAAAGTACAAGAAGAACTATATTAGTTTGAAAAGAATTGTTCCAAGTGGTAGAGAGTATTTTTTTAAGAATATAGAAAAAAGAATATTAAATTTGCACTTAATTTGAAGAACATAAACAAGTTTGAATATTAAATAGGAATATAAAAAAGAAGGAACAGGCGCGCCTATTGGGCCGCCGCGCGCTGCCTATTGGGCCTCTCCCAGCCTATTGCGCCCCGCCCCGCCTATTGGGCCCCGTCCCGCCTATTGAGCCGCCACGCGCCCGCGCCCGCGCCTGTCCCACCTCCCGCACCCCTTGTTTAGTCCCACCTCAGGACTTCTATGTGCGGTTGTCGTGCTTATAAGGCGGAGCGCGCAACCGGCTGTGAACTCCGATTGGGCCCTGCCCCGGCCCGCCCCGCCCTGCCTATTGGGCCCCACCCCACCCCGCCTACTGCGCCCTCGCTGTGGGCCTCGTTACTTGTGCGCCTGGTGCGCTTGGGCTAGTGGTGCTGCCTGGGCCTAGCGCTCTGGTGGCTGCCCAATTTTTTTTTCAGAGAGACAGATTTACATATACCTATTTTTTTTCAGAGACAGATATACTCATATAAACATCCACATTCACATAAATATCAATATACTTAAAAAGAATCACATAACACATCCACAAATAATATAGCACATTCAAAAGGGAACATCTAGAATGCAAACAGTTATTTGGTGCAATCGTGCAAAAATCCCTTCTAAACCACACGATCTACATCCTGCGGTGAGTGTATTTTTACACTTAAACCCTCCCACCTGCACACTTCAATTCTTTTAACTTATATTGCGAGGTGAGAGGGTTTAAGTGTAAAAATACACTCACCGCAGGATGTAGATCGTGTGGTTTAGAAAGGATTTTTGCACGATTTCACTAAATGACTGTTTACATTCTAGTCGTTCTCCATTCAAAAATCACAAATCACACAAATGTAGGGGGGAATAAAATTTTATTAAAATTATTAAGTTTTTTTACAATCTGCCTCATTAAAAACCTTACACTCATTGTGAGCTTCCCCCGTAAGGAAAAGAGTACAGTTTGTTTAAAATTTTCAAATCATTCGGATTCTTCAAGGTCAAGATCCTCCAACGCCTTTACTATTTCTGGATCCTCTAAGCGGTGTTGATCTCTAGTTTCTACCGCCTCCCAATCTTTAAGGCATGTGAGGCACTCAACCATATCGGGCGTAAGAGAGGACCTACAAAAATGAATTAAAATGACATAAGTTGAATGAAATGAATATGATAGAACATAATATGAACTATTATGAGAATCACCTTCTTTCTTCTATAATTCTTCCAGCTGAGCTAAATATAGCTTCGGAGGAGACGCTAGAAACCGGAATAAGTAGCACATCACGTGCAAATTAGGAGAGCACCGGAAATTGCCGTTCATTGTCTTTCCACCACCCTAAGAGGTCCACTTCAACATCATCCTGAAGAAATCAAAACAGAAATCAAAATATATATTCACGTTTAGATGTACAAAAAAGTAAAATACATACCTGAAGCATTGGATCATGAGCCACATGATCTATTTCGAGATAGTGAGTCAACTCCGTAGTAGGATTCCAATTTAACCTAGAGGAGGACTGTGAGGAGGATGAAGTAGTTTCCTTGGACTTCAATTTTTTCCACATCTGAGACGCCATACTTTTTTTCTTGTCAACTTGTGGTGCATCCATTCTAGGGCGAGGTTGACCAAATTTCTGGTAATACAAAGCAAATACTCGAAATATCTCGGACTTAACATGTAAGCATTTGAGTAATCAAGACCAAGTTGTTGACCAATAAAATGTAAAGCACCCTCTAATGGCTCTAACTTCTTACGTGGATAAAAAATGAGAGCAAAACAATAAAGATATGGAACACCATTAAAATATTTAAGGTACTTTTCTCTCATTTCATAAACAATTGGATCTAGAATTTCATCATATTCCTTTTCTTTAAATTTTTTAACAAATATCATGAGCCACTCAAATAAAAGAGGAGAGGTAGGATAATAAATACCGGACAACAGGGTTGTTGCATTATAAAACGGTTTCATGAGCTTTCGAAGCCTTTTTGCAACTTCCCAATCATGCTCATGTAGCACAATACCTGCATTTTGAGCATTTATAAAAGCAGTGAAGATGCTCTCATACCCTTTTAATTGTGTCAACATGATATAGGTCGAGTTCCATCGCACTTTCATGTCCAGAGAAAATTTCTTTGCTTTCTTTTCCTTCACTTTGCAATAATCCCTCAAATGTCTATAAAGCTGTGGAGAATTCATCAGAAATCGGACAGCAGAACGTATATTTTCAATACATGAACTTGTCTTCGCCAAGCCAGCCTGCACAATAAGATTAATGATGTGGCACACACATCTTTGATGAAGCACAAACCCACCAATGTAGCTTTGTATGTGTGACTCAAGTATTTCCATAACCCTGGTGTTAGCCGATGCATTATCAAGAGTTATAGACACAATCCTATTTTCAATGCCATAATCTTTAATGACATCAAACACATGTGATGCAATTACCTCACCGGTGTGATTCTCATCAATGACCCGCAATGCTAAAATTCTTTTATTCAACTTATACTCAGGGTCTATGTAATGAGCAACAACACTAAGATAGTTTGTCCTTCGATATGAAGATAACCAAATATCCGATGTTAATGCAACAGAAAATGACATGCTCCTAAATGTTTCTTTCAAGATCACCTTTTTATCATTGTATCTTTTAATTATATCCTTTCGAGTAGTCTTTCTAGAAACATTGTTATAGTGTGGACAAAAAGCAACTTGAATCATTCTTTCAAAATTAGCACTTTCACCCATGCAAATAGGTTGATCTTCTATTGTAATAAATCTAGCAATTTCAGAACGAGCAACATCAGCGTTATAAACCCAAGTACTCACAGAGCCATCGGGATTAAAGTTCAATTGAGTTTGTATTGAGGCACCTCATCGTAAAGCAAACTTCTTGACACATGCGGCATAATGTCGATTTAGGTGGCCCGTGCCACTACTAGATGCTGCAGTAAGAACCTTTTTACAATATTTGCAAGTAGCAGAAGTTACTAAATCCTTACCATTGACATTTTCTACGTGCTCAATGAAGTGATCCCAACATTTGTCTCTTTTGTTTTTGGGTTCTGAAGTAGTAGATGTTTGAATTCCTTCATGCGGAGCTTCGGGTTGTGGAGGCATATCGCTTGCGGTAGCGGGCGCATCAACGGAGAAACTACCACCACCTGCATTATTTAAACCAACACAATCATCTTGGTACTCATCATATGCATCACCTTCTAAACCGACATCATCCATCCCGTAATCTCCCATGCTTGGAGATAGACGACGTGGATCGGGCTCCTCGTAGCCACGACCACGCCGCGATGATGCACCAACCTTCTTCCTAGTACCACTACCCCTAGTTGGCAACATGGCTGTGAACTTGTGGTTGCGGTTCGCCGGCGCGCGGCTAGGGCAGGGCCGCAGGGGGGACCGGGCAGGCCAGGCGCGCGGCAGGCAAGGCCGCAGGGGCGACGGGGGACCGGGTCACCAGGCTGCCGGCCGGGGGCGCGGGCTGGGGCGGACTGGCGGTCGGGACTCGGGCGGGTGCGCCGGACTGGGGCGGCCGGGCGGGAGCGCCGGGATGGGGCGGCCGGCTGGGGCTCCGGCGGGCGGCTCGCCCGCTCGGGAGTCAGGACGGGCTGGGGTGGGACGCGCCGCGCGTGGCAGCCGGGTGCAGGGGGCGGGGTCGACGACGCGCTGAGGAGAGGAGAGGAGAGGATTGAACCGAAAAAACCGAACCGAGTCGGGTTAAGTAGAAATCCTACGGGCCAAACCGGGCCGATGGGCTGTATCGGGCCATTTTCAAATTTTCGGGCCAACCGGGCCGGGCCAGCCCGAGCACGGCCCAAATCTTCATGCCGTGTCGTGCCGCCCATCGTGCCCGATTTCTAGGCCCGACACGGCCCGATTCCATTTCTTGCCGGGCCACGTGCAGTGTTTTTCGACTGGGCCTCGGCGCGCGTGAAAGTAGTGCGGACCAAGTCCCACCACTAGGTCAGAATGAAGTCTACGACGACCCAAGGAAAAAGACGAGCCAGGGAGAGGCCTTGAAGGAATCTGGAACGAATGTGGTATCTCCGTATCTGTTAGAGCGACCATCAATAACAAGTAGCACCTTAGATTCCAGAAAGTCCTCACTACACGTAGTTTCGAAAATTAGTATCAGATGTAACATAGGTTCTGTTTGTTTTCGCTTATAATAAAAATAAGCGAAAATCACATTTAAATGCTTTGCTTAATTCTCACTTATCTTATAAGCCGATTATTAAAAAACCCTCAAAACACCACGAAGATAGATTTTCCTCATCGCAGGCTGAAACTGGTGTTTCATTTTAAACGAAGCGATTATTGCTTCACTACCCTTACCCTTCCCCGGTGCTCCCGATCTCCGTCTCTCCCGATCAATTGTGAGGTGCCCTCCCGGCGGACTTGGGGCGCTGCCAGCCTGCAGGCGATTGAGTCCGTCGACCCCGCCGCCCCAGCACCCGTCGCCCCCAACGCCCTCCATGCGGCGAGCGCCAATAGCCGGCGGGGCTGCCGCCGCCTACGCGCCAGGCGGCGCGATGAGGCTCGGGGATCCGGCAGCGCGACGAGGCTCGTGGATTCGTGGTTGCTTCGGCGAGAGGGAATGAATGGAAATCAGAGCCGAGAGAGACGACCGTCCTAGCAAACCGGGAAAAAAATGATCAGAAAACAAGTGCAAGAGTTCAATGAAGGAAATAAACCTACTAGTAGTAAATTGGCAGACTTCGCCCTATTTTAATATGGTAACAGTGTTTTGTTGAGTGGAGTATGATATCAAATTTTGATATGAATGAATCTTATGTATGCATGATAGTGGTCACTATCAATTATATAATATTATGACAAAATATCTGTTAATATATTATAACTAGTATCGAATAAGACAGAAAAACTAAACATTGAGCTACATCAACCTTAGGGGCATACAAGTCATTTTACATGCAGGACAAGGATAATCCATTAAACATAATCAGTATTGCCAAACCCTCCATATTCTCTAGCCAGCGGATTATCCGCATCATGGCTTATAAAAAAATCTTACTTCTCAGATAAGTGAGTCTTAAAAAGCGAAACCAAACAAAGCCATAATTACTCTCGAGAGGAGTGTAATCCTAAGTGTAAGTAAAGCAAAAGGTAACTGTCGAAGTGTTTTCTGCGATACTTCCCCTAGTCTGCCCTGGAGCAGCTCGCGGAGGTTCTTTTTTAGGAGGGGCTTAGTGGATTTGAGCGTCGTAGCACGATGGCGAGATGAACACGAGGATTTACGTGGTTCGGGCCGCCTGAGCGTAATACCCTACGTCCACGGAGTGTTGGTTGTTCTTTGTTGCTTGGGTGAAAGCGCTTGTGCGTGAGGTTGTAGGGTTGCAAACCCTTTGCCCGGAGGCTGCCCGATCCTTTTAGAGCCCAAGGCCGGGGCAGTTACAATGTGGCCCGGGACCCGACAGGTGGCCCCGCGGCAGTCCGTACCCTATATATAAGCTAGGGCATTTGCAGCTATATGTAATGTCGCTGTCGGTGGAGTCAAGGCGCGCCGCCTGACATGCCAGACGCCCCTGACCGGGTAGAAGGTGATGATAAAGAACCCGTCTTGTCGCCGCGTCTTCTCGCTTCGCTGAGCGGCTCTGTGCCGTTGGGTGGCACAGTTCCGCCGTCACGCCTCGCCGCTCTGTCTTGTCACCGTAATGGTGAACAGGCGAAAGACGAAGGCGTGCGCCGTGAGCCATGCTTCTGGGGAAGGTGCAAGCCTTGAATGCATGGCCTGACAGCGCACCTTCCTCTTTACTCATTGGCTATCTGCCCGTTGCTTGCCGGCGCGGTGTCCGGGTGGCTGGCCCTCGGGACGCGCCTCGTCACCGGAGCTGTCTTGCGGAGTAGCGAGGGGTCTGGAGTCGTTGGACACATGGCAGCACCGGAGCCCTCTCATGCTGGAGGTCGGGCCCGGGGCCGTAGGACACGTGGCACCTCTGAAGCTCTCCCTGGTAGGAAAGGACGCCTGGAGTTGTTGCCCACGTGGCAGCACCGGAGCCCTCCCATGCTGGAGGTCGGGCCCGGAGCCGTAGGACACGTGACACCTCCGGGGCTATCCTTGGCGGGAGACGCGGCTCGGAGGTTACGGACACATGGCAGCGCCGGAGCCCTCCCTGACAGGAGGTTGGGCCCATCACCATTGGACACGTGGCGGCTTCGGAGCTATTCTCGACCGGTAGTAAGGCTCAGAGCCTAAAGACACGTGGCAGCCTCGGAACCCTCCTTAGCAGATGGTCGGTCCCGAGGCCTAGGACACGCGCCTTCTTATTAAAGATCCCTAGCTAGCGGTTGGGCCCAGCCTGCAGGCTGGGTCTCTGTTTTCTGCATACATGCTGGCGTATGTCTTCTTTTACTCTTACGCGCGGGGTTACGCGGTCTTGAGGGTACCGACAGTGGCACATGGGCCCATCTGGACTGAGACGAAGGCTCTTGTGGATGGGGCCTCCGTCAAAAATCCCGCGCGGTGGTCTTTTGATCTTGCTTTGGGGAGACACCAGATCCGGACGCTTCGGGAGACGCCATCCTTGGGGTCCAAGAGTGGTCCCTAGGAAAGTTGGTGTTTTGGAACCAACACCACGCACCGGAGCCCTGTGGCGTGCACAAACACTAGGATAAAGGGGTAACCATGCCGGGTTAGTTGTATTGTCCCCATTATGGCTTATGGTCCTCTGCTAAGCTACGGGACCTGGGCAATTCGATGTAGTAGTGTCTAGACCATGGTTACCATCCTTCCCAGGGTGGTGTGCCATCCAGACCCTCAGCACTTGGTTGCTGCGCTGGAGAGACAGAGTGTGCACGCTTAGGATACTAGACCAGGCTAAGCAGGCTACACACCCTGGACCTCTCACTAGCATGGCATTCCGAGGGGGGCGTCCTTCTAGCGCCACGGGACCCGAGCAGGAAGGTAACCAAGAGGGTCCGGAGACAACACAGGTGCCTCAGGCATTTTTGCCTTGTAGCGGGACGACATAATTTTGGCCAAGAGCGAGATAGAGAGCCACAACTATGTACATGTCGAGAGGCACACAAAAATATACGTGCATAAGGTAGGGCAAGAGAGCGCAAAGGTTTGGAACGACTTAGCCGATGTGGGTAGCTCTTTGCCAATGTCTCGAGCTTGTTTCTCCGGGTCCTTAGCAGCGTAAGGACCCAGGACGCTCCAACAGGGTGGCTACCACTCCTTCCGGGTTTCTGGCTGTGACACCCGGTTCCGAAAATAGAACCAAGTGAATGCATATGTGTGCCTAGGATGTTCATCACACATACGCATGTCATCCACAAACTGAGTTCAGAATATAACCACGAATAAATAGTGTTTAAGCACTCTATTACAATGACTCAAAGTTTCATTCATGAATCTCTAACTTATTATTGCAGCGGAAGTCTCTAAACGACAACGGAAATAACTAAATAGCAGGCTCCAATCTTCAACTCCATAGACATGTTGACGGTAGTTCGCACACCTAGTACTCCACATGGCCCTCGAAGTACTCATCTCCTGTAGCTGATGTATATGTGGTAATGCAAGGGTGAGTACATGTCATACTCAGCAAGTGCGGGAAAAGTATGACATATAGCTTACAACAAGGTATGGAGTAAAAAGGCTCATTGCAGCAAGCAGATTTTATTTCACAAACATGGTAAAACGTCAACTAAGTCTAGATGAATTAAATCTCAATATAACCAAGTAATTAACAACATTTTTTTATCATAATTCACCATTTATCAAGTCTCAATGAGCCATTAATCTTTCTCAAGTTTATCTCATGCTCATAAATATTTATATCCATCTCATATTCATATAACCAAAACCAAACTCATTGTCATGACTCAAAACAGTTCCAAAACAAATCCCAATGACCATACCATAACCATACCGAATAAAAGTTTTCCCTCTAATCATGAAAGTTGGCTAGGTGCTTGTAAGCGAAAGCACTGCTATCATGATAGTTTTACACTCTGCAGAGGTGGCACCACTTTACCCACAAGTTCGTGATTTTGTCACCCATCAGCGACTGCAGAACCTCCATTATACCAGTACACAACCGTCGATATATGACCAAGAGATCATAAAATTGCCTTTACAAAGGGGCTACTAGATGTATGGACTCACTGAGATTTCACCGGCAGGCTCAAATCACCATTATCCCACCCACGGGCTCCTCTTGTGCCATGCAGTTCCCAGGGCAGTCCTCCTCGACTCCCATTCCCCGCACCATCCACGGTCCATAACAAGCTAGCAACACACCTAATTAATTAGCTAAGCCGCACCCATACTTGTTCTTGTGGTGGCACTATTTTCCTGGCATATTTTCGCATGAACCGGTCCTTAGATCTACGGCAAGTTCCACCATCTCATCCAACAACATTCACGAACCAAGCTTGCCTTGATCTCCCTGATTCCATGCCCATTAACATCATTAAGATCTTATCATCATTATTCATATGAGTGCAGTAGCTAGACATGTTTTATTTCAGCTTCCCGTATCCCGTGAATTAAGCGAAGCAAAAAGGAAAAAATGACCATACCCGACTTATCAACTTTCCCGGCGACAAGGATGGTTAACAAAACTAGTAAACTCCTATAAAAGGGTGTCCCATCAAGTTGACTCAAGCATACACGTTTTCGCAAACAAAACAATTTTCAAACATGGGATCAATATGATCAAGGGGCACTTTCCTTGCTCCCGTGGTTCTTGTGGTCAAGTGTCTTGAAGTCTTGGTGATGTAGTTCCTCGTAGATGGTCTCTTGATCTTGTTCTTCTAATCACGATCACGCACATATAAAATTCACAGCAATCAATCATCATGCACAAACTTTACTCAAGATGCAATGGAGTAGATGGATGCAAATCCTATGGTGTTGTTTTATTAATCCAGTTTGTACGTGTTCTTGCATGTTTTAATGGGCTTTCATGGGGTTTTATGATGGGCAAGGGTGTAGGGATCAAGTGTGGATGTGGTTATGATCTTGACTCAATATCTAGATCAATTCCACCATCAAAAATCGATCAAAATGTGATCTGTCCACACGAAAAAGTTTCTGTTCGAAAGGGGCAAGGAAAACGGATGCGTAGAAACACTCGTAAGATGGGTAATGAAGACCTACCTCACTTCCTTTTGGTAGCAGGGCCTTCCTCCTAGCAATGGCAGCAGTGGGGAATTTTTCTATGGAAGATTAGGGCAGGACAGATCGTCGGGCTTCTTCTCCGGCGACGGCGAGGCGTGACGGGGCTCGACGGCGGCCAAATTCCGGCAAGGGGGGAACTTGGCGACTTGGTAGCAAGTAAGGGGGCTTGGCAGCAGGGGAGGACGTCCAAAATAGAGAGGACTTCGGCTAGGGGGTGGGGGTTTATTTATAAGGGGAAAAAGGAGAGTCCTACTCCAATTAGAGCTCAAATAAGAGTCCTATTTTTTTGGATATTAACAAACTTATCTCTTATGGTGCGGCAGCCTTGGGGATTTTATTCCCAAAATATGGGGAAAATTCCGCTTTTGGGGAATTGGGAAATTTACAAATTTTGGGGGGAATTTGGGAATGGCTCATTTCAGCTATCTTTTTCCCATTCCTCAACATTTCTATGTCACTTGCTTCATTTCTACATTTCCCTCTCCATTTCTGTGTTCCATTCTCCATTTCTACATTCCCCTCTCCATTTCTATGTCCCATTCTCCATTTCTACATTCCCCTATCCATTTCTATGTCCCATTCTCCATTTCTACATTGCCCTTCTCCATTATGCCCCATTCTCCATTTCTATTTTCCCTTCTCCATTTCTATGGTTTTTCTCTATTTGTATTGTTCCTTCCTCCATTTCTATGGTTCTTTCTCCATTTCTATGGTTCCTTCCTCCATTTCTATGGTTCTTTCTCCATTTCTATGGTTCTTTTCTCCATTTCTATGGTTCTTTCTCCATTTATATAGTTCTTTCTCCATTTCTATAATTCTTTCTCCATTTCTACTTCTTTTATAATGTTTCTCTACATGAAAAATGTATGCAATGCATGGAAATGAATTTGAGGGTGTTACACTGGCAACACAAGGACCCGAGGGAAGTTCGGCCCTTGTCTTCAGCTTGTCGTAGCTGGCGCTTCGAGTCTTCTGCTCACTGCACTGGATGAGGTAGGACGTCAGCACCGGGCCCCCTGGGAGGTCCAAGACACCAAGGACCTGTGCGGACCTGTAGACATGGTAGAAAGAAGGGGTAGTCGTTCTGAACCAACTGACACGTGGCAGATCCGGACCTCACCTCGGTAGGGAGGCTCAACCAAGAGCCCAGGGCACGTGTCGGCTCTGGAACTCAAGCGCACGTGGCAGCCCTAGGGCTGACCTTGGGGCCAAGGGCACGTGGCTAGGCCAGGCTCTCCTCAGCAGGGAGGAGTGTCGAAGCCCGATACACGCGGCGGCTCTGGACCTCACCTCAGCGGAGAGGCCCGGACCGGAGCCCAGGGCACGTGTTCTGAGCGAGGGCACGTGTGGCTCTGGAACTCAAGCGCACGTGGCATCCCCAGGGCTGACCTCCAAGGGCACGTGACTACACTGGGCTCTCCTCAGCAGAGAGGAGTGTCAGAGCCCGGATACACGTGGCAGCTCCGGACCTCACCTCAGCAGAGAGGCTCGGACCGGAACCCAGAGCACATGTTCTGAGCTAGGGCACGTGTGGCTCTGGAACTCAAGCGCACGTGGCAGCCCCAGGGCCGACCTCGGGGCCAAGGGCACGTGGCTACATTGGGCTCTCCTCAGCAGGGAGGAGTGTCGGAGCCCGGATACACGTGGCAGCTCTGGACCTCACCTCAGCAGGAGAGGCTCAGACCGGAACCCAAGGCACGTGTTTTGACCCAGGGCACGTGTGGCTCTGGAACTCAAGCACACGTGGCAGCCCCAGGGCTGATCTTGGGGCCAAGGGGCACGTGGCTACGCTGGGCTCTCCTCAGCAGAGAGGAGTGTCAGAGTCCGGATACACGTGGCAGCTCCGGACCTCACCTCAGCGGAGAGGGTCGGACTAGAGCCCAAGGCACGTGTTGTGAGCCAGGGCACGTGTGGCTCTGGAACTCAAGCGCACGTGGCAGCCACAGGGCTGACCTCGGGGCCAAGGGCACGTGGCTACACTGGGCTCTCCTCAGCAGGGAGGAGTGTCGGAGCCCGGATACACGTGGCAGCTCTGGACCGCACCTTAGCGGAGAGGCTCGGACCGGAGACCAGAGCACGTGTTCTGATCCAACTGACACGTGGAAGCTTTGGACCTCACCTCGGTGGGAGGCTTAGCCCAGAGCCTAGGGCACATGTCGGCTCTGGAACTCAAGTGCACGTGGCAGCCCCAGGGCTGACCTTGGGGCCAAGGACACGTGGCTACGCCGGGGTCTGTCTCAGCAGGAAGATGGGGATGAGACTGTCTTTTACCCTCCACGAGGGGGTACCCGGTCTACAGGGTATGGGTCGTCTAGTATATGGTTAAAGCTTTGCCCAAGGGTTTGAGCCGTCCGGTTCCCCGGTACTGAGCTGTAGCGCTGGAGAGGCAGTGTGTGCACGCTAGGGGTACGAAACCAGGCATAGCAGGCTACACACCCTGGACCTCCCACTGGCGCAATCCTTTCATAGGAGGGACCATTCGGCGCCATAGGGCCCCGACCAATGAGACAACCACAGGACCCCGGGCACGCCACATGTTCATCAAGCAAACTCGCCTGTAGAGGGATAGCACAACCCTTGCTACGGTGGAACACAAGAAAAAGTGACTAGCCATACGGCCGGAGCGGTATGAAAAGAAAGCACGAAAAGGATGGGAGCAATGTACGGGGTCCGTTTACTTTTCTTGTCCGTAGGCGTGTTCTTTCTAGCCCTCAAGTACTCTGTTGTAGCACAGGGGAGGCAGTGCGGCAGGCTTAGGGTGCGGAACCAGGCTAAGCAGGTTGCGCGTCCTGGACCTCCCACGGGCGTTAAACTTTCAGCGAGGGGATGTTCCAGTGCCACGGGACCTAGGACAAGTACGTAGGACAGGCTTTGGACATGCCATTTATAGTTGATATGCACGAGTAAGCACAAACTTTAAAGAAGGTACGCAGCGTAGGATAGATTTTTCTTATTGCTAGCTTCTTTCGGGTAATAGGAGGAAACAGGCCGTGCAAGAAGGCAGCGACCCACCCCGGATGACAAGAGTAGCAGGACCCTTCTGGGGTTTAGCTGTTCTAAGCGTTGTTCCTAGACACTATGGCACCTTTACAAAGAAAGAGAAAGAGAAAGAGAAAAAAATACCCTACTATTGCGTTAAGGATAGAACTTACAGAGGTGTTCTATGTCCTGTGTGGTTTGGGTAGAGGTACCCATCCTCTGCGCCCGGAGTTGCGCTCCAGGCACTATTGGCCGTCATCCCTGACAGACGACGGTCTTGGGCGCTTGTCAATGCGTGGGGCTCGGCCGCCACTAGCCGCTGCTAGGGCAGTAGTGGGTGCCCCGACCAGAGGATTGTTCCTTCCTCCGGTGTTGTGATTTTTGCTGCAGCGCGGAGCAGTAGCCTCTCCGGCACTCTCTGCCGCGGAGCTAGGTCACGAGTGCCAGTCTCGGCCTTCCGCCACCCTGGCACATTTGTCGGCCAGGCTGAAGAGCTCGGTGACGTCCTGCACGTTGTGCGTGGCTAGCTTCTTGACCATCTTCCTGTCGTGGACGCCTTGCCGGAAGGAGACGACAAGGGAGGCGTTTGAGATGCGGGGGATGGTGTTCCTGACCTGGGAGAACTGCTGGATGAAGGATCACAGTGATTCCCCATCATGCTGACGCATGACGTGGAGGTCGAGCTCGGTGCTTAGTCGAGTGTAGGAACTCCTAAAGTTGGCCGTGAACTGACGGCACAACTCTTCCCAGGAAGGTATAGACTCCTAGGGTAAGCTCATGAGCCATGACCGGGCTACCCGGTCAAGGCCACGGGGATATAATTGGCCATGACTACCTCTTCCCCTTCTGCAGCTAGGATGGCCGTGGAGTAGATCTGCAGAAATACGATGGGGTTGACAGTCCCGTCGAACTTCTGTAGCAAATGTGTACGAAACTTTCGTGGCCACACCGCCATACGAAGGTGTGGTGCCAGAGCCATGCAGCCTCCTACTGAGCCTGGGGAGACGGGGTTCTAGCCCGCGTAGATGGGAGGCATGACACTCGGGGTACCACACTCCATCTCGAGGTTGCGGCGCCGCTCGCGCTGTTGCTCGATGGTGTATGACCATCTTCTTTCCAATGGCAGCGGTTCAGCTCGGCTCTGAGATCTGCGGTGGAGAGCCTGGATGTCGCCGTCGAGTGGGTTGCTGCCATCCTGTAATCCATCGTTAGGGTACGGGTTGGCAATTGTACCGTCTCCGGTCGTTGTCTCTGGTGGCACAGCGAGTTGAGCACGGCGAGGACCAGGTGGTCGACGTCGTTGCGCCACTGCTCTGCAGCGGACGGGGAAGCTCCCGCGCTCGGGGGGTTGTGAAGGAGAGCGCGAGCATCCAGTAGCGCACTCTCCAGGCTGTCTTCGGTCGGCGCTTCCGACGCCGTCGCAATCGAAGGCCGCTGGGTAGCAGTGGGCACCGTCACTGTAGGGGCTGCCACTGGCGAAGTCAGTCCCACTCTGGAACGGGATGAGGCTTCCTGCTTCCTTTGCTGCTAGCGACGCGAGGGGCGGGAAGAGCCTCCGAGAGATTGGATGTTCACCATCGCGAGCTACACGAACAACTTCAAAATCCAGTAACCCCCTACCTGACGCGTCAAATGTCGAAGTGTTTTCTGCGACACTTCCCTCGGTCTGCACTAGAGCAGCCCGTAGAGGTTCTTTTTTAGAAGGGGGTTAGTGGATTTGAGCATCGTAGGACGATGACGAGATGAACACGAGGATTTACGTGGTTCAGGCTGCTTGAGAGTAATACACTACGTCTACGGAGTGTTGGTTGTTCTTTGTTGCTTGGGTGAAAGCGCTTGTGCGTGAGGTTGCAGGGTTGCGAACCCTTTACTCGGTATTGAGGGTACCGACAGTATCAGTATTAGGTAACTCTCGTTTTATACTTAATTCATCGTCTTCTTAATATATACAACCCTTCTGGGTTCTTCCGAAAAAACATCTATATTCATTACAAAATATTGCTATATTTATTCAATCTTACTATCCTTCTCCCTCGGCTTTGTTTGGATAGAGGAGAATACTGTCCATTTGCAGTAGATTATAGGGGATTGAAACAAAATTAGTTTATTTTTTACTCCATTCCACTTCTATTTAGTGTACCCAAACAAGCCCTATATGATCTCCAGCAACTCTTTCCTCCGGAAGGGTCCCTCCGCCCTTGTTGAGCGCCAAGCCGCGTTCCGATCACGGCATCTCATCTGGTCCCCGGCCAGGCCGGTGGACAGCGTAGGCGTAGTGCGGCGCATCACCGCGCGATTCGCAGATGCGCGCGTAGGCCGGCTGTGTTTTCCCTCGCGCGCGCATCGACCGCGACGGAGCAGTGATTCGTTGCCGGGTACGTGAGCTTGAGGTGCCGTGTACCAGTGCGCATCACCGGTCGTCATCACCATTGCCGGCGGTGGAGGGCCCATGGCGGTGAAGGACGAGCACGGAGACGGCGAGGCCGGGCGGGTCCAGCAGGGACGGCAGCAGCCGGAAGAGTAGTGCGTGTCCGGCGGGAATCAGACAGGCTCACATGGCGAGGACCTTCTCTGAATGTGCATTGTCCACATTGCAGCATGGAAGCCTTATCACGACTCAACAATGGTGATCCTATTTTTTTGTACCTAGCGAGAATTAAGAATATCACTTTTCCTTTTCTTTTTTGGTGATAAACAAAGATGTAAAATTTTTCATCAAAAACATGGTTTCAAAATTAAACGTGTTAGTACACACACATGATCAGTATATGTATAACATACTGTTGTGCAAGGCTGCAATCACCTGAAAGCGGTACACATGTATCTATATATATTTGATACTTGTTGCGAGACAATGCCTAACATGATCGTCGTGTAACACTCTCAAATTTAAATCAGAAACTAAAAATCACTCCATGTTTGAACTTTTGAGAATTAGTACAAGATCATTATTCTTGAAAATGAATTTACCAATAGTAGTTTGAAAATAAACAAGAACTAAGGTTTTCAAAATAATAAAAAATTACGCTATAGTGGTTGATTAGAAATCATTCCCCTTCAGTCCTGATCCCCGGTTCAAAATTTGAGCTCTGTTCAAATAAATTTATCTCAAATCCTATAATAATAATAATAATAATAATAATAATAATAATATCTCCCCCTCTCTCTCCCCCATACTGGGTCAAAACCATTTAATTTTTTCCCCACCGGCCAAACTTCCTTTTTCCTTCTTCTATCTTCCCACGCGGGCCTTTTCCCCTTCCTCTCTTTCTTTCTCCCTGATGAGGCCCACACCGACCCAGCCTGGCCCGACCCCCTTCCTCTTGTCCCTCCCTGCCTCTCTCTCTCTCTCTCTCTCTCTCTCTCTAAAACTCTCGTCGACGCACCATCCTTTCTCTCCTTTTCCCCACTCCATCGAGGCTCACACCATACCACAACTATGGTTCATGCTTGCAGGGCACGACCACAGTGCCCGCCATTCCCCTACCAGTCCACCACCGCCTTACCTGCATTAATGCTGAAAATATCTCACCATGCGAGACTTTAGTGAACCGCCATTGCGGCCTATAAAATGGCCGACATCCCCTTTCTTCTTTCGGGCCCCATCAAGCACTAGCTGCCACCAACTCTAAACAAACATCATCGAGCTTCGGGTTCTCTAATTTCACATTTCCTCCTCCTCTTTACCAAGCCCAACTACCTCCAATTCTGGCATACTGGTGAGCCCTTTCGCCTCCTTCTTTCCTTCGCGGCATCACCACCTTCCCCTATCTCTTTCCTGCATTGTCACGTGCGTGCCCTAGCACCGCAACCATGCAAGCGCCAAGAGCAATCGTGCTCCCCCGCCCTAACTCGTTGCTTGCCGCCATCCCGGCGTACTCTGCTTAACCGAGCACCTCACACTCACCCACACGCATGTGCGCGAGTTGGAACCCTAAAAACCACACTTAGTGCATGCACAAATGGTGTCATTGCAAGCTACCACCAAGCCCACCTCCGACACGTCACGCCGCCACTCTAGCCGCCATCTAGGTCCCTCAACCCCATCACCATTACCGCCATCACTTGTAGAAGCCTGACCCATAGTTCTCACCCTCATTTGAAGACCAAGTTGTGCCGCTAGCGAGGCTCTAGTGACATGCCACTGTGTCGAGCGCCACTCTGGCAACCTCTGGCCAAGCTAGCTGCCACCTCGGTCTCGCCCCGCTTGCATACCAGTGAGTGGGCCGGTGTGGCTACCAATCAGCGCACACATACACACAGACCAGGTCCACCCCTCCGTAAACTTGGTCCATGTGGACCACATACACACACCCCAGACCCACTTGTCAGCCACAATGCACAAACAGATTTGCTAGGACCACCCACAGTGTGCACAAAAGCTTGTGAGAACCATTTTCTATCAACAAGAAAAGTCCAGAAAAATTTCTAAAATACTAGGTGACTCTTGGATCCTACTTTAAACCTTCCCTACCCCAAATAAATTATAGAAGCTCATAATTAGATCTTGCCTTCTTATGTCCATCTATTTTTCCTCAAATTGGAATTTGCCCATTGGAGCTCTAATTTAATTGCTTTCTTCACTAGTAATTACCTAAAAATCATTTATTTATCATGGAGGTTTACTTTAATTTTTGAAGGATTATTTTATTTCATTGTGGGTATATATTAGTCTTAAATATGTATTGCAGTGATGTGAAGTTTGGGGAAGAGCAAGGATACTTTGATTACGAGGAAGAGCTCGACCAAGGTTGTGGAGACAAGCTCAAACTTACTTGATCATTGTGTACTCATGTGTTTCAATCGCAACTATGTTTAAATGCGATGCATGACTGCTTAATTATTTCAACACTTGTGGTAGTTATAGGCCGATTGATCTATGGTAGTGATATAATGATATAAGGTACTTGCTTTCAATGACAATAGTTTCACATTAATGTCAATTACTTGATATTAATATTAACTACTTGCTATCAATGATAGTTACTTTATATTCATGACACTTACTTGCTATGAATGATAGTATTGAATATTGATGTTAGTTATCATAACTCCCACCTTAACTTTGATAACAAGTACCTTGATAACCTAGATATTCGGCCACTATGCTATAGGGGTCCTGTAAGAACCCCCTTCTATTAGAATGCATAGAAATCCTTTTGATGTTTACATCGCTAAACCTTACCACCACGCGTTGTGAAAATGTGTGAAGATGAGTTTGATGATATGAGTAATTAAAGTATGATGGGTGATTAATAAATTGGAAATAAATGAAGTGGGTTGTCATAAGTATAGCAAGGGTGAGATACAATGAAAGTGGTATTACATTGTTTGGTATAGTCCACGCCTCGGCAATACAGAGACCAGTTTGTTGGACCTCTCAATATGGTGCCTTCTTTATACAACCATAGAACCTGACATGGGTATAACTCACTTTACCTTCTTAGTGATTACCACATGAGCCATCTAGAGCCTCGTAGAAGCAAAATAAGACCAGAAGAAGTCACTGTTGGTACCCTGCAAACCGAGTATCCCCGCGTAGTGGGTAAAAGATAGCCTGGGCCCCGCCTCCCTACCGAGGCGGGCCAAAGCGTAAGCCAAGTGCCCTTGGCCCCATGGTCAGCCCTGGGGCTGACACATGCGCTTGAGCTCTAGAGCCGACACGTGCCCTAGGCTCCGGTCCGATCCTCCCCGCTGAGGTGAGGTCCAGGGCTGCCACGTGTCCTCTGGATCCGAGCCACCTCCCCGAAGAGGATAGCACCGGGGCTGCCACGTGTCCCATGGGTCCATGCCGCCTCCCCGCTAAGAAGAGCTCCGGTGCTGATACGTGCCCCAGGCTCCGGTCTGAGCCTCCTCGCTGAGGTGAGGTATGGAGCTGCCACGTGTCCCCAGGCTCTGAGTGAAAGTGCATCTAGGTAATCTCCGTGGATTTTGGATGATTGATAACGATAATTAAGATACTAATGAGTTCTACTGAGTATGAGCACATGTACTTATCAAAAGGAATGGATGTGGAGTCTCTCAAGAAGCAAAAAGAAAAAGAAGAAGACTCACAAGAGTAGAAAATATAATTTTTCTATTGAGTTTTATATTTTCTAGTTGTGCACAGGTTCTTCTCTTTTAGAGTGCTTGAGAATCATTAGAGAGCTCAAACTAAAGTTAGAAAGTTAGAATCGTGAGAGGAAGTAGTCATAGGTATGGCTGACAAAGGGAAGACCAGACTTATCTGGACTACGGGTCGGACTAGTCCATTCCAACACAGACTACTCTGTTTTAGACCGGACAAGAAGTCTCTGAGTAAGTTCGGACTTGTCCGTTTTAGGCCGGACTAGTCCGTTGTCTAGTGAGTCTGAGCCTTTATGAGACTAAGTCTCAGAGGGACGGACTAGTCCGCCATGCGGACTAAGCCGTTAAGGTCCGGAGAAGAAGTCTCTTAGTGACCTTGGACTAGTCCGGTCCCTTCAGACTAGTCTGGTTTAGGACGGAACAAAGGTTCCTGTGTGAGCTCGGACTAGTTCGAAGTTGACAGGACTAGTCCGCAGTCCTACATTAGAGAGTTTTTCTAGACTAAGTCCGGTAAGACCGGACTAGTTCGCCCTTGAGGCCGGACTAGTCCGACCCTACCAGACTAGTCCGTTCTCATACGGAACAAAGGTTCCTGACTGAGATTGGACTAGTCCGCTCTTGGCCGGACTATTCCGGGATTTTATGACCGTTTGAATCCAATGGTCACTAGACTTTAGTTGGTAGCCTTGTGACGTGGGTGCTCCCTTAAGGACGGACTAGTCCGGAGTTTGGACCGGACTAGTCCGGACTTTAGTAGGTAACGGCTAGATGCCATGATTTCTATAAAAGGAGACCCCCCGGCTAAGAATGAAGTAGAGAACAACCCCATCACTGAAAACTCATTCCTAGAGCTCTTCTAAGCCTCTTTCCTCACCCTCTTGACCCCTAAGATTGGATCTTAAGGGGTTTCTTGATTTGTGAGAGGAGAGATGTGGTGATCGACGTTTGAGCTCTCAGTTTGACTCTCTTGCACTCTGATTGTTAGTTTGAGTTCTTGATTGTTGTATTTTGATTGCTAGAACTGCTAGGTTGTTGTAGGGAGCCTCAAGTTGTGAGTAGCCCCTAAGAGCATTGTATTCACATTTGATTGATAGTGAAAGAGCCCGGGCTTGATCTTGGTGATCGCTCGGTGAGGGAAGGGTTGGAAAAGACTTGGTCCTTTGTGGACTCCTCAACGAGGACGTAGATTCCTGTGTGGAATCAAACCTCGAGATAAATCGTGTCTCTTGCTTCCTTTACCTTCTTGCTCGCTCACTTAAATTACGCATTAAGTTTTCGTCTTGTTAACACTTGTGAATTGTTCCACTATCTTGCAATCTAAGCATTCACAACTAACTGGTGAGATTGTTTGACTACTATACATCTTACGCTTAAACAAACTTAAAAGGAAAACGTAAAACACAATTTTATACCTAGAACTGACTAGTCCGCCCTTAGACCGGACTAGTCCGGCCTCCTTCAAGTTTAATCCACTGTTTGCAATAGTTTTAGGTTTTATTAGCCTATTCACCCTCCTTTAGGCAACTTTCAATTGGTATCAGAGCCTAACTCTCCACAAAAACTTAACCGCTTGGAGAGGAGATGGGGGGACAAGGCCGGTATCCAAATTGATCTCATCAAGGGAAAAGAAGCATGTACGGGCAACTTTGAAGAACAAGGTTCTAACCCGCCTCCAGCGATTACTCCACCACAAGACGTTTCAAACTCAGAAGAAGATGAAGAGGTTCTTCGTCTCATGGCACTCCTCAAAAAGAATAAGGAGGAAGCTAATAAGAAAAAGAAGGAGAAGTTGGAGAAGAAGCTCAAGAGTAGTCAACAAGACTACTCACGATATCCTTTTAATTATGAATGCCGAAATTCTCACTCTAGTTATTTATCAATTCCTTTAGGCAAACCACCTCACTTTGATGGAACTAACTACACAATGTGGAAGCACAACATGAAGTTGCATCTGTTTCCTTGAACCCAAGTCTTTGGCATGTGGTGTGTACAGGTATAGATATCCCCGAAGACGAGGATGAACTCACACAAGAACAAGAACAACAAATCCATCGCAATGCACAAGCGGCGGCCATGCTCAACTCATCTCTGAGCATTGAAGAATTCAACAATGTAGATGGGTTGTAGCTCGCCAAAGATATTTGGGACACCCTCAAGATCGCACATGAAGGAAACCGATCCGTGAGGGAAGCCAAGATTGAGATGATAGAAGGAGAGCTTGGAAGGTTCGCCATGGAAGAAGGTGAAACACCTCAAGAAATGTATAACCGACTCAAAACTCTCATCAACAAGAGTCGAGCGTACGGATGTAAGAAATGGAATGACCATGAGGTGATCAAAAGAATGATAAGAGCCTTCATGCCTCATAATTTGACCCTATGCACTTTAATCCGGGAAAGTCTAAACTTTCACATGATGACTCCGGATGAAGTGCTAGGGAAAATCATTAACCCCGAGATGATGGAGAAGGAAGCCCAACACGTCAACGACCTAGCAAGGATCACTTCATCCAAGAAGAAGGGAATTGCTCTCAAGGCCACATCCAAGTCCAAGGGAAAAGAAACACAACTCACAAGTGAAGATGAAGAAAGTGATGATGAGAGCACAAACATAGATGATGAAGAAATGGCATTCTTCATTAAAAGATTCAAAAGGTTGATGAGGAGAAGGAGAAGCCATCACTATGAGAACAAGAGCAAAGACAAGGGCAAGTCAAGGACAAAGAAGACTTGCTACAACTGTGGCGAACATGGGCACTTCATTGTGAACTGCCCCCATAGCAAGGAATATGACAAGAGGAAGAAGAAGGATGGGAAGCCTCTAGACAAGAAAATCTTCACAAAGAAGAAGACTTATGGACAAGCTCATATTGGAGAAGAGTGGGAGTCAAATGAAGAATCCTCTTCTGAAGATGAAGAAAAGGTGTCAACCGTCGCCATCAAGAAGCCAACCATGAAGAAATCACTCTTGCCAAACAAGGGTGATTGGAAGAGCCCAAGCCAGACATGCCTCATGGCAAAGGAAGAAAAGCGCAAAGTAATGTCTAAACCTTCCAAGTTACATACCGTAGATGATAGTGACTTTGATAGTAGTAGTGAAAACGAATTCATGTTTAAAGGATTAAACATAAAGGCTATAGCTAAAATAAAAATGCTAACGGACGAAATATTTGAGCAAGAAGAGCTTCTCAATCAACAAGAAGAGTTGCTTATCCTTGAAAAGGAAAGAAACCTTGAGATTGAGAAGCTCCTTGAACTTGAGAGAGAGAAGAGTAGAGCACTTAAAAGCGAACTTGCCATGAGCAAGGAGACTTGTGTTGAGCTTAGAAGTAAGAATGTAGTACTTCAAGATGAACTTGTGAGTTTAACCAAAACTCACAAGAATCTTGAAGCACAACTTAACTCACTTAAATCAAATGTCCCAACTAATTCAACCTCCAAAAACTCTCTCTCAACAAGTATAGAATCCAACACTAAAACTTGCAAATGTGCTAGCATTGTTTTAAACTTGAAAAATGAGCTCAAAGAAGCACAAAGCAAGAATACACACAAAAGTGGAATCTTTGATAAGGAGAAGATCAAATATGCACCTAGTGCATACTCAATCACAAGATCTCCTTTCATCAAAGATGGACTTGGTTATACTAGAGGAGGAAAGCAAAACGCTAGAATCCTTGAAAACAATAGCAAATGCGTAGCCTTTGTCAAAGAAAACTCAAGTCAAAACAAGAGTGACAACCTTGCATCTACCTCACATGAAATTACCAAAAATGTAAAATCTATAGTATTCCATAATTTTGATGCATCTTATATTCTTATAAAAAGCAAGTATGGTAGAGTTTTTGCAAAATATGTTGGGCCACTCCACAAGAGTCCAAAAGCTTGTGTGTGGGTGCCCAAGTGCCTTGTAACTAACCTCAACGGACCCAACCAAATTTGGGTACCTAAGACCAAAGCTTAAATTGTGTTGCAGCCCTACTTCGGTGGCACTAAATGGGTGCTAGATAGTGGGTGCACTAACCATATGACCGGAGAGAAAAAGATGTTTGTCGAGTATGAAGAAAATGATGATCCAAGTGAAGGCATCTACTTTGGCGACAACACCCAAGGAAGGGTGCTCGGTATGGGTAAAATTGCAATTTCTTCCCAACATTACCTTTCTCATGTTCTACATGTTGAATCACTAGATTATAACCTATTATCCATATATCAACTATGTGAGAAAAGTTATAATTACTTGTTTACTAACGAGGGTGTGACCGTCTCTAGAAGAAGTGACAACTCGATTGCCTTTAAGGGCGTGTTAAAGGGAAAGCTTTACTTAGTGGACTTTTCCACGGATAAAGCTTAACTTGACACAATCTTAATAGCAAAAACCAACATGGGGTGGTTGTGGCATAGGAGGCTAGCCCATGTTGGAATGAGGAACTTACAAAAACTTCTAAAGGGAGATCACATTCGTGGATTAAAAAATGTTGTTTTAGAAAAAGATAGGCCATGTAGCGCGTGTCAAGCAGGAAAGCAAATTGGAGCAGCTCATCCCGCCAAGACTGTGATGACGATAACAAGACCATTGGAGATGCTCCACATGGACCTTTTCAGCTCTGTCACCTATATAAGCATCGGCAGTAACAAATATGGTTTAGTAATTGTTGATGACTATTCTCGTTTTACTTGGGTGTTTTTCTTGCATGATAAGGGAGAAACTCAAAGTGTCCTCAAGAAGTTCTTGAGGAGAGCTCAAAACAAGTTTTCCTCAAAAATCAAGAAGATAAGGAGTGACAACGGCTCCGAATTCAAGAACACTCAAGTAGAAGAATATTTGGATGAAGAGGGCATCAAGCATGAGTTTTCGGCCCCCTACTCTCCCGAACAAAATGGGGTGGCTGAAAGGAAAAACCGAACACTCATAGAGATGGCAAGAACCATGCTTGATGAGTACAAGACCTCGGATCGATTTTGGGCGGAAGCGGTCAACACCGCTTGTCATGCTACAAACCGCCTGTATCTCCATCGACTTTTGAAGAAAACCCCATACGAACTCCTATCCGGTAACAAACCCAACATCTCTTACTTTCGAGTTTTTGGAAGTAAATGCTACATTCTCGACAAGAAGCCTAGGACTTCGAAGTTTGCTTCGAAATCCGATGAAGGTTTCCTACTTGGTTATGACTCAAACACCTACGCCTATCGTGTTTTTAACAAGACCTCCGGTTGTGTTGAAATTGCATGTGCCGTGGTGTTTGATGAAACTGGTGGCTCACAAGTGGAGCAAGTTGATCAATGTGTGCTAGATGAAGAAGAAGCACCATGTGAAGCACTAAGAAGAATGGGGCTTGGAGAAGCCCGTCCCCAAGAAAATGTAGGACAAGACTCTACAAGTTCATCACCATCTGCACCTCTCATTCAAGATCAAACTCAAGATCCCCAAGATCAAAACGGTCAATTTCAAGATGGAGAAAATCGAAATCATGATATTGATCAAGCGAAAGAAGAAGAATAAGACCACTCAAGAAATCAAGTGCCTCACCCAAGGGTTCATCAAAGCATTCAACGGGATCACCCCGTTGACAACATCCTTGGAGATATCATAAAAGGGGTAACAACACGTTCTCGAATAGCTAACTTTTATGCAAATTATTCTTTTGTGTCATCCTTGAAGCCATTTAGGGTGGAAGATGCACTCAAGGATCCGGATTGGGTGATGGCCATGGAAGAAGAGTTGAACAACTTCACAAGAAACCAAGTATGGGAGCTAGCGAAAAGACCAAATGCAAATGTGGTAGGCACCAAGTGGGTGTTCCGCAACAAGCAAGATGAACACGGAGTGATGACAAGAAACAAGGCCCGACTTGTGGCAAAGGGATATGCTCAAGTCGAAGGTTTGGATTTCGATGAAACCTTTGCTCCCGTAGCTAGGCTTGAGTCCATTCGAATTCTATTGGCCTATGCTACTCACCATGATTTCAAACTCTATCAAATGGATGTGAAAAGCGCCTTCCTAAATGGTCCAATCAAGGAGGAGGTGTACGTGCAGCAACCACCCGGCTTTGAAGATCAAGAATATCCTAACTATGTGTTTAAATTGCATAAAGCTCTCTATGGCCTCAACAAGCTCCTAGAGCTTGGTATGAGTGTCTTAGAGACTTTCTCATTGATAATGGCTTTAAGATAGGCAAGACAGATTATACACTCTTCACAAAGAATGTAGATAATGATCTCTTTGTGTGCAAATATATGTCGATGACATTATATTTGGTTATACTAACAAATCTTTTTGTAATGAGTTTAGTAAGATAATGATGGATAGGATTGAGATATCCATGATGGGAGAGTTGAAGTTCTTCCTAGGATTTCAAGTCAAGCAACTCAAAAAAGGCACGTTCATTAGTCAAACAAAGTACACACAAGACATACTCAAGAAGTTTGACATGGACAAAGCCAAACCCATCAAGACACCAATGGCAACAAACGGGCACCTTGACCTCAATGAAGATGGACCAAGCGTGGATCAAAAGGTATATCGCTCTATGATTGGTTCATTGCTTTATCTTTGTGCATCTAGGCCCGATATCATGCTTAGTGTATGTTTGTGTGCAATAGTTTAAGCATCACCTAAAGAATATCATTTAACAGCCGTTAAAAGGATCCTAAGATATCTAGTTCACACACCTAACCTAGGATTATGGTATCCAAAGGGATCTAAGTTTAATCTCATCGGATACTCCGATGCGGATTACGCCGGATGTAAAATAGATAGAAAAAGCACCTCAGGAACTTGTCAATTTTTGGGTAGGTCCCTAGTATCATGGTCATCCAAGAAACAAAACTCCATAGCTCTCTCCACAGCCGAGGCGGAGTATGTCGCAGCCGGAAGTTGTTGTGCTCAACTTCTTTGGATGCGACAAACTCTAAGGGATTATGGTTACAATATGAACCACATTCCACTCCTATGTGACAATGAGAGTGCCATTAAGATAGCTCATAATCCCGTTGAACACTCTTAGGACCAAACATATAGACATCCGGCATCACTTTTTGAGAGATCATTCTATAAAGGGGGACATATCTATCTCACATGTAAGAACCGAAAAACAACTAGCCGATATTTTCACCAAACCACTAGATGAAAAATGATTTTGTGAACTTCGAAATGAGCTAAATATCCTAGACTCTAGGAATGTGAGTTGAACTTTTGTGCATCTGAATGCTAACAATATGTACGATTGTGGAAAACTTGTTCCCTCTCTCTCATTCTTATCTCATATTATTTTTGGCTATATTATGGTCATCATATAATTGTGTGTTTTGATATATATATATAGACCTAATAGAAGGTGCAAGTAAATCCACCGCAATCATGGACAAAATTCTAATATATAAGAATTTCTCAACCTCTAAGAGTCGGACTAGTCCGCCCAAGAGGTCGGACAAGTCCGGGCATCCTAAGTAGCCCGAGATGCAGCGGACAAGTCCACAACGGACTAGTCCGGACTGCACCCGGACAAGTCCATACTATAGACTAGTCCGGACCTAGTCCGAAAGACCGGACTAGTCCGGACTGAGGACCGGACTAGTCCGACCCCTGGATACTTAACCTCCAAGGGTCGGGCTGACCCCCTTCCCCCTCTCTCATTCACCTCCACTCCCCTCCTCCAAAACTCGCCCCCATTGGCGATTTTGAAGTTCTCCCTCAAATCCCTCGAAGGAATCCTTGATTCAAGGCTTGTGGAGTGTGGGGAATCCTTCTCCGACCATCTCCGCTCCTTCGATCCGCGGATTTCATCAAACTTCTTCACTCTAAGGTACTTTTTGACCTAACCTTGATTTTTCACGAAACTCTTATTTCTAGGACATACCTTTAGTGCCTTAGGCCTTCTATGATGTTCCTACGCCATATTGTTGCAATCCCTCATACTGTTGCGACTACTTTGCTGAATTAGTGATCAAATCACCTAAATTAGGGTTTAAAACTGTAGAGTCCGGACTAGTCCGGACTCAAACCGGACAAGTCCGGCCAGCGCGGACTAGTCCGCCCCTAGCGCGGACAAGTCCGGCTGATACAACCTTAGCCCCTAACTTTGGGGATGTAAACTAGTTCAAACGCAATGCTCTAGCATCTAAGCCTTTCTTTTCATCTATCACCAGATCATGTCAGGTTCCGGAGACAGTCCTCTTCCAAATCCCGAGGCCGAAGCGGCTCGCCAAACCGCTTATCGTGCGGCAGCTGAGGTAGAGGCAGGAGAGGCTGCAGCAAGGGAGGCTCGGACAAAGAAACGGGCTGACAGGGAAGCACAAGCCTCTCAGTCCGTTGATCCTCCAAGGAGGAAGAGGCTAGTGACCCTGAAGAAGAAACAACATGCTGAGTCCCAAAGATCAACCCAAGACAAAGGAAAAGGCAAAGCAGCTAACCCTCCCAGAAAAAAGGCCTTGGCCAATAGGGGACTCGTCATTCGTGACAACCCTAGACGGGGAAGGGAGAATCCCCCACAAGGACCTATTGGGCCCCTTGAGAGGGCACCTCATATGCACAATCTAAACCGCCAACCCAATTTGGTGAGTGCAACCTTCAAAGGGAAAGAGCTGACAAAACCCGAAGGTTCAGAGAAGAAGAAGCTTACAAATATGAGAAGTCCACACCAGACCCTCATTTCTGGTGTGACTTCCATTGTGACTACTACCGGCTCGTCTATCTCCCAATGAAGACACCGGTAGTCGATGCTCAGTGGGTGGATTGGCCCTACATGGCAAACAAGAAGCATCAAGCTTTTGATGTAGTAATTGAAGCAGCAGAACGCCATGGGATCAAGGATTTAATGACTTTTCAGTATGATTGGAACATCGAGGTGATAGTCCAATTCTACACCACCTGCTACTTCCACACCTATGGAAACAGAAAAATCACTTGGATGACAAATGGTGTGGTCTACTTGGTGTTATATGATGAATTTGCTAGGATACTTGGACTTGAGGAACACTTGAACTATGAGATCATGGTTCACAACGAGAGGACCTTGGGAAAGGATGACTTGGACTTTTTGTATCCCTTATATCTCACCTATGAGCCATCCTCAACCCACAACATCAAACCCTTCTTTGGAGTGCTAAACAGAATCCTGAGGAAGACTCTAGCTCCAAAAGATGGGGATGCGGGGATGATACAGGGGTATCTCAAGAGCTTGTTGAAGCTGCTCAATGAAGAAGAAAGATTCAACGTCTTCAACTACATATACAATGATATCTTCAACATCTCCTACACCCCGAACATGTCCTGTAGATATGCACCATACATCATGTGCATGATAGAGAAATTCACAGGCCTAGAATTTGCTAAGGATGTGAAGCACAGGAAGCTACATCCCTAGATGTTGATTCCCCTTCCTCGCCCTCCTGCGTCCTTGAGCAGGAGCTCCTCTGCAGCTCCATCCTCCTCAGCTGGGCCATCCGTCCCTTCATCATCGAGTGGCTCCTCTAGTGGGCTGCTCAAAATATTCAAGGCTATTTTCTCCTCGTGCCGGAAAGTGGAAGTTCGCACGCAGAACATGAAGAAACGCCAAGAGAAGTATCTCAAGGTAATGTGCGACAAAATGGAGATACCTATGTCTCCACCGTCATCAGACGATGACACAGTGACAGAGTTTCCCACTCTCACCGAGGACGAGCTTGCCTACTTTGGATCCTCCTCAGCTGCTCCTCCTACCTCTCACACTCATCAAGAGGATGACGATGAAGACGAAGATGAAGATCGGGACGAGGAAACTCAAAGTGACCAAGATGAAGATCAAGATGGAGATGATAGCGATTAGGTCTATCTCTCTTTTCTTTCCCTTTTTGGTGCTTTGATGCCAAAGGGGGAGAGAATAAGGGGGAGTAGTCTAGTCATAGTCTAGTCTAGCTCTTTAATCTTTAGTCTTGCTCTTTAAATACTCACTTTATGTTGGTTTGTAATAACTATGCCACATTATGCTACGTTATGTTATTTTAATGACTATGCCGTTTTATGTCTTCATATTATGCCATATTGAGATGATTTTGTTCGTAAATGTTATATCTTCCTTCATGCATTTAGTACTCACTTTATCACATCACACTTAGCCACCCCATCATAACACGTGTATGTATAAAATCCCCAAAGAACTCACTCTTATGCATAGTTTTTCCTTGACAATCTTTGTGCACAATTTAGGGGGAGTGAACCATACACGCATGTGTTATGGAAACACTCTATCATATATATTTATCGAGAATCTTAATGTGTTGTCATCAATCACCAAAAAGGGGGAGATTGAAAGTGCATCTAGGTAATCCCCGTGGGTTTTGGATGATTGATGATGACAATTAAGATACTAATGAGTTCTACTGAGTATGAGCACATGTACTTATCAAAAGGAATGGATGTGGAGTCTCTCAAGAAGCAAAAAGAAAAAGAAGAAGACTCACAAGAGTAGAAAATAGATTTTTTCTATTGAGTTTTGCATTTTCTAGTTGTGTACATGATCTTCTCTTTTAGAGTGCTTGAGAATCATTAGAGAGCTCAAACTAAAGTTAGAAAGTTAGAATCATGAGAGGATGTAGTCATAGGTATGGCTGAAAAAGGGCAGACCGGACTTGTCCGGACTACGGGCCGGACTAGTCCGTTCCAACATGGACTACTCCATTTTAGACCGGACAAGAAGTCTCTGAGTAAGTTCGGACTTGTCTGTTTTAGGTCGCACTAGTCCGTTGTCTAGTGAGTCTGATCCTTTATGAGACTAAGTCTCAGAGGGCCGGACTAGTCCGCCATGCGGACTAAGCCGTTAAGGTCCGGAGAAGAAGTCTGTGAGTGACCTCGGACTAGTTCGCTCCATGGGTCGGACTAGTCTGGTCCCTTCAAACTAGTCCGGTTTAGGACGGAACAAAGGTTCCTGTGTGAGCTCGGACTAGTCCGAAGTTGACAGGACTAGTCCGCAGTCCTAGATTAAAGAGTTTTTATAGACTAAGTCTGGTAAGACCGTACTAGTCCTCACTTGAGGCCGGACTAGTTCGACCCAATCAGACTAGTCCGTTCTCATACGGAACAAAGGTTCCTAACTGAGATCGGACTAGTTCGCTCTTGGCCGGACTAGTCCGGGATTTTTTGACCGTTTGAATCCAATGGTCACTAGACTTTAGTTGGTAGCCTTTTGACATGGGTGGTCCCTTAAGGATGGACTAGTTCGGGGTTTGGACCGGACTAGTCCGGACTTTAGTAGGTAACGGCTAGATGCCAAGATTTCTATAAAAGGAGACCCCCCAGCTAAGAATGAAGTAGAGAACAACCCCAACACTGAAAACTCATTCCTAGAGCTCTTCTAAGCCTCTTTCCTCACCCTCTTGACCCCTAAGATTGGATCTTAAGGGGTTTGTGTATTTGTGAGAGGAGAGACGTGGTGATCGACGTTTGAGCTCTCGGTTTGACTCTCTTGCACTCTGATTGTTAATTTGAGTTCTTGATTGTTGTATTTTGATTCCTAGAACTGCTAGGTTGTTGTAGGGAGCCTCAAGTTGTGAGTAGCCTCTAAGAGCATTGTATTCACATTTGATTGATAGTGAAAGAGCCCGGGATTGATCTTGGTGATCGCTCGGTGAGGGAAGGGTTGGAAAAGACCCCGCCCTTTGTGGACCCCTCAACGAGGACGTAGATTCCTGTGTGGAATCGAACCTCGGGATAAATCATGTCTCTTGCTTCCTTTACCTTCTTGCTCCCTCACTTAAATTACGCATTAAGCTTTCGTCTTGTTAACACTTGTGAATTGTTCCACTTTCTTGAAATCTAAGCATTTACAACTAACTGGTGAGATTATTTGACTACTATACATCTTACGCTTAAACAAACTTAAAAGAAAAACCTAAAATGCAATTTTATACCTAGACCGGACTAGTCTGCCCTCAGACCGGACTAGTCCGGCCTCCTTCAAGTTTAATCCGCTGTTTGCAATAGTTTCAGGTTTTATTAGCCTATTCACCCCCTCTAGGCAACTTTCACTGAGCCGCCTCCCCGCCGAGGACAACTCCGGTGCAGATACGTGCCCTGGGCTCCAGCCTGACCCTCCCGGCTGAAGTGAGGTCCGGAGCTGCCACATGTCTCCAGGCACCAAGCCCATCGATAAGAGCTCCAGAGCCACCACGTGCCCCACGATCCGTCGTGGGCCGACGAAGTCAAGAAGGAAGTGCGCTGTCGTGGTTCCGGACCCTTAGCGTGCGTACTCTACCTCTCCAGCGCTACAACTCGGTACCGGGGAACCGGATGGCTCATACCCGTGGGCAAGGCTTTAACCATAGCCCGAGCGATCCACATCGAACTACCCAAGCCCCACAGCTTGACTGAGGACCGTAAGCCACAACAAAGCTACCAAACAAGGAAGAGTGACCAGAGAGCACAATTACTCCTTCTTTCTGCCATGACTACAGGTCCGCACAGGTCCTTGGCGTTTCGAACCTCCCAGGGGGCCCGATGCTGACGTCCTGCCTCATCCAGTGGTAGGAGCGCCCCAACACAAGGGCCACACCTACCAGGGGGCCATCACGGTGAGCTACGCGGGCAGGACGTCGAACCACTGCAGCAGCGAGCAGAAGACTCGGAGCGCCAGCTACAGCAAGCTAAAGACAAGGGCCAAACTTCCCTCAGGTCCTTATGCCACCAAGGACATGGAAGGAGTGGTAGACACACTGCCGACGTGCCCTAGGTCCTTACGCTGCTAAGGACCCAGAGGAACAAGCTCGAGACATCGGCAAAGAGCTACCCACGTCGGCTAAGTCATTCCGGACCGTTGCGCTGCCAAGGGTTCGAAGTCTATATCAACAATTCGAGACAACATGAGACTTGGAACAAAAATTCTTCTATAACAGCAGAGCTCCGACATACATAGGAGGATACAAGTTAAGCGGGAGACCTAGGAGCTAACCGGCGCTGGAACGTAGCAGCTACAAGTCGGGCGACCTGCTCCACGAAAGCCTTAGCCGCCCCCGATAGCTCTGCAATGTGGCCCTGCACCGCAGATTCCAAGGAGATGATGGGGTCACAGCTCCGAAGGCAAGGGAGCACATGCTCTACCACCATCTGAGCCAGAGCTTTGCCTTCGGCCTCTAGATGCTCCCCCACGACATTCTCCAGCGTCAGGACCTTCTCCTCGATTGAGTCCAGGGCCGGGAGCACCTGGCTCACCTCCTAGACCGGCCCTCCGAGGCGCAAGGAGCCGAAGCCAAAGGGTTCCAGAGCCGCCTCTGTGCGGACGAGAAGTCCCAGACCTTCTCTGCCTCAACGGCACGAGAAGCCCGAAGATCTTTGGTCCCCTTGGCAGAAGAAGCTAGCTCCCCCACCGAACTCCTCCTCGCCAGCTCCTGTTCCCGAGTGGCCAGCCCCTGCTCCAGAGCAATTAGGGCCTGCCCCTGGTGGCCAGCTGCGCAATCCGCTCCTCCAGGACAGAATCCCTGGACGCAGCGGTGAGCTCCCGGTCATGGACGCCCTGAAGCCGCTCCTCCAGGTGCATCTGCTCCGCCTCATAGGCAGCCAGACAGGCGGAGAGCTCCCTCTCCCTCGCCTCTGCCGCCTCCTCTCGATGAACGAATGTCTCTCGGAGCTTCGTCAGAGCTGCGAGACGTGCATTGGCGGAGGCTCTCGGCCTGAGCCTCGAGGTTCGTCGCATTCCTTTGGAGGGACAACGGCGGCCTCTGTCTTTGCCAGCACCTCCTCCCGAGCCTCAAGCCGCTTCTCCCGAGCCCGAGTCTTCGCCCTGGCGGTCTGGACCCATGCCTTTAGTAGGTCGTTCCAGTCCTGGAGGTGCTCTCGCACGGACTTCAGTTCGTCCCACTCTTGCTCGAGTGCATCATGCATCTGGTCAAGACTAGAGAGGACGACCCTTGCATCCCTAGGGACCGGGAAAGCCTTCGGTATCGTCGGGCGAGGTACTTCCTCGACACCCTCTAGCTCTTCGCCCGCTGGTGGGGTTGCCATCATGGCAACTTGCGAAACGAGAGGAGGAGGGTTAGCAGCCCGCCCAACAGGAGCTGCATTGCTACCAGAGGCGTCCGCGCTCGCTGGTTGGATGGCCTCGGGGGCCCAGGTGCCGACATCTGGAGCTGCCTCATGCACTACCACCGGTGTTGGAGCTTCGGCGGACAGGGAGCTCCGGCTCCCGGACTACTGCGGTGGAGGAGGAGCAGAGGTGCTCTACTGAGTAGCCCTACAAAAAGAGGCATCAAGCATCAACTACGCTGACGAAGTGCTGCCGCTTCGACCGGCGAGTACGCCCACATTGCTAAGGATGTGCAACCTTTTTCGTCTCCAGGTACAACCACTTGTCCATTACGCGAAAATCTCACCACCGCTCCGGTTCCCAAAGCACAGGTTCAAAACCACCACGCGGAAGAGATGGGGGCCCAACTTGCGGACTCGATGCCTCCCCCAAGATGGGCCCGAGGGCCCCTGTCGGTACCCTACAGATCGGGTACCCCCGTGTAGTGGGTAAAAGACAGCCTGAGCCCCGCGTCCCTGCTGAGGCGGGCCCTAGAGTGAGTCACATGCCCTTGGCCCCATGTCCCAGAGGTCCGGAGCTGCCATGTGTCCCGAGGCTCCGAGCTGCCTCCCCGCTGAGGACAGCTCCGATGCAGACACGTTCCCTGGGCTCCGGCCGGAGCCTCCCCGCTGAGGTGAGGTCCGGAGCTGCCACGTGTCCCCAGGCACCAAGCCCGTCGATAAGAGCTCCAGAGCTACCACGTGCCCCACGATCCATCATGGGTCGTGGGTCGATGAATTCAAGAAGGAAGTGCGTTGTCAGGCTTCGCATTCAAGGCATGCGCCTTCCCCAGAATAATGGCATGCTATGCACGCCTGCGTCCTCTGCCCATTCGCCATTACGGTGATAGGACAGGGCAAATGCGTGACAGCGGTACAGTGCCGCCTAACAGCACTAAGCCGCCCAAGCAGGGCGAGAAGACGCGACAAAAAGACGACGTCTTCATCATCACCCGACACGCGGTCAGGGATGCTCAACGCACCTTGCGGAGGAACTTAACTCTCCCACCGGCCACTCTACTCAGAGGACAAGGGCCTAGATCGTATATAGGGTTCACATAGCTCTAGGGCCACCTGTCGGGCCTCAAGCCTCATTGCAAGCACCCCGGCCTTGAACTATAAAAGGACCAGGGTGACCACACTGCAGACGGTCCCCCCGTTTTTGCATTCGAGATCCCACAACGAACAAGCACTCACGCTCAAGCAATAGAACAAGCATTCTCGTGTACGTAGGGTATTACGCTCCGGCGGTCTGAACCATGTAAATCTCGGTGTGCATCCGCTCTCTCGAGCCCAGGTCACGTAGGACGCCAAGCCCCCTCCGAAAAAATAACCTCACAGGCTGCTTCCAAGCAGACCGGGAGGAGTGTCATAGCTCACACTCCGACAGTCAAATTAGAGTAATTAGCTATTGTTCGACTAAGAGAGTGATTGCCCATAAAGCCTCTAAGTGTGTTCCACTGTGGAAGTGTGCTACTCGCTTGCAAAGAGTGCATGAATTGTGGGTAAAGTGCCAACCTCTATAAAGTGTTAATCTATCCAGATTGTTGCCACCACAATTACTGACACACTATGGTCTTGAGCTCTTAGTGATTAGAATCTTACCACCATTTCCTTGATGTGAGAGTTGGCAGTGGATGCAAGTGTTTTGAAGGAGTTGGCTAGATTTCAGAGTCGACAAGACCATGTGTCTGTAGGCTCGCCTATAGCCTGGGAACTGACGGGATGGTTTGAATCTCTCCCAAGGACCATCAATTAAAATAATGACTTCAACTTCTTCTCTCCTCGATTGTATTTTGACCATTTCTAAAGATAACCCTTACATCAAAATTTGATATTTGAAATCTAATCCCTATGGCCCCTTCTTATTAAATGCATAATGTATAAATTATCTATTGAGTAGTGTTAGGGCTTGCGAAGTACCTTATGTTGCTGGTATTGTTATTAAATTTTTGCCTTAGATATTCTATGGTTAAAATTTGAATCTTTCTGAATTTTTAACACAAAAATGAATAGATCCATTTTATCTAGAAAAATAGTAACCAAATATATGTGCTACTCTCTCCATCCTGTTTTATCTACCATTCTGGCTTTTGGTATTCGAATAGAGAAAACTCGAACCGCGGGGCCAAGACAGCCCCGAGTATTTTTGTTACAAGAAGACCTTCTCACACAGGCCAAACCTCCGAACCCCTGTTCCACCTTTACACAGCGGCCTGTAGCCCATTGTAAGAACGACCAACGACCTAGACCGGTTCTTAGATCTGTGCTTTGGTGTGGGACAGACGAGTGGATTTTTTAACCACAGCCTGAAATCCACTCCCACGACCCAGGACCAGAGGAGTGCCACTAAGAGTACTTAATTATTAGACTAATACCACTTTCTTGAGATAGAGATGTATTGAAAAAGAGAAATGTGCATTGAAAAGCGAGAATAATAGTTAATTTGGAAAACTCTAAAAGTCTAGAATAACAGATAATTTGAGATGGAGTAACATTCTCGGGAAAAGGTATATGTGTGGACAAAGTTTTATGAATTGAGATCATCCCAGGGCAACTATCGGACAGTAGTCAGATTACAAATAGCAAAAGGCAAGCTTATCAAGTGTCTCAAAGTTTGTTAGAAGGGTAGAACTTATTAGCCTTGCAAATTGATAAGTGAGATGTTGGGGGTAATGAAGTTTCCCCATCTACTTTGCTAATTCTCAGGTAAGCTACATTTTGGAATATAGAAGTTTGGTAGGAACCCAACATCAAAGTCTATAGTTACATAAATAAATAAATAAGAGGTTTTCGTAAATAACAGCTGAAAAAAGGCAAAAAAGTGTAGACAAATAAATGACGGTACATGGATATAAAGGGAGGTAGAGGAGCAAAGGCTCAGGAGGAACAAACTCCAAGGGCCATTGAAGCTGCCCACAACTACCATAACCACTCACTCCTCTTCCTCCTTTTTTCATCACAATCTTCTTCCTCCAATCTTTCTCCCTATTCCGTGCCCACGAAAACGAACATGCATATACAAGAGATGCAAGCTGCTCCATCCACAGACATGATGGTATTGCTTCTTGCTTTGAAGATCGACTCTTTCTACACATTTTTTTTCTAGATAAAGGTCAAGATTTGGATGCAATAAGCACGAGGGCTGTAGAATCATGGCTCCGCCTGGTATGGGGGGAAGTAGATAGATGCGTGCCCGTGAGAGCAGGAAGAGAGACGGTTTAGACATCCTGTCTTCTGATCAAAATTAAAGCATGATCTGAAAGATAGCATTCCTAAGAAAGTACTCCTATGTAGTATGTGCTTAAGATATTGCTGTTCTTTCCTGTTCTTCAGTTTTTGGCTTGAGATCCGTCTGATACCAGCACATACTCCTTGTTCTTGCACACTTCTTGATGTATCAGTGCGATTTCTGTGCAGTCTGCCTTCACTTCCGTGGGTCTCAAGCTGAAGGATCCGGTTGCAGAGAAGGCGGCTGGGAAGGGGAAAAAGGTTGAGATCAAGCGCATCGAGAATACGACGAACCGGCAGGTCACCTTCTGCAAGCGCCGCAACGGCCTCCTCAAGAAGGCGTACGAGCTCTCCGTGCTCTGCGACGCCGAGATCGCCCTCATCATCTTTTCAAGCCGCGGGCGCCTCTACGAGTACTCCAACAACAGGTGGGTTCTTTGCAATTCTTTGTTCATGTTTGCTGCATCTCATGTGCACCTCGCTACTACTACCCATGTAAAGTGAAAGCTATCTTCTAGTCTATATATGCTAGATTAGAGTTAGAGAAACATGGTGAATGTTCGTGATCTTGTCCGAATTGATTTGGAGCAAGTTACCCCCCAGCTTTCTTGTTTCAAAGAGGAAAGCTGCATCTTTTTCTGCCCCACGTTTCAGTTAATTAACTGTCTTGTTTATTTCTATGCTACTTGACTGAAGGCAGCAAACAGTGAAAGAAATTGCAACGGCTTCTTTTTGTGCGTTCTTACATCCGTGTGATGTTTGTGCTTCTTTTTTCGGTTTCTCCTGTGTTTTAGTGAGGCGAGCTAGATATGTG
This sequence comes from Neostapfia colusana, assembly GCA_030760725.1. Taxonomy (NCBI): domain Eukaryota; kingdom Viridiplantae; phylum Streptophyta; class Magnoliopsida; order Poales; family Poaceae; genus Neostapfia; species Neostapfia colusana. Next base: position 113,675,249 of record JASWHV010000007.1, read on the forward strand.
GGTAGATTCAGCACAGTCCATGCTTTGTGAAGCATGCCTATCCTGAGCTGCTCTTGTGAGTGACGGTGCATGCGTATGGTTTGGCTTGGGAGTGTGCTTCTTTTCTTGCCCCATTTATGCTCTTTCCCTTGTATCCCTGAGAGAGGTAGAGAGAGAAAGGGAAAAGTGAGGAAGGCCTAGATCTCTCATACCTCATGATATATCACGAGCATATTCACAGAAAATACAAGTCATCCATCTTTCCCCTCTCATGTTGTTTTTTCCTTTCTGTTGCTTGCTTCGCAGAAGCAGATGTAGCAATTATCTATTACCTATGGGCGTGCCTAGAAACTCAGTAACTGTTTGCAATATTTCCTGTGTGAGGGGTAAAAAACAGCCAAGATGATGTTAGGGTTAGGGTTTCATTCCATGTGCCCCAATCATCTCTCTCTCCCTCCCCCCCTTTCTCTCTCTCTCTCATACGGCACTATGTGATGTAGAGTGCTACTGTGGTGCCTGCGCGTGATGGCTCCTGTCTCCTGAACATAGCAGTGTCATGCATGTGTGCTTTGCTGCACACATCTTAGCCGGATGCCCGTACGTCATGAGAGCTCTGGGCCCGTCTGACACCAGTACTGTAGTGTTTATGACCAGAAGAAACAAAAAGGCAGTAGTGCCACTACAAAAGAAAATGTCCAAAGACATTGAAAAACAAATCACCAAAAAACGTAACCTGAAAGAAATGGCACATAGCTTGCTTTCTTACATTAGTTCAAAATTGGTCAAAGCTCCTAATGTTCCTCACACTCGTAAAGTTCACAAAGCATGTGCGATCGTGTATAGTTCCTCTTGACAAAGCAAGTGCGCCAAAAGAGAAGTCTGTGTACTGTAGCTGCCTCCATTTCTGTTGGTGCGTATATGACTTGTGCGAAGGGATGAGCGTACGGGGCCAATGGCATGGGCTGTAGATTTTCCACTGTTGCATCGGGGGACTACAAAGCAAAGAAAGCTGGGCAAGCTCGTCAGAATGGTTTATGGCCCTAGCTAGGGTAGGGCTGGTAAAAGCTGAGATCCTGGCTTCGCTCCTCGCTCGCTCTCCACACTCTCTCTTTAGCCAATGGGTAATCGATAGATGTTTACTGTTTGCAGCCAATCATGGTATGGGCTATTTGTTCGGGCAATGCATTGGCTCCTGCCAGGCAATGTGCAGTTCGAGGATTCTAAGGTTTTGTTCTTCGGTGAGGAAATAAATTGGACTTTTTTTGTCTTGCTGAGAGAGGAGAAATGAAAAGGGCCGCCGTTTTCCTTTAATCCTTGGTCATTGAAAACAACAGTTTGGTACTACAATGCGTGATTTTGGATGGACGCCAATGTGATATACTCACTGATTTGCCAGACTTTGCGATATTTTGGCTCATTTGAAGAACTTTGAAAAAAGTTTTTGTTTATTCTATGGGAGGTAAGACGAGTGATATGGTAGTTATTTGCTATTTTGTGTATGGCTGCTGCGACCGCCAAGCTCATGAAATACACGTGCCACCATTTGTGCGGCTATCTGCTATATTTTCCTACACTTCAATTTGACTAAGTTCAGCAATAGTTGATGGACGATTATGTTTTTTTATCCTTGTTGACTTCTTAATCTTAAAATGGACATCGAAGTTAACCTGATCTGTTTACCTTTTTTGAGAATTTTCTAACTCATTATAACCAGCTGAACCTGTACTTGGTAAAGGATACAGACCGTATTACTAATATTTCCTGTTTCATTAAGAGTTCAGAAATAAAATTTAAATTTTTACCTTCTTTTAAGGAACTATATTTTCCTACATCAAGCATATAATTTGCTAGACTTTTATTAATCCAACTTTCTTTGTTTTGCTAATGCATAAACAAAAAATACCACCAATTGGTAGCAGTAATAACTTTTTATGAGGCATTTCAATGCTGAGTAATATGATTATTACCTGATGTTCACACCAGCGTTTTCACGGCGTTGCCTAGTCGTCCAGTCGGTGCGGCCCCGATGCCTGAAGGCCGCCGCCGCCGCCTCCGCACCACCGGTCGCCACGCCTCAGGTCGCTGCGCCGCCGCCGGCCGCCGCGTCGCCGCCAACCCCTCGCCGCGCCGTGCCACCGCTGCCATCAGTGGAGGGATGGATGGAGAGGAGAGTGAAGACTTCTGTTTAGGATTAGTGTGGGGTCCTATTTTATATGTTCTGATGTGGAAAGACAACTGTTGGATCTAATCCAACGGTTCAGAGAGCCAGCCCGCCGCCTCCGCTGCGCCTGCTGCCTTCGCCTCCGCCCGCCGCCTCCGCTGCGCCCGCTGCCTCCGCCCGCCGCCGCCGCCGCGCCCGCCGGCCGCCTAGGCGGACGCCTGGGCGTCCAGGTGCCTGGCAGGCGACCAGGCGCCAATTCAAAAGCCTGGTTCACACTGTACTATAATCAGTCATTTACAAGTAGCCTTGTCAGTAGAAACGACATCAAATTCTTCTTGGCATTACAAAATAAGTGACGCTTAAAAAATTAATTTATAATACATAATTAGATAAAAAATCCACTATGCAACACTATTTTTATATTATCTGCTGGAAGTAAACATTACTTCCACTACTAGCAATATAGCTTCTCAGAATTTATTGATTTCTATTGAGTCTAGTTAAAAGGGATTCACTTGCATTCAAACATCGTCCCCATATCATTTTTTTCAACCATGCTGTAGGAACATATTCTACTACTATTCGTAAGGATTCTTCTATTTGTACTAAACTTTAAAACATAGCCCCAAGTATCTTAACAAAAAAAAATAATGCTACATGAGTGGAGCAATAATCTACATTGAGCATTGGTAGTAATATTGTTGAGGCACATGTTTCTTTCTTAGTTCTGTGATTTCAGTCATTTTCTAGAGTTTTATCATGAGTAGAATACATTACTTGCTTACTATTGTTATTGCATGAAAGAGGTTTCCTGGTTTTTTGGGGGTGAGATTTTGAATGATTGCTGGGATCAAAATATGCTCCGAGCAGCTGGAGATACCAGTCTAATAGCATATCAAGGTAACATGGTTGTTTTCCTTAACTGATGGTATTGGACCATGAAAATGGGGTGCCAGTTTGTTATTATAATTAGCAAATTCAATGCCTAAACATAGGCGTGACAAAAATACTACTATGAATTATGAAAAATATACCAGAAAAAATTAAATATATGGGTCACAGGACATTAATTGTGCCCAGAAGCCCAAGGCAAACAGAGAAAGCGGCCTCGGTAAAGAGGAAAACAACTGTAACAACTAAAACCCATGCAAGATATGCAGAGGCAGCACATCTGTTGTACCAGTAGAACATGTGGTGGTTTCCTTTCATCCTTAGGTTGGTACAATGTGTTATCGAGCGATTCCGTTTGTTCTTCTGGTCAATAAAGGGCCACTGTATATTGTTTGGTATGCAAAGTGCGGATTGCAAGTCTATTATGGTATTATATATGTGGACTACTGGTTCATCCGGTGTTGATTTCAAAATTTCTAGCAATGCCGTACAAATTAAAACAAGATATTCATCGAAATCAGTGTAACTGGAGAATAACGATGCACAGAGATCTCTTTGAAGTTAATTTACCGATAACCTTTCTTGAGACCCCAATTCTTTTCTGCAGTTTTTTATGTTATTATCTATCCATTTTTTGGATATGATACAAGCTTTTTTCTGTAAACTGTCCTTTGTAATGTGCATATTAACACCTGTAACGTTTTGGGTACAACTGTACATTCATGCAGTGTGAGAGCAACGATTGAGAGGTACAAGAAGGTAACCAGTGACAACTCCAGCGCTGGTACAACTGCAGAGATCACAATCCAGGTAACGTCGTCATGTCAGCACAAAAATGTTTCTGACCTGATCCCCTAGATGTTAGTCAGACAAACTATTGCATGCAACCCTACTTCTGAGTTTACTGCAGTCTAGGCAACATTCTTTGTAACTCTGTACTGTTTAAAATGATTTCTCTGAGCAAAATCTTCAGATTTGACACCCTGAAGTTCTGGGCATGCATGCAATACACAATGGAAATTTCAGTGTCAGCCTTCTTCAAGAGGACCTGCTTGGACCAGCAGATAATACCCACCATAGTTGCTCTCTGGTCAATTGTTTTTTTGGAATATCCCTCTGGCCAATTGTTATTATTCTATGTTTGAAATAATGAGAGGAACCTGTGTATAATAGCAGAAAAATAGTATCTTAAATATTCTAGTTCTGCTTTAAGCTAGTCTGTGATGTTCCATATCATTTATTAGGGATTTAAAATTGTTATGTTAGGTACCGGTTCTAAATGCCATAAAGAGAGCAGTAGTTAGAAATAGAGAAAAAATGCCATTTGTATGTCTTCATAAAGGAAGTTTTAGATAAGAAGGATAGCTGATGGGTGGAATGGGGTTTTAATATTGCAAAATTGCTTTATTGAAACTTTATTTTGCATGGAATAACCACTTCAGCTGATGTGATGAAATGGAGTTCAACTAAATGCTAAATTGGATTAGAATATTTGCAACTAATTGATGCATGATACATTCATCAGAGTTTTGAATATATTTGAAAGTGAATTTCAACTTTTTAAGGATGAAATTCTATAAGCTGCAGTTACACTAGTCAGCCTGAATGTCAAAGGAGTTACCTTATAATTTGGCAGTTACAATCAATTAATAGCAGCATAAAATATTTCTAAACGAACTTGAATCACAAACTTGCAGCACTACAAGCAGGAGTCTGCCAAGCTGAGGCAACAGATCACCACCTTGCAGAACTCCAACAGGTTTGGTATTATGAACTACTCCCTCTGTTCCCATTTAATTGATGTTGGGAGAACTAATTTTAGTTCTCCCAACGTCAATTAAATGGGAATGGAGGGAGTACATCATGAACATCCTGGTCAATTAACCTGGCCAGAAGTTCCTTTTTCTTTTCAATCTGGTGAACTAGCTCATTCTTTGATATAATGTTTCAGGACCCTGACAGGTGATGCTATCGCAACCATGAACCACAGAGATCTCAAGCAGCTGGAGGGTAGGTTGGACAAAGGGCTGGGAAAGATTAGAGCAAGAAAGGTACAATGCCTTTAGTCACACATTGAGTCATGTTCGAAAGAACTATTTTCTGTGCTAATGCATGACCATTCATTAATACCTGCAGAATGAATTGTTGTATTCTGAACTCCAATATATGGAGAGAAGGGTAAATACTAAAACCCATGTTTTTTCTTTTTGGCTCTCACAAAATTGCGTTTCCCGACATTGAACAAACAACGGCATGCATTTGATCAGGAAATGGAACTGCAGAATGACAACTTGTACTTAAAGAGCAGAGTAAGTAATCTATCCGTCATTAACATAGAGAAACGTAACCATACCCCCAATTATATACTGTAAGCTACAGCTACTAATCATTCTAAGTTATCCTCCACGCCGAAGCAGGTTGAAGAGAACGAGAGGGCAAAGCAGACAGTGAACATGATGGGTGCATCATCAACAAGCGAGTACCAGCAGAGTTTCCTTCCCTATGACCCAATAAGAAGCTTCCTGCAGTTCAACATCATGCAGCAGCAGCAGTCCCCGCTGTCGCCGTCTGAATACTACTCCCAGCAGCAGGATGACCGAAAAGCCTTCAATCCTGGTAAGATTTTAAGGCGTTAACTAGGAATCTTTTCATGTACATAATCTCTCTCAGCATCACTTGAAGCTCTTTACATGTACATAATCTGTCTCAGCATCACTTGCTCATCTGACTAAAATGTCTGGAGGAAGAACCTGTGCTTAAATGGTCCATCATTTCTTCATTTGTTTATAAATTCCGTTTTTCGTTAGTTATTAATCTTAGTGACGTTGTGGTATAGAATGGTTGACGTAGTAACTTGCTCCAACTTTTTTAGTTCGACGATTTATGTAGAGCACAAGATATTTTCATTCTTCAGAGAAGTTTGTTTGATCAGGAGCACGCACAGTTATGCAAATTAAATTTCTGGGAGCGTATATGTTGTTGACTGTAGTTTTGTTGCTGTCTTTCTTTCTTCCAGATGGAAAATGGACCTTCGGAGATCTGAGGTTCTAGGATGATGGGCCCGCGAGTGGAATCCACAAGCTTTATAAGTATTGAATTACATAAAAGTTACTAGTACTACTGCTACATGTCTATGCATCATGAACAATTCCATCCCATCAGTCATCAATGCTTAGTACTGTCTATGTGATGTAATTGATCCTTAATTATTGCACTACTGTTTCTATGTATGTGCTATTTGTCGTCTGGTAATATTTCCTTCTTCATTCCAATGCAAGCACCACTAATACTTTTCATACTATATATCGTTTCCAAAACGAACAAAGGTTGTTTCTTTGTTGAAAGGTCATGCACAAGAGTAGTTAATTTAGCTCTAATAATAGACTTTCAAAACAGTGAACATACGGATGTACGAGTAGGATGAGCTCCAGGAGGACGTCTGGTTTGGGCCGTAGAGAACATGATGGAAAACCTAATTTGGGCCGTGGAAAGTTTAGGTCGGTCCTAATATTGAACCCATCTACGACGTCGAGGAGCATGGCGAAACCCAAAAATTGCTGACCGCAATGCTCTGCATGCGCGCGACGCACGGACGGGACGGGTCAGCCTCGTTTCTCTCCTGGCCGACGATCCCCAGCCTCTCGCTGCCCTGTTCCCGCGCTTCAAATTCCAACCAGCAACGCCATGCGACCGTGCGCTCCAAGAAGCTAGAGCCACGCGCGATCGACCGGCCAAGGGACAGAAGCGACGTCGACGATGGTTCGCCCCGGCACCGCGACGGCGGCGGTCGTGGCACTGGCGGCGTGCCTCCTGTGCTGCGCGGCGAGGACCGCCGGCGGCGCCACCATCTCCGGAGACCTGGCGTTGTCGTCGTCGGTGCTGCGTGCGTCGGCGGCGCCGTGCGACGGGACGCTGGGGCAGTGCTCGGTGGGGGCCGACGAGGAGGAGGAGGTGGGCGGCGGCCTGCGCCGGTCGATGGCGCAGCGGCAGCCGACGAACCGGTACATCAGCTACGCGGCGCTGCGGGCGGACCAGGTGCCGTGCAACCAGCGCGGCAAGTCCTACTACACTAACTGCGCGTCGCAGCAGAAGGCTAATCCCTACCGCCGGGGCTGCTCCGCCATCACGCGATGCCAACGCAACACCAACTGAGGATCCATGCACGTCTGTCCATCCATCTAAGCTGTTCAGGTAATGGCAGAAAGATGGAACGGCATGGTATATTATATACATAGGGATGAGATCACTCATGGTGCTCATGGATGCACTAACTTATCTGGTTTATGTGTTAATAACTAATTATGCTCTTGTGATCAGTGATCAATTGTGTAAGTAGTGCAATAGTTTAACTGGCCCATTGGCCGTATGTGTTTCAAATTCGTTCGAGCATTCTTTTGGTTCGTTTACCACTTTCGTTTCGAAGAAAGTTTGGATCGATTCTCAGATTATTACTTCAATATCACCATTTTAGGCTATATACTAGTGTGGTGCATATACTGCACTAGTAAGTAATTCACGAGTTGGCGCTGATTAGCGTATGAAAATAAGTATGAATTTTTTAGGGCAATAGGTATGCCTGTTTGGCTCGGTGTCTTCATGCTTTTCCTGTTCTGTTTTAGGTTGCCGACTCTGTTTTGGGCTGCTGGGCTTATGACGACACGCTCAATACCAATCAAACGAATTATTATGAAAATGATGAAAAAGGGATGTCGCGAGGATAACGAAAACGGACGTCATTTGCAAGATGATGATCCAAACTATTAACTTCATTATTGGTTATTGCTAATTCACAAATGCCAACTGGAGAGGTTTTTAATGGGCACCTGATCCATCATTTTTGGAGTGCATGATGGACCTCCCCGACCCAGATTTCTTCAATAAAATTTGGAGAGCCCGACCAAACATTGTTGGGATTATTGTATTTATATTTAGCTGTGATTTTACTCTCTAAAATTATATTTTATGATTTTACCCTTTTCTTTTTAAATAAAGACTAAATATATCCCTACTCCGTTATATGTTGTTAAATTATGCCGAAAAAGATAAAAATACCCTTATAATTTCACTCTAATTTTAATCGTATTTGTGATTTTACCGCTACTTTATGACTATATTAAATGTGTTTGCTGATAGTGGTTGCTCTGGCTTTCGGTGAGGAGCAATGTCCATGGCCTGCGTCGCTTTATATAGCGACGGGAGTCCGTGTTCCGCGACAGGACTAGCTAGCCGCTACCTCTCGGCGAAGGAACCACAGATGCATGTCAGTCCTTCCGCGTTCCAAACAAGCTAGCCCAAGCCTCCGTGAGGGATTTTTTCCCCTGTGTTTTGATGGTTACACGATGTTGTGCTAGATGGCCGTACTTTCGTGTGCATCATGAAGCTGTCTCCCCTAAAATTTAAATGTCTCACATGGTTTATCTATTACTCCCTTCATTTTGAAATTGAAGACTAATTGGAATGAAATGCGCAGCGAATTCATTCATCACAGGGAGTATTTGTACATCACGTGATAACAAACTTGGGCCTGGAATCAAGGCAGGCATGGACTAAGTACTAACTAATCAAGCCTATGGATTAGGAGATCGTGGTCAACAGGACAGAGGACCTGACCAACAGAACCGGATCCTATCAAGATAACGTGCATGCTAACACCCCTTTAGTTTGTGCGTTAGTACAAGTGACACCCAAACTGGAAAAAAATTTGGAATACCAATCTTGGTAGACCTTTAGTCATAATATCTGCAAATTGTAGTGATGTTGGCACATGAAGCACGCACAGTTCACCGATGGCCATTTTCTCTTGAACAAAATATATGTCCAGCTCGATGTGTTTAGTGCGTCTGTCGGTACCCTGAGAACCGGCTACCCCTGCGTAGAGGGTAAAAGACAACCCAGGCCCCGCCTCCGTGCTGAGGCGGGCGCTAGAGAGGCCACGTGTCCCTGGCCCTGGGTCAGCCCCGTGGCTGCCACGTGCGTCTAGACTCTGTAGCCAGCACATGTCCTTGGCTCCGGACCTAGCCTCCCCGCTGTGGTGGGGTCTAGAGCTGCCATGTGTCCCCGGACTCCGAACCTCCTCCCTGCCGAGGAGGGCACCGAGGCCGCCACGTGCCCTTGGCCCCGGACCCAGCCTCCCTGCTGAGGTGTGGTCCGGAGCTGCCACGTGTACCTAGGCTCCGAACTTCCTCCCCGCTGGGGAGGGCCCCGGAGCCGCCGCGTGTCCTTGGCCCCGGATCTAGCCTCCTTGTTGAGGTAAGGTCCGGAGCTGCCACGTGTACCTGGTCTCCGAAGCCCCCTCCCCACTGAGGAGGGCTCCGGAGCCGACACGTGCCCTTAGCCCCGGACCCGGCCTCCCTGCTGAGGTGAGGTCCGGAGCTGCCACGTGTACCTGGGCTCCGAGTCTCCTCCCTGCTGAGGAGGGCTCCGGAGCCGGCACGTTCCCTGGGCTCCGGTCCAAGCCTCCCCTCTGAGGTGAGGTCCGGAGCTCCACGTGTCTCCTGGCTCCGTACCAGTCGATGAGAGCTCCGAAGTCGCCGCGTGTCCCACGATCAGTCGTAGGCTGTGGGTCGACGAAGTCAAGGAGGAAGTGTGTTGTCGGGCCGTGTATTCAAGGCTCGCGCCTTCCCTAGAAGCATGGCGCACTACGCACGCCCCCGTCCTCTGCCCGTTCGCCATTACAATGACAAGACAGGGCGGCGAGGCGTGAAAGCGGTACAGTGTCGCCTAAAGACACAGAGGAGCCAAAGCAGAACGAGAAGACGCGGCGACAAGACGGTATCTTCATCATTACCTGACACACGGACAGGGGGCGCTCAGCGCGCCAGGTGGCAGGACTTAACTCCCCCACCGACTACTCTACTCAGAGTGTAAAACCCTATATCATGTATAGGGTTCACCTAGCTTCAGGGCCACTGAAGCGTCCCGACCCATAAGATCGGAACTAAACATGTAATATTATGCTAGAAACAGAGTTCAATACATAATATTACAACTCAAGTGGTGTGACACCCGGTTCCAAAAATGAACCAAGTGAACGCATATGTGTGCCCAGGATGTTCATCACACACACATGTATTCCACAAACTGAATTCAGAATATAACCATGTACGAATAATATTTAAGTACTTTATTATAATGACTCAATGTCTCACTTATGAATGTCTATCTTATTCTTGCAGCGGAAGACTCTAACGACAACGGAAATAATTAAAGACAGCAGGCTCCAACTTCAACTCCACAGGCATGTTGACGGTAGTGCGCACGCCTAGTACTCTACCTGTTCCTCAAAGTATTATTCTCCTGTAGCTGATGTATATGTGGGAATGCAAGGGTGAGTACATGTCGTACTCAGCAAGTGTAGGAAAAGTATGACATGTAGCTTACAACAAGTTAGGAAATAAAAAAGCTCATTGCAGCAAGCAAATTTTATTTCATAAATATGGTAAAAACAACAATTATTTCTAGGTAAGTTTAATCCCATCATAACCAAGTAATTTCATCAACATTCCTTCATCATAATTCAACATTTATCAAGCCTCAATCAACCAATAATCTTTCTCAAGTTCATCTCATACTCATTAATATTCATAACCATCTCATTTTCATAGAACCGAAACCAATCTCATTGTCATGGCCCAAAACAGCCCCGAAACCAATCCTAATGAACATACCACAACCATACCGAATAAACATCCCAAGTTTTGACTCTAATTATGGAAGTTGGCCAGCTGCTTGTGACCGGAAGCACGGCTATCATGATAGTTTTACACTCTGCAGAGGTGGCACCACTTTACCCACAAGTTTTTGATTTCGTCACCCGTCGGCAACTAAAAAGAACCTCCATTATACTAGTACACAACCGTCCGGTGTATGGCCAAGAGATCACAAAATAGCCTTTACAAAGGGGCTACTAGGATGTACGGACCCATTGAGGTTTTACCGACAGGCTTGAATCTCCATTCTCCTACCCACGAGCCCCCTCTTGTGTCATGCAGTTCCCAGGGCAGTCCCTCTCGACTCCCATTCCCCGAACCATCCAACGGTCCATAACAAGCTAGCAAAACACCTAATTAGTCAGCTAATCCGTACCCATATTTGGCCTTGTGGTGGCACTGTTTTCCTGGCATGTGCTCGCATGAACCGGTTTTTAGATCTACGGCAAGCAAACCACCATCTCATTCAGTAACATCCACGAACCAAGCTTGCCTAAATCTCCCCGATTCCATGCTCATTAACATCATCAAGTTCTCATCATCTTTATTCATATGAGTGCAGTAGCTAACCATGTTTTATTTCAGCTTCCCGTATCCCGTAAGCTAAGCGAAGTAAAAAGGAAAAACGACCATACCCGACTGATCAATTTTCCCGGTGACAAGGATGGTTAACAAAACTAGTAAAATCCTATAAAAGGGTGTCCCATCAAGTTGACTCAAGCATATGAGTTTTCGCAATCAAAACAGTTTCAAAAACATAGGATCAATATGGTCAAGTGGCACTTGCCTTGCTCCCGTGGTTCGTGTTGCTCAAGAGTCTCGAAGTCTTGGTGCTATAGTTCCTCGTAGACGGCATCTTGAGCTTGTCCTTCTACTTACGACCACACACATACAAAATTTACATCAATCAATCATCATGCACAAACTTTACTCAAGATGCAATAGGATAGATGAATGCAAATCCTATAGTGCAGTTTATAAAACCAGTTTGTACGTGTTGTTGCATGTTTTAATGGGCTTTCATGGGGTTTTATGATGAACAGGGGCGTAGGATCAAGTGTGGACATGGTTATGGTCATGACTCAATTTGTATATCAATTCCAACGTCAAAACTTGACCAAAACATGGTCTGTCCACACGCAGAAACTTCTGCTCGCAAGGGGTGGAGAAAAACGGGTGCGTAGCAACAGCAGCGACGTGGTAAGAGGGGTGACGCGGACCTACCTCTCTTCTTCCTCCTCTCCTCCTTGCAGCTGGACTTTTTCCCTTGCAATGGCAGCAGCTGGGGTTTTTTCTTTGGAGAAGAATAGGGCTGCGGCCAGCGCTTGGCAGCAGGGGTCCTCTTCTCCGGCGACGGCTAGGCGGGGAAGAGTTTCGACGGCGGCCAAGGCAGCAGCAAAGGGGTGGCGTCCAGGGCTTGGCAGCAGGGGGCAACAAGCTTGTTTTGGTAGGGGTGGCGTCCAGGGAAGGCTGTATTTATAAGGGGGAAGATCTCCTACTCAGTTTGGAGGAGGAGAAGGACTCTATCCCTAAGAGGTGCGGCCACCATGGTGTTCTATCTCCAAAACTTTATCTCTAAACTCTATCTTTAAGCTTATCTAGAAGTTTTATCTCTAAGGTTCATCTAGAAGGTTTATCTTTAAGGTTTATCTCCAATATTCTTTTAGAAGCTTTATCTCTAAGGTTTATCTCCAAGATTCTTCTAGAAGCTTTATCTCCAAGATTCTTCTAGAAGCTTTATACCCAAGATTCTTCTAGAAGATTTATCCCTAAAATTCTTCTATAAGCTTTATCTCTAAAATTATTCTAGAAGATTTATCTCTAAGATGCGGCTAGGGTTTTATCCCATTTCTCTTCTCTTTTTAAGTGATCTCTACATGATAATGGATGCAATGCATGATGATGGAAATGAGGGTGTTACAAACCTACACCCCTTAACATGAATCTCGCCCTCGAGATTCGATAGAGTGGAGAAAAGATGTGAAAATTCTGTCTTGAGGTCTTTTTCACGCTCCCATGTAGCTTTGGCTTCCGTGTGACAGCTCCATTGCACTTTGCACCAACGGATTACCTTGTTCCTCGTGACTCTTTCGTTCATGTCTAAGATTTTGATGGGGTGTTCCACATAGGTCAGATCCTCCTGAAGTTCTAGCTCATCCATCGGTACTTGTTCTTCCGGCACTCTTAGATACTTTTTGAGTTGGGATACATGAAATACGTCGTGCACGTCTGAGAGGTGCGTTGGCAGCTCTAGTTGATAGGCTACCTCTCCTCGCTTGCTCAGAATCTTGAATGGCCCGATGTAGGGAGGTGCTAACTTGCCTTTGACGTTGAACCGTCGTTAGCCTCGGATAGGCGACACCTTAAGATACACGAAGTCTCCCACTTCGAAGGTCAATCTTCTTCGCCTATTGTCCGCATAGCCTTTTTGTCGTGACTGAGCGGCCTTCAAGTTTTCACGTATCGTTTGGACTTGCTTTTCGGCGTCTTACTGCACTTCGGGTCCGAATACTTGGCTTTCTCCAGTCTCATTCCAGAACAGCGGTGTCCTACACCGTCTACCATACAATGTTTCAAAAGGAGACATCTTCAAGCTGGTTTGGTAGCTGTTGTTGTACGAGAATTCAGCATATGGCAAGCTCTTATCCCAACTATGCCCATGTTTTAAGACGCAAGCTCTCAACATGTCTTCCAAAATCTGATTTGTTCTCTCAGTTTGCCCATCGGTTTGTGGATGATATGCAGAGTTAAAATTCAATCGTGTACCCATGGCTTCATGCACCTTCTTCCAGAATCTAGAGGTAAATTGAGAACCGCGATCCAAAACTATCTCTTCGGAACTCCATGACGACACACAATTTTCTCCATATATGTAAGGGCCTAAGTTTTGCACACATCCAAAGTGTTTATTACACCACACATACACCTCCTTTAAGGAAAACTTATGAACAAACGTGAAGAGCAAGTAACCACAATCAATATGGTCATTAGAGGATGAACTCACAAAATGCAAAAGTGGTATTTCCCACATGCATCACATAGGGGCTGAGCATATGAAAAACTCCTACACCTTGCTAGGAATTCTTATGCAAAATTTCACCCAAATCCAAAATCTTTTTGAGGTATATTTGGGTATAATAAGAAAGAAGCTAGTTTGAACTCAAATTCAAATTCAAACTCCTTTCATCCCATAAATTCAAAAGTGGGATGCATATTCACACTCAGCACATTTTTGTGAGCTCACACACCAATTTTCACTCCATTTGGAGTTGATCTTGACATGAGCTAATTTTAGCAAATTCAAATCAATTTGAATTTCAAACTGCATATGTGCTGAAATTATATTGAAACACTTCACAATTTGAATTCTATCAAGTTCAAATGGGCATTTGGTAGATAATTCAAATTCCAAAGGGTATTAGTGGGACTACTGTTTAGAGCAGTGGGAGAAAGTTAATTTCAGAGGTAAAATGGAAGTGGGTCCCACCTGTAAGCCTCACTAGCGATTTAACCGACTCAAGAACAGAGCACTTGGTTTCTCGGGCTGCAGCTGAGTGCAACACCGAGCGAGCGATCGGCACCAGCTCCTGCAGCGTTTCCCCGCGCTGGAGACCAGCTGCCCGGCGCCTTATCTCTCCTTGTCGTGCTCCATGTGCTCACAACCCGAGTCCACAACAAGTTCGCCATTTCTCACACTGAGCTCAACCGAAAGCACGCCGCCCTCTCGGTTCCGCTCGCGAGCAGGCCGATCACTCGCGAACAGAGCCTTCCCAGTAGAAAAACGGCATCGTGGGTTTCTGAGCAACATCCTCGACGTCTTGTTGTCCCGTGACCACTCTCCCTCGAGCTAACCGAGCGTTTCTCCGGCGACCTGAGCGTTGCCGCCATTCGGTGCTCCCGCGGACAGCTCGGCACAGCCATCCTCGCATCCACTTCTCTACACAAGAAAGGTGCTTTACTGCATGTACAAGGTGTAGCCGAAAGCCATTTGGCATATGATCAACCATAGGTCGAGAATTTCCAAATCTACGGAAAGCTAGTTCATAGGGGCCGAGCTCACCATAGACTGAAATTCGGACTCCACGCACTCTTGTTAGTCGAGCCTATTGGCCAGTAGGTTCTACACATGCTAGCGCACATGCTCAAGGAATAAGCAAGGAAAACCATTGAGGATCGGTCGTGATATGTCCGTTTTCCTCACCGCCGTTGCAAAGTACCTTGGCTCACCATCGAGAGTATGGTTGCCAGTGTTTCTAGCTTCCAAAAAGTCTTGTTTCATGTTTCTCGTGCTCCACTAATTCTCTCCAAGCAATTTCCGATTGATTTGGTGCCATGTGGTGTGATACCGACCTCACAGGAACCCTAGGTTCCGCTGTCACCGGTGCACACGTGTTTCCGGTGATCGCCGGCGGTCGGCGAGCCCACAGATGAGTTCACGAGGTCGGAAAACGGGGAGGCGGCGAGTTTCGGGCCAAGGGGTGGCCGGGAACTCGGTTCCGGCGAGGTTCGCCGGAGAGAGCCGCCGGGGGATTCTGTTGGTGTGAGGTTGAAGAAGATCCGCGTCGTGGGACCCACCGACAGAAGTTTAAACTTTCCCCCGATTTTCAGAATTAGTTCAAACTCCAAACCCACATAACTTTGGCTAGGAAACTCCAAATTGAGTGAACCAAATTTTGTTGGATTCAGCTCTCCGATTAATTCCCAACGAATCAAGTTTCACTTTATGAAAATCCTTATTTCTCCAGAATTAATTCTTCAAAATTTAAAATGTTTAGAATTTTAACTGGAGAACCCTTTGGAGGAAAATTCTGAAATTTGGCAGGATGTTCACCAGAATATCCCTGAGCTACCATAGAAATATCAGATCCATTTGAGCTCATTTGATCCACCTAATGGTGTAATTAATAAAACTGTTCCAGAAAAAATGGAAAATGTCCAACAACATTTTCAGCATTTTCCCTGAAATTGTTTAGCTCATATCTCTAACTAGTAACCTTCAAATTAAGCGAGACCAACTCCATTAGAACCCTCTGAAAATCTAGTTTTCAGAAAGTCATGGTTTGCTCCATGAAAATCCCTAGAACACCCTAAGAGCTTTAATTAAGTCCAAGTACACAATTATTTGTAGAGAGCTCAAATGAGCTTTTCTGCAAATGAAACTTGGTCAAGTCTCTGTTTAGGATTGTATAAAAACCACAGTAAAAATTTCAGAGTCATTGGGCCTGTCTAGCAGTACTTATGGTCTTATCAAATTCAATGTCAAACTCAAATGCATTCAAATTGATACATGTATGTATTGTCATGTAGTCGCTAAGGTTGAGGAGGAGCCCGAAGTCTTAGACTTCATCACTCCAGAGGAACAGCTAGCCTACAACCAAGAGCAGCAAGGCAAGCTCCGGTTTGCATTAGCTTTTTTTATAAATTTACTGTTTTGAGTACTTACTTTGAGCACCCACTTCAATTTTGCATTAGAGTCTTGTTTGAAAACCCAAATGCATAGCCAAGAAAACACTGGGTTGGGCTTAGGTTTGTAAACCTCGACTAGCCACTGCAATGCTAAGATAGTGTAGGATTCAGTACAAGTCGAGTAGTTGGAACTGCTCGCGAGAATAGGCTAGAGGCACACTACTCGGGTAAAGATAACAAATGGAACACATGACGAGAAAAATGAGACCGAGCGGAGAATAAGGGCAGCAGGACGTTGGGGCCTGGGTGACATAGCTCCGCTTGTGTCGATTGAGCACCGAGCCGTGTGCGGGCCTATTGAACAAGTTAGAACAGTACCGAAGACCTACCGGATATATGGGAACCGGAAAACTGATGTAACTCGGGTAGCTAGGTGTTGAGGCATAGCTGGTCGTTTAGAGGGTAGGTTGAGAGCTTGAGGTGTAAATCGGCTGGCGGCACTGCGGATGCGCGCGCAGAGATCTCTTGCTCGGGACGATTGGACCGGTTCAATATTTGGCTGAAGGGTGAAAGGTGGTTGCGTACGACGTCCATGATGGTTGCTGTAGGCAACATCGAGTACGGGCGTACGTGACGGGTTATTCGGGTAACCCTGCAGGTGTAAATCAATTATAATCGCCGTCCCTCGTGGTCAGTAAGTACCACTTATTCACTGTACCGTGACGTAGAAAGAACAGGCTAGAGTCATGTAAAAGTTGCTGATTGAAAGCTATACATTGATTGTTAATGACTTGCTGTAGTTTAGAGCTAATTAAAGTTCTTTTCGACCTTGGGCAAAGTACATGAGAGAAATGTGTTTCTTGTTTGATTGCAGCTCTCTAATGTGGCTTAGCGAGGTTCTCTACAACTTGTTGCTAAAACTTGAAAGTAAGGTTCAAATAATTAGGCGAGTCCTTTGCAACTTATTTACCTCATGTACCCTGTAATCCCGCATGTAGAAGTTTCATGTATAGGAGAGATGGGTCAGACTTGCTGAGCCATCGTGCTCACTGCTTGTGTTTGAAGCTTTTGCAGGGTGTTATGAGGAAGGGATTCCCGAGGAGGAGACGAAACCCCAAGAGGGAAACCCCGTCTAGTGGGAGTCGTGCACGCTGCCGTGTTAGTGTGCGTGTGTGCTAGCGGGAACACGTTCACGGGCTGAATGTGAACTCGATGCGTAGTCTACGCCCGTGAGTGTAGACTGAACATATTTTGTTATAAAAATGTTCATAAACTCGTTTATGTAATAAAACTTTGCTTCCGCTTTGTATCTTTGATGTGCATTATCCGGTGTTGTGCAATGCAGCACCCCTCAGCGTGATCCTGGCTCGACGAGGCCGTGGGGCCCTGTCAATATACAGCTCGGCTAGTTGTGCGACGGTGTACATGGTTCTAACAGGAAGGAAATGAGCTGTTTTTCAATCGGTCCATGATAACCCAAATGATGCCGTAGCCGGACTGAGTACGTGGCAATCCGATCTTCAAATCCATGCTGATGTCTTCCCACTTCCACTCGGGTACTTTTAATGGCTGCACTAATCCAGCGGGTCTTTGATATTCGGCCTTCACTCGTTGGCACGTGTCGCACAGGGTAACATATTCAGCAATATCCCTTTTCATGCCATCCCACCAATAGCATGTTTTCAGGTCCTTGTATATCTTTGTACAGCCGGGGTGTATGCAATAAGGTGAGTCATGTGCCTCCTTTAGGATCGTGTCGCGGATGTGCTTCACGTTAGGCACACAAATCCTTTTCCCTAACCAAAGTGTGCCTTTCTCGTTTTCCTTGAAATCCTTTTCTATGCCTTGTCGGATTCTTTCCTTAATTTCCTTAATTTCCTCATCCGTTGCTTGGCCATCTCGTATCTCTTGTTCCAACATTGAGTTCAGTTCGATCACCTCCATCTCGTTCAAGAATCTGAGATGCAACCGTTCAAACTCCTTGCGCAGCTCGGGTGACAGCTCCCGAACCGTGAGTTGGTGACATGCTCCTTTTCGGCTCAACGCATCAGCTACTACATTGGCCTTTCCGGGGTGATAGTTGATTCAAACATCATAATCCTTAATGAGTTCCAACCATCGATGTCACCTCAAATTCAGATCCGTTTGCGTGAATATATACTTCAGGCTTTTGTGATCCGTATAGATCTCACATCGGTGACCAAGGATATAATTCCTCCAAATCTTCAAGGCATGTACCACAGCTGCAAGTTCCAGGTAATGTGTGGGGTAATTCAGCTCATGTTTCTTTAGCTGCCTCGATGCATAGGCAACCACTTGTCCTCCTTGCATAAGCACACATCCAAGCCCTTGTCTTGATGCGTCACAATATATATCGAAACTCTTGCTCACGTCCAACAATACCAAAACCGGCGCTGTTGTTAATCTCTTCTTTAGCTCATCAAAGCTTTCTTGACACGCTGGTGTCCACTGAAATTCTTTCCCTTTCATGAGTAATTCAGTCATAGGCTTCGCTATTTTGGAGAAATCCTTGATGAACCGACAGTAGTATCCAGCCATCCCAAGGAAACTCCGAATATCCCACACATTCTGTGGTTGGTTCCACTTCAAAACATCTCCCACTTTTTCGGGATCAACCGATACTCCTCCTTCGGATATGATGTGGCCTAGGAACGATATCTCCTTTAGCCAAAATTGACACTTGCTGAATTTGGCATATAATTTACGCTCTCACAGTTTCTGCAACGTCAACCTCAAGTGTTCTTCCTCACTTTTTGATTACACCATGATATCATCGATGAAAACCACGATGAACTTGTCCAAGTACTCCATGAAGACCTTATTCATGAGGTACATAAAGTATGTGGGTGCATTCGTTAACCCAAAAGACATAACAGTATACTCATACGAACCATACCATGTTTGAAATTCAGTCTTGGGTATGTCGGAGGGCTTAATCTTCAGCTGGAAGTATCCTGACCGAAGATCAATCTTGGAGAAAATTCGGTCACCTTTCATTTGATCGAACAAGTCCTCTATGCGCGGCAGCGGGTACTTATTCTTGATCGTCACTTTGTTGAGGGGCCTATATTCCACACACATCCTTTGGGTCCCATTTTTCTTGTCCACGAAGAGCACGGGGGCTCCCCACGGTGATGAGCTTGGGCGTATAAAACCCTTTTCTAGCTGCGCCTAAATTTGCTTCTTGAGCTCCACTAATTCATTAGCAGGCATCCTATATGGCCTATTCGCTATGGGTGTTGTTCCGGGTACTAAATCAATGGCAAATTCAATGTCCCGGTCAGGTGGCATACCTAGGAGTTCTCCCGGGAACACATCTGAATATTCTTGAACCACCGGAATGCTTTCCAATGTCGCCTCTTCAATGTGGTTCAGCACTGCCTTATCAGTTGCAGGTTGGGCTGCCTCGAACTCGATACGAGTGCCGTGCTCACTTGTCAACTGCACGATCCTCTGAGCATATTGAATCACTCTGTTGTGCTTGCTTAAACATTCCATTCCAAGTATTATGTCAATCCCTTGGGAATCCAAGACGATAAGGTTGGAAAGAAAGTCTACCCCTTTATTTTCATGCTTACTCTCGGAATAGAATTTAGAATTGAAAGAAGAGATTTTCCCACTATATGCATCAAGGTATATGATACTAAGCAACACCTTTTATCAATGTCAGCCTATATGAGGATGTGAACAAGTGCCGAAGCATCTCACATCTCTCTACTATGTGTGGATGTGGACATTCGCCAAAGCGTTCTACAACTCACACCCAAGCACACAAACACAAGCAATCACCATAATAATTTCTGCACACCACTCTTATTTCATCCCACTACGATCTAAACATTCCTATTACAGCTTATTCAATGGGAAACCTAAACTTAATCGTGAGAACCTGTGCTGTTCTCGCCATGTGACGGGGGTGGTCCATACATGGGCGCTGCCAAGGGTTCGAAGTCTACACCAACAATTCGAGACAACATAAGACTTGGAACAAAAAGTCTTCCATAACAGCAGAGCTCCGACATACACAGGAGGATACAAGGAAAGCGGGAGACCTAGGAGCTAACCGGCGCTGGAACCTAGCAGCTACAAGTCAGGCGACCTCCTCCACGGAAGCCTTAGCTGCCCCCGACAGCTCTGCGCTGTGGCCCTGCACCACAGGTTCCAAGGAGATGATGGGGTTGCAACGTCCATGTAGGGATAGATGACGCTGGTGCTCCATTTACTCCCGCGTTGGCACAAGTCTCCTCTTGTTTCTCCAGCAAATACAGCTTCTTGCGGAGGTAACGGATCTCTTCTTGTGCGCTTGCATAGCGGTTTCCTAACTCCGCGAGCAACATCTGAGACTTGTCAGCAGATTGTGGGTTGGAAAGAGCTCCTCCATGGGGTCCAATGATCTCCATTGTACCACTCTTCCGATACAGGTGCAGCTCAAAAGTAGTGTTCTCAAGCTGCTCACGGAAGGCGTAGCACAGTCCACTGAGTGCATCCCATGCGGCATCATAGATAGCTTCTGCCCTTGTAGATCTCCATGTGGGTGCGAAGTACCGGATGACAATCCTACCGTTAGATAGGATGGTCACCTCAGCCTTCCACTCTTCATGTACGAGACAAGGGACTTTCTTAAGGAGATACTCCGGGTATAGGCTGCAGCAATCTAGAAACTCTTTAAGCTCCTTGGATATGTGTCCTCCTTCCATTCCGTCAGACCGGAATTCTTGAACTGAACGGTTGGCCCGTTCACCACCTTCATTCTCGGCCTCATCAAGGGGTGGCTCCTCTTCGGATTCATCTCCTCCCAACATAGCTTCATGAGGCTCCATGGGGTGTAAGCCCGCGTGAAACTCCTCCTAAGGTGCATACCAATGCCGTTCTTGTGGATCATCCTCCATGTCGTCTTCGATCGGTTCCACCTCTTCCAGATCCTCTTCTTCTTGCATGGAGCTACTGACCTCATCTTCATCATGAGGTTCCTTGTTTACCTCCTCCAAATATGGTCCATTAGACACCTCAATGGGGTTAAGTGCACTCCCACGTGGTGGTGGGCGAGTCCTTATGCGTGTTGTGCTCCTAATCACCGGCATCTATAAATAAGACACGAGAAAATCTAGAGAAGAAGAAAATAACTCCAAAACTTCAGAAGCTATGAAGCAAGAAAACAAAAGTGTTGCTGTCCAAAAGAAGAGAAAAAAGAGGGCTGGAAATAGCACTTTGCGGTGGCTGAATTGACAATTAAAGTGCAGCAGCAAGCAATTTTCGAAAATAGCAGTTTAGAGGGGTGTTCATATGTGTTTTAGAGTGCCCATTGTACCTAGGCTTGCGTCCTACAGTCAACGTGGCTCTAATGCCAATTTGTGACACCCGGTTCCAAAAATGAATCAAGTGAATGCAAATGTGTGCCCAGGATGTTCATCACACATACACATGTATTCCACAAACTGAATTTAGAATATAACCACGTAGGAGTAATGTTTAAGTATTACAATGACTCAATGTCTCACTCATGAATGTCTATCTTATTCTTGCAGTGGAAGACTCTAACGACAGCAAAAATAATTAAAGACAGCAGGCTCCAACTTTAACTCCACAGGCATGTTGACGGTAGTGCGCACGCCTAGTACTCCACCTGTTCCTCAAAGTATTCTTCTCCTGTAGCTGATGTATATGTGGGAATGCAAGGGTGAGTACATGTTGTACTCAGCAGGTGCGGGAAAAGTATGACATGTAGTACAACAAGATAGGGAATAAAAAGGCTCATTGCGGCAAGCAAATTTTATTTCACAAATATGGTAAAAACAACAATTATTTCTAGGTGAGTTTAATCCCATCATAACCAAGTAATTTCATCAACATTCCTTCATCATAATTCAAAATTTATCAATCCTCAACCAGCCAATAATCTTTCTCAAGTTCATCTCATACTCATAAATATTCATAACCATCTCATTTTCATAGAACCGAAACCAAACTCATTGTGATGACCGAAAACAATCCCGAAACCAATCCCAATGACCATACCACAACTATACCGAATAAAAATCCCAAGTTTTGCCTCTAATCATGGAAGTTGGCCAGGTGCTTGTGACCGGAAGCACGTCTATCATGATAGTTTTACACTCTGCAGAGGTGACACCACTTTACCCACAAGTTTGTGATTTCGTCACCCGTCGTCGACTAAAAAGAACCTCCATTATACCAGAACACAACCGTCGGTGTATGTCCAAGAGATCACAAAATAGCCTTTACAAAGGGGCTACTAGGATGTACGGACCCACTGAAGTTTCACCGACAGGCTCGAATCTCCATTCTCCCAACCACGGGCCCCCTCTTGTGCCATGCAGTTCCCAGGGCAGTCCCTTTCGACTCCCATTCCCTGCACCATCCAACGGTCCACAACAAGCTAGCAACACACCTAATTAGTCAGCTAAGCCGCACCCATATTTGGCCTTGTGGTGGTACTGTTTTCCTGGCATGTGCTCGCACGAACTGGTCCTTAGATCTACGGCAAGTAAACCGCCATCTCATTCAGCAACATCCACGAACCAAGCTTGCCTAGATCTCCCCGATTACATGCTCATTAACATCATCAAGTTCTCATCAACTTTATTCATATGAGTCCAGTAGCTAACCATGTTTTATTTCAGCTTCCCGTAAGTTAAGCGAAGCAAAAAGGAAAAACGACCATACCCGACTGATCAACTTTCCCAGCGACAAGGATGGTTAAAAAAAACTAGTAAACTCCAATAAAAGGGTGTCCCATCAAGTTGACTCAAGCATACGAGTTTTCACAATCAAAACAGTTTTAAAAACATAGGATCAATATGGTCAAGGGGCACTTGCTTTGCTCCTGTGGTTTGTGTTGCTCAAGCGTCTCGAAGTCTTGGTGCTGTAGTTCCTCGTAGACGGCCTCTTGAGCTTGTCCTTCTACTTACGAACATGCACATACAAAATTTACAGCAATCAATCATCATGCACAAACTTTACTCAAGATGCAATGGGATAGATGAATGCAAATCCTATAGTGCAGTTTTATAAAACCAGTTTGTACATGTTCTTGCATGTTTGAATGGGCTTTCATGGGGTTTTATGATGAACAAGGGTGTAGGGATCAAGTGTGGTCGTGGTTATGGTCATGACTCAATTTGTAGATCAATTCCACCATCAAAACTTGACCGAAACATGGTCTGTCCACACGCAGAAACTTCTGCTCGCAGGGGGTGGAGAAAAATGGGTGTGTAGCAACAGCAGTGACGTGGTAAGAGGGGTGACGCGGACCTACCTCTCTTCTTCCTACTCTCCTCCTTGCAGCTGGACTTTTTCCCTTGCAATGGCAGCAGCTGGGGTTTTTCTTTGGAGAAGAATAGGGCTGCGGCCAGGGCTTGGCAGCAGGGTCTTCTTCTCTGGCGACGGCTAGGCGGGGAAGAGTTTCGACGACGGCCAAGGCAGCTGCAAAGGGGTGGCGTCCAGGGCTTGGCAGCAGGGGGCAACAGGCTTGTTTTGGCAGGGGTGGCGGCCAGGGAAGGCTGTATTTATAAGGGGGAAGATCTATTCAGTTTGGAGGAGGAGAGGGACTCTATCTCTAAGAGATGCAATCTCCTACTCAGTTTGGAGGAGGAGAAGGACTCTATCCCTAAGAGGTGCGGCCAGCAAGGTGTTTTATCTCCAAAACTTTATCTCTAAGCTCTATCTTTAAGCTTATCTAGAAGATTTATCTCTAAGGTTCATCTAGAAGCTTTATCTCTAAGGTTTATCTCAAATATTCTTCTAGAAGCTTTATCTCTAAGGTTGATCACCAAGATTCTTCTAGAAGCTTTATCTACAAGATTCTTCTAGAAGTTTTATCTCCAAGATTCTTCTAGAATCTTTATCCCCAAGATTCTTCGAGAAGATTTATCTCTAAAATTCTTCTAGAAGCTTTATCTCTAAAATTATTCTAGAAGATTTATCTCTAAGATGCGGCCAAGGTTTTATCCCATTTCTCTTCTCTTTTTAAGTGATCTCTACATGATAATGGATGCAATGCATGATGATGGAAAAAGTGGAACCACAACCATACAAAGCTTTGTTACAATGACATACACTTTAGTACAACAATCATAAGAACTAACTTAATGATGACTAACGACATAAACACATGGACGACTAACTCCTCCTAGTACATGGTTCCACGATGACATCTTGGGTGTCGACGTGACCCTACTCGAAGTCCTCCGGGTTGAAGTCAGGATCATCTGAAGATAGAAACAAGAGTTGAGTACAAAAAATACTCAACAAGCTTCACCTCGCCCTTAGGGAGGGTAACGAAACAAATATAGATGTCATGCACAAAATAAAGAGTGATGTAACCTAATGCAACTAATGCAACCAAATAACCCATCCAGAGGCATCCCTCACCTCATCCTCACAACAGGTGGCTTCCTAGTTGTTAGGACCACACCATAACCTGTCCTATACCAAGGACACAACCGCCCGAACGGATTCTACACTCTGCAGAGGTTGTGCGCTGTACCCACACGCACGGGCCATCTAAGACAGACCATCATAACCGACACCCAGTCAAAACCTCACCCGGACCAGTCATCCCTAACCCAGTGTCATGACTTATCTCAACATCATCTCAGTTTTTACTCATAAATGCATATGTCTCTCCACTGTGGACGACTGTCGGGCTAGCCACCGGGGTTAGGCTAAGCCCCGCCCATACAAGGTCATTAAGGCTCACCAGGGCAGCCTCCATACTCAAACCACGAGTCTATCATCATGATAGTATTTGCCGTAAGTCTACCACCACGATAGCGCTTACACCAACACTAACCCTTCTGCCCAGGTCTCAATTCATGCTCTCTCCAACCATGCAACATACACAAGGCAACACGATCATGCATAATCTCATCATATCAATATGCCGCAAAAGAGTAACTAGTATGTTTACACTCTATCACTCGAATAACTCATGCTCCATAATGCAAAGACCTAATCTACTGGCCACAATAGATGAACCTCACATAGGAGCAATATGACCAAAAAGGGGGTGATGGAACTTGCCTTTGCTACCGTCTGCAGCATCGTGCTCTTGGTCACTTGGCTCCTCTGGGTTATCTTCCAGCATAGGTTCTACACCGCGCACAAGCAAACATACAAACAAAGCAAATATACATCATTCATACTTGCTTGCATTAACTATATTATGATATTATATGATTTTTAGAAGAAGAATCAGATTAGGTGGTCTTTGTGTGTGGGTGAGATCTGGTCTAAGGCCCATCAAGTGGTTTCTCGGGGTTAGGCTCAAATCAGCGAGAGTTAACGGGGCGAGGTTGGCCAGAGAGAAATCAAACACCGACGCTATGGATCACTCGATTAAGCAGCCGATTTTGGGTAGGGGATATAGGAAGTAGGGCAACGTCAAGGAAGGGCGGACAAGCTGCGGGGTGGTCACGACCAAACCCGAGGAGAGGGGGAAGGGGAATGACTCGGGAAGAAGAGTGGAGGTTGGGGTGCTCATCTTGGCCGCGGCTTGGCGGGGCTCGGTGGGAGGGTTCCTTGTCGGAGATCGATGTTGGGGGAAGACGTGAACGCCGGTGCTCAATGGGGCGGGGCGAAAGTGAGCCCCCAAGCCCCTTTTAAAGATTAAGGGGAAGGGATAGGGATGGAGGAAGGGGAGGTAGGTGAGGTGTAATTAATGGATGTTCCGGAAGCTTCTCGTGGAGTGGATAAGGATAGAGGAGGGAGGGGTATGTGAGGGGTGATTCTGGAAGCTTCTCGTGGACTTGATAAGGATGGAGGAGGAAGGGGTATGGGAAGGGTGATTCCGAAAGCTTCTCGTGGAATGGATAAGGATAGAGGAGGGAGGGATATGTGAGGGGTGATTCCGGAAGCTTCTCGTGGAATGGATAAGGATGAAGGAGGAAGAGGTGGGTGGTGTGTAGTTCTAGAAGTTTCTCGTAGAATGGATGAGGATGGGGGAGGAAGAGGAAAAGGGGTTTGCCATTAGGCAAAAGTAGAGGGGTGGCTGCACTAGTTTCGATTATATCTGAAATCGGCCAAGAGTGTGCGTAATATGCCTGGTGGTTAATTCTATAACCATAATTTATTAGCTTACGAAAAATGGGGCGTTACAGACCTACCCCACTTAGGATGAATCTCGTCCTTGAGATTCGAGTGGTCTGCAAAGAGATGGGGGAACTTTGTCCGCAATGCATCTTCTCTTTCCCAAGTAGTTTCGGCCTCCGAGTGTCTGCTCCACTGGACCCGACAAAGCGTGATGGTGTTTCTCCGTGTCCTTCGGATGACGGTTTCCAAGATCTTTACTAGCACATCCTGGTAGCGCAGATCATCTTGCAGGTCTAGGGTTTCTTGTGCCACCTGTTCCTCGGGAACCCGTAGGCATTTTCTTAGTTGTGACACATGGAAGACGTTGTGCACGCCTGGCATCTCTTCGGATAGCTAGATCTCATACGCCACTGATCCTACCCTTTTTAGGACTGAAAAAGGACCGATGTACCGTGGTGCCAACTTTCCATGTACTTGGAATCTGCGTATGCCCCGGATAGCAGATACTTTAAGGTACACATAATCTCTACCTTGGAAACTGAGTTCACGCCTCCTCTTATCTGCATAGATTTTCTGACGTGATTGAGCGGCCTTGAGATTCGCTAAATCTATGCTACCTTGTCCTCTGCTGCCATGATGAAGTATGGTTGCTCTACAATGCGGTCCCCAACTTTTGACCACATGAGCGGGGTTCGACACTTCCTTCTATAGAGGGCTTCATACGGTGACATCTTGATGCCGGCCTGATAACTGTTGTTGTATGAGAACTCAACATACGGTAAACTGTCTTCCCAATCCTCGTCATAGGTGAGAACAGTGGCCCTCAACATGTCTTCCAAGATTTGGTTGATCCTTTTCGTCTGACCATCCGTCTTAGTGTGATATGCTAAACTAAAGTCCAACTTGATGCCAAGTGCTTTTTGAAGACTCCTCCAAAATCTTGACGTAAACTGAGAAAAAACCTCGATCTGAGACTATCCTCAAGGGTACTCCATGTAGTTTCAAAATACGGTCTATGTACAACTTGGCCAGCTTACTTCCATTGTAGGTAGTGCGCACAGGAATAAAAGTGTGCAACTTTAGTCAGGCGGTCGACCACTACCCACACGGAGTCATTACCATTCTTGGTTCTTGGCAGGCCAGTGATGAAATCCATTCCTACCTCATCCCATTTCCAAATGGGAATCGGTAAGGGCTGTCATAGGCTACTCGGATTTTGATGCTCAACTTTGACCCTTCTACACACATCACAATAAGCCACGAATTTGGGTATGTCACCCTTCATGCCAACCCACCAATACTTCTGCTTAATATCCACGTACATATTTGTGGCTCCACGGTGGATAGAGTAGACAGAGTTATGAGCTTCATCCATGATCGTATTCCGATAGTGACCTTGTGAAGGCACACACAACTGTTTCCTGAACCACAACATTCCATCTCTATCAACTCTAAAGTCTGGTGCCTTGCCTTCACCGGTTTGTTCCTTGATCCTCATTAACTTTTCATCCTCCTGTTGAGCCTTCTTAATCTGGTCATCCAGGACAGGGTGGACACTAAGGTTGTAGTTGTAGGAGTGAGGTACAATACTTAGGTTCAACTTCATCATCTCCTCACACAGTTGTGGTACTTGAGTCACCTGGTGATGACAGTATGCTTTCCTGCTGAGAGTGTCTGCCACAACATTTGCTTTACCCAGGTGGTAGTGGATCTCCACATCATAATCCTTAACTAGTTCCAACCATCTTCATTATCTTAAGTTCAGATCGGGCTGGGTAAAGATATATTTGAGGCTCTTGTGGTCTGTGTAGATCTCACACTTGTTACCGATCAGATAGTGTGTCCAAATCTTAAGAGCATGCACTACTGCAACTAATTCCAAGTCATGGGTTGGGTAGTTCTGCTCGTGCGGCCTTAACTGATGAGAGGCATAGGACACCACTCGTCCTTCTTGCATTAACACACATCCTAGTCCGTGTCTAGAAGCATCACAATAAATAACGAAGCTCTTGTGAATATCCGGTAAGACTAAGACTGGGCCGTGGTTAGTCTTTCCTTCAACTCATGAAAACTTCACTCACATGCTTCAGTCCACACAAACTTCTTATCTTTTTTGAGTAGTTCCATCATCGGTCGAGCTAGCTTGGAAAATCCTTCGATGAACCTCCGACAATAACCAGCCATACCCAGAAAACTACGAATCTCCGAGACCGAAGTTGGTTGCTTCCAAGATGACACGACTTTGACATTCTCTGCATCAACTGCAACTCCCTCGGCTGTTAGCACATGCCCAAGGAAACTAACTTTGTGTAACCAAAATCATTTGCTGAACTTTGCATAAAGTTGATGCTCTTGAGCCGGTCCAGAACAACACGCAGGTGTTGCGCGTGCTCTGCTTCACTTCGTGAATAGACTAGAATGTCATCGATGAAGACGATGACAAACTTGTCAACTCTTGCATGAACACCCAGTTCATTAGGTTCATGAAATAGGCAGAGGCATTGGTTAATCCAAAAGAAATCACTATGAACTCGAACTGACCGTAGCGAGTCACAAATGTTGTCTTAGGTATATCTTCGGGCTTAATCCTCATTTGATGATATCTAGACCTCAAGTCAATCTTTGTCAAAAACTTGGGCCCCTTTAGCTGGTCGAATAGATCATCTATCCGTGGTAGAGGGTATTTGTTCTTGATGGTCACCGCAATAAGAGCTCGGTAATCTACACAAAGTCTCTTACTTCCATCTTTTTCTCTACGAAGAGGACTGGTGAGCCCCATTGTGATGCACTAGGCCTTATGTACCCTTTCTCTTGCAACTCATCTAACTGTTTCTTTAACTTAGCTAGTTCTGGCGCTGCCATTCTATAAGGCCTCTTAGCTATTGGGGCAGTTCCGGAAACTAGATCAATGGAGAACTCCACTTCTCTTTCTAGCGGCATGCCCGAAAAACATTAGGGAACACATCAAAATACTCCTTAATCACTAACACTTCCTAGGGTGTTTCCGCCTTTAAGTGATTTACTACTGGCTCAGACAGGCTGGACTTGACATGACATGTGACAGTCTTCCCTTCATGGTTTGTCACTATCACAGTCCCCTATGCACAAGCTATACTCCCATTGCACTTGGCTAACCAATCCATACCGAGGATCACATCTACCCCATGGAAGTCCAACACTACTAGATTAACAAAAAATTATACCCCACTTAGGTTTAAAGGGATGTTGTTAACTCCTAGGAGGCAAGGTATATAACCTCCTGGTGATCGAGTCATTAAGGGCCTCTTAAGGGTTACCGTAGGTATATCATGTGTCTCTATTAAGTGTGTTGATATAAACAAATGCGATGCACCTGAGTCAAATAGTACTGAAGACAAAACTGACTGAATCAAAAACTCACCAAGTAGAACTCCTGGTGTTGCACCTGCCTCTTCAGCGTAGACATGGTTTACTGTGGCCTTTCCAAGGATTGTTGAGTCCTTGACGGCGCTCCACGGCTACCTCCGGCTAGTTGCCTTGGTCCGTTAACTGAGTTAGAGACGACAGATGGTGCTGGCTTAATCTTGTAAGGGTAGTTAATGGCGATATGCCCAGGCTCACGGCAGCTGAAACAGATCCTCTAGCCACCAGTCTGATTGACTTCAGACTGCTAAGGACGGAATGAGCCATGTGATTTAGCAGGCTGTATCGGTTGCTTGAAGGTGGTGGTTGGTGCTTTGTAGGATACACCACTATGAGCCATCTGCCTAGAGTAAATAGGTTGTTGGGTCTTCTACACAAATTAGGTCGGTTGCTGGGCCCTCTGTACTAAATAAATAGGTTGATTAGTCCTCTGAAGTTTCACTTGCTGGAACACCTTCTTGTCCTCAAATTTCCTTTTCTTCCCCCGTAGCTCATCTTCTATGTTCATTTCTGTAGTGATGGCCTTATTAACCAGGGTACTGAAATCTGGATAAATAGATGCTTCAAGAAATCTCCTGATCTTAGTGTTTAACCCACGCAGAAAGGCTTCTTGCTTTATCTCTTCTGTATCTACAGGTGGGGGTCATAGCGGGATAACCCGATAAACTTGTGTAGATACTCCGTCACGATTAGACCCTTCTGTTTAAGGTTCATAAACGCTTCCCTCTTTAGCTTCACAATGCTACTTGGGATGTGTTGCTCTCTAAAAAACTTCACAAACTCATCCCATATCATTGTCATGGCATGTGGATGCATCTCTCTGTAGTTGTGCCACCAAGCTAATGCAGATCCTCTCAGTTGTTGGACTGCAAGCAAAACCTTATCTTGCTCAATTGCATGCGCAACCTCGAGTTTCATCTCAATCTCTCTTAGCCAGTCATCTACCTCAATAGGGTCCTTAGATCCAGAAAACTTGGGCTGCTTCATCCTTTTGAAGTCCTCGATCTGGTGATTGTTCTGCTGCGCTGGCGGATGGTTGTTTAGGCCATTGTTGTTCTGAGCAGCCAGGGTATTTGACAGTATCTCGAGGAGTCGAGTCTAGCGGTCCAGAATGGTAGTCAGGTAAAAGGTAGGTGCTTGGGGATGTGGCCGGGCAGGTGCACTCTCCGCTGCCTCATGCTCGTGAAGTGCAAGCGAAATCTCTCGTAGTCCTTGGTCCGCCTCGTCTCCATTGGCGGCTCGACTCGAGCGGCGAGGCATCTGTGACAAGGCAATCGATGGGTTTAGATTTTCTTCTTCTTATTATTACTATTGTGCGTCATAATTAGTTATGCTTACTATCTTTTATTATTGTTATTTTTACTATTTTACTATGCGTATGTAAATACACATATATATTTTTATACCACACAATTCACACAAACATCAAACATTACAAGCAACACACCAAGCATTCATTCATTCAGACAAGCGGGTACAAGATACATAGCGCATGTCGTCCCTGAGTCCGTTCCCTTAATGGTCAGCCGGGACCTCTGCCTGGCTACTGGGTCCTACATCCTGATCTTTAGGGTCTTCGTTGGTACTGCGAGGTGAGGTCGGAGGGGTAGGTGGCACAGGCTCACAAATCCTCCTATGGGGGTTGGATAGGTGGTATGCTGGAGTTCCTTCTAGGATTAGTGGCTCCGTCGCTGCACCTGCCTGACGGTCCTTCCACTTGGCTCGGTCTATGAGGTGGA
This sequence comes from Neostapfia colusana, assembly GCA_030760725.1. Classification (NCBI taxonomy): domain Eukaryota; kingdom Viridiplantae; phylum Streptophyta; class Magnoliopsida; order Poales; family Poaceae; genus Neostapfia; species Neostapfia colusana. The sequence continues at coordinate 113,706,607 of JASWHV010000007.1, forward strand.
CACCCTTAAGCAGCTGGCTGTGGCGGTTTTAGCTTGCTCCCTAAGGTTCTCCTCGGCCAAGGCGACATGAATTTTGGCTTCATATCCAGGAATATCCAGGAATATCTCACTAGCACTGATGTGCACTGTGACCTCGCAGCTTCCAATGTCATGCTCCATGAACTCATGACCCACGTATTCTGGGCGGTCTGGAATATCGAGTCGCGCCGTGGCGGCATAGAGCACCATGGGGAAGTCATCTTCGTTGATGCAGAAGGTGGTGATACGGTCGTCATCCATCTGGCTTAGAATAGGGCACAAGGATTAGATGAGAGCAAAACCTATCACCAAGGCTCTACTGTCCAGGTTTCCTACAGGCAAACTATTTTACGGTCTCCTACGGTCAACTACGTACTAGGGTCCGCATCCTACAGCCAAGTATGGCTCTGATACCACTTGAAGCGTCCCGACCCATAAGATCGGAACTAAACATGTAATATTATTTTAGAAATAGAGTTCGGTACATAATATTACAACACAAGTGGAACCACAACCATACAGAGCTTTGTAACAACGACATACACTTTAGTACAATAATAATAAGAACTAACATATTGATAACTAACGACATAAACACATGGACGACTAACTCCTCCTCGTACATGGTTCCATTGTGACACCTTGCGTGTGGATGCGGCCCTACTCAAAGTACTCCAGGTTGAAGTCAGGATCCTCTGAAGATATCAACAACAGTTGAGTTTAAAAAGTACTCAGCAAGATCCACCTCGCCGTTTGGGAGGGGAATGAAACAAATATAGATGCCATGCACAACATAAAGAGTGATTCAACTAATGCAACCAAATAACCCATCCAGAGACATCCCTTACCTCATCCTCACAACAGGTGGCTTCCTAGTTGTTAGGACCACACCATAACATGTCCTATACCGAGGACACGACCATCCGAACGGATTCTACACTCTGCAGAGGTTGTACACTGTACCCACACGCACGGGCCATCTAAGACAGCCCGTCATAACCGTCACCCAGGCGAAACCTCACCCAGACCATTCGTCCCTAACCCAGTGTCATGACTTATCTCAACATCATCTCAGTTTTTACTCATAACTGCATATGTCTCTCCACCATGGACGACTGTGAGGCTAGCACCCGGGGTTAGGCTAAGCCCCGCCCATACAGGGTCATGTGGTCGTACTGAAGGAAGTTAGGTGAGATGTCAAAACAACTCGGTCATTAAGGCTCACCAGGGCAGCCTCCATACTCAAACCACGAGTCTATCATCATGATAGTATTTGCCGTAAGTCTACCACCACGGTAGCGCTTACACCAACACTAACCCTTCTGCCCCGGTCTCAACTCATGCTCTCCCCAACAATGGAACATACACAAGGAAACATCATCATGCATAATCTCATCATATCAATATGCCACAAAAGAGTAACTAGTATGTTTACACTCTATCACTCGAATAACTCATGCTCCACAATGCAAAGACCTAATCTACTGGCCACAATAGATGAACCTCACATAGGAGCAATATGATCAAAAAGGGGGTGATGGAACTTGCCTTTGCTACCATCTGCAGCATCGTTCTCTTGGTCACTTGGCTCCTCTGGGTTCTCTTCCAGCACTGATTCTACACCCGCACAAAGCAAACATACAAACAGAGCAAATATACATCATTCAAACTTGCTTGCATTAACTATATTATGATATTAGATGATTTTTAGAAGAAGAATCGGATTAAGTGGTCTTTGTGTGTGGGTGAGATCTGGTCTAAGGCCCATTAAGTGGTTGCTTGGGGTTGGGCTCAAATAAGTGAGAGTCAAGGGGGAGAGGTTGGGCAGAGAGAAATCGAACGCCGATGATATGGCTCACTCGATTAAGCTGCCAATTTTGGGTAGGGGATATAGGAAGTACGGAAACTTCATGAAAGGGTGGCCATCCCGCGGTGTGGTCGCGGCCAAACCCGAGGAGAGGGGGGAAGGGGAATGGCTCGGGAAGAAGAGTGGAGGTTGGGAGCTCACCTTGGCTGCGGCTTGGCGGGGCTCGGCGGCGGGGGGGGGGGGGGGGGGGGTTCTTGGTCGGAGATCGATGTTGGAGGAAAACATGAACGCCGGTGATTAATGGGGCGGGGGGAAAGTGAGCCCTCGAGCCCCTTTTAAAGATGAAGGGGAAGGGATAGGAATGGAGGAAAGGGAGGTAGGTGGGGTGTAATTGATGGATGTTACAGGAGCTTCTCGTGGAGTGGATAAGGATAGAGGAGGGAGGGGTATGTGAGGGTGATTCCGGAAGCTTCTCGTGGAACAGATAAGGATGGAGGAGGAAGGGGTATGTGATGGGTGATTTCAGAAGCTTCTCGTGGAATGGATAAGGATAGAGAGGAGAGGGGTATGTGAGGGGTGATTCCAGAAGCTTCTCGTGGAATGGATAAGGATGAAGGAGGAAGAGGTGGGTGGTGTGTGGTTCTAGAAGTTTCTCGTAGAATGGATGAGGATGGGGAGGAAGAGAAAAAGGGGTTCGCCATTAGGCAAAAGTAGAGGGGTGGCTGCACCAGTTTCGATGAAAGACATATCTGAAATCGGCCAAGAGTGTGCGTAATATGCCTGGTGGTTAATTCTATAACCATGACTTATTAGCTTATGAAAAATGGGGTGTTACACCACCTGTCGGGCCCCAAGCCACATTGTAACCACCCCTGCCTTGAACTATAAAAGGACCCGGGTGACCACCCGACAAAGGGTTTCGCGTTCGCGACCATTCACCCTCACACACTCGAACGCACGAGCAATACAACAAGCACTCCCGTGGACGTAGGGTATTACGCTCCGGCGGCACGAACCACGTAAATCCTGGTGTTCACCTGCTCTCTCAAGTCGGATCGTGTGCGAGGCGCCAAGCCCCTCCAAACAAGGAACCTTCGTGCCTGCTCCAGTAGCAGGCTGGGGGGAGTGTCGTAGATCACACCCCGACATTTGGCGCGCCAGGAAGGGGGCTTTCGCGCTCTTCACATGACCATGGTGAACATCATTGCCCTAGGCAAACCTTCTTGCCAAATTTGCCGTCGTCTCTAGGTGGGAGACAACGAGGCTACCTCTCGTTCTAGAGCGGGTAGGTCTACCGAATCGGCAACCAAACGGTCGGTGCACTCTATGTGATGTACGGGGGATCTTCCGACGTCTCGTCCCTGTGAGCCGTAAGGACCCTGTGTCGAGCGGTGGCGGCAGTTGCTCCAACCCTCGGGCCAGCGCCACACTGTAGGTGGATGGAGACACCGATCAGCTTCGATGCCTCCGACTGACCCAAGAACATGGCAGGCTCCAGCCAGCTGCCCCTCCTCATCGCCCTGACCATCTCCAACGTGAAGCTCTACCACGTGTTGATCGATGGCGGGGCGTCATTTAGCGTCATCAGTCTTGCGGCCTTCAAGAAGTTGCAAATCCCTATGTCCCAACTTACCCCCTCGAGACCATTCTCGGGGGTAGGTCGGCACCTAATCTTCTCATGCGGTAGCATCTCCCTCCCAGTGATGTTTGGGACGCCTGAGAACTACGGTACAGAAAGCGTCGTCTTCGACGTTGCAGAGGTCAGCCTCCCCTTCAACGCCATAATCAGCAGGCCCGCCCTGTACCTATTCATAGAAGTAGCCTACTATGGCTACCTGGTCCTAAATATTCCATACCCGAGAGGTGTCCTCAAGATCCACGGAGACCGCACTGCGGCTGTCTCAGCGCTGGAAAAGATCCAAGCGCTGGCAGCTGCTCAGAAGGCTGCTTCCGGTCACGCAGAAGCTAGCCGGCCACCTCCAAGCACGCGTCAGCGAGGGACGACATCTACACCCCGTGTGCAGCCTTCAAGTGACAAGGACGTACCAGTCAAGGTCGTCCAAGTCGGTCTTGATGCCACCCGAATCGCTGGGGGCCTGGGGGGCAAATAGGAAGACGCGCTCGTTACCTTGCTCCGGGCCAATGTCGACGTGTTTGCATGGCAACTGTCGGAAATGTCCGGGATCCCCAGGGAGGTGATTGAGCACCAACTGAAGATCCGCCCCGATGCCAGGCCGGTCCAACAGAAGCCTCAGAAGCAATCCATCAAGCGGTAAGACTTCATCCATGAAGAAGTCAAGAAGTTGCTCGATGTTGGCTTCATCCGAGAGGTCCACCATCCATGATGGTTGGCCAATCTTGTTGTCGTCCCCAAAGCTAGCGGCAAGCTTCGCATGTGCATCAACTACACCACCCTCAATAAGGAATGTCCAAAGGATCCGTTTCCCCTCCCTCGTATAGACCAAATAGTGGATTCTACATCCGGCTGTGATATAATGTGTTTCTTAGACGCATATTAGGTTTCCACCAAATACCTGTCTAGGGAGGATGAAGAGCATACTGCATTAATCATGGTAGATGGTCTGTACTGCTACGTGTCCATGCCATACGGTCTTAAGAATGCATTTCCCACTTTCGTACGTGCAATGCACAAAATGATTTGGAATCTCATTCGAGACCTAGTAGAGGTGTATGTCGACGACATCGTAGTGAAGGTTAAGTCGCAAGCATCTCTGCTCGACAACCTAGCCTTAGTCTTTGACAGACTGCGTTCGACACGCACGAAGTTGAACCGAGACAAGTGTGTCTTTGGGGTCTCTGCTGGAAATCTACCCGGTTTCTTGGTCTCACACTGAGGTATAGAAGATAACCCAGATAACATTAAGGCGATAGAATTGATGCGGCCCCCGGCCCGCATCAGAGATGTGCAGAAGCTTACCGGATGCTTGGCTGCGCTCAGTCGATTTATATCTAGACTGGCTGAGCGGGCTCTTTTGTTCTTCAAGCTTCTACGCAAATCCGGTCCATTCGTATGGACCGAAGAGGCATATGATGCTTTCCAAGAGCTTGAGAAGTTACTTACAATGCTACGAATCATGGTGGCCCCGGCACAAGGCGAGCCTCTGCTCCTCTATATCGCTGCTACAGCTGAGGTCATGAGCATGGTTCTGGTCGCGGAGCAGCCAGAACTCCATCGACCTCCAGTCCTAGTTAAGGCTCCTGCTGCCGTAGGTCAAGATTCCCAGGACTCAGACTCCGCAGGAGACCCTAGGGACAGGGAAATAATCAGGTTCCAATCATCCGGACCTGATGGTTAACGCATATTCAGGTCCAAGCTCCTGGAATGCAGTCCCAGACCCGGAGGCCTGGGGGCCCTGAGTCTCGGACCTCCCCGAGAAGGTCTAGTCAGGTCTCAGCTAGATAGACCTGACAATCAGTGCGGATCTGGGTACGAGATCCCAGAGTGCAGTTTCGAACCCGAGGGCCGGGGCCCCCGAGTCCCAGACCTCTACAAGAAGACACATCGGACCCCTCCCGGAGGGTTCGAATCATCCAGCGTCTGGTCTACTTCATCAGCGAGGTCCTCCACGATGCCAAGACAAGATATCTGGAGGTGCACAAGCTGCTCTATGCAGTCCTCGTTGCTTCAAGGAAGTTGCGCCACTACTTCCAAGCTCACAAGATCTCAGTGGTTACCTCATACCCATTGAGAACCGTCCTCAACAGACCCAACGCAACTGGAAACATAGCCAAATGGGCCGCAGAGCTGGTGGAGTTCGAGCTGGATTTCTTACCGTGTCATGCGGTAAAGAGCCAGGCGCTAGCTGAATTCGTGCAGAGTGGTCACCACCACCATGCCATCTAGGGGGCAAGACATCATTGAATCAGACCCCAGAGCTCCGGTCTTCACTGGGCCTTACTGGACTCTCTTCTTCGACGGTTCCTCACGGAAGCAAGGTGCCAGAGCGGGGGTTCTGCTCCTTACACCAACCAGAAAGAAGTTCAAGTACATGGTGCGACTTGATTTCAAGGCGACCAACAGCATGGAGGAGTATGAGGCTCTCATTTTCGGGTTAAAGACCACGCTGTCCCTCGGCGTCCAGTAGTTGTCGGTCAAGGGTGATTCTCAGCTGATGATCAAACAAGTCAAGGGAGAGTGATACTGCAACGACCCACATCTTGCAGCTTATCTCCTCCAAGTACGGAAGTTGGAGAAGGAATTCTTATCCTTGGACTTGTGCCATGTTCCCCACGCCAACAATACTATAGCCGACGAACTGTCAACGAAGGCTCCCACTTGGGCTCCGGTGCCTGAGGTGGTCTTTGAAAGGATGTTGTTGCGACCTATTGCCTGGTCGGCCGAACCAGGCGAAAGGGGCAGGACAAGCACCTCGAAGCTGGCGGTCTCGGCGACCATGCTACCATGGCGCCTGCCAAGGATCGTAAGCATCACAGGGGACTCCGTGCAACCCGGTGCTCAAGATCCAAGTGCTCAAGTTGGTCCCGACGCATGGATCACGGAGATCCGGGACTACTTGAAAGACAATTTCCTTCCCGATGAACGTGTATCCGCTGAACGGATCACTCGGTTGGCTAAGAGATAAACGCTGGTAGAAGGGGATCTCTACCGGCGTGGCGCTAATGGCATCCTATTGCGGTGCATAACTCGGGAGGAGGGCTATGACTTGCTCGCAGAGATCCACAGAGGCGAGTGTGGGAACCATTCATCTTCTCTCACACTGGTCGGTAAAGCCTTCTGGCAAGGATTTTACTGGCCGACAGCTCTCCAGGATGTCGTCGACCTGGTAAGGAGATGCAAGGCATGCCAATTTCACGCCAAGCAGACCCACACACCGTCACAGACGCTGCAGATGATCCCGCCCTCATGGCCCTTCGCTGTGTGGGGGCTGGACATCCTGAGGCCATTCCCTAGATCCGTCGTAGGGTACCGTTACCTCTACGTCGCCGTAGACAAGTTCACCAAGTGGCTGGAAGATGCCCCTGTAGTAACAATCAGCAAACAGTCCACAGTGAAGTTCATCAAGTCGATCCTTTCTCAGTTCGGGGTCCCGAACAGAATCATCACCGACAATGGGACCCAATTCACCAGTGCAGTGTTCTAAGACTACTGCAAAGACCTCGGTATCCAAATTTTCTATCCTATCCATTGCTCACCCAGATAGCAACGGTCAAGTAGAAAGAGCAGACGCCGAGATACTCAGGGGACTCAAGACGCGCACCTATGACAGCTTAAAGGAGCATGGTGCTAATTGGGTCGAAGAGCTTCTGTGTGCACTGTGGGCTAGCCGGACGTTCCCAAGTCGCGCGACAGGGGAAACACCCTTCTTCGTGGTGTATGGGGCTGAGGCCGTCCTCCCCCCGGAAATCACCATGGGCTCATCCCGTGTCCAAGCGTACGATGAAGCCACGCAGGATCAGCTCTGGCGTGAATATATCGACCTTGTCGATGAGCGAAGGTGGCAAGCAGTTGTCTAAAATGCAGGATACCGTCAAGCGCTCCAGCGTTATCAGCAGCGGGTTCGTGCGGAGTAGACAGCTCGAGGTGGGCGACCTGGTGCTTCGGCAAATACTTTCTTGAGAAGGCGAGAACAAACTCTCCCCTAGCTGGGAGGGTCCCTTCCGAGTGATACAAATATGCCGCCCCGGGTGCGTCCGCCTAGCCACGAAGGATGGGGTACCTCTACCCAATCCATGGAACATAGAACACTTCCATAAGTTCTATCCTTAGTGCAGAGGGAGGGTTCTATTTCCTTTGTAAGGATATCATAGTGTCTAGGAACAGAGCTCAGAACAGCTAAGCTCCGGAGGAGTCCTGCTACTCTTGTCATTCGGGGTGGGTCGTTGTCTTCTTGTACGGCCTGATTCCTCCTATGAAAGAAGCCTGAAATGAGAAATTTTGTCCTACCTTGCGTACTCTCTCTTTTCAGTTTGTTCTTTCTCATGCATATTAACTGTAAATGGCATGAACTGAGCCTGTCCTACACACTTGTTCTAGGTCCTGTGGCACTGGAAAGTCTCCTTGCTGAAAGGTTAACGCCCATGGGAGGTCCAGGACGCGCAACCTGCTTAGCCTGGTTCCGTACCCTAAGCCTGCTGCACTGCCTTCCCTGCGCTACAACAAAGTACTTGGGGGCCAGAAAAAAACACGCCTACGGACAAGAAAAGTAACCGGACCCTGGACATCGCCACCTCTCTTTTCATGCTTTCTTTTCATACTACTCCAGCCATGTGGCCAGTTACTTTTTCCTGTGCTCAACCATAGCAGGAACTGTGCTATCCTTCTATAGGCGGGACTGCTTGAGGTACCTGTGGTGTACCCGGGGTCCTGTGGTTGCCTCATTGCTTTGGGGCTCTATGGTGCCGAATGGTCCCTCCCCTGAAAGGCTTACGCCAGTGGGAGGTCCAGGGTGTGTTTCCTACTTTGCTTGGTCCTGTACCTCAAGCCTACACACTCTGCCTCTCCATCGCTACAGCTCAGTACCTGGGAACTGGACGGCTCATACCCCTGGGAAATGCCTTAACCATAGACTAGATGACCCACATCGAATTACCCAAGCCCCATAGCTCAGCTGAGGACCGTAAGCCATAGTGAAGCTAACGAATAGGAAAGGGTGACCAGAGAGCTCGACTACTCATTTTTCTACCATGTCTGTAGGTCCTAATAGGTCCTTTCAGGGGGCCCGATGCTGACGTCCTGCCTCATCCAGTGGTAGGTGAGCCCCAACACAAGGGCCACACCTACCAGAGGGCCATCATGGTGAACCAAGCAGGCAGGACGTCGGACCACTGCAGCAGAAAGTAGAAGACTCGGAGTGCTAGCTACAACAAGCTGAACACACTGGCCGAAGTCCCCCCTGGTCCTTGTGCTGCCAAGGACCCGGGAGGAGTGTCCGGAGGAACAAGCTCAGGACATCGGCAAAGAGCTATCCACGTCGGCCAAGTCATTCTGGACCTTTGCGCTGCCAAGGGTCCAAAGTCTACCTCAACAACTCAAAACAATAAAAGATTTGAAGCAAAAAGTCTTTATTAATCGCAGAGCTCCGGCATACAAAGGGGGGATGCAAGGCAACTAAGGAACCTAGCAGCTACAAGTCGAGCAATCTTCTGCTCCATGGGAGACTTGGTTGTCCCCCAAGTTAATCTCTGTGCAGAGAGACGGTCATTTGCTATAAGCCCAAGGACGGATAACAAACAAATCAGTTTGACGCCTCAATTTTTGTCAGGCATCACCGATCTCCCGCACAGTGATGACGGTCGTGTCCAGTGTCATGTGAGCCAGACGCCATCTATGGCAGACTTGGTTATCCACGACGACGCCTAGTGTCGTGTGGACCATGTCCTACAGACGCCTCGCCAGAGAAGGAGGATCTAGCGGGGCCGAAAGAAGATCAAGCTCTCGAGACGCCTGGCCGGAGAAGGACGATCTGGAAGGACAGGAAAAAGGTCAAGACCTTTAGGGAGGTCAAGCCTTCCTCCGCCAAGTCCTTCAAGGAAGTCAAGCTTTCCTCCGACAGGTCCTTCAGGCATCTTGTCCCTGATGGATTCCTCTGCCATCAGCAATCCATTCGGATGGCTTGTGCTTCTATCCAGAACTGTCAAGGAGAAGGATTCCGTGGAGATCCGCACCGAAGGCGCACACACATGAACATCTCGCAGAAGTGGATGAAGACAGTAATAGATGTGGGTACATGAGGTGTGAGGTGGTTGAGAGCGCTGAGAAACTGTGGCTTCCAATGCGCAAGAGGAAGACAAAGATTGCAAGGGGCAGGAGGGTACTGCCTTTCTTCTGCAGGCCTACCTTTATACACCCACGACCTCAGCCAGGGCAACAGGCGCGATGTTTGGGTTTCCGCCGCCGCACGCCACAGACTACTCGCCTCCCCCAAATGATGGGTAGGACCCAGGTCTACCCGTTAGACACTGGGGCCCAGCCGGGTAACTTCTCGAGAACATCCGAAGGTTCCTGAGGAAAGCGACGTTACGGTTTCCACCGCGCCATGCCGCGGGCTACTTGCCTTCCCCAATGACGGGTAGGACCCAGGTCCACCCGTCAGACACTGGGGGCCATCAGGCTAATAGCTTCGTGGGAACATCCGGTGGTTCCCGAGAGAAGCGGCGTGATAGAACTGCGGTGACTGACCCGTGGGCTGCCGCAGTAAATACCCTGGGGCAACACCTCGATCATGTCACCACGACCCACCAGTTAAAAGCAGACACACGTCCATTGCGCCGATGACGTGCCGCCGCTTTGACTGCCGAGTACGCCCACCTTGCCCAGGACGTGTGGGCTTTTCGTCTTCTCGGTACAACCACGCTTCCGCCACGCTGAAACCTTGCCACCGCTTCAGTTTCCTAAGTGCAGGTTCAAAGCCACCACGTGGAAAAGATGGAGACCCTGCCTGCAGGCTCGCTGTATCCCCGAGATGGGCCTGGGGGCCACTGTCGGTACCCTGAGAACCAGGTACTCCTGCATGGAGAGTAAAGACAACCCAGGCCCCGCCTCCCTGCTGAGGCAGGCGCTAGAGAGGCCACATGTTCCTGGCCCCGGGGTCAGCTCCGAGGCTGACACGTGCATCGGGACTGTGGAGCCAGCACGTATCCTTGGCTCCAGACTTAGCCTCCCCGCTGAGGTGGGGTCTGGAGCTGCCACGTGTCCCCAGATTCCGAACCTCCTCCCTGCCGAGGAGGGCTCCGGGGCCGCCATGTGCCCTTGGCCCCAGACCCAGCCTCCCTACTGAGGTGAGGTCCGGAGCTTCCACCTGTCCCAAGGCTCTGAACCTCCTCACTGCTGAGGAGGGCTCTGGAGCTGTCCCGTGTCCTTGGCCCCAAACCTAGCCTTCCTGCTGAGGTAAGGTCTGGATCTACCACGTGTACCTGAGCTCCAAAGCCCCCTCCCCGCTGAGGAGGGCTTCGGAGCCGGCATGTGCCCTTGGCCCCGGACCCGACCTCCCTGCTGAGGTGAGGTCCAGAGCTGTCACGTGTACCTGGGCTCCGAGCCTCCTCCCTGCTGAGGAGGGCTCCGGAGCCGACATGTGCCCTGGGCTCCGGTCCAAGCCTCCCCTCTGAGGTGAGGTCTGGAGCTGCTACATGTCTCCTGGCTCCGTACCCGTCGATGAGAGCTCCGAAGCCGCCGTGTGTCCCACGACCAATCGTGGGCCATGGGTCGACGAAGTCAAGGAGGAAGTGCATTGTCAGGCCGTGCACTCAAGGCTCGTGCCTTCCTCAGAAGCATGGCACACTACGCACGCCTCTGTCCTCTGCCCGTTCATCATTACGGTGACAAGACAGGGAGGCGAGGCGTGACAGCGCTACAGTTCCGCCCAACGGCACAGAGCCGCCTAAGCAGAACGAGAAGACGCGGTGACAAGACGGCATCTTCATCATCACCTGACACACGGACAGGGGCGCTCAGCGCGCTAGACAGCGGGACTTAACTCCCCCACCGACTACTCTACTCGGAGAGTAAAACCCTAGATCATGTATAGGGTTCACCTAGCTTCGGGACCACCTGTCGGGCCCCAAGTCACATTGTAACCACCCCATCCTTGGACTATAAAAGGACCAGGGTGACCACCCGACAAGGGGTTCCACGTTCGCAGCCCTTCACCCTCACTCACTCGAACGCACGAGCAATACAACAAGCACTCCCGTGGATGTAGGACATTACGCTCTGGCGGCCCGAACCAGGTAAATTCTGGTGTTCACCCGCTCTCTAGTGTCGGATCGTATGCAAGGCGCCAAGCCCCTCCAAACAAATAACCTCCGCGGGCCGCTCCAGTAGTGGGCCGGTAGGAGTGTCGTAGCTCACACTCCGACAGCGTCGATGATGGAATGGGTTTGCAGATAAATAAACAGCTGAAATGTTGTCACAGTAAACCAACGTTGCTTTGTGAATTGGGGACATCAATTCTTTGAGAAGATTTCTGATCCAGCAACATTCAGCGGTTACATTTGCAACAGCTCAATATTCAGCTTCAGCACTTGATCGAGAAACTGTTGGTTGTCGTTTTGATGACCAAGATATAAGAGAATCACCCAGGAACACGCAATAACATGAAGTAGATCGCCTCGGGTCTAGACAGCCGGCCCAATCGGCATCGGAGTAGGCAATAATATCAAGTGATGCAGAACCTAAGAGATGGATGCCATGATTCATTGATCCTCTGACATAACGAAGAGTTCTTTTGACTAAAGACCAATGAACATCTTTTTGAGAGTGCTACGTGGAGAGACACTTGATTCACAGCATACGTGATGTCCGGTCTTGTAAGTGTTAAATATTGGAGCGCGCCCACAATGCTGCGATAAAATGATGGATCTTGGATGTCATGGCCATCATTTGCAGATATCTTCGGTTTTGTGTCGACTGGAGTAGGTGAAGGCTCGCAATTGGACATACCGGCCCTGTCGAGAACTTCTTCTACATAAATTGTCTAGGAGAGAAAGAAACCAGAATTGTTTCTTTGTACTTTAATGCCAAGGAAGAAATTTAATGGCCCGAGATCCTTCAATGCAAATTGATCTTGAATCTTCTTTATGATTTTGTTCAACAGGACTTGGCTAGATGCAGTAACGATAATATCATCGACATACAACAGAAGATATGCTTTGTCAAGTCTATGATTATAGACAAATAGTGAGGTAACCGCAATGGTTGGACAAAAACCCATAAGCTTCAAGTGACCTGAGATCCTTTCAAACCAAGCACGTGGTGCTTGGCGAAGTCCATACAATGATTTTGATAGCAAGCACACATGATTTGGGTATTGAGGACCAATAAAAACAGTCGGTTGTAAACAATATACTTGCTCTTTGAGATGGCCATGTAAGAAAGCATTTTTAACATCGAGCTGATTAACTGTCCATTTCTTGGAGGCAGCTAGTTGAAGAACAATGCGAATAGAAGTGGGTTTAACAACTGGTGAAAAGGTCTAATCAAAATCAATACCTTGGCGTTGTTGAAATCCACGAACTACCCATCTTGCTTTGTGATGTTCTAGAGTGCCATCTGGTTTGAATTTATTTCTGAAAACTCATTTCTCGGAAATAATATGTGCCCCTGGTGGACGAGGTACCAATGTCCATGTCCGGTTTGCTTGAAGAGCTTGAAATTCATCTTCCATGGCAGCTCGCCAAGATGGATCCTTTAGAGCTGCATGAACAGACTTTGGCAGAGCAACCTCCTCAGCGGTGTACGCATACTTGGGATTTGGTTTCAGAATTCCTGCACGTAAGCGAGTGACCATCTGATGTGTACCTGGTGCCATGCATGCGTACGAAGCAGAACATCCCATCGTCGATCCTGATGCCTGCAACGGATCGGATAATGATGAGCCAGGTACATGCAGAGCAGTCCTTGTGGCCGGCGAATCTGCATGCATCTGTTCAGTTGGCGCAGATGTAGTCGCAGGTGATTCTGCAGCAACGGCAGGCATAGGTCCATGCAACGGAACTTGCGGTATGTTTGGATTACGAAGTTGATGGTGACGTGCAGGCAAAATTACTGGAATGACATCAGGAGATACATGGGGTAGTAGAGGCAGAAGCGGGTGCGATGAGCTGTTTGTAGGGAAAAATGTTTCCATCGAATGAAACATGCCGTGAGATGTAAACTCGTTGTTTGATCGGATCATAGCACCGGTATCCTTTGGTGTTTGGAGGATAGCCAAGGAACACACAAGGTAAGGTACGTGGTGCCAATTTGTTGGGAAGCCTTGATATATGTGGATAACAAAGACAGCCGAACACACGAAGATGATCGTAATCAGGTTGAGCGCCAAACAATAGTTCATATGGTGTGATGAATTCTCTTGGACGACAAGGTCTTCGGTTAAGAAGAAACGTCACTGTGGAAAGTGCATCTGGCCAAAATGATGGTGGAAGAGCAGCATGAATCAACAGACAATGCACACTGTCATTGATTGTTCGTAAGATGCGCTCGGCACACCCATTTTGCTGAGATGTATATGGGCATGTAAGGCGAAGAACAACGCCATGAGCAGCAAGAAATGACCGAAGGGCCAAATTATCAAACTCTTTTCCATTGCCAGTTTGAAGACAGAGGATATCTCGTTGAAATTGCGTGTGAATATATGCATGAAATGAAATCAGTGTCGCAAGAATGTCTGACTTGTGGCACAATGGAAATGTCCAAGCATAATGCGTATAATCATCAAGAATAACAAGATAATATTGGAAGCCAGAATTGCTAATGACTAGTGAAGTCCAAACATCACAATGCAAGAGTTGGAAAGGAAAATATGAAATATTATCAGAAGTCTTGAATGGGAGTTTGACATGCTTTCCAACACGACACGCATGACAGGAATGATCAAAAGAATTTTTGCATGAAAATTAGAAATGCCAAGAACTCGAGACAAGGACTCATCACCAAGATGACCTAGGCCAGCATGCCATATCTTGGATTTATTAGTGGCTATGAAAGAGTAGCTTGTGGAACCTGCGGATGATGAAAATGGCCTCAAGGGATAGAGGTCACCATTGCTGTCACAGCGGAGCAGCACCGTCTTGGTCAGAAGATCCTTTATGGAGAAGCCAAAAGCGTCAAATTCCACAGTTACATTGTTGTCCCGAGTTAATGGACGGACTGAAACAAGATTCTTGACAAGCTTTGGTGAGATTAACACATGATTCAAATGCAAGAGTGATGTAGGTGTCGGAAATAATGCTTTCCCAGAACAAGAGACAAGCATAGATCGTGGTAAGAATTAGAATCAGAAGTCCGGAAAGAGAGAATACCAGGGTTGTTGGACATGTGAGGTGATGCTCCAGTGTCCATGTACTAGTCATTGCCGGTGTATGGTGCGTTGGTCGGCATGCCTTGAATTGCCGAAAACAGACCTTGTGGCATTGGCTGCTGTACTGGAGCAGAATATGGCATTGCTGGAAACATTGGAAAACCATACCCTGGAGATGGCACTGATGCAGTGAGGGCCTGATGAGATGGAGCTGGTGGAGTGGGCCCAAAATAGCTCATTGAGGGTGAGCGCCACTGCGGCATTTGCCAAACTTGGACCATGGCCATCCATGGGTTTGAACGTGGTGTCCAAGGCATGGATGACTGCTGAGATGATGTAGTTGAGGTGCCATTGGTTGAAGCGTTGGAGCCACGATTACGTCTGTTGCCCTTGCTCTGTTTTCTGCCACGAGCACCACCATTATTATGATGTGGCTGTGAAGGTGTGGAAGAAGAAGGGAGCCAGAGAGGGTGGAGTGTTGGAGTTTCTGTTATAGGCCGACGCCATAAGAGCCGTGGCTGCCTCCATCTTTGCAGTTTCGGCAAGATGGACTTCCTCTCGCACTAAGTAGTTGCGAGTGTAGAGAAAGTCAGGTTGAGGCACCCTTGATGTAAGATTGGCAATAGCGTGGCTGAACTTAGAATTCAGTCCACACGTAGGGTGTTGATGACGAGCGCCGAGTCAGAGATCGGCGAGCCGACGTCGCGCAATGTGTCAGCAAGTCTCTTGAGGCGGCTGTAGTATTCATCAATAGGTTTATCACCTAGATAGATGCCGTGGAATTCCTGAAGGGCATACATGACGTGCTGCATGCCATTATCAAGAAAAAGACCGAGAATGTGATGCCAAGCCGAGAAGGCAGTAGAACTCGGCTGACAAATCATGTCGTAGATTGCCGGAGTAACCAACGTGTAGATCCACGACACGACGCATCTATCGATCTGCATCCACTTGACATCGTCGAGGCGCTGATGAGCATTGGTTGTGCCATCAATGTGATATTGTAGGCCGAACTTACCTAGCATAAGTTCGAAGAGCTCTCGCCAAGCTGAGAAGTTGGACTCCTCCATGTCGAGGATGAAAGGAACATAAGTGCGGATGTTGATGAGATTCACAGTATTGGCGGCTGTCGGAGTGTGAGTTGCGACACTCCTCCCGGCCTGCTCGGAAGCAGCCCGCGAGGTTCTTTTTTTCCGGAGGGGGCTTGGCGCCCTATGCGACCTTGGCTCGAGGGAGCGGATGAACACAAAGATTTCATGGTTCGGGCCGCCGGAGCATAATACCCTATGTCCACGGGTGTGCTTGTTCTATTGCTTGAGCGTTGGTGCTTGTGTGTTCAGGGATGCGGAATCGGGAACCCCTTGCAGGGTGGTCGCCCTGCTCCTTTTATAGTTCAAGGCCTGGGTGGTTAGAATGAGGCCTGGGGCCCGACAGATGGCCCCAGAGCTGAGTAAACTCTATACATGATCTAAGGCTTCGTCCTCTGAGTAGAGTGGATGACGGGAGAATTAAGTCCCGCTGTCAGGCACGCTGAGCATCCCTGACCGCGTGTCAGGTGATGATGAAGGCGCCGTCTTATCGCCACGTCTCTTCGCCTTGCTTGGGCGGCTTCGTGCCGTTGGGCAGCACGGTACTGCTGGCATGCCTTGTCGTCCTGTCTTGTCACCGTAATGGTGAATGGGCAAGGGACGGAGGCATGTGCTATGCCCCATGCTTCTGGGGAAGGCGCGAGCCTTGAATGCGAAGCCTGACAGCGCACTTCCTTCTTGACTTTGTCGACCCACGGCCCACGACGGATCGTGGGGCACGTGACGACTCTGGAGCTCTTATCGACGGGCTTGGTACCAGGAGACACGTGGAAGCTCCGGATCTCACCTCAGCGGGAAGGCTCGGGCCGGAGCCCTGGGCACGTGTCTGCACTGGAGCTGTCCTCAGTGGGGAGGCAGCACGGAGCTAGGGGACACGTGGTATCCCCGGACCTCACCTCAGCGGGGAGGCTCAGGCCGGGGCACGTGTCTGCTCCGGAGCTGTCCCCAGCGAGGAGACGGCTCGGAGCCAAGGGGGCACGTGTCAGCCCCAGGCCTCACCTCTGCGGGGAGGCTCGGGCCAGAGCCCAGGGCACATGTCAGCTCCGGAGCTCATGTGCACGTGGCAGCACCAGGGCTGACCATGGAGCCAAGGGCACGTGGCTCACGTTGGGGCCCGCCTCAGCGGGGAGGCGGGGTCCAAACTGTCTTTTAGCCACTACGCGGGGGTATCCGATCTGCAGGATACCGACAGTGGCCCCCGGGCCCATCTCGGGGGAGGCATCGAGCCCGTAGGTGGGGCCCCCATCTCTCCCATGTGGTGGCTTTGAACCTGTGCTTCTGAAACCAAAGCGGTGGCGACATTTTCGCGTAGTGGACAAGTGGATGTACCTGGGAGACGAAAAGGCTGCACGTCCCGAGGGGTTGCCTCCGGGTAGTTACTGCGGCAGCCCATGGGTCGCAGGTCTACCCCGCTGCATGACTCGGGAACCGGCGGACGTTTCTGAGATGTTACTCGCCCGGCCCCCAGTGTCTGACTGGTGGACCTGGGCCCTACCCGTCATTGGGGGGTGAGTGCTAAGACGATGTGCTCGATGGATTGCCTCAAGGAACTTACTACGGCAACCAATGGGTTGGTCACCCCAGTTCCACTGCACCGCTCTCCTCGGGAACCGCCGGACGTTCCTAAAATGTTACTCACCCGGCCCCCAATGTCTGACGGGTGGACCTGGGTCCTACCCGTCGTTGGGAAAGGTGAATAACTTGCGGCGACATGCTCGACGGGTTGCCTCGGGGCACTTACTACGGCAACCAAAGGGTTGGTGACCACAGTTCCACAGCACCGCTCTCCTCGAGAACAGCCATACGTTCCCGAGACGTTACTCATCCGACCCCCAGTGTCTGATGGGTGGACCTGGGTCTAGCCCATCGTTGGGGAAATGCAAATAACCCGCGGCGTGCAGGGGTGGAAGCCCAATCATCGCACCTATTGCTCTGTCTGAAGTCGCAGTCGTAAATAGAAAGGGGGGTCTTCCATTGTTGGACGACACCCTCCTTCACCATGTGGCATTTGTTGTCCTCTTGCGTGCTGGAAGCTTCCACTTCTCAGCACTCTCGCCCACTAGATGCTCTTACATCGGCAGCCGTCTTCGTCCACTTTTGCGAGATGTTCGTGTGTGTGCGGCCTTCGGTGTGGCTCACTGAGGTGTCCCTCTTCCTGACGATCCCGGATAGAAGCACAAGCGATCCTGATGGCTTGCTGATGGAAAGGGAGGCCGTCGGGGACAGGAGCCTCGACTCGTAGAGAGCCCCTAGGATAGTGTCGTGTGGGACATGTCCTCTAGGCGCCTCGCCGAAGAAGGGCTACCTGCCGGTAACAGAGGAAGGCTAAGTTCAGAGTGATCAAGCCTTCCTCCAGGTACTTTTGTGGACAACCAAATCTGCCATAGATGGCATTTGGCCCACGACACTGGATGTCCGCATTGCCTCGGTCCAGCATGCGTTGTTGCCGTCCTCGGTCTTATAGCAGGTGATCATCTCTTTGCGCAGAGATCGGCTCGAGAGACAACCAAGCAGACCACGGAGCAGGAGATTGCTCAACTTGTAGCTGTTGAGTTCCTTAGTTGTATTGTATCCCTTTTTGTATGCCAGAACTCTGTTATTAATGAAAGCTTCTTTGTCTCAAGTCTTCATTGTCCTATGTTTTCAATGTAGACCTCGGTCCCTTAGCAGCGCAAGGGTCCAGGATGACTTAGCCGATGTGGATAGTCTCCCGCCGATGCCTCGAGCTCGATCCTCTGGATCCTTAGTAGCGTAAGGATCCTGGGCGCTCCGGCAGTGTGGCTACCTGTAACACCCTCAATTTCGTATCCATGCATGCATACATATTTCATATAGAGAAACATTTTAAAAGAAGTAGAACGGGAGAAAGAATCATAAAAATGGTGGGGTATGGGAGTAAGATAGCTGAAAAGAGCCAATTCCAGTTCGCCGAGGAGCGCCGTCGACACTTCCCGCGGCCTGCTGGCCATGTGGCGCTTTCGGAGCTCATCCCTGTGGAGGGGGTGAGGTCTGGCACTGCTGTCCACGTGGCAGGCTCGGAGCTTGCCTCTGCGGAAGAGGGCGAGGTCCGGCCCGCTAGACACGTGTTGCCTCCGGGGCTTGTTGCTGCGGAGAAGCGAGGTCCAGCCCCGCGGGACACGTGTTGCCTTCGGAGCTAGTCTCTGTGGGGAAGCAAGGCCCAGTCCTGCGGGACACATGTTGCTCTCGGAGCTCACCCCTGCGTAGGGAGTGAGGTCCGGTCCCGATGGACACGTGTCGTCCTCGGAGCTTACCTCCGAGGAGAAGGGAGGTCCGACACTACTAGACACGTGTCGACCTCGGAGCTCATCTCTGAGGAGAAAGGAAGTTCGACGCTGCTGGACACGTGGCACTCTCGGAGCTCACCTCTGAGGAGAGGGGAGGTCCGACACTGACACGTGGCGCACGCGGAGCTCGCCTCTGAGGAGAGGGGAGGTCCCGCCTGCCAGACACATGGCGCACGCGGAGCTCGCTTCTGAGGGAGAGGGAGGTCCCGCCCGCCAGACACGTGGCGCACCCGGAGCTTGTCTCTGCGAAAAAGGGAGGCCAGGCCCCCGCTGGACATGTGGAGCCTCCAGAGCTCATCCCTGCAGAAGGACGAGGTCCTTAAGCGGTTTTTCCCCTGTGCGCGAGTACCCGGTACTGAGGAAACCGACATGATATCTTCCACGATTGCTGCCGCACCAAATCAATTGGAGATAAGTTGTTAAGATCCAAAACAAATTGAATAGGACTCTTATTTGAATTTCAATCGGAGTAGGACTCTTTCTGACCCCTTATAAATAGAACCCAAAACCCCCTGGCCGCAACCACGTATCTATTTTTCCCTCCCGAGTCGGTGACTTGGAGGTCCTAGCTCCCAACTCGCCGAGTTACACCCTTCCACCGGAGTTCAGTCGCCGGAGAGCCGCCGTCGAGCTCCGTCGAGCTCGCCAATGCCGGAAAAGAGCCGACGATCATAAGAAAGTGAGGTAAGGTCTTCATTACCCATCTTACTACATCGTCTCGGTTCTATGCATCTGTTTCTTCGAACAGAAGCTTTTTCGTGTGGATAGATCACGTGTTGATCGGTTTCGACGGTGGAATTGATCTAGATCTTGAGTCAAGATCATCACCACGTCCACATGTGATCCCTACACCTTTGTTCACTGTAAAACCCATGCAAAGCCATTAAAACATGCAAGAACACATATAAATTGGTTTTAATAAAACAGCACCATAGGATTTGCATCCATCCACACCATTGCATCTTGAGTAAAGTTTGTGCATGATGATTGATTGCTATAAATTTTGTATGTGCGTGGTTGTAAGTGGAAGGACAAGATCAGGGAGCTATCTACGAAGGACTACAACACCGAGACTTCGAGACACGTGAGCAACAAAAGCCACAGGAACAAGGCAAGTGCCCCTTGACCATATTGATCCCATGTTTTAAAATTGTTTTGGTTGCGAAAATGTGTGTGCTTGAGTCAACTTGATGGGAAACCCTTTTATAGGAGTTTACTAGTTTTGTTAACCACCCTTGTCGCCGGGAAAGTTGATGAGTCGGGTATGATCGTTTTTTTTGCTTCGCTAATCTACGGGATATGGGAAGTGAGATAGAACATGTCTAGCTACTGCAATCATATGAATAATGATAATAAGAACTTGATGTTGATAATGAACATGAATCGGGGGAGATCTAGGCAAGCTTGGTTCGTGGATGTGGTAGAATGAAATGGTGGCTTACTTGCCGTAGATCTAAGGACCGGTTCATGCCAGCACATGCCAGGAAAACAGTGCCACCACAAGGCCAAATATGGATGTGGCTTAGCTGACTAATTAGGTAAGTTACTAGATTGCTATGGACCGTGGAAGGCGCGGGGAATGGGAGTCGAGAAAGGACTGCCCTGGGAACTGCATGGAACAAGAGGGGGCCCGTAGGTGGGAGAAATGGTGATTCGAGCGTGCTGGTAAAACCTTAGTGAGTCCATACGTCTAGTATCCCTTTATAAAGGCTATTTTGTGATCTCTTGGCCATACATCGATGGCTGTGTACTGGTATAATGGAAGTTCTGCAGTCGCTGATGGGTGACGAAATCACAAACTTGTGGGTAAAGTGGTGCAACCTCTTAAGAGTGTAAAACTATCATGATAGCCGTGCTTATGGTCACAAGCGCCTGGCCAACTCACATGATTAGACGGGATGGTTATTGGGATGTTATTCGGTATGGTTATGGTATGGTCTTTGGGATTGGTTTTGGGACTGTTGAGTCATGACAATGAGTTTGGTTTCAGATCAAATGAATATGAGATGAATGTGAGATGAATATGAGATGGATATGAATATGAGATGGTTATCATGAGCATGAGAAAAAGTTGAAAAAGATTTATGGTGGGATGAGAAATGGAAAGTGGTGAATTATGGAGGTATGTTGATGTTTTAATTGGATATATGTTGGGACTAGATTCACTTAAAGATAGTTGCTGTTTTTATCATGTTTGTGAAATAAACTTTGCTTTCTGCAATGAGCCTTTTTATTCCTACCTTGATGTAAGCTACATGTCATACTTTTCCCGCACTTGCTGAGTACGACATGTACTCACCCTTGCATTATCATACAAACGTCCGCAACAGGAGAGGAGTACTTCGAAGACCATGTGGAGTACTAGGCGTGCGATCTACCGTCAACTTGCCTGTGGAGTTAGAGATGAAGATGGAGCCGCTGCCATGTTTAGTTTGCTTCCGCTATCGTTAGAGACTTCCGCTGCAAGAATAAGTTAGAGATTGATGTAACAAAGTACTTAAACCCTACTATTCGTGGTTATATTCTGAATTCAGTTTGTGGATTACATGTGTATGTGTCATGAACATCCTGGGCACACATATGCATTAGCTGGGTTCCGTTTTCACGGGACCTGGCGTCACACTACCCCTCCTTCCGGGTCCTAGACAGTGCGAAAACTTGAAGGAAGTTTGATCCTCATATTTAGCTTCCCCTAGGGAGACACATGGGGGGCTCTGGAATTTTCCTTAGAGGGAAAACTCAGCCCGGAGCACAGGGCACGTGTCAGCACCGGAGCCGTCCTGAACGGAGAGGCGGCTCAGAGCCTAGGGACACGTGGTAGCTCTAGACTTCTCTCAGCAGGGAGGCTCAGACCGGAGACCGTGACACGTGTCAGCACCAGAGCTCTCCTTAGTGGGGAGGCGGCTCGGAGCCAGGAGATGCGTGGAAGCTCCGAGTTCCACCTCAGCAGGGAGGCTTTGGACCGAAGCCCAGGGCACGTGCGAGCTTCGGAGCTGTCCTCAGCAGGGAGGAGGCTCTGAGCCAGGTGACACGTGGTAACTCCATGTTCCACCTCTGCAGGGAGTCTTCACACCGGAGCCCAGGGCATGTGTCGGCTCCGGAACTCAAGCACACGTGGCATCCACAGAGCTGACCTTAAGTCCAAGGACACGTGGCTTTGCCCGTTTACAGTTGATTTGCTTGAGGAAGCGCAAACTATAAAGGGAGAATGCATAATACAAGGCAAATTTTTCTCACTTTAGGCTCTTCTTCATAGGAGGAAGCAAGTCGTACTAGAAGGCAGCGACCCATACGAGATGTTGAGAGTGGCAGCACTCCTCCGGGACTTAGCTGTTCTAAGTGTTGCTCCTAAACACTATGACACCCTTTTAGAGAAACCAGAACCCTACCACTGCGCTAAGGATAGAACTTACGGAGATGTTCTATGTTCCATGGATTGGGTAGAGGTACCCCATCATCTTTGGCTAGGCGCATGCACCCGGGGTGGCATACTTGTGTCACTCGGAAGGGGCCCTCCCAGCTGGGGGAGAGTTTGTTCCCCCCTTCTCGAGAAAGTATCCGTCGTAGCACTAGGTCGCCCACCTTGAGCAGTCTACTCCACACGAACCGCTGCTGATAGCACCAGAGCGCTTCAAGGTATCGACCATTTTGGACAGCTGCTTTCCACCTTCGCTCATCTACAAGGTCTATATCTTCACGTCGGAGGTGGTTTTGTGTGGCTTCGTCGTACGCTCGAACACGGGATGAGCCCATGGTGATTTCTAGGGGAAGGACGGCCTCAGCCCCATACACCAGAAAGAAGGGTGTTTCCCCTATCGAGTGATTGAGGGACGTCCGGCTAGCCCACAGTGTACACGAAAGCTCTTCCACCCAATTGGCACCATGCTTCTTCAAGTTGTTGTAGGTGCGCGTCTTGAGTCCCCTGAGAATATCGGCATTGGCTCTTTCGGCTTGACCATTACTCCCTGGGTGAGCAACGGAAGCATAGCAAACTTGGATGTTGAGGTCTTCACAGCAGTCTTGGATTACTGCACTGGTGAACTGGGTTCCGTTGTCGGTGATGATTCTGTTCGGGACCCCGAACCGGCAGACGATTGACTTGATGAACTTGACTGCTGACTACTTGTTGATGGTTACTACAGGGGTATCTTCCGGCCACTTGGTGAACTAGTCTACGGTAACGTAGAGATACCGGTACCCTCCGACGGATCTGGGAAATGGTCCCAAGATGTCCAGCCCACACACAGCGAAGGGCCATGAGGACGGGATCATCTTCAGTGTTTGCACTGGTGTGTGGATCTGCTTAGCATGGAACTGACACACCTTGCATCTCTTGACCTGGTCGACGCCATCCTGGAGAGCTGTCGGCCAGTAAAAGCCATGTCGAAAGGCCTTACCGACCAGCGTGTGGGAACATGCATGGTTCCCACACTCGCCTCCATGGATCTCTACGAGCAGGTCGCATCCCTCCTCCCATGTTATGCACCACAATAGGACACCATTAGCGCCACACTGGTAGAGATCCCCTTCTACCAGCGTGTATCTTTTAACCAACCGAGCGATCCGTTCAGCGGATACACATTCATCAGGAAGGAAATTGTCTTTCAAGTAGTCTCAGATCTCTGTGATCCATGCATCGAGATCTACTTGAGCACTCGGACTCTTAAGCGTCGTGTCACACGGAGCCCCCGGTGACGCTTAGGATCCTTGGCAGGCGCCATAGTAACAGGGCCGCTGGGACCGCCAGCTTCGAGGTGCTGGTCCCGCCCCCTTCGCCTGATTCAGCCGTCCAGGCAGTAGGTCGCAGCAACTTCCTTTTGAAGACCCCCTCAGGCACCAGATCCCAAGTGGAAACCTTCGCTGACAGGTCGTCGGCTATTGTGTTATTGGCACCAGGAACATGGCACAAGTCCAAGGATAAGAAGTCCTTCTCCAACTTCTGTACCTGGAGGAAATAAGCTGCAAGCTGTGGGTCATTGCAGCTACACTCTCCCTTGACTTGCTTGATGATCAGCTGAGAATCACCCTTGACCATAAACCGCTGGACGCCGAGGGACAGCGTGGTTTTTAACCCGAAGATGAGAGCCTCATACTCCGCCATGTTGTTGGTTGCCTTGAAGTCAAGCCGCACCACGTATTTGAACTGCTCTCCGGTTGGTGTGATGAGCAGAACCCGCGCTCCGGCACCTTGCTTCCGCGAGGTGCTATCGAAGAAGAGAGTCCAGTAGGGCTCAGTGAAGACTGGAGCTATGGGCTCTGGTTCACCGATGTCCTAGCCCCCTGGCTGGCATGGTGGTGGAGTCCACTCTGCCACGAAGTCAGCTAATGCCTGGCTTTTCACCGCATGGCACGGTAAGAAATCCAGCTCGAACTCCGCCAACTCCGCATTCCATTTAGCCACATTTCCAGTGGCGTTGGGGCTGTAAAGGACTGTTCTCAGCGGGTATGAGGTAACCACCAAGATCTTGTGAGCTTGGAAGTAATGGCGCAACTTCCTTGATGCCACGAGGACTGCATACAGCAGTTTGTGCACCTCCAAATATCTTATTTTGGCATCATGGAGGACCTCGCTGATGAAGTAGACCGGACGCTGGTGTAACACCCTCAATTTCACTACCATGCATTGCATACATTTTTCATGTAAAGAAGCATTTAAAAAGAAGAATAAATGACGAAAGGAACATAGAAGCTACTAAAATGATAAAAGGAAATGGAAAATAATGAAAATAAAATAGCCAAATTGAGCCACCCCAATTTTTCCCCAAATTTCCCCCATTCTCAATCTTTCCAAAATTTTCCCAATTTTTCTGATTTTCCCCAAATTCCCCTGGGGGGGGAATTCCCCCCCCCAAATTGGCCGCACCAAATTAGGGGGGGGACCCTAATTGGGCACACTCCCCTTGGCCGCAGCCTATTAGAGGGGGGAACCATAGTCTCCACCTTTAGGACTCTTGGGTTAGTCCCCCACATCTAAGACTCTTGGGTTAGTTCCCCACCTCTAGGAATCTTGGGTTAGTCTCCCACCTCTAGGACTCTTTGGTTAAGTCCCCCACCTCTAGGACTCTTTGTCCCCCACCTCTAGGACTCTTTGGTTAAGTCCTCTACCTCTAGGACTCTTCGTTCCCCACCCCTAGGACTCCCCCCCCCCCATTTTAAATATAACTCCCCCCTGGCCGCACCCCTCTCTCTTTTGGTCACCCCCCTTTCTGCCAAGCCGCCCCCTTGCTGCCAACTCACCGAGTCCCCCCCCTTGCCGGAATTTGACCGCCGTCGAGCCCCGTCACGCCTCGCCGTCGCCGGGAAAGAAGCCCTCGATGTTCTGCCCTACCCGCTGCCCCGTAATTCTCCACGGAAAATCCTCCGCTGCTGCCATTGCTAGGAGGGAGGCCCTGCCGCAAGGGAGTAGTGAGGTAGGTCTTTGTTACCCCTCTTACGACATCGCCGCTGTTTCTACGCACCCGTTTTCTTCGCCCCCTGCAAGCAGAAACTTCTGCGTGTGGACATACCATGTTTTGGTCAATTCTTGATGGTGGAATTGATCTACATCTTGTGTCAAAATCATCACTACGTCCACACCTGATCCCAGCAACCTTGATCATCATAAAACCCCATGAAAGCCTACTAAAACATGCAAGAACACGTACAAACTGGTTTTATAAAACTGCACCATAGGAATTGCATTCATTCACCTCATTGCATCTTAAGTAAAGTTTGTGCATGAAAATTGATTGCTGTAAATTTTGTATGTGCGTGGTCGTGAGTAGAAGGACAAGCTCAAGAGGCAGTCTACGAGGAGCTACAACACCAAGACTTCGAGACGCTTGAGCAACACGAGCCACGGGAGCAAGGCATGTGCCCCTTGACTATATTGATCCTATGTTTTTGAAACTGTTTTTCTTGCGAAAACTCATATGCTTGAGTCAACTTGATGGGACACCCTTTTTATAGGAGTTTACTAGTTTTGTTAACCATCCTTTTCGGCGGGAAAGTTGATGAGTCGGGTATGGTCATTTTTCCTTTTTGCTTCGCTTAACTTATGGGATACGGGAAGCTGAAATAAAACTTGTTTAGCTACTGCACTCATATGAATAATGATGATGATAACTTGATGATGTTGATGAGTATGGAATCAGGGAGATCTAGGCAAGCTCAGTTCATGGATGTTGCTGAATGAGATGGTGGTTTGCTTGCCGTAGATCTAAGGACCGGTTCATGCGAGCACATGCCACGAAAACAGTGCCACCACAAGGCCAAATATGGGTGCGGCTTAGCTGATTAATTAGGTGTCACTACAGGGATTCGATGAACTTACGACGGCTGAGGCCGTCGTAATTAAGTCATAAACCGTCGTAAGTTAGCTACTTACAACGGTATTTCTTTACTTACGACTGTGTACAGCCGAGGTAATTACCTGATCGTAAATAACTTACGACGGCTACCGTCGTAGATAACTTAACTTACAACAGCGTCGCACATCCGTCGTAAGTAACGGCCCAGGCCACGTGGTGGCCCAAGGCACGTTACTTACGACGGTTCCGGCGACCGTCGTAAGTAACAGAGGCTAACTTACGACGGTTTTACTGACCGTCGTAAGTAACAGAGGCTAACTTACGACGGCTTCTGGGCAGTAGCCGTCGTAAGTTATGTTTGTAATTTTTTTTAAAAACAAAAACACACTAACCTGGCTCGGTGGCCAGCTCACAAAACAAACAGTTATGAGTAAACAGTCATAAAACAGTTGATATGCATCACAAACAACACAAATTACAAACGGGCTACACACTACCCTCTCGACTACCTCCGGAGCCGAAGATATCATCTCCACGCATCTCTCTTGGAACCGGTAGCTGTGGCGATGGAGTAGAGGCCTCCATCGCCGAACCCTACAAAACACATGAGTAGTTACGACAGTTTGGATTCAGATATCAATGTCTTTCTCTTTTTTCTCACTCTCTTCCTCTCTCTGTACTATTCATCCCCTCTTTATGTTATTCTCACTCACACCCTCTCTCGCACTCTCTCTCTCCCTCTTTTTGCCCGTCATGTCCATGCATGTGCTTATAATACATTTGGCCATATTACGCTCTTGATGCATTACATCAACATTATGCATTAGTATCAACGACTTCAAATATGGTAGCTCCCATAGTCCACATATATGACTCCAATTGTGATCCTCTCCGTAACGGATAAAATATCCAGGACATCCTTTATCTGGCACCAGTTTGTCCAGCATATCAGATATTTCAGATCCGTTTAGACGTTTCGGTGGTCCTTTAGTGACAACGGTGTCTTTTTTAAAGACATTCCTCTGTTGCCTAAACATATGATTCGGAGGCAGCCAACGTCTGTGACAATCGAAGTAGCATATCTTTCCTCCATGAGTAAGTTGAAAACAGTCCGTGTCAGAAGCACATATTGGACAAGTCAAACGACCGTGAGTGCTCCATCCAGAAAATATACCGTATGTCGGTGTCGAAGTGTGTGGTCGACACTTCCCCCGGATCTGCACTGGGCAGCCTGCGGAGGTTCTTTTTCGGAGGGGATAGTCACTTGCGGAGAGCTTAAGCGTATGGACGAATTAAGGAGAAGCTTGACACGGCGAGTTTTACGTGGTTCAGGCCGCCGGAGCGTAAAACCCTACGTTCACGGCGAGCTAAGGAGCTCGCTGTATTGCTTGCTGCTCAGAACCGGAGTCCTGAGCTTGGGGATGAGTTATGTCTAGCGTAAGAGTTGCGGGAGTGTGAACCATTGCTAACGTCGCCTACCCGAGCCTTTTATAGTCCAAGGCCCGGGTGGCTTACAAGGGGGGCCTAGGACCCGACAGGTGGTCCCGGGGAGATTGCCTGCAAACTATCGTATCCGCAGTTATGTCGGTAGTTGTCTCTGGCGAAGGCTTCTGAGTCTTCGTCTTGCCGCCCTGCCCATGTCGCATGCTAGTCATAGCGGTTGATGACGGCGGCAGCGGCATGGGATGTCTTGTCGCTACGTTTATTGGCTGGCAGGCTCTGACACCGCGCGCCAGTCTGTGATGCGACTGGGCGCAACGGCACCTGACAGAAGCGTGCTCCGTGTCCGCGTCTTGGGAAGGCGCGGGCCTTGAATACCTTATACGGGCAAGGTATGGGGCGTCTTTATGCCCGCTGCCTACCGCTCGGGGGCAGGCAGCGCTGTTCTGCTGGACACGTGGCGGGCCCGGAGCCCTCCTCAGAGGAGAGGGGGGGTCCGGCCCCACAGGACACGTGGAGCCTTCGGACCTCTCCCTGCGGAGGGGGAGGCCCGGCTTCTGTCAGCCACGTGGCAAGCCCGGAGCTTTCCTCTGAGAATAGGGAGGTCCGGCCCCGCTGGACACGTGGCGCCTTTGGACCTCTCTCCCGCGGAGGGGGGAGGTCCGGCTTCTGCAGGCCACGTGGCGAGCCCGGAGCTCTCCTCTCAGGAGAGGGAGGTCCGGCCCCGCCGGACGCGTGGCGCCTTCGGAGCTCTCCCTGCGGAGAAGGGCGAGATCCTTAGGCATTTTCCCCTGTGCGCGGGGGTAGCCCATATCGCGGGTACCGACAGTGGCCCCCGGGCCCATCTCGGGGGAGATAGCGAGCCCGAGGTGGGACCTCCGTCTCTTCTGAACCGCGCACTTTTTCTAAGTCCCGCATTGACCGCTGCCGGAGCACGAACAGTCGCGGGATCGTGGGAGCGTGCGCCCACTTGATGGTTGCCTTTACTGCGGCGGTTCCCAAGACTGCCACTTCTGCATGTCGCGGCGCTTTCTTTGGGAACCACAGGAGTGCCTCGCCGGCTCGTCTTCTTGGGAGACTGACTCCATGACCCACCGCTCCAGCTGGGCGGCTTGGGTCCACCTGTCATCGGCGCTCGGTCTTGGGGCCGAAGCGGTTGCCGATGCGGCATATTCGAAGAGTTTCGAATCGCTTGGAATTGCACCTGGGAAGTTTTAAGAGGGGATCTTACCCGCATTGCGGCTTCCCTTTGCACTTCCAGCGCTTTTTCTTGGACTCTTGTGCCTTTGTCTTCTTGCCTTTGAGTCCTCCCTCGTCATGGCCTCCAACCCGCCACCAGAGAAGAAACGCGCTCGATCTCCTCCAGTGGCGGCATCTGTGCCAAGTCGGGGATCTGGGGTGCCTGCACCTCCTGCTTCTGGAGATGGCACTCCTTCTGGTGGAGACACAAAGAGGCCCCGGGCTGATGCGTTGAGGGGAGCTTCTGGAGCGTCCCCTGCTCCGCCAGTCCAGGCGACTGCGGAGCGGCCGTCAGTGACGACGGCAGGCTCTAGGAGTCCTACCCCGGCTCGGAAGTCGGGGTTCAGAGCCTGCTGGAGTGTTCGCGCTTCCCGGCCATCCCCGACTGGCGGGGAGGCTGCGCCGTTGCGCTCGGAAACCGGGACAGCTGCCGCGGCCCCCAAGCCAGCTCGAGTTTCTCCTATTCCGGTGTGCCCGGATTCCGCGGTGGCGTCATCTCTTCCTGCCGAGACAACCGCCGCGGCCCCCAGGCCAGCGCAGGCCGACCCTGCACCAGGAGGCCCAGCTTCTATTTCAGCGCCGACTTCCCCCGCTCGTCCCCCTCCACAGGTCAAGAAGCCAGAAGCTAGAGAGAGTCCGGCGGGTTCGGCTGCCGGAGTCCCGGCGCCAGCCTCTCCTGACCGGCGTCTCGTCCCGGTCACTGGTGCATCGACTTCTCTTGAGGATGATGTGATGGA
The DNA here is from genome assembly GCA_030760725.1 of Neostapfia colusana. Lineage (NCBI taxonomy): Eukaryota > Viridiplantae > Streptophyta > Magnoliopsida > Poales > Poaceae > Neostapfia > Neostapfia colusana. The sequence continues at coordinate 113,736,309 of JASWHV010000007.1, forward strand.
GGAGGTCGGTGGTGCTGCTCCGGACTCTGCTGCCCCACTGCCCCTAGCAGATGCCTTCGCGCTCGCCCAAGCAAGCGTCCGGCAGGTCTTGGCCACACTTGGTCGCGAGCGGGAGGAGCATACGGTTGAAAGGAATCGCCTCCTCACCTGGGGGAACCTTTTGCGGGAGCGGACCGCGAAGGTCAAGGGCGAACTCGACTCCAGGCAGGAGTTGCTTGACTTCAGGGAAGTGCTCCTCAACCGGCTGAAGCGGTCTGTTGACCGCCTGGACGCCGAAACGCGGTGGATTAACAGGGAGGCCCTTGAGGCACACGCTCGGGCCGAGGAGAGCCTCTCTGCCGCGGAGGAAATACGGCAGCTGTTGGAGCGCCGTAAACTCGCCGTTGAGGACCGGGAGCGTTCCACGGCTGCCGAGGCGGAGAGGGTCGCTGCTCAGCTGGCGGCGGGCGAGGATGACCTGCGAGCTCGGGTCAAGGAGATAGAGGCTCAGAAGGCAGACCTTGTCATGAGGGAGGAACAGGTCTCCCGTGAACGCCAGGCGATCCTGGATCAGGAGTTGGCTACCGACTTTAGGGTTTCTGAGTTGGAGCGGCTCGCCAAGACTCTCCGCCTTCGGGAAAGCTCCCTGGCAGCCAAGGAGAAAGAATTCTCCGAGAGAAACCAAGAGGCCCTGCAGGCGGCCCACCGCGAGGTGGAGGAGCTCTCGGCCTTGCGGTCCTCCGAGGCGCATGCGGTCTCAAGCTTCGTTAATTGGGCAGGGTCCACCCTGATCCCTCTTGGCTTCAGTCCGGTGAGGGCAGCGGCTCCTGCGTTGAAGGTGGCGGAGGTGATCCCCGCGCTGGAGTCAATCAGCGCCAAGCTGGACAGGCTAAACTTGGTGGTCGCCAGCGAGCTTGAGGCCGAGGGACGAGGTCTGGCCCTAGAGGTCACCACACATGTGATGGCATGCTTCAGGAGCCGGGACCCTTCTTTCTCCCTGGAGCCAGCGAGAGAGGGCCCTGTCGTGGAGCGGGAGGAGACTGCCAGGGCTGAAGTCGGGGACGTGGCCGCCCTTGTAGCCGCTAGGTTCCGGCGTGAACCGGGAGGACCCTAGGACTTGCTTCTCCCTTTTTATCGAGTCTGTAGTCCAGCTCATGGAGCCTCGAATAAATAGACTCTCTTGAATGTTTGTGCCTGTGATACCTTTTCTCTCCTTCTTGGTTTTGCCTGACCGAGTCCTTAGCTCCGCAAGGTACTCAGAGGCCTTCACCAATCTCGGAGCTCTGCACAGACACCTTCCCCGGGTCCTAACTGCATCAGAGGCCCCCGGGGGTCTCCGGATCTCGCCCCATGGGGATGTCCAGATCTGCCGGCCACGTGGCGGGTCCGGAGCCCCTCCTGAGGAGGCGGGAGCTCTGGCCCTGCTGGACATGTGGGGCTTCCGCCCCCCCCCCCCTGAGGGGGAGGTCCGGTTTCCGCCTGCCACGTGGCAAGTCCGGAGCCCCCCCCTGGGGAGGCGGGAGCTCCGGGCTCGCTGGACACGTGGGGCCTTCGGGCCTCGCCCCTGCTCAAGGGGCGGGACCCGGTCCTTTCAGTCCTACGTCGGAGTAGTTGGTAGCTCCTCCCCCCCCCCCCCCCCCGCTTCGTGCAGCCCCCGTTGCTGTAACCTGGAGGTCCTGGACACAGGTAGAGGAAACGTAATTCTCCTCGGGGGGTCCTCCCCTCCCGTCTCCTAGTCTTATTCAGCTTACGATCCTGATCCGTTACACGGGGCTTGGGCAATTCTGTGCGCGAGGCGCTGGAGCTCCGGCTCCCTCCAAGGTCCGGGCACGACCGTCCGATCCCTAGTACCGGACCGTGCGTTGGGGAAGCAGAGTGCACAGGCTTTGGGTTCAGGACCAGGCAAAGCGACTGTACTCCCCTGGACCTCCGGAGGGCAGGATGCGCACGCTTTGGGCACGGAGCCGGCTAAGCAGGGTACGCACCCTGGACCCCCCATGCACAACGCAGGCCTTTCCCGGAGGTGACCAACTGGCACCGCAACACCTGACTGGGGGAGGCCCGAGCGACCCACTCAGCCATCGGCAGGTGCCTCAAGCGCAGCCGCCTTCGGTAGGATAGCAAATGCTGACTATGGATGAGCGCGGGAGAGAGGGAGCTAGATGTATGATGAACATACATAGAGAGTGTGATCATAAAAATTAATGCATAATTTAAATGATCACATGAGAGAGAGCGAGGTAGAACAGGTTTCTGTGTTAATGCCCATAGGTGGAAGTCAGGCTGTACATGGAGGCAATGACCCGCCTCGTCAAGAAGGGAAGCAAGACTCTACACGCTTAGGGTCGGAACCAGGCTAAGCTGAACGTAGTCCTGTACCGTCCCTTGAGACTTAGCTACCCCAAGCGCTGTTCCTAGACTCTATGGGATTTATTACAGAAGGGAACGACCCTGTTCTACTAATGCTCGAGGGGTAGGACTTACAGTGTTGTTCCACGCGAAGGGGTTTTGGGAACGGATCCCACACTCGGTTGAAAGGCATGTGTACCTGGGATGGCAACTTTCGTGAATCGGAAGGGACCTTCCCGGCTGGGGGAGAGTTTATAGGTCCTTCTCGAGAAAGTGCGTGCCGCAGCACCAGGTTGCCTTTCTGCAGGTCCCTGACGCGTTTGGTTCTTTGGCGGTAGTGCTAGAGCAGCAGCCGAGACCGTGCGTTGTGGGGTGTCACCTGCAGCCGAGCCTCATCGACGAGGTTGTCATCTTCACGCTGGATCAGGTCCTGCCCGGCTTCTCCTGGGCGCCCCGGAGAGTTCTCCCCTTCTGGCTAAGGCCTTCAAGGGGTAGGAGTACCCGGACTCTTCTTGGGAGACCCAATGCGTCTTCCCCTTCTGGCAAGGCCTTCAAGGGGTTGACAGACCGTGGGCGGCCCCCCGGAGGTACGACCGAGGCACGGAGGCGTGCACCCGGGTGGAGCTGGCCCGGTTCTGCACCATCGGGCTGGTGCTTGGGCTGCTTTGACTACTTGAAACTCCTCCTAGGTTGATGTCACAGCAGTGCAGTCTCCACTGAGGTTGTCATCTTCACGCTGGATCAGGTCCTGCATGGCTTCTCCTGGGCGCCCCGGGGAGTTCTCCCCTTCTGGCTAAGGCCTTCAAGGGGTAGGAGAACCCGGACTCTTCTTGGGAGACCCAAGGCGTATTCCCCTTCTGGCAAGGCCTTCAAGGGGCTGACAGACCCTGGGCGGCCCCCCGGAGGTACAACCGAGGCACAGAGGCGTGCTCTCGGGTGGGGCTGCCCCGATCCTGCACCGTTGGGTTTGGTGCTAGGACTGCTGTGACTACTTGGGGCTTCTCCAAGGTTGACGCTGCAGCAGTGCAGCCTCCACTGACTTTTCGGGGTATCCACAGTTGGCTACCGCCCTGGCCCGTCACCATCAGAGCTGGAGTCCTCACCGTTGTACACTGTCTTCATGACACACTGAGGCTCCTGAAACCCCACCTGGTGGCCGGCGCTGACTGAAGCGTCGACTTTCTGTTTGCCCTCCCTCTGAGGGAGGGGCGGTGCCTCAGCTCTCTGCTGCCTCCCTTTGCGGAAGCGCTCTGCGAGCCTCTGGATATCCCAGCACTTGGCAGCACTATGATTGCCAGCGCCATGCACTGGGCATAGCCCGCCCTGGTCACCATCCGGGGCTGGCGATTGCCGCTGCCTTTTGTCGGGGCGTGGCCCCCGAGCTCCAGTGGGTGTCGCCGCTGCGGCGACAGGAGCCGCGGTCGATGACCCCATCTTGCCACCTCCCCGGTTCTTGGCTTTCCTACCACCTCCATAGGAAGCAGCGCCGGACCCGGGCTGCCCTCCTGTTTCGGAGGCTGGCAGAGAGTGCCAGTTCCGCTCTTCGGCTGCTCTGGTGCACTTGTCCGCCAGGCTGAAGAGCTCAGAGACGTCGCGGACCTCTCTGGTCACGAGCTTCTCAAGAATTTTCTCGTCCCAGACACCCTGCCGGAACGCCACCACCACAGAAGCACTTTGAATATGCGGGATGGTGTTGCGTACCTGGGAGAACCGCTGGATTAAGGAGCATAGTGATTCGTCAGGTTGTTGCTTGACGGCGTGGAGGTCAAGCTCCGTGCTGGGACGGGTGTAGGAGCTGCCGAAGTTGGCAAAGAACTGCCGGCAGAGCTCTCCCCAGGAAGTTATGGAACCCTGAGGGAGGTTCATGAGCCAGGACCGGGCTGGGCCGGTCAAGGTGACGGGGAAGTAGTTGGCCATGACAGCCTCATCCCCTCCTGCGGCAAGTACGGCGGTGGAGTAGATCTGGAGAAACTCCGCCGGATTGACGCTCCCGTCATACTTTTCGGGCAGGTGCGGCCGAAACTTGCACGGCCACTTTGCGAAGCGAAGGTGGGGCGCCAGGGCCGCACATCCTGCTCCTGTTGCTGCAGGTGCTGATGCCGCGAACACTTGGTTCGCCGCTGGCACAGTGTACCCCGGTATGGGCAAGGCTGCGCCATAGACCGGGGGCGCCGTTTGCAGGGCATATGGTTGTGGCACATGCTGCGCGGCGTATGCCTGGGGCAGAGCTCGCGTGGCGAAGATCTGCCCTTCAGGCTGGGTCGAGGCCTACGTCATGCTGTCGCCAGTCTCTTGGATGCGACGCCTTTCTCGATGTCGCTCGAGGAACACTCGGGCATCTTGGCCCAAGTGGCATCGCTCCAGCTCTGCCCTCAGGTCCGTCGACGGAAACCTGGTGGAGCTGGAGTCCGCCGTCTGCCCGTCAACCGTTGGCATGCGCGTCAGCGACACAGCCGGTTGACCGGAGTGTCGTCCCCGCCGAAGTCGAGGGTTCGCGGCGGCGACGATGAGGCGGTCTACCTCGCGTATCCACTGCTGGATCGCTGAATGAGGTGCGTCCCCAGCAGGTGGATTGCGCAGTAAGGCTCTTGCTGCAGCTAGCGCTCCCCTGTGGGGTACGCTCAGCGCTGCAGAAGATCTGACGCTGGTTGGAGCCTGCGTTGCCGGAGTCGGCTGCTGGCTCCCAGCTCACGCCGACACAATCCGTCCTGAGTGCGTTGACATGTACTCCCCGCTGGTCACGGTTCGCCGTGAGCGCGGAGGAGGAGAGTTTGCCGCTGAAGGAAGCTTGGTCATCCTCGTCGGCGGAAACTCGTCGCGCAAGGGAAAAGCCCCCTACCTGGCGCGCCAAATGTCAAAGTGTGTGGTCGACACTTCCCCCGGATCTGCACTAGGCAGCCCGCGGAGGTTCTTTTTCGGAGGGGCTAGTCACTTGCGAACAGCTTAAGCGTATGGATGAATTAAGGAGAAGCTTGACACGGCGAGTTTTACGTGGTTCAGGCCGCTGGAGCGTAAAACCCTACGTCCACGGCGAGCTAAGGAGCTCGCTGTATTGCTTGCTGCTCAGAACCGGAGTCTTGAGCTTGGGGATGAGTTATGTCTAGCGTATGAGTTGCGGGAGTGCGAACCCTTGCTAACGTCGCCTACCCGAGCCTTTTATAGTCCAAGGCCCGGGTGGCTTACAAGGGGGGCCCGGGACCCGACAGGTGGTCCCGGGGAGATTGCCTGCAGACTATCGTATCCACAGTTATGTTGGTAGTTGTCTCTGGCGAAGGCTTCTGAGTCTTCGTCTTGCCGCCCTGCCCATGCCGCATGCTAGTCGTAGCGGTTGATGACGGCGGCAGCGGCATGGGATGTCTTGTCGCTGCGTTTATTGGCTGGCAGGCTCTGACACCGCGCGCCAGTCTGTGATGTGACTGGGCGCAACGGCACCTGACAGAGGCATGCTCCGCGTCTCCGCGTCTTGGGAAGGCGCGGGCCTTGAATACCTTGTACGGGCAAGGTATGGGGCGTCTTTACGCCCGCTGCCTACCGCTCGGGGGCAGGCAGCGCTATTCTGCTGGACACGTGGCGGGCCCGGAGCCCTCCTTAGAGGAGAGGGGGGTCCGGCCCCGCAGGACATGTGGAGCCTTCGGACCTCTCCCCGCGGAGGGGGAGGTCCGGCTTCTGTCGGCCATGTGGCAAGCCCGGAGCTCTCCTCTGAGAAGAGGGAGATCTGGCCCCGCTGGACACGTGGCGCCTTCGGACCTCTCCCCCGCGGAGGGGGGAGGTCCGGCTTCTGCAGGCCACGTGGCGAGCCCGGAGCTCTCCTCTGAGGAGAGGGAGGACTGGCGCCGCCGGACGCGTGGCGCCTTCGGAGCTCTCCCTGCGGAGAAGGGCGAGATCCTTAGGCATTTTCCCCTGTGCGCGGGGGTACCCCATATCGCGGGTACCGACAGTCGGGAAATCATGGACGGACCACAAATAGGCAGCTCGAAGTTTGAATTTCTGCTTTTTGTAACAGTCGTATGCTTCGAATCCTGTCCACAACATTTTCAATTCTTCAATCAGCGGTTTCAACATCACGTTGAGACGTGGCCCAGGATGATCCGGCCCAGGTATAATGAGGCTAAGGAACATGAACTCGTACTTCATGCAAAGAGCTGGTGGTTGGTTGTACGGAATGACAAAGACAAGCCAACAGGAGTATGGTGTGGCGTTTGTACTGAACGGTGAGAATCCATCTGTCGCCAACCCGATGCGAACATTTCTCGCATCACGACTGAAGTCTGGATCGAACCGGTCAAGCGTCTTCCATGCCTCACCGTCGGCCGGGTGTATCATGACTGCATTGTTCTCACGTACACCTTCCTTGTGCCATCTCATGTGTCTGGTCGTTCTTTTTGATAGAAACAACCGCTTCAACCGAGGTGTCACGGGTAAGTAATGAAGTTGCTTACGTGCGACTTCTGTCATCACATTATCACCATCGTTATTAACAACTTCGACAAACCATATTTTAAGCATTTCTTCTCTTTTGCATGCTCTTTCCAGAAAAGCATGCAATTATCTGGACACACATCAATCTTCTCATATTTCATACCAAGACCGGAAAGCAATTTCTTCGCCTGATACATATCTTTAGGTACTTTATGAGGCTATGGAAGGATGTCGCTGATCAATTTGATGAGGTCGTTGTAGCAGTTATTAGAAAAGAAGTACTTAGACTTAATTGCCATAAGTCTAGTCATGAAAGTGAGGAGGGTCACTTCAGTGTGTTCATGCAGCGGCTCTTCTGAAGCTTTCAGAAGCTTGAAGAACGCTTCAACCTCCGTTGTAGGAGGATCCTCCGTAAACTCTGTTTGTATAGATTCAAGCATCTCATCCATCCTATCAACCCCCGGGTTATCATCATTTTCCTCTTCCACTTCTTGTACAGTTTTAGAAGTTGTCTCGCCGTGGAAGGTCCACACCTCATAATGTGGCGTGTAACCGTCTCGACACAAGTGTATTGAGACCGTCATTTTGTCCAGAAACTTGGTATTCTGACATTTCGTACATGGGCACCGCACCTTTTCGGTATTTGACAATGAAAAAAATTGATCTACAAAAGTATCTGTCTTGGCGAACCACTCATCCGAGTGACCATTAGAATTGTTCTTCCAACCGGTATACATCTGTCGAAGTGTGTAGTCAACACTTCCCCCGGACCTACTATGGGCAGCCCGCGGAGGTTCTTTTTCGGAGGGGCTAGACACTTGCGGAGAGCTTCAGCGTTAGGGATGAGTGAGGGAGAAGCTTGACACGGGGAGTTTTACATGGTTCAGGCCGCCGGAGCGTAAAACCCTACGTCCACTGTGAGCAGAGGTGCTCGCTGTATTGCTTGCTGCTCAAAACTAGAGTCCTGAGCTTGAGGGCGAGTGATGTCTATAGTGCGAGTTCACAGCGTTCGAACCCTTGCTAACGTTGCCTACCCGAGCCTTTTATAGTTCAAGGCTCGAGTGGCTTACAAGGTGGGCCCGGGTCCCGACAGGTGGTCCCGGGGAGATTTTCTGCCATCTACCGTATCTGTAGTTATGCCGATAGTTGTCTCTGGCGAAGGCTTCTGAGTCTTCGTTCTGCCGCCCTGCCCATGCCGCAAGCTAGTCGTAGTGGTTGATGATGGTAGGGGCGGCAGGGGATGTCTTGTCGCTGCGTTAACTAGCGGGCAGGCTTCTGACATGGCGCGCCAGCCTATGATGTGACTGGGCGCAACGGCACCTGACAGAGGCGTGCACCGCGTGTCCGCGCCTTGGGAAGGCGCGGGCCTTGAATACCTTGTACGGGCAAGGTATGGCGCGTCTTTACTCCTGCTGCCTACCGCGTGGGGGCAGGCAGCGTTGCTCTGCTGGCCACGTGGCGGGCCCGGAGCTCTCCTCTGAGGAGAGGGAGGTCCGGCCCCGCGGGACACGTGGAGCCTTCGGAGCTCTCCCCGCGGAGGGGGGAGGTCTGGCTTCTACTGGCCACATGGCGGGCCCAGAGCTCTCCTATGAGGAGAGGGAGGTCCAGCCCCGCGGGACACGTGGAGCCTTCGAAGCTCTCCCCACGGAGGGGGGAGGTCCGGCTCAGTTGGCCACGTGGCGAGTCCGGAGCTCTCCTCTGAGGAGAGGGAGGTCTGGCCCCACTGGACACGTGGCACCTTCGGAGCTCTCCCTGCGGAGAAGGGCGAGGTCCTTAGGCATTTCCCCCTGTGCGCGGGGGTACCCCGTATCGAGGGTACCGACAGTGGCCCCCGGGCCCATCTCGGGGGAGATAGCGAGCCCGAGGTGGGGCTCCGTCTCTTCCACTCTGCGCACTTTCTCTAAGTCCCGCATTGACCACGGCCGAAGCACGAATAGTCGCGGGATCGCGGGAGCGTGCACCCACTTGATGGTTGCTTTTACTGCGGCGGTTCCCAAGGCTGCCACTTCTGCATGTCGTGGCGCTTTTTTCGGGAACCGCCGAAGCGCCTTGCCGGCTCGTCTCCTTGGGAGACTGACTTCTTGGCCCACCGCTTCAGCTGGTCGACTTGGGTCCACCTGTCATCGACGCTTGGCCTTGGAGCCGAAGTGGTTGCCCAAGCGGCGTATCCAAAGAGTTTCGAATTGCTTTGAATCGCACCTGGGATGTTTTTAAAAGGGGATCTTACCCGCATCGCGCCTTCCCTTCACAGTTCCCAGCGCTAGCACCTTCCTTGAGTTCTTGTGCCTTTTTCTTCTCTGTTCTTGAGATTTCTCCTGCCATGGCTTCCAACCCGCCTCCAGAGAAGAAGCGCGCTCGATCTCCTCCGATGGCGGCGTCTGCGCCGAGTCAGGGATCCAGGGCGCCTGCACGCCCTGCTTCTGGGGATGGCGCCCCGTCCGGCGGCGACCCCAAGAGGTCTCGGGCTCATCATCCCAACGGGACCCCTCTTGAGCGTCGACGGGCTGAAGGTTCCCCGGCGTCGCGTCCTCCCTCCTCGGGCGGTGGAGTCTCCAAGGAAACTGCTGATGCGTCGAGGAAGGCTTCAGGTGGTGGAGTCTCCAAGGAAACTGCTGACGCGTCGAGGAGGGCCTTAGGCAATGGAGTCTCCAAGGAGACTGCTGACGTGTCGAGGGGAGCTTCAGGAGCATCCCCTGCTCCGTCAGTCCGGGCGACTGTGGAGCAGCCATCGACGGCGACGGCGGGCTCTAGTGGTCCTACTCCGGCTCGGAAGCCGGGGTTCAGAGCCCGTTGGAGCGCTCGCGTTTCTCGGCCATCCTCGACTGATGGGGGGTCTGCGCCACAGCGCTCGGAAGCCAGGACGGTTGCCGCGGCCCCCAAGCCAGCGCGAGTTTCTCCTGTACCAATCTGCCCGGATTCTATGGCAGCGTCGACTCCCCTTGCCGAGACGGTTGCCGCGGCCCCCAAGCCAGCGCAGGTTCCCTCTGTACCAGGCGGCCCGACTTCAATTTCAGCGTCGACTCCCTCGACTCGTCCTTCTCCACCGGCTCAGGAGCCAGCTGTCAGTGAAGGTTCGGCGGGTCCGGCTGTCAAAGTCCCGGCGCCGGCTTCTCATGACCGGCGTCTCATCCCGGTTGCCAGTGCGTCATCTTCTCTTGAAGACGACGTGATGGAGGAGGTCGGGGGCGCCGCTCCGGCCTCTGCTGCCCCACTGCCCCTGGCAGATGCTCTCGTGCTCGCCCAGGTGAGCGTCCGGCAGGTCTTGGCCACGCTCGGTCGTGAGCGAGAGGAGCAGGTGGTTGAGAGGGGTCGCCTCCTCACCTGGAAGGACCTTTTGCGGGAGCGGACCTCGAAGGTCAAGGGGGAGCTCGACTCCAGGCGGGAGTCGCTTGACATCATGGAGGTGCTCCTCGACCGGTAGAGGCAGGCTGTCGACCGTCTGGACTCCGAGACGCGGTGGCTCCACAGGGAGGCCCTTGAGGCGCATGCCCGGGCCGAGGAGAACTTCTCTACCCTGGAGGAGGTACGGCAGAGGCTGGCGCGCCGTGAGCGCGCCGTTGAGGATCAGGAGCGCTCCGTGGCAGCCGAGGTGGAGAGGGTCGCTGCGCGGCTGGCGGCGGGCGAGGGCGACCTGCGAGCCCGAGCTACGGAGCTAGAGGACCGGAAGGCAGACCTTGCCACGAGGGAGGAGCAGGTCTCCCGGGAGCGCCAGGCGATCCTGGATCGGGAGCTGGCTGCTGACTTCCGGGCTTCAGAGTTGGAGCGGCTCGCCCAGACTCTCCGCCTTCGGGAAAGCTCCCTGGCGGTCAAGGAGAAGGAATTCTCCGAGGGGAGCCACGACGCCTTGCTGGCAGCCCGCCGCGAGGTAGAGGAGCTCTTGGCCTCGTGGTCTTCCGAGGCCCGTGCGGTCACGAGCTTCGTCGACCAGGCAGGGTCCGCCCTGGTCCCTCTTGGCTTCAGCACGGTGAAGACGGCGGCCCCTGCGCTGAAGGTGGCTGAAGTGATCCCCGCGCTGGAGTCAATCGGCGCCAAGCTGAGCAGGCTAGATGCGGTGGTCGCTGGCGAGCTCGAGCCAGAGGGACGGGGCCTGGCCGTGGAGGTTGCCACGCATGTGTTGGCATGCTTCAGAAGCTAGGATCCTTCTTTCTCACTGGAGCCAGCGAGACAGGGCCCTGCCGTGGAGCGGGAGGAGACCTCTAGGGCTGAAGTCGGGGATGTAGCCGCCCTTGTAGCCTCTAGGTTCCGGTGCGAGCCAGGGGAACCCTAGGGCTTGTATCTCCCCCTTCTTTTTTTATTGAGTCTGTAGTCCATCTGATGGAGCCATGAATAAAAAGACTCTTGTGACTTTTTGTGCCTGTTGCACTTTTGTCTTCTTCTTGGTTTTGCCTGGCCGAGCCCTTAGCTCCGCAAGGTACTCAGAGGCCTTCACCAATCTCGAAGCTCTGCACAGACACCTTCCCCGGGTCCTTACTGTATTAAGGGCCCCGGAGGTCTCCGGAACTCGTCCCATGAGAACGGGGAGGTCCGGATCTGCTGGCCACATGGCGGGCCCGGAGCTCCCTTCTGAGGAGAGGGAGGCCCGGCCCCGTGGGACACGTGGAGACTTCGGAGCTCTCCCCTCGGACGGGGAGGTCCGGCTTCTGCCGGCCACGTGGCGGGCCCGGAGCCCCCCCTGACGAGAGGGGAGCTCCGGCCCCGCTGGACACGTGGGGCCTTCAGGGCTCGCCCCTGCGGAGGTGGCGAGGTCCGGATCCTTCGGTCCTGCCTTGGAGCTCCTGTCTTGCGCGATCCCGTAGCGGCCCCCTGGTAGGTGTGGCCCATTGGTTGGGTGCTCCTACCATACTCCTGCGGGGAGCTAAGGCCGAGAGTTCCTGCACACAAGTAAGCGAAACATAATTCTCCTTGGGGATCCCCCTTCCCTGTCTCATAGTCTTATTTGGCTTACGGTCCCTATCCATTTGTACGGTGCTTGGGAACTACTGTGCGCGAAGTGCCAGGAGCTCAGGGCCCCCTGGCCATCGGCAGGTACCTCAAACGCAACCGCCTTCGGTAGGGCAGCAAATGCCGACTAGAGGTGAGAATGAGAAAAGGGAGCTGAGCGCATGGTGAGCATACACCGGAAGTGCGGTCATAAAAATTAATACGTAATTTAAATGAGCACAAGGGAAGAGCAAAGTAGGACAGGTTTCTTTTCATATAAATTTCCATAGGAGGAAGGCAGGCTAAACATGGAGGCAACGACCCGCCCCATTAAGAAGGGAAGCAAGACTCTACGCGCTTAGGGACGGAACCAGGCCAAGCTGAACGTAGTCCCTGACCGTCCCCTGAGACTTAGCTGCTCCGAGCGCTGTTCCTGGACTCTATGGAATCTATTACAAAAGGAAGAGGCTGTCCTACTATTGCTCTAGGGGTAGAACTTACGGAGGTGTTCTATGTTCCAAGGGTGCGGGAGCGGATCCCCATCCTCGGTGGAAAGGCGTACGCACCCGGGACGGCACACTTTTGTGACTCGAAAAGGACCTTCCCAGCTAGGGGAGAGTTTGTTGGTCCCTTCGCGAGAAAGTATGTGCCGCAACACCAGGTCGCCTTCCTGCAGCTCCCGGGCATGCACAGACCTTTGGTGGTAGCGTCGGAGCGCCTGTCGGTACCGTGCGTTGTGGAGTGCCGCATGTAATCGAGCCTCGTCGACAAGGTTGATGTCTTCACGCCGGAGGTTGTCCTGCGCGTCTTCGTCGTAAGCTCGGACACGGAGGGACTTCATGGTGATCTCTGGGGGAAGCACGGCCTCGGCCCCGTACACCATGAAGAAGGGTGTCTCTCCGGTGGCCCGGCTCTGGGATGTCCAGTTAGCCCATAGTGTGCTCGGAAGCTCGTCCACCCACTTGGCGCCATGTGTTCTTCAAGCCGGCATAGGTGCGGATCTTGAGGCCCCAAAGAATCTTTGCATTGGCCCTCTCAACTTGTCCATTGCTCTTTGGATGAGCCATGGAGGCATAGCACACCTGGATGTCGAGGTCTTCGCGGTATTCTTGGAACGCTGTGCTAGTGAACTGGGTCCCGTTGTCAGTAATGATTCTGTTCGGGACCCCGAACCGGCAGACGATCGACTTGATGAACTTTACTGCGGATTGCTTGTTGATGGTGATGACGGGTGTGGCTTTCGGCCACTTGGTGAACTTGTCGATGGTGACGTAGAGGTACCGGAATCCCCCAACGGTTCTGGGGAATGGTCCCAGGATGTCCAACCCCCATTCGGCGAACGGCCATGAGGGCGGGATCATTTGTACCGCCTGAGCCGGTGTATGGATCTGCTTGGTGTGGAACTGGCATGCCATGCAGCTCTCGACCAGCTTAATGGCATCCTGGAGTGTTGTCGGCCAGTAGAAGCCATGCCGGAAGGCTTTACCGACAAGCGTGCATGAGGAAGAGTGACTCCCACATTCGCCTCCATGGATCTCAGCGAGCAAGTCGCAGCCTTCCCCCTGGGTTATGCACCGCAATGGGACGTGGTTGGCGCCACGCCGGTAGAGATCCCCTTCTACCAACGCGTACCTCTTAGCCATGTGCACGATCCGTTCAGCGGAGACACGTTCATCAGAGAGGATGTTATCTTTCAAGTAGTTCCGGATCTCCGTGATCCATGCATCGGGTTTGACTTGAGCTTCTGGATCTTGAGCGCTGGGTTGCACGGAGTCCCCAGTGACGCTTACGATCCTTGGCGGCGTCCATGGCTGCAGGGCCGCCGGGACCGCCAGCTTCGAGGTGCTAGTCCAGCCCCCTTCGCTCGGCTCGGCGGGCCGAGCTGTGGGCCGCAGCAACGTTCTCTCGAAGACTCCTTCGGGCACAGGGGCTCCAGTGGAGGCCTTTGTTGAGAGGTTGTCAGCTGCGGCATTGCCGGCGCGGTACATGGCGCAGGTCCAAGGCGAGGAAGTCTTTCTCCAACATCTGCACGTGGAGCAGATAAGCAGCTAGCTGTGGGTCATTGCAGGAGCATTCAGCCTTAACTTGCTTGATAACTAGCTGGGAGTCACCCTGTGCCAACAACTGGCGAGCGCCCAGAGACAGGGCTGTCTTTAGGCCAAAGATGAGTGCTTCATACTCTGCCATGTTGTTGGTTGCCTTGAAATTGAAACGCACCATGTACCCAAACTGCTCCCCTGATGGCATGAGAAGCAGTACGCCGGCACCGGCCCCCTGCTTTTGTGAGGAGCCATCGAAGAAGAGCGTCGAGTGAGGCCTGGTGAAGACCGGAGCTCGGTGCTTTGGTTCACCATCTTCGTGGCCCCCTGGGTCAGCCTTCGTTGGCGTCCACTCAGCCACGAAGTCAGCCAGTGCTTGGCTCTTGACTGCATGGCGAGGAAGGAAGCCCAGCTCAAACTCCGCCAGCTCCGCTGCCCATTTAGCGACATTTCCAGTCGCGTGGGGGCTGTGAAGGATCTCCTTCAGCGGATAGGAGGTGACCACCGAGACCCGGTGGGCTTGAAAGTAGTGGCGGAGCTTCCTGGACGCCACGAGCACTGCATACAGCAGCTTGTGGACATCCAGGTACCTTGTCTTGGCGTCATGGAGGACTTCGCTGATGTAGTAGACAGGCCTCTGGATGGTCCGGACCCTCCCTCCCAGGCTAGAGATGTCTTCATCCATTGGCTCAGGCCTACCGGGGCTGGGTGGGTCCAGGGGGGCTTCCGAGAGCTGGGACTCAAAGGCTCCTAAGCCGCCTTGGACTTCCGGGAGGTCCCCCTGGTTTTCCGGGAGCTCCGGGAGGTCCCGTTGGGCCTCCGGGAGGTCCCGTTGGACCTCCGGGAGGTTGTCATGGAGGTCCGGGGGTCCGTCTTGGACCTCCGGGAGAATGTCTTGGAGGTCTGGGAGGCCGTCTTGGACCTCCGGGGTTTCCTGGTGCCTGTCTCCTGCTACCGGAGCAGGCTGTGGTGACAAGAGGTCCGGTCGCTCTGCGACGAGGACCATACTCACCACTTCAGTTGTCGCCGCGATGTAGAGCAACAAATGCTCTTCGGGCTCGGGGGCTACCATGATGGGTAGAGTCGTCAGGAGTTGCTTCAACTCCTGGAAAGCTTCTTCTGCTTCGTTGGTCCAAGCAAATGGACCGGATTTGCGCAGGAGCTTAAAGAAGGGGAACGCTCGCTCTGCTAGCCTCGGTATAAACCGACTCAACGCGGCTAGGCATCCCGTGAGTTTCTGGACTTCTTTGATGCAGGCGGGAGGCTGCATCAAGTCGATGGCCTTGATCTTCTCTGGGTTGGCCTCAATTCCTCGGTGTGAGACCAGGAATCCTAAGAGTTTTCCAGAGGATACGCCGAACACACACTTGTCGGGGTTCAGCTTGGTGCGCGTGGAGCGCAGTTTGTCAAAGACTAAGGCCAGGTTATCTAACAAGGATGAACTCTGCCCGACCTTGAAAACGGTGTCATCGACATACACCTCAACTAAGTCTCTTATTAACTCTCCAAAGGTTTTGTGCATTGCACGTACAAAGGTGGGAAGAGCATTCTTTAGGCCATAAGGCATAGAGACATAACAATACAGGCCGTCTACTGTGATGAAGGAGGTGTGATCTTCATCTTCTCTAGACATAGGGATCTGATGGAAACCCGAGTAGGCGTCTAGGAAGCACAGCATATCGCAGCCTGATGTCGAGTCTACTATTTGATCTATTCTAGGGAGAGGGAATGTATCTTTGGGACATGCCTTATTGAGACTGGTGTAGTCGATGCACATCCGGAGCTTCTCGCCGGCCTTCGGGACAACAACGGGGTTCGCCAACCACCGGGGGTGGTGGACTTCCCGTATGAAGCCAGCGTCCAGCAGCTTCTTGATTTCTTCCCAGATGAAGTTTTGCCGCTCGATGGACTGCTTGTGAGGCTTCTGTTGGACTGGCCGGGCATCGGGGAAGACCTTCAAGTGGTGCTCGATCACCTCCCTAGGGATCCCCGGCATCTGCGACGGCCGCCATGCAAACACGTCGACGTTGTGCCGGAGGAAGGTGACGAGCGCGCCTTCCTATTTGCTATCCAGGTCCCCGGCTACCCGGGTGGTCTGGGTAGCATCGGCGCCGACTTGGACGACCTTCAGGGGGACGTCGCCCTCGTTGAGGGGTTGCACACGGGGTGCTGCGGTAGAGGCACGGTGGCGTGCACTCGGGTGGATCCGGTCCGGTTCTTCACTGCCAGGGGCTGGTGCTCGAGCTGTTACATGTGCCTAGAGCTTTTCCAAGGCTGACACTGCAGCAGTGCGGTCTCCACGAATTCTGAGGATGCCTGTTGGTGTAGGCATCTTCAAGACGAGGTAGCCGTAGTGGGCTACTGCCATGAATCGGTACAGGGCTGGCCTGCCAATTATGGCGTTGAAGGGGAGGTCGATCTCCGCCACATCGAACAGAATGTACTCTGTCCGATAGCTGTCCGGTGCCCCAAAGGTCACCAGAAGGCTGATGTTGCCATAGGGAACGACCTGTCCTGGCCCTACCCCTGAGAATGGGCTCGATGGGGGTGAGCATGGCCATCGGGATCTGCAGCTTCTGGAAAGCTGCGCGGCTGATGAGGTTCAGCCCAGCCCCGCCATCTACCAGAACGTGGTACATCGTCACGTTGGCGATGGTAGGCGCTACCAAGAGCGGTAGTTGGCCGGCCCCAGCCATGTTCCTGGGGCAGTCGGTGGCATCGAAGCTGATGGGGGTTCCCATCCACTTGAGGTGCGGCGCGGCACTTGGGAGGGGAGCCACCGACGCTACCGCTCGGCACAGGGTCTTAACCGCGCTTCAGGACGAGGGGTCAGCGGACCCACCGTAGATGACGTAGAGCATCTTCCGGCGCTCGTCATCACTGGAGCTGGAGTCCTCATGGTTGTGCACCGCCTTCACGGTGCGCTGAGGCTCCTGGAACTCCACTTGGTGGTCGACGTTGTCTGGGGCGTCGACCTTCTGCTTGCCCTCCCTTTGACGGAAGGGTGGGGCATCAGTTCAAAGCTGCTTCCCTTTCCGGAAGCACTCCGCGAGCTTCTGGATCTCCCGGCACTCGGCAGCAGTATGGTAACTGGTGCCGTGCACGGGGCATAGCTCGCCTTGGTCACCATCTGGAGCTGGTGACTGTCGCTGCCTTTTGTCGGGGCGTGGCCCCCGAGCTCCACTGGGTGCCGCTGCTGCGGCAACGGGGGCCGCGGCCGGTGGCCTCATCTTGCCACCGCCCCGGTTCTTGATCTTCTTGCCGCTTCCATAGGAAGCAGCGCCAGATCCGGGCTGTCCTCCTGACTCGGAGGCTGGCAGAGAGTGCCAGTTCCGCCCTTCTGCTGCTCTGGCGCACTTGTCCGCCAGGTTGAAGAGCTCTGAGACGTCGCGGACCTCTCTGGTTGCGAGCTTCTCAAGCATCTTCTCGTCCCGAACACCCTGCCGGAACGCCACCACCACAGAAGCACTTTGAATGTGCGGGATGGTGTTACGTACCTGGGAGAACCGCTGGATGAAGGAGCGCAGCGTCTCTCCAGGTTGTTGCTGGACGGCGTGGAGGTCGAGCTCCGTGCCAGGCCGGGTGTAGGAGCTGCCGAAGTTAGCAGTAAACTGCCGGCAGAGCTCTCCCCAGGAGGTTATGGAACCCTGGGGGAGGTTCATGAGCCAAGACCGGGCTGGGCCAGTCAGGGCGACGGGGAAGTAGTTGGCCATGACGGCCTCATCCCCTCCTGCAGCAAGGACGGCGGTGGAGTAGATCTGGAGGAACTCCGCCGGGTTGACGCTGCCGTCATACTTCTCGGGCAGGTGCGGGCGAAACTTGAGCGGCCACCTCGCGAAGCGAAGGTGCGGCGCCAGGGCCGCGCATCCTGCTCCTGTTGCCGCAGGCGTTGGTGCCGCGAACGCTTGGTTTGCTGCTAGCACAGTGTACCCCGGTATGGGCAAGGCTGCGCCATAGACCGGGGGTGCCGTTTGCAGGGCATATGGCTGGGGCATATGCTGCGTGGCGTATGCCTGGGGCAGAGATCGCGTGGCGAGAGTCTGCGCCTCAGGCAGGATTGAGGCAGTCGACATGCTGTCGGCGGCCTCCTGGTTGCGATGCTTTTCTCGTCGTCGCTCGAGGAACACTTGGGCATCTTGGCCCAAGTGGCATCGTTCCAGCTCCGTCCTCAGGTCCGTCGACGGGAGCCTGGTGGAGCAGGAATCCGCCGTCTGCCCGTCAACCGTTGGCGTGCGCGTCAGCGACACAGCCGGTTAGCCGGGGCGTCGTTCCCACCGAAGTCGAGGGTTTGCGGCGGCGACGACGAGACGGTCTACCTCGTGAATCCACTGCTGGGTCGCTGACTGAGGCGCGTCCCCAGCAGGCGGATTGTGCAGTAGCGCTCTTGCTGCAGCTAGCGCGCCCCCGTGGGGGACGCTCAGCGCTGCAGAGGATCTCACGCTCGCTGGAGCCTGCGTTGCCGGAGTCGGCTGCTGGCTTCCAGCTTGCGCCGACACACTCCGTCCAGAATGTGTCGAGACGTAGTCCCCGCTAGTCACGGTCCGTCGTGAACGCTGGGGAGGAGAGCTTGCCGCTGAAGGAATCTTGGTCATCTTTGCCGGCAAAAGCTCGTCTCGCAAGGGAAAAGCCCCCTACCTGGCGCGCCAAATGTCGAAGTGTGTAGTCGACACTTCCCCCGGACCTGCTCTAAGCAGCCCGCGGAGGTTCTTTTTCGGAGGGGCTAGACACTTGCGGAGAGCTTCAGCGTTAGGGACGAGTGAGGGAGAAGCTTGACACAGGGAGTTTTACGTGGTTCAGGCCGCCGGAGCGTAAAACCCTACGTCCACGGTGAGCAGAGGTGCTCGCTGTATTGCTTGCTGCTCAGAACCGGAGTCCTGAGCTTGAGGGTGAGTGATGTCTAGAGTGCGAGTTCACAGCGTTCGAACCCTTACTAACGTTGCCTACCCGAGCCTTTTATAGTCCAAGGCTCGAGCGGCTTACAAGGTCGGCCTGGGTCCCGACAGGTGGTCCCGGGGAGATTTTCTACCATCTACCGTATCTGTAGTTATGCCGGTAGTTGTCTCTGGCGAAGGCTTCTGAGTCTTTGTTCTGCCGCCCTGCCCATGTCGCAAGCTAGTCGTAGTGGTTGATGATGGCAGGGGCGGCAGGGGATGTCTTGTCGCTGCGTTAATTGGCGGGCAGGCTTTTAACATGGCGCGCCAGCCTGCGATGCGACTGGGCGCAACGGCACCTGACAGAGGCGTGCACCGCGTCTCCGCGCCTTGGGAAGGCGCGGGCCTTGAATACCTTGTACGGGCAAGGTATGGCGCGTCTTTACTCCTGCTGCCTACCACGCGGGGCAGGCAGCGTTGCTCTGCTGGCCACGTGGCGGGCCCGGAGCTCTCCTCTGAGGAGAGGGAGGTCCGGCCCCGCGGGACACGTGGAGCCTTCGGAGCTCTCCCCGCGGAGGGGGGAGGTACGGCTTCTGCTGGCCACGTGGCGTGCCTGGAGCTCTCCTCTGAGGAGAGGGAGGTCCGGCTCCGCGAGACACGTGGAGCCTTCGGAGCTCTCCCCACGGAGGGGGGAGGTCCGGCTCAGTTGGCCACGTGGTGAGTCCGGAGCTCTCCTCTGAGGAGAGGGAGGTCCGGCCCCGCTGGACACGTGGCGCCTTCGGAGCTCTCCATACGGAGAAGGGCGAGGTCCTTAGGCATTTCCCCTTGTGCGCGGGGGTACCCCGTATCGAGGGTACCGACAACATCCAACTACGGTCCTCACCCATGTTTGAATCTGCAGTTTAATGTCAAGGAAATTATAGTTACTTTATAATTTATTTATGTCACGGCCCTACATCTATTGGAAAGGATAGGTCCTAAACCCACCCAAGAGTGACCGAGCGGAGCATGCTCATGACGAGACGCGTGGTCTTGATCCGAACGAAATTTCGGCAGCATAACCCCACTGTTCTCCACTGCACGCCCGAAAATGGTGCAGCAGAGAACAACAGGGTTATGCCGTCGAAATCTCGTCTAGATCTAAACCCGCGTCTCATCACAAGCCACGCCCGCTCAGTCACTCCCAGGCTGTCCAAAAAGGGACAATTCCGAACCTACACGCCTCACATGCGTAACACATGTGAGACGGGCCGGTTCGAAACGGGTGACGCATGTTGTATAGGTTTACGTCAATCTTTCATTTTTGAGTCATTTAAAAGAGAGATAGGAAAGAACGAGAGAGAAGGAAAGAACGAGAGAGAGACAAAGAAGTGGGTCAGCTGTCCTAAGTTATGACCCGCTGGGGCCTGCCATTATATTACGACGCCTTTAGGGTTATCCGTCGTACGTTATGCCCCGTCGTAAGTGGGTCAAAGATGAAACCGCCCCGTCGGGGCCCGCCGTCCATGCGCAGGAGCTTGCCGTCCTCCGTGCCTGTCTCGACTAATACATTACCACTAAATGGGCCGTGACAGAC
Organism: Neostapfia colusana; assembly: GCA_030760725.1. Classification (NCBI taxonomy): domain Eukaryota; kingdom Viridiplantae; phylum Streptophyta; class Magnoliopsida; order Poales; family Poaceae; genus Neostapfia; species Neostapfia colusana. The sequence continues at coordinate 113,756,462 of JASWHV010000007.1, forward strand.
CCTAAATGGGTCATGTCAGGCTGCACCGGGCCGAAACTCATTTATTTACATATAGTAACTAATCACGCAATCAATCAAAGTATTAATTCAATAATAATCAATTACAATACTAATTAAACAATTAATCAACTAAGATCAAATTAAACATGTAATCAGACATAAACACGGTGTCGGGTCACACATACACACGGTGTCGGGTCACACATACACACATACACACGGTGTCGGGTCACACATACACATCGTCGGGAGGCGGCACGACGAGCAGGGGCCGGGCGGCGCGGCGAGCAGGAGCTCGAAGCGTGGCGAGCAGTGGCTCCAGGCGGCGCAGCGAGCAGGGGCCGGGCGAGGCGGGTCAGGCGGCGCAGCAGGGCGGAGCTTGAGGCGGGGCGGGGCGAGCGGCGGCGGCCAAGGCGCGGCTGGGGCTCGGCGCGAGCAGGGGCGGCCAGGCGGGGCTTGGGGCGGGATGGCGGCGGCTGCGGCAGGGCGGGGCGAGGCGCGGGGCGTCCGCGCTCCGGCGGGGCGGGGCGAGGGATGGCGGTGCGCGGAGGGGCAGTGTGCGGGACGGTGGTGCGCGGCGGAAGGGCAGGGCGTGGCGGCGGAGGCGGCGCGGCTCGGCGAGGGCGAGGCGGAGCGGTGCGGCGGTAGTCGGCTGGTCGCGCGCATGAGTGGGCTGCGCGCGTGGCCCGTGAGATGTAGGGTTATGTTCTTTATTTACGACGGCTTCTTTACTTACGACGGTTTAGCTTTTAGCTGTCCTAAATGGTACTTAAATTCCGTCGGTCCTTTTATTTACGATGGCCGAGAGCCAGGGACCGTCGAAAGTTTACTAACTTACGACGGCTACCACACGCCGTCGTAAATACGTTAATTTACGATGGCTGACCCACGTAAATAAATTCAGCCGTCGTAAAATGTTGATTTTCCTGTAGTGAAGCGCCGCGGCTGCGGCTGGTGTCCGGCGGTGGAGGCGACGGCGGCGGGTGGCGATGGAGGTGGCGGCGGAGGTCAGCTCAGGGCAGGGCTGAGAGTATGACTCGGGCTCGGGCTGAGCAGCCCAAGTGCCCACGACCGTCGGATCTAATCCGATGATCCACACGTTCTATGAGGGTCATGAAGAACGGCCCATAACCCTAATACACTCATTTTCTCTCCCTCCCTCTCTCCTCTCCAGAGCACGGGGGGCCGGCGGCGCCTTGCAGCGACGGAGGCGGGCGGAGGCAGCGCCGGCATCGGCGGCGCCAGCATCGGCGACGCTCGGCCAGGCGAGGCGAGCCGCCCAGGCATCCCCCCGCCACTGACTGGACGCCTAGGCGTCGGTACGCTGTCGGCGACGGCGGGGGCTGGTGGCACCGGGGCCGGGGGTAAATCAAAAAAATGTGTTTAAACAACTAATCAAACAATTAACTAACTTAAATAACTAAAATCAGAAACAATTACCAATTTAAACCAAATAATTAACAACTAAACTAATTATCTACTAAATACATACAAATTGATTAAGTAATAAAATTTTTATCTAATCTAACTAACAACTAATTACAAAAACTAAAAAATTTACTTGATTCGGTTTGGCGACGACGGCGATGGCTGTGGCGACGGAGGCCGGCAGTGGCAAGGTTGGGGCCGGAGGCAGCAAGGTGGCGCCGGGCGGCCCGGGGCGTTCAGGGCGGCGCCGGACGGCTCAGGGCGGGGCCGGGGCGGCCTGGGGCGGCTCGGGGCGGCGCCGGGCGGCTCGGGGCGGCGCCAGGCGGTGGAGCGGTGGCGCCCGACGGCGGCTCGGCGGTGGCGGTGAATCGGCAGCGGGGCGGTGCTGCGGGCCTGGACCGGGGCGGCAGTTAAAACCATCTACTTACAACGGTTACGTAACTTACGACGGCTTAGGTAACGGCCGTCGTAAGTTACGCTTAGTTTACGATGGTGGCGTAACTTACGACGGCTTAGGGTTGCGGCCGTCGTAAGTTACAGTTATCTTACGATGGTCCATTAACTTACGACGGCCATGGGCTCGTAGCCGTCGTAAGTTAGTTTACTTACGATGGCCCAAAGTGACCGTCGTAAGTTAGTTTACTTACGACGGCTAGCCGTCATAAATAACAGTGGTCGTCGTAAGGTGCGACGTTTCCTATAGTGTGTGTTGCTAGCTTGTTATGGACCGTTGGATGGAGCGGGGAATGGGAGTCGATGAGGACTGCCCTGGGAACTGCATGGCACAAGAGGGGGCCCGTGGGTGGGGGAATGGAGATTCGAGCCTGCCAGTGAAACCTCAGTGGGTCCGTACATCCTAGTAGCCCCTTTGTAAAGGCTATTTTGTGATCTCTTGGCCATACACCGACGGTTGTGTACTGGTATAATGGAGGTTCTTTCTAGTCACCGATGGGTGACGAAATCACAAACTTGTGGGTAAAGTGGTGTCACCTCTGCAGAGTGTAAAACTATCATGATAGCCGTGCTTTCGGTTACAAGCACCTGGCCAACTTCCATGATTAGGGGCAAAACTTGGGATGGATATTTGGGTATGGTCATTGGGATTGGTTTTGGGTCATGACAATGAGTTTGGTTTCGGTTCTATGAAAATGAGATGGTTATGAATATTTATGAGTATGAGATGAACTTGAGAAATATTATTGATTGGTTGCGGCTTGATAAATGTTGAATTAAGATGAAGGAATGTTGATGAAATTACTTGGTTATGTAGGATTAAACTCACCTAGAAATAGTTATTATTTTTACCATATTTGTGAAATAAAATTTGCTTGCTGCAATGAACCTTTTTATTGCCTACCTTGTTGTAAGCTACATGTCATACTTTTCCCGCACTTGCTGAGTATGACATATACTCACCCTTACATTCCCAAATATACATCAGCAACAGGAGAAGAGTACTTCGAGGAACAAGTGGAGTACTAGGCGTGCGTACTACCGTCAACATGCCTGTGGAGTTGAAGTTGGAGCCTATTGTTTTAGCCATTTTCCGCTGTCATTTAGAGTCTTCCGCTACAAGAATAAGTTAGATATTCATGAGTGAGACATTGAGTCATTGTAATAAGGTACTTAAACACTATTTGTTTATTTAATATTCTGAATTCAGTTTGTGGAATACATGTGTATGTGTGATGAACACCATGGGCACACATATGCATTCACTTGGTTCATTTTTCGGAACCGAGTGTCACAAATTGGTATCAGAGCCACGTTGACCGTAGGACGCAAGACTAGATAGAATGGACACTCTAAGACATATAGGAACACCCCTCTAAACTGTTAGTTTCAAAAATTGCTTGCTGCTGCACTTTACTTGTCAATTCAGCCACCGCAAAGTGCTATTTTCAGCCCCTCTTTTCTTCTTTTCTTATGGGCAGCCACACTTTCTGTTTCCTTGCTTCATAGCTTCTGAAGTTTTGGAGTTATTTCCTTCTTCTCTAAAGATTCTCATGTCTTATTTAGAGATGCCGGTCACTAGGAGCACACACGCATGAGAACTCGTCCACCACCACTTATGAGTGCACTTAACCCCATTGAGGTATCCGATGGACCATATTGGGAGGAGGTGAAGATGGAACCCTACGAGGAAGATGAAGTTAGTAGTTCCATGCATGAGGAAGAGGATCCATAAGAGGTGGAACCAATCGAAGACGATATGAAAGATGATCCACAAGAACAGCATTGGTACGCACCTCAGGAGGAGTTTCACGCGGGCTTACACCCCGTGGAGCCTCATGAAGCTATGTCGGAAGGAGATGAACCCGAAGAAGAGCCACCCTCTGCTGAGGCCGAGAATGAAGGTGATGAATGGGCCAACCTTTCAGTTCAAGAATTCCGGTCCGACAGGATGGAAGGAGTACACATATCCAAGGAGCTTAAAGAGTTTCTGGATTGCTGCAACTTATACCCGGAGTATCTCCTCAAGAAAGTCCCTCGTCTCGGACATGAAGAGTGGAAGGCTGAAGTAACCATCTTATCTAACGGTAGGGTTGTCACTCAGCACTTTGCACCCACATGGAAAGCTGCAAGGGCAGAAGCTATCGATGATGTTGCACGGGATGCACTCATCGGACTGTGCTACGCCTTCCGTGAGCAGCTTGAGAACACTACGTTTGAGCTGCACCCGTATCGTAAGAGTGGTACAAGGGAGATCATTGGATCTCATGAAGGAGCTCTTTCCAACCCACAAGCTGTTGATAAGTCTCAGAGGTTGCTCGTGGAGTTAGGAAACCGCTATGCAAGCGCACAAGAAGAGATCTGTTACCTCCGCAAGAAGCTGTACTTGATGGAAAAAACAAGAGGAGATTCGTGCCAACTCGGGAGCAAATGGAGAACCAGCGTCATCTATCCCTACATGGACTGCCGACTCACCATGGCGTGCGCCCATGTATGGACCACCCCCATCACACCATGAGAACAGCACAGGTTCTCACGGTTAAGTTTAGGTTTCCCATTGAATAAGCTGTAATAGGAGCGTTGGATCGCAGTAAGTCAAATAAGGGTGGTGTGCAGAAAATTTTATGATGATTGCTTGAGTTGTGTGCTTGGTGTGAGTTGTGGGACGCTTCGGCGAATGTCCACATCCACACATAGTAGAGAGATGTGAGGTGCTTTGGCACTTGTTCACATCATCATATAGGCTGATATTAATGAAAGAAGTTGCTTAGTCTCATGTACCTTGATTCATATAGTTGGGAAATCGTTTCTTTCAAATCTGAATTCTAGCTTCTGCAAATATAGTATGTCCGAAAGTAAGTCTTAAAATAAGGAGGGTAGACTTTCTTGCCAACCTTATCGTCTTGGATTCTCAAGGGATTGACATAATACTTGAGATTGATTGGTTAAGCAAGCACAACGGAGTGATTTAATGTGCTTAGAGGATCGTGCAATTGACGAGTGAGCATGGTACTCGTATTGAGTTCGAGGTAGCTCAACCTGCAACTGAGAAGGCAGTGCTGAACCACATCAAAGAAGCGACATTGGAAAGCATTCCAGTGGTTCAAGAATATTCAGATGTGTTCCCGGAAGAACTTCCAGGTATGCCACCTGACCGGGACAATGAATTTTCTATTGATTTAGTGCCCAGAACTGCACCTATAGCGAAGAGGCCATATAGGATGCCTGCTAATGAATAAGTGGAGCTCAAGAAGCAAATTCAGGAGCACCTAGATAAGGGTTTTATACGCCCAAGATCGTCACCTTGGGGAGCCCCTATGCTTTTCGTGGACATGAAAGATGGAATCCAAAGGATGTGCGTGGACTATAGGTCTCTTAACGAGGTGACGATCAAGAATAAGTACCCGCTGCCCCGCATAGAGGATTTATTCGATCAAAGGCACCCTGATTTTCTCCAAGATTGATCTTCGGCCGGGATACTTCTAGCTGAAGATTAAGCCCTCCGACATACCTAAGATGCATTTCGAACACAGTATGGTTCGTATGAATATAGTGTAATGTCTTTTGTGTTAACAAATGCATCCGCATACTTTATGTACCTCATGAATAAGGTCTTCATGGAGTACTTGGATAAGTTCGTCATGGTTTTCATCGACGATATCATGGTGTATTCAAAAAGCAAGGAAGAACATGAAGAACATTTGAGATTGACGTTGCAGAAACTGCGAGAGCACCAATTGTATGACAAGTTCAGCAAGTGTCAGTTTTGGCTAAAGGAGATATCGTTCCTAGGCCACATTATCTCTGAAGGAGGAGTATCAGTTGATCCCAAAAAATTGAGGGATGTTTTGAAGTGGAACCAACCGCAGAATGTGAGGGATATTCGGAGTTTCCTTGGGATGACTGGATACTACCACCGGTTCATCAAGGATTTCTCCAAAATAGGAAGCCTATGACTGAATTGCTGATGAAAGGGAAAGCATTTCAGTGGACACAAGCATGTCAAGAAAGCTTTGAGAAGCTAAAGAAGAGATTAACAACAGCGCCGGTTTTGGTATTGCCAGACGTAAGCAAGAGTTTCGATATATATTGCGACGCATCAAGACAAGGGTTTGGATGTGTGCTCATGCAAGGAGGACAAGTGGTTGCCTATGCATCGAGGCAATTAAAGAAACATGAGCTGAAGTACCCTACACACGACCTGGAACTTGCAGCCGTGCTACATGCCTTGAAGATTTGGAGGCATTACATCCTTGGTCACCGATGTGAGATATACACGGATCACAAAAGCCTCAAGTATATATTCACCCAAACAGTTCTGAATTTGAGGCAACGTCGATGGTTGGAACTCATCAAGGATTATGATGTTGGAATCAACTATCACCCCGGAAATGCCAATGTAGTAGCTGATGTGTTGAGCCGAAAGGGAGCATGTCACCAGCTCACGGTTCGGGAGCTGCCACCCGAGCTGTGTAAGAAGTTTGAATGGTTACATTTGGGGTTCTCGAACGAGATGGAGGTGGTAGAACTGAACTCAAAGCTGGAACAAGAGAGACGAGGTGGCCAAGCAACGGATGAGGAAATCAAGGAAATCAATGAAAGAATCCAACAAGGCATAGAGAAGCTTTTCAAGGAAGACGAGAAAGGCACACTTTGGTTAGGGAAAAGGATTTGTGTGCCTATCGTGAAGCACATCCGGGACACGATACTAAAGGAGGCACATGACTCACCTTATTCCATGCATATTGGCTGTATAAAGATGTACAAGGACCTGAAAACATACTATTGGTGGAATGGTATGAAAAGGGACATAGCTGAATATGTTTGCCCTATGCGACATGTGCCAACGAGTGAAGGCCGAACACCAAAGACCCGCTGGATAGTTGCGGCCATTAAAAGTACCCAAGTGGAAGTGGGAAGACATCAGCATGGATTTCATAGTCGGATTGCCGCGTACTCAGTACGGCTACAACTCCATTTGGGTTATCGTGGACCGATTGACGAAAACAGCCCATTTCCTTCCTGTGAGAACCAAGTACACCGTCGCACAACTAGCCGAGCTGTATATGGAGCAAAACGTGTGTCATCATGGAGTTCCGAAGAGGATAGTTTCAGATCAAGGTTCCCAATTTACCTCTAGGTTCTGGAAGAAGCTGCATGAAGCTATAGGCACACGGTTAAATTTCAGCTCCGCATATCACCTGCAAACCGACGGGCAAACTGAGAGGACAAATTAGATCTTGGAAGACATGTTGAGAGCTTGCGCCTTGAAACATGGGCGTAGTTGGGATAAGATCTTGCCGTATGCTGAGTTCTCGTACAACAACAGTTACCAAGCCAGCTTGAAGATGTCACCCTTCCAAGCATTGTATGGTAGACGGTGTAGCACACCGCTGTTCTGGAATGAGATCGGAGAAAGCCAAGTATTTGGACCCGAAGTGCTGCAAATGCCGAAAAGAAAGTCCAAACGATACGTGAAAACTTGAAGTCTGCTCAGTCACGACAAAAGGGCTATGCGGACAATAGGCGAAGAAGATTGACCTTCGAAGTGGGAGACTTCGTGTATCTCAAGGTGTCGCCTATCCGAGGCCAACGACGGTTTAACGTCAAAGGCAAGTTAGCACCTCGCTACATCGAGCCATTCAAGATTTTGGGCAAGCGAGGAGAAGTAGCCTATCAACTAGAGCTGCCAACGCACCTCTTCGACGTGCACACTGTGTTTCACGTATCTCAGCTCAAGAAATGTCTAAGAGTACCAGAAGAAAAAGTACCGATGGATGAGCTAGACCTTCAAGAGGATCTGACCTACGCGGAACACTCGGTCAAAATCTTGGACGTGAAGGAAAGGGTCACGAGGAGTAAAGTGATCCGTTGGTGCAAGGTACAATGGAGCCATCACACGGAAGCCGAAACTACATGGGAACATGAGGAAGATCTCAAGGCAGAATTCCCTCATCTTTTCTCCACTCTATTGAATCTCGAGGGTGAGATTCATTTTAAGGGGGGGTAGGTTTGTAACATCCTCAATTTCACTACCATACATTTCATACATTTTTCATGTAGAAAAGCATTTAAAAAGAAGAAATGAAGAAAGGAACATAGAAGCTACTAAAATGATAAAAGGAAATGGAAATGGAAAACATTGAAAATAAATAGCCAAATTCAGCCACCCCAATTTCCCCCTTCCTCAATCTTTCCAATTTTTTCCCAATTTTCCTGATTTTCCCCAAATTCCCCAAATTCCCCTAGGGGGAATTTCGCCCACATTTGGGGGGAATTTTCCCCCAAATTGGCGCCGCACCAAATTAGGGGGGCAAACCTAGTTAGGCACATTCCCCTTGGCTGCAGCCCATTAGAGGGGGGGAACCCTAGTCCCCACCTATAGGACTCTTGGGTTAGTCCCCCACCTCTAGGACTCTTGGGTTAGTCCACCAACTATAGGACTCTTTAGTTAAGTCCCCCACCTCTAGGCCTCTTCGTCCCCCGCCACTAGGACTCTTTGGTTAAGTCCCCTACCTCTAGGACTCTTTGTTCCTGTCACACCCGGTTTTTCCGAAGAACAACCGAGTGAATATCACATGTATGCCAGGATCATTTTCTCATACATGTGATGACAAATAGTGAAGCATCATTTATTACAAGCCAGGTGTCGAATATAAATAAGTCTTACATAGCATATGTCTTGATGGACAATAAGAAGTTCATCACAAGTAAATAAACTAGCAGCGGAATTATTATTCTTGTGGGCTCCGTCACAGGCGTTGCCCGGGGTCTCCATGAACCTAGAAACCTTCTTCGGGTCCAAAGTCTTGATCATTATACACCACCTCATTATCTTGACCTGAGCAGCAATATAAACCAACAAATATGCAAGGTTGAGTACCGATGGTACTCAGCAAGTGTGGGAAAGTTATGTCATGCATGGCTAGAACAAGGGAAGGTTGAACTCATGGTTAAAGCACTATGCCATTAATACCTATTACCTTAGCTTATTAAGCACCTACATTACTACACAGGTGAAATGGTCCCAATCTCCCATCCCATCATCATAATCAAAATCAAATAACCATAACATCATTTCCAATGTTAAGCTCCCCGCTTAACATCCACAACTTCCAAAACCATCAATCATCTAATCATGAATAAGTCCAAGCCGCTCTTGACCATGAGCACGGCTGTCATGACAGTTTTGACTCTGCAGAGTTTGTACCACTGTACCCACATGTAGTGATTTCATCCCCCGTTGCCGGGTGGACTAAAAGAACCTCCATTATGCCAGTGGCTACGAACCACATTCACACTTCCCAGGTGTGTAGCCAGGAGATCATTACGAAGCCTTTACAAACAGATTCCCGACGAGCGTGGGTCCACTGAGGTTTCACCCCTAACAGCATACAAGAGGCTCCAACCCATCTGCAGTGGCCCCCTCTTGAGCCTTGCGGTTCATATGGTAGTCCAGCTGACACCTATTCCCCGCACCATCCAACACACCCATACTACGCCGGGGATACACCTAATTAATTGGCCAAGCTGCCCCATCTCAGCATGTGGTTGGCACGGTAAAGCCAGGTTACATGCTCCATGAACCGGTCCTTAGGATCCAGGCAAGTACTAAACACAAACCCGAGTCTCGTGCGCCCAGCACACAACCAAACCATCCAACTTGCCTTGATCCCTACCTCTACATAACTCACAATATCTCATTCAAGAGTATGGTAATATAAACTGATGATCTCTTATCCCAAATATCCCATTCTAAGCATGGCTAAGCATATGCATAATAATAAATGACATGATAAAATAAATCCCAACCCAAGCTACAAGGAAACAAGGTGATGCAATTCTAGGGAAACATCCTAGCATGGGTTTCATATTTCAATTGACAATGCAAATAATTCTACCTACACATCCTAGTATAGGATCAAAGTGGTCAAGGACACTTGCCTCCTTCCTGCTGCTCTTGAAATGGGTAGTCCTGGTCTTGGAAAGGAATAACTTGCTCTTGAGCAGGTTCTACATCATACCATCACACATAGCAAAAGAAAAACCACAATCCATAAGACATGGTTCACACTTCCACTTCATACAAACCACACATTCATATTTATGAAAGTCATTCTCATTTCTATGTGTTGTGGTTACTCTATGTGTGTTGATTTTGGTTTACATGTACTTTTAAACATGTGCATATGATTTCTACTTTTGTATTCATATTTATGTTTGTATATAATATATGAGTTTCCAATTTAGATAAATTCCTTATATTCAATTGATACACCTTTTAGCTACCAAGTGTGCATGAAAGGTATTTTTCTTCTCCATATGTGTCTTCAGAATTTCTACCAACCCTAAACTGAATTCTTTGGATTTTAGAAACTCCATTTATCATTTACTAGTTGCTATATTTTCAGATTTATTTTCCTATGCGTAAATGTGTACTTTATTATAAAAATAGTAAGACACATCATCTAAACAGAATAGGTTCTGGTCCTAAATAATTTAATAACATATTTTGACCTTTGCCTCTGATGTAAACTATTTCACAATTATTTTCCCTATTTCCTAGAACTATTCTTTACTTAAAAATGTGTCCCTAAATGTGAATAATAAATTAAACAGATTCAATTCAGCCCAAAATATGTTTTTATCTCACTCCAAAGTTTCCTAAATACTGAGAAAGTCTTTAATTAAATTTTGACAATAAGTTTGTCCCACTTTTTATTTTTTAAACACTAGCCACATATTCAATTTCCTAAATTAAATACTAAACAGGGCTAAAAAGGTAAACTCACCCCACTACAGGGTCTATAATATTATTTTCAGAATTTCCAGGGGTCTAGCCACACTTATCAGAGGAGTTTTTCTTAATTTTTATTAAGTCCAGGGGCTAAAACTGATTTTTAAATGAATTTACATGATTTTCTGAAGTTCCAGGGGCTAGATCAGAAGTTTCCGGGGCTAGCTCTTATTTCCCGAGAACCCCAGGGGGTAGCACGTAAGATTTCCAGTCTTTATAACGCGGGGCTGACGTGGGCCGTCCGATTTTAAACCGACGGCTGAGATTATAACGTCGAACCGGTACACGGGGATTTAAACCCTACCGTGTGATTTAAAATAAGCGGCGCACAAGCGGCCACGTCGCTCTGATCGAACGCGGGCGGCGCTGCTGGCGGCGCACGACGGCGGGAAGCGGCGATCCTGCCGGAGACTTTCGGATCTTCGAGAATTCTTCCTAGAACTGTGATTTTATGGCATAGATCGGTGGAGGGGAGGTCGGGGATCTCACCTTGGGGGTTTTCTTGAGCTCGGAGGTCCTGGAAGGTGATCGGCGACGAGGTCCGAGGTGAATTCACGGCGAGGCTCGTCGGTGCTGTGTTTACACCGCAAGTCACCGAGTTTTCTGCACCTGCAAGGTTCCCCGGAGGCGGTGGATCAAGACCAGCGAGTTAGATCGGAATTTCCGAGCTTAGATCGGCCAGAATTCGCCGGAGAAGTCTCGGTTCTCACCGGAGGAAAATCGGCGGATCGCGTGGGAAAAACAGAACGAGGCCGGGGTTTTTATAGACGGGGAAAGGCGGCGGGGTGGTTTAGATCAAGTCCGCGTCGCCAACGAACGGAATTCGGCGGGGATGCGCAGGAATCCGGGTCGGTTTTGATCCAGGGTGAGAGAATCCCGGGGCGGGCGCGAGGTAGAAGAAGGGCTGGCGGGCCCCGCCTGTCAGTGGGAGGAAGCGGCGCGCGCGGCTGCGGGCTGGCACGGCGCTGGTTGGGCCGGCTGGTGGGTTGCGGCCCACTGGCCGGTTTTTTTCTGTTTTCTCTTCTTCTTTTTCTATTTCTTTTCTGATTTGAGTTTAATTTGAATTCCAGTTTGAATTTGAATTTTTGCAAAACATGCAACACGTCCAAAAATTTTTAAATTCCCCTCTTAACATGATTTTAGGGTCTTAACAAAATTTTGGGGTGTTACAGCTCTACCCCCCTTAAAAGAAATCTCGTCCTCGAGATTGGTGGTTCTAAGAAAACAATTCCGGAAATTGTGCCTTTAGCTCATCTTCTCGCTCCTAGGTGGCTTCCTCTTCTGAGTGATGCTTCCACTGCACCTTGCACATCCGGATTCTTTTATTTCTGGTGAGGCATTCCATTGTCTCCAAAATCTTGTATGGTTGCTCGGCATAAGACAAATCCTCAGCTACGTCCACTTCATTCATGGGCAACACCTCCTCAGGCGTCCTTAGGCATTTCTTGAGTTGTGACACATGGAATACATCGTGCACATCCGATAGACGAGCCGGTAATTCTAGTTGATACGCCACTTCGCCTTTCCTCTCCAAAACTTGAAAGGGTCCGATATATCGAGGTGACAACTTCCCTTTCACCTTGAACCGTTGAAGTCCTCTGATAGGGGACACCTTGAGATAGACATAGTCCCCCACGTTGAAAACGAGCTCTCTTCTTCGCACATCGGCATAGCTCTTTTGGCGTGTCTGTGCTATCCTCAAGTTATTGCGAATTTCCCTCACCTTCGCCTCGGCTTCTTGTAGTACTTCTGGACCAAACACTTTACTTTCCCCTGTTTGGTTCCAAAATAGGGGAGTCCTGCACTTCCTCCCGTACAAAGCTTCAAACGGTGACATCTTCATACTAGCTTGATAGCTATTGTTATAGGAAAACTCCGCATACGGTAAGTTCTTGTCCCAACTCCGATTGTTTTTGAGTGCACATGCCCTCAGCATATCTTCAAGAATCTGATTGGTTCTTTCCATCTGCCCGTCAGTTTGGGGATGATAGGCAGAGCTGAAATTCAGATGGGTTCCCATGGTTTCATGCAACTTCTGCCAAAACCTCGAGGTGAACTGTGTCCCTTGATCCGACACAATCTTCTTTGGCACTCCATGGTAACACACGATCCTTGACATGTACAGCTCTGCCAATTTGGATCCGCTGTAGCTTTCTTTCACGGGGATGAAATGAGCTACCTTGGTTAGCCTATCAATGATGGCCCATATTGAATCATATCCTGATTGGGTTCTAGGCAAACCCACGATGAAATCCATGCTGATTTCTTCCCATTTCCATTCAGGCACTTTGAGTGGTTGCAATAATCCCGCGGGTCGTTGATGTTTTGCTTTCACCAACTGACATGTGTCACATAGGGCAACATGTTCCGCGACATCTCACTTCATACCATACCACCAATACCTGCTTTTAAGGTCCTGGTACATCTTCGTACTCCCAGGATGAATGGAATAGTCAGAATCGTGAGCCTCCTTCAAAATCAATTCACGAATCTCCTTTACTTCAGGCACACAGATTCTTTTCCCGTGCCACACCGTTCCTTGTTCATCATCTCTAAAACTAGGAGCTTTATTTTCCTTGATGAGTTGTCTGATCTCTTGTATCTTCTCGTCATTCTTTTGACCCTCGCGTATGTCTCGCTCGAGTGTGGAGTCCACTTCCATGGCGATGGCTTCACCACTATTTACCAGACATAGATTGAGCCTTATAACCTCGTCCTTCAATTCCGCAGGCATGTCCTTCAAGCTCAACTTATTGACCTGCACTTACCGACTCAAAGCATCGGCCACGACGTTTGCTTTCCCAGGATGATAGTTGATGCCCACATCAAAGTCATTGATTAGCTCTAACCATCTCTTTTCCTGAGGTTGAGATCTGGCTGTGTGAAAATGTACTTCAAACTCTTATGATCCGTATATATCTCGGTCCTCTTCCCCATCAAATAGTGCCGCCAAATTTTCAACGCGTGTACCACTGTGGCTAGTTCTAAGTCATGTGTAGGATAGTTTTTCTCGTGCTTCCGAAGCTGCCGGGATGCATATGCCACGACATGCCCTTCTTGCATGAGAACACATCCCAACCCGTTTCCAGAGGCATCGCAGTACACCGTGAAATTCTTCTGCATATCTGGCATAACCAACACTGGGGCGGTTGTCAATCTTTTCTTTAGCTCCTGAAAACTCGTCTCGCACTGTGGCGTCCATGTGAATGTGATTCCCTTCTCCAACAGTTTGGTGAGAGGTCTCGAGATCTTGGAGAATCCGTCAATAAACCGTCGATAGTATCCAGCCAATCCCAAGAAGCTTCGAACTTCCCCGACATTTTCAGGGGTTTTCCACTTCTGGATATCCTCGATTTTGGCGGGATCTACGGAGATTCCTCCCTCCGAGATTATATGTCCTAAGAAGGGAACTCTCTTCAGCCAAAACTCACACTTGCTCAACTTGGCATATAGTTGGTGTTCTCTCAGCCTTTGCAACACCAACCTTAGATGTTTCTCATGTTCTTCTTCATCTTTGGAGAAGACGAGAATGTCATCTATGAAAACCACCACAAATTTGTCCAGATATTCCATGAATACCTTGTTCATGAGATACATGAAGTATGCCGGGGCATTAGTTAGCCCGAAAGGCATGACAGTGTATTCATACAGTCCGTACCGAGATACGAAAGCTATCTTGGGAATATCAGTTTGCCTTATCTTGAGTTGGTGGTATCCCGACCTGAGATCAATTTTCGAGAACACACAAGCGCCTCTCAACTGATCAAACAAGTCTTCAATGCGGGGTAATGGGTACTTGTTCTTGATGGTTACCTCATTCAAAGCACGGTAATCCACGCATAACCTTTGGGTTCCGTCCTTCTTGGGCACAAATATCACCGGAGCTCCCCAAGGTGAGGAACTAGGACGAATATACCCCTTCTCCGTCAATTCTCTTAAATGATCCTTGAGTTCTTCTAGCTGCTTGGAGTCCATCCGATAAGGTCTCTTGTATATCGGGGCTGTTCCAGGTACTAGCTCAATTGCGAATTCCACTTCACGATCGGGAGGCATACCTGGCAACTCCTCCGGAAAAACATCTGGATATTCCCTGATGGTCCTGATTTCCTCAACTTTCACCTCAACTTGATTTAATTTAATGTCCCTCCTAGGCTCGTGTATTGTTATGAACTTTACTCTTGTGCCACTAGGGTTAGTTAGTTCTACCGTTCTGGTCGAACAATGGATGATTCCTTTATGATTGGTCAACCAATCCATACCCAAAATAATATCTATCCCTGGTGAATCTATCACTATGAGGTTAGCAGTAAATACTACCCTATTAATGTCTAGGTTCACTTTGGGACACACTTGTCTTGTCCTTATTTTTGCACCCGGAGAGTTTACGGCTAGCATATGGTTCATTTGTGTTGTTGCTAGGTCATGCTTCTTAACAAACCCTTGAGCAATGAATGAGTGGGTAGCACCAGAATCAAACAGCAGGGTTGCAATGTGTAAATTGGCAGGAAACTTACCAACTACCACGTCGGGTGCCTCTTGTTCTTCCTCCATAGTGACGTGGTTCACCCGTCCTCTCATTACATTCTGCTGTTGTGGCTGCGTGGGCTTCTTCTTTGGGCACTTATGGGCGTAGTGTCCCACTTCACCGCAGCTAAAACATTGCACCCCAACCTTAGGTGCCTGGCCTTTGTTGTGTTGGGGTTGGTTTGGGGGTCCTTGTACTGCTGGTCGAGGTGGATATGCAGGGCGAGGCTGCTGTATAAACTGACGTTGTGGCTGTGCTGGTGCTGCCGGAGGCCTGTAGTTCGGGTTGTACCCTCTTGGGGCTGAGTAGGGTACCGTAGCACGGTTCGTCTGCCCTGCTGGTTGCTGCATCAGACGGGGGCGGGTGTTGCTACCCGAGGCTTGATGTGACCAACCGGCCTTCCTCTTATTCTCATTTTCCAAGGCCTTTAGCTTCCTTTCTACCACAAATGCTCTGTCCACCATCTTTTGGAAGCTTTCATACTCATTTGAGGACATTGCACACTGCATCTCCGCGGTAAGTCCCTCCACGAAACAATCTTGTTTCTTCTCATCAGTCTCTATGTCCCGTGGGGCATAACGGGATAGTTGAGTAAATTTAGTGAGGTATTCCCTCACCGTCATGTTTCCCTGCTGCAGTCCCAAAAACTCCTTCCTCTTGTTTTTGAGTTCACCTCTTGGGATGTAATGGTTGCGGAATCTACGCTTGAACTCTTCCCAAGTGATGTTCTCAGGGTCATGATGGGCGGCCACGTAGGCGGTCCACCAATCAGCAGCAGGTCCATGCAATTGATGAGAGGCAAACAACACCCTCTCATACCCTTGGCACTGTATGATCCTTATCTTACTTTCAATGGTCTTCAGCCAATCATCTGCCTCCAGAGGTTCAGCAGCACTTGCAAACTTTGGAGGTTGAGTTCCTAGAAACTCACTCAACCTTGGTTGGCGTGGTGCAGCTTGTGGAGGTGGAACTTGATGCAAGTTGGCCACCACTTGAGTCAAGTTCTGGATGAGCTGATTTTGATTCTCCAGCATTTGGTGGATGGGATCAACTCCCTCACGGCGACCACCCCTGTCTTGGCTTCCAGAGAGATGAGGGTTGCAGGCCTCATCGTTGTTGTTGGCGGGGTTGGCAGCACGTCCTTTTCCTCTTTCGACCATCTAGCAGAATCAACCAATGTTAATTCGAAAGCATTTAATATCATCTTACTACTTTCATTTGTTTGTACTTTGAAGTGTTGAGGCTTTGTTATACTTTTCTGAGGGTTCATTTCTCACACAAAAATAAATGCAATATTATTTCATGTGGGTTCTCACACCAAAGCAAAACAATCTAAAGACGAGGCTGTGGACAATTGCTTATGGCTTCCACAACTCACGTCACACACCAAGCATTAACACACCATTAACTTAACTTAACGACTCGACTATTCGACATCTTGCTAACTAAGGGAAGGACTCTACACTACTCGTTCTCTGGAGCTGGCTCCTCGGGATCTTTCTCATCATTTCGGTTTCCTTCTGACTCTGCTTTGGGTGGGGAGGCTGCTGGTGGAGAAGTGCGACGACGCCTTATCGCCCGACGATCTGGGGAGTCAGGAGTCCATGTATCATTCGCGGTGACACACAGTTCATTCCCATCTCCTCTTTCTCTCGCCCTTCGGCAGGCTTGCAGCAACGCCTCCGTTTCCTTCAGGGTGTCCCGAACATCCTGAAGCTCTTGCTGACACTCCTGCAGTCGAGTGCTGAGCATAGCAGCATCCTCCAAGCACAAGTCCATGTTCTCATGGGAAGTCCCTTGCTGCACTGGCGGGTATTTGTACTCCGTGGTACCACTCTCACGCTGGAGGACATACATGTACTCAGTCCTGTCCAGGTGGCGACGATAGATGTGACTCTGGCAGGTGATGGCCTCCCAGGTGACATCCTTCTCCGCATCGACCTGTGTCGCTCGACAAGCTGGAGAGTGGTGGATCTTAAGCAGCTGATTTTCATGTATAATTCTCATCTCTGAACTTCATTCTTCACTCTTCTCACGGATGGTCCTGGTGGAGTTATAGTGGGTGATTAGCTTGCCCGTATTGCCGGCGGCTTCGAGCATACGTCGACGACGGCGCAACAAGCCTCCTACTGCCAATCCGTAGGAAAGGTACGTCACCGGACGGCTCTCCTCTCTTTCGGCAAGGGCAACTACGGGAACTCTCCCTCCTGTGGACTTGCGAGCGGTGCGAATCATACGAACCATCTAAAACAAAAAGCATTTAAACTTAGGTTAGATAACTTTTTAAACAAAAATCCTATTTTGAATGAAAATTGGGGTAAGATGAAGAAAGTGACTCATTAAATAACACTCTTCAACACACACCTTGTAAAACTAGTTTTTAAGAAAATAAGGCCCTTATATACGTCCATTTCTACCTAGGTCCACGTTCCTACGGGCAACCTTGGCTCTGATACCACTTCTGTCACACCCGGTTTTTCCGAAGAACAACCGAGTGAATATCACATGTATGCCAGGATCATTTTCTCATACATGTGATGAAAAATAGTGAAGCATCATTTATTACAAGTCAGGTGTCGAATATAAATAAGTCTTACATAGCATATGTCTCGATGGACAATAAGAAGTTCATCACAAGTAAATAAACTAGCAGTGGAATTATTATTCTTGTGGGCTCCGTCACAGGCGTTGCCCGGGGTCTCCATGAACCTAGAAACCTTCTTCGGGTCCAAAGTCTTGATCATTATACACCACCTCATTATCTTGACCTGAGCAGCAATATAAACCAACAAATATGCAAGGTTGAGTACCGATGGTACTCAGCAAGTGTGGGAAAGTTATGTCATGCATGGCTAGAACAAGGGAAGGTTGAACTCATGGTTAAATCACTATGCTATTAATACCTATTACCTTAGCTTATTAAGCACCTACATTACTACATAGGTGAAATGGTCTCAATCTCCCATCCCATCATCATAATCAAAATCAAATAACCATAACATCATTTCCAATGTTAAGCTCCCCGCTTAACATCCACAACTTCCAAAACCATCAATCATCTAATCATGAATAAGTCCAAGCCGCTCTTGACCGTGAGCACGGCTGTCATGACAGTTTTGACTCTGCAGAGTTTGTACCACTGTACCCACATGTAGTGATTTCATCCCTCGTTGTCGGGTGGACTAAAAGAACCTCCATTATGCCAGTGGCTACGAACCACATTCACACTTCCCAGGTGTGTAGCCAGGAGATCACTACGAAGCCTTTACAAAGGGATTCCCGACGAGCGTGGGCCCACCGAGGTTTCACCCCTAACAGCATACAAGAGGCTCCAACCCATCTGCAGTGGCCCCCTCTTGAGCCTTGCGGTTCATATGGTAGTCCAGCTGACACCTATTCCCCGCACCATCCAACACACCCATACTACGCCGGGGATACACCTAATTAATTGGCCAAGCTGCCCCATCTCAGCATGTGGTTGGCACGGTAAAGCCAGGTTACATGCTCCATGAACCGGTCCTTAGGATCCAGGCAAGTACTAAACACAAACCCGAGTCTCGTGCACCCAGCACACAACCAAAACATCCAACTTGCCTTGATCCCTACCTCTACATAACTCACAATATCTCATTCAAGAGTATGGTAATATAAACTGATGATCTCTTATCCCAAATATCCCATTCTAAGCATGGCTAAGCATATGCATAATAATAAATGACATGATAAAATAAATCCTAACCCAAGCTACAAGGAAACAAGGTGATGCAATTCTAGGGAAACATCCTAGCATGGGTTTCATATTTCAATTGACAATGCAAATAATTCTACCTACACATCCTAGTATAGGATCAAAGTGGTCAAGGACACTTGCCTCCTTCCTGCTGCTCTTGAAATGGGTAGTCCTGGTCTTGGAAAGGAATAACTTGCTCTTGAGCAGGTTCTACATCATACCATCACACACAGCAAAAGAAAAACAACAATCCATAAGACATGGTTCACACTTCCACTTCATACAAACCACACATTCATATTTATGAAAGTCATTCTCATTTCTATGTGTTGTGGTTACTCCATGTGTGTTGATTTTGGCTTACATGCACTTTTAAACATGTGCATATGATTTCTACTTTTGTATTCATATTTATGTTTGTATATAATATATGAGTTTCCAATTTAAATAAATTCCTTATATTCAATTGATACACCTTTTAGCTACCAAGTGTGCATGAAAGGTATTTTTCTTCTCCATATGTGTCTTCAGAATTTCTACCAACCCTAAACTGAATTCTTTGGATTTTAGAAACTCCATTTATCATTTACTAGTTGCTATATTTTCAGATTTATTTTCCTATGCATAAATGTGTACTTTATTATGAAAATAGTAAGACACATCATCTAAACAGAATAGGTTCTGGTCCTAAATAATTTAATAACATATTTTGAACTTTGCCTCTGATGTAAACTATTTCACAATTATTTTCCCTATTTCCTAGAACTATTCTTTACTTAAAAATGTGTCCCTAAATGTGAATAATAAATTAAACAGATTCAATTCAGCCCAAAATATGTTTTTATCTCACTCCAAAGTTTCCTAAATACTGAGAAAGTCTTTAATTAAATTTTGACAATATGTTTGTCCCACTTTTTAATTTTTAAACACTAGCCACATATTCAATTTCCTAAATTAAATACTAAACAGGGCTAAAAAGGTAAACTCACCCCACTACAGGGTCTATAATATTATTTTCAGAATTTCCAGGGGTCTAGCTACACTTATCAGAGGAGTTTTTCTTAATTTTTATTAAGTCCAGGGGCTAAAACTGATTTTTAAATGAATTTACATGATTTTCTGAAGTTCTAGGGTCTAGATCAGAAGTTTCCGGGGCTAGCTCTTATTTCCCGAGAAGCCCAGGGGGTAGCACGTAAGATTTCCAGTCTTTATAACGCGGGGCTGTTGTGGACCGTCCGATTTTAAACCGACGGCTGAGATTATAACGTCGAACCGGTACGCGGGGATTTAAACCCTACCGTGCGATTTAAAATAAACGGCGCACAAGCGGCCACGTCGCTCTGATCGAACGCGGGCGGCGCTGCCGGCGGCGCACGGCGGCGGGAAGCGGCGATCTCGCCGGAGACTTTCGGATCTTCGAGAATTCTTCCTAGAACTGTGATTTTATGGCATAGATCGGTGGAGGGGAGGTCGGGGATCTCACCTCGGGGGTTTTCTTGAGCACGGGGGTCCTGGAAGGTGATCGGCAACGAGGTCCGAGGTGAATTCACGGCGAGGCTCGTCGGCGCTGTGTTTACACCGCAAGTCACCGAGTTTTCTGCACCTGCAAGGTTCCTCGGAGGCGGTGGATCAAGACCAGCAAGTTAGATCGGAATTTCCGAGCTTAGATTGGCCAGAATTCGCTGGAGAAGTCTCGGTTCTCACCGAAGGAAAATCGGCGGATCGCGTGGGAAAAACAGAACGAGGCCGGGGTTTTTATAGACGGGGAAAGGCGGTGGGGTGGTTTAGATCAAGTCCGCGTCGCCAACGAACGGAATTCGGCGGGGATGCGCAGGAATCCGGGTCAGTTTTGATCCGGGGTGAGAGAATCCCGGCGCGGGCGCGAGGTAGAAGAAGGGCTGGCGGGCCCCGCCTGTCAGTGGGAGGAAGCGGCGCGCGCGGCTGCGGGCTGGCGCGGCGCTGGTTGGGCTGGCTGGTGGGTTGCGGCCCACTGGCCGGTTTTTTTCTGTTTTCTCTTTTTCTTTTTCTATTTCTTTTCTGATTTGAGTTTAATTTGAATTCCAGTTTGAATTTGAATTTTTGCAAAACATGCAACACGTCCAAAAATTTTTAAATTCCCCTCTTAACATGATTTTAGGGTCTTAACAAAATTTTGGGGTGTTACAGTTCCCGATCCCTAGGACTCTTCCCCCCCCCCCCCCTATAAATATAATTACCCCCCTGGCAGCACCCCTCTCTCTTTTGGTTGCCACCCCCCTTGCTTCCAAGCCACCCCCTTGCTTCCAAGTTGCCAAGTCCCTTCCCCTTGCCGGGATTTGGCTGCCGTCGAGCCCCGTCACGCCTCGCCATCGCCGGAAAAGAAGCCCCTGACGTTCTGCCCTACCTGCAGCCCCGTAATTCTCCACGGAAAATCCTCCGCTGCTGCCATTGCTAGGAGGGAGGCCCTTCCGCAAGGGAGAAGTAAGGTAGATCTTTGTTACCCCTCTTATGACATCACCGCTGTTTCTGCGCACCCATTTTCTTCGCCCCCTGCGAGCAGAAACTTCTGCGTGTGGACAGACGATGTTTTGGTCAATTCTTGACGGTGGAATTGATCTACATCTTGTGTCAAGATCACCACCATGTCCACACTTGATCCCAGCAACCTTGATCATCATAAAACCCCATGAAAGCCTACTAAAACATGCAAGAACACGTACAAACTGGTTTTATAAAACTGCACCATAGGAATTGCATTCATTCACCTCATTGCATCTTGAGTAAAGTTTGTGCATGAAAATTGATTGCTGTAAATTTTGTATGTGCGTGGTCGTGAGTAGAAGGACAAGCTCAAGAGGCAGTCTACGAGGAGCTACAGCACCAAGACTTCAAGACGCTTGAGCAACACGAGCCACGGAAGCAAGGCAAGTGCCCCTTAACCATATTGATCCTATGCTTTCGAAACTGTTTTGCTTGCGAAAACTCGTATGCTTGAGTCAACTTGATGGTACACCCTTTTTATAGGAGTTTACTAGTTTTTTTAACCATCCTTGTCGGCAGGAAAGTTGATGAGTCGGTTATGGTCGCTTCTCCTTTTTGCTTCGCTTAACTTACCAGATATGGGAAGCTGAAATAAAACTTGTTTAGCTACTGCACTCATATGAATAATGATGATGAGTATTTGATGATGTTGATGATTATGAAATCAGGGGGATCTAGGCAAGCTCGGTTCGTGGATGTTGCTGACTGAGATGGTGGTTTGCTTGCCGTAGATCTAAGGACCGGTTCATGCGAGCACATGCCAGGAAGACAGTGCCACCACAAGGCCAAATATGGGTGCGGCTTAGCTGACTAATTATGTGTGTTGCTAGCTTGTTATGGACCGTTGGATGGCGCAGGGAATGGGAGTCGAGGAGGACTGCTCTGGGAGCTGCATGGCACAAGAGGGGGCCCGTGGGTGGGAGAATGGAGATTCGAGCCTACCGGTGAAACCTCAGTGGGTCCGTACATCTTAGTAGCCCTTTTGTAAAGGCTATTTTATGATCTCTTGGCCATACAACGACGGTTGTGTACTGGTATAATGGAGGTTCTTTCTAGTCGCCGACGGGTGATGAAATCACAAACTTGTGGGTAAAGTGGTGCCACCTCTGCAGAGTGTAAAACTATCATGATAGACGTGCTTCCGGTTACAAGCACATGGCCAACTTCCATGATTAGAGGCAAAACTTGGGATGGATATTTGGGTATGGTCATTGGGATTGGTTTTGGGACCGTTTTGGGTCATGACAATGAGTTTGGTTTTGGTTCTATGAAAATGAGATGGTTATGAATATTTATGAGTTTGAGATGAACTTGAGAAAGATTATTGACTGGTTGAGGCTTGATAAATGTCAAATTATGATGAAGGATATTGATTAAATTACTTGGTTATGATGGGATTAACCTCACCTAGAAATAGTTATTGTTTTTTCCATATTTGTCAAATAAAATTTGCTTGCTGCAATGAACCTATTTATTGCCTATCTTGTTGTAAGCTACATGTCATACTTTTCCCGCACTTGCTGAGTATGACATGTACTCACCCTTGCATTCCCACATATACATCAGCAACAGGAGAAGAGTATTCGAGGAACAAGTGGAGTACTGGGTGTGCGTACTACCGTCAACATGCCAGTGGGGTTGAAGTTGAAGCCTACTGTTTTAGCCATTTTCCGCTGTCGTTTAGAGTCTTCCGCTGCAAGAATAAGTTAGATATTCATGAGTGAGACATTGATTCATTGTAATAAAGTACTTAAAAACTATTTGTTCATGGTTATATCCTGAATTCAGTTTGTGGAATACATGTGTATGTGTGATGAACATCCTAGGCACACATATGCATTCACTTGGTTCATTTTTTGGAACCGGGTGACACAGCTGGATGGTTCGGACCCTCCCGGAGGAGTCCGAGGCGTCTTCTTGTAGAGGTTCGGGACTCGGGGGCCCCCGGACTCCGGGCCTAGAACTGCACTCTAGGAGCTCGGACCCAGGTGCACCCCAGTTGTCAGGTCTAAATAGATGAGACCCAACCAGTTCTTCTTGGGGAGGTCCGGGACTCGGGGGCCCTCGGCCCCCGGGCCCGGAACTGCACTCTGGAAGATTGGACCCAGGTGCACACCGGTTGCTGGGTCTAGATGGATGAGACCCGACTACATCTTCTTGGGGTGGTCCAGGACTCGAGGCCCCTAGGCCCTAGGGTCCGGGACTGCATTCCGGTAGCTTGGACCCAGATATGTTTTGATCATCAGGTCCACCTGCTCTGGACCCGACTACTTCCCCATCCCAAGGGTTCCCTGCGGGGTCTGAGCCCTAGAAATTTAGACCGACGACAGCAGGAGCCTTTTCTGGGACTTGAGGTCGATGGAGTTCTGGCCGCTCCGCGACCAAAACCATGCTCACAACCTCGGTTGTGGCTGCGATGTAGAGGAGTAGTGGCTCACCTTGTTCAGGGGCCACCATGATTGGCAGTGTTGTGAGGAACTTCTTCAGCTCCTGGAACTCTACATCCGCCTTCTCAGTCCATACGAATGGACCAGTTTTGCGCAGAAGCTTGAAGAATGGAAGAACCTGCTCAGCCAGTCTAGAGATAAACCGACTGAGTGCAACCAAGCATACGGTAAACTTCTGCACATCCTTGATGTGGGCACGGGTCCACATCAACTCTATCGCCTTAATCTTCTCTAGGTTAGCTTCAATCCCTCGGTGTGAGACCAAGAAACCGAGCAGCATCCCAGCAGGGACCCCTAAGACACATTTGTCTGGGTTCAACTTCGTGCGCGTGGAATGCAATATCTCAAATACTAGGGCTAGGTTATCGAGCAAAGATGCTTGCGACTTAACCTTTACTACGATGTCATCGACATAAATCTCGACCAGGTCCCGAATGAGGTTCCTGAACGTATTTTGCATTGCATGTACAAAAGTCGGAAGTGCATTCTTGAGACCATAAGGCATGGACACATAGCAGTATAGACTGTCTACTGTGATGAAGGCAGTGTGCTCTTAATCTTCCCTAGACATAGGTATTTGGTGGAAACCAGAATATGCATCTAGGAAACACAGTAGATCACAACCAGACGTAGAGTCGACTATTTGGTCTATACGAGGGAGAGGGAGTGGATCCTTTGGACATGCCTTATTGAGGGTGGTGTAGTCGATGCACATACGTAGCTTCCCGCTAGCCTTGGGGACGACAACAGGGTTGGCCAACCATCATGGATGGTGGATCTCTCGGATGAAGCCGGCATCGAGCAGGTTCTTGATTTCTTCATGGATGAAGTCTTGCCGCTCGATGGATTGCTTCCGAGGCTTCTGTTAGACCGGTCTGGCATCGGGGTGGATTTTCAGTTGGTGCTCAATCACCTCCCTGGGGATCTCGGGCATTTCCGACGGTTGCCAGGCAAACACGTCGACATTGGCTCGGAGGAAGGTGACGAGCGTGTCTTCCTATTTGCCTCCCAGGCCCCCGGCGATTCGGGTGGTCTGGGCGATATCAGGACCGACTTGGACGACCTTTTCTGGTACGTCTTTGCCGTTTGAGGGCTGCACACGGGGTGCAGATGTCGCCCCTCACTGATGCATGCTTGGAGGCGGCCGCCTAGCTTCTGCGTGATCGGAGACGGCCTCCTATGCTACTGCCAGCGCTTGGAGCTTTTCCAGCGCCGAGACAGTCGTGGTGCGGTCACTGTGAATCTTGAGGACACCACTCGGACTTGGCATCTTCAAGACCAGGTAGTCGTAATGGGCCACTGCCATGAACCGGTACAGAGCTGGTCCGCCGATTATGGCGTTGAAGGGGAGGCTGACCTCTGCGACGTCGAAGATGACGCTCTTCGAACGGTAGTTCTCAGGCGTCCCGAATGTCACGGGAGGGAGATACTACCGCACGGGAAGATGGGATTCCTAGGAAATAGGGATCTGCAGCTTCTTGAAAGCTGCGAGACTGATAACGTTGAGGGCCACGCCGCCATCGTTCAATACGTGGTAGAGCTTCACGTTGGAGATGGTTGGGGCGATGAGGAGAGGCAGCTGCCCGACGTCTGCCATGTTCTTGGGGCAGTCGGAGGCGTCGAAGCTGATCGGCGTCTCCATCCATTTGCGACGTGGTACCGGCCCTGGGACTGGAGCGGCGGCCGCCACTGCTCGACGGAGGGTCTTGACGGCTCGTCTAGACAAGACATCAGAAGAACCCTTGTACATCACACAGAGTGCGCTGGCCGCTTGGCTGTCGGCTTGGCCAGACCTGCCCGCTCTGGAGCGGGGGGTGACCTCATCGTCTCCCGCCTGGAGACGATTGCGAGTTGGGCGAGGAGGCTCGCCATGAGAAGCGATGTTCACCATGGTCGCATGAAGAGCGCGGAAAGCGCCCCTACCTGGCGCGCCAAATGTTGGAGTTTGAGCTGCGACACCCCTCCCAGCCTGCTCGGAAGCTGCCCGTGGGTTCTTATTTCCGGAGGGGGCTTGGCGCCCTACGCAACCTGGGCTTGAGGGAGCGGTTGAACACAAAGATTTATGTGGTTCGGGCCACCGGAGCATAATACCCTACGTCCACGGGTGTGCTTTTTCTATTGCTTAAGCATGGATGCTTGTTTGTTCATGGATGCGGAATCGAGAATCCCTTACAGGGTGGTCACCCCGGTCCTTTTATAGTTCAAGGCCGGGGTGGTTACAATGAGGCCTGGGGCCCGACAGGTGTCCCCAGAGCTGAGTAAATCCTATACATGATCTAGGGCTTCATCCTCCGAGTAGAGTGGACGATGGGAGAGTTAAGTCCCGTCGTCCGACGCCCTGAGCACCCCTGACCGCGTGTCAGGTGATGATGAAGATGTCATCTTGTCACTGCGTCTCCTCGCCCTGCTTAAGCGGCTTCGTGCCGTTTGGCAGCACTGTACTGTTGTCACGCCTTGCCGTCCTGTCTTGTCACCGTAATGGCGAATGGGCAAGGGACGGTGGCATGTGTTGTGTGCCATGCTTCTGGGGAAGGAGCGAGCCTTGAATGCGAAGCCTGACAGCGCATTTCCTTCTTGACTTCGTCAACCCACGGCCCACGACGGATCATGGGGCACGTGGCGGCTCTGGAGCTCTTACCGACGGGCTTGGTACCAGCGGACACGTGGCAGCTCCGGACCTCACCACAACGGGAAGGCTCGGGCCGGAGCCCGGGACACGTGTCTGCACCGGAGCTGTCCTCAGCGGGGAGGCGGCTCGGAGCCACGGGCCACGTGGCAGCCCCGGACCTAACCTTAGCGGGGAGGCTCGGGCCGGAGCCCGAGGCACGTGTCTGCTCCGGAGCTGTCCCCAGTGGGGAGACGTCTCAGAGCCAAGGGGACACGTGTCAGCCCCGGACCTCACCTCTGCGGGGAGGCTCGGGCCGGAGCTCAGGGCACGTGTCAGCTCCGGAGCTCATGTGCACGTGGCAGCCCCAGGGCTGACCATGAGGCCAAGGGCACGTGGCCCAGTGAGGCGGGGCCCAGACTGTCTTTTACCCACTACGCGGGGGTACCCAGTCTGCAGGATACCAACAGCGGCGAGAGGAACTGGCAGCGCAGTGAAGAATGGATTGGAGTGGGAGGTGACGCTCATCGGAGAAGAGAGTTGGGACGCCATATCAGAAGCGAGGAAGAGGATTTAGGGGTTGACTGATACCATGAAGGCTAATTGGAATGAAATGCGCAGCGAATTCATTCATCACAGGGAGTATTTGTACATCACGTGATAACAGACTTGGTCCTGGAATCAAGGCAGGCGTGGACTAAGCACTAACTAACCAAGCCTATGGATTAGGAGATCGTGGTCAACAGGCCAGAGGACGTGACCAACAGAATCGTATCCTTTGAAGATAGCGTGCTTGCTAACAGAAATAAATAACGTTTAATACACAATATTTAATTTAATTTAAACTAAATTAGTTATACTAAACGTTATTTATTTTATAGTAAAGTGAGTATTATTTTTGTGGTCACCGTGCAAAAAAGATGCCTATATTGCCTCGTGTGTCGTGCCAAGGTTATTAGGTTCGAGTGCAAACCCCCACGGCTATGACAATTGGTGTCGAGGGATGCTTCTCGAGATCATACACACTTCCGCGCGGAATCTCTCACCCTCCACCATTGGCATGGTGAATCTCACGACATTTATTTGGACATCTGCATATATGTTTCCAGAATTTATTATAGGTTTCCAGAAAAGAGATTAGAACCATTTCTGAATTATCGAGTGAAGGTATAGCATTTACAGCCATCTAAAAAAACAATCCTACGTGGACAAAAGCATGTTTACTTTTACCTTGCCAATATCCTGCACAGTCAGAGTCCATATAAATCGAACCAACAAAGCTAAGCCAGTTTCTTGAACGAGAACACAAAAATATTTGCAGGGCATGCATTCGTTACATACTTTGGACTGATATTCTCTCAGTAAAAGAAATGTGGGGCCTAAAAACGAAGACAATCGTAATTACATCTGAGAGAGGTAATTAAAACGGGAGCTTCACCACTACCAATATTAATACTATATAAGCAAGCAAAGCATGAAGATGTTAATGAGCGATTATCACGCAAAGAAGCGCGGCTGGCAGCTGAAGGTCCTCGCCATCGTCTTGTCCGCGGCGTGGAGATCGTCCTGGCAAGTCGACGACGTCCGGCGGTTGAAGCTCCGGCGGGCGATGTCCCTCATGGACCCGGCGAGTGAGAGCTTCGGGTTCAGCCTGGTAGTCGCGTTGAAGTCCCTGCACACCGCCACGTGCCCCTGCAGCGCCGCCCCCACGCCGGCGCCGGGCTCTCGCCGCAGCCGCTCGCCCACGGCCTCCGCGCAGAGACCGCACACCCAGCTCCCGCAGTGCACTGCGCGGACCCGGCGGATGTAGGCGGCGGTGCAGTCCTCCGGCACGCTGCAGCACGCGCACCGCACAGTCTCCGTCGCGTCGTCGGAGCTGTCGACGACGAGCTGGTCCTGGTCCTGGTCCTTGCCGTTGTACAAGCATTCCGAGACGGATCGCTGCAGGTTCTGATGATCATTTGGCGGCTGAAATAAGAAGATAGCGAAGTAATCAATCATATGAATGGACATGTAAGGCTTGCCGCAAGTGCATCGCGGTGTCGATTTTAGAGCCACTATTCACCTTAAACATTTATTTATACGCTCCTAATAAAATAGATTCATGCTAACTACGTATAAACGATTGCAAAGATGCTATCGTTCTCCTTGCCCATGCTGGTAGCATTACCTTTGGTTGCCGTGGAACATTTCTGGTTTGCATGTCCGTGATCTGCTGCATGTCAACCTTCGTGCTCCTCGTGCTTAACTGAAATAAGCTGAAGGACTATCTAGGTAGGTTGGTTCGTGTTGTACTTGTACCTTGTCAGTGATTTGAGTTAACAACCAAGATCCTATTTATAGCGCATATTTTCTTGGAAGCATACATGAGCTGATGTACTCATAAGGAAAAGTATGCAACGTGGAGGTGCTTTTACAGCCAAACGAAATCTAAAGGATCGAGATCAGGCTAGATGCGAGGACATTAAGCAAGCAACTTGCTCGTAGGACAGAGAAAGATATAAGCTATCTTACTTTGGACAGTTAGAGATGTGTCATGGCTATAGATAGCAATGTATATGTAGTTAGCCCTTGATCTCGTGACGGTTATAGGGCGTTATCTATCGTGTTCCTCTGAGGATCGGAGCGCAGGGTGCGAATCATTGCTATCACCTTGGCACTGTCCTTGTCGCAAGTTGATTCCCGAATAGGGTCTCGGTGGTTATGTAGGCCCGCAAGAGCTTGGAGATGCATAGTTCCCTCCGTTCTCAAATTATTATCGTTAATCAATAACTGTAGTATAAAAATGAACTAAGTTTGCTATCTTAACAAAAACTATTTAAAAGCAAAGAGAGTAATGAATAATGACTTAATTAACTTTAACCATTATGCTAATCGAGTACACTGCCCTGACCTTTTGTTGTGAAAGGTGGGTGATGTGAAGTGTAAGAACTAGAAATTCATTTTTCTGCGGGATGTCACACAATTCAAAACTATTAACTTCCATTCAAATATTTGTCTCGAACAAACATATATGACATGTCCATGATGCAAAACCTAAGGATCTATTAACTTCCATTCAAACATATACGCTATGCCCTGCCCCGCTCCGCACACGCGCGCACATGTTCATGTGAATTCGAGCCTCGAGCCGGGCCCAGTTTTTATTTTTGCCACAGAAAAATTGAGTTGTGCCTTTGGGCTTCCGAATTTTGGCTTTCGAGTTGGACTGAGTCTAAGTTGGAGACGGACGCGTCTACAACTACTGAGGCGATCCGTATCTTCACTGAACCACCTCTCAGGGACTCTATAAATAGGGGACGTGCACGACACGGGAAGGCATCCCACGATTCCATGTTTTGTTCCTTGCGCCGCCATCTTCTACTCCATTCTGAACGCCGGCGTGCACCAATGATCTAGAGAGCAGGTCTCCGGAACCTCTCTCCTTGCGATCATGCACCAGGATAGGGCGAATAAGTTTTTTGGGAAGCACTCCACGTGACTGCTCGCGTTCTTCACCTGGGTTGTCTACTGCCAAGATCAGGTGTTGCTGCCCAACATTGCCACCAACATCTGTAGCGACTCGTCACGCCTGCGACCACAATTTCTGATTACACATCGGTACGTACGGTTTGCTCGTCCAAGTCCTCTACCAGTTGATATCGCTGTTGTTTTCCGTGACTATTTTCGGAATTATTCAGTAAATTACCATTATTATGTATGACTCATGTACAACGGGAATGTTAATTTTCAACCGAATAAAATTTAATGGCATTCCCAATCAATTGAGCGAGGCATCCGATCTATTTCAATATTTGTGCATTTATTATTAGTTATTTTTTGTTTTTGTTGGATTACTTATTAATTATAGAAAAATTATTAGTTGTATTTGTTAGATATAGATTTAAGGTTTATGAACATTGAGCAAAATTACAGTAAATTTTCAACCGGTTAAAAATTAGATTCTCCTTATGTATAACTGAAATTATCATTAAAGAGAACATGAGACGACGACGACAAATATCTGCGCCCGAAGAACCCGTGCGCACGAAAGGTGCAAAACGGGACCATCCTAGGACGTAGGAAGTTGGTGGCGTAAAAGGAGAAAAGGTGCACATACCTCGCCTTTTTCTTTTAAATAAGCTACAAAGTGAGCAGGCTAGCACGTAGCTAGTGATGGATCTCGCCATCCTCGTGACCAACCGACTGTGCATTCATGCTCCTGCGATACGTTTATGCACTGGTCTCATTTGTGGCTGAGACGGTTGCACAGAATGTCCATTAGATTGGCAGTGAAATCAGCATTTGTTAAGGCCCAGTAAGAATGAAAATGATCGAAAACGATCGGAAGCATCCATATTAATTTTGATTTTATAGTTTTCAGCGGGACGAAGACGAAAATAAAAAAAGTCACGATCGGAATGCGGATCGGAATTGTTGGTTATTTAAAAATAAAAAACAGAACAAAAATATATTGATAATGGTCAGAAAATATATAAGAACAGTCTACTTCTAGACTTCTACTTTTCTGTAAAGCAAATATATACATGCATATTATGACCAAATGCGACGATTTGAAATTTTTTATGCAACTAGCACCTGGAATTGAGAACGGTAATTGTGAGCCAATTAAAACAAGTTTGTATGCAAACTTTGGAATTATCTTACAATGAAATGAATCATAATACGATCTGGAGCCTATTAAGAACATGTATTGGTCTCTAAAGGTACATGTAATCAGTAATCCTACAAAATCTGAAGCGTCGGCTCCTCCAATTCCCTCCATGTGTAGTTTGTCGCGTTCAGGCAATACGTACAAACACCATTGACGATTTGTAGATCTCAGAGCCGACAAAAGCATAGAAGCTTATTTCTTTGCAGCTGTGCCTGTGCAAGCACTTAATGTCACCGGAAGACCTTGCTGGCCCAACACGTGCTGTAGCGCCAAGAGACCCTGCAGACATACTCAGAAAGGTCTCAAACTGATCGGTCTCGTCTGCACTGCAGCCTACCTTCGGTTTGGGGAACCTCTCCGTGATGAAAAGCTGCCAGGTAGACATGAAAATGGTGCGGGCCACGCCGCTAACCCGTCGGGTCAGCTCGCACCGCAGCCCGCATATCGGCTTTCAGCTGGTCCGCAGAATCCGAGCGGCGCCACTAGGGCAACCCGCATGTTCCGGCGGCACCGCAACAGCCCGCGAAAACCACTACTTGTGGATGGTGAGCGAGCGACCGCTGCCGTCAGGATCTCACCCCATTGCCACCTTCTACCGCCGCCGAGTCCACGTCCGCCAGGACATACTCGCCCCATTGCCGGTCACCTCCTCCCTCCTGCCCATCTCCTTCCGCAGAGGGCCCCCAAGACGTCCCAGCTTCTCCACCTCGAGGCCGTCTCTTTCGATTTCTCCTCCCTTGCCACCCCGCCGTTGCTGGCTCCCAAATCCTCAGCACAGAAGCTGCGTGAGGATGCGGCAGTGGTACCGTTGGCGGCTTCTGCGCCCTCATGCGGTACCTGTTCCTCAACTCGCCATGTCGACGGAGCTCCTGGACGGGAGAATCCACGATGGGCTGTATGCAGCACAGTAATTACAGCAGCTGTCTCTACTCACTAGCAGGCACCGACGCCGCAAGCCGATGCGGGCTGGCGGGCGCCGCGAGCTGCCGCAAAAATAGGCGGTTGCCAGGCGTATTTGCCGTAACTGCCCGCGTGAACATTGCGGCTCGTGCGGCGGTGGGGCGGGCCGCCGCAGCCCGTCCCGCTTTCATCCATACTGCCAGGACCAGCGTGATGGTGGTCATCCAGGCCGGCGCCCGGACGAAGAGGATGATGGGCATCGACTTGGGCTTATGGAGATGGGGCACGGTCTCCAGTCGAATTTTTTTA
The DNA here is from genome assembly GCA_030760725.1 of Neostapfia colusana. Lineage (NCBI taxonomy): Eukaryota > Viridiplantae > Streptophyta > Magnoliopsida > Poales > Poaceae > Neostapfia > Neostapfia colusana. The sequence continues at coordinate 113,788,830 of JASWHV010000007.1, forward strand.
ATATACTATTTCTATTAATTTAATAAAAATAACCGGGTGTTATGAAATTTTGCAAAATAATGACCACTATGTCACCCTTTCAAAGGGCGATAGATCCACGTGGCACGTGGGGGCGACTAGCAAAGCCGTGTGCCCAGTCGCCCAACAGATGGGGGATAGGTCCCCAACCGGCTAGCGGGGCCAGTCGCCCAATAAATTTGGCGATATATTTTTTAAAATATTTTGAAATGTGGTTTAAATTTGTAAAATATTTGTAACTGAGACTATACTTTATAGTTTTGAAATTATAATTTACTTTTGTATAATTGGAACTTATTAAGTCGATATTTTGAAATAGATCTATGTTTTGTAAATTAAAATAATTTGTCGTGTTTGAGTTATTTGTGAGTTAATATGTTGTATTGTAAATTTGAGTATTATATTTAAAATAATTAATAGCTGTTTGTATCCGTATAACCGGAAAAATAATATTTGTCATTGAAAATAACACAGTTGACGTCTTGAAAAATTAAAACACAGGAGATGATGGATAAAGATAGTACTAATATATTTTTAAGCTCGGCGAAAATCTGAATACATGAAATAGAATTAAACGGACCACATAAATAAGTGGTTTTTCTTGCCTTTCTACTCCTACGGTACTTAAGATAAGAAACACCATATATGAGGCATAATTAAAAATATAAGACGAGGAAATGACCTGAGTACGATACATGTGATGAGTAACCTAACCGTGCACTAAGCTAGTCCTAACACGCCTTAGGGAAACATTAAATTTTACCCAATCATGATACAACCAAGGTCTACTGAGTGTTGCGTGAATATTTTCCGTTCATGAAAGCATTTGGTCTGACTTCCATTTCGTGGCGAGCCCTCTTGCATAGACACTCCCTCTCTGCCTCTCGTTCTTCCCCGTGGATGCATTCCTCCTCCATCCTGCGGCTTTATTCTTTTTCCTCCATTTGCATGCGCTCTTTCTGAGCCTTGCGTCGACTCTCCTCGGCTCAACCCTTTTCCTCCCGCGCTTCTTGATTCTTCTGTCTTACTCCAATGCCATCTACACGTGGCATGTGCCAAACTCGACCCTACATTAGATGATGGCGACATTTTTCAGCATTTTTCCGTAGTTGACATATTCAACGAACTCATAAATAGGTGGTGGTGGCTGCATAGTTAAATATGTGGCGTTACATACGGATGTGATGGAAATATAAATATGAACTTTTGAGAGTAGTATTTGTTTTGTATATTACCTGTCTCCTACCGTTAGGGAAATATGGTATCTACCTATGTGGTGGGTCATACTGATAGTACGCTCAACACTAGATTCCTCACGAGTCGTCAAGTAGTGTCACACAAGCACATAGGAGCATGAAATAATTCAGCTACAGACACTCTCTCCCTATCAAATGGTGGTGATGAAGGTCACTCCATGATAGCAGTGGTTGGGGAACGACTGTGTGGTGTTTTGAGTTGCAATTGCGGGGGTTGTTCCTCTTTAATTGATGAAGCCTGATGTGATTCATGGACGAAGATCAGCCGAGATGATAGCGATTGAAGGCAGAAGTATTCAATAACTGAGTGAGACAACAATCATAGTATCTGGTAATCATTGATTGAAACATATGGTCGTAGTGCTTGAGCGGGGCATGCACTGCTTTTTCTTGTTGTTTATCAATGCTTTTATCGATGCTTTTAGTGGGGGTGGGCCATATTACTTTCAGCACAAAGTGATAAAGAAGAATGAAAATACTCATGGTACCACATATAAGATAATTTAATGAATTCAAAATATAAGAATGACGGATACATTACAATGACATGAATGTCATACAACAAACGAAACCCAGGCATGCGGCACAAGTGCATTAGTTACAGACTAATGCTTTAGAAAATTTAAATTGATAACGGTAGGAAAACTAGTAATGACACTACAAGGACACCGACGCGTTGAAGTTGTGTTGCCCATAGCATTGCGGTGCTGGTGTGCAGTTCGTGGCCTATGGTGTGCACTACAACAAACACGAGCAATTACGACAGCATAAACCCTTGTAAATTAAGCCACTAACCGTCATAATTAAATTATTTACGATGATTATTGCTTATTTACAACGATATCCGGCCGTCACAAGTGATTGGTCATAAATAACGTTATTTACGACGTATGCCATCATAAATAAGTTATGAAGAGAGTGCCAGCTGACACTCTCTAGAAGCTTATTTACGACGGCCTGGAACAAGCCGTCATAAATAACATAGACTTATTTACGACGGCCACCTCCAGTCCGTTGTATATAAGAAATTTAATTTAAAAAGTTCAAAAAATGCTAACCTGGTACGATTGTCAGTTCACAGGCAGATACCAAAACAAATATATAACATCAAAGGTAATTTATAATACAATAATATCAAATACAAGACACTACACTACACGTTATCACGTCCGCTACCTCTGGAGCCCGGAATGTCATCCTCGCGTCGCGCTCCAAGTCCCGATAGCTGCGGCGATGAAGTCTGAGCTTCTGCCGCCGATCCCTGTGATAGTTAGAGCAATTATGGCTAAGTTTGTCTCAGTTTGTTATATTAATCTAATTTATGCTGATTTGAAGAAATATTGCTTACATGTGCCACAGAAGAAGACACCTGTGGCTGCGCCGGCATCTGTGGCTGCATCGGCGGCGGCCATGTGGGAATGGCAATCTGCTGCCCGTGCTGCTGGGCTAAGGCCTGTGATAGAAAAGCATTAGCACATGAATAGTAATGAAATAATATAATTGATTTGTATTTTAAGCTATTACCTGTATTGCCTCTTGTATCTGTGTGTTGTAGGTGGCTTGATAGTCTTACGTGACCTTCAATAAAGCTGCTTCCTCCTGGAGCTTCTCCTGTGTCAGGCGTAGCTCCTCCTGGACACTTTGAAGCTCCATCTCTCTCGCTGATATCCGCCGGCTGTGTTCAGCAGACGAAGACTGCGAGGAGAAGCCCCTCGAAGGCATTGCCTGCCTCGAGTCAACCAATCCATCGAAAATGGCAAAACTATAAAAAAGATTAAGTGTAAGATAATATAGGTCAAATTAACAGAAAGAAAAAACAGGTAGAATCTCACCGTCCATGTGCTTTATCGCTGTAAGTGCATCTAGGATATCCCTTGTGGGTTTTGGCTAATTGATGACAAGCATATGAGATCCTAACGAAATGATTGCAGGACAAACAAAGTGAACTAGCTCGGTGCACACAAAACGGTAAAAAATAAAGTGCTGCCCGAAAAGGAAGACTTTAGTGGAATTTAGAAGAGCAAATTAGATGTAAAAGTATAGGGTGTGTGTGAGAGACACATCCCAAGAGCTCAGGACTTTTCGTAAGGGTAAGGGGTTAATAATCAACTAAAATCCACTGGACACCGGACTAGTCCGTCCATGGACCGGACTAGTCCGGTCAGCTTACTGGAAGGCAACCGGACAAGTCCGGTTTTAGACCGGACTAGTCCGATCATGTTTCTGTTGTTCTCTTTAGAGGACTGCGGACTAGTCCATCCATGCGACAGGACTAGTCCGCTAAACTTTCTGGAATCCCACTTCACATAGCACCGGACAAGTTCGGTTTTAGACCGGACTAGTCCGGTTAACCCACTGGAAATAGACCGGACAAGTTCGATCATATACCGGACTAGTCCGGCATTAGGTTTTACAACGATAACTTTTTGGAAATCATATAAATTGGTGATCCACGGCCTTCCAATTGTAAGACACGACTAATACTGCAGCAAACATAAACCCTAGCGCCGCCACCTTGTCCCAAGAGCCCAAAACACATCTCCCCGCACATCTAAAGTGCAAAAAGATCAAAATCAATCGAACACTTGGATTCGGGATTGGGAGATCGTCGTTCTTTCGTTGTGAGCTCTTGGGGTTTGATCTTTCTACACTCATATTCTGCATTGTACTATTTTTGAGTGTATTTGATCACGTTCTTATTGTAATTCTCGTGGGAGCCCTCAACTTGTGAGGTAGCCCCACAAACTCGGTGATTGCCCGTGATAGTGGAGTCAAGTCGGCCTGTGGTGACTTGAAAAGGGAAAGGGTTGGGAACCCGTCTCTGTGTGAGCTCCCTCAACGAGGACGTAGATCTCTTGGTGAGATCGAACCTCGGTAAAAATTCGTGTCTTTTGTCTCTTATTTACTTTACATTTTGATATATTAAATCACTAGTTTGCTAATCATCATTTGAGTTCTTATAAGTTTGCACGTGCATTCATACAATAAACTTAATTTATAAAAATTGTTGTTCTCATTCCGCTGCTGAAAGATTCAATTTCTGAAACACACTTAATTAACTCACATAATTCAGCACACCGGACTAGTCCGCCCACACAACCGGACTAGTCCGGTCAATCAAGTTTCTGATAACTCTATTAAGTGTGCAGGAATCTTTTAAAGGCCTATTCACCCCCCTCTAGGCCACTTTCAATTGGTATCAGAGCAAGGTTCTCCATCAAAGAGACTCACATCTCGGAGAGATCATGGCCTCTGAGAAGAACAACGACATCCCAAAGATGAACATCAATGAGGAGGAGCAAGAAGCTAAAGCCTTCGATGTGCTGAAAGACAGCCCACATGATGATGAAGAAGTGAGGCAGCTAAAAGCACTCCTGAGAAAGAAACTGCTAGCACAAAAGGGAAAAGAAGAAGAGAAGACGACTGGGAGTGGTCATCACGACTACTCCCGGTATCCTTACAACTACAACCGTCTCAATTCAAACAATCACTATCTTTCGATTCCTATGGGAAGGCCTCCACAGTTTGACGGAAGTGACTATACCATGTGGAAGTACAACATGAAGATGCATCTGATATCTCTGAACCCTAGTCTGTGGCACATTGTTTGCACAGGCATAGATATTCCGGACACGGATGATGAACTCACTCCAGAACAAGAACAAGAGATTCACAGAAACGCACAAGCCATCGCCGTGATCACATCATCACTAAGCAGAGAGGAATTCACCAAGATCGATGGGTTAGGAAGTGCAAAAGAAATCTGGGATACCCTCAAGACAGCTCACGAAGGAAATAGGTCAGTTCGTGAAGCCAAAATCGAAATGCTTGAAGGAGAGTTGGGGAGATTTGCTATTGAAGAAGGCGAATCACCTCAAGACATGTACAACCGGATGAAAGCACTCATCAACAAAATTCGTGCTTATGGAAGTAAGAAATGGACAGATCACGAAGTGGTCAAAAGAATGATTAGAGCCTTTATGCCGAGAAATGTCACACTTTGCTCAATGATCAGAGAGAGCCCCGGTTTTCACAAAATGACTCCCGATGAATTACTAGGGAAGATCATAAATCATGAAATGATGGAGAAAGAAGCCCAATACGTCAAAGACTTAGCCGAACTCACCTCATCCAAAAAGAAAGAAGTTACTCTCAAAGCAACGTGCAGACCCAAACTCAAAGAAACTTGTGAAGACCAAGACGATGGAGATACAAGCGACGAGAGCACCGATCTTGATGACGAAGAAATGGTACTCTTCATCAAAAAGTTCAAACGCATGATGAAGAGAAGACACAACAACAATTCACATGAAGGCAAGAGCAAGGATAAAGGAAAATCCAAGGCTCGGCGCACTTGCTACAACTGCGGAGAGTATGGTCACTTCATGGTGGACTGTACTTATGAAGAAAACAAAAAGAAGAAGGAAACAAGATCTCAAGAAAAGAAAAATTTCAGAAAAAGAAGACAAGTCCATCAAGCTCACATTGGGAAGGAGTGGGACTCAAACGACGAGTCCTCCTCCGATGAAGAAGAAGAGATGGCCACTATCGCAGTCAAGAAACCAACTATGAGAGCCACACTCTTTCCGAACATGGGAGGACGGGACATGAACAACCACACTTGTCTTATGGCTAAGGAAGCCAAGAAAAAGGTTCGACTTACTCCTCCTGTACTAAATTCCTCCATTGATGACTTTGATAGCTCTAGTGATAATGAAGAAATGTTTAGAGGGCTAAGTAAAATTGCTTTAAAGAAAATGGAAATGTTGTCGAACGAAATCTTTGAAAAGGAGGAACTTGTCAACCGACAAGAAGATATGCTCATCCGTGAGAGGAAGAGATATCAAGAAGTTGAAAAGCTTCTTGAGCTTGAAAGAGAGAAGAATGAGTCACTTGAGTTAGAGCTAGCCTTGAGTAAGGAAACTTACTCAAAGTTAGAGGACTCGCACATTGCAATCAAGGAAGAACTTGCTAACTTGTCAAAAGTTAACAAAATCCTTGAGGTGCAAGTTGAGTCTCTCAAACAAAGTGACTCCTCTTCCTCCAAGAGCCCTTTCTCCAAAGACATGAGTTCGACAACAATAAGAACCTGCACTTGCTCTAGTAAGAAGAATGTAATTTCTAATGCTTCAACCTCTCATGACATGCATTCTTCTCAAAACGGCATCTTTGATAAGGAGAAGATCAAATATGCACGAAGTGCATATATGATCACTGGACCTCCCAATGTCAAAGATGGTCTTGGCTTTGACAGGAACAAACACATGTCTACTCCTAATCATGCTAAGAATAGAATCACTTTTGTTAAAGAAAAATCCCATGAATCTGAGTTACAAACACTGTTCCGTACATTTGATGCTTCTTATGTTCTCATGAAAAACAAGTATGGAAAAGTCATTGCTAAATATACAGGGCCACGCCACAAGAACTTAAGTACTTGTGTGTGGGTGCCCAAGACTCTTGTGACTAACCTGAGAGGACCCAAGCAAGCTTGGGTACCTAAAACCAAGGAATAATTCTATTTTGCAGGCTTACTCCTCCGGCGGATCTAAGTGGGTGCTAGATAGCGGATGCACAAATCATATGACCAGAGAGAGAGGTATGTTTGTGGAGTACGAGTGCAACAAGGATCCAAGTGAAGGTATATACTTTGGAGACAACAGCCAAGGAAAGGTCCTTGGTAGTGGTAACATTGAAATATCCTCTCAACACACCTTATCTAATGTTTTACACGTAGACTCTCTAGATTATAATCTTTTATCAATATCTCAACTATGCGACAAAGGTTACAACTGTTTATTCACTAATGAGGGTGTGACCGTCTTTAGAAGAAGCGATGGCTCGATTGCATTCAAGGGATTGTTGAAGGGAAAGCTTTATCTTGTTGACTTCAACAAAGATAAAGCCGAACTCAACACTTGCTTGGTTGCTAAGACCAACATGGGATTGTTGTGGCATAGACGGCTAGCCCATGTTGGAATGAGAAATCTGCAGAAACTTCTAAAAGGTGGTCGCATCCGTGGTCTTAAGGATGTGGTTTTTGAAAAAGACAGGCCGTGCAGCGCTTGTCAAGCAGGAAAACAGGTTGGAGCACCACACCCCGCCAAGAATGTGATGACCACCGCTAGACCGCTGGAACTTCTCCACATGAATCTCTTTGGTCCAATTGCGTACATCAGCATCGGCGGTAACAAATACGGTTTAGTAATTGTTGATGATTTTTCAAGATTTACCTGGGTATTTTTCTTGTATGATAAATCAGAAACTTAGGGAATCCTCAAGAAGTTCTTGAAAAGAGCTCAGAATGAATTCTCATCAACCGTAAAGAATATCAGAAGTGACAATGGGACAGAATTCAAGAACACCCAAGTTGAAGAATATCTCAATGAAGAAGGTATAAAGCATGAATTCTCGGCACCCTACTCTCCTCAACAGAACGGGGTGGCCGAAAGGAAGAACAGAACATTGATCGAAATGGCGAGAACAATGTTGGATGAATACAAGACGTCAGACCGATTTTGGGTAGAAGCGGTGAACACCGCTTGTCATGCCACAAATTGGTTGTACCTTCATCGACTACTGAAGAAAACTCATTATGAGCTTCTCACGGGTAAAAAGCATAATGTTTCTTATTTCAAAGTTTTTGGTTGCAAATGTTTTATTCTGAACAAGAAACCAAGGGCCTCGAAGTTCGCTTCGAAGTCCGATGAAGGATTCTTGCTCGGATATGAATCGAATGCCTACGCCTATCGTGTCTTCAACAAGGTGTCCGGCCTTGTTGAAGTAGCACGTGACATAGTGTTCGATGAAACTAACGGCTCACAAGTGGAGCAAGTCGATAAGTTTATGCTAGATAAGGAGGAAGATCCATGTGAAGCGCTGAAGGAAATGGCACTTGGTGATATCCTACCACGAGAGGAAACACAAGACGAATTACAACAAGGAAGCAATGATCAAGGGGGAGCTCCTACACAAGATCAGGTTGAGGAAGGTCAAGAAGATCAAGATGATCATGGAAGCAATGATCTAGGGGGAGACATGACACATGAAGACAATGAAGAACAAGCAACTATACAAATTCCACACCCAAGAGTACATCAGTGTGTGCAAAGAGACCATCCTGTCAATAATATCATTGGAGATATTGCTAAGGGAGTAACTACTAGATCTCAAATTGCAAATTTTTGTGAACACTATTCTTTTGTGTCTTTTCTGGAGCCATACAGGGTAGAAGAAGCCTTAAGGGATCCAGACTGGGTGATTGCGATGCAAGAGGAGCTGAACAACTTCAAAAGAAATGAAGTGTGGGATCTGGTGGAAAGACAAAGGGCGAACATCGTTGGAACCAAATGGGTCTTTCGGAACAAGCAAGATGAACACGGAGTAGTGACAAGAAATAAAGCGAGGTTGGTGGCCGAAGGTTATTCTCAGGTGGAAGAGTGCCTTCCTCAATGGTCCGATAAAGGAGGAAGTCTATTTGGAGCAGCCACCGGGGTTCGAAGATCAGGAGTATCCCAACCATGTCTATAAACTGCGTAAGGCTCTCTATGGCCTCAAACAGGCTCCTCGAGCCTGGTATGAGTGCCTTAGAGATTTTCTGACTCAAAATGGATTCAAAATTGGTAAAGCTGACTATACACTCTTTACTAAACATTTTGATGATCATTTATTCATATGTCAAATTTATGTTGATGACATTATCTTTGGATCAACTAACAAGTCCTTCTGTGAAGAATTTAGCAAAATAATGACAGACAGGTTCGAGATGTCAATGATGGGTGAATTGAAGTTCTTCTTGGGATTTCAAGTGAAGCAACTGAGAGAAGGTACATTTATAAGCCAAACTAAATATACACAAGACATTCTCAAGAAATTCAATATGGACAAAGCCAAGCCCATCAAGACACCCATGGCCATCAACGGACATCTCGACCTCAATGAAGACGGTCCAAATATGGACCAAAAAGTATATCGGTCCATGATTGGCTCCTTACTTTATTTATGTGCATCTAGGCCAGATATTATGCTTAGTGTTTGCATGTGTGCAAGGTTTCAAGCCGCACCTAAAGAGTGTCACTTAATTGCTGTAAAAAGAATCCTAAGGTACCTTGTGCACACACCCAACTTGGGCCTTTGGTATCCCAAAGGATCCAAGTTTAACTTGATAGGGTATTCCGACGCCGACTATGCAGGATGCAAAGTCGATAGAAAGAGCACGTCAGGGACTTGTCAATTTCTTGGTAGGTCCCTAGTTTCTTGGTCATCTAAAAAGCAGAACTCCATTGCTCTTTCCACAGCAGAAGCGGAGTATGTTGCAGCAGGTAGTTGTTGTGCGCAACTACTTTGGATGCGACAGACTCTTAGGGACTACGGATACAATCTAAGTCATATCCCGCTTCTATGCGATAATGAAAGTGCTATAAAAATTGCACACAACCCTGTAGAGCACTCAAGAACTAAGCACATAGATATCCGTCATCACTTTCTTAGAGATCATTCATTAAAAGGTGACATTGCTATTTCACATGTTAGGACTGAAAAACAACTTGCGGATATTTTTACCAAACCATTAGATGAGAAAAGGTTTTGTGAACTAAGAAATGAGCTAAACATTCTTGACTCTCGAAATGTGGCTTGAAACATTGCATACCTGGTTGTAACTTAAAATGTTCCTTTGTATTGTTAAAAATGCTCCTCTTCTCCTTTTCTACTCAGAAAACTATCTTAATGAAGAAATCTTGTGGATTATGACCATTGTTTGATTGCTGATTGCCTACTGGTCGTAATCACCAAGACTATTTGCAAAATTATTGTCCTTGGATCACTATTAATCATCTATATATGTATCAGGTCTGTTGGAAACGGACTAGTCCGATTTTCAACAGGACTAGTCCGAACAGACGACAATTAGGTTAATTCAGGGGCACCGGACTAGTCCGCTACCATGACCGGACTAGTCCGATCAGTCGCATATAGAAGGAGTTGGCCGGACCAAACCCCTCCCTCTCCACTCATAAGCACTTTGTCTCACCTCCTCTCCTAAACCCTAGCTCCCAAAGTGATTTTCGAGTTGAGCCCTCAAACTCGGAGTTTTCTCTGTGAAAAAGCCTCTCCTCGACGAGTGGATTCTACTCTCCGGATTCATCCGGACTGATTTCTACTTCTTCGACGCAGATTTTCAAATCTTGGTAAATTTCCCCCCTAAAACCAAAATCTCAACTTTTCTAGTTCTAGCTAGTTTCCTTTGATTTCAAAAGGATGTACATTGCTTAAATAGATGTATTCCTACCACTTTCCTGCCCTTGTGTCCTTAGATAGGAGATTTGATTCAAATGAAACATTAGGGTTCTTATGCTAGGCCGGACTAGTCCGGTGCTCAGATGCGGACAAGTCCGGCCCACCGGACAAGTCCGCACTCTGAAACCGGACAAGTCCGGTCTTTGACAGTTGAACCCCTACATTCCCATTTGAAGTCGATAATGCGTCCATTTGCATCTAATCCTTGAACTCCTTATCAGGCATCATGTCTTTAGGCTCAGATGACGGCTCTTTTCACCTTGACGAAGAAGTTCAACGTGAAAGAGTTAGGAGAGCTAAGGAGGGAGTGATGAAGAAAAGACATGATGTCAATGTCCACTCTTCACCTTCCGACGAAAATTTGCCTAAGAAGAGGAAAGTAATTGTGAAGAAGCCTCGAGGGAAGGCTATGGACGAGAGCTCCTCAGGACCTAAGAGGACTCTCAATAAAGGAAAAGGGCTTGCTAGTGGCCCCATTGGGCCTCTGAAAATGAAAAATCCCGTTCACCGCAACAGGCAGCCTTCAAGTGAGGATTTCACTGGAAAAGGGAGTGAGCTAGCTGATAACTTCAGGAAGATTGAAGTGTATGACCGACCTAAACAATGTTCTGATCCAAGGTTCTGGAGCAACTTCCATGCAGACTACTACGAGCATGTGTACATGAAGATGAAGAATCCTGTAGTAGAGAGTCAATGGCTAAATGTTGGATACCTGAAGTCGAAGAGGTATCCTGCCTTTCGTGAGATGGTGGAGGCCTTAGAGGCACGGTCTGACGGACCTGCTATCCTTTGAGTATGACTAGAACAATGAAGTCATTACCCAGTTTTACTCCACTCTCTACTTTGCTCGTGGTGATGGAGACAGTCTTACTTGGATGACTCATGGTTCAAAGTATAGTGTCACTTATGATGAATTTGCTAGGATTCTTCACCTCCAACACACTTTGGATCATGAACTGGTCATCCATAATCTGAAACCCCTGGAGAAGGAAGAGCTTGAGTTTCTCTATGACACAAGGATGCCATATGTTCCTCCCACCATCAAATATCTGAAGCCCTTCTTTGTGGTCCTCAATAGAGTCTTGAGAAAGACTATAGCTCCGAAGGATGGAGATGCGGGAACTATACAAGGGACCTTGAGGACTCTCATGAAGGTCATTAGTGGAAGGAGACCATTCAATGTTTTTGAGTATATCTACAACGACATCGTGAACATCTCAATCACCCCCAATAGGTCCTGTGGATATGCACCGTATATCATGTACATGATTGAGAAAGTGACGGGACTCGAGTTCGTCAAGGATGTCAAGCATGCGGGGTTGAAGCCGCAAAAACCCACCGAGTACACTCTCCCCCCGGCTCCAACTGCCCCGTCCTCTCCATTAGTGGAGAGGAGATCAAAGCAAGCTCATGATATCACTAGATCTACAGTTGCTTCTCCTGGGTCTCCACCTGCCCAAGAATCATCCAGTGGAATCCTCAAGGTGCTCTCCTCCATCTTTGCCTGCTGCCGCAAGATCGAAGACAGGCAGCGCAAGGAAAAGCTTGCAAGGAAGAAACATCAACAGTATGTCAATGCCAATATCAAGTCTATCTGTGCAAAGCTTGAGATTGAGCCCGTTGGATCACCGCCCGCCTCCGAGGACTCAGAGGAAGATCCTGCTCCCGTGGATGCCGAAGTTGGTGAAGATGAAGATCAGACTGAGACTGAAGGAGGAGGCAGCAATGAGTGATTCCCCTCAATTTTTCCCTTTTTGGTGCCTTGATGCCAAAGGGGGAGAGATTGAGATTAGATTTGGACTCGAACTATCTAGTATTAGTTATTAAGCTCTTTTGTGATCAAGTACATGTACCTATTTTAAAATCTTGTAATGCACTATTTCTTTTCTTATGTGTGATGCACTATGCTCTAACGCCTACTTATATGTTCACTATTGTTTGTCTTTAATTTATCACATTTTATTTATCACACACCTGTTAGGCACCCCACCATAAGGTGTGTGCATATGTGAAAAGCTTTTTGTGAATTCTTTATTATTCTCATATGTGCACACCTTATGAAAATCAACTTTTTATTCTCAATTGTGATATCTCAAATAGTTGTCATCAATCACCAAAAAGGGGGAGATTGTAAGTGCATCTAGGATATCCCTTGTGGGTTTTGGCTAATTGATGACAAGCATATGAGATCCTAACAAAATGATTGCAGGACAAACAAAGTGAACTAGCTTGGTGCACACAAAAAGGTGAAAAATAAAGTGCTGCCCGGAAAGGAAGATTTTAGTGGAATTTAGAAGAGCAAATTAGATGTAAAAGTATAGGGTGTGTGTGAGAGACACATCCCAAGAGCTCAGGACATTTTGTAAGGGTAAGGGGTTAATAATCAACTAAAATCCACTGGACACCGGACTAGTCCGTCCATGGACCGGACTAGTCCGGTCAGCTTACTGGAAGGCAACCGGACAAGTCCGGTTTTAGACCGGACTAGTCCGATCATGTTTCTGTTGTTCTCTTTAGAGGACTGCGGACTAGTCCATCCATGCGACAGGACTAGTCCGCTAAACTTTCTGGAACCTGTAACACCCCAAATTTTGATTCAAAACTCTAAACCATGTTCAGAGGGGAATTTAAAAATTTTTGGACGTGTTGCATGTTTTGCAAAAATTCAAATTCAAACTGGAATTCAAATTATACTCAAAACAGAAAAGAAATGGAAAAAGAAAAAGAGAAACGGGAAAAAACCGGCCAGTGGGCCGAAACCCGCCAGCCGGCCCAGTTTCCCCGCGCCAGCCCGCCCCCGCGCGCGCCGCGCTGTCTCTCACAGACGGGTGGGACCCACCTGTCATCCCTAACCCCGCGACCCCGGACTCTCTACCGCGCGCGCGATCGCAACCGACCGGATTTCCGCGTCCCGCAGCCGAATTCTGGTCCCAAACAACTCAAACTCGATCGCAACAGACCCACCGCCCTCCCCCGGCTATAAAAACCCCAGCCCCGATCGGTTTTTCCCACGCGATCGCCGATTTTTACTCCGGTGAGCACCGAGACTTCGCCGGTGAATTCTGGCCGATCTAAGCTCGGAAACTCTGATCTAACTCGCTGGTCTTGATCTACCGCCTCCGGGGAGCTTTGCAGGTGCAGAAAACTCGGAGACTTACGGTGTAAATCCAGCGCCGACGAGCTTCGCCGTGGTTTTGTCTCGGACCTCGCCGCCGATCACTTTCCAGGACCCCCGAGCTCGAGAAAACCCCCGAGGTGAGATCCCTGACCTCCCCTCTACCGATCTATGCCATAAGATCACAGTTTTAGGCAGAATTCTCGAGGATCCGAAACTTTCCGGCGAGATCGCCGCTTCCCGCCGCCGTGCGCCGCCGGCAGCGCCGCCCGCACTCGATCGGAGCGACGTGGCCGCTTGTGCGCCGTTTATTTTAAATCGCACGGTAGACTTTAAATCCTCACGTACCGGTTCGATGTTATAATCTCAGCCGTCGGTTTAAAATCGGACGGTCCACGTCAGCCCCGCGTTATAAAGACTGGAATTCTTACGTGCTACCCCCTGGGGTTCTCTGGAATTGAGAGCTAGCCCCGAAAACTTCAGATCTAGCCCCTGGAACTCCAGAAAATCATGTAAATTCATTTAAAAATCAGTTTTAGCCCCTGGACTTAATAGAAATTAGGAAAAACACCTCTGATAAGTGTAGCTAGACCCCTGGAAATTATGAAAATAATATTATAGACCCTGTAATGAGGTGAGTTCATTATTTTAACCCTGTTTAGTAATTAATTTAGAAAATTGAATATGTAACTAGTGTTTAAAAATTAAAAAGTGGGACAAACATAATTGTCAAAATTAATTAAAAACTTTCTCAGTACTTAGAAAACTTTGGAGTGAGATAAAAATATATTTTGGGCTGAAATGAATCTGTTTCATTTATTAATCACATTATTTAGTATAGGGACACATTTTTAAGTAAAGAATAGCTATAGAAAAAATAGGGAAAATAATTATGAAATAGTTTACATCAGTGGCCAAGGTCAAAATATGTTATTCAATTATTTAGGACCAAAACCTATACTGTTTAGATGATGTGTATTACTAATTTCATAATAAAATACACAATTATGCATAGGAATATAAATATGAAAATATAGCAACTAGTAAATGATAAATGGAGTTTCTAAAATACAAAGAATTCAGTTTAGGGTTGGTAGAAATTATGAAGGCACATAAGGGGAAGAATAATACTTTATTCTTGGTAGTAAAAAGGTGAAGTAGTTGAATATAAGAAATTTATTGGAAACCCATATAAATAGTATGTAAGTATAAAGGTGGACACAAAAGTAGGAATCATATACACATGGTTAAAAGTGCATGCAAGCCACAACTCAACACACATAAAGTAACCACAACACATATAATGGTGAATGAATTTCATAAATATGAATGTGTAGTTTGTATGAAGTAGAAGTGTGAACTATGTCTTATGATTGTTGTTTTTCTTTTGCTATGTGTGATGGTATGAAGTAGAACCTGTTCAAGAGCAAGTTAACCCATTCCAAGATCAGGACTACCCATTTCAAGAGCAGCAAGAAGGAGGCAAGTGTCCTTGACCACTTTGATCCCATGCCAGGATGTGTAGATAGAATTATTTGCATTGTCAAATGAAATATGAAACCCATGCTAGGAAAGTTTCCCTAGAATTCCATTACCTTGTTTTCCTTGTAGCTTGGGTTGGGATTTATTTTGTCATGTCATTTAATTACATGCATTTGCTTAGCCATGCTTAGAATGGGATATTTGGGAAATGAGATCATCAGTTTATATTACCATACTCTTGAATGAGACATTGTGAGTTATGTAGAGGTAGGGATCAAGGCAAGTTGGATGTTTTGGTTGTGTGCTGGGTGCACGAGACTTGGGTTTGTGTTTAGTACTTGCCTGGATCCTAAGGACCGGTTCATGGAGCATGTAACCCGGCTTTACAGTGCCAACCACATGCTGAGATGGGGCAGCTTGGCCAATTAATTAGGTGTATCCCCGGCGTAGTATGGGTGTGTTGGATGGTGCGGGGAGTAGGTGTCAGCTGGACTACCATATGAACCGCAAGGCTCAAGATGGGGCCACTGCAGCGGGGTTGGAGCCTCTTGTATGCTGTTAGGGGTGAAACCTCAGTGGGCCCACGCTCGTCGGGAATCCCTTTGTAAAGGCTTCGTAGTGATCTCCTGGCCGCACACCTGGGAAGTGTGAATGTGGATCGTAGCCACTGGCATAATGGAGGTTCTTTTAGTCCACCCGGCAACGGGGGATGAAATCACTACATGTGGGTACAGTGGTACAAACTCTGCAGAGTCAAAACTGTCTTGACAGTCGTGCTCACGGTTAAGAGCGGCCTGGACTTATTCATGATTAGAGGATTGATGGTTTTGGAGGTTAAGCGGGGAGCTTAACATTGGAAATGATGTTATGGTTATTGGATTATGATAATGGGTTGGGAGATTAGGACCATTTCACCTGTGTAGTAATGTAGGTGCTTAATAAGCTAAGGTGATAGGTATTAATTGCGTAGTGCTTTAACCATGAGTTCAACCTCTCCTTGATTCTAGCCATGCATGATATAATTTTTCCACACTTGCTGAGTACCATTGGTACTCAACCTTGCATATTTGTTGGTTTATATTGCTGCTCAGGTCAAGATAATGAGGTGGTGTATAATGACCAAGATTTTGGACCCGAGGAAGGTTTTTAGGTTCATGAAGACCCCCGGGCAACGCCTGTGATGGAGCCCTAAAGAATAATATTCCGCTGCTAGTTTATTTACTTGTGATGAAGCATTAGTGTCCATTGAGACATTTGCGATGTAAGACTTATTAATATTCGACACCTGGCTTGTAATAAATGATGCTTCACTATTTGTCATCACATGTATGAGAAAATGATCCTGGCATACATGTGATATTTACTTGGTTGTTCTTCGGAAAAACCAGGTGTGACAGAGGTGGTATCAGAGCCAAGGTTGCCCGTAGGAACGTGGACCTAGGTAGAAATGGACGTATTTAAGGGCCCTATTTTCTTAAAAACTATTTTCCAAGGTGTGGGTGGAAAAGTGTTATTAAAGGAGTCATTTTCTTCATCTTACCCCAACTTTCATTCAAAATAGGATTCTTGTTTGAGAATTTATCTAACTTAATTTTTAAATTCTTTTGTTTTAGATGGTTCGCATGATTCGCACCGCTCGTAAGTCCACAGGAGGGAGAGTTCCCGTAGTTGCCCTTGCCGAAAGAGAGGAGAGTCGTCCAGTGACGTACCTTTCCTACGGATTGGCAGTAGGAGACTTGTTGCGCCGTCTTCGACGTATGCTCAAAGCCGCCGGCAATACGGGCAAGCTAATCATCCACTATAACTCCACCAGGACCATCCGTGAGAAGAGGGAAGAATGGAGTTTGGAGATGAGGATTATACACGAGAATCAACTGCTTAAGATTCACCACTCTCCAGCTTGTCGAGCAACCCAAGTTGACGCGGAGAAAGATGTCACCTGGGAGGCCATCACCTGCTAGAGTCACATCTATCGTCGCCACTTGGACAAAACTGAGTACATGTATGTCCTCCAACGTGAGAGTGGTACCACGGAGTACAAGTACCCACCGGTGCAGCAAGGGACTTCCCATGAGCACATGGACTTGTGCTTGGAGGATGCTGCTATGCTCAGCACTCGACTGCAGGAGTGTCAACAAGAGCTTCAGGATGTCCGAGACACCCTGAAGGAAACGGAGGCGTTGCTGCGAGCTTGCTTAAAGGCAAGAGAAAGAGGAGATGGGAATGAACTGTGTGTCACCGTGAGTGATACATGGACTCCTGACTCCCCGGATCGCCGAGCGATCAGGCGTCGTCGCACTTCTCCACCAGCAGCCTCCCCACCCAAAGCAGAGTCAGAAGGTAGCCGAAATGAGGAGGAAGATCCCGAGGAGCCAGCTCAAGAGGACGAGTAGTGTAGAGTCTTTCTCCTAGCTAGCAAGAGGTCGAGTAGTCGAGTCGTTACGTAGTTAATGGTGTGATGATGCTTGGTGTGTGACGTGAGTTGTGGAAGCCATGAGCAATTGTCCACAGCCTCGTCTTCAGATTGTTTTGCTTTGGTGTGTGAACTCACAGGAAATAATAGTGCATTTATTTGGTGTGAGATATGAACCCTCGTAAAATTTTAACAAAGCCTCAACATCTCAAAGTACCAACAAATGAAAATAGTAAGATGATACTAAATGGTATCAAATTAACATTTGTTGATTCTGCCAGATGGCCGGAAGAGGAAAAGGACGTGTTGCCAACCCCGCCAACAACAATGATGAGGCATGCAACCCTCATCTTTCTGGAGGCTAGGACAGGGGTGGTCGCCGTGAAGAAGTTGATCCTCTCCACCAAATCGTGGAGAATCAAAATCAGCTTATCCAGAACTTGACTCAAGTGGTGGCCAACTTGCATCAAGTTCCACCTCCACAAGCTGCACCACGCCAACCAAGGTTGAGTGAGTTTCTAGGAACTCAACCTCCAAAGTTTGCAAGTGCTGCTGAACCTCTGGAGGCAGATGATTGGCTGAAGACCATTGAAAGTAAGATGAGGATAATACAATGCCAAGGGTATGAGAGGGTGCTGTTTGCCTCTCATCAATTGCATGGACCTGCTGCTGATTGGTGGACCGCCTACGTGGCCGCCCATCATGACCCTGAGAACATCACTTGGGAAGAGTTCAAGCGTAGCTTCCGCAACCATTACATCCCAAGAGGTGAACTCAAAAACAAGAGGAAGGAATTTTTGGGACTCCAGCAGGGAAACATGACTGTGAGGGAATACCTCACTAAATTTACTCAGCTATCCCGTTATGCCCCACGAGACATAGAGACTGATGAGCAGAAACAAGATTGTTTCGTGGAAGGACTTACCACAGAGATGCAGTGTGCAATGTCCTCCAATGAGTATGAAAGCTTTCAAAAGATGGTGGACAGAGCATTTGTGGTGGAAAGGAAGCTAAAGGCCCTGGAAAATGAGAATAAGAGGAAGGCGGGGTGGTCACATCAGGCCTCAGGGAGCAACACCCGCCCACGTATGATGCAGCAACCTACGGGGCAGACAAACCGTGCTGCGGTACCCTATTCAGCACCAAGAGGGTACAACCCAATCTACAGGCCTCCCGCAGCACCAGCACAGCCGCAACGTCAGTTTGTGCAGCAGCCTCGCCCCGCATATCCACCTCGACCAGCAGTGCAAGGACCCCCAAACCAACCCCAAGACAACAAGGGCCAGGCATCTAAGATTGGGGTGCAATGTTTCAGCTGTGGTGAAGTGGGGCACTACGCCCATAAATGCCCAAAGAAGAAGCCTGCGCCGCCACAACAGCAGAATGTAGTGAGAGGACGGGTGAACCACGTCACTATGGAGGAAGCACAAGAGGCACCCGACATGGTAGTTGGTAAGTTTCCTGCCAATTTACACCTTGCAACTCTGCTGTTTGATTCTGGTGCTACCCACTCGTTCATTGCTCAAGGGTTTGTTAAGAAGCATGACCTAGCAACCACACAAATAAACCATATGCTAGCCGTAAACTCTCCAGGTGGAGAAATAAGGACAAGACAAGTGTGTCCCAAAGTGAGCCTAGACATTAATGGGGTAGTATTTACTGCTAACCTCATAGTGATAGATTCACAAGGGATAGATATTATTTTGGGTATGGATTGGTTGACCAAACATAAAGGAATCATCCATTGTTCGACCAGAACGGTGGAACTAACTCACCCCAATGGCACAAGAGTAAAGTTCATAACGATACACGAGCCTAGGAGGGACATTAAATTAAATCAAGTGGAGGTGAAAGTTGAGGAAATCAGGACTATCAGGGAATATCCAGATGTTTTTCCGGAGGAATTGCCAGGTATGCCTCCCGACCTGACGTGGAATTCGAAATTGAGCTAGTACCGGGAACAACCCCGATATACAAGAGACCTTATCGAATGGACTCCAAGCAGCTAGAAGAGCTCAAGGATCATTTGAGAGAATTGACGGAGAAGGGGTATATTCGCCCTAGTTCCTCACCATGGGGAGCTCCGGTGATATTTGTGCCCAAGAAAGACGGAACCCAAAGGTTATGCGTGGATTACCGTGCCTTGAATGAGGTAACCATCAAAAACAAGTACCCATTACCCCGCATTGAAGACTTGTTTGATCAGTTGAGGGGAGCTTGTGTGTTCTCAAAAATTGATCTCAGGTCGGGGTACCACCAACTCAAGATAAGGCAATCAGATATTCCCAAGACAGCTTTCGTATCTCGGTACGGACTGTATGAATACACTGTCATGCCTTTTGGGCTAACCAATGCCCCGGCATATTTCATGTACCTCATGAACAAGGTATTCATGGAATATCTGGACAAATTTGTGGTGGTTTTCATAGATGATATTCTCGTCTTCTCCAAAAATGAAGAAGAACATGAGGAACATCTAAGGTTGGTGTTACAGAGGCTGAGAGAACACCAACTATATGCCAAGTTGAGCAAGTGTGAGTTTTGGCTGAAGAGAGTTCCCTTTTTAGGACATATAATCTCGGAGGGAGGAATCTCCGTAGATCCCGCCAAAATCGAGGATATCCAGAAGTGGAAAACCCCTGAAAATGTCGGGGAAGTTCGAAGCTTTTTGGGATTGGCTGGATACTATCGACGGTTTATTGAGGGATTCTCCAAGATCTCAAGACCTCTCACCAAACTGTTGGAGAAGGGAATCACATTCACCTGGACGCCACAGTGCGATACGAGCTTTCAGGAGCTAAAGAAGAGATTGACAACAGCCCCAGTGTTGGTTATGCCAGATATGCAGAAGAATTTCACAGTGTACTGCGATGCCTCTGGAAATGGGTTGGGATGTGTTCTCATGCAAGAAGGACATGTCGTGGCATATGCATCCCAGCAGCTTCGGAAGCACGAGAAGAACTATCCTACACATGACCTAGAACTAGCTGCAGTGGTACACGCATTGAAAATTTGGCGGCACTATTTGATGGGGAAGAGGACAGAGATATATATACGGATCATAAGAGTTTGAAGTACATATTCACACAGCCAAATCTCAATCTCCACAAAGGAGATGGTTAGAGCTAATCAATGACTTTGATGTGGGCATCAACTATCATCCTGGGAAAGCAAACGTCGTGGCCGATGCTTTGAGTCGGAAAGTGCAGGTCAATAAGTTGAGTTTGAAGGACATGCCTGCAGAATTGAAGGACGAGGTTATAAGACTCAATCTATGTCTAGTAAATAGTGGTGAAGCCATCGCCATGGAAGTGGACTCTACACTCGAGCAAGACATACGCGAGGGCCAAAAGAATGATGAGAAGATACAAGAGATCAGACAGCTCATTAAGGAAAATAAAGCTCCTGGTTTTAGAGAGGATGAACAGGGAACGGTGTGGCACGGGAAAAGGATCTGTGTGCCAGAAGTAAAAGAGATCCGTGAATTAATTTTGAAGGAGGCTCACGATTCCGACTATTCCATTCATCCTGGGAGTACGAAGATGTACCAGGATCTCAAGAGCAGGTATTGGTGGTATGGCATGAAGCGAGATGTCGCGGAACATGTTGCCCTATGTGACACATGTCAGTTGGTGAAAGCTGAACATCAACGACCCGCGGGATTATTGCAACCACTCGAAGTGCCTGAATGGAAATGGGAAGAAATCAGCATGGATTTTGTCATGGGATTGCCTAGGACCCAATCCGGGTATGATTCAATATGGGTCATTATTGATAGGCTAACCAAGGTAGCTCATTTCATTCCTGTGAAAGAAAGCTACAGCGGATCCAAATTGGCAGAATTGTACATGTCAAGGATTGTGTGTTACCATGGAGTGCCAAAGAAGATAGTGTCGGACCGAGGGACACAGTTCACCTCGAGGTTTTGGCAGAAGTTGCATGAAACCATGGGAACCCATCTGAACTTTAGTTCTGCCTATCATCCCCAAACTGACGGGCAGACGGAGAGAACCAATCAGATCCTTGAAGATATGTTAAGGGCATGTGCACTCAAAAACAATAGGAGTTGGGACAAGAACTTACCGTATGCGGAGTTTTCCTATAACAACAGCTATCAAGCTAGTATGAAAATGTCACCGTTTGAAGCTTTGTATGGAAGGAAGTGCAGAACTCCTCTATTCTGGAACCAAACAGGAGAAAGTAAAGTGTTTGGTCCAGAAGTGCTACAAGAAGCCGAAGCGAAGGTAAGGGAGATTCGCAACAACTTGAGGATAGCACAAACACACCAGAAGAGTTATGCTGATGTACGAAGAAGAGAACTCGTTTTCAACGTGGGAGACTATGTTTATCTCAAGGTGTCCCCTATCAGAGGACTTCGTCGGTTCAAGGTGAAAGGGAAGTTGTCACCTCGATACATCGGACCCTTTCAGGTTTTGGAAAGGAAAGGCGAAGTGGCGTACCAACTAGAGTTACCGGTTCATCTATTGGAGGTGCACGATGTATTTCATGTGTCACAACTCAAGAAATGTCTGAGAACGCCTGAAGAGGTGTTACCCATGAATGAAGTGGATGTAGCTGAAGATTTGTCTTATGCCGAGCAACCATACAAGATTTTGGAGACGATGGAACGCCTCACCAGAAATAAGAAAATCAGTATGTGCAAGGTGCAGTGGAAGCATCACTCAGAAGAGGAAGCCACCTGGGAACGGGAAGATGAGCTCAAGGCACAATTTCCGGAATTGTTTTCTTAGAAACACCAATCTCGAGGACGAGATTTCTTTTAAGGGGGGTAGAGCTGTAACACCCCAAATTTTGATTCAAAACTCTAAACCATGTTCAGAGGGGAATTTAAAAATTTTTGGACGTGTTGCATGTTTTGCAAAAATTCAAATTGAAACTGGAATTCAAATTATACTCAAAACAGAAAAGAAATGGAAAAAGAAAAAGAGAAACGGGAAAAAAAACGGCCAGTGGGCCGAAACCCGCCAGCCGGCCCAGTTTCCCCGCGCCAGCCCGCCCCCGCGCGCGCCGCGCTGTCTCTCACAGACGGGTGGGACCCACCTGTCATCCCTAACCCCGCGACCCCGGACTCTCTCCCGCGCGCGCGATCGCAACCGACCGGATTTCCGCGTCCCGCAGCCGAATTCTGGTCCCAAACAACTCAAACTCGATCGCAACAGACCCACCGCCCTCCCCCGGCTATAAAAACCCCAGCCCCGATCGGTTTTTCCCACGCGATCGCCGATTTTTACTCCGGTGAGCACCGAGACTTCGCCGGTGAATTCTGGCCGATCTAAGCTCGGAAACTCTGATCTAACTCGCTGGTCTTGATCCACCGCCTCCGGGGAGCTTTGCAGGTGCAGAAAACTCGGAGACTTACGGTGTAAATCCAGCGCCGACGAGCTTCGCCGTGGTTTTGTCTCGGACCTCGCCGCCGATCACTTTCCAGGACCCCCGAGCTCGAGAAAACCCCCGAGGTGAGATCCCTGACGTCCCCTCTACCGATCTATGCCATAAGATCACAGTTTTAGGCAGAATTCTTGAGGATCCGAAACTTTCCGGCGAGATCGCCGCTTCCCGCCGCCGTGCGCCGCCGGCAGCGCCGCCCGCACTCGATCGGAGCGACGTGGCCGCTTGTGCGCCGTTTATTTTAAATCGCACGGTAGACTTTAAATCCTCACGTACCGGTTCGATGTTATAATCTCAGCCGTCGGTTTAAAATCGGACGGTCCACGTCAGCCCCGCGTTATAAAGACTGGAATTCTTACGTGCTACCCCCTGGGGTTCTCTGGAATTGAGAGCTAGCCCCGGAAACTTCAGATCTAGCCCCTGGAACTCCAGAAAATCATGTAAATTCATTTAAAAATCAGTTTTAGCCCCTGGACTTAATAGAAATTAGGAAAAACACCTCTGATAAGTGTAGCTATACCCCTGGAAATTATGAAAATAATATTATAGACCCTGTAATGAGGTGAGTTCATTATTTTAACCCTGTTTAGTAATTAATTTAGAAAATTGAATATGTAACTAGTGTTTAAAAATTAAAAAGTGGGACAAACATAATTGTCAAAATTAATTAAAAACTTTCTCAGTACTTAGAAAACTTTGGAGTGAGATAAAAATATATTTTGGGCTGAAATGAATCTGTTTCATTTATTAATCACATTATTTAGTATAGAGACACATTTTTAAGTAAAGAATAGCTATAGAAAAAATAGGGAAAATAATTATGAAATAGTTTACATCAGAGGCCAAGGTCAAAATATGTTATTCAATTATTTAGGACCAAAACCTATACTGTTTAGATGATGTGTATTACTAATTTCATAATAAAATACACAATTATGCATAGGAATATAAATCTGAAAATATAGCAACTAGTAAATGATAAATGGAGTTTTTAAAATACAAAGAATTCAGTTTAGGGTTGGTAGAAATTATGAAGGCACATAAGGGGAAGAATAATACTTTATTCTTGGTAGTAAAAAGGTGAAGTAGTTGAATATAAGAAATTTATTGGAAACCCATATAAATAGTATGTAAGTATAAAGGTGGACACAAAAGTAGGAATCATATACACATGGTTAAAAGTGCATGCAAGCCACAACTCAACACACATAAAGTAACCACAACACATATAATGGTGAATGAATTTCATAAATATGAATGTATGGTTTGTATGAAGTAGAAGTGTGAACTATGTCTTATGATTGTTGTTTTTCTTTTGCTATGTGTGATGGTATGAAGTAGAACCTGTTCAAGAGCAAGTTAACCCTTTCCAAGATCAGGACTACCCATTTCAAGAGCAGCAAGAAGGAGGCAAGTGTCCTTGACCACTTTGATCCCATGCTAGGATGTGTAGATAGAAAGGGTTGGGAACCCGTCTCTGTGTGAGCTCCCTCAACGAGGACGTAGATCTCTTGGTGAGATCGAACCTCGGTAAAAATTCGTGTCTTTTGTCACTCATTTACTTTACATTTTGATACATTAAATCACTAGTTTGCTAATCATCATTTGAGTTCTTATAAGTTTGCACGTGCATTCATACAATAAACTCAATTTATAAAAACTGTTGTTCTCATTCCGCTGCTGAAAGATTCAATTTCTGAAACACACTTAATTAACTCACATAATTCAGCACACCGGACTAGTCCGCCCACACAACCGGACTAGCCCGGTCAATCAAGTTTCTGATAACTCTATTAAGTGTGCAGGAATCTTTTAAAGCCCTATTCACCCCCCTCTAGGCCACATTCACTCGCATACACGGAGTTGACGTCGATTGGTGCGTTCTGTCAATCGTACTCTTCACCATGAATCTTCACCGCCTCCTCCCATACTTCTCCTACAATTACAAACAATACATAAAAACGCGTCAGTAGCATGTTAGTTACAAGTAAAGAAACTCGAGGACTCACCAGTTGAGCTATCGCCACCGGAGTGCACACCTGGTCGGGCAGTGATGGGTCACTTGCCCTGTGACCTCCCTTCCACACCTGAACATAATTTCTCCTCCTAGTCCGTCGCCTTCTCCGTGCCTCCGTGTCCTTGTACGACCCGCAAGGGTGGTCCATCGAACCGGAAGGGTGGTCAGCTGACCCGGACGGGTGGTCATCCAACTGTAGCTCACGAGGTGCCTCGGCCTCAGCCTCTGACTCTGACTTCGAGTCATCCTACAATATTAAAATAGTTTTAAGAAATATAAATAGATTAATTAATAATATGATGGAATACGATTGGTAAGTCAAATTACCTTGATCCGCTGATAGGCAACATGTCTGGCTAATAGCTCTGAGGGCACGTGTCTTAACAACTGAGACCGTTTGCTCTCTCTAGAGCTACTACCCTGAAAAAGGGTATCCGCCACATACCATGTGCGAGCCATCATGCTTGCACCGCTGAGAAACCTCTTCACGGTCCTTTTGATCCCGTTACCCTTGTTCGATGACATCCTATTTTAACGATGCTTTGATAAGTATAATTATTATAAAATATACAACATAAAATAATAAATAAATAAAACATTACTTGTATTCATTTCTAAAAGTCTCCAAAATCTCGCTCATTTACTCTACCCCTTGTTTGTGTACAGCCCCCCATGTTCTGGCAGTCCATACGTGAGCTTGGCGTCCTCACCGGCACCCTCGACTTACTCATGGTCCTACTACTTGTGACAGCTCAGCCCGCAGCCGTCGTAAATAATATATTATATATGCTCTCACGACGGTGTATATAGCTAACCGTCATTAGGGCAAAAAATTAATACCACTAAATTAACTAATGCAACAAATTAAATAATCAAATAATAATACCTATAAATCTATTTTCAAAAGAAATTGATAGTTAACAATTTACCTAACTAAATATTAAACTAAGTATTTAAAATACAACTTAATGACCCAAATTAATTAAGTATCAAATCAAGTTACTAAATTAGAAACTAAAAATACAACTAAATTATAAACTAATTAAGTAAACATCTAAACAAATAACTAAATAATAAACAAAATACTATACTAACTAAGGAAACAACTAAATAAGCATAAAAAACAATGAACTACTTAAATTAACAAGTAAATACTAACCTATAACATTGCTAATTAATAAACTAAACATAATTTTCAACTAACTAAAGTAATTAATAAACTAAATTAACAAGTAATTAATAAACTAAACATAATTATTAAAAAAATACTCGACGAGGGCACGAAGTCCAGCGGGGACGGGCGGGGCGGGCTGCCGGGGTCGGGTGCGCACCGGGGCATCAGCGGGGGCAGCGCGCGGCCGAGGAGGCACCGGGGGATGGAGGCGGCAGCGGTGGACGGGGGTGGCGGCGGCAGGGGCTGCAGCGGGTGGTGGCGCGCGTGCTCGGGGTTGGCGCGGGTGAATGACCGCGCCGACCCTGGGCTCGCGGATATATACAACTTATTTACGACGGTCGGGTGCCGGGCCATCATAAATAAGCTGGTATTTACGACGGTCTAGGTCAGCCAGTCGTAAACAAATGTTTATATATGACAGCTAGAGTTGGCCGTCGTAAATAATATTATTTACGACGACCATACTTAGAAACATCATAAATAACCGTGACAGTTGTAAATGTTCGAGTTTCTTGTAGTGGTGGGCAACTGCAGGACACGTTGTCACACATAATATTATCATCATCGGCGATACTTATGGTACCAATGTTGTCCGATGATTCTTCTGTCGAACATCTAGGTCAGCTATGAGCTTGTGTTTGAGGCGTTGTAGGTAGTTTATGTTTTGTTGAGTTGCAAGAACAGGTGCTAGAACAACTAAAATTGACCATCCATAGGAATCCTCATCGTACTAGCACTACAATAATGAAGAGAATAAGAAAAGGTGCATATAGATTGAACAATGAAAAACATTACAAATACTTACCGAACCAAGGGGGCAGCGAAACAAACGACATCCACTACTCTTGCCTCCGTCCTTCATCTATACAATAGAATTTAAGCCATGGTTTCACTTAGGCCACTCCTCTTTACTGCTGTCATATGGTCATAAAGGACTAAATGATCTGAAATCGCTCTTCGTTTCAATTGGAAACTCATCAAGTGGTTCTCCGAACCAAGTATGTCCGCACATTCTATGGTGAATCTATGCTGCGAGCCTTATATCTTTCCCTCCCCGCCTACCACTACCATTACGTGAGAAAGGCTCATTCGAGACGCACCCGCATAAAGAACGGAGACGAGCGGACCGCACATCTCCTTTATCGCGTCTCGCATTACAGAGTCATCGAAGACGAGCGCCCGGGCACGTCGCCGATTAGGATACATGGGAGACGAGCTTTAATAAAGACCGTCTCCTTATTGTAAGATACCCGAGACGGGCCTTTAGGCGGCCTGTCTCCTTTACGGAAAAAATCCGAGACGGGCTTTACGGCAGCGCGTCTCATTTAAATAAAATAACCGAGGCACGCTTTAAGGCAGCACGTCTCATTTAAATAAAATATCTGAGACGCGCTTTAATGCAGCCCGTCTCCTTTTGTTAAGAAATCGGAGACGCGTTTACGCAAGCCGCGAATTTGATGACTTATCCGAGATGGACTTTATATCAGCTCATCGCGGATTTGACGAATAATCCGAGACGTACTTTATGTGAGCTCGTCACGAATTTAACGACTAATCCGAGACATTCTTTGTTTTAGCTCGTCCCCTATTAGATGACCCTCCCTGATTATCCTGGTTGCCAGCTGCATCCTGGAGCTAGCCAGGATTTGGCAGCCGGTTTGCCAGCGTCAGAAACATACACATACAAAAACATATGTATAGCCAAATGGAGATCACACATTAAATTATATTGACCAACCAAATATTAACAAAGTGTCAATTGTGTTTACCAAGTAACTATGACACAAAGAATGCCCCCTGTTCATCCTGCTTACCAAGTAACTATTATATATAAAAGAATACCCCCTGTTCATCCTCCTTCCCAAGTAACTAATTACACAAATCATAACTGTCATCTAATGCTGTATATTGTAATAAATTCTCCCTTTGGATTAAACTCTCTCTAATGTGCTCGAGGCTAGAACCTGCTATGTTTCTGAAGATGGTTTCGTAGTCCTGCCACAAGATAAAATGAGAATTAGCAAAAAGTTAATAATAAAGTAAAATAAATGCACTCACACATACATTGCAATTTGACTGCTCTCCAAATAGAACCATGCTTAAGCAGACATGGAAGCCGCAGGTGTTGCCCGGAGCTTGTTGTGGGATGCATAATGTAGTATCATATTTAAGTCCTCGTCGTTTTCCTTTTATATGTCCTCCTAGCACCTTAACCACGTACGTGTCAAAAGTCCTAAAGAGAAACATTCACAGTTAATGTAAAATTATCGTGCAATGACGAAACAGTCAGAAACTAAAGTAAAGAAGGAACTTACTCGTCAAGAACGGACATGATATCAGTCCAATCACGGGTAAGTCACTCGCCAGTTATTGAATCTATCGGTCTTGCGGAGTCACAGTACCAGACTTGGTCGTACATTGTAGAAAGTGCTAGGGTTATCCAATGGTTACCCGTGTTGAACGGTACGACTAGGAGCTCCTTATCACTGTATTGTTTCATTGCCTTGACAAAATATCCAACAACATCTCTTCGACTGCTAGCTGTTATAATATTAGTTCTCATTGACATTTGCGGGTCAAGATATGCAGGAGACTCGTTTCCGGTTCTATGACGAGTAACTTGTTGCATGTGCCTACACACAAAATGCCAAAATTTGTGAGACACATATAACACTTATACATATTGAAGAGCCTAGTTTTTGAGGACTTACAATGCGAAGCAACATATTAGTGAGACATCCAACGCGTAGAGGGTGAAAAGGTCGTAGGGATCAGACCATGGGATGAGAAAGATGCCTTCCCCACCAGAAAGTGCTTTTCCTTGTATCCCTCTATTAAGTGTTGATAGTTTTTGTAATTATTTATGTAGTAGTTATGAAGGCCGACGCAATATTTACCAGCTTCTTTCAATGCGCCAAAAGTTAACATCGGCTTCCCCATTTGGAACCTCGGGTTAGCATGCATCATAGCTGTCAATACTTTCAGTGGTTTCTTGCCTTTTGTTTCCTTCAACAACGTCTTCCACTACTGCGGGTGACTCTTGGCACGTACATTCTTCGTTGCCTTTGCCTGCGGCTGATCAGGTGTAGGGAGCAGGGCACTCCGAGTGCAAGGTGGAGACCGACACGGCTGCTCTTCAAGTGGAGACTTCTGCGGTAGCTCTATAATTAGAGATGGATGCGGCTGATCTCAAATTGGAGACTTCTGCTGCTTCTCTATAATTGGAGGCAACTGCTCTCGAATTGGAGATAGAACCATCCGCTCTGAATTTGGAGACGGAGGCAGACGTAACTCAGGAGACATCAAAGCAGGAGAGGTCAACGCTGAAGCTGCTGGTTCTGGGTCAATAACAATAGAAGTCCATCTCCACTAAACCCTTCTATTAACTGCATCCCGCATAGTCAGCGTTGTATCGTCCGGTGGCACTACAAGCTTTAGGTTTTTCAAATTGTCATGCACCATGTCCACCTTTACCAAAACATAGGATGATGTGTCGACCTGGATGTTGTCAAGCATGGTCTAACAGAGATACACTAGCCCTCTCCCAACCTCCACTGGAAAGTTTCCTCCAACCAATAGCATAAGCCTGCATGTTTTTGGCTGAGACAAGTTATCTATCGTGTTCGGCTCAATTGAAGGTCCAGACGCTAGTGCCTGAAGATCCTCATGTGGTCATCCACCCAGCTGCAGTAGAGGCTAACCTGCTCCTATCGTCCTCCTCACCCATGAACGCATCGAAGTTAGGGAATTGTATACCTGAGGCCTCCAGTATAGGCTTCAGGTCTACTAGAACCTCCCTTCTTAGCTGTCTTTTCAGCTCCTCCACATCAACCTGTGGTGTCGAGGTTGTTTTCTGCTTCCGATACATATATTTGTGTTCCGGAAAACCCTCCTTCGAGGTCATCTTACTAGAAACACCACGAACACGGCCTCGTTGCTCCTTGGTTTGCATGGCCTTGGTGAGTGCATCTTTTCCCTCTCACCATTTTAGTCTTCGCTGCTCTCCCTCAAGGCCCTTTGAGTGACATCCGCGGTGCTCTAGCTGTAGTAGGTGATATAGGCTGACTCTGTCAGCTTAGAACGAGCATGCATAAATGGTCCCAGCCGTGCACAGAATTTGTCATATGGATTCTCAAGACCTAGTTGGGCCAATCTATTATCCTCTTGTTGCCATCTCCTTTGTTTTTCGGCATAACCAGTGTTGCCGAGGTGGTGGTCAAGCTCATTCTGTGATCTGAGGCACTTCATATACTCACTGTTCTTGGAAAAGTACTTTGATTCGCACTTTTCAACAATCTTGCCCAGTCTTCTTCTGACAAATCTTTATACGTATTGAAGGGGGTGTCCTGGTTCCTCCAAATCTTCACAAGCTTACTCTTGTAGCTCCTCCAAGCATGAGATATGATCTTCGTAGCTATCTTCTTCCCCTTCTGCTTCAGCTCTTCTGGATATTGCACGTATGCTTGAATAGAGTTTTCGAAGAGTCGATCCTTTTCATTTTTGGTCAACTCATCGAATCTCTGCAGGGTTAGCGACAGCCTTTGCTGGGCAACTAGACCACAAACCCTGGACAATGTCGTATTCACTCTCGTGTCCAGGGGTAAGCCTTCGTCATTGACCTCACCAACACTGATAACATATGTCGGCCATGACGTCTGCGACCTTTTCTTTCATTGAAGACAGACAATTTCTGAATGTGATCCAACCGATGCATCCTCTTCATGAGTGTGATGATTCTACTGCTGTTGAGCCTCTTCGATCTTCTGCTGATGCTCTGACTGAAACATCTTCAAAATCAATAGTTAGGGCTTGATATCGTGGTCGAGGTCAAGGCGGAGGAGCCGAGGTCAACGACGGCAGCGTGAAAATGACCAAGAGCTTGAGGAAGAGGGACGGCGGTGGCACGCTCCGAGGGCATGGTTGAGGCGGCGGCATGCTCCGTGGACAAGATTGTGGACAGCAGGTGGCGGCGGTGCCGGCGCGGCGGTTTCTAGAGCAAGAGAGTGCGACGGTCGTAAATTTTGCTAAGTATTTGGAGAGAGCGCGTGAGAGCTAAAATACCTAGTGCAATACTCGGAGACGAGCCTACTAAGAGCGCATCTCCCTTTAGCTTCCTTCGTAATTACTTACGAGACGAGCCTACTAAGAGCGCGTCTCCCTTTAGCTCCCCGTAATTACTTATGAGACGAGCTTGTTTAGAGCGTGTCTCTTACAGATACTTGGAACCTAATTTTTCTTTACCTGCACCGACGGGATGTGCAGTTACTCCGAAGTCAGGGGATCCATGCGTACTTATAGCTCGTCTCCAGTTTGCTTCCTTCGCTGGAATTTTTTTTGCCAAGTCAGTGGATCGTCAAAGAGATCCTCCGACTAGGACGCTGCCATGTGGGACCGTTGCCACGACCGAGGAGCCATGAAAAATCGTGCATCCGTTGCCGTTCATGCGCACAGTTGCCATCGCGCGCAAGAATTCGAAGCGATCCGACTTTCATAGTGTTCTCCGCACATTATATATAGGGGAGGTCTTTCCCTTCTCCGCACCAGCACAGTCTTTCTCTTCCCCTATTCTTCGTCTTCCTCGCTGCACCAGAGCCTTCCTCTTCCTCTAGACTTTCTCAATGGCACCACCGAAGCGCTCCCGACCATCATCTCTGTCTCTAACTCCAACCGCACCTCTGCCGCTTTCCTGGGTGGAAGAGAGGGAGTCCCTGCTTGGCAAAATCGCTCGCCTGGAGTCAGAGGATGCCCTCAAGTCAATCAACGACAACCTCAAACCGCTGCGCGAGCAAATGGCATATGTATTGAACAGTACATCCGATGCCATGCGGCTTCTTGGTCTTGGTCCCCTTCCAGAATGTACTGGAATGGGCACCGTAGCCAACTACCTCTACGGGTTAAGCACATTGGCCGATCGTCTTCACGCGATGCGGGAGACGATTGGTGATGTGCTTGGGGTCGAAGGGCGCATGGAGTTGTTGGAGACGGTTGCCGACAAGTGTGGAGCTCCGGTTCCACCGAAGAACTAGGCGATCGTCTGTTATTTTCTTTTGTTGTTTGTAAAAATATTATTTTTAATGAATGTTAATGAACGTGTGTTTGATGATGATCATTTATTTGATAATGAATTTGTGTTTTGATGATGAATGTTAATGAATGTTATTGTGTTCGATGATCTCCCCCGATCGAGGAAACTAATTCTATTTGTTTGGTTTGGACATCAACCAACCTAATTTACCTGCCGACTTCAAACATATCCGTAGTTCAAAATATGAAAAATTTGAATGGAAGTCAAATCTAGGGCGACAGCGGTGCGAGAGAGCGTGAGGTCTAAAATTTGCCAAAATTTTGCTAAGTGTTTGGAGAGATCGCACGCAACAATCATAGATGCGCATAAAAAATGCCCGACTATCATTTCCAAGTATGTGATAGGCGCCTGGTATGGGCGCGTTTCCTATTTTATTTGCCGAAAATTTGCTAAGTGTTGAGAGAGATCACGCACAATAATCGGAGTCGCACTTTCTGGGGGCCCGTCTCCCATTTTATCCAGTTTGGAGACACATTTACTTAGAGCGCATCTTCCTTTGGCTTCGTTCAGGGCAGAACAAGTACCAAATTCAGTAGTGAGCTCCATTTTTCACAAATTGAGCAAGATTTCAGAAACGGAACACAAGGCATCAAGTGGCCATATTTTCACACATTTATCATATTTCACGCATATGACCAATCAAAGTCAAATTTTCACTCAAATGGCCATATTTTCACAATTGAGAATATTTCATACAAATATCCAATGAAAGACAAATTTTCACTAAATTGAACATATTTTCACATATTTCACACAATCATTTGCCAATTTCCATTGCGGTCTTGGTTTTTTGAAATTCTTGACTTTTTCATTGTGGCCGTTGTGCAAGTAAGGAGCTTCATTGGCCGATGGTATTCTTGGCTTGATCATCGAGGTGACGAATGGATGAATCTAATCAAATTGATCAAACTCTTTCTCATCGACGGCATTCTTGACACCTACGATTTGTCGTTTTCCAGCTATAACCACCTTAAGTCTTTTATTTGTTGTGTATGGAATATAGAACACTTGAGCAACATGTTCTGCTAACACGAAAGGCTCCGACTTATATCCTTGATGGTTAATATCAACACTAATGAACCCGTACTTGTCTTGTACAACACCCTTGATTCCATCAACCCAGTTGCAATGAAAAAGAGGAATCTTGAAACCCTAAAAGTCAAGCTCCCAGATCTCTTGTATTTGACCATAGTACATGGTTTTGTCTTGTCCCGTAGCATCATAAGCTTCAACACGTACACCACTATTCTGATATGTGCTTTTCTTATCTTGTTGTTCAGTGTAGAACATGTATCCGTTTATGTCGTACCCTTGATATGTCATAACGGTGAACATAGGACCACAAGCCAACTTTTTTAGGTACTCACTTGTTTGAGTATCCGATGAATGAGAAATCCAATCTCGGAGCCAGCCAATGAATTTTTTCATGTGTTCTTTTGCTAACCATGATTCATTGCGGCCAAGATTGTCTCTAAGCAGCACCTCCTTGTGCTCATCCAAGTACTCGGACACAAAAGACATCTGTTGCAACACCATGGAAATGAGCGCAGAAGAATAAATGTGGATCCGGAGTTATAGCCTTCTTCCCAATGGTCCCTTTTCCTGTGAGCCTCCCTCATGACGAGACTTGGGAACACCAATCGGGTTACTCGGGTCAGCGTAGTTTAGAGCCCACTCCACGTCTTCCACTGTACAATATCCTTGTACCATGCTGTGTCACACCCGGTTTCTCCGAAGAACAACCGAGTGAATACCACATGTATGCCAGGATCATTCTCTCATACATGTGATGACAAATAGTGAAGCATCATTTATTACAAGCTAGGTGTTGAATATAAATAAGTCTTACATAGCATACGTCTCGATGGACGATAATAAGTTCATGACATGTAAATAAAACAGCAGCGAAATATAAATCTTATGGGCTCCGTCACAGGCGTTGCCCGGGGGACTCCGTGAACCTAGAATCCTACCTCGGGACCAAAGTCTTGGTCATTAAACACCACATCATTCTCTTGACCTGAGCAGCAATATAAACCAACAGAAAAGCAAGTTTGAGTACCGTTGGTACTCAACAAGTGTGGGAAAGTTATGTTATGCATGGCTAGAGCAAGGAGAGGTTGAACTCATGGTTAAAGCACTACGCAATAATTACCTATCACCTTAGCTTATTAAGAACCTACATTACTACACAGGTGAAATGGTCCCAATCTCCCAACCCATCATCAAAATCAAGTAACCATAACATCATAGCCAATGTGAAGCTCCCCGCTTAACATCCTCAACTTCCAAATTCATCATCCTCTAATCATGAATAAGTCCAAACCGCTCTTGACCGTGAGCACGGCTGTCATGACAGTTTTGACTCTGCAGAGTTTGCACCACTGTACCCACATGTAGTGATTTCATCCCCCGTTGTCGGGTGGACTAAAAGAACCTCCATTATACCAGTGGTCGCGAACCACGTTCACACTTCTCAGGTGTGTAGCCAGGAGATCACTACGAGACCTTTACAAAGGGATTCCCGACGAGCGTGGGCCCACTGAGGTTTCACCCCTAACAGCATACAAGAGGCTCCAACCTCGCTGCAGTGGACCCCTCTTGAGCCTTGCGGTTCATATGGTAGTCCAGCTGACACCTATTCCACGCACCATCCAACACACCAATACTACGCCGGGGATACACCTAATTAATTGGCCAAGCTGCCACATCTCAGCATGTGGTTGGCACGGTAAAGCCAGGTTACATGCTCCATGAACCAGTCCTTAGGATCCAGGCAAGTACTAAACACAAACCCGAGTCTCGTGCACCCAGCACCAACCAAATCATCCAACTTGCCTCGATTCCTACCTCTACATAACTCATCATGTCTCATTCAAGAGTAAGGTAAATAAGTTGATGATCTCATATCCCACTTATCCTATTCTAAGCATGGCTAAGCATAAGTAATATGAATGAATGACATAGTAAAATAAATCCCAACCCAAGCTACAAGGAAACAAGATAATGCAATTCTAGGGAAACTTCCTAGCATGGGTTTCATATTTCAATTGACAATGCAAATAATTCTATCTACACATCCTATCATAGGATCAAAGTGGTCAAGGACACTTGCCTTCTTCCTGCTGCTCTGGGAATGGAAAGTCCTGGTCTTGGAAGGGGAAAACTTGCTCTGGGGCAGGTTCTACTCATGCCAATACACATAGCAAAAGAAAACAACAATCCATAAGACATAGTTCACACTTTCACTTCATACAAACCACACATACATACCTATGAAAGCCATTCACATTTCTAAGTGTTGTGGTTACTCTACATGTGTTGATTTTTGGCCTACATGCACTTTTAAACATATGTATATGATTTCTAACTTTTGTATTCAGGTTTCTGTTTGCACTATGAGTTTCCAATTTGAACAAATTCTTTATATTTAATTAATATGCTTCTTAGCTACCAAGTTTGCATGGAAGGTAATTTCCTACTCCAAATAGATTTTCAGATCTTCTACCAAATCCTAAACTGAAGTTTTTGGATTTGGAGGCTTCATTTATCATTTTCTAATTATGCATACCTATTTTCCTACATTTTTCAGATTTATTTTCTATGCCTAAAAGTGAGTTTTATTATTAAATAGTAGGACATATCATCTAAACAGAATGGGTTCTGATTCTAAAATATTTAATAATATATTTTTGAACTTCTCCTCTGATGCGAACTAATTTAAATTTATTTTATAAATTTTCAGAATTATTTCCTAGCCCAAAAATATGTTTCTAGAACTAATAAATATGAACAACACTTAGGCAGATTTCATTTCAGCCTAAAATCTATTTTTAACTCATTCTAAAGTTTTCCAAGTGCTAGGGGAGTTTAAATTTGAATTTTCTCATGTGTTTGCCTTACCTTTTAAATTTAAATCCTAGTCACATATTTAAATTTCTGAATTTAATATCATATAGGGTCAAAAAGGTAAATCCACCCTACTGCAGGGTCTAATTTGCTATTTCAGAAATTTCCAGGGGTCTAACTACACATAACAGAGGGGTCTTTCCTAATTTTTATTAAGTCCAGGGGCTAAAACTAATTTTTAAATGAATTTACACGAATTTTCTGAAGTTCTAGGGGCTAGATCAGAAGTTTTCGGGGCTAGCTCGTGTTTTCCGAGATCCCCAGGGGGTAGCGCATAAGAATCCCGACCTTTATAACACGGGGCTGATGTGGACCGTCCGATTTAAAATAGACGGCTCAGATTAGATCGCCGAACCGGGACGCGCGGGTTTTAATTCTACCGTGCGATTTAAAATAGATGGCCCTCAAGAGGCCACGTCGCCCTGGCCGGAGCAAGTCCACGCGCGCGGCGGCGGGGGGTGGCGATCTCGCCGGTGCAGCCTCGGCTTTTGCCGCTACACGTTAGAACTCGCATCTTTTTGCATGGATCGGCTGCGGAGGGGTAGGGGATGCTCACCGAGGGGTTTTCCAGCACTCGGAGGTCCTGGAAGTTGGTCGGCGGCGAGCTTCAACGGCGACGATCTTCGGTGCACATCGGGGGGCCATTGGGGCGCAAGACACGTCGTTTCCTTCACCTGCAGGGCTCCCCGGTGGCGGTGGAACGTGATCAGCACGTTAGATCAGGGAATTTGAGCAAGGATCAAAAGATATCGGCTGTAGAAACTTCGGTTCTCACCGGAGAGAGGAACAGCCGATCGGGGGGGGGGGGAGAAACAGGGCGATTGTCGGCGTTTATATAGGCAAGGGAGGGCGGCGGTCTATTGGGATCGAGTTGGAGGCATCCGGGACCAGGAATCGGGCTGGGGGCGCGGGTTTCTGGAGTTTGTTGCGATCGAGCGCGGGAAGAGTCCGGTCAGTTGGCGCGCGGGAGGTAGGAGATGACACGCGGGCCCCGCGTGTCAGTGAGAGGAAGAGAGGGGGCGCGGGGTCTTGGGCTGGCGCGCGCGGGGGGGGGGGGGGGGGATTGGGCCGGCTGGTGGGTTTCGGCCCACTGGCCGGTTGGGGTTTTTCTTTTTCTTTTTCCTTTTCTTTTCTGTTCTGATTTGAATTTGAATTCCAGTTTGAATTTGAATTTCTGCACCACATGCAATACGTCCAAAATTTTTTAAATTCCCCTCTTTAACAGGTTTTGGGGTGTTACATGCTGCCCTTAGGGTAAGCTCGATTTCTGATGAAGGACTTCAGTATGCCGTTGAATCTCTCGTACGCATACATTTGGTGAAGGAACACAGGGCCAAGTAGCTTTATCTCCTTAATAAGATGAGTTGTGAAATGGATGCTGATGTCGAAAAAGGCAGGTGGAAAATACATCTCAAGGAAGCATAAAGTTTCATAGTGCCTTTTTTCAATGACTCGAGAGCTGCTTCACTTAGTACTTTTTGACCAATAGCATTGAAGAAAAAACAAAAGTTCCTTATAGCCTTCCGAACATTGACAGGTAGGATATTCTAAATTCCAACAGCAATCATCTGCGTAAGCAATACATGATAATCATGAGATTTCACACCGGGAGCTACTTTTAGATCTGGAAACGAAATAAGCCTTGAGACGTTTGTCGAGTAGCCGGATGGTACTTTCACATTTTTCAAGAACCCACAAAACTCTTTCTTCTCATGTTTTGAAAGGGTGATGCATGATGTGGGAAGTTCAGTTCGTTTTACTGAGTCATCAAGCCACAACTCAGGCCTAATTCTCATTTTCTTTAGATCAGCTCGTGCATGCCCATGGTCCCTAGTTTTCCCATCGGTATTAAGCAATGCCCCGAGTAGTGCATCACATTAGTCGAATGACGGACGTCTAAGTCTATCCAATACGGTAGCTCCCAAAAAATTGATTGCTTCTTCCACATGTCATTTTAGGCAGTATTTTTGCCATTCCTTTTCCGCTTACCAAGGACAACATGGATATCCTTGACCATTTCATAGACTTCATGACCTGTGACATGGGGTGGAGGACGCCTCTTCTCAGTGTACCATTGAAATTATCCTTCATACTCTAAAACGGGTGTTTCATTGGAATGTAGCGTCAATGTCCCATGTACACTATTTTTCGTGACTCCCTCAAATATTGTGACTCTGTTTCTCTGAAACAATGCGTACATCCGTAAACTACTTTCTTACTTTGTCCAGACAAGTTACGTGCCGCTGGAGAATCACTAACAGTCACAAATAACCACAACTCCTTCAGATCTTCAACCAGAGGCCTGAAATAAGTGTCGATATCATTCCCAGGTTGTTGTGGCCCCGGTATCAGTCCTGACATCATAATATATTTCCGTTTGTTGCACAACCAAGGAGGAAGGTTCAAAATCATTAGCACAATTGGCCATGTGCTATGTGTGCTACTATTCAAAAAAGGATTCATGCCATCAGTGCTCATTGCGATCCTAATATTCCTTGGATCAATGGGAAATTCAGGATTTCATGAATCAATGTTTCGCCATTGTGTGACATCAGCAGGATGTCTTATCATTCCAACATCCTGCTTATGCTTCCCTTTCTGCCATCGCAACAATTCTGACTCCTTCTTGTTTGCAAACCAACACTTCAAACAGGGAATGATAGTAAAGTACCAAAACACCTTTTAGGCCCACTTTTTCTTCTGTTTCTGTTGCAGTTCTCGTCATCACCATCATCTTTCCTATGATTGAATCTCTTGAGTCCACAAATAGGGAATTTATTGAGGTTTTCGTACTCAGGTCCACGATATAGAATGCAATTATTCTTGCACGCGTGGATTTTCTCCACCTCCAAACCCAGTGGACAAATTATCTGTTTTGCCTCATAAATTGTCTCAGGAATTGCGTTGCCTTGGGGTAACATGTCCTTAAGGAGCATCAACGATTCCTTAAAACTACAATCACTCCATTCGTTGCTCGCCTTCAACTAGAAAAGTTTCACCATCGCAAACAGTCTCGTGTACCGAGCCGCACAACTATGATACAACGACTTCTTTGAGTCTTCGATCATCGTCTCGTACTTTGCAAGTCCACCATTACTGTACTAGTCATCGTCGTCATGTCTCTCGACATTGCGTACCATCTCCTCTATGTTATGCACCTGAAACTCAATGTCATCAGCGGTGAACCCTAATATATCTGCCTCATTCACATCATCGTCGTGATATTCTTCGACATTGGTAGGGACCTCCCTCTCCAGATATTAATCTCTCATCTATACTTCATTACCACCCTCCTCCCCATGTTTGTTCCAGCATCTATAATCCAACATGAATCCATGTGTGATCAAATGTGACCTCAACACATCATTTGAGCGATATCTCTTCTCATTCTTGCAATGTTTGCAAGGACAACAAATTGTCCCTCTAATGTTGTCCAACATGTCTTTCTTCGCGAAATCGATAAATGCATCTACCCCTTTGATATACTCATTGCAAAGGCACGGCCCGTACGTCCAACTTCAATCCGACGACATCTACGTACAGAAAAGAAGATCTAAATCAAAGAAATTTGAAGCCATTGGTAGTCAAGATCTAAAAAGGGGTAAAAAAATAGTAAGGGGCAAGAGAGAAGGAGAGGACTAACCCTTTATTTTAAGGGCCACTGATAATTACCGCAAAATTTTTAGAAGGGCACCTACAAAGAGGGAAAGAAACGAATAGAACAGGGCAAGAACAGGGCAGATCGAGCCGCCACTGTTCTGCCATAGCTGGGAGCACGTATAAGGGCATACGGAATTGAGACGATCCTCTGCAAAGGCGCGTCTCTCTATATTGGGAATGGGAGACGCGGATTAAAAGGAGACGAGCACGAAGGAGAGCACGTCTCCTTATCTTTCATAATAGGAGTCGAGCTGTAGGAACGTGTGTCTCCCTTTTGTCAGAGTAGAGGGCGCGTCTCGGATATTAACTTATCTGAGACGCGCCTTGAAGCAGGTCGTCTCCTTTTACCCTCCATCGAGCCAGTTCTGATCCTCACCGAGGCGGTCGCGTCTCGTTTTTCAAGATCGGAGACGATCGCCTTTGTGCTCGTCTCCAATCT
Source organism: Neostapfia colusana (assembly GCA_030760725.1). Taxonomy (NCBI): domain Eukaryota; kingdom Viridiplantae; phylum Streptophyta; class Magnoliopsida; order Poales; family Poaceae; genus Neostapfia; species Neostapfia colusana. Next base: position 113,829,104 of record JASWHV010000007.1, read on the forward strand.
TTGTCTCCGATTTGAGGTTCTTACGTAGTGTACCTTTACTCGCCATACTATTTCTTCAATCTTTGTGCTTCTAAGTGCTAGAGGATGCCTGCATTTTATAGTGGATAAGCACTATATCAGTGCAGGTGATGTGTACAAAGCACTTTGCAGGTGTTGGCACGGAATCAATGTTGGACATCTATACCTTTGCAGGTGAGGTGGAAAACAAACTTCTCTCTCACAAAACCAATGTCTGAGCTCTATACCTTTGCAGGTGATGCGGACAGTACACTTCTGCCCGCATAGAATCAATGTCTCACATCTATAGCTTTGCAAGTGAGGTGGAAAACACACTTCTGCTCTCATGAAATCAATGTCCGACCTCTATACCTTTTCAGGTAATGTGTACAACACACTTCTGCTCTCATGGAGTCAATGTCTGTCATCTATCCCATTACAGTGATGTTGACAACACACTTCTACTGTGACAGAACCACCCCAATTACGGGATGACTCATCATTCCAGGACCAAATAGTACAACATTGCCAACGTACTTGTATTACATGAACATAGTTAGGTATTGCAATAGTTTAAGTCCACAGTGTCATGACATCAAAATAAAGTGAATTTATACAAAATATGCGGAAGTGTTCTCGCACTCAATGCCATCATCCTAATCCTAAGCATGCCGGCCCATAGACATGCTTCATCCTTCACACCGTGCGATGGAGAGGCAGGAACCCACTCGACCGTCCATTCCGACGGGGGTTCACCCTCCCATACCACCTTGCCACAACAATCACAAAATCTTCCATGGTAATAATCCGCAACAAAAAATTAACCCACAAAGCCTGAGCAACTAATATTCAACAAGACTTACCCGTCAATTTTTTGGTTCTCCATAACTGATTTCTAGACCATGCAAGGCTCAAGGGGCTAGTTTTTATTTGCCAAAACAGCACTAGAATATGGATCATTATCCTCATGTTTTAGCCAAATTAAGAGGGTTCATTAGAAAAATAAAGATGTGCCAACATATACTAATTCACACATGGTCTGCATACAATATTAAAACAATTCAGCATCATATAAATAATCTATTTACTCCTTTCTTACTACGATGTGAAGAATCACAAGTGGTACTCAATAACCGTGAGAAACGGTGATTTAAGTCTATTTACATCCTGCAGGAGAAACCCAATCACACGTCACGTACGCCCTTCTGTGGAGTCGTATGTGACAAACTTTCACAATAACACAACTAGAGTTGATTCAAATCTCCCCTCCCGAGCAACATAGCCAATTGGCTTTCTCTTCCTCACACGATCAACTCCCAGCTCCTCGCTCCCTCGCGCACGCAACAGAGAAAACCTCCAACGGCGCCCGCTTTCTCTCGGCTTCCGTCGCCGATCGTTTTCCGGTGTGTTTGACGCCGGTAGAGCCACCCAGAAGCTGCGCCCATCGGTCCTCTACCTCCCCAACCTGTCCTCAGCTCGTGCCCGGCTTTCTCTGATCGGTGGCAACCCGTTCTTCCTCCGGGAAAAACAGAGCGACGCCGCCTCCTCGGCTACACGTCGTCCGGCCGTCTCCGAGCCTCCGCGGCGCGAGCAAAACCACACAAAGGTGCACCACAAAGTCTAGCTACTCCTCCCACGGTCCTTTTGCTCTTCCTCATCATCGGCTAGCCGGAATTCGCGTTCTACCGCCGGAGCACGTGAAGAACCGACTCTAGCAAAGTCGTGAAATTCGCCTAAACCGCTTGATCATCCGTTCTACAATTCAATCCACAGCAACTGGCCGCTGTAGCACCCTCCCACGCTGAAACCCGAAGCAAACCGGCCACCACATGCCCCGGGCAACGAGAAATCATCGCCGCCAGCGAAAACACGTCGGTCCACCGTCGAGCTCATGTTTTCCGCCGTTTTCTGCGAGAGATGAGATCCATTCCACATTCCCAGACCACTAGGAATGCTTCAGGGCAAACTAGCTTGCTGGAAGAAGCTTGGTACACGCTGGAACGCGTCGATGCCGAACTACCGAGCCGCCCCGCCGATGCCGACCCACCTCAGGCAGTTTTCATGCGGGGAAACTTTGCCCAGAAGCTGCGCCACGTTCCAAGGATCGTGTAGGGCGAAACCAGAGCTAATTTGGTGGAAATGTGAGTGAGAACGAGCCGTGCCACGATCCTGTGCCGGTGTGCACGAGCTTTCTCTGGCGAGAGGTTGAAGAAATACCTGACCAGTGGGCCCCCCGTTTGATTGTTCTGTGTAAAATTCAAACAGAAAGTGTTCAAATTTGAAAAACCCATAACTCTGGTTAGAAAGCTCCAAAATTAGTGAGACAAATTTTGTTGGATTCCTCATAAGAAGTACCTTGCAGATAAACAAAGTGCTTGCTACGAAAATCCCCAGGAATTTCTATAGAATGGTTTTTAGTAAAATTTTTAGGGATTTATTCCAGGAACAATTCTTTATGAAACATTCCCAATTTTGGGCAGAAAATCCTTCTCATAGTTCCTGAGCTCCTGTAAAAATTTCAAGATTTTTGGATGATTAAGAGGGCTTAATCAGTAGGTTTTCTCAGGTGTAATTTAAATGGGCTGAAAAATCACAGAATCATATTTCAAAAAAATAGAATTGAACTTCAATCCTCCATTCCGGTCAGCAGAAGACTTACAAAAATTTGAAACAAATTTTCCTAGAAACCTTAGGTCCAGGCCTATTAGGATATGAAATTTCTCCATATGACCAAGTTTAGATAAATTCCTAGAAATCATTGAAGGTTAAATGGGCCAAGAATTTTTGTGGCCATCTCCTTCCTCAAAAGTTGCGAAAAATTTTACCATAACCATAGCATGATATTAGGAAGCTTCTGTAAAAATTTCAACCACAGAAGCTGCTGTCTTCATATAGTTTAATTCTGTAGTCATATATCTCACTTAAATTCATATTATGACATATATCTTTATTTGATCATTTCGATAGAAATATTGCTCGCGAAGAATTCGGAGGCTACTGACTTGCTCCTATTGACAGAAACATTAGTCGGGATCAACACTAAGGCAAGCCTCGGTTTGCATCCAAATTTACAAGTTTTTATTTGTATACATTTTATATTGTCTAGAATATTAGTTTTGCATGATGGTTAGGTTTGTATGACACTCCATATGCATGACCCAGAAAATTCTGGAGTTTGATTTATATTAGGTTATAACTTAATTATAACTGCTGTTCTCAAGTTAACAAAAGTGGATTAAAAGAGGCATAACTCGAGTGTGCCGTTTCCTACTCGTGAACCGGGATTAAGGGGGATCAATCGGAAGAGTTGGGAATTGATCCTCTTAGTTGAGAATGGAGACCGGGCAGTATGGATGGAAGGCTCAAGGATGTGGTCCTGTGAGCCTAGTCTCTGTCTGAGTCGATTTAGGCCCGTTCTCGTGTGCGGCCCCGCTGGACAAGTTTGAGATGTATACCTGATGCATACTGGCTATATGGGACCCAGGAAACCGATGTAACATGTTAACCTGGGTGTTGAGGCAATCCCCACCGTCTTATGCAGATGCTGAAAGGATAGAGAAGTCGGCTCTACGAGGATTTGCCGTAGTGAGACTTAATCCAAGTCGGTGGGACCGGTTCGATATTTGGGTGTCGTGTGAAAGGTTGCCACATACGATGTGGAGGGGGTCGGTTGATCACCGGTCTCGGACGGGCATATGTGTCGTGTCAGCCGGGTGTTTTTGATTCAAATCACCGTCGCTCGCGGTAGTGAGCATACTTTTATACTGAGTCATGACGTAGTAAGAAACTGGGAGTGGCATCGAGATGAAGCATTTCTTGTTTGATTGTGGAGTCTCGATGTAAGTTGTGCGAGGATTATAAAAGTTGCTTAAAACTGGAAGTAAGGACTCTCTGATAGCTCAAGTTCATTTTTTATGCAACTTTCTTAATTCAGCCCTCTATTTTCAGCATTTAGAGTTCCATGTGTAGGACGTCGGTTAAGTCTTGCTGAGCATAAGCTCACGGTTTGTTGATCCATTGTTTGCAGGTAACGTTGTATAAGGAAACGTTAGGGAGGAAGGGGGATCCGAGCGAGACAGCACCCAATGAGGGGTGCGAGTCTCACTTTGGAACCCTGCATGCCGCCAGGGTTTGACGTGGTGCTAGTGTGAAGCATCCGCGGGCAGGATGGCTTTATTTTGCTTAGCGTAGGCTATTAGTCGTGAGTGTATTCTTATCTTCCACTGCAATGTACACTTGTACATTATTTGTAAAATGTGATAATAATATGTATTAAAGACATATATTGTTGTGTATGTGTGTTTTTTGGTGGTGTGCTGTCGGGTGCCGCATCGCACGACACTACCCAATGCGATTCCTGGACTGTCGGGGCGGGGTCACCACAGGCGCGGTATCAGAGCCGCATTGGGAATAACGCACCTGAAAAGACACATATTTTCAAAAACTTAGAGTTTAGGCCCACATAATGTTTACTACTAGAATAAGTGATGTAAAGTGGCAAACCAACATACTTGTTATGCTATATTTGTAACGACGCACCGCCGACCCAGTAAGAGGTAAGGTACGCCACCGAAAGCGGATCAATTTCAGTTAGCTCCCGTGACGAGGAAAGTGGTTCAAGGCAGAGATCTCACAGCCTGGTGTGAGACGTCAATATGAAACTCTTGAACTGTTCATGTTATTGAGTTCATATGAAACACTGGTCTCTGGCGTGCATTAGGCAAGAAAGTGGAAACCCCATCATGTGGTCGGTAACGCGATAGTGTGTTCTTCTGGAAATAGCCTAGGAGGACATACGCAGCACTTGCCATCAGCGTGCCCTGCAGGGCAGTAGGTGGTATCCGTTGGGTTGATAAAATTCCCAACCGTGACGACCCGTTCACGCTCTACTCGGGTTCCCTGTCGTGTGGTGTGAAAACGCGACCATGTACCTTGAGACGTGACTTGACTCAAGGACGGCCCGTATGGAAATGATACGGGGCGTATGTTTTTAGTATGATATGGACCCGCCTAAAATGAGAAACCCTATGTGTGCATCATCATTGAGTGGTTTTCTGCAGGTACACTAACCACGTATCCGTATTACGAGTAGAACACGTTTACAAGTGAACGATTCTAGTGCCACTAATAGAACGTATATGCCGGGTGTAATCCGGTTAGGATTTTTCTATTTTGTGAGGAACGTAGTACCGGCATTATCATGGAAATTGCATGAACCCCTCACTTATCCAATAAACTTGAAGATTCTGTAGAATTTGCATGAAGACAGTTCAAAGGAATTGCTTAAAACTTGTTTAGAAACCAACTCAAGAATATGTGAGTATAGAGAGACCCAAACACAGAGTCCCCTGTTTTGGCTGTGTTTCTGCTGAAACTTGTATAGGGTGTTACTAATTGTAGCAAAGACCAATGGTAGTGCGTGATACAGTTTTGGAAAGGTGTAGAAGTTCTCTAAAACTTCTATATAAACCTCCAGGACAGAAACACACTTAAAGTTGGTCAAAAACCTTAGAAACCAAAAACTGCTACAAATGGGTAGAACGGAAACAGAGTCTATGTAATTCCACCATAACTCTCGGTGGAAAATCTCTAAGGGTATTGTGATACATTTCCGGAAAGGGCATGAGATATACTACAACTTTGTAATTCAAAGTTTTGCCAAAAACTGGAGAATAATTAACTGGAATTGTGGATTGAAACTAGGTACCTCTGGGGAGGTGCTATAAAAATCCTGCCAGAAATTCTGTTGACTTTGAACCATCATATCTTTTGATCCAGGAATGTAAAGGGGTCATATAAATACATTTGGAAATCTTGGGGAGTTCTCTACAAAGTTTCTGTTCAACCTCATAGCAGAATCCTCCTGTAAAGGGGTGAAATCTGCAGTACAAATGAAACTGTCCAGAGTACCCAAAGGCTGTGCATTGTTTATGTACTGATTTGGATTTGCTTATAACTTCCTGTATATGGATTGTAAAATGGGAAATCTTATAATTCTGGAAAGCTTACGAATAGTTTTTCAACTTTGTAATTATGAGTTGAGTCCATATACATCTCTAACTGTATGGAAAGTTGACTCAAAGTTAGCACGTTCAAGGGAGGTGCTGCTGAAATTGCTCCAGAATTTCCATTAACCTTGGAAGCTCATAACTTCTGATCTAGAGTTTAGTTAGATGCAAATGGCTATTTTCTGGAAAGGTACTGAGGTTAGCTACAACTTTGGTAGTTAACCGAAGCCATGAAAAGTAGTTTTGACAGCAGAAATCGGGTTGGTTTGAGGACTGGTCAATCCGAGGCAGGATGATCTTAACTGGGACTATTCCAGTTATTTCCTTAAAATCTTATTGTTAGTGAATCAGTTTGCGCATAAACCATTTGTCTTACGTGTTAAGGCTTCATTATCAGTGTTTCACTACTTTGTTTATGGAATAAATCAAGTGTTAGTGTTAAACTGATAATGAACTCTTGCAATTGCAGAATGGTGCGAACTCCTGCCATGGGTGAAGTGGGTGGTTCTAGTGGTAGTGGTGGGGATAACTCTCCACGGCGGGAGCTGCGAGCTCCGCAACAGCAGCAGCCACCAGGACCTTCACCTACAGTCACAATGGCGGACATTCTGGCTTCCATGACGGGTGCAAGCGATGAGCGAACCGTCTTGCTCCGCACCCTTGGGATGAATATATCCCGTCAAGGGGGATGTCAAGATGAAGACTTTCGCCAACCTCAAATGAGTTCCTACGTTGAGTTCTTGGCGACTCAACCACCAGTTTTCATTGAAGCTGAGGATCCTCTGATGGCGGATAGCTGGATCCATATCATTGAATCTAAGTTCGGGTTGCTCCAATGCACCGAACATCAGAAAGTATTATACGCGGTGCAACAACTTCACGGGTCCGCCAGTGCATGGTGGGCAAATCAACTCGCCTCCCTACCAGCTGGATATCATTTCACATGGACGGAATTCCGGAAGGCATTTCTTGCTTATCATGTTCCTTCTGGAATAATTCAAGGGAAACTCGAGGAGTTTCTAGTCTTAAAACAAGGAGGGAGGGATGCATACTCACATTCGCGAGTGTTCAACAAACTGACACAGTATGCGCCTGAATATGTGAACACTGAGGCACAAAAGTGCGAATTATTCTTTTGCAGCCTCAATCGCAAGCTAAAGGAAAGACTCATCTTAGCAGATCGAAATAACTTCAACGGATTGATGAGTGCTGCCATCATGGTTGAAGATGCTCAGCGAGAAGTTCAGGCTGAGAAAAGAAAGAACAGATTACCACCGGATAGTAGCAATATTGCTCCTCATAAATACCGGGTGGTAGACAGTACCTTGAACTGTCAGCTGATGCAGCTGGCTTGACGACTCCAACAATATTCGAGTCGTTCATCTCAATATTCTGAACTTGGACAGCTGCAACAACGGTATATGCAGCCACAATATTTTGTTCCTCAAGCGTTCGTGCCGCAACAGAATGCACCCAGTGTCCATACTCGGAGTAACATAGAACCGGCTGAGAAACCGTGCTTCACGTGCGGTTATTTGGGTCACATCAGCAGGAGGTGTCGAGAAAGGATACGGCACAGAGGAAATGCACCAGAGCCAGTTATAAATCAATCCTATGCTCAGTTCCAAGGAACCAAAGTCCGGGTGCATCTATCATACAGCTCTAGAGGATGTGCCAGAAGGTGCACCTGTGCTAGCGGGAACATTCACACTCAATGAACTTCTTGTAGTGATTTTATTCGACTCTGGAGCCACACACAATTTCATCAGCAGATTATTTGTGTGCAAAGCTGAGCTCTCCACCACTACACTGAAAGATCACTACCTTATCAGCTCACCCGGTGGAAACATAGCTGCTAATAAAGTAGTGATGAAAGCACCCCTGTGCTTAGGTGAAAATTATACCCCACAACCCTCATTTTGTTAGAGGGGCATAAGATAGATGTGATCTTAGGAATGGCATGGATGAACCACCACGGGGCTGTTCTTGACATCGGTCCACGGATTGTTTCGCTTGGACTCTCTGTTCTACGGTCATCAAACACCCATACTTGAAGACGTGGAGACTGAAATGTCAGTTGCGTACCACAGTGTGACCATGAAACTAGAGGATATTCTAGTGGTCCGTGAGTACCCAGATGTGTTTCCCGACGATCTTCCAGAGATGCTGCCTGAAAGAGACGTGGTATTCAAGATCGAGTTAGCACTGGGAACCACATCGATATCTCGGAGGCCGTACAAAATGTCTCCGAAGGAATTAGCTGAACTGAAAGAGCAGCTAAAGGACTTAATGGACAAAGGATTCATCAGGCCAAGCTCATCACCATGGGGCTGTTCGGCCCTCTTTGTGAAGAAAAAGGATGAATCAGTACGGTTATGTGTGGATTATCGGCCGCTGAATGCAGTGATGATAAAAAATAAATATCCACTGCTGCAGATCGATATTTTATTTGATCAGTTAGTGGGTGCCAAAGTATTCTCCAAGATGGACTTGAGGTCCGGTTATCATCCGATAAAAATCAGAACGGAGGATATACCAAAGACGGCCTTCTCGACTAGATACGGGCTCTATGAGTATCTAGTCATGTCTTTCGGGCTAACGAATGCACCCGCACATTTCATGTACCTCATGAATTCTGTATTCATGCCAGAGTTGGATCAGTTCGTCGTGGTTTTCATCGACGACATTCTCGTATACTCCAAATCGGAGGAAGAGCACACCAAACATCTCCATATTGTGCTCCAACGCTTACGAGAACATAAGCTGCATGCCAAATTCAGCAAGTGTGAATTTTGCATTAGCATGGTACCGTTCTTAGGCCACATTATATCATCGGAGGGTGTGGCCGTAGATCCAACAAAAGTTGAGCAGGTCTTGAAGTGGGAGTCTCTGACATCCGTTCATCAAATCCGTAGTTTTCTAGGACTAGCGGGCTACTATCGGAGATTTATTCCCAGCTTTTCGAAGGTTGCTAATCCCATGACAGAATTATTGAAAAAGAGCAGCAAGTATGTATGGACGGAGGCCTGTGAAGAGGCATTTCAAACTCTGAAGAAACATCTCACAACAGCACCGGTTCTAGCTCAACCGGATACAATAAATCCATTCGATGTTTATTGTGATGCCTCAGGCATTGGAATTGGCTGGATCTCATCAACTCCGCAACCACGAGCAGCAGTACCCTACTCATGACCTAGAACTTGCTGCAGTGGTGCTCGCGTTGAAAATGTGGAGGAACTACTTACTCGGTAGTGCACCTCTACACCGACCATAAGAGCCTCAAGTATATATTCACTTAGAAGGATATCAATATGAGGCATCGGAGATGGTTGAAATTAATCAAAGATTACGAGCTCCAGATCCATTACCATCCGGGCAAAGCTAACGTGGTGGCTGATGCGCTCAGTCGTAAGTCCCACGTGAATAACTTGTCAGTTGTTCCGGATGAGGAAGAGGAACCAAGTTTGAGAGTCATTCCATATGGGGCATTGTATAATCTTGCTCTCGTACCTACCATTAGGGACAAGATTGTAGAAGCCCAAAAGAGAGATAAAGGAATGCGGAAAATCCGAGCAAGAATCAAAGAGGATAAGATGAAATGTTTCCGGGAAGATGATCAAGGTGTGTTATGGTTTAACAACCGTATTGTGGTACCCCAGAACATGAAGCTAAGGAAGAAAATCCTGGATGAAGCCCATATGTCCAAGTACTCAATACATCCAGGAAGCAATAAAATGTATCAAGACCTCAAGACAAAATTTTGGTATACTCGGATGAAGCAAGAAATTGCCAAGTATGTATCCGAGTGTGATACATGTTGGCGAGTCAAAGCTGATCATATAAAGAAAGCGGGAATGCTGCAACCATTAAGTATTCTGGCATGGAAGTGGGAGGACATCAGTATGGACTTTATTGTCGGACTGCCTCTCACGTTCAAAAAGCATGACTCCATTTGGATGATGGTTGATCGGTTAACAAAATCAGCCCACTTCATCCCAGTGAATACGGGATTCTATACTAAGCAATATGCAAAGTTGTATCTCTCTAGAATTGTGTGCTTACATGGAGTTCCCAAAACCATCATATCCGACCGAGGTTGTATATTCGTTGCTCGTTTCTGGGAGCAACTACATGAATCTCTGGGAACAAAGTTACTTAGAAGCTCAGCATACCATCCTCAGACCGACAGTCAAACGGAGAGGGTGAATCAGATTCTAGAAGATATGCTGAGAGCGTGTGCCATAGATCATGGAAAGAATTGGGATGGCCATTTGCCATTAGCAGAATTATCCTACAATAATGGTTATCAATCCAGCATTAGGGTGGCACCATACGAAGCGCTCTATGGCAGGAAGTGTCGCACACCACTCAATTGGTGTGAATCTGGTGAGAGGGTGATTTTCGGCATTGATCTTGTTAAAGATGCCAAAGAGCGGGTCATGCTTATTCAAGCGAATCTTAAAGCCGCTCAATCTCGCTAGAAGAGTTATGCGGACAAGCGACGCCGACCCTTGTATTTTGAAGTCGGAGATCACATCTATCTCCGAGTATCCCCGATGAAAGGAATTCATCGATTCGGGGTCAAGGGAAAGCTAGCTCCTCATTTTGTTGGTCTGTTCCTTATTAAGGAACGGTGTGGACCGGTAGCCTACCGTTTGAGGCTACCAATATCATTATCGGGCATATGTGACATCTTCCATGTCTTAGAACTGAGAAAGTGTTTGAAGGGGCCGACGGAGGTTCTTTCGGAAGGCATGGAAACATTACAACCAGATCTCACCTACATCGAGAAGACAGTACAAATCCTCGACGAAAAGACTAATGAAACAAGGTGTCGATCATTGCGGTTTTACAAAGTGTTATGGAGTAACCACACCGACGACAAGGCTACCTGGGAAAGCGAAGATTTTCTACGAAGGAATTGCCCAGAGTTATTATCGAGCTATAACCGGTAACATTCTTCTTCCAGCTTGTTCTTTTTATTAATCTCGGGATGAGATTCTTTTAAGGAGGGAGGATTTTAAAAGCCCCAAGTTCAGCATGTTAGCTCCTTAGTAGAATTTAAATTTGCGGGGTCAAATTGAATTCTAACTAGGGTTTCAAATTCGATATTTCGACTACATGAAATAAAGGAAACCTATCCACAAAGGAATTAAACCCGGTAATTCAAATGCGAGCACAAGCGAGGTTTAACTCTCCGCTATTCAAATTCAGTTTGTAGAACATGCTGAAAAAATTTGAATTCGAATTTTTGAAACCAATATTGTGTGGTGGGACCCGCACATCATTGGAACGGAGAACCCTCAGTTTTCTTTCTCTGCTAGCTCACCACCGAGGCAGCTACCGAGCTGCTGCTCGTGACTTGCTCCCGAAGGCAGGAAAGTCCACAGTTTCTTGAGCCTTAGCCACGAGCTGTACAACTCAATTGGCTTTCTCTTGCCCACACGATCAACTCCCAGCTCCTCGCTCCCTCGCGCACGCAACAGAGAAAACCTCCACCGGCGCCCGCTTTCTCTCGGCTTCCGTCGCCGATCGTTTTCCAGTGTGTTTGACGCTGGTAGAGCCGCCCAGGAGCTGTGCCCGTCGGTCCTCTAACTCTCCAACCCGTTCTTCCTCCGGGAAAAACAGAGCGACGCCGCCTCCTCGGCTACACGTCGTCTGGCAGTCTACGAGCCTTCCCGGTGCGAGAAAAACCACACAAAGGTGTGCCACAAAGTCTAGCTACTCCTCCCGCGGTCCTTTTGCTCTTCCCCGTCGCCGGCTAGCCGGAATTCGCGTTCTACCGCTGGAGCACGTGAAGAACCGACTCTAGCAAAGTCGTGAAATTCGCCTAAACCGCTTGATCATGCGTTCTACAATTCAAACCACAGCAACTAGCCGCCCTAGCGCCCTCCCACGCCGAAACCCAAAGCAAACCGGGCACCACACGCCCCGGGTGACGAGAAATCGTCGCCGCCCGCGAAAACACGTCGGTCCACCGTCGAGCTCATGTTTTCCGCCGTTTGCTGCAAGAGATGAGCTCCGTTCCATGTTCCCCAACCACTAGGGATGCTTTAGGGCAAACTAGATCACCGGGAGAAGCTTGGGACACGACAGAACGCGTTAATGCCGAGCTACCGAGCCGCCCCGCTGATGCCGATCCACCTCCGGCCGTTTTCGTGCGGAGAAACCTTGCCCGGCAGCTGCGCCACGTTCCAAGGATCGTGTAGGGCGAAACCGGAGCTAATTTGGTGGAGAATTGACGGAGAACGAGCCGTGTCACGATCTGTGCTGGTGTGCACGCGCGTGCTCCGACGAGAGGTTGAAGAAGCACCTGACCAGTGGGCCCCCGTTTGATTGTTCTGTGTAAATTCAAACAGAAAGTGTTCAAACTTGAAAAACCCATAACTCTGGGTAGAAAGCTCCAAAAGTAGTGAGACAAATATTGTTGGATTCCTCATAAGAAGTACTTTGCAGAGAAACAAAGTGCTTGCTATGAAAATACCCAAGAATATCTAAAGAATTGTTTTTCGTAAATCCTTTAGGGATTTATTCTAGGAGCAATTCTTTATGAAACATTCCCAATTTTGGGAAGCAAATCCTTCTCATAGTTCCTGAGCTCCTGTAAAAATTTCAGGATTTTTGGAGATGATTAATAGGGCTTAATCAGTAGGTTTTCTCAGGTGTAATTTAAATGGGCTGAAAAATCACAGAATCAAATTCCAAAAAATAGAATTGAACTTCAATCCTCCATTCTGGCCAGCAGAAGACTTAGAAAAATTTTAAACAAATTTTCCTAAACCTTAGGTCCAGGCCTATTAGGATATCAAATTTCTCCATATGACCAAGCCTAATTAAATTCCTAGAAATCATTGAAGTTTAAATGGTCCAAGAATTTTTGTGGCCATCTCCTTCCTCAAAAGTTGCTAAAAATTTTACCATAACCCTAGCATGATATTAGGAAGCTTCTGTAAAAATTTCAACCACGTAAGCTACTGTCTTCATATAGTTTAATTCTGTAGTCATATATCTCACTTAAATTCATAATATGACGTATATCTTTATTTGATCATTTCGATAGAACTATTGCTCGCGAAGAATTCGGAGGCTACTGACTTCCTCGTATTGACAGAAACATTAGTCGGGATCAACACTAAGGCAAGCCCAGCTTTACATCTAAATTTACAAGTTTTTATTTGTATACACTTTATATTGTCTAGAAATTTAGTTTTATATTATGGTTAGGTTTGTATGACACTCCACATGCATGGCCCAGAAAAACCCTGGACCTTGATTTAGATTAGGTTATCACTTAATTATAACTGCTGTTCTCAAGTTAACAAAAGGGGATTAAAAGAGGCATAACTCGAGTGGGCCGTTTCCTACTCGTGAATCGGGATTAAGGGGGATCAATCGGAAGAGTTGGGAATTGATCCTCTTAGTTGGGAATGGAGACCGGGCAGTATGAATGGAAGGCTCAAGGACATGGTCCTGTGAGCCTAGTCTCTGTCTGAGTCGATGAAAACCCGTTCTCGTGTGCGGCCCCGCTGGACAAGTTTGAGATGTGTACCGGATACATACTGGCTATATGTGACCTAGGAAACAGATGTAACATGTTAACCTGGGTGTTGAGGCAATCCCCACCATCTTATGCAGATGCTGAAAGGATAGCGAAGTTGGCTCTACGAGGGTTTACCATAGTGAGACTTAATCCAAGTCGGTGGGACCGGTTTGATATTTGGGTGTCGTATGAAAGGTTACCACATACGACGTGGAGGGGGTCGGTTGATCACCGGTCTCGGAAGGGCGTATGTGTCGTGTCAGACAGGTGTTTTTTTATTCGAATCACCGTCGCTCGCGGTAGTGAGCATACTTGTACACTGAGTTGTGACGTAGTAAGAAACTGGGAAAAATTAATATGCTTTGTGAGTAATCCTCATATTGGAGATGAGGGATGATCAACATCTTCACTAAATTTACTTTCTACCTTGGGCTAGTAGCGTCGAGACAAAGCATTTTTTATTTGATTGTGGAGTCTCGGCGGTGTTGGCACATGGTCTGTATGGGACTAGGGTAGCTCATTAAATTTACTTTCTCCTTGCGCAAGTGGCATCGAGATGAAGTGTTTCTTGTTTGGTTGTGGAGTATCGATGTAATTTGTGCGAAGATTATAAAAGTTGCTTAAAACTGAAAGTAAGGACTCTCTGATAGCTCAAGTTCATCTTTTATGCAACTTTCTTAATTCAGCCCTCTATTTTCAGCATTTAGAGTTCCATGTGTAGGACGTTGGTTAAGTCTTGCTGAGCATAAGCTCACGGTTTGTTGATCCATTGTTTTGCAGGTAACGTTGCATAAGGGGGAAATCCGAGCGGGACAGCACCCAATGAGGGGTGTGAGTCTCACTCTAGAACAGCCGCCGGGGTTTGACGTGGTGCTAGTGTGAAGCATCCGCGAGCAGTATGGCTTCATTTTTTTAGCGTAGGCTATTAGTCGTGAGTGTATTCTTATCTTCCACTGCAATGTACACTTGTACATTATTTGTAAAATGTGACAATAATATGTATTAAAGACATATATTGTTGTGTATGTGTGTTTTTCGGTGGTGCGCTGTTGGGTGCCGCATCGCACGGCACCATCCAATGCGATTCCTGGACTGTCGGGGCGGGGTCACCACAGGGCGGCGGCGGCGCTCAGCGCGGGTGCGGCGGCGGCGGTGGTTCGGGGTTGGCATGGGCGTGAATGCCCGTGCCGACCCCAGCCCGGGCGGGTATTTACCCGTAATTTATGACGGCCAGGGCCTTAGCCGTCGTAAATAACGGGTATACTTATGACAGCCTGGTTAATTACAACGACCCTAAGGTTGGCCGGTGTAAGTTGAGACTAACTTACAAAGGCTGTGCCCTGGCCATCGTAAGTTAGTCTCAACTTACGACGACCGGATTTGGCCATCGTAAATACTGTTGTTTACGGCGGCTAACCCTAAGGTCGTCGTAAATTATTTTATCCGTCGTAAATGGTGCTTTTTCCTGTAGTGCAACCGACACGAACAAAGCTACCGCACACAAGAACCATGCCTTGTTGCACCCTAACTCCTCTTTGCTCGGTCTCCATTTAAATATCATGAATAAATCTCCAAGTAATAATGAGATGATATTTCAAGCACCCTACAACTCGCGAACGGGTTCCAATCCGCTCGACTTCTACCGATAGCTAGAAAAGTTAAGCACAGCATAACGGAGCATTAATACCAATCTAAAAAAGCACATAATAGGATTATTTTGAGTCACATGCAGCTGGAGTTTCAATCAAATCCTATACATATTGCACAATACACGACCTACAATCATGTGATAATAAAGGAAAAAATTTGAAATATTTGAGAGTGCATCAGGGCTTGCCTTGAGCTTGTGGATTGGGATCACACTCAAAAGGAAGGGTTGGGTTAGTCTCCAAAGTCGCCGCAGCACCTCAAATCACCATGTCGCCGCCGTCGTTTTCTATGTTGAAATGCAATGCAATGCCGATATGATTATGCAATGTGATAGAAATTAAATTGTTATGAAGAGAAGTTTAATATCATGGTCTTGTAGCTAATTTGCAGCATATTTTCAGAGGGTAATAGCATAACCAAATTAATTTTTTTAGTTGGGCACACAAGATAAATGACTTCAATTTCAATAATAATTGATATGACAACAACACCATATAGACATATAATAGAACTTTATGTGAAGGTTGAGCAATGCAGAATTATCACAAGATCAATGTCAATATCAGAGGTCCTATTTTGGTATTTAGACAACGACATAATCTGAAATATTTTTATTACACTAGACCAATGATTAACAAGACAACTAATAATGGAAATGGATCTTCGAAGTAAAACTATGACAATTATGCTATGAGAATGGTCTTACAAGTTTTAATGTGGGTTACTACATTGTTTAGGAAGGTATTCGCGAAATTTCAGGATTTTTCATACAATAAAAATATCATGATTAAAATTAGAAAATATACTATTAAATTAGTTTCTAATTAACTGCACAGATTCATGGAGCGAAATTTGGTCTTAAAATAGGTATATAGGTTAACATGGGTGAAAAATATTATGATTTTTGGAGCTACATATATAGGGTAATGATTTTTTTAATATGAATCATCTAAATTTATAATAATTCCACGCCGCATGAACATATTGATTTTTTGTGTTCCATTGTGTAGATCTGATTATTAGGTAGCTAACAAAACTTGTTTCACATTTATCTGAGTTGTCTACAATTTACTATGCATTTTACAAGGAGTAGCTGTTTCCGAAATAAAGAAAAACATGGAAAATAGAAAACCAGATCTGGGCCAGATCTGGGCTGCTGGTGGGCTGCCCACGCCAGGCCCAGCCAGGACATAGTAGAGCTGAGCAGGTGCTCAAGCTCCTGTTCATGGCGGCCATGGCCGGCCAGCTCGCTGGAGCTCACTCCAATTGGCAGCGTGACCAACCGATATTACGAAGACAAAGAAAGCGGTGAGGACATCCCATTTCAGGGTCGCATACAACTGCAAAGACCGAAGCTCACTAGCGGCGAGGTGGTTTCGGCCGAACTTCGGCAAGCTCTTGTGCGCAAGACAGAAGAGGAAATGGAAGAAAAACGAGGGAGACATTCACCTTATCGAGTAGAAGACCAGCGTGAGGTCGGTTTGGGGCGGAGACGCCCGTAGCGGAGATCGACGAAGCTCCATGTGAGGGTCACACCTCGACAACAGAATCTTTTGTTCAGGTGGTGCCATGCGCCACGACACAGCATTGCATACCAAAGGGCCATAGTTTACAAGTTTGATACATAAGAGAACTTCAAAATACATAAAATTTTGCAGCGGAATATACGTAGCAAAATATTACAACACTCCCTACATGGTCTATGTATTAGCATCGTGTCATTGCCCAATTCTCACGATGCACTAGCAACACCCATTCAATCCAGCGGCAAGTCGAGCTCCCATTGCACCGTCCACCCTGCGGGAGGCAATGCTTCTTTCGGGAAGCTCTTGCTAGTATAATCATCATCACAAGCATGCTCACTTGAAAAACATTAATGCACAAAGCCTGAGCAACTAATACTCAACAAGACTTACCCGACGAATGACTCACTAGACCCTATTCTAGTATGCAACGGTTATTAATAGGAATGAGGCAGTTTGCATAAAAATAGAGCCTAAGTATGGGTCCTTATATCCAGATTTCAGCAGCATATTTTAGTTACATGTAAAATGTAAATTTAGTTAGCATCTACAACTAACACATACAAGTTTCAAATATTATTTATATTCAAACAAGATATGATCATAAATATATGAATTACATATTCTTACTATGTGCCAACAGCTAATACAAGCGATACTCATATCCGTGAGTGACGGCGATTATAATCATTATACTCCAGCAGGGATAACCCAATGACACGACATGTACGCACGTCATGAAGTCGCACACAGCGTACTCTGCTACTATCGTACGTGGAAACCTTTCCCAAGACACCCGATGCCGAAAGAAGGCTACTGTCCCAGACAGGGGGTCCCTACACGTGATGCACGTCCCGGATGTCATCTGTTAGCTGATTTACTCCCGATCTGTCCTCTCGACTCTAACCTAGGACCGTGGCATGATCGTTCGACACCCAGATTAACAAGGTACGTCCGTTTACTAGTGTCCATATCACTAGCATACCATTGGTGCGTTCTATACTTGTCCGAGGTGTTGACTACGACTTGGTTCTCAATCGACACGAGCAGGTCTATGCACACAAGACCACGCCTTGTTGCTCCCTACCACCTGCACAGTCTCCAATTTTCCAAATTATGATCCAAATTCCAATAATCAATCCAAATTGATCCCAAAATCTATAGCTCACGAGTGGATTCCCACACTCGACTTCTACCGGTTAACTGAGACTAATTAGCCAGCAATTACTAGATCGGGGCTGATGTACTAACCAAAGGGTTTGTTTCAGCCATGCAAGTAGAGTGTCACCACAACACCTAGACTTAATGTAAAGGTCCCAAAATTATGAATACAAAGAAACACTTGTTTGCAAAGTTTTATTTCATGTGTATGAAATTTGGGACTTGTTAAAACTTTTCCCACATGTGATAACACACATGAGGGTTTTCTTCACACAGGTCAAATGTCCATTTGAGAACTTGGAACCCTAGAGGGGTCTAAAACAAGGATGGGAAGTTCCCATATGTGTGAGAAAACAAAAATCAGATTTGGAACAAGTTGTTCAAACAAAAATTCAAATGAGAACAACACAATGGAATTCAAAACTGTTGTACTAAAAATCTCAATTGCAGCAGCCAAAATAAAAATCAGATTTCATAATTGAATTCCTTGTGTCCAAATTAGGGGGTGTGCAAAGTTTCATGATTTATAGAGATAGTTTGCAACCCATTTTGCAAAATGGACTTTAAAAGACAAGGAATTCAAATGCATGTTTGAATTTGGATGAAACTTGCCCAATTATCCAAATCCATATCAGATTTCAACTTCCACAATTGAATTCCATCAATATTCAAATTGGGGAGATATTTTAGAGGGGAGAAGGAGGACTGACATGTGGGACCCACATGTCATTGGGAGCACTGAAATTGTAAAAGATCTGAAGTCCACAATCTTCATTTGATTTACTCCCACGTGAAGCAACGGCCCAAGCCACCTCCCCTCCGCTCGACACCGAGGGCCAGCCGGCGGCCAGCTCCTGCTGGGTTCTATCGCGCTGGAGGTCGGTACCGGACGTCTATATCCTCTCCCGACCCCCCCCCCCCCCCCGTTGGCCTTATCACCGAGGACCGGGCGTTCTTTTCCTTCTCCTCACGCGAGAGACAGGACAGAGCGGCCGACGCTCGAGCACTCCGGTCGCCCACCGCCCAGCTCGCGTGCAACCCCCAGCTGATCGGCAAAACCACACAACGGAACCCCCCACGACCTCCTCGAGCCATCGCCCAGTGTGTTCGTACCCTCTACGCCGAGAACCTTGAGTTTCCGCGGCGGCCGAACACCCCGGCGGCGGCGTGCTCCCGTGGACAGCTCCACAGAGCGGCTTTCACGATCAAGAAAGCGGTCCCTGGGACGCGCAAGGTCTCCGTGCAGCTTCCACCCGAAGCACCGAGTCTATCTCGGCCTCTCAACAACGAATTTCAAAGATCCTCTCTGGCCGGTGAAAACTGACCCGCGGGTATGAATCGACGAAATTCTCGAGTTATATTCATTTAGAGCTCTGCAAATTTCGCACATAGAATCTAGACTGGTGTAGCAACTTTTATTCTTCACAAAACGTCGCATGAAACCCATGGTAGACGGCTTGTTTCAAGCTTTTCCAACGGCTACCACAATAAGGGGCATCGGGTGCACGATGAACCCTAGGTTGGAGCCGTTTCCATGCCCATATGCGGCCATGCCGAGCAGGGCAAATCTCCACTGGCGCTGTAGAACCTTTCTAGTGGACTTCTTGCAGGCTAGAGCATCGGGGCAACGTTGCCGAACTCCCTCAGAGCCGCTGCACCGGTGCGGGGTGGTTTAGGAACCTCGCCGGTCTGGGGAAGTCCCACCATCATGTTCCTCGGGTTGAAATAGGGCCTAGCGGCGAGTTTCAGCAGCTGCAATGACCGGACGACCGATCCCGGAGCTACTCCGGCGAGCCCGGCGGCGGGATCGCGCGGGAGCGGGAGGTGGAAGAAGACCTCGCCGGCCCCACGCGTCAGTCGCACAGAAACAGTGGACCGGATACTCTGTGGCGCGGGATCGGCTGTGACAGCGCGGGAAACAATTCTGTGACCCCGTGTGGCGCACTCCCGGTGACTGACACGTGCCCCATGGCCCACAGTCAGGTTTAAACTTTTCCCCGGATTTATTCAAATCCCAGATTTTTCCCCAAACTTTAGAAGAGCATAACTTTTGCTAGGAACCTCCAAATTTAGTGATTCAAATTGGGTTAGATTCAGATTGACAAACTCTATCCAATTATGCTACCCAATTTGTATGAAAGTCCTTATTTAATTCTGGAAAATTCTTTAAAGCTTTTCAGCAAAAGAATTTT
This sequence comes from Neostapfia colusana, assembly GCA_030760725.1. Taxonomy (NCBI): domain Eukaryota; kingdom Viridiplantae; phylum Streptophyta; class Magnoliopsida; order Poales; family Poaceae; genus Neostapfia; species Neostapfia colusana. The sequence goes on from JASWHV010000007.1 coordinate 113,849,175, forward strand.
AGAGGGAGTTTGGTTTATCCAAAAATCCTAAAATTTTGCCAGGATATTCTTTAGGGTGTTATTAGACTCCTGTAAAAGTTTCAGCTCATTTGGAGTTGAATTAATCAGGGTAATTCAGATTGTAAGTTCCTGTATTCAAATGAATACAGAAACATTTTCAGAGAATTTCCAAAACTTGGAAATTCAGTTCTGGGAAATTCTTAGCTCCAAAAATCCTAGAAAAATTCATGTAGACTCTATAAACTATAATTGAAATTGTGGTTCACTGAGTTTGACATGAACATGGATGTTACCTCAGAATTAATTCATCTTTGACTAAACACTTAGAGAATTATTCTGAATAAACCATTCCATGAAATGTGCTAGATTTTGGTCCAGAGGACTTTCTCGAGACAAGGAACTCACATGAGAATTCTCAGCTCCAGTAGAGCTCTGGATCACCACTGTCATGTGTGATCCCTTAAGGTGATCAACACTTAAGTGGGAAAAGCACTTAATAATTGATCTTAGTGTTTAAGCCCAACCCAAACCACTAGCACCAGTGTCATTTTAAATTCTTAAACAAAGTTCCAGTTTTAAAATGGTTGTTAGATCTTATGAGCAAAAGCGTTTCAATTAAATACATATGCATGATCATATCGTGTAGCATATACGTGAAGAAGGTGAGAAGGACTTGAAGTGAAGATCAAGGAGGAAGGAGAACAAGTGATCAAGCTCCAAGTGGTCGTCACTAACTGATTGTAACAGTAGTCACCTGCAAAACAGGCAAGCCCCGGTTTGCACTTGAACCATTTTATAAAACATTTTCATTTGTAGAGATCATAGCTTTGCATCGTTGATTGCATTACGTCTAGATGATATTGAAAACTCCACTTGCATGACCAGAAACACCTATGAGAGAAAGGGTAGAATAGCAACTCCTCGAGGGAATTTGGCTACGCTAATGTTAGTAGGAAAGGTCCGGTAGAAGACGAGTAGTTGGAATCTACTCGCGAGTTTAGGGCTGGTTTACTCGGAACGGGTCCGAATTAGAAAGAATGATGAAAGTTCACACTTAAGAAATGGAGACCGGGCAGGGAGGTTTAGATGCAGCAGGTTGCAGGCCGTGCGTGCATAGCCCTGCCTGTGTCGGTTAAGGCCCGTCCGTGCTTGGCCCTGTTGGACAAGTTTGAGTTGTGTACCGGGCACATACTGGCTATATGGGACCCAGGAAACCGATGTACCTTGGGAGATCCATAGTGGAACTTTTCCAACTGCCTTAGGCTTTCGGCGTCAGGGTAGCAGGAGGTAACTCGCTCAAGAACATACCACAGCGGGTATGCACCTTGAGGGAACTTGCGTACTCGGGGCAGTTGGACTGCGTCCAATGTGGAAGATCTTGGGAAAGGTGGCCGCGTACAACGTCAGTCGAGGTTGCTGCCGGCAACTCGGAGTACGGGTGTACGTGTCGTGTAGTCCGGGCGTGTACTGATTCGAATCACCGTCGCTCGCGGTTATATGAGCATACTTGCCCACTGCGTCTTGACGTAGTAACAACTGGAATTGTTTATCTTTGAACTTGATAAGGCTGTGCTATAACTCGTATTGCAACCATGATTGAATTAGAGATAGGCTCATTAAAGTTTACTTTCACTTTGTGCAAAGAGCATCGCAACAAAGCGTTTATTGTTTGATTGTGGAGTTGCGATGCTTTTCGGCTCAAGGTCTGCACAATGAGGCTTAAAATATGAAAGTTAAGGATCAACTTTAGGCGAGTCCCTTATGCAAATCTAGCCGACCCATTTGAAACCATCGTGCATGTAGAGTTTCTTGTTTAGGAGAGACGGGTCAGACTTGCTGAGCCTATGTGCTCACGCTTGCTATATAAGTGGTTTTGCAGGTTAACAACGATGCTGGAAAGAAGGTTGTCCGGTGAGACTCGGGAACTCCCGAGTCAGGTAACACATGGAGAACCGAGCCGCTGCTGCTTGTCTTCGTGTTGCTAGCGAGAGGAGTCCGCGGGCTGGACTTCATCTCGGGTGCTCTTAGTTATTCGACGTGAGTTGATAAAGACTTCCGCTGTAGTTACTTGATGTAAAGTATTTACAAAGAAAAACTTTTAAGCTTCCTCTATTGTTTTATGTAATACATTGTTCCTCATATGTGTGCTGTTGGGTGCCGCACAACACGGCACCACCCAATGCGATTCCCGGGCGAGTGGCCTGTCTCGGTTGAGCGGGTCGCGTCAGCGTGGTATTAGAGCTGAGCCCTGACTCAGTCGGTACCGCACCCGTCTCAGTTGGTATCAGAGCCGCGTTGGGAATAGCACACGGAATAAGGATGGTATTACGACAAAAATTTAGGCTACGGTGAGGATACGGTACTAGGCCCACATAAGGATTACTATTAGCTTAATATGAAGGTGGCAACCTAACTTACTTGTTATGTCGGAAAATCGTGCATCTCGGGACGAGTTATGTCTTGGGGGGTGCACGTAAGCGCTGTCCACCAGTGCGCACAAGCTGAAGGGTGGAGCCCCACGGGTGGCAGGTAACCCGATCCGCTTTAGTATCCTCTACGACTCCTCATGTCGTTTGGGGTACTCGAGCAACGTCTGTCCCAGGCGTGCGTGGTGCAATTTGGGAAACCCCGTCACGTGGTTAGTAACGTGAACACGTAGCTCAAGGCGTGTTTGGCTTGAGAACACCTGTGCGAGTGGTGACGGACGGGTGTAAGAAATGTATGGATACCGGGTTCGGTGTGCAGCCGGACCTGATGATTGAGTGTGACTATGCAGGATTAACCACGAAATCGTAGCACGAATAGAACACGTTTGAGAGTGATCGTTTTAGTGCCACCTAAGATACGTTATACCGGTATAATCCGGTTAGGATTTTCTTTTGGTGAGGCCACGTAGTACCGACATGCTTCTTACGGTGCATCGACGCCGTACTAAACATAATAACCCCTTCCTTTGAAGAAATGACTCATGAACTAACTTTCAACTAAAAATGGAAGTTTGAAACAAATATTAGTTACCGAACTCTTATTTTGAGCTAAGATTCAAATGAGAGGAAGATTAGATTTCAGAAAACAGAGTGCTCTGTTTTCAGCGGAAATTTGTGCTGGACTTCAACAGAGCATAACTCTGAGTAGCTTGACCCAATTAAGGTGTAAGATACAGATATGGAAAAATTTTCAAGTGATCTACAACTTCTTTGTAGACCTCCAGAGCTAAATCACATGCTGAATGGGTAGAAAGTTCAGAGTAAGGTAAACTGTCCAGAACCAGGACAGCAACAAAACCTCTCTGGACCTTTCTATTTTTTAAGCCATAACTTTCTGTAGATAAACCCTTAAGAAGCCTATGATACATCATTGGAAAGATTATGAATGTGCAACATTGTTGTAGTTCAAAGTTTGTTCAGGTTCTTATTGTATTTACATATACAACTGTGATAAAATCAGCTATGTACAAAGGAGGTGCTGGCAAATTTTCTCCAAGAATTCTGTCAACTTTGGAAAAATCATAACTTTTAATCCAGAGATGATCTGGGGGCGTATGAGTACTCGTTGGAATGATATTGAAGTTAACTTTAACTTTGGTATTCAACTTGAGTTATGAAAAGGCTCTTAACTAGATCAAAATCTGGAGAGAGTGCATAAAGGTCTGTTCTGTACAGATAGGCTGAATAGCTATGCCTACTAAGGAGTTTTGTAAACATGAATTTTGTTACTGCTTTCATAAAGTTTTGACATAATCATATTTCCATTAGTCTCACATACTGCTGAGTTCTTGCTTAACTCATCTCAACTACATTTTGCAGTATGGTTCGTAATCGCTCTAGGGGTAGGGCCGGAAGTTCTCGTCGAGGTAGTGATGCTTCTATCCCACCATCGGAACCACCATCCACGGGATGGATGGATCTTATGACTCGAGTCGTCGAGTCTAACCAAGAGAACGCTAGGCTACTCCAAGAAGCAACACAAGAACACACACGCTTACTCCAAGCTTGGGTACAGCAAGGCGTACTCCAGAACACGCAACAAGTCGTTCCACCTCGGAACGCTTGTCTGGACTTCTTGGCGACTCAACCGCCTATCTTTACTGAAGCCACCGAACCTGTCGAAGCAGATCAATGGCTTCGTGTCATGGAGTCTAAATTTGGAGTATTCAAGTGTGATGAATACCAGAAGACAAAGTTTGCCGCTCAACAACTCCATGGAGCCGCCGGAAATTGGTGGGTGGATCATCTTGCCACCATTCCAGAGGGCCATCAAGTAACATGGAGAGAGTTTTGTGAAGCCTTCCGTACTCGTTACATACCACTAGGTATTGTCAAGGCAAAGCGGGAGGAATTTTTGGGCTTGAAGCAAGGGGACATGAGTGTCCTCGAGTATGTCAGAAGATTTAATCTTTTGGCCCAATATGCTCCCGAATATGTGGCGAAAGAAGAGGCACGGTGTGACCTATTTTTCCATGGCCTGAGTGCCATATTACGGGAAAAGCTGGCCGTACACAATAACGGCAGTTACACCGACATGGTCGATGCGGCTTTCATTCAAGAGAAGCCGACACTTGAGTGGCAAGCGGAGAAGAGAAAGATGAGTAAGATCGAGCAGGCTAGCACAAGTCATGTGCCTCAGAAGTACCGTTTGGTGTATCAAACGCCAACCGGTGAAAGACGGAGGCCACCTGTACGATCAACTCCTCAGAGATTGATTACTGGTCAAGTTTTACAACTTGCACCACCTCCACTGCCGCAGCATCAGACGATGGTTTGTGCTCCATCGCTGCAGCCATATGTACCTAGCAGTCCACCGCAAGTCAACAAAGAACCGGAGAGGCATCCGTGTCTTACTTGTGGGCGTAAGGGCCATTATGCTAGGCAATGTCTGGAGGGAATTCGAAGCTACGGGTCATCGTGTTTTCAACAATACGACCCATACCTCAGTCTGCAGATAGGAGGGCAGATAAGGAGCAACATTTACTATACTGTGGTTGATGATGTTCCGGAAGGAGAAGCCGCTTTAGCAGGGATATTTTCTCTGAATCAGCTACCGGTTTTAGTTCTCTTTGATTCCGGTGCCACACACAACTTCATTAGTCAATCTTTTGTGGCTCAACATCAGCTCCAAACCGTTTATACAAAGAGGCAATACCTCATATCTTCGCCCGGGGGCAGCAGTACCGCAAGCGAGGTTGTCTCCCGAGCACCTCTTTGTTTGGGGGGTAAAATATACCCTACGACTCTCATTATCCTTGAGGGTCTGAAGATCGACATCATTTTGGGGATGTCGTGGTTGAATTACCATAGAGCGGTTCTTAACATCAGCTCCAGGACCGTTGAGCTCAACTCCCCACAGCACGGTCTTCATATATTAATTCTGGGCGCCAGACGGCAACAGATTGCAACAGTAAATCACACGGAAGTTGTTAAGATAGAGGACATTCCGGTGGTACGTGAGTATCCTGATGTATTTCCCGAGGATTTACCGGGCATGCCGCCCGAACGAAACGTGGAGTTCAAGATTGAACTTATACCGGGAACGACACCGATATCACGAAGGCCGTACAAGATGGCACCCAATGAACTGGCAGAATTGAAGACACAGCTGAATGACCTAATGAGCAAGGGCTTTATACGACCAAGTTCATCACCTTGGGGTTGTTCAGCGTTGTTTGTCAAAAAGAAAGACGAAACACTACGGCTTTGTGTTGATTATCGTCCTTTGAACGCCGTTACCATCAAGAACAAGTATCCACTACCTCGCATTGATATGCTCTTCGATCAATTAGTGGGTGCGAAGGTATTCTCGAAGATGGATCTTCGGTCCGGATATCATCAGATTAAAATCCGGGCAGAAGATATTCCGAAGACGGCATTTTCAACGAGATACGGGCTGCATGAGTATCTCGTTATGTCTTTTGGTTTGACCAACGCCCCGGCACACTTTATGTACCTGATGAATTCAGTGTTCATGCCGGAGTTGGATAAATTCGTCGTTGTCTTCATCGACGATATCCTGGTGTACTCCAAGTCAGAGGAAGAACATGCTGAACATCTGCATATTGTGCTACAAAGATTGCGAGATCATCAGCTCTATGCAAAATTCAGCAAGTGTGAATTCTGGATTAATCAAGTACCTTTTCTCGGACACATCATTTCAGCGGAGGGCATCGCTGTAGATCCGAGTAAGATTATCCAAGTGCAGAAATGGGAGTCACCAAAGTCAGTACATGAAATCCGAAGCTTCCTCGGTTTAGCGGGTTACTACCGGAGGTTTATTCCGAGTTTTTCCAAGATTGCTAAACCGACGACGGAGTTATTAAAGAAGAACACCAGATTTTTGTGGGGTGCTTCGTGTGAACAAGCTTTCAAGACCTTAGTGAAGCATCTCACAACAGCCCCAGTTCTTGCTCAGCCAGATACAACGAAGCCATTCGACGTTTATTGCGATGCATCTGGCATCGGTCTTGGCTGCGTGCTGATGCAAGAAAGACGAGTGGTCGCTTATGGATCTCGTCAACTTAGAACTCACGAGCAGCATTATCCAACTCATGATCTTGAGTTAGCTGCCGTGGTCCTTGCTTTGAAGATGTGGAGGCATTACTTGCTCGGAAATCTTGTACACCTCTACACCGACCACAAGAGCCTGAAGTACATCTTCACTCAAAAAGAATTGAACATGAGGCAACGAAGATGGCTAGAGCTCATTAAGGACTATGAACTAGAGATTCATTATCATCCAGGAAAGGCGAATGTGGTCGCCGATGCGCTCAGTCGTAAAGCGCATATCCATCACCTAACTATTGCTGAAATGGATGATGAAGAACCAAGCCTCCGTGTCATCCCGTATGGAGCTCTCTATAATCTTGCTCTCATTCCTACCATCCGAGAGGAGATCGTGGAAGCTCAACGAAAAGACAAGGGTATGTCTCACATACGGCGGAGGATAGACAACGGAGAAATGAAGTGCTTCCGGAAGGACGATGAAGGTACTTTGTGGTTCAACGACCGGATTGTAGTACCCCGGGATATGGGACTACGGAAGAAAATTTTGGATGAAGCTCATTTGTCCAAGTTTTCCATTCATCCGGGCAGTAATAAAATGTACCAAGATCTCCGGAAGAAGTTTTGGTGGACACGTATGAAGCGTGAAGTTGCAAAGTACGTTTCAGAGTGTGATACGTGTCGAAGGGTCAAGGCCGACCATATGAAGAAGTCAGGCCTGTTGCAGCCATTGTAAGTACCGGCATGGAAGTGGGAAGACTTGAGTATGGACTTCATTGTCGGGTTGCCGATGACCTCCCACAACCATGATTCAATTTGGGTAATCGTGGACCGATTAACCAAATCAGCACATTTCATCCCTGTGCATACTAGGTACAACGCAAAGCAATATGCGGAGCTGTACATAGCACGGGTCTTGTGCTTACATGGAGTTCCCCGCACCATTGTGTCAGATAGAGGATCGCTGTTCATAGCCCGTTTCTGGGAACAACTACATACCTCCTTGGGGACAAAGTTGATTAGAAGCTCTGCATATCACCCTCAAACCGATGGCCAAACTGAGAGGGTGAATCAAATACTAGAGGATATGCTAAGAGCATGTGCCATCCACCACGGTAAGAGATGGGATGATCACTTACCGCTGGCGGAGTTCTCGTACAACAACGGATATCAGACGAGCATTAAGATGGCACCATATGAAGCTCTATACGGCCGGAAGTGCTGTACACCATTGAATTGGTGCGAATCCGGTGAACGAGTGACGTTCGGGGTCGATCTTGTCAATGAAGCCGAAGAGAGAGTTCGGATAATACAAGAGAACCTCAAAGCTGCCCAATCTCGTCAAAAGAGCTACGCGGACCAGAGACGTCGACCGCTGCATTTCAAAGTCGGAGAGCACGTGTATCTTCGTGTGTCTCCGATGAAGGGGATTCATCGGTTCGGTGTCAAGGGGAAACTTGCTCCCCGATTCATCGGTCCGTTTATTATCACGGAGAAGTGTGGAACTGTAGCCTACCGGCTGGGACTACCGGCAAGCCTTGCCGGTATTCACGACATATTTCACGTGTCCCAGCTGCGGAAATGTCTCAAGTTTACAGCTGCCATCCGCACCGAAGACATCGATGAGTTGAAACCGGATCTCACCTATGTCGAGCAACCTGTACAGATTATCGACGAAAAGACCCGGACTACCAGGAGCCGGACTTTGAAATTTTACAAAGTCCTGTGGAGTAATCATACCCCGGAAGAGGCGACGTGGGAAACCGAAGATTATATCCACAAGAACTATCCGGAGCTTTTGTCACAAACCGTGTAATTACCTCCCACCTCGTTCTTCGTTTGAATCTCGGGACGAGATTCCTTTTAAGGGGGGAGGAATGTAAAGGTTCCAAAATTATGAATACAAAGAAACACTTGTTTGCAAAGTTTTATTTCATGTGTATGAAATTTGGGACTTGTTAAAACTTTTCCCACATGTGATAACACACATGAGGGTTTTCTTCACACAGGTCAAATGTCCATTTGAGAACTTGGAACCCTAGAGGGGTCTAAAACAAGGATGGTAAGTTCCCATATGTGTGAGAAAACAAAAATCAGATTTGGAACAAGTTGTTCAAACAAAAATTCAAATGAGAACAACACAATGGAATTCAAAACTGTTGTACTAAAAATCTCAATTGCAGCAGCCAAAATAAAAATCAGATTTCATAATTGAATTCCTTGTGTCCAAATTAGGGGGTGTGCAAAGTTTCATGATTTATAGAAATAGTTTGCAACCCATTTTGCAAAATGGACTTTAAAAGACAAGGAATTCAAATGCATGTTTGAATTTGGATGAAACTTGCCCAATTATCCAAATCCATATCAGATTTCAACTTCCACAATTGAATTCCATCAATATTCAAATTGGGGAGATATTTTAGAGGGGAGAAGGAGGACTGACATGTGGGACCCACATGTCATTGGGAGCACTGAAATTGTAAAAGATCTGAAGTCCACAGTCTTCATTTGATTTACTCCCACGTGAAGCAACGGCCCAAGCCACCTCCCCTCCGCTCGACACCGAGGGCCAGCCGGCGGCCAGCTCCTGCTGGGTTCTATCGCGCTGGAGGTCGGTACCGGACGTCTATATCCTCTCCCGACCCCCCCCCCCCCGTTGGCCTTATCACCGAGGACCGGGCGTTCTTTTCCTTCTCCTCACGCGAGAGACAGGACAGAGCGGCCGACGCTCGAGCACTCCGGTCGCCCACCGCCCAGCTCGCGTGCAACCCCCAGCTGATCGGCAAAACCACACAACGGAACCCCCCACGACCTCCTCGAGCCATCGCCCAGTGTGTTCGTACCCTCTACGCCGAGAACCTTGAGTTTCCGCGGCGGCCGAACACCCCGGCGGCGGCGTGCTCCCGTGGACAGCTCCACAGAGCGGCTTTCACGATCAAGAAAGCGGTCCCTGGGACGCGCAAGGTCTCCGTGCAGCTTCCACCCGAAGCACCGAGTCTATCTCGGCCTCTCAACAACGAATTTCAAAGATCCTCTCTGGCCGGTGAAAACTGACCCGCGGGTATGAATCGACGAAATTCTCGAGTTATATTCATTTAGAGCTCTGCAAATTTCGCACATAGAATCTAGACTGGTGTAGCAACTTTTATTCTTCACAAAACGTCGCATGAAACCCATGGTAGACGGCTTGTTTCAAGCTTTTCCAACGGCTACCACAATAAGGGGCATCGGGTGCACGATGAACCCTAGGTTGGAGCCGTTTCCATGCCCATATGCGGCCATGCCGAGCAGGGCAAATCTCCACTGGCGCTGTAGAACCTTTCTAGTGGACTTCTTGCAGGCTAGAGCATCGGGGCAACGTTGCCGAACTCCCTCAGAGCCGCTGCACCGGTGCGGGGTGGTTTAGGAACCTCGCCGGTCTGGGGAAGTCCCACCATCATGTTCCTCGGGTTGAAATAGGGCCTAGCGGCGAGTTTCAGCAGCTGCAATGACCGGACGACCGATCCCGGAGCTACTCCGGCGAGCCCGGCGGCGGGATCGCGCGGGAGCGGGAGGTGGAAGAAGACCTCGCCGGCCCCACGCGTCAGTCGCACAGAAACAGTGGACCGGATACTCTGTGGCGCGGGATCGGCTGTGACAGCGCGGGAAACAATTCTGTGACCCCGTGTGGCGCACTCCCGGTGACTGACACGTGCCCCATGGCCCACAGTCAGGTTTAAACTTTTCCCCGGATTTATTCAAATCCCAGATTTTTCCCCAAACTTTAGAAGAGCATAACTTTTGCTAGGAACCTCCAAATTTAGTGATTCAAATTGGGTTAGATTCAGATTGACAAACTCTATCCAATTATGCTACCCAATTTGTATGAAAGTCCTTATTTAATTCTGGAAAATTCTTTAAAGCTTTTCAGCAAAAGAATTTTAGAGGGAGTTTGGTTTATCCAAAAATCCTAAAATTTTGCCAGGATATTCTTTAGGGTGTTATTAGACTCCTGTAAAAGTTTCAGCTCATTTGGAGTTGAATTAATCAGGGTAATTCAGATTGTAAGTTCCTGTATTCAAATGAATACAGAAACATTTTCAGAGAATTTCCAAAACTTGGAAATTCAGTTCTGGGAAATTCTTAGCTCCAAAAATCCTAGAAAAATTCATGTAGACTCTATAAACTATAATTGAAATTGTGGTTCACTGAGTTTGACATGAACATGGATGTTACCTCAGAATTAATTCATCTTTGACTAAACACTTAGAGAATTATTCTGAATAAACCATTCCATGAAATGTGCTAGATTTTGGTCCAGAGGACTTTCTCGAGACAAGGAACTCACATGAGAATTCTCAGCTCCAGTAGAGCTCTGGATCACCACTGTCATGTGTGATCCCTTAAGGTGATCAACACTTAAGTGGGAAAAGCACTTAATAATTGATCTTAGTGTTTAAGCCCAACCCAAACCACTAGCACCAGTGTCATTTTAAATTCTTAAACAAAGTTCCAGTTTTAAAATGGTTGTTAGATCTTATGAGCAAAAGCGTTTCAATTAAATACATATGCATGATCATATCGTGTAGCATATACGTGAAGAAGGTGAGAAGGACTTGAAGTGAAGATCAAGGAGGAAGGAGAACAAGTGATCAAGCTCCAAGTGGTCGTCACTAACTGATTGTAACAGTAGTCACCTGCAAAACAGGCAAGCCCCGGTTTGCACTTGAACCATTTTATAAAACATTTTCATTTGTAGAGATCATAGCTTTGCATCGTTGATTGCATTACGTCTAGATGATATTGAAAACTCCACTTGCATGACCAGAAACACCTATGAGAGAAAGGGTAGAATAGCAACTCCTCGAGGGAATTTGGCTACGCTAATGTTAGTAGGAAAGGTCCGGTAGAAGACGAGTAGTTGGAATCTACTCGCGAGTTTAGGGCTGGTTTACTCGGAACGGGTCCGAATTAGAAAGAATGATGAAAGTTCACACTTAAGAAATGGAGACCGGGCAGGGAGGTTTAGATGCAGCAGGTTGCAGGCCGTGCGTGCATAGCCCTGCCTGTGTCGGTTAAGGCCCGTCCGTGCTTGGCCCTGTTGGACAAGTTTGAGTTGTGTACCGGGCACATACTGGCTATATGGGACCCAGGAAACCGATGTACCTTGGGAGATCCATAGTGGAACTTTTCCAACTGCCTTAGGCTTTCGGCGTCAGGGTAGCAGGAGGTAACTCGCTCAAGAACATACCACAGCGGGTATGCACCTTGAGGGAACTTGCGTACTCGGGGCAGTTGGACTGCGTCCAATGTGGAAGATCTTGGGAAAGGTGGCCGCGTACAACGTCAGTCGAGGTTGCTACCGGCAACTCGGAGTACGGGTGTACGTGTCGTGTAGTCCGGGCGTGTACTGATTCGAATCACCGTCACTCGCGGTTATATGAGCATACTTGCCCACTGCGTCTTGACGTAGTAACAACTGGAATTGTTTATCTTTGAACTTGATAAGGCTGTGCTATAACTCGTATTGCAACCATGATTGAATTAGAGATAGGCTCATTAAAGTTTACTTTCACTTTGTGCAAAGAGCATCGCAACAAAGCGTTTATTGTTTGATTGTGGAGTTGCGATGCTTTTCGGCTCAAGGTCTGCACAATGAGGCTTAAAATATGAAAGTTAAGGATCAACTTTAGGCGAGTCCCTTATGCAAATCTAGCCGACCCATTTGAAACCATCGTGCATGTAGAGTTTCTTGTTTAGGAGAGACGGGTCAGACTTGCTGAGCCTATGTGCTCACGCTTGCTATATAAGTGGTTTTGCAGGTTAACAACGATGCTGGAAAGAAGGTTGTCCGGTGAGACTCGGGAACTCCCGAGTCAGGTAACACATGGAGAACCGAGCCGCTGCTGCTTGTCTTCGTGTTGCTAGCGAGAGGAGTCCGCGGGCTGGACTTCATCTCGGGTGCTCTTAGTTATTCGACGTGAGTTGATAAAGACTTCCGCTGTAGTTACTTGATGTAAAGTATTTACAAAGAAAAACTTTTAAGCTTCCTCTATTGTTTTATGTAATACATTGTTCCTCATATGTGTGCTGTTGGGTGCCGCACAACACGGCACCACCCAATGCGATTCCCGGGCGAGTGGCCTGTCTCGGTTGAGCGGGTCGCGTCAGCGTGGTATTAGAGCTGAGCCCTGACTCAGTCGGTACCGCGCCCGTCTCACTTAATGCACACACATAACCATAATCGACATATACATATGCAAATAGAAAAGTTGTAAAACTTGGCTTATGTAACCGGGGGCTTGCCTTGCTCAGGGATAAAGTCAGTAGAAATAAAGTCACCCACCGTGTCCTCCGAGTTGAGCTTCTTGGCGATCTTTGTCTCGTGCTCTACCGATATGCATATGCACATGAAAGATTTATAATTAGCATATTAATACATACAGTTCTCACGATGTAAGTGGATGCTCAAGTTTATTTAGTAAAACAGATGATGTCATCGTTATGGTCTCAGATGATATTAAGTGGATGCTCAAGTTTATTTAGTAAAACGGATGATGTCATTGTTATGTTCTCAGACGATATCCAAAAAGATTAAGCACCAATTACATTATGTTATGTGGGCTTTATCATATGCGCCTAGATGGTGAATAAAGTTTATAAGGCTCCAATGGTCAGATGAAGGTGAAACTTTTTCTGTGCATACTAGGGCATGTATATGATTTTGTAGCAAAGTTAGAAAGGTATCTATGGATGGATCTTATAGAATTAATTCTCTATTATTTATGTTTTAGTAAATTTTCTACAAAATTCTGTTCAACTTCGTACAAAGAGAGCTGGTCCAATGTAAAGATATGGTTGTATGGAATCTAACAAAATTGGTTTAATATTTTTCTGATTTTTATAGGGTTTTCTACAATTTTTTAAATGTTTAACCATTTTCTGGAATTATTTTTGTGCACTAAAACGTTTGGTTTTCTTCCGGCCACTCAGGACACGGCGCCACACAGAGGACCACAGGGATGCAACATGGGATCCTGGGCCACAAAGGATCAACGTCTTCCTCCTGAAGACAGCAGCCATGGCTGCTGTGGCCGGCGGCAACAGGAGCTCACCAGGACAGCTCACCGGTGGGGGATTTCAGTGGGATCTTAGGGGAAAGTACCCTACACGACGTGGGCAACTCATTTCAGGAGGGAGAGGCGGCCAGCGCTTACCGTGCTAGGCTGACGGTCACGAGCAGCGGCGAGAGAGCTTCGGTGACGCCCTGTGGGTGAGGCAAGGGGTGGGAAGGCTGAGAAAGGACTCGAGGAGGATCACTAGGCGCTGTAGAAGGCCGGCATGGGCCCCAAAGTCGATGAGAACGGCTGAAAATAGGGCGTGTACGGTGAGGCTACCCGGCTTGTGTTGGCCGTGGATCGCTTGGATGAACGAGATCAAGATCGAAGGAAATGAGAGGAGGTTCTTCTGGTGCTCATGCCACAACCGACGGCAGCACACACATCTTCTTATAACTGAAACCGCAAGTAAAACGGGGTACAACAATGAGCATGTTCACAGTCATGCTACGACCGGATCCTTCGTGCGATCACCAACTAATTTTGTTGCACCGTTGCACACAACCCAGGCAAACTCCTAACAGACGCGACCGGGTCTCAGCTCGGGTTATTACATGCGATATCACGCACAATATCAGCAGCTTATTAACTAACATACTCCCCCTTAATCAGCTGCTGATCTCGACGACTCCCAGCTTCTCCCGCAGCTCTTGAAACTTCACTCGTGTCAGTCCTTTGGTCAGTATATCAGCCAACTGATCACCTGTGTGCACATAATCAACAACGATCCTTCCATCTTGTACACACTCTCGAATGAAGTGGAACCTGGTTTCAATGTGCTTTGATCTATCATGAAACACCGGGTTCTTGCAAAGTTGTATCGCCGATTTGTTGTCAACGTAGATTGTTGTGCAGCGACTTGCATCACCTATCAGATCACCCAGCATCCTCTGGAGCCAAACAGCAGTACATGCAGCCGTTGTTGCTGTTATATATTCAGCTTCACACGACGAAAGCGCGATCACCTTTTGTTTCTGTGATTGCCAGCTGATTGCACTTCCCCCGTACATGAAAATTGTCCCTGAGGTACTCTTTCTGTCGTCTACATCGCCAGAAAAATCAGCATCACTATAACCGGTCAAGCGTGCTTCAACTGCACCCTTCACAAATTTGCACCCATAGTTCAAAGTCCCTGCCACATACCGGAGCAGTTGTTTAACTGCTCCCCAATGTTCGGTTGTTGGCGCTTCCATGAACCTGCTGAGAAAACCAACTCCATAGGTGAGATCAGGCCTTGTGTGAACCAAGTAACGGAGACCTCCGACAACACTCCGGTAAAGCTTTGCATCCACTGGTGGGTTTGTGCTTTGCTTTCTCATTTTCAGTCTCGGTTCAACAGGAACAAGCACCGGATTGCAACCTGTTAACCCAGCCCTTTCAACAATTCTTGCTGCATATCTCGTCTGCTTGATAGTTATTGCATGAGGTCCCTGATGTACCTCAATACCTAAATAATAACTTAACAAACCAAGATCACTCATGGAGAACGCTGACCTCATTTGTTCTTTGAACTGATCGATGACCTCTTTGTTTGAGCCTGTCACGATAAGATCAACAGACTCCCAGTAGTAGCCGTTCATTGTTAGCACAACGTGTATACACGGCATGCTCCGAGGGACTCTTGTGAAAGCCAAGAGATGCCAATGTTTCATCCAACTTCGCATTCCAAGCACGCGGTGCTTGTCGAAGCCCGTACAAAGCTTTAGTGAGTCGGAACACCTTTCCTTCTTCACCCACACGCTCAAAACCGGGGGGTTGCTTGACATATACTTCCTCCTGCGAATTTCCATTGAGAAATGCAGATTTTACGTCCAAGTGGTGCACTTCCCATCCTGCTTGAGCTGCAATGGCAAGCATCAACCGAACTGAGTCCAAACGTGCCACCGGGGCAAAGACCTCATCAAAGTCTATCCCAGGTTTTTGCGCGTATCCTTCGCGACTAATCTTGCTTTGTGCTTCACAACTTCTCCTGCAGAATTCTTCCTAAGCTTAAAGACCCACTTAAGACCGATGGGGTGCTTACCGGCGGGAAGCGTGGTCAGTGTCCACGTTCCATTGTCTTCAATGGACTGAAGTTCATCCATCATTGCCAAGCGCCATGCTTCATGAGGTTCAGCTTCCTCAAACGTGTTGGGCTCTTCATGTCACACCCGGTTTTTCCGAAGAAACAACCAAGTGAATATCACATGTATGCCAGGATCATTTTCTCATACATGTGATGACAAATAGTGAAGCATCATTTATTACAAGCCAGGTGACGAATATAAATAAGTCTTACATTGCAAATGTCTCAATGGACACTAATGCTTCATCACAAATAAATAAACTAGCAGCGGAATATTATTCTTTTAGGGCTCCATCACAGGCGTTGCACGGGGGGTCTTCATGAACCTAGAATCCTTCCTCGGGTCCAAAGTCTTGGTCATTATACACCACCTCATTATCTTGACCTTAGCAGCAATATAAACCAACAAATATGCAAGGTTGAGTACCAATGGTACTCAGCAAGTGTGGGAAAATTATATCATGCATGGCTAGAACAAGGAGAGGTTGAACTCATGGTTAAAGCACTACGCAATTAATACCTATCACCTTAGCTTATTAAGCACCTACATTACTACACAGGTGAAATGGTCCCAATCTCCCATCCCATCATCATAACCAAATAACCATAACATCATTTCCAATGTTAAGCTCCCCGCTTAACATCCACAACTCCCAAAAACCTTCACTCCTCTAATCATGAATAAGTCCAGGCCGCTCTTAACCGTGAGCACGGCTGTCAAGACAGTTTTGACTCTGCAGAGTTTGTACCACTGTACCCACAAGTAGTGATTTCATCCCCCGTTGCCGGGTGGACTAAAAGAACCTCCATTATGCCAGTGGCTACGATCCACATTCACACTTCCCAGGTGTATAGCCAGGAGATCACTACGAAGCCTTTACAAAGGGATTCCCGACGAGCGTGGGCCCACTGAGGTTTCACCCTTAACAGCATACAAGAGGCTCCAACCCCGCTGCAGTGGCCCCCTCTTGAGCCTTGCGGTTCATATGGTAGTCCAGCTGACACCTACTCCCCGCACCATCCAACACACCCATACTACGCCGGGGATACACCTAATTAATTGGCCAAGCTGCCCCATCTCAGCATGTGGTTGGCACTGTAAAGTCGGGTTACATGCTCCATGAACCGGTCCTTAGGATCCAGGCAAGTACTAAACACAAACCCAAGTCTCGTGCACCCAGCACACAACCAAAACATCCAACTTGCCTTGATCCCTACCTCTACATAACTCACAATAGCTCATTCAAGAGTATGGTATAATAAACTGATGCTTTCATATCCCAAATATCCCATTCTAAGCATGGCTAAGCATATGCATGTAAATAAATGACATGACAAAATAAATCCCAACCCAAGCTACAAGGAAACAAGGTAATGCAATTCTAGGGAAACTTTCCTAGCATGGGTTTCATATTTCATTTGACAATGCAAATAATTCTATCTACACATCCTAGCATAGGATCAAAGTGGTCAAGGACACTTGCCTCCTTCTTGCTGCTCTTGAAATGGATAGTCCTGGTCTTGGAAATGAATAACTGGTTCTTGAACAGGTTCTACTTCATACCATCACACATAGCAAAAGAAAAACAACAATCCATAAGACATAGTTCACACTTACACTTCATACAAACCACATATTCATATTCATGAAAGTTCTTTACCATTATATGTGTTGTGGTTACTTTATGTGTGTTGAGTTGTGGCTTGCATGCACTTTTAACCATGTGTATATGATTCCTACTTTTGTGTCCACCTTCATACTTACACACTATTTATATGGGTTTACAATAAATTTCTTATATTCAACTACTTCACCTTTTTACTACCAAGTGTGTATGAAAAGTATTATTTTTCCCCATATGTGCCTTCATAATTTCTACCAACACTAAACTGAACTCTTTGGATTTTAAAAACTCCATTGATCATTTACTAGTTGCTATATTTTTCAGATTTATATTCTTATGCATAATTGTGTATTTTATTATGAAATTAGTAATACATATCATCTAAACAGTATAGGTTCTGGTCCTAAATAATTTAATATCATAATTTGACCTTGGCTTCTGATGTATACTATTTCATAATTATTTTCCCTATTTTTCTATAGCTATTCTTTACTTAAAAATGTGTCCCTATACTAATAAATGTGAATAATAAATGAAACAGATTCATTTCAGCCCAAAAATATACTTTTATCTCACTCCAAAGTTTTCTAAGTAATGAGAAAGTTTTTAATTAATTTTGACAATTATGTTTATCCCCCTTTTTAATTTTTAAACACTAGTTACATATTCAATGTTTTAGATTAAATACTAAACAGGGCTAAAATAATGAACTCACCCCATTACAGGGTCTATAATATTATTTTCATAATTTCCAGGGGTCTAGCTACACTTATCAGAGGTGTTTTTCCTAATTTTTATTAAGTCCAGGGGCTAAAACTGATTTTTAAATGAATTTACATGAATTTCTGAAGTTCCAGGGGCTAGATCTGAAGTTTCCGGGGCTAGCTCTCAATTCCAGAGAACCCCAGGGGATAGCACGTACGAATTCCAGCCTTTATAACGCGGGGTCGACGTGGACCGTCCGATTTTAAACCGACGGCTGAGATTATAACATCGAACCGGTACGCGGGGATTTAAAGTCTACCGTGCGATTTAAAATAAACGGCGCACAAGCGGCCACGTCGCTCTGATCGAGAGCGGGCGGCGCTGCCGGCGGCGCACGGCGGCGGAAAGCGGCGATCTCGCCGGAAAGTTTCGGATCCTCGAGAATTCTGCCTAGAACTGTGATCTTATGGCCTAGATCGGTAGAGGGGAGGTCAGGGATCTCACCTCGGGGGTTTTCTCGAGCTCGGGGGTCCTGGAAAGTGCTCGGCGGCGAGGTCCGAGGCAAAACCACGGCGAAGCTCGTCGGCGCTGAGTTTACACCGTAAGTCTTCGGGTTTTCTGCACCTGCAAAGTTCCCCGGAGGCGGTGGATCAAAACCAGCGAGTTAGATCAGAGTTTCCGAGCTTAGATCGGCCAGAATTCACCGGCGAAGTCTCGGTGCTCACCGGAGTGAAAATCGGCGATCGCGTGGGAAAAACTGATCGGAGCTGGGGTTTTTATAGCCGGGGGAGGGCGGTGGGTCTGTTGTGATCGAGTTGGAGTCCGCTGGGACCAGAATTCGGCTGCGGGACGGGCTTTCCCGATCGGTTGCGATCTCGCGCGCGGGAGAGAGTCCGGGGTCGCGGGGTTAGGGATGACATGTGGGTCCCACCCGTCGGCGAGGGGCAGCGCGGCGCGCGCGGGGGCGGGCTGGCGCGGGGGTTGCTGGGCCGGCTGGCGGTTTCGGCCCACTGGCCAGTTTTTTCCCGTTTTCCTTTTTCTTTTTCCATTTCTTTTCTGTTTTGGGTATAATTTGAATTCCAGTTTGAATTTGAATTTTTGCAAAACATGCAACACGTCCAAAAATTTTTAAATTCTCCTCTGAACATGGTTTAGGGTTTTGAATCCAAATTTGGGGTGTTACACTTCATCAGCAGCAAGGAACCCCCTTGTTCTGTTGTAGTGTCCCTGAGAATGGTGTCGAGGGTACGGTAGCGTCTCGGTGCTTCCTCTCCGTGCAGTTCTTCATCAGGTGTGGCTCCTGGAGGTGGTGACACATAATCTTTGGTTGCACCTTGTCCTTCACATACTTCAGTTGCAGGAGTTGAAGCAACCTGTGTCGTGTCGATATACACTGCCGGAGTGATCAGTGTATTCTCACGATCGCTGTTTTGTTCTTGCACACGATGAAACACCAAAGGCGGGTAGTTGATGACGAAAGACCCTTGGTCTCGTGCTGGCAATTCCCAGTTCCAACTTGCTGCTTCATCAAATACGGCGTCCCGTGTCACGTGCACACGTTTTGCTACCGGGTCATAGACGCGCCATGCCTTGGAACGTCCATGTTCGTACCCGATAAACACAGTTCGGAGGCTGTGGTCGTCCAGCTTTTTGAGTCCTGGTCATGTAAACTTGACGTGAGCAATGCACCCAAATGTACGAAAATAACTCACCACTGGCTTCCTTCCGTGCCAAGCTTCAAAAGAAGTCATGCCTTGAACTGACTTCGTAGGAGCACAATTTAGTAGGTGAGCAGCCATTGTTACTGCCTCCCCCCAAAACTCATTCGGCATACCCTTTGTCTTCAGAAGGCACCGGGCCATGCCAACAAATGATTGGTTCCGACGTTCCACGACGCTGTTTTGTTGGGGAGATTACGGTGCCGTGAGCTGTCGACGCACTCCATGATCCGCACAGTATTCTGCAAATTCAGTTGCAGTGAATTTCCCTCCCCTGTCAGTTCGAAGACTTTGAAGCTTGCTGGAGGTTTCTACTTCCACACCTGCTTTCCACTTCTTGATCACTTCTGAGGCTTCATCTTTGCTTTTCAGGAGCAGTAACCACATGTACCGTGACTTGTCATCTACCAAGAGTAGGAAGTACCTCTTTCCTCCATGAGTTGGAGGTGTAATCGGACCGCAAATGTCACCATGAACTAGGTCCAGTCTACCCTCAGCTCGATAGTTTTCCACTGATGGGAATGGTGTGCGACGTTGCTTCTGAACGAGGCATCCATCACACACGTGTTCTACGTGGTTGATAAGTGGCATGCCATGCACCATACTGTTCTGAGCCAGTTTGCGAAGAGAATCAAAGTTTAGATGACCATACCGTGCATGCCACTTCCATGCTTCATCTCCAACAGATGTTGCCAGACAAACAGGGCATGTGATCTCCAGTTCGACTGTGTAAAGTCGTGTTCCAGTCCTTCTCACCTTGTCTACAATATTTCCCAGACGATCACGTACCTCCATGCCTCCATTCTTGACCAGGATGGTACAACCCACCTCGTCTAACTGACCAATAGAGATAATCGAGGTGTGAAGGCGAGGAATGTAGTATACCCCTGAGAGCACACGATGTTGGCCATGTGCGGTGAAGACAATTGTTCCCCGGCCCTTTATGTCAACAACTGATCCATCGCCAAACTTGACCGTGCCGGAGATGTTTCGGTCCAATTCCGAAAATACCATGACATCACCTGTCATGTGGTTTGATGCTCCCGTATCCAAATGCCACTTCGGTTCGTCAGCTCTTTGTGCTATGCCGAGACACACTTCAGCCTTCTCCTCATGTGTCTGGACTTCTTGGTGCTCTGGTAATTCCTGCTGTTGCACTGACGCCTGTCCCATGAGAAGTGTTGGATCTTCATCCTGAACTTCCGCAATGTGAGCCTCTCCGGCTGCCTCATCTCGCTTCTTCTTGCGACACTCGCGAACCCAGTGTCTGCTTACCCCACAATAGCGGCAATTCCCGGTGCACTTGGGCCCGGTCTTGCCCAGTCGTGCTACATCCTTGCCACGATCACCGTGTCCTTTGTTGTGCCACTTCTTGCTGGTGTTAGGTCCCCCACTTGATGAACCTCCTTGTCCACGATGACCAAGACGTGCCCGCCACTCATCCTCCGTGAGAAGCAGTTTGGTACCCCCTTCTTCTTCCACGTTGAGCTCGTACCTTTCTTCGGCTGCCTTGAAACGTCCGATGATCTCTTCGATCGTCGTGTTACTCAGATCAACCAAGTTGTCAATGGAGACCGCGAGTTGAGAATACCTCTTGGGGACGATCCGAAGCCATTTCTGAATCACTCTTCTTTCACTGATGGGATCTCCCTACTCGCCGAGCTTCGATGCCAACCCGGTCAGTCGCATGGCCAGGTCCTCGATCGTCTCCCTGGGCTTGTGACGAAATTGATCATACTCCGCACGCAGCGTCTGCGCCCTTGCCTCTCGGACCCGCTCCGAGCCGGCGCGCATGGCTCGAATTGCCTCCCAAACATCCTTCGCGGTCTTGTGTCTTCTCAACACCGGCAGCATCTCCGACGGAACCGACCAGAAGATCATCTCCAAGGCCCCCCCGGTCGTTACGGTAACCAAACTCGTCGCTGAGATCTTCTGTTCCTTCAACGGCGCGCCACAGACCTCTTGCCTGCAGCCCGATATCCATGAGTAAACTCCACTCTCCATAATTGGATCGTGTCAGCACCGGCACGGTGGATACTCCCGACATGACCGGCACAAATTGGCGCGCTACCGCCAGCTCGTGCCCGAAGCCAGCTGCAGATCGTGGCATGCCATTGCCGCCGTCATCGTCGCCGTATCCTCTCCTTCTCTGACTTCCACTCGCCATCAGAGATCTTTCACAAAACCGGGCTCTGATGCCACTTGTTGGCCGTGGATCGCTCGGATGAATGAGATCAAGATCGAAGGAAATGAGAGGAGGTTCTTCTGGTGCTCACGCCACAACCGACGGCAGCACACACATCTTCTTATAACTGAAATCGCAAGTAAAACGGGGTACAACAATGAGCACGTTCACGGTCATGCTACGACCGGATCCTTCGTGCGATCACCAACTAATTTTGTTGCACCGTTGCACACAACCCGGGCAAACTCCTAACAGACATGACCGAGTCTCAGCTCGGGTTATTACATGCAATATCACGCACAATATCAGCAGCTTATTAACTAACAGCTTGGTCGTCGGTCGTGGAGAAGAACTCGAACTCCGGCGAAACAAGGGCTAGTTCTGCCCAAAAGGAAGCTCAACGAGGTGCAAAAGAAGGTGAGGAAGCTTTTGCCGGAAGCAATTGCACTCACGTGAAGAAATGACGACGAATTTCTTCGGGGAAAGGATGATGGTCCGATGAACATCAATGGTGAATAAAGCTCATTTCTCGTCTGTTTGGGGTGTCGCGGGGTTTCTCGATGGTCGAAGAAGGTCGAGGAGGCAGGGCCCAGTGTGGCGTGAGCTCGGTTGGAGCTGGAATGGAGAGGAGGCGCGGTGCAGCTAGGGTGCTGCAGGAGGACGGCAATGGCGAGCGTGCAGGAAAAGGGGAAACCACGGAGCTGTCGAGGGGATGGCGTGTGAAGTAAGGAGGGAGCGTTGCCGAGTAATAGCTCTGCTGCTCGGTCGCTGGCACGCACGGCATGCGCGGTGCAGTGGTAGGCATGCAGCAGGCGCTGGTTCGGGATGGCGAGCACATTGACATGTGGGACCTGTAGCCTTTTCAATTTCTCCAAATTTTAAACGTGCACTAACTTTCTAATTCGAAAAGAAACACCTAGAGACTTTGAAAAATGATAAAAATTAGCAGAATGATTCTACTCAATAAAATCTTCATTTAGGTGAAATCATATTTGCATTTCACTTATGAAAATTTGAATTATGATTTTCCTTTTTTAAACAATGATTTAATTTATACCGGTGCATAAACACTATAAAAATTTAAAAAATTTCTATTCTAGACTACTATTTTGGACACCATTTCATGAGATGAATTTGACTTCATGTTACTTGAACACAAAAGTTATTTTTTTCCTTAGAATTTGAGACATATTCACATATAAAGTTAGCATTTGAACTTGTTCATGAATCGGCGGAATGCCAATTAGAGATATGGATTGTTACACTCTAACAATGGAGGAGAGAGATAAAGTGGGGATGAAAAGAAGAAGGAATCAAATGGGAAGGGGATTACGTGGGAAGGAGCCAAGGACGCAGCTCCCCGTGGCCGTCAGCCACGCGGCGCTTGCCGCCCAACCTGCCCAATGGAGGAAGAAGAAGACCATTGTTTAACTGACAAGTGGGTCCAGTTGATATTTTCTCTTTTTTTGTGTGTTGTATGCTACATTTGCCCTCATGGAATCAGTTTCTGACCTCTATATATACCTTTGCAGGTGATGTGTAGAACACACTTTTGCTCTCATGAGATCCATGTCTGACATTTATCCCATTGCAGGTGATGTGGACAACACACTTCTTCTCTCATGAAATCAATGCTTGGCCTCTATACCTTGCTAGGTGATGTGGAGAACACACTTTTGATCTCATGTAATGTGACATCCGGTTCCGAAAATGAACCAAGTAATGCGTATGTGTGCTCAGGATGTTCATCACAATACACACGTACCTCACAAACTGAATTCAGAACTTTAACCACGTTATAAATAGTGCTTAAGTACTTTATTACAATAGTTCAATGTCTCAATCATGAGTATCTAGTTTATTATGCAGCGGATAAACATTAGCAGAAGTGAAGTAAGGTAGCAGGGCAACAATCTCCGACTCTACAGGCAGTTGACGGTAGTGCGCATGCCTGGTACTCCACCTGCTCTTCAAAGTACTCTTCTCCTGTAGCTGAATTATTTGTGGGAAATGCAAGTGTGAGTACATGTCACACTCAGCAAGTGCGGGAAAGTATGACATGTAGCTTAAACAAGGTCAGAAACAAAGGCTTATTGTAGCAAGCAAGTTTTATTTCACAATCACAAGAAAAAATATCCCTACTATGTCTAGGTGAATTAAATCCCATCATAACCAAGTAATTCATCATCATCAATACCAACATACTTCATCATTTATCAAGTCTTTAACCAGCCAATGCTCATTCTCAAGCTATCTCATATTCACAAATTTTCATGTTCAACACATATTCACATAACCGAATCCAATGTCACATGTATAACCAAAACCAGTCCCAAAACCGGTCCTAATGACAATACCATAACCATACCCGAAGAACCATCCCAAGTTTTGCCTCTAATCATGGAAGTTATCTAGGTGCTTATAACCGGAAGCATGGTTATCATGATAGTTTTACACTCTGCAGAGGTGGCACCACTTTACCGACAAGTTTGTGTTTTCGTCATCCGTCGGAGACTAGAGAAAACCTCTATTCTGTCACTACACACCCGTTGCTGTATGGCCAAGAGATCACAAAATAGCCTTTACAAAGGGGCTACTAGGATGTAAGGACCCATTGAGGTTTCACCGGCAGGCTCAAATCTCCATTCTCCCACCCACTGGTCCCCTCGTGTGTCATACAGTTTTCAGGGCAGTCCTCGGCTCCCATTCTCCGCGCCATCCAATGGTCCATAACAAACTAGAAACACACCTAATTAGTCAGCTAAGCCGCACCCATATTTGGCCTTGTGGTGGCACTATTTTCCTGGCATGTTCTCGCATGAATTAGTCCTTAGATCTAAGGCAAGCAAACCACCATCTCATTCAGCATAACCACGAACCAAGGTTACCTATATCTCCCCGATTCCATGTTCATTAACGTCGTCGTTTTCTCATCATCTTTAATCTTTATGAGTGTAGTAGTAAGCAAGTTATTTCAGTTTCCCTTAATCCTATAAGCAATGCAATGCAAAAGAGAAAACGACACATACCCGACTCAAAAAGTTCCCAGCGCCAAGGGTGGCTAACAATGCTAGTAAACTTCTACTAAATGGTTTCCCATCAAGTTGACACGAACATGCAGTTTTCAAAAGCAAAACAGTTCAAAAACATATGATCAATATGGTCAAGGGACACTTGTCTTGCTCCAACTGTTTATGTTGCTCAAACGTGTCGAAGTCTTGGTGCTGGAGGTCCTCGTAGACGGCATCTTGAGCGTGTCCTTCTACTCACGATCACGTACATATGAAGAAATACATCAATCAATGCAATGCACACATTTTACTCAAGATGCGATTATGTGAATGCATGCAAATCTCATAATGCAACCTATAGTAACCAGTTTGCATGAGTCCATGCGAGTTTTGGGTAGGTTTTGGTGGGGTTTATGAAGATCAGTGATGCTGGAAATCAGTTTGGACGTGGCTATGATCCTAGCTCAGGGAGTAGATCAATTCTACCGTCAAAATATAGACCAGAGCGTGATCTACTTATGTGTAGTAGCTCCTAGTCTTGGGGTGTGATGCAACGGGGTTGGAGACGACGGCAGCAACGTTGAAGGACGACGGCTCCTGCCTCTCTTCCTCCTCCTCTTCTTCTCTGCGGCTGGGTTTTCTTTGGGCAAGCATGGCAGCAGCCAATCAGGGCAGAGGTGATGGGGTCTTCTTCTCCGGTGACGGCGCGGCAGAGCTTTGGCGGCTGCGAAGGCAGGCAGCAGAGGGGCGGCCAAGGGCTTTCTCCTGGAGCAGCAGGGCAGCAAGGGGGTGACAGGCTTTGTTTTTGGCAGGGGTGGCGGCCAGGTGGTGGGAAAGTTTTACTTATAAGAGGGAAGATCTCCTACTCAGTTTGGAGGAGGAGAAGGACTCTATCTCTAAGAGACGAAATCTCCTACTCGGTTTGGAGGGGGGAGGGACTCTATCTCTACGAGATGCGTCCAGCCAGGGGGTTTTAACTCCAAGATTCTATCTCTAAAGTTTATCTCTAAGTCTATCTCTAAGGTTTATATTTATCTCTAAGGTTATCTCTAAGTTTATCTCTAAGCTTTATCTCTAAGCTTTATCGCTAAGCTTATCTCTAAGCTTTATTTATAAGCTTTATCTCTAAGGTGCGGCCTATTGAATTTGATTTAAGGGGTTGCAGCCAAGGTTTTATCCCATTTCTCTTCCCTTTTTAGGTGATCGCTACATGAGAATGTTTGCAATGATGGAAATGAGGGTGTTACATGTAATCAATGTCTCACATCTATACCTTTGCAGGTGATGTATACAATACACTTATGCTAATATAAAATCAATATCTAACATATATCCCTCTGCAAGTGATGTGGACAACACACTTCTACTCTCATGGAACCAATGTATGACCTCTACATCTGCAGGTGATGTGTACGCCACACTTCCGCTCTCATGTAATCAATGTCTGACATTTATATCTTTGCACGTGGACAACACACTTTTGTTGGCATGGAATCAATGTACCACATCTATACCCTTGCAGGTGAGATGGACAATACACTTATGCTCTCATGGATCAATGTTGGACCTCTATACCTTTATAGGTGATGTGGCCAACACACTTCTGTTCTCACGGAATCAATTTGTAACACTACCGATTGCAGGTGATATCAACAACACACTTTTGTTCTGGCCAGGGGGTTTTTCTGCAAGGGGGAGCACCGGCCAGGGTTAGGGGGGGTTCCTACTTAGTTTGAGAAGGGGGAGAAATCCCTAAGGGGGGCGCGACAGGGTTAGGGGGGTTCCGACTCGGACAGGGCAGAAGGGGTGAGTCCTACTCATTTTGGAAAGGGGGAGAAAATCCTACTCGGACAGGGGCAAAAAGGGTGGGGTTATCCATATATATTCTTTTATCTCTCTTTCTTTTCTTTCCTAACTGATCTCTACATGAAAATGAATGCCGTGCATGATGATGAAAATGAGGGTGTTACAAACCTACCCCCCTTAAAATGAATCTCGCCCTCAATATTCGATAGAGTGGAGAAGAGATGAGTGAATTCCGTCTTGAGGTCTTCTTCATGCTCCCACGTAGCTTGAGCTTCCGTGCGGGGGACCGCCGCCGAGCGACGCCCCGCCAGGACCTCGTCGGGTGGTGCCGTGATATGCGGCACCTAACAGCACACGGGTCGAGAAAAACACATCACATTACATAAATCATTTGCGGGAACGTACAAAAATGTTTTACAAATACTTATATCAAATAAGCTACAGCGGAAGACTATAACTCTCACGGCTCATGTCTAACTTAGCAACAAAGAAACAGTCCAGCCCGCGGACGTTTCTTACTAGCAACACGAAGAACAATCTGCAGCGGCGAGGATGCTCTTGAGTAACCACTCGGAGGTTCTCGAGTCTCATCAGCATCCCTTCATAAGCATGAAGTCAATCCTGCAAAACAACTCGGATAGCATCCGTGAGCATAACGCTCAGCAAGACTTAACCGTCACTCTAGCCATGAAACTCTACATGAGGTTACCGACATAAAGTAGGATAGCATAATGCATATTAACTCGCCTAAAAGTGAATCCTTACTTTCAAGTATTATTTGCAGCAATTTAAGAGTAACCTTGGGCACACCACATCGGGAGTCCACAATCAAACAAGAAACGCTTTCCCCCGATGTAATTTGCTCACGGCATAAAGAATCGAGTTTGCACTAGCTATTAATCAAATATACATCACAAAATAGTATAAACTTCAAACCAATGTCATTAGTTCCTTTCTCATTCAAGTTCTTACTATGTCACGACTGTGAGAACAAGTATGCTCGGTCCATTCCGCGAGCGACGGTGATTTGGATCAATAACACCCGGACAACACAACACGTACGCCCGTACTCGACGTTGCCTACAGTAACCATCACTGACGTCATACGTGGCATCCTTTCCCCCGTTTCACCCCCGTTGAATCGATCGTCGCCCCGTACAGTAGCCACTCTCATGGTGCACCTACCGACATGAGATGTCATGAGAATGTTACCCACATACTGCACAACGGCCGTCTCACCTGAGGCGACCCAAAAAGGCTCAACACAAGCTTCCCAAGGTACATCGGTTTACTGGGTCCTATATAGCCAGCATGAGTCCGGTACACAACTCAAACTTGTTCAAAAGGGCCGCATACGGATCGTTCTTTGACCGACATGGACAGGTCCATAGCACCCAGGCCCCTATGTCCTGCTGCCCCTACAACCTTCCGGTCTCAACTTTAACTTGCTACACATTTTCTGAACCAATTCCGTATGCCCCTGTTGTTCCTGATCATGCGAGTAGCATCTCACCACTCGTCTTCTACCGAGACTTACTTAATCATGGCAGTTCTACACGATGTAAGACACCTACCCAATACTCCATGGGTTTATTTGGTCATGCAAGAGGAGTATCAAACAACTAGACCTAATGCACATTTCATATCTTAACCGAAAGTGAATACAAAATAAAAACTTAAAAGTTGTTAGCAAACCGGAGCTTGCCTGTTTTGCAGAGTAGTCGTATATAATCAGTTAGTGATCCTTGCTGATCAACCCTTGATTCTCCGGAGTATGATCCACTTCAATGAATCGCTCCTTTGAATCCCCTTCGGTGTGAATCCTAATGAAATGTATATGCACAATTTTTATAGAATGCAATGGAAAGAAGTTAAAACTTGATTTCTTAGGAACATAGGTTGTGTGGAAGATGCCAAGAATGGCTTGGTTTGCCTCTGTTGTGCAAAGAAACAGGAATGCACTAACTTGGTCTTAATGTTTTAGCTATACACTAACTACTTTCCCTAATGAACATAAGAGGTGAGCTGAAAAGAATTGAATGCATCTGAAGAACAAGAACTCCAATGGCCTCAAAACTTTTACTGCAGGTTCTATACTAACTAGAGATTTAGCTTGCCAAATTGCAGCTAATGTGGAATACATTTGTGTTCTCCATAATTCCCACCATGTTTTATGTATTTTCCCCACAAACATAAGTATGGAGAACAAGAACATGGAATTCTACTGATCAACTTGAGCTGATAATTTACATGTGAGTTCCTGGTCACATGAAAGTCATTTGATCCAAAATTCAGACCTTAAACTCGAGTAGTTCTCCCAGAATAATTTCTTAAGCATTTCTACTCAAAAGAATTGATTCTGGAGTAATGTGCATTTTCATGCCCAATTAAGTGAACCAAGATTTCAAGTATGTCTCAGAGAGCTTGCCTAGATTTTCCTATGATTCTTAGAGCTATGAATTACCCAGAATAGATTTTACAAGTGGGCAACATTTTTTGAAAATGTTTCTGGACTCTTATGAATACAGCAGTTTTTTATTTAGCAAATTCCTACTCAAATGATCTTCCAATTAGCTGAAAATTTGCTAGAAGGTTAACAATATGCTAAAGAACAACAACAACAACAACAACCAAGCCTTTATCCCAAGCCTGTTGGGGTCGGCTAGACATGAAACCCAATATCAATGAAGTAAAACAGAGGAAGAGATATGAGAACAAGGGGGAAAAAAGGAAAAAAAAAAGAAAAAAAAGGAAAAAAGAAAAGTAAAAAGAGAAAAGAGAAAAGAGAAAAGAAATAAGAAAAAAGGAAAAGAAAAGGAGAAAAGAAAAAAAGAAAAAAAAAGACTACGATTCTGGCACATGAATTGCTACTTTCCATGCGGTCCTATCATGAGCTAAGTCTCTGGATACATTCCAATCTCTCAAATCTCGTTTTACCGCCTCCTCCCAGGTCAACCTTGGTCGTCCTCTACCCCTCCTAATATTCTCTCTACCTCTTAAAATCCCACTGTTAACCGGTGCTTCTGGAGGTCTCCGTTGGATATGTCCAAACCACCTAAGCCGATGTTGGACTAACTTCTCTTCAATCGGCGCCACCCCTACCTTATCACGAATCGCCTCATTCCTTATTCGGTCTCTTCTCATGTGCCCACACATCCACCGTAGCATGCGCATCTCTGCGACACTCATTTGTTGAACATGTTGTCGTTTAGTTGGCCAACATTCCGCCCCATAGAGCATCGCGGGTCTGATCACCGTCCTATAGAACTTCCCTTTTAGCTTTTGTGGGACTTTCCTATCACATAGGATTCCAGAGGCTTGTCGCCATTTCATCCACCCTACCTTGATCCTGTGGCAAACATCCTCATCAATATCGCCATTGCTTTGTAACATTGATCCTAAGTATCGGAAAGAGTCCCTTCTAGGTACTATTTGTCCTTGTAGACTAACATTTCCCTCTTCACGACCAACACCACTAAAGTCGCACCTCATATACTCGGTTTTGGTCCTACTAAGTCTAAACCCCTTGGACTCTAAGGTTTGTCTCCATAACTCTAGTTTCTTATCAACACCATCTCTAGTTTCATCTACCAGCACTACATCATCAGCAAAGAGCATGCACCAAGGGATATCCCCTTGTATATCCTTCGACACCTCATCCATGACCAAGGAAAAGATGTATGGGCTCAAAGCTGATCCTTGATGTAATCCCGTGATAGGAAATGCATCAGTCTCACTATCACTTACGCGCACACTTGTCCTAACATTATTGTACATATCCTTGATAAGGGTAATGTACTTTGTTGGCACTTTATGTTTCTCTAGTGCCCACCACATGACTGACCTTGGTATCTTGTCGTACGCCTTCTCCAAGTCGATGAACACCATATGCAAGTCCTTCTTCTGCTCCCTATATCTCTCCATAAGCTGACGAAGCAAGAAAATCGCCTCCATTGTAGACCTCCCAGGCATAAAACCAAACTGGTTTTTAGTGACATTGGTCACTTTCCTCAGGCGGTGTTCAATCACTCTCTCCCAAAGCTTCATAGTATAACTCATAAGCTTAATACCTCGATAATTAGTACAACTTTGAATATCTCCTTTATTTTTGAAGATAGGTACTAATATACTTTTCCTCCATTCTTCAGGCATATTGTTTGACCAAAAAATGTGGTTGAATAGCTTTGTGAGCCATACTATTGCGACGTCCCCAAGACATCTCCACACCTCAATAGGGACATCGTCAGGGCCGAGGGCCTTTCCTCCTTTCATCCTTTTTAAGGCCTCCTTAACCTCAAACTCTTGTATCCTCCGCACGAACCGCCTGTTGGAGTCATCAAAGGAGTCATCCAACTCAACCATAGTGCTCTCATTCCCATCATTGAATAGCCCATTAAAGTAATCACGCCATCTGTTCTTAATCTCTTCATCCTTCACTAGAATGCGGTCAGTCTCATCTTTGATGCATTTAACTTGATTGAGATCCCTCATCTTTCTCTCACGGTCAGTCTCACTAGAATGCTAAAGAACATTCTAGCAAATTTGAGGATTTTTGGATAAGCCAAACTCCCTCAATAATTCTTTTCCAGAAAAACTTCAAAGAATTTTCCAGAATTTAATATTGACTTTCATACAAATTTGAGTTCATATTTAGATAGATCTTTAGAAAAGGAATCTAACCCAATTGGAATCACTCAATTTGGAGATTCCTACACAAAGATATGATTTTCCAAAGTTGGAACATTCTCTGGAAATATTTTCTTATTGAAATTCAACTGGGCCCACTATTTGAATTCCAGCCAATAGGAAATGGGCCACACCGGATCCGGGCCACAACAGATCACGAATTTAAATCCTACTGCCGTTGGCAGCCGGGCCCGGCACCTTCTTCTTCCTCCCGCCGACTGCTTCGCACACGCGCTGCCTCCCTCACCGGACCGACGCCGGAGCTTGCCGGCTCGCTGTTTCCGGCCACCGCCGAAGCTGAAACTCGCCGCCAGGGGGTTTGAGACGTTGAGGAACCCAATGGTGGGGTGTTCTAGGGCTGCCGATGACTGGAAGGGTCGGCGACGCTCGGATGCCCTTCGGCGCCGTCGGCCGTGGGTTCTAGCCCGCCAAAACGTCAACCAAAACGCTATACAGCACCAGGGCACGACTAGGAAGCTCGACAAGACCTCAAACTAGCTCGGGAATGGCGGCAAAGGGGGTTTCATCATGCGACCGATTCATTCCGTGAAGAACAACCTCGGAAGTGCTCGGAATACGCCGCCCCGAGGTGTTTTCATGCGACGGTTGCTAAAAGGAAAATGACCGCTGGCTAGTCCAGCTCGTGTGTGCCAAGTTTGACGACCTAAGGAGGAATAGAGAGTGGGAATTTGAAGAACTCGTACCGGACGTTCATTTGGCACTCGCCAGAGCAAAATCCCGAAATTCGCCATCGATATTTCATGGTTTGGCTTGAGCTTCGGGTGAGAGCAGCACGGTGGCCGTGCGCTTCTGTTGCCACCCTTGCTCGGCCGTGAAAACCCCTGTGGAGGTCTGCCCACGTGAAGCCAATCGCCGGTATAAGTTAGGTTGCCGCGGTTGATGTTGTTCACGGGGAAAGGAGGCCGGAGCTTGCTATCTTATGGGTCGGGGAGGTGAGCAACGGCCGTGGGGTGCTCTCTAGCAGCTCAGGGTGGAGAGGGCGCAAGCGTTTCCCAGTTTCCCGGTTGTACAAAGAGACGTCGGCAGCGAGGTAGCTCCGTTCGTGTGCTGTGCGTGAGAAGGAAACAAAGGTAGTTCTTCGGTCTGTGGAGGGGATCACGTTGAAAAATAACCCACACCGGTGCCAGTGCGAGGGAACAAGCAGGAGGTGGCTCGGCAGCCACTTCTCTCGGTGGCGCACGGGTAGCCCTCGGTGGGTTCGAGTGAAACAGAGGCAGAGCACTCTGTTGCTTTGTGTGCAAGTCTAAATCTCCAGCTCAATGACATGTGGATCCACTCCACTTTTCTCTCCAAAAGATCTCAAGTTAATCCTCCCAAGTTCCAAAATTCTGAGTTTAAAAGGTGGCTAGAAATTGAATTTTCCAATTTCAGTTTGAATTTGCATAGCAAATTTGAATTTGGTTGGAAGTTGAAAATGCTTCCAAATAATTCATTTTTGAGCCAACCCTTCAATGAAAAGTTTGTCCTCTAACTTTTTCCACAATTTCCAAACTATATGGCTGCATGAGTATTCAAATTTTTTGGCCACCATTTGTGTGAACTTTGAATTTGAAAGCTGATTTTTAAACTTTCATGCAAAGAGGTATTTAAATCCTTATTGGTTCAACACCTTCAAAATAAAAATGTGAGCCTCATTTTGGATGATCATCCATGTATCACTTTGCATGGAGAAAAGTTTTAGCAAGTCCCATTTTTAATGACTTTGCCACACATATGAATTCAAACCTTGGTTTATTCATATACATGTTTTGGGACTTTTACATCCCGTATGATGGTTCTATTGTACCTTGTACCAAAGAATTCTCTTGTTTCTCGTGACTCTTTTCTTCGTATCTAGGATTTTGATAGGTTGTTTGACATAGGTCAAATCCTCCTAAAGTTCCAATTCGTCCATCGGTACCAGTTCTTCTGGCACCCTTAGACACTTATTGAGATGAGACATGTGAAACCCGTCGTGTATGTCGGCGAGGTGAGACGGTAGCTCTAGTTGATATGCTACCTCT
Organism: Neostapfia colusana; assembly: GCA_030760725.1. Classification (NCBI taxonomy): domain Eukaryota; kingdom Viridiplantae; phylum Streptophyta; class Magnoliopsida; order Poales; family Poaceae; genus Neostapfia; species Neostapfia colusana. The sequence goes on from JASWHV010000007.1 coordinate 113,882,591, forward strand.
CCTCGCTTGCCCAAAATCTTAAATGGTCCAATGTAGTGAGGTGCTAGCTTGCCTTTGACATTAAACCATCGTTGGCCTCGGATAGGCGACACCCTAAGATACACAAAGTCTCCGACTTTGAAGGTCAGATCCCTTCGCCTATTATCCGCATAGCCTTTCTGACGTGACTGAGCCCTCAAGTTTTCACGTATTACTTGAACTTGCTTCTTGGCATCCTATAACCCATCAGGTCCAAACACTTGGTTTTCTCCTGTCTCATTCCAGAACAAGGGTGTCCTACACCTTGTACCATATAGCGCCTCGAAGGGTGACATCTTTAGGCTGGCTTGGTAACTATTGTTATACGAGAATTCAGCATACGGCAAGATCTTGTCTCAAGTACGCCCATGTTTCACGGTGCAAGCTCTCAGCATGTCCTCCAATATTTGATTTGTCCTCTTGGTTCTCCCATCGGTCTGTGGGTGATACGTGGAGCTGAAACTCAACCAGGTATCCATAGATTCATGTAGTTTCTTCTAGAACCTAGAGGTGAATTGAGAGCCTCGGTCGGAAACTATCCTCTTCGGAACTCCATGACGACATACTATATTCTCCATATATAGATCGGCTAACTCCGTCACTGTGTACTTGGTCCTCACAGGAATAAAGTGAGCTGGTTTTGTCAACCGGTCCACGATAACCCAAATAGAGTCATAACCGGACTGAGTGCATGGTAATCCGACTATGAACTCCATACTGATTTCTTCTCACTTCCACTTGGTACATTCAACGGCTGCAATAGCCCAGCTGGGGTCTGATGCTCAGCCTTAACTCGTTGGCACGTGTCACATAGGGAAACGTATTCGTCTATGTCCCTTTTCATGTCATCCCACCAATAGCAAGTTTCAAATCCTTATACATCTTCGTACAGCCGGGATGAATGGGATAGGGCGAGTCATGTGCATCCTTAAATATTACGTCGTGGATGTGCTTCACGTTAGGCACACAAATCCTTTTCCATAACCAAAGCTTTCCATTTTCATCTTCCTTGAAATCCTTCTCTATCCCTTGTCGGATTCTATCCTTGATTTCCTTTATCTCCTTATCCGTCGGCTCACCATATCGTATCTCTTGTTGCAACGTTGGGTTTATCTCTATTACCTCCATCTCATTCAAGAACCCGAGATGCAACCGTTCAAACTCCTTAAGTAGTTTGGGTGGTAGCTCCTGAACCGTGAGTTGGTGACATGTTCCCTTTTGACTCAAAGTGTCTGCTACTACATTGTCTTTCCCTGGGTGATAGTTGATTCCTACATCATAATCCTTGATGAGCTCCAACCATCGGTGTTGTCTCAAATTCAGATATGTTTACGTTAATATGTACTTGAGACTTTTGTGATCCATATAAATCTCACATCGGTGATCAAGAATGTAGTGCCTCCAAATCTTCAAAGCATGTACCACGACTGTGAGTTCCAGATCATGCGTAGGGTAATTTAGCTCATGTTTCTTCAGTTGCCTCTACACATAAGTGTAACACCCCAAATTTTGATTCAAAACCCAAAACCATGTTCAGAGGGGAATTTAAAATTTTTTGGACGTGTTGCATGTTTTGCAAAAATTCAAATTCAAACTGGAATTCAAATTATACTCAAAACAGAAAAGAAATGGAAAAAGAAAAAGGAAAACGGGAAAAAACTGGCCAGTGGGCCGAAACCGCCAGCCGGCCCAGCAACCCCCGCGCCAGCCCGCCCCCGCGCGCGCCGCGCTGCCTCTCACCGACGGGTGGGACCCACATGTCATCCCTAACCCCGCGACCCCGGACTCTCTCCCGCGCGCGCGATCGCAACCGATCTGGAAACCGCGTCCCGCAGCCGAATTCCGGTCCCAGAGGACTCCAACTCGATCACAACAGACCCACCGCCCTTCCCCGGCTATAAAAACCCCCGATCCGATCAGTTTTTCCCACGCGATCGCCGATTTTCACTCTGGTGAGCACCGAGACTTCGCCGGTGAATTCTGGCCGATCTAAGCTCGGAAACTCTGATCTAACTCGCTGGTTTTGATCCACCGCCTCCGGGGAACTTTGCAGGTGCAGAAAACCCGAAGACTTACGGTGTAAACTCAGCGCCGACGAGCTTCGCCGTGGTTTTGCCTCGGACCTCGCCGCCGAGCACTTTCCAGGACCCCCGAGCTCGAGAAAACCCCCGAGGTGAGATCCCTGACCTCCCCTCTACCGATCTAGGCCATAAGATCACAGCTCTAGGCAGAATTCTCGAGGATCCGAAACTTTCCGGCGAGATCGCCGCTTCCCGCCGCCGTGCGCCGCCGGCAGCGCCGCCCGCGCTCGATCAGAGCGACGTGGCCGCTTGTGCGCCGTTTATTTTAAATCGCACGGTAGACTTTAAATCCCCGTGTACCGGTTCGATGTTATAATCTCAGCCGTCGGTTTAAAATCGGACGGTCCACGTCGACCCCGCGTTATAAAGGCTGGAATTCTTACGTGCTACCCCCTGGGGTTCTCTGGAATTGAGAGCTAGCCCCGGAAACTTCAGATCTAGCCCCTGGAACTTCAGAAAATCATGTAAATTCATTTAAAAATCAGTTTTAGCCCCTGGACTTAATAAAAATTAGGAAAATACCTCTGATAAATGTAGCTAGACCCCTGGAAATTATGAAAATAATATTATAGACCCTGTAATGGGGTGAGTTCATTATTTTAGCCCTGTTTAGTATTTAATTTAAAACATTGAATATGTAACTAGTGTTTAAAAATTAAAAAGGGGGACAAACATAATTGTCAAAATTAATTAAAAACTTTTTCAGTACTTAGAAAACTTTGGAGTGAGATAAAAATATATTTTTGGGCTGATATGAATCTGTTTCATTTATTAATCACATTATTTAGTTTAGGGACACATTTTTTTAAAGTAAAGAATAGTTATAGAAAAATAGGGAAAAATAATTATGAAATAGTATACATCATAAGCCATGGTCAAAATATGATTTTAAATTATTTAGGACCAGAACCTAATCTGTTTAGGTGATGTGTATTACTAATTTAATAATAAAATACACAATTATGCATAGGAATATAAATCTGAACATATAGAAACTAGTAAATGATAAATGGAGTTTCTAAAATAGAAAGAATTCAGTTTAGGGTTGATAGAAGTTGTGAAGGCACATTGTATGCAAGTATAAATGTGGACACAAAAGTAGGAATCATATATACATGGCTAAAAGTGCATGCAAGCCACAACTTAACACACATAAAGTAACCACAACACATATAAGGGTGAATGAATTTCATAAATATGAAATGTGTGGTTTGTATGAAGTAGAAGTGTGAACTATGTCTTATGATTGTTGTTTTTCTTTTGCTATGTGTGATGGTATGAAGTAGAACCTGTTCAAGAACAAGTTATTCATTTCCAAGACCAGGACTATCCATTTCAAGAGCAGCAAGAAGGAGGCAAGTGTCCTTGATCACTTTGATCCTATGCTAGGATGTGTAGATAGAATTATTTGCATTGTCAAATGAAATATGAAACCCATGCTAGGAAAGTTTCCCTAGAATTGCATTACCTTGTTTCCTTGAAGCTTGGGTTGGGATTTAATTTGTCATGTCATTTATTTACATGCATTTGCTTAGCCATGCTTAGAATGGGATATTTGGGAAAATGAGATCATCAGTTTATATTACCATACTCTTGAATGAGCTATTGAGAGTTATGTAGAGGTAGGGATCAAGGCAAGTTGGATGTTTTGGTTGTGTGCTGGGTGCACGAGACTTGGGTTTGTGTTTAGTACTTGCCTGGATCCTAAGGACCGGTTCATGGAGCATGTAACCCGGCTTTACAGTGCCAACCACATGCTGAGATGGGGCAGCTTGGCCAATTAATTAGGTGTATCCCCGGCATAGTATGGGTGTGTTGGATGGTGCGGGGAGTAGGTGTCAGCTGGACTACCATATAAACCGCAAGGCTCAAGAGGGGGCCACTGCAGCGGGGTTGGAGCCTCTTGTATGCTGTTAGGGGTGAAACCTCAGTGGGCCCACGCTCGTCGGGAATCCCTTTGTAAAGGCTTCGTAGTGATCTCCTGGCCGCACACCTGGGAAGTGTGAATGTGGAACGTAGCCACTGGCATAATGGAGGTTCTTTTAGTCCACCCGGCAACGGGGGATGAAATCACTACTTGTGGGTACAGTGGTACAAACTCTGCAGAGTCAAAACTGTCTTGACAGCCGTGCTCACGGTTAAGAGCGGCCTGGACTTATTCATGATTAGAGGAGTGAAGGTTTTTGGGAGTTGTGGATGTTAAGCGGGGAGCTTAACATTGGAAATGATGTTATGGTTATTTGGTTATGATGATGGGATGGGAGATTGGGACCATTTCACCTGTGTAGTAATGTAGGTGCTTAATAAGCTAAGGTGATAGGTATTAATTGCGTAGTGCTTTAACCATGAGTTCAACCTCTCCTTGTTCTAGCCATGCATGATATAATTTTCCCACACTTGCTGAGTACCATTGGTACTCAACCTTGCATATTTGTTGGTTTATATTGCTGCTCAGGTCAAGATAATGAGGTGGTGTATAATGACCAAGACTTTGGACCCGAGGAAGGATTCTAGGTTCATGAAGACCCCCCGGGCAACGCCTGTGATGGAGCCCTAAAAGAATAATATTCCGCTGCTAGTTTATTTATTTGTGATGAAGCATTAGTGTCCATTGAGACATTTGCAATGTAAGACTTATTTATATTCGTCACCTGGCTTGTAATAAATGATGCTTCACTATTTGTCATCACATGTATGAGAAAATGATCCTGGCATACATGTGATATTCACTTGGTTGTTTCTTCGGAAAAACCGGGTGTGACAATAAGCTACCACTTGGCCTTCTTGAATGAGTACGCATCCAAGTCCCTGTCTTGAGGCATCACAATATATGTCGAAGTTCTTGCTCACATCTGGCAATACCAACACCGATGTCATTGTCAATATCTTCTTTAACTCCTGGAAGCTGTCCTGACGAGCTTGCGTCCACTGGAATGCCTTCCCTTCCATTAGAAATTCAGTCATAGGCTTCGCTGTCTTGTATAAATCCTTGATGAATCGGCGGTAATATCCAACCATCCCGAGGAAACTTCAAATGTCCTTCACATTCTAGGTGGATTCCACTTTAACACATCACTCACTTTCCCAGAATCAACCGATACTCCTCCTTCGGAGATGATGTGGCCTAATAATGATATCTCCCTTAACCAAAATTGACACTTGCTGAATTTGGCATCGTAGTTTCTGCAATGTCAGCCTCAAATGCTCCTCATGTTCTTTCTCACTTCTTGAATACACCATAATATCATCGATGAACACCACGACAAACTTATCCAAGTACTCCCTGAAGACCTTATTCATGAGGTACATAAAGTATGCAGGCGCATTTGTCAATCCGATGATATGACAGTGTACTCATATGAACCATACCTTGTCCGAAAAGCTGTTTTGGGTATGTCTGAGGGTTTAATCTTCAGTAGGCAGTATCCCGACCGAAGGTCAATCTTAGAGAAAATCCGGGCGCCTGTCATTTGATCAAACAAATCCTCTATGCAGGGCAGCGAATACTTATTCTTGATCATCACCTCGTTGAGAGACCTATAATCCACACACATCCTTTGGGTTCCATCCTTCTTATCTATGAAAAGCACTAGGGCTCCCCATGGTGACGAGGTTGGGCGTATAAAACCCTTCTCTTGCTGCTCTTGAATTTGCTTCTTGAGCTTCACTAATTCATTAGCAGGCATCTTATAGGTACAGTTCCAGATACTATATCGATGACAAACTCTATGTCACGATCAGGTGGCATACCTGGCAATTTCTCCGGAAACACATCTGAATATTCTTGAACCACCGGAATGTTTTCCAATGTCACACCTTCCAATATGATTCAGCACTGCCTTCTCTCTTGTAGGTTGGGCTGCCTTGAACTCGATGTGGGTACCGTGCTCGCTTGTCAACTGTACAATCCTCTTGGCACATTGAATCACTCCATTATACTTGCTTATCCATTCCACTCCAAGTATTATATCTATCCCTTCAGAATCCAAGACGATGAGGTTTGCTGGGAAGTCTACCCCCTTATTTTAATGCTTACTTTCGGACATACTATATTTGTCCTCATCTCTCCACCGGGAGAATTAACCAACATGGTTTGGTTCATATGAGATGTGGGCAGATGATACTTGCCATCTGTGAGAGAGGAGAGTAGGAGATAGAATTCAGATTTGAAAGAAGCGATTCCCCAACTATATGCATCAAGGTATATGAGACTAAGCAACTCCTTTATTAATATAAGTCTATATGAGGATGTGGATAAGCGCCGAAGCATCCCACATCTCTCTACTCTATGCAGATGTGGACATTTGCCGAAGCGTCCCACAACTCATAACCAGGCACACAAGCATAAGCAAATATCATAGAAAATTCAGCACACCACACTTATTCAAACTACTATGATCTAAGAGTTCTTATTACAACTTTACTCAATAGGGAACCTAAACTTAATGGTGAGAACCGGGGCTGTTCTAGCCATGCGACGGGGACAGACCATATGTGGGCACATGCCATGGTGAGTCGGCCATCCATGTAGGGGCAGGTGACACTGCTGCTCCATTTGTTCCCGCATTGGCACGAATCTCCTCTTCCTTTTCCAGCAAGTACAACTTATTGTGGAGGTAGCGATCCCTTCTTGTGCATTGGTATAGTGGTTTCCCAACTTCACGAGCATTTTCTGAGACCTGTCAGCAGCTTGTGGGTTGGAATGAGGTCCTTCATGAGGTCCAATGATCTCTCTAGTACCACTCTTCCGGTATTGGTGCAGCCCAAAGCTAGTGTTTTCATGCTGCCCACGGAAGGCATAGCATAATCCAATGAGTGCATCCCATGCAGCGTCATCAATCCCTCCCTTGTGGCTCTCCGTGTGGGTGCGAAGTGCCGCATGACAACCCTAGCGTTAGAGAGGATGGTCACTTCATCCTTCCCCCTTCATGTCCGAGATGAGGGGCTTTCTTGATGAGGTACTCCGGGTACAAGTCGCAGAAATCAAGGAACTCTCTCAGCTCCCTGGCTACATGTCCTCCCTCCATTCCATTAGACTAGAATTCTTGAGCAGAACAGAAGACCCGTTCAGCATCTTCATTCTCGGCCACGGCAGGTGGTGGCACCTCTTCTTGCTCATCTCCTTGTGGTTCAGCTTCATAAGGTTCATCCTCTTGGTGTAAGCCTTCGTGGTACTCCTCTTGGGATGCGTACCAGTGTGGCTCCTCTTGTGGTTCTTCCTCCATCTCATCCTCGTATGGCTCTACCTCCCCCGGATCCTCTTCCTCTTCCATACGGCTATTAACTTCCTCTTCATAAGGCTCTACTTTCATCTCCTTCCAGTACGGTCCATCAGAAACCTCAATGGGGTTAAATGAGCATCCAAGGGATGGCGGGCGAATGCTCATGCGTGCTGCACTCCTAGTGATCGGTATCTATAGACAAGACATGAGATGCTTAGAGAAGAGGGTAATAAAATGCATAAATTGCAGCGGTCATTAAGCCAGTAATAGAGAGTACGGCTGTCCAAGAGGAAAGAATAAAAGGGGAAACACAGCAGCTGGGTTTGACAAAATAAAATGCAGCAGCAAGCATGTGAAACATAGCATTTTTCGGTGGCTGAATTGACAAGTCAAATGCAGCAGCAAGCAGTTTTTGAAAATAGCATTTTAGAGGGGTGTTCCTATGTATTTTAGAGTGTCCATTCTACCTAGTCCTGCATCCTACGGTCAACGTCGCTATGGTACCAATTTGTGACACCCAGTTCCGAAAAATGAACCAAGTGAAGCGTATGTGTGCTCAGGATGTTCATCACACATACACACGCACATCACAAACTGATTTCAGAACTTAACCACGTCACAAATAGTATTTAAGTGCCTTATTACAATAGTTCATGATCTCAAATATGAGTTCTAATTTATTTTGCAGCGGAAAGATCTAAATGGCAGCAGGACTCAAACTTTAACTCCAAAGGCGGTTGACGGTAACACGCATGCCTAGTACTCCACTTGATCTTCAAGGTACTCTCAAGTTTCCTCTGTAGCTGAATCGTTGTGGGAATAGCAAGGGTGAGTACATGTCGTACTCAGCAAGTGCGGGAAAGTATGACATGTAGCTTAAACAAGCTTGAATATAAAGGTTAATTGCAGCAAGCAAATTTTGTGTCGCAATCACGAGAGAAAAACAGCCTACAATGTCTATGTGAGTTTAAATCCCAACATAACCAAATACTTCCTCATGCCTCATGTCCCATGCCATCATATTCTATCATCCATCAGGTATGATCAGCCAACATTCATTATCAAAGTTTATCTCAATTCACAACTTCTCATGATCAACCCATGCTCATGTGTCATAACCAACAACAGTCCCATATAACATAACCAAAACCAGTCAAAAGTTTTGCTTCTAATCATGGAAGTTGTCCAGGTGCTCATAAGCGAAAGCACGACTATCATGATAGTTTTACACTCTACAAAGGTGGCACCACTTTACCCACAAGTTTGTGATTTCATCACCCGTCGGCGACTAGAGAACCTCCATTACGCCAAATACACTACCATTGGTGTATGGAAAAGAGATCACAAAATAGCTTTTACAAAGGGACTACTAGAATGTAAGGACCCACTGAGGTTTCACCGGCAGGTTTAAATCCACATTCTCCCACCCACGGTCCCTCTCGTGTGCCATGCAGCACCCAAGGCAGTCATCCTCGACTCCCGTTCCCCGTACCATCCAATAGTCCATACGAAGCTAGCAGCATACCTAATTATTCAGCTATGCCGCACCAATATTTGGCCTTGTAGTGGCACTGTTTTCCTGACATATTCTCGCATGAACCGGTCCTTAGGTCTAAGACAAGCAAAGCCACCATACTATCCAGCACAACCATGAACCATGATTGCTTAGATAACCTAAGGTCCTTGTTTTCCTAAAAATCACTATTGTGTCATCATTATTAATCTTCATGATCGAACTCTTGGTGTTGGAGATCCTCGTACACGACCTCTTGAGTGTGTCCTTCTACTCACGATCATGCACATACAAGACAATACATCCCATCAATACGACGCACACATGTTAATCAAGATGTGATGATGCGGATGCATGAAAATTTATGATGCAACCTACACTAATCAGTTTGCATATGTTCATGCGAGTTTGGGTATGTTTTAGTGGGGTTTTGTGTTGATCGGTACTGCTGGAAACTAATTTGGCGCGGCTATGGTTTTAACTCGGGGTAGTAGATCAAACCGTCGTCACTCTGAACCAGAAAATGACCTACCTAGGGCAGCAGCTTGTTGGTTATGGGACGGAACGTAGTGTGGTCGGAGATGACAGCAGTGATGTAGCGACGGCTTCTTCTTCTTCTTCTTCTTCTTCTTCTTCTTCTTCTTCTTCTTCTTCTTCTTCTTCTTCTTCTTCTTCTTCTTCTTCTTCTTCTTCTTCTTCTTCTTCTTCTTCTTCTTCTTCTTCTTCTTCTTCTTCTTCTTCTTCTTCTTCTTCTTCTTCTCTGCGGTGTGAGGACCTGATGGTCCCGGCATTCCAGGACCTCGCTGAGGGGTGCTGCAATAGACATCACCAGATAACACACAGAAAAGATGTAAAGCGGAAGCTAAGTTTTATTACATAACTTGTTTATGAACATAATTACAACAAAATACTGTTATAGTCTACACTCACAGACATAGGCTAAGCAAAAAGGTTCACGTTCAGCCCGTGAACGTGTTCCTACTAGCACACATGCACACAGTAACACCGCGGCGTGCATGGCTCCCGCTCGACGGTGGTTCCCTCTAGGGGACCCGCCTCCTCCTCTAGAGCCTCCTCGTCATAATCCCTTGCAAACACTTCAACAACAAAGCAGTGAGCATGAAGGCTCAGCAAGACTGACCCGTCACCGCTAAACATGAAACTCTACATTCTGGAAAGATTAGGTATACAATGGAAAAACTTTTCATAAAGACTCGCCTAATTAGTTGACTCTTATTTTCAAGTTTTAGCCTCATGTGATTGGAAAACCTTGTGCTAAGCCACATAGGAAGTCCGCAGTCAAACAAGAAACGCATTCCTCCTATGTGTCCTACCTAAGGTTGAAAAGAATTTTGATTTGCTCTAATCTTAAGCACTTTATTAACAATCAACGTAAGACTTCCAAACAACAACTTTTATTCATGATATCTAGCCTGTTGTTTCTACGTCATGGTACAGTGAACAAGTGGTACTCACTGACCGTGAGGGACGGCGATTATAAACGATTTACACCTACAGGGTTACCCGAATAACACGTCACGTACGCCCGTACTCGATGTTGCCTATAACAACCATCTGGGACGTCGTACACAACCTTTCACTCGTTAGCCAAGTGTTGAACCGGTCCTATCGTCCCGAGCAGGAGGTCCCTACGCGGAGCAACCTACTTGCCTGCTAGCAGATTTACACCTTGCTGCTCTCAGCATACCCCTTTGGACAACAAGCAATGCCTCAACATATTGTTACCCAAATTACATCGGTTTCCCGGTTCCCATATAGCCGGTATGTCTTCGGTACAGTTCTAGCTTGTTCAATAGGCCCGCACATGGCTCGGTCCTCAACTGACACAAACAGAGCTACGACACACAGGCCCCAACGTCCTGCTGCCCCTACTCTCTGCTCGGTCTCATTTTCATGTCATATGGTTCATGAGCTATCTCAACCTGAGAGGTGTGCTTCTACGCCTATTCTCGTGAGTAGTTCCAACTACTCGACTTGTACTAAGTCCTATACCGTTTGAGCATTGCAGTGGATACTCGAGATTCCAATCTTAGACCCAAACTCCCTAGTTATCTTGGCTATGCAAGTGGGTTTCAAATCAAGACTCTAATGCACAAAGTATTGAGCTAATAAAATAAGTGATAAAATAAGACTTTGAAATAAAGGTTAATGCAAACTGGAGCTTGCCTTGCTGCTGGTCGTCGACTAAAGGTTCTTCCAGAGGGATAAAGTCCAGAATCTCCAGGTTTTCTTCGACCTTAGTGACTACACGAAATGAAAATAACAAATGCATGTCAAATTCAAATGCAATGTGTTGAATTGAGATTGTGAAGACTATAACTATAGGTAGACAGCCCTTTTGACTCTGAAATTTTTACTGTGGCTTGGTGACAACCTGTAAGTGCATCTAGGCATCCCCGTGGGTTTTGGATGATTGATGACGACAATTAAGAGACTAATGAGCTGAGATGATCATGAGCACAGGATGTTTCCAAGGCGGACACCTAAACTCTCAAAAGGGAAAAGGATGAAAAAACTGCATCGAAGACTCAAAGAGTAGAAATTAGGTTTTCACTTGAGCCTTTAGCGGGCTAGCCGTGTAAAAGTGAGAGTATGTGTGTGTCAAGTGCATTGAGATCATAGAAGAGAGCTCAAAGCGTTAGAAGTGTCAAAAACATAGTGGAGAGAGGTAGAGAGGTAAAATTGGGCAGGCCAGACTTGTCCGGGCTAGTGGCCGGACTAGTCCGAAAGTCCTCCGGCTTAGTCCATTTTGGGGCGGACTAAGAGGTCCTGACTGAGTTCCGACTTGTCGTTTTTGGACAGACTAGTACATTTCTCTATTGAAAAGAGTGTTTTGGGACTAAGTCCTGGTAGACTGGACTTGTCCGCCTTAGTGGCCGGACTAGTCTGGGCTAGCCAGACTTGTCCGCTTTCACCCGGACAAAGAGTCCCTGAGTGAGTTCGGGCTAGTCCGTTCTGAGGCGGACTAGTCCATATGGTTGTGAGATGAGAGCTCCCACAGCTAAGTCTTGGTGGACCGGACTTGTCCACCTCAGTGGTCGGACTAGTTCGGGTCCTCCAGACTTGTCCGTTCTCACACAGACAAAGAGTTCCTGTGTTAGATCGGACTAGTCCAGCGTAAGGCGGGCTAGTCCGGACTTTTGGTAGGTGGCAACGGTTGGCTTCGGAACTTATATAAAAGGAGATGCCCCGACTTCATTTACAACACTTTGGAAACCTGGCGCCGCCACAACCTTTCTAGAACCTCTCCAAGCCTTCTCCATTGCCTACTCACCCTCTTGAATCAAATCCTAAGTGAATTTGGGTGTATGAGAAGAGGAGAAGGAAGAACTTTGCGTTTAAGGCTCTCGTAGTGATCTGGTGTACTTGGTGTGTCCTGTGGCTTGTAAGCTCGGTGAAGCTTTGTAGAAGTGATCAAGTGGGAGTCTCGGATTGTGAGCAGCCCCAAACTTTGTAAGTTCACCCTTGAGATAGTGAAGAACCGGGTTGGTCTTAGTGGCGACTTGGTGAGGAAAGGGTTGTTAGACCCGGTCCTTTGTGGACTCCTCAACAGGGACATAGATTCCTGAGTGGAATCGAACCTCGGGAAAAATCCTCATTGTCTCTCTTGCATGTACATTTCCTTGATGATCAATATTGCTTAGGGTTTGTGTTAATTATCTCATGATTAGAGTATACATCATCAAAAATCTTGCAATCTATTTCAATATTCTATCACACTTGTCATATAGGATTGCTAGTTGTTTCATCCACAATTTCTTAAACTAAAATCTGGAGAAAAACCATAAAAACCAAGTTTTAAGCCTTTCCAACAATTTGACCAGACTAGTCCGCCCCTAAGGCAGACTAGTCCGGCCCTTTTAGGTTTTTCAGCAAGCAAACCGGACTAGTCCGGCCACTGTGTTCTAATTTAGTTAATTAAGTCATTTCAGGTATTTTAGCCTATTCACCCCCCTCTAGGCAATTTCGATTGGTATTAGAGCAGGTCTCTCCATCAAGAGTCTAACCTCTCGGAGAGAAGATGGCCGGAGTTGAGGGATACGAGATTCTGCCAATGTCACAAGGCGAAAACACATATGACAAGAAAAAGGACGCTGATGTGCTGAAAGATCACTCAAGTGATGATGAAGAAGTTCACCAGCTCAAGGCACGACTTCGTGAGAAGCTAGGTCACTCTAGCAAAGAGAAGAATAAGCCGAAGGATCAAGAAAGGAGTAGTCAACCGGACTACTCCCAATATCCTTTCAACTATGAACTATTAACTTCTAACAATCATTACTTATCCATTCCTCTTGTCAAACCTCCTCAATTCGATGAAAATGATTACTCAATGTGGAAGCATAACATGAAGATGCATCTAATATCCTTAAACCCTAGCTTGTGGCGAATTATTTTAACAGGTGGCCATCTTCCAAGGAATGAAGAAGACGTCACCCCGGAGCAAGCCATCCTACTTCATCGCAATGCTCAAGCAGTTGGGGTCATCACCTCATCCTTGACTCGAGAAGAGTTCAACCGAGTCGATGGATTGGAGGTGGCCAAAGATATATGGGACACACTCAAGATGGCGCATGAAGGCAACCGAGTCATTAGGGAGGCTAAGATTGAGATGATAGAAGGAGAGCTTGGGAGGTTCACCATCATGGATGGTGAGTCCCCTCAAGACACGTACAACCATCTCAAGGTCCTCGTCAACAAGATCCGATCTTATGGATGCACTCGGTGGACGGATCATGAGGTGGTGAGGAGGATGCTTTGGGCATTCATGCCTCGAAACATTGCTCTTTGCTCCTTGATCCGTGAGAGCCCGGGATATGCTCAAATGACCCGAGAGGAAGTGCTTGGAAGAATCATCAACAACGAGATGATGGAGAAGGAAGCCATGTTCTACAGCGACCTCCAAAGGCTTGCCTCCTCAAAGAAGAAAGATGTTGCTTTCAAAGTAACATCCTCATCACAAGACTTCGAAGCAAGTGAGGATCAGGGCCTCGACACTGATGAAGAAGAGGCGCTCTTCATCAACAAATTCAAGAGAATGATGAGAAGAAGGAAGGGAAGCAACCATTATGAGAACAAGAACAAAGAAAGGTCCAAGCCTAAAATGAAAATAGCGTGCTACAACTGTGGTGAATATGGACACTTCATTGTGGATTGTCCATATGAAGAAAGTAAGTAAGAAGAAGAAAGATGGCAAGTCTCAAGAGAAGAAATTCTTCAAGAAAAAGAAGCCATCAGGACACGCTCACCTTGGGAAGGAATGAGACTCAAACGAAGACTCATCCTCTGAGGATGAAGAGAAAGTGGCAGCACTTGCCATTGGAAGGAGCAAGCTCTTCCCAAGCCTTGAAGATTTCAATTCTACATGTCTCATGGCTAAGGAGGGAAGAAGAAAGGTTAAATCTAAACCATCCTCCTCTACTTCTTCACTTGATAGCTTTGATAGTAGTAGTGAAAATGAATCCATGCTTAAGGATCTAAGTAAGAGCACCTTGAAAAGGATGAGATTGTTGTCGGAAGAAATCTTTGAAAAGGATGAACTTATCAACCATCAAGAAGACATACTCATTCTTGAAAAGGAGAGATGTCATGAGCTTGAAGAGCTCCTTGAGGTTGAAAGGGAAAGAAGCAAGGCATTTGAGTGTGAACTCGCTTTGAGCAAGGAAACTTGCTCAAATCTTGAGGACACAACTGTTGTGCTCAAGGATGAAATTGTTAACTTGACAAAAGTCAACAAGATCCTTGAAACACAAGTTGAGTCTCTCAAGATCAATGCACCTTCTTCCTCTATGATTTTACCCTCCTCAAAGAAATCTCCCGAAGCAACTCAAAATTGCAAATGCTCAAACTTAATTCTAAAACTTAAATATGAACTCAAGTTGGCACAAAACAAGCAATCACCAAAAGGTGGTATCTTTGACAAGGAAAAAGTGGCATATGCACGAAGTGCATATACCAATGTAAAACCTCTACATGTCAAAGATGGTCATGGCTATTCTCGGGAGTGGAAGCAACATGTTAAAACTCCCAAGAAAGGAAAAGACTTGATTGTATTTGTCAAGGAAGGTTCATACAACAAAGAAAATGTAAAGAACATTGCAAACTCATCTAACATGCCTAAAAATAAACCTCATCCTTTGTTCCATGATTTTGATGCCTCATATGTTTTACTGAGAAACAAATTTGGAAATATCTATGCTAGGTATGTTGGGCCACTCCGCAAGAGTCCAAAACCTTGTGTGTGGGTGCCAAAGTGCCTCTTGACTAACATGAAAGGACCCAACTCCGCTTGGGTACCAAAAGGTAAGGCATAACTCTATTTTGTAGGCATACTCCTCCGGTGGATCAAAATGGGTGCTCGATAGTGGATGCACAAACCATATGACCGGAGAGAGAAGGATGTTTGTTGAATATGAGGAAAACGAAGATCCATGTGAAGGAATATACTTTGGGGACAATAGCCAAGGGAAAAATCCTTGGCACCGGTAAAATTGCTATCTCTCCCCATCATACTATTTCAAATGTTTTGCATGTTGACTCCCTTGATTATAACCTTCTATCCATATCCCCATTATGTGATAAATGTTATAATTTTATTTTTACTAACGAGGGTGTGACTGTCTTGAGAAGAAACAATGACTCAATCGCCTTTAAGGGCGTGCTCAAGGGAAAGCTTTACCTTGTGGATTTCACCACGGATAAAGCTCAACTTGACACGTGGTTAAGTCAAGACCAACATGGGATGGCTTTGGCATAGAAAGCTGACCCATGTTGGGATGAGGAACTTGCAAAAACTTCTCAAGGGAGAACTGAAAGTGCATCTAGGTAATCCCCATGGATTTTGGTTGATTGATGACGATAATTAAGATACTAATAAGTTTTTACTGAGTATGAGCACAGGTGTTTATCAAAGAAATGGATATGGAGTCTCTCAAGAAGCAAAAGGAAAAGAAGAAGACTTGAAAGAGTAGAAAATAGAATTTTCTATTAATTTTCACATTTTCTAGTTGTGTACAAGGTCTTCTCTTTTAGGGTGCTTGAGAATCATTAGAGAGCTCAAACTAAGGTTAGAAAGTTAGAATCGTGAGACGAAGTAGTCATAGGTATGGGTGAAAAAGGAAGACCAGACTTGTCCGGAATATGGGCCGGACTAGTCCGTTCCAACCCGGACTACTCCATTTTAGATCGGATAAAGAGTCCCTAAGTGAGTTTGGACTTGTCCGTTCCAGGTCGGACTAGTCCGTTGTCGTGTGAGTCTGAGCCGTTATGAGACTAAGTCTCAGAGGGCCGGACTAGTCGGTTAAGCGGACTAAGCCGTTTAGGTCCGGAGAAGAAGTCTCTGAGTGACATCGGACTAGTCCGCTTCACAGGCCGGACTAGTCCGGTCCCTTCAGACTAATCCAAATTAGGACGGAACAAAGGTTCCTGTGTGAGCTCAGACTAGTCCGAAGTTGGGTGGACTAGTCCGCAGCTCTAGATTATAAAGTTTTTAGACTAAGTCTGGTAACACCGGACTAGTCCACCCTTGGGGCCGGACTAGTACGCCCTTACAGACTGGTCGGTTCTCATACGGAACAAAGGGTTCCTGACTGAGATCGGACTAGTCCGCTCTTGGCCGGACTAGTCCAGGGTTTTATGACCGTTTGAGTCCAACGGTCACTAGACTTTAGTTGGTAGACTTGTGACGTGAGTGGTCCCTCAAGAACAGACTAGTCTGGGGTTGGGACCGGACTAGTCCAGACTTTAGTTGGTAACGGCTAGATGCCGGGATTTCTATAAAAGGAGACCCCCCGGCTGAGAATTGTAAGAATAACAACCAAAGCACTGAAAACTCATTCCTAGAGCTCTTCTAAGCCTCTTTCCTCACCGTCTAGACTCCTAAGATTGGATCTTAAGGAGATTGTGGTTTTGTGAGAGGAAAGACGTGGTGATCAATGTTTGAGCTCTCGGTTTGATTCTCTTACACTCTAACTATTAATTTGAGTTCTTAACAGTTGTACTTTGATTTCTAGAACTGCTAGGTTGGTGTAGGGAGCCTCAAGTTCTGAGTAGCCCCTAAGAGCATTGTATTCACATTTGATTGATCGTGAAAGAGCCCGAGCTTGATCTTGGTGATCGCTCGGTGAGGGAAGGGTTGGGAAAGATCCGGTCCTTGGTGGACTCCTCAACGAGGACGTAGATTCCTGTGTGGAATTGAACCTCGGGATAAATCGTGTCTCTTGGTTCCTTTACTTTCTCACTCGCTCACTAGAATCACTTGTTAAACTTTCATTTTGTTAACACCCATGAATTGTTCTACCATCTTGCAATCTAATCATTCACAACTAATTAGTGATATTATTTGACTACCATATATCTTTCGCTCAAACAAACTTAAAAAGGAAAACCTAAAACGCAATTTTATACTTAGACCGGACTAGTCCGCCCTCAGACCGGACTAGTCCGGCCTCCTTCAAGTTTAATCCGCTATTTGCAATAGTTTCAGGTTTTATTAGCCTATTCACCACCCTCTAGGCAACTTTCAATTGGTATTAGAGCCTAACTCTCTGCAAAAGCTTAACCGCTTGGAGAGGAGATGGGGGACAAGGCCAGTAGCCAAATTGATCTCATCAAGGGAAAAGGAGCAAGTAAGAGCAACTTTGAAGAACAAGGTTCTAACCCGCCTCCAGCGGTTACTCCTCCACAAGACGTTTCAAGCTCAGAAGAAGATGAGGAAGTTCTTCGTCTCATGACACTCCTCAAAAAGAAGAAGGAGGAGGCTAAAAAGAAAAAGAAGGAGAAGTTGGAGAAGAAACTCAAGAGTAGTCAACAAGACTACTCGTGATATCCTTTTAATTATGAACGTCTAAATTCTCACTCTAGTTATTTATCAATTCCTCTAGGCAAACCACCTCACTTTGATGGAACTAACTACACAATGTGGAAACACAACATGAAGTTGCATCTAATTTCCTTGAACCCAATTCTTTGGCATGTGGTGTGTACAGGTATAGATATCGCCGAAGACGAGGATGAACTCATCCAAGAACAACAAATCCTTCGCAATGCACAAGTGGCGGCCATGCTCAACTCATCTCTAAGCATTGAAGAATTCAACAAGGTAGATGGGTTGGAGCTCGCCAAAGATATTTGGGACACCCTCAAGATCGCACATGAAGGAAACCGATCCGTGAGGGAAGCCAAGATTGAGATGATAGAAGGAGAGCTTGGAAGGTTCGCCATGGAAGAAGGCGAAACACCTCAAGAAATGTACAACCGACTCAAAACTCTTATCTACAAGAGTTGAGCGTACGGATGCAAGAAATGGAATGACCATGAGGTGGTCAAGAGAATGATAAGGGCATTTATGCCTCGCAATGTGACCCTATGCACCTTAATCTGGGAAAATCCAAACTTTCACTTGATGACTTCGGATAAAGTGCTAGGGAAGATCATTAACCACGAGATGATGGAAAAGGAAGCCCAACACGTCAACGACCTAGCAAAGATTACTTCATCCAAGAAGAAGGGCATTGCTCTTAAGGCCACATCCAAGTCCAAGGCAAAAGAAACACAACTCACAAGTGAAGATGAAGAAAGTGATGATGAGAGCACGAACATGGATGATGAAAAAATGGCATTCTTCATCAAAGATTCAAAAGGTTGACGAGGAGAAGGAGAAGCCATCACTATGAGAATAAGAGCAAAGACAAGGGCAAGTCAAGAACAAAGAAGACTTGCTACAACTGTGGAGAACATGGGCGTTTCATTGTGAACTGCCCCCATAGCAAGGAAGATGACAAGAGAAAGAAGAAGGATGGGAAGCCTCAAGATAAGAAATTCTTCACAAAGAAGAAGGCTAATGGACAAGCCCACATCGGAGAAGAATGGGACTCAAAGTAGAAGGTTTGGATTATGATGAAACTTTTGCTCCCGTAGCTAGGCTTGAATTAATTCATATCTTGCTTGCTTTTGCTACTCACCATGATTTCAAGCTATACCAAATGGATGTGAAAAGCGCTTTCCTCAACGGTCCGATCAAGGAGGAAGTATACGTGGAGCAACCACCCGGATTTGAGGACGATAAGTATCCTAACCATGTCTTTAAACTTTGGAAAGCCCTCTATGGCGTCAAACAAGCTCCTAGAGCTTGGTATGAGTGTCTTAGAGACTTTCTTATTAAAAATGGTTTTAGAATAGGAAAGGTCAACTATACACTCTTCACTAAGAATTTTAACAATGATCTATTCGTGTGCCAAATATATGTTGATGACATTATATTTGGTTCTACTAACCAAGCTTTTTGTGATGAGTTTTCGAAGATAATGACCAAAAGGTTCGAGATGTCAATGATGGGGGAATTGAAGTTCTTCCTAGGATTCCAAGTCAAACAACTCAAGGAAGGAACGTTCATAAGTCAAACCAAGTATACTCAAGACATACTTAAGAGGTCCGACATGGACAAAGCCAAACCCATCAAGACTCCCATGGGAACCAACGGACATATTGACCTTAATGAAGATGGTCCAAGTGTGGACCAGAAGGTATTTTGTTCCATGATAGGCTATTTGCTTTACCTTTGTGCATATAGGCCCGACATAATGCTTAGTGTGTGTATGTGTGCACGATTCCAAGCTGCTCCTAAGGAGTGTCACTTGACGGCCATTAAGAGGATTCTTAGATATTTGGTTCACACTCCTAACCTAGGACTTTGGTATCCCAAGAGATCCAAGTTCAATCTCATTGGATACTCTGATGCCGATTATGCCGGTTGTAAGGTAGATAGGAAGGGCATGTCAGGGACTTGTCAATTTCTTGGTAGGTCCTTGGTTTTGTGGTCTTCAAAGAAACAAAACTCCATTGCCTTATCCACAGCCGAAGCGGAGTACGTCGCAGCCGGGAGTTGTTGTGCACAACTCCTATGGATGCGACAAACTCGTAGGGACTATGGTTACACTTTGAGCCATATTCCACTCCTATGTGACAATGAGAGTGCCATCAAGATTGCTCACAATCCCGTGGAGCATTCTAGAACTAAACATATTGATATCCGTCACCATTTCCTGCGAGATCACTCTATCAAGGGAGATATCGTTATCTCTCATGTTAGGAGTGAGAAGCAATTGGCGGACATCCTCACAAAACCCCTTGATGAGAAACGCTTTTGTGACCTAAGGAGTGAACTGAATATCCTAGATTCTCGAAACGTTGCTTGAAGTGTGCACATCTGTTTGTTGCTTGTTTATAAACTTCAAAAATCACATGTTTTCAACATACTACCCAAATCTCACTTACTCTATGAAAACTATGTTCAAAAGGATTCTTTATCAAATATGGTCATTGTTTATTTGATGTATGCTTACTGACCATGTTTGCCAAAGATATTTGCAAAAACTTGTCCAAAAGGATCATATTCTTGAGCTAAAATTCAAATTATATGAATTTCAGCATGTAACCAGACTAGTCCGCCCATGGCCCTGATAAGTCCGGAATATCTAGGTCAGACTTCACAGCAGACAAGTCCAAACCAGACTAGTCCGCCTGGGAGGCCGGACAAGACCGGCCGTGGAGAAGTCTGGCTCTGGTCCGCCAACCGGACTTGTCCGGGCACCTGGCCGGACTAGTCCGGTCCCTGGGGACTTAACCCCCTAGGGGCGGCCAGACCTCTCTCCTCACACAGACTAGTCCGCTCACGCCCTCACTTAAACCGGAAGCGCTCCCAAATTGGCGATTTTTTATTTCTTCCACCAAAAATCTCATCCAATCCACGGATTGGAGCCCTAAGAAGTGCGGAAACTCTTCCCCGTGCTTCGTTGCTCAAGCCTCGACTTCGATTTCATCACATTTGAAGATTTGAAGAGGTATTCTTGACCAAACCAAAAATCCCTCCTTTTCTTCATTCTTAGGTCTTTTGCTAGAAACCTCTTCACAAAATTTGTACCTAGTGTCAATGCGATCGTAGCCTAGGAGTATTGCAACTTAATTCAAAGTTTTTGCGAAAAAATTGTTAGGGTTAGGGTTCATCCTGTATAACCCGGACTAGTCCGATTTTGGGCGGACAAGTCCGTTCTCGAGCGGACTAGTCCGGTCCTTTAACGGACAAGTCCGGTTTACACAGAACAAACTCCATCTTTAGCCATTTTTAGTGAATTCTCTTGCAATATTCCACTTCCTTGACCTCTCATCTCTTGTTTCTCAGGAAATATATCGAACTCCGACCAAAGCTCTCCTCCTCCAGGTCCCACAGCTGAGGAGGCTCGACAAGCCCTTCATCGGCGCATTGCCAAAGAAAGGGCGGCAAAGGATGCCCAAGCGGCTAAAGAAGCCGTCCATCGAAAGGCAAGAACAAATAAGAAGCATGATCTCGACGAGGAGGCACAAATTGCCCAAGCCGTTCAAGAATCATTCAAGGATCAACGGAGAAAGAAAAGGACTGAACGTGAAGCCCAAAGCTTCCAAGCTGCTAGTGCCTCAGAGCCCAAGAGGAAGAGGTTGGTCACCTTGGGAGATAAAGAGCGGGAAAAGGAGAAGGAGAAGGAATCCGAGGGTAGGGTTCCTCGTGATCCAAAGAAGGGCAAGGCTCCACTTCCTGAGGAGCCCAAGAATAAAAAGGCAACTGCCAAAGCACCGACAAAAAGGGTAGGAGGGATAGTAATCAGGGAGAAAGGGCAACCGAAGCCCATCGGCCCCTTGAAGATGGCTGCCCCTGCTAGAGACCCAAATCGGCAGCCCAATAATCCGACATTTGTATTCAAAGGAAAGGGGGCTGAAAAGGCGAGAAGGTTGAGGATGGATAAAGTCTATGACTATGGGAAGCACACAGCCAACCCTAGGTTTTGGTGTGAATTCCACTACGAATACTACCGCTTGGTCTACCTAAAGATGAAGACCCCAGTCGCTCAAGCTCAATGAGTAGATTGGGACTACATGGCCAAAAGGGAGCACAAAGCCTTTGATGCAGTGATTGAAGCCACAGAGCGACATGGAATCAAGGAAATCATGAGCTTCAAATATGACTGGAACATTGACATAATTGTGCAGTTCTACACCACTGGGTACTTCTCCACCTACGGTGACCGAAAAATCACCTGGATGACTCATGGAGAGAAGTACTCAGTCACCTATGAGGGGTTTGCACAGATACTTGGCCTTGAGGAGCACTTGGACCATGAGATTATTATTTCTAACCTCAAGGCAGTAGACAGGGACCAGCTTGACTATATGCATCCTACCCATGTCCCCTATGAGGCCGGGCTTGCTAGGAACATCAAGCCGTTCTATAGCATCCTCAACAGGATTCTGAGGAGGACCATTTCCCCTAAGGATGGAGATGCAGGGGTAATTCAAGGAAACTTAAGGCATCTCCTCCTCCTGATAGATGGTGAAGAGAAGTTCAACCTTGTGGAGCACATTTATGATGACATCTTCAACATCTCTCGCACTCCCAACCACTCATGTGGTTATGCACCGTACATCATGTGTCTAATTGAGAAGGTGTCGGGGATAGTCTTTGTCAAGGATGTCACTCATCGACCTCTCCATCCTCAGCTACCCCCCATTGTGCCAGAACCCTCGAGGAGAAAAAATGCTCAACCTCCTTCCAGTTCAGCGGTCCCTCCTAGTTCAGCGGCACCCCAATCATCTCCTCCTCCGCAGTCCATGAGCGGATTCTTCAAGTGCTTCAACGCACTCTCCGCCTCCTGTCGGCGTGTGGAGGTCCGGACTTGACGCATGGAGAGGCATCAGGAGAAGTACCTCAAGGCTGTGTGTGACAAGCTTGAGGTACCCATGTCTCCTCCCGAGGAGAGTGATGGGGAACTCACTCCATATCCAGAGTTCACCGCTGATGAGCTCGCCTAGTTCAAGGAAGATGGAAGCTCCTCCAAGGCCGTGCCTCCATCCACTGCCGCCGACGATGAGGAAGAGGATACGGAGGCCATGGAGAGCGATGAAAATGATGAAGAATAAGACGAAGAAGAAGATGACGAGTAGACTTAGGCGTATCTTCTTCCCTCTTTTCCTTTTTGGTGCCTTGATGCCAAAGGGGGAGAGATGGGAAGAGGGTCTCTTTTGTTTATCATCACATAGTCGTGTAATAGATCTTTTGGACACCCACGTTTTATGTTTTTGGACGTGACTATCTTGTAATAGATCTTTGGACGTGGCTATCTATATTTTATGCATGACTATCTTTTGTGTAACACTACGTGTTGGATTTTGTGGTTTATAATTTATCATTGTTGCTCCTTGCTATGTTTATTGTCTTATCACATTTTTTGAGCACAACACGTAGGCACCCCACCATAACATGTGAATGTATGTCACTGCCCCTCTTTTACTCTTGCATACATTCAGGGGGAGTTCTGCATATGTACACTTGTTATGAAAATCAAATTTTTACCTCTTATATTGAAATTTAATGTGTTGTCATCAATCACCAAAAAGGGGAGATTGTAAGTGCATCTAGGTATCCCCGTGGGTTTTGGATGATTGATGACGACAATTAAGAGATTAATGAGCTGAGATAATCATAAGAACAGGATGTTTCCAAGGTGGACACCTAAACTCTCAAAAAGGAAAAGGATGAAAAAATGGTGTCGAAGACTCGAAGAGTAGAAATTATGTTTTCACTTGATCCTTTAGCGGGCTAGCCATGTAAAAGTGAGAGTATGTGTGTGTCAAGTGCATTGAGGTCATAGAAGAGAGCTCAAAGTGTTAGAAGTGTCAAAACCGTAGTGGAGAGAGGTAGAGAGGTAAAATTGGGCAGGCCGGACTTGTTCGGGCCAGTGGCCGGACTAGTCCGGAAGTCCCCCGGCTTAGTCCATTTTGGGGCGGACTAAGAGTTCCTGACTGAGTTCGGACTTGTCCGTTTTGGGACAGACTAGTCCATTTCTCTATTGAAAAGAGTGTTTTGGGACTAAGTACTAGTAGACCGGACTTGTCTGCCTTAGTGGCCGGACTAGTCCAGGCTAGCCAGACTTGTCCGATTTCACCCGAACAAAGATTCCCTGAGTGAGTTCAGGCTAGTCTGTTCTGGGGCGGACTAGTCCGTATGGTTGTGAGATGAGAGCTCCCACGGCTAAGTCTTGGTGGACCGGACTTGTCCGCCTCAGTGGCCGGACTAGTCCGGGTCCTCCAAATTTGTCCTTTCTCACCCGGACAAAGAGTTCCTGTGTGAGAACCGACTAGTCCGGTGTAAGGCGGACTAGTCCGGACTTTTGGTAGGTGGCAACGGTTGGCTTCGGGACTTCTATAAAAGGAGATGCCCCGACTTCATTTACAACACTATGGAACCCTAGCGCCGCCACAGCCTTTCTAGAACCTCTCCAAGCCTTCTCCATTGCCTACTTACCCTATTGAATCAAATCCTAAGTGAATTTGGGTGTGTGAGAAGAGAAGGAAGAACTTCACGTTTAAGGCTCTCGGAGTGATCTCGTGCACTTGGTGTGACCTGTGGCTTGTAAGATCAGTGAAGCTTTGTATAAGTGATCAAGTGGGAGCCTTAGATTGTGAGCAGCCCCAAACTTTGTAAGTTCACCCTTGAGATAGTGAAGAACCGGGTTGGCCTTAGTGGAGACTTGGTGAGGAAAGGGTTGTTAGACCCGGTCCTTTGTGGACTCCTCAACGGGGACGTAGATTCCTGAGTGGAATCGAACCTCGGGAAAAATCCTTAGTGTCTCTCTTGTATGTACATTTCCTTGAAGATCAATATTGCTTAGGGTTTGTTTTAGTTATCTCGTGATTAGAGTATACATCATCAAAATCTTGCAATCCATTTCAATATTCTATCACACTTGTCATATAGGATTGCTAGTTGTTTCATCCATAATTTGTTAAACTAAAATCTAGAGAAAACCCCATAAAAACCAAGTTTTAGGTCTTTCCAGCAATTTGACCAGACTAGTCCGCCCCTAAGGCAGACTAGTCCGACCCTTTTAGATTTTTCAGCAAGCAAACCGGACTAGTCCGCCTCTGAGCCAGACTAGTCCGGCCACTGTGTTGTAATTTTATTTAATTAAGTTATTTCAGGTATTTTAGCCTATTCACTCCCCCCTCTAGGCAATTTCACAACCTACACAGAGACTTGGTAAAATTTCATTTGTAGCAAAGCTTATTTGAGCCCTGCACAAATAAATATATAATAGGCCATTATTTGAGTTGCTAAGGTTTTCTAGGGATTTTCGTGGAGCAAGCCATTACTTTTTGTAAATTAGAGTTTATTATGATTCTAATGGAATTGGTTTCATGTGATTTGAAGAATCCTATAGAAAGTTAGAGCTAATGAAGTTCAGAGAAAATTCTGAAAAATGTTTCTATACATTTTTCCTTTTGGCTAGGTCAGTTCACTTAATCACAACATTAGGGGGATTTAATGAACTCGGATGGATCTGAAATTTTTCATGTGACTCAAGGATAATAAAATGAACATCCTGGCCAAATTTCAGATTTTTCCACAAAGGACATCTCCAGTTAAAATTCCCAACACTTTAAAATTTGGGGAATCAATTCTGAACAAATATTGTGTTTCATGGACTGAAACTTATTTTGCTGGAAATTAATCGGAAAGCTAAATCCAACAAAATTTGTTTCACTGAATTTGGACAGTCCTAGCCAAAGTTATGGGTATTTGAAGTTTGGAGAAATTCTGGAAAAAGGAAAACCTGTGAAATGTTTAAAACTCTGACCGCGGGTCCACTGGTGATGTGGCGTCACCAGAACGCAGGACACACGGGGCCACATTATTAAATGCGTGTAGCTGCATACTGATCCCGAGCCAAAGAAGATCCGGCGCCCCCAACACAGAGGCTGATGCGTGGGACCGCGGGTTCGTCTTCAACCTCGCGCTCCCGCGCTCCCCCGCCGGCCACCTCACCGGAGTGCTCGCCGGAAGGGCTCTGCAGGCCCCCAAACTTCCTCGTTCTTGCCTCCTGGGGGTTTTCATATCCAAGGAATACGTTTGTGATGTGATCTCGTGCTGCTGGTGACCGGAACATGGCCGGCGACGTGCGGCGGCTTCGGGAGAAGTTCGGCTACATTGGCCGGCCTCCCTAGCACTCCAAAAGCTCGAGTAAGAGGTCCTAAAGCATCAGCGGACTACGGGAGAGCTCGACAAATATGCAAACACGCTCGGGACAGCCGCTAACTACCATGTCACCGTGCGCCCGAGGGTGTCCTTCGTGTTTGCATTCGGAAAACTTGGAAATGGTTCTTCTACATGCAGTTGCAAGCTAGGGTTGTGAAGAGAAATGGACCGCTAGCCAGTCTAGCTCCTCTGCGTGTGATTTGGTGAGCTTAGACAAGTATTGTGATCGAATTCGACGAACTCATACCGAAAGGTCGTTCTGCCGAGTCCGGAAGAAAATCACCGAATTCACGGGCGATGGTTCACGGCTTGAGCAGTGCGTTGGGGAGGAGCAGCATAGAAGTCCGGCGCTCCTCTGAACGTCCTTGATCAAGCCTGAAAGTCTCTGAGCTGTGCTAGCCACGTGAGCCCATACGGCGGCAAGTTTTGGTTGCCCCAAAACTGAAGCGTTCTCGGGCCGGGGAGGTCGCAGCTCGCTCGGTTCCGTGCCAAGGAAGTAGAGGGAGACGCTAGGGTGCCGTTTTGCAGTTCAGGGAGGATGCACACGCGAGATGGCTCGGTACCCGATCGAGCAACAGAGGCAGCAGATTTCGCGGTGGTGTTCTTGCGCGCGCGAGAGAGAGAGAAGCGACGAGCGAAATGGTCTTTAGCCGGCTCCGGCGTGAGGGTAAGAGGGCTGGGACGTCGCCGGTCAGACAGAGATCGCGAGCAGGAGGTGGCGATGACTCCAACGCCGTGGCCCGCGGGTGAGCGCGCAAGAAACCGAGCACATGCTGTATGAGGCGGTTTTCCTCAGTGTGTCACTGACAGTGTGACCCTCCTAACCTTTGCAATTTGATCAAACCACAAAATGGCCATTTGAATTTGAACAATTCAAAGTGTAGATTGATTTGAATGAAATTGCAGCAAATGTGAAGCTGAAATTCAAATTTAGTTTGAATTTGCTCCAAATGGCTCATGTCAAGATCAATCCCAAATGGGATGGAAATTGGTAGATGAGCTCATAAAAATGTGCTGAGTGTGAATATGAATCCCTCGTTTGAATTCATGTGATGGAAGTAGTTTGAATTTGAATTTAAGTTCAAACTAGCCCTTTTAATAATTGTATCCAAAAGTACCTCAAAAAGGTTTGGATTTGCATGAAAGTTGGCATGAGCATTCCTAAGAAAGTTTAGAAGGTAATTGGGAGATCTGCCTCTAAAGATTTCATGTAGGAAATACCCCTTTTAGATTTTTTGAGTTTATCTTCCAATCACTCTATTGACGGTGGTTACTTGCTCTTCAAATGTGTTCATGTGTTTACCACAAATGAGCTGTGGTGTGTGTGATGTGATGAACACTTTAGCAAGTGAAAAACTTGGGCCTTTACATGCGGCTAGATTTTCTTCCCTTCGGTGGCAGAAGCTAGGCCTTCTCTTGTGATCAATGTAGGCGGCTCGGGTTTTCTTGGTGGCAGGGGCGACGCCTAGGGAAGGGAAGGGATGTGGCCAAGGGATTTTTGTCTTGGCAGGGGCGCAGCCGGGAAGCAGGGTGGCAGGGTCTTTCTTTGGGCAGGGGGCGGCGGCCAGGGTTTGGGTTTTATTTATAGGAGAAGGGGTGCTGCCAAGGGGGCTAGGATCTTAGCTAGCACTACGTAAGAAAGGCTCATCCGAGACGCGCCCGCACGAAGAACGGAGACGTGCCAACCACACATCTCTGTCGTCGCGTCTCGCATTACAGAGTCATCGGAGATGAGCTTTTGGGCACGTCGCCGATTAGTACACATGGGTGACAGGCTTTAAGATAGCGTGTCTCCTTTTTGTAAGAAATCCGAGACGATCGTTAAGGCATCACGTCTCTTTTTCGTAAGAAATCCGAGAAGTGATTTAAGGCTGCCCGTCTTCTTTATGTAAAAAATCCGAGACGAGCATTAAGACTGCCTGTCTCGTTTTTGTAAGATATCTGTGACACCCCGTTCCGAAAATGAACCAAGTGAATGCGTATGTGTGCCTAGGATGTTCATCACACATACACATGTATTCCACAAACTGAATTCAGAAAATAACCATGTACGAATAATGTTTAAGTACTTTATTACAATGACTCAATGTCTCACTCATGAATATCTAACTTATTCTTGCAGCGGAAGACTCTAACGACAGCGGAAAATGACCAAAACAGTAGGCTCCAACTTCAACTCCACAGGCATGTTGACGGTAGTTCGCACGCCCAGTACTCCACCTGTTCCTCGAAGTACTCTTCTCCTGTAGCTGATGTATATGTGGTAATGCAAGGGTGAGTACATGTCGTACTCAGCAAGTGGGGGAAAAGTATGACATGTAGCTTACAACAAGGTAGGGAATAAAAAGGCTCACTGCAGCAAGCAAATTTTTATTTCACAAACATGGTAAAAACAGCAACTATCTCTAGGTGAGTTTAAATCCCATCAAAACCAAGTTAAATCATCAACATTCCTTCATCATAATTCACCATTTATCATGTCTCAACCAACCATTAATCTTTCTCAAGTTCATCTCATACTCATAAATATTCATAACCATCTCATATTCATATAACCGAAACCAAAATAATTGTCATGATTCAAAACAGTCCCAAAACCAATCACAA
Organism: Neostapfia colusana; assembly: GCA_030760725.1. NCBI lineage: Eukaryota > Viridiplantae > Streptophyta > Magnoliopsida > Poales > Poaceae > Neostapfia > Neostapfia colusana. Next base: position 113,911,112 of record JASWHV010000007.1, read on the forward strand.
TGACCATACCACAACCATACCGAATAAACATCCCAAGTTTTGCCTCTAATCATGGAAGTTGGCCAGGTGCTTGTAGCCGGAAGCACAGCTATCATGATAGTTTTACACTCTAAAGAGGTGGCACCACTTTACCCACAAGTTTGTGATTTTGTCACCCGTCGGTGACTAAAAAGAATCTCCATTATACCAGTACACAACCGTCGGTGCATGGACAATAGATCACAAAATAGCCTTTACAAAGGGGCTACTAGGATGTACGGACCCACTGAGGTTTCACCGGCAGGCTCAAATCTCCATTCTCCCACCCACGGGCCCCCTCTTGTGCCATGCAGTTCCCAGGGCAGTCCCTCTCGACTCCCATTCCCTGCGCCATCCAACGGTCCATAACAAGCTAGCAACACACCTAATTAGTCAGCTAAGCCGCACCCATATTTGGCCTTGTGGTGGCACTGTTTTCCTGACATGTGCTCGCATGAACCGGTCCTTAGATCTACGGCAAGTAAACCACCATCTTATTCAGCAACATCCACGAACCAAGCTTGCCTAGATCTCCCCGATTCCATGCTCAATAACATCATCATAAAGTTCTCATCATATTATTCATATGAGTACAGTAGCTAACCATATTTTATTTCAGCTTCCCGTATCCCATAAGTTAAGCGAAGCAAAAAGGAAAAACGGCCATAGCCGACTCATCAACTTTCCCGGTAATAAGGATGGTTAACTAAACTAGTAAACTCCTATAAAAACAGTGTCCCATCAAGTTGACTCAAGCATACGAGTTTTTGCAAGCAAAACAGTTTCGAAAACATAGGATCAATATGTTCAAGGGGCACTTGCCTTGCTCCCGTGGTTCGTGTTGCTCAAGCGTCTCGAAGTCTTGGTGCTGTAGTTCCTCGTAGACGGCCTCTTGAGCTTGTCCTTCTACTCACGACCACGCACATACAAAATTTACAGCAATCAATCATCATGCACAAACTTTACTCAAGATGCAATGGGGTAGATGAATGCAAATCCTATAGTGCAGTTTTATAAAACCAGTTTGTAAGTGTTCTTGCATGTTTTAATGGGTTTTCATGGGGTTTTATGATGAACAAGGGTGTAGGGATCAAGTGTGGACGTGGTGATGATCCTAACACAAGATCGAGATCAATCCCACCGTCAAAAATTGATCAAAATATGATCTGCCCACACGCAAAAGTTTCTGCTCGAAGGGGGCGAAGAAAATGGATGCGTAGAAACAGAGGCGACGTCGTAAGATAGGTAATGAAGACCTACCTCACTTCCTCCTTGTGGCAGGGCCTTCCTCCTAGCCACAGCAGCAGCGAAGGATTTTTCTATGGGGAATTATGGTAGGGCAGATCATCGGGCTTCTTCTCCGGCGACGGCGAGGCGTGACGGGGCTCTACGGCGGGTCTCGACGACGGGGCCCGACGGCAGGGCTCGTCGGAGGGGCTCGACAGCGACCAAACTCCGGCAAGGGGGGGGGGCTCAACTCGGCGAGTTGGGGGGCATGGGCAACTAAGCGAGTTTTGGGGGGCTGCGGCCAAAGGTGTAGGGGGGCTGGGGGTTGTATTTATAAGGGGGGAAAAGAGAGTCCTAGGGGTGGAAACAAAGAGTCCTAGAAGTATGGGACTCAACCAAAGAGTCCTAGGGGTGGAAACAAAGAGTCCTAGAGGTAGGGGACTCAACCAAAGAGTCCTAGGGTGGGGGACAAAGAGTCCTAGAGGTGGGGGATTTAACCAAAGAGTCCTTGAGGTAGGGGACTAGGGTTCCCTCGTCAAGGGCTACGGTCAAGGGGTCTCCCCCCTAATTGGTGCGGCCAATTTGGTGGAAAATCTCCCCAAATGTGGGGGAAATTCCCCCTAGATTAATTTTGGGGAATTTGAGGAAAATCAGGAAAATTTGGGAAGAAATTGGGAATTTTTAGGAAGGGGAATTTGTGGAAAATTGGGGTGGCTAAATTTAGCTATTTTATTTTCATTATTCTCCATTTCTATATTCCTTTCTCCATTTCTTCTTGTTTTTAAATGCTTCTCTATATGAAAAATGTATGCAATGCATGGTAGTGAAATTGAGAGTGTTACAATATCCGAGACGGTATTTTTGTCAGTGCGTCGCGGATTTAGCGACTAATCTGAGATGGGCTTTTAGGCTGCTCGTCTCCTTTTGTAAGAAATAGGAGACTAATAGGAGACTAATCTGAGACACGCTTTATGTCTGCTCATCTCCTTCATGTAACAAATCTGAGACGTTCTTTATGTTAGCACATCACAGATTTAAATACCGGCTGGGTTACTGTGCCACTAATAAGAGACGCACCCTATTAAACGCTTGTCTCCTATTAGATGCCCCCCTGTTTATCCTAGTTGTCGACTGCATCCTGGAGCTAGCTAGCCAGGATTTGGCAGCCGCATTGCCAAGGTCAGCAACATACACATACAGAAACATATGTATAGCCAAATGGAGATCACAAATTAAATTATATTAACCAATCAAATATTAACAAAGTGTCAATCATGGTTAGCAAGTAACTATTACACAAAGAATGCCCCCGTCATCCTGCTTACCAAGTAACTACACAAAGAATGCCTCCCTGTTCATCCTGCTTACCAAGTAACTAACTACATAAACCATAACTATCATCTAGTCCTGTATATTGTAATAAAATTCTCCCTTTGGATTAATGATTTTAGAAAAGATGAACCTGCATAGCCTCTCTCTAATGTCCTCGAGGCTAGAACCTGCTGCATTACTGAAGGCGGTTTCGTAGTCCTGCCACACGATAAAATGAGAATTAGAAAAAGATTAATAATAAAATAAAATAAATGCACTTACACATACATTGCAATTTGGCTGCTCTCCAAATACAACCATGCTTAAGCAAACATGGAAGCCGCATGTGTTGCCCGGAGCATGTTGTGGGACGCAGAATGTAGTATGATGTTTAAGTTGTCAGCGTTTTCCTTTTGGGTGTCCTCCTTGCACCTTAACCACGTACGCATCAAAAGCCCTGAACAGAAACATTCACATTTAATATAAAATTATCATGTAATTATGAAACAGAAACATTAAAGTGAAGAAGGAACTTACTTGTTAAGAACGGCCATGATATCAGTCCAATCACGGGTAAGTTGCTTGTCAATTATTGAATCTATCGCCTTGCGGAGTCACAGTGCCAGACTTGGTCGTACATTGTAGAAGTTCCTAGTGTTGAACGGTACGACTAGAGCTCCTTATCACTGTAGTGTCTCATTGCCTTGACAAAATATGCAACAAAATCTTTTCGACTGCTGACCATTAGAAGATTAGTTCGCGTTGATATTTGCGGGTCAAGATATGCAGGAGGCTCCTTTCTCTTTCTATGACGAGTAACTTGTTGCATGTGACTACACGCAAAATACCAAATTTGTTAGACACATATACCACTTATATTGAGTATATGTATTGAAGAACCTAGTTTTTGAGGACTTACAACGCGAAGCAGTGTATTAGAGAGACATTCAACGCGTCGAGGGTGAAAAGGTCATAGAGATCGGACCATGAGATGAGAAAGATGCCTTCACCAACCAGAAAGTGCTTTTCCTTGTATCCCACTATTAAGTCTAGATGTTTTTTGTAATGTAGTAGTTATGAAGGAGGACACAAGATTTACCAGCTTTTTTTAGTGCGCTGACAGTTAACATCGGCATCCTCATTTGAAACTTCGGGTTAGCATGTGTCATAGCTGTTGGCAACTTCGGGTTAGCGTCCGACTCTTTCAGTGGTTTCTTGCCGTTTTTTTTGTTCGATGACATCTTCCGCTGCTGCGAGTGACTCTTGGCACGTACATTCTCCATCGCCTTTGTCTGTGGCTGATCAGTTGTAGGGAGAAGGGTACTCCAAGGGCGAGGTGGAGACCGACGCGGCTGCTCTTCAAGTGGAGACTTCTGCGGCAGCTCTAGAATTGAAGACGGATGCCGCTGATCTCGAATTGGAGAGTTTTGCTGCTTCTCTATAATTGGAGGCAACTGCTCTCGAATTGGAGATAGCACCATCTGCTCTGGATTTGGAGACGGAGGCAGACGTGCCTCAGGAGACATCGAAGCAGGAGAGGTCGACGCTGAAGCTGCTGCTGTTGGGCCAATAACAATTGAAGTTCGTCTCCACTAAACCCTTCTAGCAATTGCATCCCGCATAGTCAGCGTTGTATCGTTTGGTGGCACTTCGAGCTTCAGGTCTTTCGAATTGTCATGCACCATGTCCACCTTCACCATAGCATAGGATGACGTGTCAACCTGGATGTCGTCAATCATGGTCTAACAGAGATACACTAGCCCTCTCCCGACCTCCATTGGAAAGCTTCCTCCGACCAATAGCATAAGGATGCATGTTGTTGGCTGAGCCAAGTTATCTATCATGTCCGGTTAAATTGAAGGTCCAGACGCTGGTGCCTGAAGATCCTCATGTGGTCCACCCCCAGCTGCTGTAGAGGCTAAGCTGCTCCTATACTCCTTGTCACTTATCAACGCATCAAAGTTAGGGAATTGTATACCTGAGGCCTTCAATATAGGCTTCAGGTCTCGTAGAACCTCGCTTTTCAACTGTGTTTTCAGCTCCTCCACATTAATCTGTGGTGTCGAGGTCATTTTTTGCTTCCAATACATAGTTTTGTGTTCCAGAAAACCCTCCTTCCAAGTCAACTTACTGGAAACACCATGAACACGGCATTGTTGCTCCTTGGTTTGCAGGTCCTTGCTAAGGGCATCGTTTTTCGTCTCACCATTTGAGTCTTCGGTGATCTCCCTCAAGGCCCTTTGAGTGACATCCGCGGTGCTATGGTTGTAGTAGTTTACATCGACTGACTCTGTCAGCTTAGAACGAACACGCTTAAATGGTCTCAGCCGTACACGAAAATTGTCATATGGATTCTGAAGATCTAGCTAGGCCAATCTTTCATCCTCTTGTTGCTACCTCCTTTGTTTTCCGGCATAACCTGTGTTGCAGAGGTGGTGGTCAAGCTCGTTCTACGATCGGAGCCACTTCATACACTCATTGTTCGCGGAAAAGTTCTTTGATTCACACTTTTCAACAAGTCTCGCCTAGTCTTCTTGTGAGAAATCTTTATACTCATTGAAGGGGGTGTTTTGGTTCCTCCAAATCTTCACAAGCTTACTCTTGTAGCTCCTCCAAGCATGAGAGATGATCTTCATAGCTAGCTTCTTCCCCTTCTGCTTCAACTCTTCCGGATATTGAACGTATGTTTGAATAAAGTTTTTGAAGAGTTCATCCTTTTCATTTTTGGTCAACTCATCAAATCCATGCAGGGTTAGCGACACCCTTTGCTAGGCAGCTAGACCACAAACCCTGGACAATCTCGTATTCACTCTCGTGTCTAGGGGTAAGCCTTCGGCATTAACCTCACCAACACTCATAACATCTGTCGGCCACGACATCTGTGACCTTTCTTTCTTTGACCAGAGGAAGGTTCTGAATGTGATCCAACCGATGCATCCTCTTCATGAATGTGATGACCCTGCTCCTGTTGTGTCTGCTGATGAGCCTCTTCATTCTGTTGGTGACTCTGCTGCTGTTGAGGAGTCTACTGTTGAGCCTCTTCAATCTGCTGCTGATGCTCCGACTGAGACATCTTCAAAGTCAATAAAATTCACTAAAATCCTATAAAACATTATCAAATTTCAGTCACATTCACACAAACAGTCACATAAGGGAGCAAATATCTTTCAACTTAATTCAATGAGAACATTTAGTTTTGTGGCATTTGCAAAGAAGTTGGGACTAAGACTGACCAATCTCTCTGACAGGTCAGTAATGCATATGTTTATTGGGTACGAGTTGAATGCAAAAGCATACAAGTTATACGATCCAGTAAGCAAAAGAGCAATGGTGTCAAGAGATGTGAAGTTTGATGAAAAGAGACGCTGGAACTGGAATTCACATTCTAATTCGCACAAACAGTCGCAAATAGTTAGGGCTTGATACTGAGGTCGGGGTCGAGGCGGAGTTGAGGTCGACGGCGACAGCACGACAATGACCAACAGATTGAGGAAGAGGGACGGCGGCGGCAATGCTCCGAGGGCAGGGTCGAGGCGGTGACGTGCTCCGGGGACGAGGGAGAGAGAGCGCGGGAGCTAAATTACCTACGGCACCAATCGGAGACGCGCATATATAACGCTCGTCTCTCATTTACATGTATGAGAGACGAGCCTCACATGGGCGCGTATCGCATTTGGGCGCGTCTCAGGAGAGTAAAATGTGTGTTTCCTTTATGTTGAAACAACATCATAAGTATTAAAGCTAATAATTTATAATATAAAAAGTTCAATGTAATAGTGGTAGTTTTAAAATATAGATGTACGAGACTTATAACACTACTTGTACGATCGAAAACTCACCATGTTATGATTATCTGACATTAATGTTTATATTGGACAAACTGATCTCTAATTGAGCAATCACACTAGTGTCCCTCTTTGTGATATTGTGATATACAAATAAATTACTGATAGAAGTGAGTAGAATGAGAAAAACATGAACAATTCATCCAATTCAAAAAAAACTAGGTACACACTAACGGATGGAAGAAAGAAGTTGCTCTGCCCGATAAAAGTAGCGAGATTAGTAGCTGCCAGGTCGCTTGTGTTCCTAGATTAGTGATTGGTGTCCGTCAGCGAGGCATGAACTGCATTCCTGCCTATGCCTGTGTGTCTGCTGACATAGCCTGTGCATGCGCGAGCCACTGCCATTTGGGCCGGCAACAGCGAATAACGATCAAGATTAAGAGACGCGAGGAGGATTAGAATGGTCCACGCCACCTACGCGCACTTTCGGATTTGTTCATGATTTGTTGGTTTGCGTTTTGTTGATAATTTGTTCTAGAGCCTCTAGCCTTGAATCTGCCATTTAATAAACATACACACAGTATCTACAAAAAATATCTTCATAAACGTACACACTTCGCCTCGGTTCCTGATGATAGGCAACAGGCTAGCAGTTGCAGCACGAGCAGTCTGTTTGCGCGATTCGTTTTGTCCATAGATTTCATTCGTGGTCCGCCACGATTTGTTGCTCTTTCCCTCCTTTGCTCAGGCCTGCTCCGTCCATTTGCGTGATGCGCGTGCTTGGCTGATGGCTGGGCCATAGGGTATGCCATGGCCCACATGGCATACCCTATAGGTCCGCCCATGAGTAGCGAGCAGGATGTGCGTCCGATGAAGCCTACATCGTGCGTTCGTTGTCATTCACGTAGAGGTTGCCATCGCTCGTAGAATTCGAAGCGATCCAACCTCATAGTCTTCTGATTATGAGGATCCCTTTCCCGTCTGCACAAGGATCCTCTGAATGGTCACTAACGTGTGGTACTGGACCCACATGTCAGTGACCAAAGCTTAAGTCAGAGGATCCCTTTCCCTTCCGTAGGCTCCACTGGACAGTTAAGCCTGCTAGAGTTCAGTTAATTTCATAGCATCAAGCAGGAGGTGCGCCCGATGAAGCCTACATTGTGCGTCCGTTGCCATCGCGCACAGAATTCTAAGTGACCCGATCTCATAGTCTTCTCCGCACCATTATAACATGCACCTTCCCCTTCTCCGCACCATCACAGTCTTCCTCTTCCCTCTAGTCTTCATCTTTTTCGCAGCACCATAGCCCTAGTCTTTCTCAATGGCACCACCAAAGCGCTCCCAACCATCCTCTCCACTCACCGCGCCTCCGTTCCCGGCTCCAACCGCACCTCCGCCGCCTTCCTGGGCGGAAGAGAGAGAGAGTACCTACTGGGGAAATCACTCACCTGGAGAGTTTGGTTGCCCTCAGGTCAGAGGATGATGACCTTAAACCGTTGCGCCGGCAGATGGCGAAGGATGTATTTAACAGTACATCTGATGCCATGTGGTTTCTGAGTCTTGGTCCCCTTCCAAAATGTACTAGAATTGACACCATAGGCCACTACCTCTTCGGATTAAGTGCAGTGGCCGGTCGTATTGACGCGATGCGGGAGACGGTCGGTGAGGTGCTTGGGGTGGAAGGCCGCAGGGAGTTGGTGGAGGCGATCGCCAACAAGTGTGGGGTTCCACCACCACCGGAGGACTAGGAGATCATCTGTTATTTTCTTTTGTTGTTTGTAAAATATTATTTTAATGAATGTTAATGAATATTTATTTGATGATGAATTTTTGTTATCGATTCTCGAATGGTTTGTTGTATTTTTTATGCTAAATGTGTTTTTTGTATATCGGGCCGCGACGGCATCCGCGACACTGCTCAACTCCGATGAGCTCTCCCGAGGATTACCGAGAGTGACAAAATTTAAATTTTCAGAGTAGCATATGAGATTCCTAGGCAGGGCACATCATGAACTTCACAATCAAACAAGAAACGCTTCATCCATGATATTACATGCCCAAGGTTACATACGTTGATGTTTAGAAATTGTAAATTTAATACTTCATATCCATACAAGTTACAATACAAGATCGTCGAAGGGAAAACAGAACAAGTGCCAGATTCAGAGACGCGCGTGCAACAATCGGAGATGCGCATATATAAAGCTCATATCTCATTTCCTTGTTTATAAAATGATAGCTTATGGACACACATTTAACATTATAAATTCTCTTCCTTTACTTATAAACCACAAATGACCTCTTCGGTGATGAAAGAGACCAATATTTCACAGTATCCCCGGGAGCATCTTTATTGTTGAAGATAGCTCCATCTATTACCTCGTTGTCCTGTTACTCCCATTACACTGAGTGCCCTTCTCTAATAGATATATAAGAAAAGTTTTGATTATTTCACTTCACCGGACAGGAGCCTCGTCTTCATCATCTAATCAACCGTGAAAGACAGGGCTCAAGGGAAATCGCCCAACCGATGGGTGACAGGGCCCACATGCCCAACTTCAGCGCACCTTTTCTGTCACGTGTCAAATTTCCTGCCATGTCATAGGCCACGTCAACTATTTGTGCCATGTCATCACCGATTTTCACGTAAACTGCATGTCAACATTTTCTTCCACGTCACTTGCCACGTCAACAGGTCTGTTGCCTGTTCAACGGGGGACATGTTCCACGTTAGCGCCACGTGGACCTGTCGAGCGGGCGACAGGTGGTTACTTTTGCAAATTTCAAAATCCCTAATGACTTTTTTAAATTTAATAAAAATAGTATACTAATAAAAAGAATTCATCTCTGGTCGATGTGAGGGCGGCAAGGGCTCACGGTGTGGCATTGACTTCCCGTTCCACAACTTCGGGCGTAGCTACTCCACACTCCAACAGCAGTTCGGCTAGAAAAATGTCTAGTGTTTATGGTGGCCTCGTGGGCGCTTCGGTAGTTCGGCTAGTGTGTTGGACCGAATCCCGGTTGCAAGTAAAAGGAAACAGTGGATCATCTTGATTTAAAAATGAGAACAAAAAAATAACAGGAAAACATTCAAACCTATTCGAATGGTTCTGACTCGTTTCTGTCTCGATTTCGAATAATTTTCAAGTAATTCAAAAACGAATGGGAAAAAGGGGTGTCAGAACAGGATTTTTCGGTCCCTTTTTTCACCCCAATGCCCAAGTTGGTTTATCTTAAAAATTTAAATGTTACAAAGTAATTTAACAGCTCGGCTGCAATACCATAGTCCATAGGGTTTTCACCCCAAGGCCCAAGTTGGTTTACTTAAAAATTTAAATGTTACAAAGTAATTTAGCAGCTCGGCTGCAATACCATAGTCCATAGGGTTAATATTTGGTTGCCTGGCTGATGCTTAGCTTGGCCCCGCCGCATGTAGTTTCTGGATGTTTGGCTGCCTGTACAGGAACTTAGGCCTGACTCCTCAGGTGCAAGAGGCCGCCCGTAGCCTGGCACCGGGCCTGGCTCGCGTGGTGCGCTGCATCACTTCTTAATAATATTATTAGCAATTAATTACTATGTATTATGTAATTTTAGCTTATTTTGAAGTATATTAAGATCTCCAAATGCAAAATAGAGGCTAATGGAGTGCAGTTGATATTACCATAATCCTTTTTTTCCTACTTTTGTCTCGTACAACATGGCGTCATAAAGGCTACCAAACGCCATGTCTTCTCAACCAGCCTACAATAGATACATGAAAACAACCAAACATGATGAGTTTGTATGCATTCAACATGGCTCACATATGAGCTAGTTAGGCTCATACAAGCAACCAATCACCTCATATGTGATGGATATTCTTGATTTATACTCTCCCTGTTTCAAAATATTTGACACTGATTATTTCAATTTTAACTAACCAGCATTAAATAATTCAGAACGAAATGAGTAATATGCTAGCATGAATTAGATATTGTAAGTATTTATACCAATAACACCCCTCCTATGTAGGTGTGAAAAGTTTCACTAAGATATGAAAGGTGAAATACGTGAAAATAGGAGTTCCCGAAAACAGCCTCACGCTTTCTTTGACCTCCACGGTGTCTTCACTTAATTAATAATTACTCCATAGTGGGAAGTCGAAATGATGACCTATTTATTGGAGGTGAAAGTAGTCTTGTTTATCTTTTCGTCCATATGCATCATGCATAGTGAATTCGGGTCAGTAGCTACACGTCGTCATTGTAACCTCGTTCTATTTGCAAACATGTAGTGTGTTGGTTCAGCTTTCACGTAACTCATCTCCTTCTTGATATAACTCTCGTCTCTTTTGGTCCAGTAGTAACTCCTTGTGTAAAACTTAGCAAGGCATATGTAGCAAAACTTAGTAACTCCTTCATGTATAAAGTTCTTATCTATATATGTTAAAATTAATAATTCGATAAGGAGAGAGTTCACCTCTTACTATAGTTTTATTTTTCACAACTTAGCTTAATGGGTCCTTGTATTGGTATTGTTGGATCTTAGCATTGTGTGACTGGTCCATGGCTCGGCTCAAGGTTTACGTGGTTACTTTAATGATTACACCTATTTCTTTTTGGCGTAGCTCATAGGTTATGTGAGTTGGATCAGGGTTTGCATAAGTTGGTTCTTAGTCTAGCTCACAGTTCACACAGCTTAGGCTATTGTTTAATTTTTTGTTAAGATGTTCTCATCAATTACTTTTTCACACATTATTAACTGTTAATCAGATGTTATGAAATTTGGCCATTTCAAATCCTGATTCGTCTTGAATGAAAACAGAGGCAATATTTATTGCACATCAGGGCTCAGCATGCTAAGGGGAGGGAGACGGATCAAATCTTTTGTTTTGGTTCTGGGCTACAAGGCTCCAAGATGAGCCCGTGATGAAAACAGACAGGCCGATCCATGTATGTACTGGCCCGCAGAAACATGGATCATAAAGGTGGGCTGCGCTATAAACATTTATGTTCATTCGTGGGCTCCCTCGTACTAACCACAACAACCAAGAGTCCAGGCCCGCGACCCAGAACTGTTTCGTTCTGAGTTGTGAACAAAATCGTACACGTGATCTGTCATCGTTCTTTCATTTGCTTTTTAAAGATAAAGGGAGTTTATTTCATTAGAAGAAATGAAACTGCCCCGTCTTCTCTATCCTTATATGAGTTTAGCGGTAACTACTAGAAATCATTATGTGTACAATCCATCTACAACATAGGAAGCACATCAAGCCAAACACATGGCCATTAAAAATAATTTTCATCATGTATAGACTCCGTCTACTATACATGACACACTTTAAGAAATCAAATATATGGCGTGAGAAATAACAAAAGACTAGTATAAGCAGCTCATTCTATTGCTAAACGGTCATCTATCGTTGGCCCAGATTTCCATAGTCAAGGTGACCACATGTGTTTATAGGTGGGCAACGGGTCGTGCCCGCCCGGACCAGCCCAAGCCCGGCCGGGGTCGGGCCATAAAAATCTTGGGCCGGCATGGCTCGAAAAAAAAAGGGCCGTGCCGGGCCAGCCCACGGGCTGGAGGTCTAGGCTCGGGCACGACCTGAGTTCATTTTATGCAGACTGGACCGTGTCGGGCCATAAATAGGTCGTGCCGGGCCGTGATGCCCATGGCCCGTTTATTTTTAAATACATTAAAAATAGCGAAAAAATATATTATTCGGGCTTAAACGGGTTGTGCCGTGTCGGGCCCCTACGGGCTAACCGAGCCATACCACCGGGCCAACCTTAAACGGGTCGTGCTGGGCCAGCCCGACGGGCCGGAGGTTAAGGCCCGGGCACGGCCCGCACCAGGCCTCGAGCCGGCCCAGGCCCAGTTTTTTCGTGTCGGGCCGTGCTCGTGTCGGGGCCCATTTGGCCGCCTATACATGTGTTTGATCTAGCGTGTACTTATGCAGATAACCTGCATAGGGGAAGTATATATGATTGGTCAAAAAATAACATCATTCCAGCTTAACCATATTGATGCCCACACCTACGTGATATTGGTTACAAATCTATCTAGACATTCTGCAAACATGCTGCGCAAACTTTTAGGCACATTTAAACCAAAAGTCATTTCAACGATTTTCCAAATTAACTTAGCATAGACGCTGTAAAAAAAGGTGTGAGGTGATGAAAAATTATTGTGAGGTGGAAGAAAAAAATAATTCAGGTATGTAACCAATAACAACGCTGAATAACCACTTGATAACAGGTAATGAAATTGTCAGAAACCCATCCTTTCTAGGCCCACTTATGCATTCTGTACCAATTTGTGGATCAGTAGTTGGCACGCACAACAGATTGTATCGAGGTTCATACATTAAATTATTATCAACGGAACTATTATGGTCTTACAATCAAGTCTTAGCTTACAATCCATGAGTCTCGCAGGCCACTGAAAATAGAAAAGTTAAACAGCAGCAGATTATGTGGCACCCTGCCCCTCAGGCAGCCTTAGGCGCAGAACTAGACCTACTCGTCATTGAATTGTGCTTCATCTTCTTCTTCCTTTTCCTCTTCCGCTTCTGAGGGTCGAGAGGAAAGCAAGAGTGAGTACGGAAGGTACTCAGCAAGCCCTAACACTACTCAAGGGGAGGTGTTTGATGCAAGGGGTTGTAGCACGATAAGGCCATACGGCTAAGAGTTGCCAAAAAATATTCATGTAGGGTCTCTTTTAAAAGGGGATTTGCAAAGCAAAGAGAGGTTATCCGTATCATGAATTTAGTTGGTGGGACCTGGGGGAGTTGAGCTCCATCCCGCCAATTCCTTAAGTTTTATTCAAACGTTCAAGCCCCATGGCTTTACTAGTTCCGACACACAACCCTAATAAACAAAGCACAACAAACAATGCCACCCAATCTACATCAAGGGAACATACTAAGCTAATTAACAAGAGCTCAGAACATAGTGTGTCAAGACTATGACAATGGTTATCCGGATTTTAACTCTCTACAGAGGTTGTACACTTTACCCACAGGTCATGCACTCCTAGCAAGGGATTAGCGTAACGTTCACTTCGTGTTTCCTGAGTAACCCCACAATCACACATCGGGACGCACCAAGGGCTATTTGGGCAATTACTCTCCCAGCCGGATCATGGGTAATGATTCCCTCGTGTCTTTTCCTGGTCTCCCATTCCCTACTGGCCGCTAGGTGGCTCATGTGGAAGTCACCAAGAAGGTAGAGGGAGTCATGCCCATACAATTTCTGTGGTTGTACAAAATCACTATGATGATGTCATATGAACTGGTCCTTATGTTGGTGAGGCGACTCCATCAAGTCCACGGCAGGTGGACTACACCAAAGCACACGAGTACTCAATCACCATATCCCGACTCAACGGTTCCTTTTCCCCTCTTCGCCCTACACCAGTTGTACGACACAATTCCCTCAACCCACTTCCTAACTCACACCACCAAGACACCTTCCAACACTTCTCGCAAATTCAATGAATAGTTGTAGTAAGTTGCGATGTGAATATTGCAGGGGTCCCTAAGCATATTATTTTCAAGGGGGCGCATGCATCATCACCTATAGTGCGATGATAGGATCTTAAAGCATTGAGGAGGTAAGTTATCAAGATCAAGGAGGAGTCCGTGGAACTTCACATGCCAATCACGTGATTGTCACTATGTAGATATTCTGGCTTTGGATGATGAGAGATATTGTGCTACTTGCTAGAGTAACGTCTAGGTGATGTCATCGAGCTACGTTATTGAAGGGAAAGTAACCATTTTCAATATCAAATCATCATCACGAAGTTATGAGACTATCATGACGGCCAGACTGCTTGCATAGTGACGCTACCACTAGTCAAGTGGGTCTTAGCTACAATAGTATTTAAAAATAGCCACGAAAAACATGCATAGTAGAAAAGCTATTAGGGATATTTTGCAAATTTATATGAGCAATCATGATCAAGGAGTTAGAGCTTGACTTCAAAGGCTTCTAGAAATTCCTCGTAGTCCGGGTCTTCAAGTTCCTCGTCGACTTCTTCGTTTGCTATAGCACGTAATATGCACGAGCGTCAAATCCAAAAGAACTCTAGGGAATTCCGAACAAAACTTCAGTAGCGTAATTATAGGGAATCTTACGAGGTGTATTTTATTTGTGGATTGAATGGGGGTGATGTCATTAGTTGGGAAGCTAACACGGACTTCTTCTAGTATTTGTTGGCTAACTAAATGAGTTAGCGTAATTATCGGTTCTAGCAATTTCCTTGTATGCACAGAGGCTGACAAGTGGGTCATGGCTGACAGGGTCTTTTGTGCCTCTGGTCCATGTAAACCAGGTCCTCAGAGGGGTTTAAACTAGAAGTAGCGCGAACTAGGATGATGTGACATTCATGTGGCGAGTGACTGGACTGCCACATAAGCATCCTAAGGAGGCAGTTGCCACAGCTACTGCCACGTAGGCAGCAGGTTGTCATAGGTGATGTGGCGCTGACCTAATGGCTATGTGTACGAAAAAGATGACGTGTTCATCCACTTATGTGCCACGTGTGTGCCACACGTGCAGGGTGGCTGCCGGAGCGGTAGAGGGTCATCGGCGGTCTTAGCCGGCACCCGAACTGACATGACCCCACGGTCTTGTCGAGCCAGGATCATGCTGAGGGGTGCTGCGTTGCACAGCACCGGATAACACACATCAAAGGTACAAAGCGGAAGCAAAGTTTTATTACATAAAAAGGTTTATGAACATTTGTACAACAAAATATGTTCAATCTACACTCACGGGCGTAGACTACGCATCGAGTTCACGTGCAGCCCGTGAACGTGTCCCCGCTAGCACGCACACACACTAACACGGCGGCGTGCACGACTCCCACTCGACGGGGTTTCCCTCTTGGGGTTCCGTCTCCTCCTCGGGAGTCCCTTCCTCATAAAACCCTGCAAAAGCTTCAAACACAAGCAGAGCACGAAGGCTCAGCAAGACTGACCCGTCTCTCCTATACATGGAACTTCTACATGATGGATGATAGGTTACATGAGGTAAAATAAGTTGCACATGACTCGCCTAATTAGTGGAACCTTACTTTCAAGTTTTAGCAGCAGGTTGTGGAGAACCTTACGCGAAGGCACATGAGAGAGCCGCAATCAAACAAGAAACACATTTCTCTCATGTACTTTGCCCAAAGTTGAAAAGAACTTTAATTAGCTCTAAAACTACACCAAGACATTAACAAGCAAAGTAGGTCTTTCAAATCAGCAAACTTTTATCATGTATCTAGCCTGTTCTTTCTACGTCACGGTATAGTGAACAACTGGTACTCACTGACCGTGAGGGACGACGATTATAATTGATTTACACCTGCAGGGTTACCCGAATAACCCGTCACGTACGCCCGTACTCGATGTTGCCTACAGCAACCATCACGGACGTCGTACGCAACCACCTTTCACCCGTCAGCCAAATATTGAACCGGTCCTATCATCCCGAGCAAGAGGTCTCTGCACGCGCATCTCAGTGCCGCCAGCCGATTTACACCTCAAGCTCTCAACCTACCCTCTGAACGACAGACAATGCCTCAATACCCAACTACCTGAGTTACATCGGTTTCCCGGTTCCCATATAGACGGTAGGTCTTCGGTACTGTTCTAGCTTGTTCAATAGGCCCGCACACGACTCGGTCCTCAATCGACACAAGCGGAGCTATAGCACCCAGACCCCAAAGTCCTGCTGCCCTTACTCTCCGCTCGGTCTCATTTTTCTTGCCATGTGTTTCATTTGCTATTTTTACCCGAGCGATGTGCCTCTAGCCTATTCTCGCGAGTAGTTCCAACTACTAGACTTGTACCGAATCCTACTCTATCTTAGAATGGCATTGGCTAACGAGGTTTTCAAACCTAATCCCAACCCATAGTTTTCTTGGCTATGCATTTGGGTTTCAAACAAGACTCTAATGCAAGAGATAAGTGGTACTCAAAGGAAGTGCTCAAAACAATAAAAATTTGTAAAGAGGTTAATGCAAACCGGAGCTTGTCTTGCTGCTCTTGATCGTAGGCTAGCTGCTCTACCGGAGTAACGAAGTCTAAGACTTCGGGTTCCTCCTCAACCTTAGCGACTACATGACATAACAAGTATATGTATTAATTTAATGCATTTGAATTGAATTTCAACTTGTGAGGACTATAAGTCCTACTAGACAGACCCAATGACTCTGAAATTTTTACTGTGATTTGTATACAACCTAAACAGAGACTTGGCCAAGTTTTATTTGCAGCAAAGCTCATTTGAGCTCTCCATAAATAATGATGTACTTGACCTTAATTAGAGCTCTTAGGGTGTTCTAGGGATTTTCATGGAGCAAGCCATGACTTTATGAAAACTATATTTTCAGGGGGTTCTAATGGAGTTGGTCCCACTTAATTTGAAGGTTCCTATCAAAAGATATGAGCTAAACAATTTCAGGGAAATTCTGAAAAATGTTTCTGGATATTTTCCATTTTCTCTGGAACAGTTTCATTAATCACCCCATTAGGTGGATCAAATGAGCTCAAATGGATCTGAAATTTTTATGGTAGCTCAGGGATATTTTGGTAAACATCCCAGAAAATTTTCAGAATTTTCCTCCAAAGGGTTCTCCAGTTAAAATTCTAAACAGTTTAAACTTTGAAGAATTAATTATGGATAAATAAGGAGTTACATGAAGTGAAAATTGATTTGCTGGAAAGTACTCAGATAGTTGAATCCAACAAAATTTGGTTCACTCGATTTGGAGTTTCCTAGACAAAGTTATGTGGGTTTGAAGTTTGAAATAAATCTGAAAATCGAGGAAATGTTTAAATCTGCCGGTGGGTCCACGGATACACGTGTCAGGCGCCGAAGCGATGGCACACCGGGATACAGGTTTAATTCCCACGCTGCCACAGTCGATCCTTGCCCACAGAAGATCAAACCACCCGGTTTCCTTCCACTGACAGCAGGCCCGACTCGGTCGTCTTCAACCTCGCGCCTCCCGCGCGGTAGCGCCGCCGAGGTCGCCGGAGCACCACCGAACTCGATCGTCCGGTCAGCTCCCGTGCCCTAACTCGCCGCCAGCC
The DNA here is from genome assembly GCA_030760725.1 of Neostapfia colusana. Classification (NCBI taxonomy): domain Eukaryota; kingdom Viridiplantae; phylum Streptophyta; class Magnoliopsida; order Poales; family Poaceae; genus Neostapfia; species Neostapfia colusana. The sequence goes on from JASWHV010000007.1 coordinate 113,928,524, forward strand.
ATTAGTTTGATGTGCTGAACATTTTGGGAGGGTTTCCCCATCTCGACGTTGGCTCTAACCGAGCCCGCGACGGTGCGGTGGCTCAGGAAAAGTTCGGCGACGTCGCTCCGACATGCTAGCCTGCCAAAAGCTTGGTGGAGTGGCTCTACAGCACCAGTGGTGGCTCCGGAAGCTCGACATGGTGATGGGCAGGCTTGGGGAGAGCTCCAAAGTGGTTCTCACCGTGCGCTCAATGCTGCCCGAATAAGCCGCCGTTGGCAAGCTCGGAATTACACCATGTACAAGGGTTCTCACGCTATGTGTTGTGAAGCCAACTTGTGCGCCCCTAAGTCTAGCTCCTATGTGCGAAGTTTGATGGGATTTAAACGAGAATCAAACGGGAATTTCAATGTTTCTTAAATGAAGGTGACTTTGCACCGGCTGGAAGCAAACTGCAAAATTCACCGTCGACGCTCAACCTCTTGGCTCAGGCTTCGGAGATGAGTTGCAGGAGGTGTGTGCGCATCGGAAAACAGCTTGGCTTGATCGTGACAAGCCTGGGATGAGGCTGCCCACGAGAGCACCTCTTCTCGACTTGGTGGCGACTGCCGTGGATCGGTGTGATTCTCGGGGTAGAGAGCACGAGATCTCTAGATGATGGTTTGAGGGGGTAGTGGAGAGTGCTGTGGTGCCGTTTTGCTGCTCAGCTGAGGCTTGTGCGCGAGATTGGCTGGAGGTCGAGGATCGGAGGAGTAGAGGCGGCTCTGGTCAGTTTCTTGCGCGAGGGAGCGAGGAACTGATCGGTTCTACCTCCGGCCGGCTCGGCTGCGGGGATAAGAAGGCCGCGAGGCGGTTCAACGGGTCGGGGCGGCAAGCATCTGCTGTCTCGATCGATCTCTCGCCGTGGCGGCTGCTGGCTTGCGCGCGAGTAACCGAGCCTGGTGATTTCAGTCGGTTGAATTGCTATAGAGGCTGACATGTGGGTCCCACCCAGGGTTTAACCTCTAAAATTAACTTTTCTCCACTGCTCTAAACAGTTGGGACCAAATTAACCTCAGGCATTTGAATTATCTACCCCTGGGCTATTTGAATGGGATAGAATTCAAATTTGTTTTTGTTTGACTAAATTTCAGCACATATGCAGTTTGAAATTCAAATAAAGTTTGAATTTGCTAAACTTAGATCATGTCAAGATCAACTCCAAATGGAGTGAAAATTGGTGTATGAGTTCACAAAAATGTGCTGAGTAAGAATATGTCTCCCACTTTTGAATTCATAGGATGGAAACAATTTGAATTTGAGTTCAAACCACCCTCTTTCTAGCTATACCCAAAAGGACTTCAAAAAGGTTTTGAATTTGGGTGAAACTTGGCATGGACATTCCTAGCAAGGTGTAGGAGTTTTTCATATGCCCAGCCCCTATATGGTGCATGTGGGAAATACCACTTTTGCATTTTGTGAGTTTATTCTCTAATGATCATGTTGATGGTGGTTACTTGCTCTTCAAATGTAATCATCAAGTTTCCTCAAATGAAGTGTGTGGGTGGTGATGAACACTTTGAATATGTGCCAAAAACTTAGGCCCTTACACGAACTTTTCTTCGTATTCCCTAACTGATTGCTTGCCGGTGACCTACACGATGTGGGGAGTCTAATGGCGGTGGTTTCGAGGCTAGGGGATCGTTGAAGCGGCGGCTAGGGGTTGCCAGAGACGGTAGTGGGTCACCGGTGGCTAGCCGGCACCCAAACTTCTTTCTTCGTATTCCCTAACAGATTGCTTGCCGGTGATCTACACAATGTGGGGGGGCTCGTTTGGGGTGGTTTGCAGCCGGTTTGGTCAACGGAGTGGCGCCAGCGTGTCATCGGAGATGACCACAGTGGTGGCGCTAGGTGATCCCGAGGGGAGGCCGTTTTCCACCTGTCCTTCAGCACTAATATGTTCACCGGACTATGGGGAGCGTTCCAGGGGGGTCGGCTGGTCCAAGAAGGACTCCACCGGGGCCAGCGGCAAGTAGGGGTGGAGGCACGTTCGACCTCATGGTGCTAGCTCGCTACGGTGGCTAGAATCGCAAACAAACGTGTGGGGGAGCTAGAGGAGACTATGGACCTGCTGCTACTCTAGGGAATCAGGGTGGTTAAGCTCCACGCGCAGGGCCTCAATCACCTCACGAGATCGTGTGGTCTCGGTGCAGGCTCGTCCAGCTGGGCCTCCAGACTCCTCACTCTAGCCTCCATGTCGTGGGTGCGAGCAACCTCTGCCCTCCACTACATGTGGGCGTCCTCGCAGCACTGGTCCAAGGTATGCAGGTATCTGGCGGTCTCTGTTAGGGTAGTATCGTCCAGGGTCCGTGGGTCCCTCCAGTGTCACAACTCGGTGCCTTGAGACGTAGCTGTCCTCGTAGCGCATGAGGATGTAGCGGATGGGCAGTGGCCCAGTCCGCTCCATACACCTGTTGCTGAGCTCCAACAGTGCCTCTCAGGCAATTGACCTAATGGAGTCCGCGTAGTGGGCTCCAGTGAAGGTAAGTGCATAGGGCTGCACTCCATAAAGTCCCGACGCCTCAGTGATATGGACATCTGCCTCGCAGCAAGGTGCACCATCCTCCTCGTACTCCCTACAGTGGTAGCTCGGAAACCTCATGTAGCTGAGTCTCTCCAAGGTGCAGATCAGCACCTGCGGGAACCCAGTCGGATCCTGGCAAGTACCCTCAGACCAGTCATCCATTTGTCTGGGTAAGACTACAGGGTTAGTGTCATTTTTAACTAAGATAATTTAACATAAGAACGAGGTATGTCTAGTAAAGGTAGGTTTTCGCACATAATTTTGGGAAATATGTGTTCCATCAGTGTTTCATCTCTATGGCTTCGTCCTACGACCTGGTATGGCTCTGATATCACTCTGTCAGGACCCACCCTTCTTGGGCCCACTTGTGCATCCCGTACCAATCCCTGGATCAGTAGTTGGCACACACAACAGATTGCATCGAGTTCCATACATTAAATTATTTTCAACGGGACTATTATGGTCTTACAAGCAAGTCTTAGGTTACAATACATAGGCCTCGCATGGCCACTTAAATAGAGAAATTGAACAGCAGCGGATATGTGGCACCCTGCCCCTCAGGCAGCCTTGGGCGCAAGACTAGACCTACTCGTCATTGAATTGTGATTCATCTTCTTCCTTTCTTTCCTTTTCCTCTTTTGAGGGTCGAGAGGAAAGCAAGAGTGAGTACAGAAGGTACAAAGCAAGCCCTAACACTACTCAAGGGGAGGTGTTTCATGCAAGGGGTTGTAGCACAGCAAGGCCATACGGCTTAGAGTTGCCAAAAAGCATTCATGCAGGGTCTCTTTTGAAAGGGAGATTGCAAAGCAAAGAGAGCGTATATGTATCATGATTTGAGTTGATGGGACCTGGGGGAGTTGAGCTCCATCCCGCCAGTTCCTTAAGTTTTATTCGAAAGTTCAAACCCCATGGCTTTACTAGTTCCAGCACACAGTCGTAATATCCAAAGCACAGCAAAAATGCCACCCAATCTACATCAAGGAAACATACTAAACTAATCAACAGGACCTCAGAACATAGTGTGTCAAGACCATGACAACGATTATCTGGATTTTAACACTCTGCAGAGGTTGTACACTTTACCGTTCACCTCGTCTTCCCTGAGTGACCCTACAATCACACCTCGGGACGCACCCATGGGCTATTTGGGCAATTACTGTCCCAGTCGGATCATGGGTAATGACACCCCCCATGTCTTTTGCTGGTCTCCCATGCCCTACTAGCCGCCAGGTGGCTCATGTGGATGTCACCAAGAAGGTAGAGGGAGTTCTGCCCATACAGGTTCTGTGGTTGTACGAAATCACTATGATGAGGTCATATGAACCGATCCTTATGTTAGTGAGGTAGCTCCATCAAGTCCACAACACGTGGACTGCACCGAAGCACATGGCTACTCAATCACCATATCCCGCCTCAATCGTTCCTTTTCCCTACTTCGCCCTACACCAGTTGTACGACACAATTCCTTCAACCCACTTCCTAACTCACACCACCAAGACACCTTCCAACACTTTTCGCAAATTCGATGAATAGTTGTAGTGAGTTGCGATGCGAACATTGCAGGGATCCCTAAGAATTCTATTTTCAAGGGGGCGCACACATCATTACCTATAGTGCGATGACGGGATCTTAAGGCATCAAGGAGGTAAGTTATCAAGATCAAGGAGGGGTCTGTGGTACTTCACATGCCAATCACGTAACTGCCACTATGCAGATATTCTGGCCTTGGATGACGAGGGCTAGTGTGCTACTTGCTAGAGTAACGGCTAGCTGATGTCATCGAGCTACGTTATTGAAAAGCATGTAACCATCATCAACATCAAATCATCATCACGAAGTTATGAGACTATCATGATGGCCAAACTGCTTACATAGTGACGCTACAACTAGTCAAGTGGGTCTTAGCTACAACAATATTTAAAAATAGCTACAGAAAACATGCATAGTAAAACAGGCTATCAGGGCTATTTTGTAAATTCATAGGAGCAATCATGATCAAGGAGTTAGAGCTTGCCTTCAAAAGCTTCTAGAAATTCCTTGTAGTCTGGGTCTTCAAGTTCCTCATCGGCTTCTTCGTTTGCTATAGCACATAATTTACACGAGCATCAAATCCAAAAGAACTCTAGGGAATTCCGAACAAAACTTTAGTAGCATGATTATAGGGAATCTTACGAGGTATATTTTATTTGTGGCTTAAATGGAAGTGATGTCATTAGTTGAGAAGCTAACACGAACTTATTCTAGTCTTTGTTGGCTAACTAAATGAATTAGCATAATTATCAGTACTAGCAATTTCCTTATAAGCACAGAGGCTGACAAGTGGGCCATGGATGACAGGGGCTTTTTTGCCTCTGGTCCATGTGAACCAGGTCCATAGAGGGGTTTAAACTAGAAGTACAGCGAACTAGGATGATGTGGCATTTATGTGGCGAGTGACTGGACTGACACATAAGAAACCTAAGGAGGCGACTGCCACATCTACTGCCATGTAGGCAGCAGTTGGTCATAGGTGATGTGGCGCTGACCTAATGGCTATGTGTATGAAAAAGATGACGTGTTCATCCACTTATGTGCTACATGTGTGCCACACGTGCAGGGTGGCTGCCGGAGCGGCAGAGGGTCGTCGGCGGCTAGCCGACGCTCGAACTTTTTCTTCGCATTCCCTAACTGATTGCTTGCCGGTGACCTACACGATGTGGGGAGTCTAATGGCGGTGGTGCCGGGCCTAGGGGATCGTCGGAGTGGCGGCTAGGGGTTGCCAGAGACGGTAGTGGGTTACCGGCGGCTAGCCGGCGCCTGAACTTCTTTCTTCACATTCCCTAACGGACTGCTTGCCGGTGATCTACACGATGTAGGGAGCTCGTTTGGGGCGGTTTGCAGCCGGTTTGGTCAACAGAGTGGCGCCAGCGTGTAGCCGGAGATGACCACAGTGGAGGCGCAGGTGATCCCGAGGGGCGGCCGTTTTCCACCGGTCTGCTAAACATGTTCACTATACTATGGGGAGCATTTTAGGGGGTTCGGTCGGGCTGGGAAGGGCTCCACCGGGGCCAGCAACGAAGGGGGGTGGCGGAACGTTAGGCCTCATGGTGCTAGCTCGTCACAGTGGCTAGAATCGCAAACAAACTTGCGGATGAGCTAGAAGAGACTATGGAGCTGCTGCTACTCTAGGGGATTGGGGTGTGGGGGACTCACCGTAGTGAATTTGGGAGGTGGCCGGAGTTGGGGAAGAAGGCGGGGAAATTCCTCAATTCTTCACGAATTCGGCTGGCCTGTCTCCAATCGAGGGCATGGAGATGAAGGTGGTGATGTGCACTTGCTTGGGAGAAGGGGGAGATCCTTTTATAGCCGGGAGAAGGCGTTTTGCCGGTGGCCGGCGTGCGGGAGACTCCTCACAAGCGGCATTTGATGCGGGCGGCCAGAAATCCGGGGAGGAGGAGAGGCAGTGGGCTCTGAGTGCGGCATTTCGGCATTGAAGGCGCGACATGGGCGAACAGCGGTGCCGGCGTGATTCCTGGCGGCGGCGCGGGCATGGGCGGCCAGCCGAACTCGTGCTCGTGTGATTCGGCGGTTACGTCAGCCGGGATTCGTGCAGCGTAGCAGCGGCGGCCAAGGAACGAGGTAGCGGGGGCCATCATGCGCGGCACGGCTGAAGGGATGCGAGGCGGCGACGGGACCGATGCCAGCGCGTTTTTGGGAAGAAGGCAGCGTTAGGAGGTGGAAGATGGCGCTGTGCGCCTTGGGCCGCGTAGGATTGGGCCGGGGAGAAAGAGATCGGCTGCATTAAGGAGAGGGGAGGAAGGGAAAAACGGGCCGGGCTGCTGGGAGAAGTGGGCTGCACCAGGGAAGGTGACCCATCTCTTTTTTTTGTTTTTTCTTTTTCTCTTTCTTGTTGTTTTGTTTTTTGAATTTCAATTTAAATCAAATTTTCCATTCCTTTGAATTTGTGCCTGTTATAGAAACCAGGACATGTTTGTAAAGTAGTATAAACTTCAGAGTTCATAAAACTGAATAGTCGTGCTCATGGTCAAGAGCGGCTTGACACTCCTTCATAATTAGCATGGTGGTGGGATATGGTTTAGTTGGGTAATGTTGTTGGTTGTTGAAATGGATGTTCATTGTTTGGGAGATAGGTACACTGTAAAGGTCATTGACCTTGGAGAATTTGAGGAAGTGATTATGATGTTTTTTGCTCGAGGAGCCAGCGATTATGATGTCCATGGCTCAAGGAGCCGAATTCGGTGAATGGGGATCTAGAGACTTGTTAACGGTTATGAATGGGATAACACACTTAGTAATGTAGGATGCTTGAATTCCATAGAGTATATGCTTAGAATAGCGTAAACCTTCACCTGATCAAACCTTTCTTGATATTGCCTTCATGTCATTATTTTTTTCACATTTTTTAGTACTTTATGCACTTAAACATTTATTGCCTTCCATATTATGTTGTAGCATACCAAGTAAATGAAGCGGAGTACGAATATGCCTTCAACCCTGACGTGTCGTTCTAGGCTAGCGTGCCCTGGGTGATGTGTGCGGGAGATTATGGAAGCCCTTCTTGACTGCTACATGTTATTATTTTGTGTTACTTTTGTTTGAGGCCCAGGGGTCCTTTTGTAATAAGATAGTATATTGATACATTGTGTACAGATATTTTGATATTTATGACTTTATGTACGATTGAACTGATCTGACGTAAATATGGAATGCATTCGGTTTTATCCTCATAAAACCAGGTGTATCAGCGATGAAGCTGCTAGTTTGTTCTGGAGTGACTGGTGGCTGCATAGCCATCAAATTGAGGACCTAGCACCCCATCTTCATGCAATAATTCCCATAAGAAGAGTAGTCACGAGAACTACTATTTGGGATGCACTCTATAACATGACATGTATCAATGATGTTCAAGGAGCAATTTCAGTTGGGGTTTTGGTTCATTATCTAAGGTTTTGAAACATTCTCTTCGACTTCAAGCTGCATCCTGCAGTGGAAGACACTCATGTATGGAGGCTCTCTGACAAATGACCAATACTCTACCAAGTCAGAGTGTTTATTTCTGGGATCAACGCAATTCAGTCAATGGGAACGGATATGGAAGTCATATGGGGTGCCCAAGCGTTGCTTCTTTCTCTGGGTTGGTAATGTTGAAATATCAGAATTAGAGATAAAGAAGTAGAGATAAATCTTCCATGATTCCTTTGTAACAAAATCTAATCTTTTATCTGCTATAAATATGCAACTGAAAACAGAGATAAACTCTGTTTCTGTTACTAAACATTATCTTACAATGGCTATCACTACAAAAAAACATGACACCTAACGACGGCCACGTCACTTACGATGGCTAGCTGTCGTAAGTAACTTACGACGGCCACGGTCAGCCATCGTAAGTAAACTAACTTACGACGGTCATGGGCCCGCGACCGTCGTAAGTTAGAGGCCCGTCTTAACTAAGGAATAACTTACGACGACCCGAACCCTAAGCCGTCGTAAGTAAGAAAACCAGCGAAAATTGCACATAACTTACGACGGCCCAACTCCGGGGCCGACGTAAGTTAGCAGGCCGTTATAAATAATGGATTATATCCACCGCCCCGGCCCCGGGCTCGGGCTATTCCGCCCGAGCCCGCCCGACTTCGTCCCGCCGCCGCCCGACCGAGGTCGCCCCCGCCGCCTAGGACCATAGCCGCATCCCGGCCCCACCGCCGCCCGGCCCCGCGCCACCCCTGCTCTATCCCCCCCCCCCCCCCGCTCGATCCAGCCGCCGTCGCCCGTCCCCGCCGCCGCCGCTCGGCCCCGAGACCGCCCTGCGCTTGCCGCCGTTTCGCCGCCACTTCGAGGTAAGTTTTATTAATTGTATAAATTAGTTAATTTGTTGATTAATTTAGATGTTTTATTAATTTGTTTAGTTAATGAGTTAATTTGATGCTTAATTAAGTTACTTAATTTTGGTTTAGTTGATTATTAAGTTAGTTTAGTATTTATTTTATAATTTGGTTACTTGATTAATCTTGGAGATTGTTTAGTTATTTAATTATTTAGTTATCTGGTTGGTTATATTACTTAGTTCATTAATTAGTTTAGTTATTTGATTTTGCCCATTGTCGCGCTAAACACAGTGGGGCACTGCCGGGAACCTTGTCGAACCAATTTCTTCACGGTTTTGATCCAGAAGCGCTGTCGGCGCCATGGCCATGGCCGTCGCCGCCACCAACTCTGTGATGCAGTTTAGCACTCCTTAGATTTCTGTGAAGCTAACCGATCATGCCCCAAGCATTTTTGTCCATCTGTGTTGAAGAACACGCTCGTCGGAGTTCCTCCGCCGCCTGCCACCGTCGCCGAGTACTCTTCAGCCATTTCTAGCCCTAGTCGGAGTTCCTCATGGTTTAATACCCCATAGCGACGAACATTGGCTTGTACGCCATCACCGGCGGCGTGTTGGTCTTATCGTTGTCTCTCCCTCTCTCTCAAACTCTCTCTCTCTCTCTTCCTCCCTCTCTTTCTCTCTTTCTCCCCCTCTTATCTCTCTCTCTTCTTACCTCTCTCTCTTCCTCCCTCTCTCCCTCTCTCTCTCTCTTTCTCTCCCTCTTCTCTCTCTCTCCCCCTCTCTCTCCCCTCTCCATCTCTCTCCATCGCCAAATCCTCCACCAAAGCCCCCCCCACCCCAGCACCACCACCAGAGATCCCCCTCCCCATCCCACCTCCCCGGTCAGGAGCTTATAAGTTATAGCTTATGTGTTGACATACAATTTTATTCGTGGGAGTAGTTAGTTAAGATATGCATATTCGAATAAAGATTACAAATGGATAAATGTGTTGATTAGGGCATGATACATGATAAATATATGTAGCATGATTAGGGCGGTAGAACCACAAAAAAACTCATGTGACTAGTTTGAATGTTTCAGCATTTTGATTGCTTGAGTGTATAATATCAACATATAAATAAATGGGCTTCGGTCCGGCTCAGCCCGGCACAACCCATTTATGGCCCGACACGGCCCATTTAAAAGTCATGTTTAGGAAGGACTCCGACACGTACTTGACCGAGGATCAGTACAAAGAGACGGATGACCAGCACGACTACGATGGTGATGGCTACATGCTTTTGGATAAATGCATGGTAAGTATATTTTAAGTTCGTTTATGTGTTCATAATATATTTCTCCTACTAACACGTATCTACATTAGCGAGAGACCGGTCAGGAGCCGACACCGACCCAGGTTTGGAAGAGAGGTCACAGGGGAAGTGACCCTTCCTGGCCTGGGCAGTGCAGTCAGGTCGTGGCCGACCAACTGGTAAGTTTTTAAAATTCATCATTTTAATTATAAGTAATACTATTAGTGACACAGTTACACCATTTCTTTGTTTTTCAAAATGTATGCGCAGGAGGTCAAGAAGATACATGGCGAAGGCTACGATTGGGACAACGCACCAATCGAGCCTAGAGCCGCGTATGCAAGCGGCGACGGGAAGGCCCATGGACGGTGAGTTGGTCAATTGTTTAATTTTTTTTGAATCTTCCTTCTTTTACTTATTATTTTTTTATCTTTTGTAGGTTTGCCATTAACGATGGAGTTGTCGACTCAAGGGCGGCGCGACCTAAGAGAGGCACTCCATAGATGGAGGCTTCGTCCGTTGGGCCAACGAGTGACCATCGTCTCTGTAAAGGGACTTATAGCTCCGTGCCATGGAGGAGAGGCTTGCACGGACCCAATAGGAGCTCGACAGGATGCGACCGTCTAGGAGTACCAAGCCAACCTCATGGCCCAGATGCACGCAGCGGTGGAGGTAAGTAATTTAAATTACTGTAGTTCAATTTTTTTAGCATTTCAGTACGTAATATGTATGTTCTAATATGTTGCAATGACGGGCCTTAGCTCGACAGACTGGCCAAAAGCTCACGTTTCCTACGTGGCCTCAGCCGTCACAGGCGCCCTCGTTACAGCCGCCCCTAGCACAAATACCCCCGGCACTGTCGTAACTCTTTCATACTCTTTAATACAGGGAGGGGGATAAAGAGAGAAAGTGGGATGGGGAGAGGGAGAGAGAGGGAGCAGGGGGAAGAGAGAGATATATAGAGAGAGAGAGTAAAAGAGGGGAGAGACAGGGGGAGAGATAGTGAAAGAGATAGAGAGGGATGGCGAGATGGTGAGAGAGGTAGAGAAAGAGAGGGAGAGAGAGTGAAAGAGAGAGAGAATGAGGGAGAGAGAGAAGAGAGAGGGGATGGGGAGAGGGATAGCGAGAGGGAGAGAGAGAGGGGAGATGGTAAGAGGGAGAGAGAGGGAAAGAGAGGGATAGAAAGGGAGAGAGACATGTCTATCTTTTATTTACTTTACAGGGTTCACCGACGGAGGCATAGACTCCATCTTCACAGCTACCGGCACCGGGAGGGATGCGCGGAGACGACGTTCACGGCTCCGGAGGTAGTCGAGAGGGGAGTGTGTAGCTGTTAGGAATTTCTACATTTCTTTGGACTTTGTGGATAAACCGTCTGTCCGAACCCTGCAAACTGGGTACCCTCTCATAGTTGATAGAAAGCACGTGGGCCTCGCCTTCCCGGCTTAGGTAGGCCCCAACGTAAGCCACGTGCCCTGAGCCTGAAGACCGGCCGAGGGTGGCTCAGGAACCACCACGTATCTGGTGGTGTCGGACCCCATCTTCCGTCAAGAAGGGCTCCGACGCTGCCACGCACCCAAAGCCTCCGAGACGCACCCTCCGCCAGAGAGGGCTCTGGGGGTGCTGCGTGTCCTGCGGCTCCAGGTCCGACCTCCAGCATGGGAGGGCCCCGGAGCAGCCACACGGGCAACGACTTCGAGAATACCTCCCTCCCCCGAGGAAGGCCTCGAATGTGCCACGTGACCTGTGGCCCGGACGTGACCTCCAGTATGGGAGGACTTCGGAGCAGCCACATGCCCAATAACTCCGGACCACCCGCTACTCCGCAAGGCAGCTCCAGTGAGGACACGTGTCCCGAAGGCCAGCCGCTCGGGAGTCACACCGACGAGCAACAGGTAGATGGCCAAGAAGTAAAGAGGAAGGTACGCAGTCAGGCCGAACATTCAAGGCTCACGCCTTCCCCAGAAGCATGGCGTACGGCGCACGCCTCTGTACCCAGTCTGCGCAACATTACAGTGAAAAGACAGGGCGGCGAGGCATGACGGCACGATAGTGCCACCCAACGGCACAAAGCCGTGCAGCAGAGCGAGGAGACGCAACCACAAGATGGAAACTTCATCATCACCAGCCACCCAAACAGGGGCGCACGGCGTGACAGGCGGCACGCCTTAACTCCACCGACAGTGACAAAGCATACAACTGTAAATGCCTATAGCTCGTGTATAGGACGAAGATAGCCACGGGGCCACCTGTCGGGCCCCGGGCCACCTTGTAACTACCTCGGCCTTTGGCTATAAAAGGACCGGGGCAACCTCCGGGCTGGGGGTTCGCGACCCAGCAACCTCAGTTACTCATACGCGCGAGCAATACAGCAAACACACCCGTGGACGTAGGGTATTACGCTTCGGCGGCCCGAACCATGTAAATCCTCCTGTTCCTCTCGCCATTGCATTCTGACCTTCGAGATCACTAGCCCCACCAAAAAAGAACCTCCATGGGCTGCTCAGGCGGACCGGGGGAAGTGTCGCAGGAATACACTTTGACATTTGCGCCAGGTAGGGGGCTTTGGTTCTTGAAGTTGTCCGTGACCCACAATGGTGAACGTCCAACCTGTCGGAGGGCCTTCCCGCCCCTCGCGCCGCCAGCGGCAGGGGGAGCATGAAGCATCCTCTTGTCCCAGAACGGGACCATCTGCGTCGATGCCAGTCTCTAGGGCGATGATGCCAGTTCCCTCCTGGTAGCCTCCGGTTGTGACGGTGTCGCCGATGCTGACCGAGGCTAGCCCGAAGAGCGAGCTGCTAGCATCCTGCGCACTCCTTCAGAACCCCCCCCCCCCCCCCCCCCCCGCGCACGGGAGCTTCCCCATTCACTGCTGAGAAGTGGCACAACGACGTAGACCACCTGGTCGTCGCCGCGCTCAACTCCCTAGCGGTGGCGGGGGCCGCGCACTACCAAGCGCCCGCGGCAGCAGCCCGACAGCGACGTCAGCGACCGGAGGTGCCCGGTCCACAACTCCAAATGACACAGTGCCAGTGAGTACCGGGAGATACAGAAGCTAGCGGAGCACTTCCGAGAACTTTGACAGCAGCGCCAGGATGGCGCACCCTTTCGCCAGTGGGAGGGCAAGCAAAGAGCTGACCCAGAGGTCAGCAATGGTTAGGTGAATGTAGCCTAGAGGGGGGTGAATAGGCTTTTAGATGCTTTATTGAAACCTGAAACACTTAGTAGCTTTATCAAATACAGGGAAATTGGACTAGTCCGGTAGAGTGCAGACTAGTCCGTTTTCTAAACAGAGAAAAATTGGACTAGTCCGGTACCATGCGGACTAGTCCGGTATTTATGGACTAGAGAGATAAAGATTGATCAATGTTCACTTCTAGTACTCTATGTAGCAGAAATAAATTGATAACTTAGATGTATTGCAACAGTGATACAGTGAATGACAGGAATCAACTTTGATTCTAATGTTTGAATGTGAATTTCAAAGGATTGATTATACACTAGAATATGATGAACAATTAATAAACAAGAGTAGGAGACAAGTGTTTACCCCGAGGTTCGATTCCACGAAGGAAATCTACGTCCCCGTTGAAGAGTCCACTAAGGACCGGGTCTTCACCAACCCTATCCTCGTCCAATCACCACAAAGGTCGATTCTCTTCCACTAATCACAAGGGGGAATAAATCGTTCAAGGGGCCTTCTCAAAAGTTGAGGGCTCCCCAAGAATTACAATGAATTATTACAACCAAACACACTCAACAGATGAACAATTAACAAACGAGAGTGTGCGAGAGACCAAACCCAAGAGCTCAAGATGTGTAGAACAAGTCTCTCCTTTGATCAAATTGCTAATCCCCAAAGAATTGATCCTTCTAGGGTTAGAATGTGTGGAGAGATGTGAATTTTGGGCTCTTGGGAGGTGTGATGGCGCAGGGGGTTGAAGAGTTATTTTGGTATGGCCGTACACCTCTTTCTATAGTAGGGTTTCCAATGGTTACGTTAGGGTTTGTGATGTCCGGACTAGTCCGTGGTTGACTCCGGACTAGTCCGGTGTGCAGTGTGTAGAAAACTCTAAGTGTTGTGATATATCGGACTAGTCCGTAGTAGTGCGGACTAGTCCATTTTCTATCCAGAGACAAAGTCGGACTTGTCCTGCTGATATCGGACTAGTCCATTTTCTGGTCAGAAAGAAAATCGGACTAGTCCGGTTAATATCGGACTAGTCTGCACATGCTGAAATTGTGCAGTTAGTTTAATTTCTTCCACTTGAGCTCTTGGGATGTGTTTCTCCAACACACTCTATACTAAGTATTTTAATATTTTCAGCTCCTGAGCTCTTATCAATTTGGATCCTCCTTCTCCTTTCTTTTTATGCTTTCTTCCTGATTTCTTTTAAGAACCCGCGCTCATCTCAACAATTTTGTTAGGGTCTCATTTGTTTGTCATAAATCAACCAAAACCTACAAGGGGTGCCTAGATGCACTTTCAATCTCCCCCTTTTTGGTGATTGATGACAACCAATTGAGATCTCACAAATATGACAATAAGAATTCAGATTTTCATAAAGTGTGCACATATGAGCTTTGGACAAAATAGGCAAAGTAGACATAAGACATATGTGCTCTCTTTACGGTGGGGTGTAGAACTATGTGTGTGAGCAATAATTTTGATGTGAATAACATAATGAGCATAGTCATAACATCATCAAGAGTCTCAATCCTTCATAACAGTTTTAAACATACATCATTAATCAAAAGCATAACATAGTCATCTCACAAAAAGCATAATGCTAACATAAGTCTTACAAAAGCATAATGGTAGTTTAAGTCTTACAACAACATAATAATAGCATAATAGTACAAGTCTTACAAAACTCATTACTCAAGTCAGGACATGAAAATAAAGACCTACGACCTAAGACTCCCCCTCAATCTCTCCCCCTTTGGCATCAAGGCACCAAAAAGAAGGAGAGGAGGGATCTACTTGTCGTCACCGGCTCACTCCTCGTTGTCGGTCCTTTCTTCATCTTCATCATCAGCCTGAGGAAGAGGAGGAGAGGAACCACTTGTTGTGCCAAAGTAGGCGCGCTCTGATGGAGAGAGAGGAGGAAGCTCTGTAAACTCAGATGCAGAGTCCTCTGAGATGACCGGGGATCCAATGGGCTCAATCTCTAGTTTTTGGCATATCTCTTTGACATTGGCCTTCATGTATCTCATTTCTTCTTTTCTTGCCTTGTTCATCTTATGAAGCTTCACCTCAGTTTTGCGGCAAGAACTGAAAATAGCAGCTAAAATCTTCATAACTCCACTAGAGGAACTTTTGTGTGGAGAGGCCCTAGTCTTGGATGATGGCCTTGCATCTTCTTGAGCTCTCTCTGGATGCTCTTCAGGTGATCCAGGAGAGGAGGCAGCTGGGAGGGAGGCCTGAGGAGGCTTCTGAGGCCTTAGAGTAGTGTGCTCCACATCCTTCACGAACTCAATTCCTGTGACTCTTTCAATCATGAGCATCAAGTAAGGTGCATATCCACAGGAATGGTTTGGTGTGTAGGATATGTTCACCATGTGATTCCAAATATAATCGAAGATATTAAATCTTCTCCTCCTGCTGATTACTTTCATCAAGGTTCTCAAATAACCTTGGATGCTCTCGGCATCTCCATCGTTTGGAGCAATGGTCTTCCGGAGCACTCTGTTGAGAACAATGAAGAAGGGCTTCATGTTCTTGGTTGAGGGAGGGTTGAATGGAAGTCGAGTATCATAGAGAAACTCTATCTTGTCCTTCTCCACAACTCCCAGATTGTTAATGACAATCTCATCATTGCCGGTGTCCTCAAGGTGCAGCAGTCTGGCAAACTCAGTGTAGGAAATTGTGTACTTGGATCCATGTGTCATCCAAGTCACTTTGTCTTCTCCATCATGAGCAAAGTGGCAAGTTGAATAAAACTGGGCAATGATCTCATCATTCCAGTTGTATCTGAAGGCGAGCAGGTCCTTGAGTCCATGTCTCTCTGCATCCTCTATGACTTCCTCAAAGGCTTCATAGCTCTCCCTTTCAAAGTATGTCCAGTCGATCCATTGACTTCGGACCACTGGAGTCTTCATTTGGAGGTACACTGAACTGTAGTAGTCCAAGTGAAAGTTGCTCCAAAATCTCTTGTCGGCTGCCTTTTTGCCGGAGCTATAGGCATCAACCTTCCTCAGGTTCCATGCCACATCACTCCCCTTGCCATTGAACTTTTCCTCCGAGGGATCCCTATGTCCCTGCCTTGGAGCTGTCATCTTGAGGGGACCAATCGGTCCGGAAGCAAGCCCCTTTCCCTTGCCCTTGGTTTGGCATTGAGCCGCCGAGCTAGAACCAGCCACATTTTCTTTTGAAGCTGGTCTCTTAATTGTAACCTTTCGATTCACCCTAGGTGGGGTGAGCGAAGGCTCGGTAGCACACTCTTTTCTCTTGTTGGAGCGAGACTCCGGAGGATGAGACATTATATATTGATCCATCTCGGCCTCAAAGTCGGAGAGACTCTCATTTGATCCCGACATGATTTCTGACAAGGGAGATAAAGTGGGTATGAATAATCAAGGATGACAAAGGATTGCACTGAATTGACATAATTTAGTATTTCCCTGATCAGGTAATACCAGACTAATCCGGTGTTCAGGGTCGGACTAGTCCGGAGCACCGGACTTATCCGCCCTAATAACGGACTAGTCCGTTATGAGGCTGCTCAAACCCTAATTTATTGAAATTTGAGATTATTCAATGCAAATATGATCTAGGGTACATGGAATACATCAATAGAGCATGCATTGACTAAAGGAGCTAAGATATTTGAGCAAAAACAAGGAAAATCGAAGGTTCTAGGGTTTGGAGTGAAGTTTACCAAATCCTTCGATTCGAAGTGTTGAAGGAGTTCTTGATCCGGACTAGTCCGGGTTTTTTGATCCCTTTGCAGTGGGGATCGATTCCCACGGAAATTTGAGAAGTTTTGATGGAGAACTTGCAAATTCACCTTGGGAGCACTTGAGTGAGGAGAGAGAGAGGAGGGTTGTGAGGATGAAGAAGATTAGGTTTGTGCCGTCCTTAGGGTTATGGAGGCGAAATATCGGACTAGCCCGGACCATATCAGACTAGTCCATTTTCCGGTCAGAGAGAAAATCGGACTAGTCCGTGGTTATCCGGACTAGTCCGGAATAATGGACTAAGTGCGGACTAGTCTGCCAGTGCGGACTAGTCTGGGGTGACCACGGACCTGTCCGTGGTCCCTTGTACAGAAGTAAACAAAACATATATATGTATGTATTCAAATGTTCCTATTAAGTGATAAGGGACAAAGGTACACAGAAATTCTTGATGAATATGATCAGTAAACATACAACAATCAAGCTATGACCATGATCCACCAAGATCAAGTAACTAACATAGTTTTTCAGAGGAAAATAGAGAGAGATGATTTTTCAACATAATTAACATGATTTTGAGGATGGCATACAGATATGCAAGTTTTCAAGCCACGTTTCGAGCATCAAGGATATTTTGTTCATTTCAGAGCTCACAAAAACGTTTTTCATCAAGTGGCTTGGTAAAGATATCGGCTAGTTATTTTTTAGTGTTGACATGGGAAATGGCTATGTCTCCTTTCATTGAGTGATCTCTCAAAAAATGATGCCGGATATCTATGTGTTTAGTTCTAGAGTGCTCAATAGGGTTATGTGCAATTTTAATAGAACTCTCATTGTCACAAAGGAGTGGAATACAGCTCATATTGTAACCGTAATCCCTTAGAGTTTGTCGCATCCAAAGGAGTTGTGCACAACAACTTCTGGCTGCAACATACTCCGCTTCAGCTGTGGATAGAGCAATTGAATTTTGTTTCTTGGAGGACCAAGAAACTAGGGATCTACCTAGGAATTGGCAAGTACCAGAAGTACTTTTTCTATCTACCTTGCATCCGGCATAATCTGCATCAGAGCATCCAATGAGATTGATTTTTGAACCTTTGGGATACCAAAGGCCTAGGTTGGGTGTATGAACTAAATATCTCAAGATTCTTTTAACGGCTGTCAGATGACATTCCTTAGGATTGGCTTGGAATCTTGCACACAAACATACACTCAACATGATATCAGGCCTAGATGCACATAAATAGAGTAGGGAGCCAATTATGGAACGATATACCTTTTGATCCACATTTGGTCCGTCTTCATTTAGATCCAAGTCTCCATTTGTGGCCATGGGAGTCTTTATGGGCTTTGCTTTGTACATTCCAAACTTCTTGAGAATGTCTTGAGTGTACTTTGTTTGGCTTATGAACGTCCCGTCCTTTTGTTGCTTCACTTGGAATCCCAAGAAGTACCTCAACTCTCCCATCATGGACATCTCAAATCTATCTGTCATAATCTTGCTAAATTCTTGACAAAAGGATTTGTTAGTTGAACCAAATCCTTCGATTCGAAGTGTTGAAGGAGTTCTTGATCCGGACTAGTCCGGGTTTTTTGATCCCTTTGCAGTGGGGATCGATTCCCACGGAAATTTGAGAAGTTTTGATGGAGAACTTGCAAATTCACCTTGGGAGCACTTGAGTGAGGAGAGAGAGAGGAGGGTTGTGAGGATGAAGAAGATTAGGTTTGTGCCGTCCTTAGGGTTATGGAGGCGAAATATCGGACTAGTCCGGACCATATCAGACTAGTCCATTTTCCGGTCAGAGAGAAAATCGGACTAGTCCGTGGTTATCCGGACTAGTCCGGAATAATGGACTAAGTGCGGACTAGTCTGCCAGTGCGGACTAGTCTGGGGTGACCACGGACCTGTCCGTGGTCCCTTGTACAGAAGTAAACAAAACATATATATGTATGTATTCAAATGTTCCTATTAAGTGATAAGGGACAAAGGTACACAGAAATTCTTGATGAATATGATCAGTAAACATACAACAATCAAGCTATGACCATGATCCACCAAGATCAAGTAACTAACATAGTTTTTCAGAGGAAAATAGAGAGAGATGATTTTTCAACATAATTAACATGATTTTGAGGATGGCATACAGATATGCAAGTTTTCAAGCCACGTTTCGAGCATCAAGGATATTTTGTTCATTTCAGAGCTCACAAAAACGTTTTTCATTAAGTGGCTTGGTAAAGATATCGGCTAGTTATTTTTTAGTGTTGACATGGGAAATGGCTATGTCTCCTTTCATTGAGTGATCTCTCAAAAAATGATGCCGGATATCTATGTGTTTAGTTCTAGAGTGCTCAATAGGGTTATGTGCAATTTTAATAGAACTCTCATTGTCACAAAGGAGTGGAATACAGCTCATATTGTAACCGTAATCCCTTAGAGTTTGTCGCATCCAAAGGAGTTGTGCACAACAACTTCTGGCTGCAACATACTCCGCTTCAGCTGTGGATAGAGCAATTGAATTTTGTTTCTTGGAGGACCAAGAAACTAGGGATCTACCTAGGAATTGGCAAGTACCAGAAGTACTTTTTTCTATCTACCTTGCATCCGGCATAATCTGCATCAGAGCATCCAATGAGATTGATTTTTGAACCTTTGGGATACCAAAGGCCTAGGTTGGGTGTATGAACTAAATATCTCAAGATTCTTTTAACGGCTGTCAGATGACATTCCTTAGGATTGGCTTGGAATCTTGCACACAAACATACACTCAACATGATATCAGGCCTAGATGCACATAAATAGAGTAGGGAGCCAATCATGGAACGATATACCTTTTGATCCACATTTGGTCCGTCTTCATTTAGATCCAAGTCTCCATTTGTGGCCATGGGAGTCTTTATGGGCTTTGCTTTGTACATTCCAAACTTCTTGAGAATGTCTTGAGTGTACTTTGTTTGGCTTATGAACGTCCCGTCCTTTTGTTGCTTCACTTGGAATCCCAAGAAGTACCTCAACTCTCCCATCATGGACATCTCAAATCTATCTGTCATAATCTTGCTAAATTCTTGACAAAAGGATTTGTTAGTTGAACCAAATCCTTCGATTCGAAGTGTTGAAGGAGTTCTTGATCCGGACTAGTCCGGGTTTTTTGATCCCTTTGCAGTGGGGATCGATTCCCACGGAAATTTGAGAAGTTTTGATGGAGAACTTGCAAATTCACCTTGGGAGCACTTGAGTGAGGAGAGAGAGAGGAGGGTTGTGAGGATGAAGAAGATTAGGTTTGTGCCGTCCTTAGGGTTATGGAGGCGAAATATCGGACTAGTCCGGACCATATCAGACTAGTCCATTTTCCGGTCAGAGAGAAAATCGGACTAGTCCGTGGTTATCCGGACTAGTCCAGAATAATGGACTAAGTGCGGACTAGTCTGCCAGTGCGGACTAGTCTGGGGTGACCACGGACCTGTCCGTGGTCCCTTGTACAGAAGTAAACAAAACATATATATGTATGTATTCAAATGTTCCTATTAAGTGATAAGGGACAAAGGTACACAGAAATTCTTGATGAATATGATCAGTAAACATACAACAATCAAGCTATGACCATGATCCACCAAGATCAAGTAACTAACATAGTTTTTCAGAGGAAAATAGAGAGAGATGATTTTTCAACATAATTAACATGATTTTGAGGATGGCATACAGATATGCAAGTTTTCAAGCCACGTTTCGAGCATCAAGGATATTTTGTTCATTTCAGAGCTCACAAAAACGTTTTTCATCAAGTGGCTTGGTAAAGATATCGGCTAGTTATTTTTTAGTGTTGACATGGGAAATGGCTATGTCTCCTTTCATTGAGTGATCTCTCAAAAAATGATGCCGGATATCTATGTGTTTAGTTCTAGAGTGCTCAATAGGGTTATGTGCAATTTTAATAGAACTCTCATTGTCACAAAGGAGTGGAATACAGCTCATATTGTAACCGTAATCCCTTAGAGTTTGTCGCATCCAAAGGAGTTGTGCACAACAACTTCTGGCTGCAACATACTCCGCTTCAACTGTGGATAGAGCAATTGAATTTTGTTTCTTGGAGGACCAAGAAACTAGGGATCTACCTAGGAATTGGCAAGTACCAGAAGTACTTTTTCTATCTACCTTGCATCCGGCATAATCTGCATCAGAGCATCTAATGAGATTGATTTTTGAACCTTTGGGATACCAAAGGCCTAGGTTGGGTGTATGAACTAAATATCTCAAGATTCTTTTAACGGCTGTCAGATGACATTCCTTAGGATTGGCTTGGAATCTTGCACACAAACATACACTCAACATGATATCAGGCCTAGATGCACATAAATAGAGTAGGGAGCCAATCATGGAACGATATACCTTTTGATCCACATTTGGTCCGTCTTCATTTAGATCCAAGTCTCCATTTGTGGCCATGGGAGTCTTTATGGGCTTTGCTTTGTACATTCCAAACTTCTTGAGAATGTCTTGAGTGTACTTTGTTTGGCTTATGAACGTCCCGTCCTTTTGTTGCTTCACTTGGAATCCCAAGAAGTACCTCAACTCTCCCATCATGGACATCTCAAATCTATCTGTCATAATCTTGCTAAATTCTTGACAAAAGGATTTGTTAGTTGAACCAAATATAATATCGTCAACATAGATTTGGCAAATGAAGAGATCATCATCAAAGTGTTTAGTAAACAAGGTGTAATCAGCTTTTCCGATCTTGAAGTCATTTTCAAACAAAAAATCTCTAAGGCACTCATACCAAGCTCTAGGAGCTTGTTTGAGGCCATAGAGAGCCTTACGCAGTTTGAACACATAGTCGGGGTGCTCTTGATCTTCAAAACCGGGCGGTTGCTCCATGTACACCTCCTCCTTGATTGGTCCATTGAGAAAGGCGCTTTTCACGTCCATTTGATAAAGCTTGAAATCGTGGTGAGTAGCATATGCAAGTAATATACGAATCAATTCAAGCCTAGCTACGGGAGCAAAAGTCTCATCGAAATCCAAACCTTCGACTTGTGAGTACCCTTTTGCCACAAGTCGTGCCTTGTTCCTTGTCACCACTCCATGTTCGTCTTGCTTGTTGCGGAAGACCCATTTAGTGCCAACGACGTTGGACTTGGGTCTTTCAACAAGCTCCCACACTTTGTTCCT
This sequence comes from Neostapfia colusana, assembly GCA_030760725.1. Taxonomy (NCBI): domain Eukaryota; kingdom Viridiplantae; phylum Streptophyta; class Magnoliopsida; order Poales; family Poaceae; genus Neostapfia; species Neostapfia colusana. Next base: position 113,950,256 of record JASWHV010000007.1, read on the forward strand.
TTTGAAGTTGTTCAATTCTTCTTGCATCGCCATCACCTAGTCCGGATCTTTTAATGCATCCTCAACCCTGTATGGTTCCAAAGAAGATACAAAGGAATAGTGTTCACAAAAATTAGCTATGCGAGATTGAGTTATTACTCCCTTTCGGATGTCACCGATTATGTTGTCAACAGGGTGATCTCTTTGGATGCTTTGGTGTACTCTTGGATATGGCACTTGTGGTCTTGAATCTTCATTATCATCTTATTCTCCCCCTGGATAGTTGCCTTCATTGATGTTTAGGTATTCTTGATTTTCTTGAGGTTGATCTTGTATGGAAGCTCCCCCTCGATCATTTTCCTCCACCTGTGGTTCATTTTCTTCATTCGCATTTGAAGGTGGCACTTGTGGTCGAACATCGCCCAATGACATCCTTCTTAATGCTTGACATGGAGCTTCTTCTTGATCTAGAACACATTGATCAACTTGCTCTTCTTGAGAGCCGTTAGTTTCATCGAACACTACGTCACGTGCTACTTCAACAAGTCCGGAGGTTTTGTTGAAGACACGATAAGCGTAGGAGTTCGAATCATAGCCAAGTAAGAAACCTTCATCGGACTTCGAAGCAAACTTCAAAGCCCTTGGCTTCTTGTTTAAAATATAATATTTTGAACCAAAAACTCGAAAATATGAAATATTTGGCTTGTTACCCGTGAGTAGTTCATATGAAGTTTTCTTGAGCAACCGATGAAGATATAGTCGGTTTATGGAATGACAAGCGGTGTTAACCGCTTCAGCCCAAAACATGTCCGAAGTCTTGTATTCATCGAGCATTGTCCTCGTCATCTCAATGAGAGTTCTGTTCTTCCTTTTGGCTACTCCGTTTTGTTGAGGAGTATATGGTGCTGAAAATACGTGCTTTATTCCTTCTTCATCTAGATATGCCTCAACTTGGGTATTCTTAAATGCTGTCCTATTGTCACTTTGTATGTTCTTGATCTTCAATGAGAATTCATTTTGGGCACGCTTGATGAACTTCTTGAGGGTTCCTTGAGTTTCTGTCTTATCATGCAAAAAGAAAACCCACGTGATGCGTGAAAAATCATCAATAATGACTAGACCGTATTTATTACCGCCGATGCTTATGTAGGCAACTGGACCAAATAGATCCATGTGAAGGAGCTCAAGTGGTATTGTTGTAGTCATGACATTCTTCGCGGGATGGGATGCTCCTACTTGCTTCCCTGCTTGACACACTCTACACGGCCTGTCTTTCTCAAAAACAACATCCTTTAAACCTCGGATGTGATTGCCTTTGAGGAGTTTTTGAAGATTCCTCATACCAACATGTGCTAGCCGTCTATGCCACAGCCAACCCATGTTGGTCTTTGCAATCAAGCATGTGTCAAGTTCGGCTTTATCTTTGTTGAAGTCAACTAGATAAAGTTTTCCCTTCAACACACTCTTGAATGCAATTGAGTTATCACTCCTTCTAGAGACAGTCACACCCTCATTAGTGAATAAGCAATTATAACCCTTGTCACATAATTGAGATATGGACAAAAGATTATAATCCAAGGAGTCAACATGTAAAACATGAGAGAGAGTATGTTGTGATGAAATTGCAATTTTACCGGTACCAAGCACTTTTCCTTAACTATTATCACCAAAGTAAATGCCTTCGCTTGGATTTTCATTATCTTCATATTCCATGAACATTCTTCTTTCTCCGGTCATATGATTGGTGCATCCACTATCTAGCACCCATTTTGCTCCACCGGATGAATAAGTCTGCAAAAACAATTTATGCCTTGGTCTTAGGTACCCAAGCTTGCTTGGGTCCTTTGAGGTTAGTCACAAGTGATTTGGGCACCCACACATGAGACTTGGTGTTCCCATGGTGTGGCCCAACATATTTAGCATAAACTCTTCCAAGATTACTTTTCATAAGTACATATGAAGCATCAAAAGTTCTAAATAGAAGTTGTTGTTCATATGTGTTCACAGTGATAAATTTATCAACATTATTAAGTTTTCTAACTTGAGAAGAGTTTCCCTTGACAAAGGCAATGCAACTCTTGTTATTCTTGTGGCTTCTAGTGTTTTGCTTTTCACCATTAGAATATCCAATGCCATATCTGACATTAGGAGGTCTTGTGACCGAGTATGCACTGCGTGCATACTTGATCTTCTCCTTGTCGAATATGCCACTTTGAGAAGATTGCTTGTTCTTTGTCAATTTTTGCTTTTTCTTCATGTTAGTGTCACTTTTGGCACAAGTGCAAGTAATACTAGTTTCAGACTTTATGTGTTGAGAAGATGAGCTAGAAGTTGATGAAGAACCATTTTGCTTGAGTGACTCAACTTGTACCTCAAGGATATCGTTAACTTTGGTTAAGTTAGCAAGTTCATCCTTGATGATGGTGTTTGAGTCTTTTAACTTCAAGCAAGCTTCCTTTCTTGAAGCTAACTCAAGCTTTAGTGATTTATTTTGTTCCTTTTCAAGTTCAAGAAGCTTTTCAATCTCAAGATATTCCTCCTTTTGGGAGATGATCATATCTTCCTGACGATTGACTAACTTCTCCATATCAACAAGCTTATCAAGTAGAAATTTCATTTTAGCAACTGTCTTTTTGTCTAAACCCCTAAGCATATATTCATCATCATCACTGCTATCATCCTCACTAGAATTATCACTATCACTAGTAAAAGAATGCGAGAAGGAAGATTCAGTTGGTACCTTTCGTTTACCTTCCTTTGCCATTAGACAGGTGTTGTCGGTGTCCTTCCATACGCCCATGGTTGGGAAGAGAGTGGATTTCTTGGTAGTCTTCTTTATGGCTATGGTGGCCATCTCCTCTTCTTTTTCGGATGAAGATTCATCATTGGAGTCCCACTCCTTCCCTAGATGCGCTTGACCCTATTGCTTCTTCTTCTTGAACATTTTCTTTGGTTGAGGCTTGTTGTCTTTTTCTTGTTTTCATCATGTGGACAATCTACTATGAAGTGATCGTATTCTCCTCAATTATAGCACGCCCGTCTCATCTTGGGTCTTTGTTTGTCCCTTTGTCTTCCTTCATTTGAGCTGCTACCCTTTCTTCTTCTCATCATTTTCTTGAACTTCTTCATGATCAGGATCATGTCTTCTTCATCGATATCACTACTTTCATCATCATTGTCGTCTTCTCCATAAGCTTCTCGAGCTTCCTTTGATACGTGTTTACAAGTTGACTTCAAAGCAACTCCTTTCTTCTTTGCCGAGGTGAGATCGGCAATTTCCTTAACATGCTTGGCTTGCTTCTCCATCATCTCAAAGTTGATAATCTTGCCAAAAAGTTCGTCTGGGGTCATCTTCCGGTACCCAGGGCTTTCTCTGATCATAGAGCAAAGAGTTACGTTGCGAGGCATGAATGCTCTGAGAATCAACTTCACAACCTCATGATCATTCCACTTCTTGTTGCCATAAGCTCGGACTTTATTGATAAGATTATTCAGTCGATTGTACATATCTTGTGGTGATTCATCTTCTTCTATCGCGAATCTTCCCAATTCACCTTCAATCATTTCTATCTTGGCTTCGCGTACGTGACGATCACCTCCATGTGTAGTTTGTAGTGTGTCCCATATTTCCTTGGCAATTTCAAGTCCATCCACCTTGGTGAACTCGTCTCGTCTTAGTGATGACGTGATCACAGCTGCAGCTTGAGCATTCCGATGAATGGCTTGTTCTTGGCTTGGGGTCAGCTCTTCATCATCATCTGGGATATCTATCCCTATACACACTATATGCCACAAACTTGGGTTAAGAGATATAAGGTGCATTTTCATGTTTTGTCTCCACATTGAATAATCATTACCATCAAAGTAAGGTGCTTTCCCTAGGGGAATTTATAAGTAATGATTATTGTTAGAATTCAAACACTCATAATCAAAAGGATATCGGGAGTAGTCTGTGTGACTATCCACTTTCTTCTTCTTTTTATCATCGGTGTTCTTCTTCCCTTTTGGAGAGATTGCCTTCTTTCGTAGAAGAGCCCTGAGTTGGAGCACCTTCTCATCATCGTCCTCACTGTCTTGAATGACGTCGAGTAGCTTCTTTAGCTTTTGAGTCCTTTCATCATTACTCTTTTCGTCGTCGATCTTCTTGTGTACATCCTTGATGTCCATATCGTCTCTTCGAGCGGTGAGTCTCTTTTGAAGAGTTTGGCTCTGATACCAATTGAATGTAGGCTAGAGGAGGGGTGAATAGGCTTTTCGATGCTTTATTGAAACCTGAAACACTTAGTAGGTTTATTAAATACAGGGAAATCGGACTAGTCTGGTAGAGTGCTGAAACAACTCTGATACCAACTGAAACATGCTTGATACCAACTGAGACAGGGCTCAACTCATGATACCACTTGTCACAGCTCTGATACCAACTGAGACAGGCCTGATACCAACTGAGATAGGGCTCAGCTAATGATACCACTTGTCGCAACTCTGATACCACGATGAGACGGCCCGACGCCGCCCGTTTATTCAAGGGGACGGGGCACTCGCCCGGGAATCGCATTGGGTGGTGCCGTGTTGTGCGGTACCCAACAACACACATACAAGGAACAATGTATTACATAAAATAATAGCGAGAGCATACACGTTTTTCTTTGTAAATAGTTTACATCAAATAGCTACAGCGGAAGTCTATAACAACTCACGTCGAATAACTAAGAGCACTCAAGATGAAGTCCAGCCCGCGGACTCTTTTCGCTAGCAACACGAAGACAACAGCAGCGGCTGGGTTCTCCATGTGTTACATGACGCGGAAGTCTCCGAGTCTCACCGGACAACCTTCATCTTAGCATCGATGTTAACCTGCAAAACCACTTATATAGCAAGCGTGAGCACATAGGCTCAACAAGACCGATCCGTCTCTCCTAAACAAGAAACTCTACATGCACGACGGTTGCAATTGGGTTAGCTAGATTTGCATAAAGGACTCCCCTAAAGTTGATCCTTAACTTTGAAATTTTAGGCCTCATTGTACAGACCTTGAGCCAAAAAGCATCGCAACTCCACAATCAAACAAGAAACGCTTTGTTGTGATGCTCCTTGCACAAAGTGAAAGTAAAGTTTAATGAGTCTATCTCTAAATCAGTCATGGTTGCAGTACAAATTACATCACTGTCTTATCAAGTTCAAAAGATAACCTGTTCCAGTTGTTACTACGTCAAGACGCAGTGGGCAAGTATGCTCATATAACCACGAGCGACGGTGATTCGAATCAGTACACGCCCGGACTACACGACACGTACACCCGTACTCCGAGTTGCCGGCAGCAACCTCGATTGATGTTGTACGCGGCCACCTTTCCCAAGATCTTCCACATTGGACGCAGTCCAACTGCCCCGAGTCCGCAAGCTCCCTCAAGGTACATACCTGCAGTGGTATGTTCTTAAGCGAGTTACCTCCTGCTACCCTGACGCCGAAAGCCTAAGGCAGTTGGAAAAGTTCCACTATGGATCTCCCAAGGTACATCGGTTTCCTGGGTCCCATATAGCCAGTATGTGCCCGGTACACAACTCAAACTTGTCCAATAGGGCCAAGCACGGACGGGCCTAAACCGACACAGGCAGGGCTATGCAGGAACGGTCCGAAGCCTGCTGCATGTAAACCTCCCTGTCCGGTCTCCATTTCATATGTGTGACTTTCCTCATCATTTCTAATTTTAACCCGTTCCGAGTAAACCAGCCCTGAACTCGCGAGTAGCTTCCAACTACTCGATTTCTACCAGACCTTTCCTACTACCATTTAGCGTAGCCAAATCAATATCAACTAGACGCAATGCAATCAAATGATTTAAAACTATGATCTCTAAAAATGGAAATACTTTATAAAACTGTTCAAATGCAAACCGGGGCTTGCCTGTTTTGCAGGTGACTAAGAATACAATCAGTCAGTGATGATCACTTGGAGCTTGATCACTTGTTTTCTTCCCTCCTTGATCTTCACTTTAAGTCCTTCTCACGTTCTCCACGTATATGCTACACGATATGATCATGCATATGTATTTAATTGAAAAGCTTTTGCTAATAAGGTCTAATGACAGTTTTAAAACTGGAACCCTGTTTAAGAATTTAAAATGACACTGGTGCTAGTGGTTTGGGTTGGGTTTAAACACTATGTTCAAATGTTGAGTGCTTTTCGCACTTAAGTGTTGATCACCTCAAGAGGTTACACATGACAGTGGTGATCCAGAGCCCCAATGGAGCTGATAATTTTCTTGTGAGTTCCTTGTCACAAGAAAGTCATCTGGGCCAAAAATTAGCACATTTCATTGAGTGCTTTATTCAGAACAATTCTCTAAGTATTTAAACCAAGATGAATTATTTCTGAGGTAACACCCATGTTCATGTAAAAATTAGTGGACTATAATTTCGATTATAGTTCATGGAGTCTGAATGAATTTTCCTAGGAGTTTTGGAGCTAAGAATTACCCAGAATTGAATTTCCAAGTTTTGGAAATTCTCTGAAAATGTTTCTGTATTCATTTGAACATAGCAACTTGAAATCTGAATTTTCCTGATCAAATCAACTCCAAATGAGCTGAAACTTTTACAGGAGTCTAATAACACCATAAAGAATATTCTGGCAAAATTTCAGGATTTTTGGACAAACCAAACTCCCTCAAAAATTCTTTTGCTGAAAAGCTTTAAATAATTTTACATATTTAATTATTGCCTGTCCTATAAATTGGGTTGCATATTTGGATAGAGTTTTTAAATCTGAATCTAACCCAATTTGAATCACTAAATTTGGAGGTTCCTAGCGAAAGTTATGCTCTTCTAAAGTTTGAGAAAAATCTGGGATTTGAATAAATCCGGGAAAAATTTAAAACTGACTGTGGGTCCATGGGACACGTCTGGTGTCGGGAGAGCGCCACACGGGGCCACAGGAATGTTTCCTACGCTGTCACAGCTGATCCGGCACCACAGAGTATCCAGCTCCTGTTTCTGTGCGACTGACACGTGGGGCCGGCAGCACCTTCGTCTACCTCCCGCCCCCGCGCGATACCGCCGCCGGGCTCGCCGGAGCAACCGCGGATTCGGTCGTCCGGCCACCTCTGACGCCCAAACTCACCGCTAAGCCCTAGTTTTGTGCGAGGAACACACTGAGATGATTTTCCGGACCAGCGACGTCCCTAAACCATCCCGCACCGGTGCAGCGGCTCGGATGAAGTTCGGCGGCGTTACCCCGATGAGTTAGCCCGCCAAAAGCCCCCTGGACAGGTCCTACAGCACCAGTGAGGACTGGAGGAGCTCGGCATGGCCGCACACGGGCTTAGGAACGGCTCCAAGCTAGGGTTCACCGTGTGCCCAAACCGTCCCGCCATAGCCACCGTCGGAAGGATCAAAATTAATCCGTGCAGAGTGTGTTTCTTGCTAGGTTTCAAAAGGGGAGCTGTTGCTAAGCAAGTCTACGTCATGTGTGTGCAATTTGCAACGCTCAAAACGAATATAACGCGAGAATTTTACAGATTCATACCCGCGGGTCCGTTTACACCGGCCGGAGAGGAATCCCGAAATTCAACGGCAAGAAGCTAAGACAAGCGTTGAGCTTCGGATGGAAGCTGCAGGAAGCTCTTGCGCGCCCAAGGGTCCTCTCGCTTGGTCGTGAAAACCTCTCTGTGGAGCTGTCCACGAGAGCACCTCGTCGCCGTTGTGTTCGGCCGCCGCAGAAACTGGTCGTTCTCGGTCTTTGGAGGTGGAACTCACGTTGGAATGGCGCGAGGACGTTGGAGAAGGGTCTGTGGTGTTGTTTGGCCGCTCAGCTGAGGCTCGCATGCGAGCTTTCGGCGTGGCCGATCAATCGGAAGAACAGCGGCAGCGCTCGGTCTGTTTTCTTGGGCGAGGGAAGAAAGAACAGCACCGAGTCCTCGGTACCGTGGGATAAAAGGAGCACGGCAGTGGGGTAAGGACGCCGAGGCAGCTCTCCAGCGCGATGGAATTCAACGGGAGGTGGCCTCGGTGTTGTCTCGGTGTCGCCCGTAGAGCTGCACCCCCTTGTACGAGTGAACCGCCTCACAGCAGCAAAACAGAGACCACCCTCTGAGATCTTTTGCAATTTAAACTGTTTCATTGACATGTGGGTCCCACAGCTCAGTCCCTCCTTATCCCTCTCCAAAATATCTCCCAAAATTTGCAAATTGTGGAATCAAATTGTGGGAGTTCAAATCTGAGGTGCATTTGGACAATTGGGCAAATTTCATCCAAATTCAAATAGGTATTTGAATTCTTTGTCATTTAAAGTCCATTTTGGAAAATGGGTTGCAAATCATTTCAATAAATCATGAAAATTTGTACACCCCCTAATTTGGACCCAACGAATTCAAATATGCAATCTGATTTTTAATTTGGCTGCTGCAAATGATATTTGTAGCACAACAGTTTTGAATTCATAATGTTGCTCTCATTTGAATTTTCAGTTGAACAATTTGTTCTAAATCTGCCTTTAGCTTTTTCACACCTATGGGAACTTCCCATTTTGGTTTTTGACCCCTCTTGGGTTCCAAGTTTTCAAACAAACATTTGAACTTGTGTGAAGAAAGCCCTCATGTGGGTTATCACATGTGGAAAATTTTTAACAAGTCCCAAATTTCATACATATGAAACCAACTTTTGCAAACAAGAGTTTCTTTGTATTCACCTTTTTGGGACCTTTACATTCCTCCCCCCTTAAAAGGAATCTCGTCCCGAGATTACAAACGAAGAACGAGACGGGAGGTAATTACAAAGTTTATGACAAAAGTTCCGAATAGTTCTTGTGGATGTAATCTTCGGTTTCCCACGTCGCCTCCTCCGGGGTATGATTACTCCACAGGACTTTGTAAAATCTCAAAGTCCGGTTTCGGGTGATCCGGGTCTTTTTGTCGATAATCTGTACAGGTTGCTCGACATAGGTGAGATCTGGATTCAACTCGTCAATGTCTTCGGTGCGGATGGCAGTGGTAAATTTGAGACATTTCCGCAGCTGGGACACGTGAAATATGTCGTGAATACTGGCAAGGCTTGCCGGTAGTTCCAGCCGGTAGGCTACAGTTCCACACTTCTCCGTGATAGCAAACAGACCGATGAATCAGGGAGCAAGTTTCCCCTTGACACCGAAACGATGAATCCCTTTCATCGGAGACACACGAAGATACACGTGCTCTCCGACATCGAAATGCAGCGGTCGACGTCTCTGGTCCACGTAGCTCTTTTGACGAGATTGGGCAGCTTTGAGGTTCTCTTGTATTATGCGAACTCTCTCTTCGGCTTCATTGACAAGATCAACCCTGAATGTTACTCGTTCACCGGATTCGCACCAATTCAATGGTGTACGGCACTTCCGGCCGTATAGAGCTTCATATGGTGCCATTTTGATGCTCGTCTGATATCCGTTGTTGTACGAGAACTCCGCCAGCGGTAAGTGATCATCCCAGCTCTTACCGTGGTGGATGGCACATGCTCTTAGCATATCTTCCAGTATCTGATTCACCCTCTCAGTTTGCCCATCGGTTTGAGGCTGATACGCAGAGCTCCGAATCAGTTTGGTCCCCAAGGATGTGTGTAGCTGCTCCCAGAAATACGAACAGCGATCCTCTATCTGACACAATGGTACGGGGAACTCCATGTAAGCACAAGATCTGTGCTATGTACAGCTCCGCATACTGCTTTGCTTTATATCTTGTATGCACAGGGATGAAATGTGCTGATTTGGTTAACCGGTCCACGATTATCCAAATCGAATCATGTTTGTAGGAGGTCATCGGCAACCCGACGATGAAGTCCATACTCAAGTCTTCCCACTTCCATGCCGGTACTTGCAGTGGTTGCAACAGGCCCGACTTCTTCACATGGTCGGCCTTAACCCTTTGACACGTATCGCATTCTGACACGTACTTTGCAACTTCACGTTTCATACGTGTCCACCAAAACTTCTTTCGGAGATCTTGGTACATTTTATTACTTCCCGGATGAATGGAAAACTTGGATAAATGAGCTTCGTCCAAAATTTTCTTCCGTAGTCCCATATCCCGGGGTACTACAATCCGGTCGTTGAACCACAAGGTACCATCCTCGTCCTTCCAGAAGCACTTCATTTCTCCGTTGTCTAATCTTCGCCGTATGTGAGACATACCCTTGTATTTTCGTTGACCTTCCATGATCTCCTCTGGGATAGTAGGAATGAGAGTGAGATTGTAGAGAGCTCCATACGGGATGTCACGGAAGCTTGGTTCTTCATCAATCATTTCAGCAATAGTTAGGTGATGGATATGCGCCTTACGACTGAGCGCATCGGCGACCACATTCGTCTTTCCTGGATCATAATGAATTTCAAGTTCGTAGTCTTTAATGAGCTCTAGCCATCTTCGTTGCCTCATGTTCAATTCTTTCTGAGTGAAGATGTACTTCAAGCTCTTGTGGTCGGTGTAGAGGTGTACAAGATTTCCGAGAAAGTAATGCCTCCACATCTTCAAAGCAAGGATCACGGCAGCTAACTCAAGATCATGAGTTAGATAATGCTTCTCGTGATTTCTGAGTTGACGAGATCCATAGACGACCACTCGTCTTTCTTGCATCAGGACGCAGCCAAGACCGATGCCAGAGACATCGCAATAGACGTCAAATGGCTTCGTCGTATCCGGCTGAGCAAGAACTGGGGCTGTTGTGAGATGCCTCACTAAAGTCTTGAAAGCTTGTTCACACACAGCACTCCACATAAATCTGGTATTCTTCTTTAATAATTCCATCATCGGTTTAGCGATATTGGAGAAACCCAGAATGAACCTCCGGTAATAACCCGCTAAACCAAGGAAACTACGGATTTCATGTATTGAATTTGGTGACTCCCATTTCTGCACTTGGATAATCTTACTCGGATCTACAACGATGCCCTCCGCTGAAATGATGTGTCCGAGAAAAGGTACTTGATTAATCCAGAATTCACACTTGCTGAATTTTGCATAGAGCTGATGATCTCGCAATCTTTGTAGCACAATATGCGGATGTTCAGCGTGTTCTTCCTCTGACTTGGAGTACACCAAGATGTCGTCCATGAAGACAACGACGAATTTATCCAACTCCGGCATGAACACTGAATTCATCAGGTACATAAAGTGTGCCGGGGCGTTGGTCAAACCAAAAGACATAACGAGATACTCATACAGCTCGTATCTCGTTGAGAATGTCGTCTTCGGAATATCTTCTGCCCGGATTTTAATCTGATGATATCCGGACTGAAGATCCATCTTCGAAATACCTTCGCACCCACTAATTGATCGAAGAGCATATCAATGCGAGGTAGTGGATACTTGTTCTTGATGGTAACAGCGTTCAAAGGACGATAATCAACACAAAGCCGTAGTGTTTTGTCCTTCTTCTTGACAAACAACGCTGAACAACCCCAAGGTGACGAACTCGATCATATAAAGCCCTTGCTCATTAGGTCGTTCAGTTGTCTCTTCAATTCTGCCAGTTCATTGGGTGACATCTTGTACGGCCTTCGTGATATCGGTGTTGTTCCCGGTATAAGTTCAATCTTGAACTCAACGTCTCGCTCGGGCGGCATGCCCGGTAAATCATCGGGAAACACATCCGGATACTCACGTACCACCGGAATGTCCTCTATCTCAGCAGCTTCCGTGTGGTTCACTGTTGCAATCTGTTGCCGTCTGGCGCCCAGAATTAATATATGAAGACCGTGCTGTGGGGAGTTGAGCTCAACGGTCCTGGAGCTGATGTTAAGAACCGCTCTGTGGTAATTCAACCACGACAACCCCAAAACAATGTCGATCTTTAGACCCTCAAGAATAATGAGAGTCGTAGGGTATATTCTACCCCCCAAACAAAGAGGTGCTCGGAAGACAACCTCGCTTGCGGTACTGCTGCCCCCGGGCGAAGATATGAGGTATTGCCTCTTTGTATAAACTGTTTGGAGCTGATGTTGAGCCACAAAAGATTGGCTAATAAATTTGTGTGCGGCACCGGAATCAAAGAGAATCAAAACCGGTAGCTGTCAGAGAAAAGATCCCTGCTAAAGCGACTTCTCCTTCCGGAACATCATCAATCACAGTATAGTGAATGTTGCCCCTTATCTGCCCTCCTGTCTGCAGATTTAGGTACGGGTTGTATTGTTGTAAATATGATGACCCACAGCCTCTAGTTCCCTCTGGACAATGCCTAGCATAATGGCCCATACTCCTACAAGTGAAACACGGATGTCTTTCCAGTTCTTTATTGACTTGCAGTGGGATGCTAGGTACACCTGGCTGCAGCGATGGAGCACAAACCACCGTCTGATGCTGCAGCTGTGGAGGTGGTGCAAGTTGTAGAACTTGACCAGCAATCAATCTCTGAGGAGTTGACCGTACAGGTGGCCTCCATCTTTCACCGGGTGGCGTTTGATACACCAAACGGTATTTCTGAGGCACATAACTTGTGCGGGCCTGCTCGATCACACTCATCTTTCTCTTCTCAGCTTGCCACTTAAGTGCCGGCTTCTCTTGGATGAAAGCCGCATCTACCATGTTGGTGTAACTTCCGTTATTGTGCACGGCCAACTTCTCCTGTAATATGGCACTCAGGCCATAGAAGAATAGGTCACACCGTGCCTCTTCTTTCGCCACATATTCGGGGGCATATTGGGCCAAAAGGTTAAACCTTCTGACATACTCGAGGACGCTCATGTCCCCTTGCTTCAAGCCCCAAAATTCCTCCCGCTTTGCCTTGACAATACCTAGTGGTATGTGACGAGTATGAAAGGCTTCACAAAACTCACTCCATGTTACTTGATGGTCATCCGGAACGGTGGAAAGATGATCAACCCACCAGTTTCCGGCGGCTCCATGGAGTTGCTGAGCGGCAAACTTAGTTTTTTGGTAGTCATCACACTTGAATACTCCAAATTTGGACTCCATGACACAAAGCCACTGATCTGCTTCCACAGGTTCGGTAGCTTCAGTAAGCGGTTGAGTCGCCAAGAAATCCAGATAAGCGTTCCGAGGTGGAACGACTTGTTGCGTATTCTGGAGTACGCCTTGCTGTACCAAAGCTTGGAGTAAGCGTGTGTGTTCTTGCGTTGCTTCTTGGAGTATCCTAGTGTTCTCTTGATTGGACTCAACGGCTCGAGTCATAAGATCCACCCATCCCGTGTATGGTGGTTCCGACGGTGGAATAGAAGCATCACCGCCTTGGCGAGAACTCCCGGCCTTACTCCTAGAGCGAGTACGAACCATACTGCAAAAATGTAGTTGAGATGAGTTAAACAAGAACTCAGCAGTATGTGAGACTAATGGAAACATGAATATGTCAAACTTTATGAAAGCAGTAACAAGATCCATGTTTACACAACTCCTTAGTAGGCATAGCTATCCAGCCTATCTGTACACAACAGACCTCTATGCACTATCTCTAGATTTTGATCTAGTTAAAAGCATTTCCATAGCTCAAGTTGAATACCAAAGTTAAATTTAACTTCAGTATATTTTCAAAGAGTACTCATATGCCTTCAGATCATCTTTGTATTAAAAGTTATGATTTTCCAAAGTTGACAGAATTCCTGGATAAAATTTGCCAGCATCACCTTTGTATGTGGCTGATTTTATCGCAGTTGTATATGCAAATACAATAAAAATCTGAACAGACTTTGAACTACAAAAATGTTGCAAAATTCATAACCTTTCCAACGGTGTATCATAGGCTTCTTAAGGATTTTTCTACAGAAGGTTATGGCTTAAAAACAGAAAGGTCCAGAGAGGTTTTGCTGCTGTCCTGTTTCTGGACAGTTTACCTTCCTCTGAACTTTCTACCCATTTAACGCGTGATTTTGCTCTGGAGGTCTACAAATAAGTTGTAGATCACTTGAAATTATTTCCAGAACTGTATCATACACCTTGATTGGGTCAAGCTACTCATAGTTATGCTCTGTTAAAGTTCAGCAAGAATTCCTGCCGAAAACAGAGCATTCTGTTTTTGAAATCTTTGAAGCCTAGTCTTCCTTTCATTTGAATCTTAGCTCAAAATAAGAGTTCAGTAACTAATATTTGTTTCAAACTTCCATTTTTAGTTGAAAGTTAGTTCATGAGTCATCTCTTCAAATAAAGGAGATTATTAAGTTTAGTACGGCGTCGATGCACCGTAAGAAGCATGTCGGTACTACGTAGCCTCACCAAAAGAAAATCCTAACCGGATTACATCGGCATAAACGTATCTTAGGTGGCACTATAATGGTCACTCACAAACATGTACTATTGATACTACGGTTTCGTGGTTAATCCTGCATAAGTCACACTCAATCGTCAGGTCCGGCTGCACACCGAACCCGGTATCCATATAGTGCTTACACCCGGCCGTTATCACTCGCACAGGTGTTGTCAAGCCAAACACGCCTTGAGCTACGTGTTCACGTTACTAACCACGTGACGGGGTTTCCCCAAACTTGCCCGTAGCACGCAAGGGAATGGCGTTGCTCGAGTACTCCAAACGACATGAAGAGTCGTAGAGGATACTAAAGCGGGTCGGGTTACCTGCCACCCGTGGGGCTCCACCCTTCAGCTTGTGCGCACTGGTGGACAGCGCTTACGTGCACCCCCGAAGACATAAATCGTCCCGAGATGGACGACTTCCGACATAACAAATAAGTTAGTTTGCCACCTTCATATTAAGCTAATAGTAATCCTTATGTGGGTCTAGTCCGTTTCCTCACCGTATCCTAAATTTTTGTCATAATACGATCCTTATTCCGTGCGCTATTACCAATGCAGCTCTGATACCATCTGAAACAGCTCTGATACCAACTGAAACAGGCTTGATACAAACTGAGACAGGGCTTAGCTCATGATACCACTTGTCACAGCTCTGATATCAACTAAGACAGGCCTGATACCAACTGAGACAGGGCTCAGCTAATGATACCACTTGTCACAGCTCTGATACCACGATGAGGCAGCCCGTCGCCGCCCGTTTAGTCACGGGACAGGGCACTCGCCCGGGAATCGCATTGGGTGGTGCCGTGTTGTGCGGCACCCAACAGCACACATACAAGGAACAATGTATTACATAAAACAATAGCGGAAGCTTACAAGTTTTTCTTTGTAAATAGTTTACATCAAATAGCTACAGCGGAAGTCTATAATAACCCACATCGAATAACTAAGAGCACTCGAGATGAAGTCCAGCCCGCGGACTCCTCTCGCTAGCAACACAAAGACAACAACAGCGGCTGGGTTCTCCATGTGTTACATGACGCGGAAGTCTCCGAATCTCACCGGACAACCTTCATCTTAGCATCGATGTTAACATGCAAAACCACTTATATAGCAAGCGTGAGCACATAGGCTCAGCAAGACTGATTCGTCTCTCCTAAACAAGAAACTCTACATGCATGACGGTTGCAATTGGGTTAGCTAGATTTGCATAAAGTACTCCCCTAAAGTTGATCCTTAACTTTCAGATTTTAGGCCTCATTGTACAGACCTTGAGCCGAAAAGCATCGCAACTCCACAATCAAACAAGAAACGCTTTGTCGCGATGCTCCTTGCACAAAGTGAAAGTAAAGTTTAATGAGTCTATCTCTAAATTAGTCATGGTTGCAATACAAGTTCATCATCGTCTTATCAAGTTCAAAAGATAACCAGTTCCAGTTGTTACTACGTCAAGACGCAGTGGGCAAGTATGCTCATATAACCGCGAGCGACGGTGATTAGAATCAGCACACACCCGGACTACATGACACGTACACCCGTACTCCGAGTTGCCGGCAGCAACCTCGACTGACATTGTACGCGGCCACCTTTCCCAAGATCTTCCACATTGGACGCAGTCCAACTGCCCCGAGTCCGCAAGATCCCTCAAGGTACATACCTGCAGTGGTATGTTCTTAAGCGAGTTACCTCCTGCTACCTTGACGTCGAAAGCCTAAGGCAGTTATAAAAGTTTCACTATGGATCTCCCAAGGTACATCGGTTTCCTGGGTCCCATATAGCCAGTAAGTGCCCGGTACACAACTCAAACTTGTCCAACAGGGCCAAGCACGGACGTGCCTTAACCGACACAGGCAGGGTTATGCACGCACGGTCCGCATCCTGCTGCATCTAAACCTCCCTGCCCGATCCCCATTTCATATATGTGACTTTCCTCATCATTTCTAATGTTAACCCGTTCCAAGTAAACCAGCCCTAAACTCGCAAGTAGCTTCCAACTACTCGACTTCTACCGGACCTTTCCTACTAACATTTAGCGTAGCCAAATCCACTCAAGGAGGTGCTATTCTACCCTTTCTCTCTTAGGTATTTCTGGTTATGCAAGTGGGGTTTTCAATATCAACTAGACGTAATGCAATCAAACGATTCAAAACTATGATCTCTAAAAATGGAAATACTTTATAAAACTGTTCAAATGTGAATCGGGGCTTGCATGTTTTGCAGGTGACTAAGAATACAATCAGTTAGTGATGATCACTTGGAGCTTTATCACTTGTTTTCTTCCCTCCTTGATCTTCACTTTAAGTCCTTCTCACGTTCTCCACGTATATGCTACACGATATGATCATGCATATGTATTTAATTGAAAAGCTTTTGCTAATAAGGTCTAATGATAGTTTTAAAACTGGAACCCTGTTTAAGAATTTAAATTGACACTGGTGCTAGTGGTTTGGGTTGGGTTTAAACACTATGTTCAAATGTTGAGTGCTTTTCCCACTTAAGTGTTGATCACCTCAAGAGGTTACACATGACAGTGGTGATCCAGAGCCCCAATGGAGCTGATAATTTTCATGTGAGTCCCATGTCACAAGAAAGTCATCTGGACCTAAAATTAGCACTTTTCATTGAGTGGTTTATTCAGAACAATTCTCTAAGTATTTAAACCAAGATGAATTATTTCTGAGGTAACACCCATGTTCATGTCAAACTTATTGGACTATAATTTCAATTATAGTTCATGGAGTATGAATGAATTTTTCTAGGATTTTTAGAGCTAAGAATTACCTAGAATTGAATTTCCAAGTTTTGGAAATTCTCTGAAAATGTTTCTGTATTCATTTGAACACAGCAAATTGAAATCTGAATTTTCCTGATCAAATCAACTTAAAATGAGCTGAAACTTTTACAGGAGTCTAGTAACACCCTACAGAATATTCTGGCAAAATTTTAGGATTTTTGGATAAGCCGAACTCCCTCAAAAATTCTTTTGCTGAAAATTTTAAAGAATTTTCCAGAATTAATTATTATCTGTCATATAAATTGGGTTGCATATTTGGATATAGTTTGTTAATATGAATCTAACACAATTTGAATCACTAAATTTGGAGGTTCCTAGCAAAAGTTATGCTCTTCTAAAGTTTGGGAAAAATCCGGAATTTGAATAAATCCGGGAAAATTTTAAAACTGACTGTGGGTCCATGGGACACGTGTCTGGTGTCGGGAGAGCGCCACACGGGGCCACAGGAATGTTTCCCGCGCTGTCACAGCTGATCCGGTGCCACAGAGTATCCAGCTCCTGTTTCTGTGCGACTGACGCGTGCGGCCGGCAGCACCTTCGTCTACCTCCCGCCCCCGCGCGATACCGCCGCCGGGCTCGCCGGAGCAACCCCGGATTCGGTCGTCCGGCCACCTCCGACGCCCAAACTCATCGTTAAGCCCTAGTTTTGTGCGAGGAACACACTGAGATGATTTTCCCGGACCGGCAACGTCCCTAAACCATCCCGCACCGGTGCAGCGGCTCGGATGAAGTTCGGCGGTGTTACCCCGATGAGTTAGCCCGCCAAAAGCCCCCTGGACAGGTCCTACAGCACCAGTGAGGACTGGAGGAGCTCAGCATGGCCGCACACGGGCTCAGGAACGGCTCCAAGCTAGAGTTCAACGTGCGCCCGAACCGTCCCGCCATAGCCGCCGTCAGAAGGATCAAAATTACGCCGTGCAGAGTGTGTTTCTTGCTAGGTTTCAAAAGGGGAGCTGTTGCTAAGCATGTCTACGTCATGTGTGTGCAATTTGCAACGCTCAAAACGAATATAACGCGAGAATTTTACAGATTCGTACCCGCGGGTCCGTTTACACCGGCCAGAGAGGAATCCCGAAATTCGTCGGCAAGAAGCGAAGACAAGCGTTAATCTTCGGATGGAAGCTGCAGGAAGCTCTTGCGCGCCCAAGGGTCCTCTCGCTTGGTCGTGAAAACCTCTCTGTGGAGCTGTCCACGAGAGCACCTCGTCGCCGTTGTGTTCGGCCGCCGCGGAAACTGGCCGTTCTCGGTCTTTGGAGGTGGAACTCACGTTGGAATGGACGCGAGGACATTGGAGAAGGGTCTGTGATGTTGTTTGGCCGCTCAGCCGAGGCTCGCACGCGAGATTTCGGCATGGCCGATCAATCGTAAGAACAGCGGCAGCGCTCGGTCTGATTTCTTGCGCGAGGGAAGAAAGAACAGCACCGAGTTCTCGGTACCGTGGGATAAAGGAGCACGGCAGTGGGGTAAGGACGCCGAGGCAGCTCTCCAGCGCGATGGAATTCAACGGGAGGTGGCCTCGATGTTGTCTCGGTGTCGCCCGTAGAGCTGCGCCCCCCTGTACGAGTGAACCGCCTCACATCAGCAAAACAGAGACCACCCTCTGAGATCTTTTGCAATTTAAACTGTTTCATTGACATGTGGGTCCCACAGCTCAGTCCCTCCTTATCCCTCTCCAAAATATCTCCCAAAATTTGCAAATTGTGGAATCAAATTGTGGGAGTTCAAATCTGAGGTGTATTTGGACAATTGGGCAAATTTCATCCAAATTCAAATAGGTATTTGAATTCTTTGTCATTTAAAGTCCATTTTGGAAAATGGGTTGCAAATCATTTCAATAAATCATGAAACTTTGTACACCCCCTAATTTGGACCCAAGGAATTCAAATATGCAATCTGATTTTTAATTTGGCTGCTGCAAATGATATTTGTAGCACAACAGTTTTGAATTCATAATGTTGCTCTCATTTGAATTTTCAGTTGAACAATTTGTTCTAAATCTGCCTTTAGCTTTCTCACACCTATGGGAACTTCCCATTTTGGTTTTTGACCCCTCTTGGGTTCCAAGTTTTCAAACAAACATTTGAACTTGTGTGAAGAAAGCCCTCATGTGGGTTATCACATGTGGAAAATTTTTAACAAGTCCCAAATTTCATACATATGAAACCAACTTTTGCAAACAAGAGTTTCTTTGTATTCACCTTTTGGGACCTTTACAAGTGCGGACTAGTCCTTTTTCTAAACAGAGAAAAATCGGACTAGTCCGGTACCATGCGGACTAGTCCGGTATTCGTGGACTAGAGAGATAAAGATTGATCAATGTTCACTTCTAGTACTCTATGCAGCGGAGATGAATTGATAACTTAGATGTATTGCAACAGTGATACAGTGAATGACAGGAATCAACTTTGATTCTAATGTTTGAATGTGAATTTCAAAGGATTGTTTATACACTAGAAAATGATGAACAATTGATAAACAAGAGTAGGAGACAAGTGTTTATCCTGAGGTTCAATTCCACGAAGGAAATCTATGTCCCCATTGAGGAGTCCACTAAGGACCGGGTTTTCACCAACCCTATCCTCGTCGAATCGCCACAAAGGCCGATTCTCTTCCACTAATCACAAGGGAGAATAAATCGTTCAAGGGGCCTTCTCACAAGTTGAGGGATCCCCAAGAATTATAATGAATTATCACAATCAAACACACTCAACAGATGAACAATTAACAAACAAGAGTGTGCGAGAGATCAAACCCAAGAGCTCAAGATGTGTAGAACAAGTGTCTCCTTTGATCAATTGCTAATCCCCAAAGAATTGATCCTTCTAGGGTTAGAATGTGTGGAGAGATGTGAATTTTGGGCTCTTGGGATGTGTGATGGCACAGGGGGTTGAAGAGTTATTTTGGTATGGCAGTACACCTCTTTTTATAGTAGGGTTTCCAATGGTTACGTTAGGGTTTTTGATGTCCGGACTAGTCCGTGGTTGACTCCGTACTAGTCCGGTGTGCGGTGTGTAGAAAACCCTAAGTGTTGTGATATATTGGACTAGTCCGTAGTAGTGCGAACTAATCCATTTTCTATCCAGAGACAAAATCGGACTTGTCCGGTTGATATTGGACTAGTCCGCACATGCTGAAATTGTGCAGTTAGTTTGATTTCTTCCACTTGAGCTCTTGGGGTGTGTTTCTCCAACACACTCTATACTAAGTATTTTAATATTTTCAGCTCCTGAGCTCTTATCAATTTGGATCCTCCTTCTCCTTTCTTTTTGTGCTTTCTTCCTGATTTCTTTTAAGAACCTGCGCTCATCTCAAAAATTTTGTTAGGGTCTCATTTGTTTGTCATAAATCAACCAAAACCCACAAGGGATGCCTAGGTGCACTTTCATTAAGAGACGGAGTACCAGGACGCCGAGCGAGCATCGAAGGTTGTCTATGGCCAGGGGAAGGGCTCTGGCCCTGGCCACACCCCGGATGAGTGTCGAAAGACTCTTCATGTGATGTACGGGGGGTCGTGGGACATCACGTCCCGACGAGACGTCAAGACCCTCAGGCGAGAGGTCATGGCAGTATCACCTACCCCCAAATAGGCTCCCTACCGCAAGTGGACGGCGACGGAGATCATTTTCGCCACCTCCGACTGCCCGAAGAACATGGCGGGGGCCGGGCAGCTACCGGTCATCGTCTTCCTGACCATAGCCAACGTGAAGCTCTACCATGTGCTGGTCGATGGAGGAGCGGGCCTCAACCCCTCAGTCTTGCAGCCTTCCAAAAGATGCAGATCCCCATGGGAAAGCTGGCCCCGTCGCGCCCACTCTCTGTAGTGGGCCCGGGGTCCATCCTCCCACGCGGTAGCATCTCCCTCCCGGTGACATTCGGGACGCCTGAGAACTACCGCACCGAGAGCATTGTCTTTGATGTGGCGGAGGTCAGCCTCCCCTTCAACACCATCCTCGGCAGGCCGGGGTTGTACCAGTTCATGGCTATAGCTCATTATGGCTACCTAGCACTGAAGATGCCGACCCCGAGTGGTGTCCGTAGGGTCCGATCAGATCGGACCTCCGGAGTTGCAGCGCTGGAGAAGCTCCAAGCCCTGGCAACTTCAAAGGTGGAAGCCTCCGGGGGTGTTGGGACAGGCAAAGAGCCACCCAGCGCGCAACAGCGTGGCTCATACTCCGTGCCCCGCATACAGCATTCGGGTGCGAAGGAGGTCCCGGTCAAGGTTATTCAGATAGGCGAGGGCACTGCCCAGACCACCCGCATTGCGGGAAACTTGGGTAGCAAATAGGAACTCGCGCTCATCACCTTTCTCCAGGCTAATGTAGATGTGTTTGCTTGGCAACCATCGCAAATACCCGGGATCCCCAAAGAGGTGATCGAGCACCATATGAAGATCCACCCCGACGCCAAGCCGGTGATGCAGAAGCCTCGGAAGCAGTCTGTCGAGCGGCAGAACTTCATCCGTGAAGAAATCAAGAAGTTGCTCGACGTCGACTTCATCTGAGAAGTTCATCACCCAATATGGCTAGCCAACCCCGTCATGGTACCCAAGGATGGCGGGAAGCTACAGATGTGCATCGACTACACCAGTCTAAACAAGGCATGTCCTAAAGACCCCTTCCACGAATAGATCAAATTGTAGATTCCACTTCTGGCTGTGATCTGTTGTGCCTCCTGGATGCTTATTCCGGTTTTCATCAAATACCCGTGTCTAAGGAAGATGAGGAGCACACTGCTTTTATAAAATTAGATGGCCTTTATTGTTATGCCTCTATGCCTTATGGCCTTATGGTAATGGTCAAGTCAAATCTCTGTTGGACAACTTAGCCTTAGTCTTTTACAAGCTACGCACAACTCAAACCAAGTTAAACCCAGATAAGTGTATATTCTTCCTGCCGGGAAGCTCCTCGGTTTCATGGTCTCGCACTGAGGAATTAAAGCTAACCCCGACAAGATCAAGGCTATAGAGATGATGCGACCCCCCCCCCCCCCCCCGCCCGAGTCAAGGACGTTCAGAAGCTCACCGGATGCCTGGCCGCACTCAGTCGGTTCATCTCCCGACTAGCAGAGCGCACCCTCCCGTTTTTTAAGCTTTTGCGGAAGTTCGGACCCTTTGTCTGGACTGAAGAAACCGACAAGGCGTTCCAAGAGCTAAAGCAGTAGCTTACCTCGCTACCGATCATGGTCGCCCCAGAGCCGGGTGAGCATCTGCTGCTCTATACTTCCGCAAAAGAAGAAATTATTAGCATGGTCCTGGTCACTGAACGGCCAGAACCCGAGCGACCCCAAGAACCAAGCAAGGAGCCTACTGCTGGTCGTGAGTCTCAGAACTCGGGCCCCATAGGGGGGCCTGACGTAACTCCGGCCGAGGTGTTCCTGGGTCCCAGCTCTCGGGGGCTGGACACCAAGACCAAGAAGTTGTAGACCTCTTGTCGATGGAGGAAGATGTTTCGGACCCCTCCGGGAGGGTCTGTACCACCCAGCGACCGGTCTACTACATCAGCGAAGTCCTCCATGATGCCAAGACGTTCAGAGGTTCATAAGTTGCTCTATGCAGTGCTGATCGCGTCAAGGAAGCTCCGCCACTACTTCCAAGCTCACAAGGTATCGGTCGTAACGACCTACCCACTGAAGACAGTGCTCCACATCCCAAACACAACGGGCGACATAGCAAAGTGGGCAGCTGAGCTGGCGGAGTTCGACCTCGACTTCTTACCACGCCACGCCGTCAAGAGCCAGGTGCTGGCAGACTTCGTGGTGGAATGGACCCCGCTTCCATGCCATCCAGGGGGTCAAGACGATGACCTGGAGCCCAGACCTCCGGTGCTCATCGGACCCCACTGGACACTCTACTTCCACGGTTCCTCGCGTAAGCAGGGAGCCTTAGCGGGTTCCTGCTCATCTCACAAGTGGGGGAGCAGTTCAAATGTATGGTGCACCTCGACTTCAAGGCTACAAACAACATGGCAGAATATGAAGTGCTCATATTTGGGATGAGTACCGCCTTGACCCTGGGCGTGCGGCAGATGCTAGTTAAAGGAGACTCTCAGCTTGTCATCAAGCAAGTCAGGTGTGAGTGCTCATGTAATGACCCTCAACTAGCTGCCTACCTTATCCATGTGTAGAAGATGGAGAAGGAGTTCTATGCCTTGGAGTTGTGCCATGTCCCCTACGCCAACAACGCGGTGGCGGACGACCTTTCAACGAAAGCCTCTACATGGGCCCCGGTCCTCGAAGGCGTGTTTGAAAGGAAGCTACTACGTCCAACAGCTGGCGTGCCGAACCGGGCAAAGGGGGCGAGTCCAGCACCTCAAAGCTGGCAGTCCCGACGGCCCTGCAACCATTGTGCCCGCCAAGGATCATATGCGTCACCAGGGACTATGTGCAACCCGGCGCCCAAGATCCAAATGCTCAAGTAGGACCCGATGCATGGATCACGGAGATCCGGGCCTACTTGAAAGAAAATATCCTTCCTGATGAACATGTATCCGCTGAATGGATCGTTCGTATGGCTAAAAGATACACACTGGTGGATCGGGATCTGTACCGGTGTGGTGCCAACAGCGTTCTATTGTGGTGCATAACCCGGGAGGAGGGCTGCGAGCTGCTCGCAGAGATCCATGGAGGCGAGTATGGTAACCACGCTTCGTCCCGCGCGCTAGTCAGTAAAGCCTTCTGACATGGCTTCTACTGGCCGACAGCTCTCCTAGATGCCTTCGAGCTGGCAAGAGATGCAAGGCGTGCCAGTTCCACACCAAGCATATCCACACATCGGCACAGACGCTGCAGATGATCCCGCCCTCATGGCCATTTGCAGTATGGGGGCTGGACATCCTGGGGCCATTTCCCAGAGCCGTCGGAGGGTACCGGTACCTCTACGTCGCCGTAGACAAGTTCACCAAGTGCTCGGAAGCAACCCCTGTAGTCACCATCAACAAGCAGTCCACAGTAAAATTTATCAAGTCAATCATCTGCACGTTCAGGGTCCCGAACAGGATCATCACGGATAACAGGACCCAGTTTTCCAGTGCAGCATTCCAAGAATACTGTGAGGATCTTGGTATCCAAGTCTGCTATGCTTCTGTTGCTCACCCGGAGAGTAACGGCCAGGTCGAGAGATCCAATGCTGAGATACTCACGGGCCTCAGGACGCGTACCTACGCTGGCCTGGAAAAGCATGGCGCCAACTGGATTGATGAGCTTCCGTGCGCACTATGGGCTAGCCGGACATCACCCAGCCGAGCCACAGGGGAGACTCCCTTCTTCCTGATCTACAGAGCTGAGGCTGTCCTCCCTCCGGAGATCACCTTGGGTTCCCCTCGTATCAAGGCATACGACGAAGCCACACAGGACCATGCCCGGCGTGAAGATCTTGAGCTCGTCGACGAGCACAGATGGCAGGCTGCAATTCAGAATGCGCGATATCGCCAGTCGCTCCGGCGCTACCACCAGCGGTCCGTGCGGAGCAGAGAGTTGTAGGTTGGCGACCTCGTGCTCCGACGAATACATACCCGGGAGGGGTCTAGCAAGCTTCCCCCCATTGGGAAGGTCCCTTCCGGGTGACGCAAGTATGCCGACCAGGATGCATTCGCGTGGCGACGTAGGATGGTGACCCAATCCCAAATCTCAAAAAGAATCTCGTCCCGAGATTCCAATAGGAGAACGAGATGGGAGAGGTAATTTCAATCTGCATGATGATAGAAGTTCCGGATCTTTTTATCGATAGTCCGAACCGGTTGTTCGGTGTAGGTACGATCCGGTTCCAACTCGTCAATTTCTTTGGTGTGGACGGCAATGATAGCTTTAAAGTACTTCCATAGCTGCGACACATAAAATATGTCGTGAATACCAGCAAAGTTTGCCGGTAGTTCCAGCCAGTAAGTTACGGGTCCACACTTTTTCGTGACAGCAAATGGATCTAAGGTTCGGGAAGCAAAATCTCCCCTTTATATTGGACCGGTGAATTCCTATAATCGGAGACACGCGAAGACAAACGTGTTCTCCGCCATCGAAATGCAACGGTCTACGCCTTTGACCATCTTAACTTTTCGGTCGGGATTGCACCGCCTCCAAGTTCGGTTCTACCGCCCGAACTCGGTCCTTGGCTTCGTTGACAAATCAACCCCGAACAGTACTCTTTCACCGTACTCACACCACTTCCACGGTGTGCGACATTTCTGGCTGTAGAGCTTCCTCTTACGAGGTATAACCGTACGGTCCTTAAACCATAGAGTACCCTCATTGTCCTTCTTGAACCACCTCATCTCTCCATTGTCTATTCCCATCTGTAGGGGAGATATACCCTTGTCTCTCCTTTGCACTTCAGCAATCCCTCATCAGATTGCTGGAATGGGAGCAGTGTTATAAGGTACGCCATACGGAATGACACGGAGACTGGGTTTTTCTTCTTCTAACTCAGCATTCGCCAAGTTGTGAACGTGGACTTTCCGACTAAACGTGTCGGTAACCGTGTTCACTTTTTCCCGGATGATAGTGGATCTTGATGTCATACTGTCTCATGAGCCCCAACC
Organism: Neostapfia colusana; assembly: GCA_030760725.1. Taxonomy (NCBI): domain Eukaryota; kingdom Viridiplantae; phylum Streptophyta; class Magnoliopsida; order Poales; family Poaceae; genus Neostapfia; species Neostapfia colusana. Next base: position 113,975,781 of record JASWHV010000007.1, read on the forward strand.
ATCTTCGAGAACACCCTGGTATCAACTAGTTGATCAGATAAACCATCGATGCGGGGCAGGGTCCTTATTCTTTAAAATGACGGCATTGAGCGAACGATAATCAATACATAATCTTAGTGTCTGGTCGCTATTCTTAACGACCAGCGCAGAGAAACCCCAAGGTGATGAGCTTGGTCGTATAAAACCTTTACTCACAAGTTCTCTTAGTTGCTCCTTCAACTCCGCTAGTTCATTGGGTGCCATCTTATACAGCCTTCGTGAAATCGGTGTTGTTTCCAGCGTCAGTTCAATTCTGAACTTGACGTCTCGTTACCCGGAATGCCTGGTAACTCATCGGAAACGCATCAGTTCTTCACGTCCCACCGGAAACTCCTCGAGTTTAATCACTTCCGTGGGATAGGCCTAACCCGTTCTCATTGCTGTACAGAACGGACTCTTCTGTCCTCACCCAGCTTTTGATCCATTTAACAGCATTTTCATAACTCAAGTTGAATACCAACGTTAAAGTTAACTTCAGTATCTTTCCAACGAGTACTCAAATGCTTCCAGATCATCTCTGGATCAAAAGTTATGATTTCTCAAAGTTGACAGAATTCCCGGATGAAATTTGCCAGCATCACCTTTGTATGTGGCTACTTTTATCACAGTTGTATATGAAAATACAATAAGAATCTGTGCAAACTTTGAACTACAACAATGTTGCAAATTTCATAAACTTTCCAACGGTGTATCATAGGATCCTTAAGGATTTTTGTACAGGAAGTTATGGCTTAAAAACAGAAAGGTCCAGCGAGGTTTTTGGTACTGTCCTGGTTCTGAACAGTTTGCCTTCAACTGGACTTTTCACCAACTTAACGTGTGATTTTGCTCTGGAGGTCTACAAGGAAGTTGTATAGCACTTGAAAATATTTCCAGAACTGTATCATACACCTTAATTGGTTAAATTTACTCAGAGTTATGCCCTGTTAAAGTCCAGCAAGAATTCCTGCCAGAAACAGAGCACTCTGTTTTTTTTTAAAAAAAAAACTTTGACACCTAGTTATACTCTCATTTGAATCTTAGCTCAAAATAAGAGTTCAGTAGCTAATACTTGTTTCAAGCTTCCATTTTTAGTTGAAAGTTAGTTCATGAATCATTTCTTCATAAGGAAGAGGATTATTAAGTGTAGTACGGTGTCGAAGCACCGTAAGACACATGTCGGTACTACGTAGCCTCATCAATAGAAAATCCTAAACCGGATTATACCGGCATATCCGTTTTATCAGTGGAACTAAGACGGTCTCTCGCACACGTGTACTACACGGTATACGTACGTGGTTAGTACCTGCAGAAGAACACTCAATAGTGGTGCACTCAAAGGTTGTTTCATTTCAGGCAGTTCCATATTTGAAAGTAAATACAAACGCCGGTATCATTGCCATATGGCCGTCCTTGAGTTAAGTCACATCTCAAGGTACGTGATCGTGTTTCAACACCACACGACGTGGAACCCGAGTAGATCATGAACGGGTCGTCACGGTTGGGAATGTTATCAACCCAACAGATACCACCTACTGCCCTGCAGGGCACGCCGATAGCAAGCGCTGCGTATGTCCTCCTGGGCTATTTCCAGACGAACACACTATCGCGTTACTGACCACACGATGGGGTCTCCACTAACTTGCCTAATGCACGCTAGGGATCAGCGTTTCATATGAACTCAGAAACATGAAGAGTTCAAGAGTTTCATATTAATGTATCACACCAAGCTGTGAGACCTATCCTTGAACCACATTCCTCGTCAGGGGAGCTAACCGAAATTGAACCGCTTTCGGTGGCGTTCCTTACCATTATTACCTGAACGTAGGTGCGTCGTTACATAATCGAAGTTCAGAATTATAACAAGTAAGTTAGCAATGCCAATTTAAGTAACTATACTACTATAGTCCTTATATGGGCCTAATACCATTTCCTCACCGTATCCTAAGTTTTTGTCGTAATATGATCCTTATTCCATGCGCTATTACCAATGAGGCTCTGATACCACGCTGACGGGACCCCGCCGTCCCGATCACTCATGGGGACGGGGCACCTTGCCCGGGAATCGCATTGGGTGGTGCCGTGTTATGCGGCACCCAACAGCACACATATAAGGAACAATGTATGACATAAATCAAAAGCGGAAGTTTACAATTGTTCTTTGTAAATAATTTACATAAAATAGCTACAGCAGAAGTTTACAACAGCTCACGTCGAATATCTAAGAAGCATTCGAGAAGAGGTCCATCCCACGTACTCCTCTCGCTAGCAACACGAAGTCATGGCAGCGGCAAGGTTCTCCAAGTGTGACATGACTCGGAAGTTCCCGAGTCTCACCGGACAACCTTCTTTGTAGCATCGAGGTTTACCTGCAAAACCACTTATATAGCAAGAGTGAGCACAAGGGATCAGCAAGACTTAACCGTCTCTTCTAAAACATGCAACTCTACATGAGGGTAACTTAAGACCTAATCCTGTAATTTGCGAAAAGACTCGCCTACGAGTTCATCCTTAACTTTCAGATTTTAGCCATACTAGTAATGACCTTGCGCCTAGCAACATTGGAACTCCACAATCAAACAAGAAACGCTTCGTTCCAATGTTACTTGTCCCAAGGTGGAAATTAACTTTAGTTTGCTCTATCTCTACTTCAAACAGGGTTTTCATGCAATTTAACATAATCATAGCAGAAATTATACTTTTGCAAACTGTTTCCACACAAGTTGATTACTACGTTACAACATGGGAGCAAGTGGTACTCCATAACCGTGAGGGACGGTGATTCGAATCAAACACTACCCGGATAACTCGACACATACGCCCGCCTCTGAAGACCCAATCTGGCGTGCTTCATTACGTCGTATGTGGCCACCTTTCTCAGGACACTAAACTGTAGAACCGGTCGCGCCGTCTCGGGCTCATAGGTCTAACGAGACGATGTGATATGCCTCTACAATCCAGTGAACCTGGTACATCGGTTTCCTGGTTCCCATATATCAGTAAGCATCCGGTACACAACTCAATACTTGCTCTTGGACACGGCACACGCATCGGTCCTTAACTGACACAGGCAGAGCTACACGACCAAGACCTCGTCTTGTCGCTGCCTAACCCCTCTGCCCGGTCTCATCTTTAGAAATGTAAACTTTAGTTTGCTTCCTTTCCCAACCATACTTACGATATTCTGAACTATAGCTCGCGAGTAGATTCCAACTACTAGTCTTCTACCGGATGCCCTAGTCTATTTAGCATGGCCTTATTCTACAGTGATGACACAATTCTACCCTTGACCTCAGGGTTCATGTTTGGTTATCCAAGTGGAGTATAAAACATCCTTGACCTAATGCACATACAAACTTTGACCAATAGTAGTGAACAAAAGGAAAACTTTAAAAACAACTTAAATGCAAACCGGGGCTTGCCTTGGTTTTGCAGGTGACTAAAGTCAGATAATATGAAGTTAGTTGCTGATGACTTGAAGCTTAATCCCTGCCTCCTTGCTCCTTGATCCAGGCTCAACTCCTCCTTCTTCACTTTCCACGTTTAATCACTACACGTTATGAATATGTATACATATTTAATTATAAAGCTTTTGCTAACAAGTTCTAAAGACAAGTTTTAAAACTGGAACTCTGCTTAAGAATTTAAAATGACACTGGGGCTGGTAGTTTGGTTTGGGTGAAGCAACATGATCAAGTGATAATTACATTTCATCACTTGGGTGCTACTCATCTAAATAGGTTGAACAGGATAGTGGTGATCCAGAGCTCCAATGGAACTGAATATTTTTCATGTGAGTTCCTTGTCCCAAGAAAGTCATCTGGACCAAAATTCAGAATATTTCACTAAGTAGATCACCCAGAACAATTCCCTAAGCATTTAGGCAAAAAGGAATTAATTCTGAATAAATTTGCACTTTCATTCCAATTCAAGAGAACTACAATTTACTACATGGCTCAGGGATTATGCATGAATTTTCCTAGGATTTTTTTAGCTAAGGAATGCCCAGAACTGAATTTCCAAGTTTTGGAAATTCTCTGAAAATGTTTCTGTATTCATTTTAATACAGAAACTTGAAATCAGAATTACCCTAACTAAATCAACTCCAAATGATATGAAACTTTTACAGGAGTCTCCTAACATCCTAAGGAATATTCTGGCAAAATTGGAGGATTTTTGGATGAACCAAACTCCCTCTAAAATTCTTTTGCTGAAAAGCTTTAAAGAATTTTCCAGAATTTTATATTGGTTTTCATGAAAATTGGGCTGCATATTTGGATAGAGATTTTCATCCTGAATTCAACCCAATTTGAATCACTAAACTTGGAGCCTCCTAGCAAAAGTTATGAATTTCTAAACTTCGTTTGAAATCTGGAATTAATTTCCTACAGAAAATCTAACTGGACCCACTGTTTAAAAGCGCAGCCAATAGAATGCTAGGACACACGGGTTTACACAGTTATTCGTCCATAGCCACAAAAGATCAGCAGCCACAGGGGATCCCGTTTAAACTCTCGGCGGCTGACAGGTGGAACCACCACCTTCTTCAACCTCCGGCTTCTCTCTTTCCCGCGCCCGCGCCTCCTCGCTGGCAGAAATTTCCCCCACTTGGTCCCCCGGTTCCCCGGTCGTCTCCCGGCCCGAAGTCCGCCGCCTGGGTATTTCTGAAGGCGGGAAAACCATTTCCGGGGTCGGTGTGGGCTGTAGAGGACCGCAAGGGGTCGGGCGACGGGCGGGGGCCTCGGTCCATATCCGGCGACATCGGCCGGCTTTCCTACCGACCCAAACTCGCAGCTTTATTGCTCTAGAGCATCAGTGACTCATGTCAACGGTCGTCATGCAAGCAAAAGAGCTTGAAAACGCCCCTAACCACCAAGTCACCGTGCGCCCTAGCTCGAAAACTAGCGGCCGAAGCTAAAACTCGAATAACACCACTGAGACTCTATGATTCTTCTGGGTTTTTGATCTCAGTGACTCACAAGGATGTCTCTAGCCTATCCCGTGATCAGAATGAGCAAAGAAGTGCTATCGGTCACGAATTTTGGGAAATTCCCCAACCACGGCTTATGGACACCTTGTCGGTTTTATAGATATTCCCGGGGCTACCGTGGATGAATTGCCTAGGGTTTTCGGCAGCGTGAAGAGAAGGGAGTGGCGCACCTTTTTGCTGTTCAGCCCTCGGTGTGACACGCCCTGTATCGCCGGGGCGTCGAGGAGGCACGGCGGCGGCTTGAACCGAAGCTCCACGGCAAATTCTTGCTGTGAACCGCGCACAAGGGCTGGTGGTCGGTTTGGATAGCTCGAGGAGGATCAGTGGGCTCTTGCGCACGTTTCCACGAGCTCAGATGGCCGTGCGAAGGATGAGCAGCGCCCAGCGAGGATCGGCGCCGAGGTTCGGTCGAGCGGCGGTTCTCGGTGTTCGGGCGAGGGACGAGTAGAGCCCGAGTGGGGGTCGGCTGGGGCAAAAGATCACGCTGAGGACGAGTGAACCATCGAGTCGGTCGCCAGCGCGAGGGAAACCAGGAGGTGTCCTCCCTGTGGAGTCTCGGTGGCGCCTGCAGCCCCCTCGGCAGTTCGGGTAAGAACAGATACACAGAGACTAAAACTTAAGCAGTAAGTCACTCCCCCCCCCCCTTTCCATGACAATTGGGGCCCACAGCTCCTCTCTGCCCGAAATATCTCCAAATTTTTGGCACATGCAAAGTTCACTCATATGGAGCTCAAATTCAAAAGTCATTTGATAATTTGACAAGTTGTGCCTCAGTTTCCAATTTGAATTCAAATTTAGAGGAAATTTACAAGTCCCCTTGATATACATATCAAAGCAACTCCAAATTTTCTCAAAATTTGTCTCCCTCATAATTTGGACCTGAGGAATTCAAATATGCCATCTGATCCTTAAGTTGACCATTACAAATACAAATTTTCAAACAACAGTTCGAATTTCCTTTTTGGAAAGGGCCTTCTTTGCCTTGAAGTAAACCATTTAATTCAAACTGAAATTTAAGTCCTCTTTGGTGATCCATTTGAATTTGGGTGAAACACTTTGGTTTGCTCCTAGCCCATGCTTGATCAATCTTGGTTCCAAGATGAACCGCACAAGTTCAGTTTGACCATGCCCCTCAAATTCGAATTTGAAGGTGATATCAAACAATGCTTTGAACAAATGGTATATGAGCTTAAAATCCCTCCCATTTTGGAACTTAAGCTCTTCAATACCTGGGGACTGCAATGGTCATCTCATATATATGCTTTTGGACCATCTGACCATGAATGCTTTGCAAGGGTTCAAAAATGGGGTTTAAACTTCCCTCCCCTCTACTCATAGAGAATGTGCATATGAGTTAGATTTTTGGTAGTGAAATCCTTTCCGGGTTAACATATGTTCAACAGGAGTTAAAGAAGATTTTAGCTCCTCCCACATGTCCATGTTTGAGTTTATCATTTTATGTGACATAACTCAAGTCATTCCCTTGTCCTAACATGTTTGAATTCAGCATGAACTCAACACGATCCTAGTCCATTCCCTTTTGGCTCACCCTCAAATCAGAAAGTTGCCACCACATTCTCCTCAATTCAAATGTATGAGGCTCCATGTGTATACAAAAGTTTGGCGACAATTTGAGCTGAGCCTTTGAGACTAAAGACCTTATTTTTGTTCTTTCTCATGTACATGTATGATTACACATGAGTTTAACTCCACCTTGGTCCAACACCTTCAAAGGTATGCTTGAACCCATGTGGTTGCACCTCGTGTATACCATCCCATGTAAGAAAGTTTTTGTAAGTCCCATTTTTCATGAACAGAAACACAATGACGTTCAATCATCTGTTCCTTTGCATTCACGTTTTTGGGTCTTTTACAGATAAAGCCTCCTCCTTCGACGCTAGCTCGCGCTCACGCTCGCCTATGGCGGCCTCACGATGAGTCAGCACTAGCCGTAGCTCCTCCAGGGAGGCAAGGCGACTGTTGGCTGAAATCCCATGAAGCAGCTCAGAGACGCTTGCTCAAGCCTCTACGGCCACCGGAACCTCCGGCTGCAACCGGCCTCTTCACCGGCAGAGGAGGCGCTGGAGCTGCAGGAGTACCCCCTGCAGGCGTGGATGCCCCCCAGTCCAACTTCGGGCGCACATGGGGCCGCCGCGGGCATCATAGGGCTAGGTGCAGAGACAAAGCTCCCGTCTGTGTGAGTCAGCCTCCACTTCTTCCCGGGAGAGCTAGGCCGGGGGCCACCGGCGCCTTTCCCTTGTCCAGGTTTGGGGCGGAGGGAGTCGGAGCTGCGGAACTCAGCATGGCAATACTTGAAGCAGCCGAGGTCGGATCAGAGGGGGCAGTGAATGTAGCCTAGAGGGGGGTGAATAGGCTCTTTGAATTTTTAGGCGGTTTCTTGAAACACTTAACAGACTGATTAATTCTAGGTGGGCCAGACTAGTCCGGTATGGTGCGGACTAGTCCGGTATGATCGTAATTAATATATCAAAGTGAGACTTGTTCCTACTTCATGTATTTGTGTAGCGGAAAATAAATGCTTATTTAAGTATAATGAAGTAAGATACAATAACTCTCAATTTTAACGCTAGGTGTCGATGTAAACCAAATGATGACTAATACCCTTAATTAGCAATTGAAGGACGATCAAGAAGACACAAGACAAGACTTTATCCTGAGTTTCGATTCCACCCAGGAATCTACGTCCCTGTTGAGGAGTCCACCAAGGATCGGGTCTTCACCAACCCTTCCCTCGTTGAATCGCCACAAAGGTCGATTCAATTCCACTATCCACACACAGGGGTAAACAATTGTACATTGGGCGTTCTCACAATCTGAGAGCTCCCACAAGATTACAGCGAATGATTCTGTAAAAGTCCCAAAAATGCAAAGTCAATAAAGTGAATGTTGATTTCTATTTGTGTTCGAATGCATGAAAATGGGACTTACAAAAAATTTTGTACACGTGATGATGCACATAGGTGTCCCACCAAACGAGCTCTCACGTTCATTTGAAATGTGTTAAGCCAAGGTTGGGTTAACACCCTGTGTAAAGTTCTCATGTGTAAGAGGGAGTCTAAAATACAGATTTGAACTCATAACATTGAATTCAGGGAAATTCATGGTGGCCACATCCTGATTTCAGGGTGGGCTAAAAAGGAGTCAAATATGACCATTTCCAAATGTGAGCTGAATTCAAATTTGAAAGTGAACTTCACACTGAATTCGGATATTCAAACTTCAGTCCACGTTTAAAACCCCCGAAATATCAGATTGAGGGGATTTACATGAAGGAAGATCTTTTGGAAACATTTGGCGGATAAGAAGAGGAGTAGGGGGTAGACCCCACATGTCATTGGGCTGCTTTAACTTGCTCCCGAAGACTTCCTCTGTTCGGTGTCGAACACCACCCGAGCCTCCTCCGAGCGCCACCGAGGGCAGCCACCTCCAGCTTCTTGCATCGAGCTGGCGACCTGCTCGTGGCATCAACACCTCATGGCGTGATCCCCTCACTCGCCAACCGAGCTGCAAGCGGAGGCCACCTCCTCGGTATTTTCCGTCACGCTGGCGACCAGCTCGTGGGATTGCGTAGCTCTCGGCGTGATCTTTTGCTGAGCAACCCGGGCATTGTTTCCCCTAGCACAGGAACTGAACCGTGAGCGTCGAATTTAAAAATTTCGAATACCACAGAAGGTTAACTCCTGGGAATCAAATTCAGTTTGTGGGAATTGCCGCAAATTTTGAATTTGCATTATGGAGCCACTGTTGTTTAGAGAGGGGAAACTTCATCTGGACCCACATGTCAGTGAAACACAAATTTGCTTACGTGGGAGTTGAACACCGGGGCAGCCACACCTTCCACCGAGCTGCTTGAGCGATTGTTCCCGACGTCGGCAACTTCATGCGTGGGTGCTCGAGTGATAAAGCAGCTTCACAACTCAATTTCTCCTCTCTGCCTACACAGTCCATCGAAGGCTGTTGCTTTTACTCGAGCAAGCAACCGGGAAAATACTGAGCACGCGCAGCTCACTCGGCTCTCCTCGCCGATCGACCTCCAGCTGCTGTGGCGTCGGGTTGATCGCCCTAGAAGCAGCGCCGGCGCCCCCTCAACGTTTTCCAGCGTCCCTCAGCCGTGGGCGGCCTTCTGCAGCCGGAGCCGAGCCGTGCTTCACCCTCAAAACAGAGAAGAAAAGCGCCTGCACGGATCATCGTCGCCCGACCTCCTCCGTGCTGCTCCGGCCTGACAAAACGCCCAAGAAGGTTAGCACGGCCATCTAGGTCATGCTCCCGACCTCCCCTTTCCCTTCCCCCTCACCTGCTAGCAGTAATTTAAGTTTTGGCGCCGGTATACGTGAAGAACCGAGCAAGATCAAAACTGTAAATTCGTCCAACGTGGTTGATCATTGGTTCTACAATTAAAGCCACAGAAACTAGTGATCCTAGCGCCCTCCCACGCCAAAGCACGCATCAAACCATCCACCACACGCCCCGGGCGACGAGAAATCGCCGGCGGCGGCAAAAATGGGTTGGTCCTCCGGTGAACCCCATGTTCCGGCCATTTTCTGCAAGGTTTAGCCTGCGTTCCATGTTCCCCGATCATTGGTGATGCTTTAGGGCAAGGTAGCTCGCCGGGAGAAGCTTCGGACGCGCCATAACGCGTTGATGCCGAGCTCCCGAGCCGCCCCACCGGTGCCGGCCTGTTTTCAGCCGTTTTCATGCGTGGAAACCTTGCCCGGCAGCTGCGCCATGTTCTCAGGAGCATGTAGGGCGAAACCGGAGCTAATTTGGTGGAGAAATGAGGGAGAACGAGCCATGCCATGATTTGAACTGGTGTGCATGCGCGTCTCTGGCGGGAGGTTGAAGAAGGACCTGACAGTGGGCCTCCCTGTTAAGTCTCTGTATAGGTTGCAAACAGAGAGCTAGTCAAGTTTCAAAAATCCATAACTTTGTGTAGACAGCTCAAAAAAGGGTGAGACAAATTTTGTCTGAATCCTTAGGAGGAGTACTTTACATAGGAACAAATTGCATGCTATGAAAATGCCCAGGAATTTCTGTAGAATTGTTTATAGTAAATACTTTAGGGATTTATTACAGGAGCAATTCTTTATGAAATATTCCCAAATTTGGGCAGCTACTCATTTTCATAGTGACTGACCTCCAGTAAAAATTTTAGGATTTTTTGAGCTTATTTGGAGGGCTTAATCAGTAGGTTATCTCAGGATTTAATAAATTAGCTAAAATCATAGAATTGATTTCCAGAAAAATGGTTCAACCTTCATACCTCCATAACTTTCTGTAGGGATGTCCAAAATTTGTGAAACAAATTTTGTTGGATTTCTATCAGTCAGTACTTTGCAGAAATGCAAAGAAATTGATCTGAAGATCTCTTGATATTTCTCCAAAATTCATCAAAGTTAAATCTTTGGGAATTTATGCCAGAAGATCTCTGTTATGGGATTTCTTCAAATTTGGCCAGAAAGTTCCTCATGACATTACTGATATCCAGTAACAATTTGAGCTTAATTGTAGTTCATTTGCTTGGTCAAATTACCTTCCAAAGTTCAGCCTTTATTTGGAAATTCCAATTTAAACAGAAACTATTTCAGCACTCCTGTCCAAACTTCAAAAATTCATATCTCTCTGATGGTAGCTCCAAAAATGGTGAAACAAATTTTGTTAGAACCATGGAGACTTACCCTAATCAGATCTTCCATTTCTAGCTATGTCAAAGCTCCTGATTTGGGCTCAAAATTCAGATAAGCATTGTACATGTAGGAATTTTAAAGACTACATTATGCAATGACATGTCTCCAAATTCGGCTCAAGTCATCCTTAGAGAGTCTAGTATCCACTGTAAAATTCCCAAAGCCAATTAAGGATCCTAAATAGCAGTAGCTATGAATAGAAGTTCAATTTCTATAAACCTTTAATACTTACACATGTATTTTATTACATTTCATCATAGTGACCGAAGTTGAGGACGCACCAGAGCCTTTGACGTCCTGCCACCTGAAGTTGACTTCCCCTTTAACTCGCAACCAGGCAAGCCCCGGTTTGCACTTAAGTATCTTTTATAAAGTTTTTCATTTGTATCGCTTATGTCTAGGTTGAAATGTATGCATTAGAGTTAGGATGATTGAAACCCCAATTGCATAGCCTCTTGACTCCTATGGTGGGTTGGGTAGTTTACAGACTCGACGAGTAGAGAATGCCATGCTAATGTTTAGGATCTCGGTAGAAGTCGAGTGGTTGAAAGCTACTCGCGAGATAGTACTTATTACACGGGATGAAAAGAGGTAGCAAATGGCTTAAGATATGAAAATGAGACCCAGCAGGGGGATAGGAAGCAGTGAGCAGAGGTCTCACGTGCGTAGCCCTGTTGGCGTCGGTTGAGGACCGTCCGTGTGCGGCCCTGCTGGACAAGTATCGAATAGTACCGGATGCATACTGGCATATGGAAACCAGGAAACCGATGTAATTGGTTAACCTGGGTGTCGAGGCTTACCCAACCGTAAATAGGAGTGGGTTGAGGGTAGAAAGGTGTAAATCTGCCGGTGGGCACAGTCACGCTCCACGCGGGGACCTCCTACCCGTTACGGATGGACCGGTTCGGCATTTGGGTTGCCTTTGAAAGGTCGTCGCATACAACAGAGTAGGAAGGGGTGTGGAATCATGCTTCTGAAAGTGGGTGTATGTGACGTGTTATCCGGGTGTGTCTTGATTGCAATCACCGTCCCTCGCGGTTATTTGAGTACCCGCTTGTTCACTGCGCTGTGACGTAGTAAGAAGTGAAATAAGCCAACTGAAAATGCTGCATTGATCTATTAATGTCTTGAATACCTTGATTGTTGTAGTTTTAGAGCAAATTAAATTTATATTCCACTTTGGGCATCTCCACATCGGGGGAAAGCTTTTCTTGTTTAATTGTGGACTTCCGATGTGAGGGCTGCCTAAGGCACATGAATCTGCTGCTATAAAACTGAAAGTAAGGATCAACTTATAGGTGTGTCTTTATTGCAAAGTCCTTTCCTACCTTACACATCCTTGCACGTAGAGTTCCATGCCTAGGGTTGACGGTTAAGACTTGTTGAGCCTTCGTGCTCACGGTTGCAATATTTGAGTTGTGTGCAGGTGAGAGTTATGAGGAAGGTTCCGAGGACGAGGCGATGCCCCCGTCGGGGTACACGGCCGAGCTGGAGCCCTGCACGCCGCCGTGATCTCCGGTTCCATGCTGCTAGTGTGTAGCGTCCCCGGGCTGGACGGCTGCACTTTTGCATAGCTAGGATGAGAGGTTGTATATGTATATTACTTCCGCTGTTTGAATAGGTTTTGTAAAAGACTTCCGCTGTTTTATAACAAATAAAAGTTTGTATGTTGTTCTTTATTCTTTTCATGTGTTGCTGTTGGGTGCCGCATCGTACGGCACCACCCTATGCGATCCTGGAGTAGGTGAACCACGGGGTGGTCCCCACAACCGTGGTATCAGAGCCGCATTGGGAATAGCACGCTCGAAAAGAGCCTATTTTTGAAAACTTAGAAGTAGTCGAGTGAGGATTAGTCAATAAGCCCACATAAGGTCTATGATAGTAGTAGATATTATGGTGGAAAAGCTAACATATTTATTATACATTCTGTAATGACGCTCCGACGTCAGGTAAGAGGTAAGGTACGCCACCGCAGGCGGATCAATTGCATTAACTTGCCATACGAGTAATAGTATGGAAGGTTATACCGTGGCTTGGCACAGTAGTTAATATGAGTCTCTGAACCTTTTCCATGGTTCTGAGAGCATATGAAAACGCTGTTCTCCAGCGTGCTTTAGGAAAAAGTGAGAATACCCCATCGTGTGGTAAGCAACACGATAGTATGCAACTCTTGAACGTTCAATGTTCAAAGGGCCATACGCAGCGCTCGCCATCGGCGTGCCTCAACGGTCATGAGGCAGTAGGTGGTATCCGTTGGGTTGATAAAATTCCCAACCGTGACGACCCGTTCGCGCTCTACTCGGGTTCCCCGTCGTGTGGTGTGGAAACACGACCATGTACCTTGAGACGTGACTTGACTCAAGGACGATCCGTATGGCAATAATACGGACCGTATGTTTTTACTATGATATGGAACTGCCTGCAATGTTAAAACCTTTGTGTGAACAATTATTGTGTGTTCTTCTACAGGTACATTAACCACGTTAGTGCATGACGTGTAGAAACCGTTTGTGAGTGACGACTTTAGTTCCACCATTTGACACGTATAAGCCGGAATACCGGTTTAGAATTTTTCTTTGGTGAGGAAACGTAGTACCGATTGCATAAAAGTTTATTTTCAAAGAAAAGTGTCAAAATGAAGTTTAGGATTTCATTTAGGGGTTAGTAAACTCCTACATTGAACTAAGAGTCAATTGGGGAGTATAGATTCAGTCTCAAAAGCTTAGGAATAATCTCCCCTGTTTTCGGCAGAAATTTTGCTGAACTTGAACAGAGCATAACTTAAGATTGGTTGAACCAATGGAGGTATGGGATACCATTCTGGAAATGTTTTGAAGACCTCTACAATTTTTCTGTAGAGCTCCATAACAGAATCTCCCTTCAATTGGATGAAAATCTCAGAGGAGTATGTACTGTCCAGAAACAGGACAGACCAAAAATGCTCTCTGGAATTTTCTGTATTTCGACCACAACGTTCTGAAGAAAAATTCCTAAGGGTCAGGTAAGACACCTTTGGAAAGGGCATGAGGTATGCTACAACTTTGTAATTCAAAGTTTTGCCAAAACTGGAGCAGAATTTATTGGAATTGTGGATTGAAACTAGGTACCTCTGGGGAGGTGCTGTCAAAATCCTGCCAGAAATTCTGTTAACTTTGAACCATCATATCTTTTGATACAGGAATGCCAATAGATCATATAAATACATTTTTGGAGATCTTGGGAAGTTTTCTACAATTTTTCTGTTCAACCCCAGGGCAGAATACTCCTGTAAAGAGGTGAAATTCGCAGTACAAGTGAAACTGACCGGACTATCAAAGTCTGTGCATAGTTTCTATACTGATTTGGATTTTGCTTATGACTTCCGTTATAAGAATTGAAAAAGGTGAAATCTTACAATTCTAGAAAGCTTATGAATCATGTTTTGACTTTGTAAGTATGTGTTCGGTCCATACATGTTTCTAACTATATGGAAAGGTTGACCAAAGTGAGCACTTACAAGGGAGGTGCTGCTGAAATTCCTACAGAATTTATGTCAACTTTAGAAGCTCATAGCTTTTGATCTAGAACTTAGTTGAAGGTAAATAAATACCCGTTGGAAAGATATGGAAGTCTTATCCAACTTTTCTGTTCGCTACCACAACAGTTTAAACATTGAATTAGGATTTAAACCATCGTACAGAAGATGGTTCAGTTTCTGTACCTTGCTGTTGTTGGACCATAGCTTCAGGTATACCTTGTTATCAAAGGCTATGTGATATAACTCTGGAAGGCTATGGTTATGCATTACCTTCCCATAAGAAGATTATGGATTAAGTTTTCAATTTCCTACATTGGAACTTAAGGGGGGAGGAGCGCATCCAGGTAAACCATAGCATTGATAACCCATGGGCTATACACCGAAGTATGCCATTACCAAGAGACAAGAGGAAATTACATTTTTATGTAATCAAAGTTCAAGTACAAGATCCGTCATCATCGAGGAAGATGTAGTTTTAGCGTCTTCACCACGTGCGCACAAATGCTTGCCAGAATCACAAGGCTTGAGAGAACAAGGCTAGGAGCTAGAACTAGTAGCTGGTGTTTCACGCTAAACGGGTATTGTGAAGCCTCAGGAGAAAAGGGAAAGTGAAGTCAACGTAAGACTGGAGATTTCCTAGGTTAAGTTATTATGGAGTATTTCCCAATGATATTTTCGAACATTTGACATATTTTCCTTAAAACTTGGTCACCACATGAAAGTGGCATACCTTGTTTAGCACCTTTCTTGACCAAGTTATCTGTACATGGCGAAGTTTGAGATGCTTCTTAACCATGTTTGAATTATCATACTAATTCTTGCTCAGACTATAAAAAGATGATGCACCATTTTGCATCATACATATGCACCATTTTGCATCATACATATGCACCATTTTGCATCATACCATATGCATATGCATTGCACCATATAACATGTGAAATACCAAAGTACTGAGCAAGATTGTGTACCTCTTTTCAAACCATTAAGCGGTGTCTAATGACCTTGTGTTATTGATCAAGCTGTTGATTCTACCTCATTGGACAATACCAGGGAAACCAGTTACTCACCATCCCTTGTACCTAAGAAAGTTTTGAACTTTCATCTATGACTTGTTTAGCTCCGAGTACCATAATTATTGGAACTAAACTAATTTCTCATCGCGGGGCTTACCGATCGATTGCTCGACCTCGTGACAATCCTTGAACACAATCTAAAGTATTGAGAGATTTGTGGTCACCATAGGTAGTTGGCCTTTGCTATGTTGGTAACATAAGTGAAATTGACTTGTGGTTACTCTTATGTGCAAGCAAAGCATTCGATTTTGATTAAAGGGTTGAGATGCCGACTTGAGGCGAGATTACTGATTCATTGATAATCTCACCAAACATCTCAATTCATGTTTGGGAAGTACTACCCAAAGATTCTAAGGACTCAGTTAACCTAGATAAGTATTTGTTATCCATGTCAAGATTAGGACAGTAAGGATCCCAGCCGATTGAACCGGTTAATATGGGTCTACAGAATTTTACAGACTAATCATACCGTCAAAGGAAGCACGATGGAAAAGAAAGAAGATCATTATATCCGTTCGGTGTATTATTGCCGTATGATCGATAATATTCCCTACTTTCCTCTTCTTGTTGGAATCTCGGGACGAGATTCTTTTAAGGGGGGAGGAATGTAAAAGTCCCAAAAATGCAAAGTCAATAAAGTGAATGTTGATTTCTATTTGTGTTCGAATGCATGAAAATGGGACTTACAAAAAATTTTGTACACGTGATGATGCACATAGGTGTCCCACCAAACGAGCTCTCACGTTCATTTGAAATGTGTTAAGCCAAGGTTGGGTTAACACCCTGTGTAAAGTTCTCATGTGTAAGAGGGAGTCTAAAATACAGATTTGAACTCATAACATTGAATTCAGGGAAATTCATGGTGGCCACATCCTAATTTCAGGGTGGGATAAAAAGGAGTCAAATATGACCATTTCCAAATGTGAGCTGAATTCAAATTTGAAAGTGAACTTCACACTGAATTCGGATATTCAAACTTCAGTCCACGTTTAAAACCCCCGAAATATCAGATTGAGGGGATTTACATGAAGGAAGATCTTTTGGAAACATTTGGCGGATAAGAAGAGGAGTAGGGGGTAGACCCCACATATCATTAGGCTGCTTTAACTTGCTCCCGAAGACTTCTTCTGTTCGGTGTCGAACACCACCCGAGCCTCCTCCGAGCGCCACCGAGGGCAGCCACCTCCAGCTTCTTGCATCGAGCTGGCGACCTGCTCGTGGCTTCAACACCTCACCGCGTGATCCTCTCACTCACCAACCGAGCTGCAAGCGGAGGCCACCTCCTCGCTATTTTCCGTCACGGTGGCGACCAGCTCGTGGGATTGAGTAGCTCTCGGCGTGATCTTTTGCTCAGCAACCCGGGCGTTGTTTCCCCTAGCACAGGAACTGAACAGTGGGCGTCGAATTTAAAAATTTCGAATACCACAGAAGGTTAACTCCTGGGAATCAAATTCAGTTTGTGGGAATTGCCGCAAATTTTGAATTTGCATTATGGAGCCACTGTTGTTTAGAGAGGGGAAACTTCATCTGGACCCACATGTCAGTGAAACACAAATTTGCTTACGTGGGAGTTGAACACCGGGGCAGCCACACCTTCCACCGAGCTGCTTAGCGATTGTTCCCGATGTCGGCAACTTCATGCGTGGGTGCTCGAGTGATAAAGCAGCTGCACAACTCAATTTCTCCTCTCTGCCTACACAGTCCATCGAAGGCTGTTGCTTTTACTCGAGCAAGCAACCGGGAAAATACTGAGCACGCGCAGCTCACTCGGCTCTCCTCGCCGATCGACCTCCAGCTGCTGTGGCGTCGGGTTAATCGCCCTAGAAGCAGCGCCGGCGCCCCCTCAACGTTTTCCAGCGTCCCTCAGCCGTGGGCGGCCTTCTGCAGCCGGAGCCGAGCCGTGCTTCACCCTCAAAACAGAGAAGAAAAGCACCTGCACGGATCATCGTCGCCCGACCTCCTCCGTGCTGCTCCAGCCTGACAAAACTCCCAAGAAGGTTAGCACGGCTGTCTAGGTCATGCTCCCGACCTCCGCTTTCCCTTCCCCCTCGCCGGCTAGCAGTAATTTGAGTTTTGGCGCCGGTACACGTGAAGAACCAAGCAAGATCAAAACTGTAAATTTGTCCAACGTGGTTGATCATCGGTTCTACAATTCAAGCCACAGAAACTAGTGATCCTAGCGCCCTCCCACGCCAAAGCACGCATCAAACCGTACACCACACGCCACAGGCAACGAGAAATCGCCGGCGGCGGCAAAAATGGGTCGGTCCTCCGGTGAACCCCATGTTCCGGCCATTTTCTGCAAGGTTTAGCCTGCGTTCCATGTTCCCCGATCATTGGTGATGCTTTAGGGCAAGGTAGCTCGCCGGGAGAAGCTTCGGACGCGCCAGAACGCGTTGATGCCGAGCTCCCGAGCCGCCCCACCGGTGCCGGCCTGTTTTCGGCCGTTTTCATGCGTGGAAACCTTGCCCGGCAGCTGCGCCATGTTCTCAGGAGCATGTAGGGCGAAACCGGAGCTAATTTGGTGGAGAAATGAGGGAGAACGAGCCATGCCATGATTTGAACTGGTGTGCACGCGCGTCTCTGGCGGGAGGTTGAAGAAGGACCTGACAGTGGGCCCCCCTGTTAAGTCTCTGTATAGGTTGCAAACAGAGAGCTAGTCAAGTTTCAAAAATCCATAACTTTGTGTAGACAGCTCCAAAAAGGGTGAGACAAATTTTTTCTGAATCCTTAGGAGGAGTACTTTACATAGGAACAAAGTGCATGCTATGAAAATGCACAGGAATTTCTGTAGAATTGTTTTTAGTAAATCCTTTAGAAATTTATTACAGGAGCAATTCTTTATGAAATATTCCCAAATTTGGGCAGCTACTCCTTTTCATAGTGACTGACCTCCAGTAAAAATTTTAGGATTTTGAGCTTATTTGGAGGGCTTAATCAGTAGGTTATCTCAGGATTTAATAAATTAGCTAAAATCATAGAATGATTTCCAGAAAAATGGTTCAACCGACATACCTCCATAACTTTCTGTAGGGATGTCCAAAATTTGTGAAACAAATTTTGTTGGATTTATATCAGTCAGTACTTTGCAGAAATGCAAAGAAATTGATCTGAAGATATATGGATATTTCTCCAAAATTCATCAAATTTAAATCTTTGGGAATTTATGCCAGAAGATCTCTGTTATGGGATTTCTTCAAATTTGGCCAGAAAGTTCCTCATGACATTACTGATATCCAGTAAAAATTTGAGCTTAATTGTAGTTCATTTGCTTGGTCAAATTACCTTCCAAAGTTCAGCCTTTATTTGGAAATTCCAATTTAAACAGAAACTATTTCAGCACTCCTGTCCAAACTTCAAAAATTCATATCTCTCTGATGGTAGCTCCAAAAATGGTGAAACAAATTTTGTTAGAACCATGGAGACTTACCCTAATCAGATCTTCCATTTCTAGCTATGTCAAAGCTCCTGATTTGGGCTCAAAATTCAGATAAGCATTGTACTTGTAGGAATTTTAAAGACTACATTATGCAATGACATGTCTCCAAATTCGGCTCAAGTCATGCTTAGAGAGTCTAGTATCCACTGTAAAATTCCCAAAGCCAATTAAGGATCCTAAATAGCAGTAGCTATGAATAGAAGTTCAATTTCTATAAACCTTTAATACTTACACATGTATTTTATTACATTTCATCATAGTGACTGAAGTTGAGGACGCACCAGAGCCTTTGGACGTCCTGCCACCTGAAGTTGACTTCCCCTTTAACTCGCAACCAGGCAAGCCCCGGTTTGCACTTAAGTACCTTTTATAAAGTTTTTCATTTGTATCGCTTATGTCTAGGTTGAAATGTATGCATTAGAGTTAGGATGATTGAAACCCCA
This sequence comes from Neostapfia colusana, assembly GCA_030760725.1. NCBI lineage: Eukaryota > Viridiplantae > Streptophyta > Magnoliopsida > Poales > Poaceae > Neostapfia > Neostapfia colusana. Next base: position 113,994,969 of record JASWHV010000007.1, read on the forward strand.
ATTGCATAGCCTCTTGACTCCTATGGTGGGTTGGGTAGTTTACAGACTCGACGAGTACAGAATGCCATGCTAATGTTTAGGATCTCGGTAGAAGTCGAGTGGTTGAAAGCTACTCGCGAGATAGTACTTATTACACGGGATGAAAAGAGGTAGCAAATGGCTTAAGATATGAAAATGAGACCCAGCAGGGGGGATAGGAAGCAGTGAGCAGAGGTCTCACGTGCGTAGCCCTGTTGGCGTCGGTTGAGGACCGTCCGTGTGCGGCCCTGCTGGACAAGTATCGAATAGTACCGGATGCATACTGGCATATGGGAACCAGGAAACCGATGTAATTGGTTAACCTCGGTGTCGAGGCTTACCCAACCGTAAATAGGAGTGGGTTGAGGGTAGAAAGGTGTAAATCTGCCGGTGGGCACAGTCACGCTCCACGCGGGGACCTCCTACCCGTTACGGATGGACCGGTTCGGCATTTGGGTTGCCTTTGAAAGGTTGTCGCATACAACAGAGTAGGAAGGGGTGTGGAATCACGCTTCTGAAAGTGGGTGTATGTGACGTGTTATCCGGGTGTGTCTTGATTGCAATCACCGTCCCTCGCGGTTATTTGAGTACCCGCTTGTTCACTGCGCTGTGACGTAGTAAGAAGTGAAATAAGCCAACTGAAAATGCTGTATTGATCTATTAATGTCTTGAATACCTTGATTGTTGTAGTTTTAGAGCAAATTAAGTTTATATTCCACTTTGGGCATCTCCACATCGGGGGAAAGCGTTTCTTGTTTAATTGTGGACTTCCGATGTGAGGGCTGCCTAAGGCACATGAATCTGCTGCTATAAAACTAAAAGTAAGGATCAACTTATAGGCGTGTCTTTATTGCAAAGTCCTTTCCTACCTTACACATCCTTGCACGTAGAGTTCCATGCCTAGGGTTGACGGTTAAGACTTGCTGAGCCTTCGTGCTCACGGTTGCAATATTTGAGCTGTGTGCAGGTGAGAGTTATGAGGAAGGTTCCGAGGACGAGGCGATGCCCCCGTCGGGGTACACGGCCGAGCTGGAGCCCTGCACGCCGCCGTGATCTCCGGTTCCATGCTGCTAGTGTAGCGTCCCCGGGCTGGACGACTGCACTTTTGCATAGCTAGGATGAGAGGCTGTATATGTATATTACTTCTTCTGTTTGAATAGGTTTTGTAAAAGACTTCTGCTGTTTTATAACAAATAAAAGTTTGTATGTTGTTTTTTATTCTTTTCGTGTGTGCTGTTAGGTGCCGCATCGTACGGCACCACCCTATGCGATCCTGGAGTGGGTGAACCACGGGGTGGTCCCCACAGATTCTTCCTCCCACACACACAAACAAAGAACAATGATCATCTAATGTGTGAGAGAAGACAAACCAAGAGCTTAATGTCGAGAAGAACGACTCTCTCCTTGATCCAATCTCTAATCCTCGAAGCCTTAATCTTTCTCGGCTTAGAATGAGTGGAGAGAGGCAGTTTTTGTGCTCTTGGGGCGTGCGGCGGCGCTGGAAATCATGTCTTATGTTTGTGTGGCCGTGCACCTCTATTTATATAAGGTTTCCAAAAACCCTGGCGGTCGGACTAGTCCGCTATGTTCACCGGACTAGTCTGGTGTGCCGTGTACACTTTTCGTGTTGCATGCGGCACAGTGGAAACCCTAATTTGATGTGTTTACAGAAAGTTGAACGGACTAGTCTGGTTCAAGAGCGGACTAGTCCGGTGTAAAGGGAATGCCGGTTCCAGAGAGTTGAACGGACTAATCCGGTTTCTGAGCGGACTAGTCCGGGGCAAGGTGAATGTTGGTTCCGGAGAGTTGAACGGACTAGTCCGGTGCAAGGTGAATGTTGGTTCCAAAGAGTTGATCGGACTAGTCCGGTTTCTGAGCGGACTAGTCCGGTGCAAGGTGAATGTTGGTTCCAGAGAGTTGATCGGACTAGTCCGTTTTCTGAGCGGACTAGTTCGGTGCACGTTTTGTGAGGCAACAGAAAGTTTAACGGACTAGTCCAGTTTCTGGGCCGACTAGTCCGGTGCACGTGTTGTGAGTGATTGGGATATGTTTTAATCTCTTACCCCTACACAAGGATATTGAGCTCTTGAGATGTGTCTCTCACACACATCCTATACAAGTATGTATACATTTTTCTTGGCTCATGAATCTGTTCTTTTCCTTTTTTCTTCATCACGTGATTTTTCACCTTTTTTAGTGCACCACTTCTACCTTACACGAGTTAATCTGCATTCATCTCAACAAGTTCATTAGGATCTCAATTCATTTGTCATCAATCGTCCAAAACCCAAAAGGGAATGTCTAGATGCACTTTCAATCTCCCCCTTTTTGGTGATTGATGACAACCAACTGAGATTGCATAATTAATGATAAATTTTGATTTTCATAAAGTGTGCATATATGAGAATGACAAATGAGTAACAAGAACCTCTCACATAGATGCACCCTTTATGGTGGGATGCCTAAAAGTGTGTGAAATAGAATGTGACATCCATGAGACTTCAAAAACAAAAATCATGACATCGATATTGAATAGGCATCAAACATTCATGAGACCTCAAAATAAAAATTACATGAAACTTCAAAATACATGTCCATGTCCATCACACATCCTTAAGGTTTTATAGTAAGATAACTTAACATAAATCTCAATCTCTCCCCTCTTTGGCATCAAGGGCACCAAAAAAAGGGAAAATTGAGTGGAATCACTCATCGCTGCTCTCTTCCTCACTCTCGGTCCTATCTTCATCGTCATTTTCATCATCATCTTCATGACCATGCTGAGGAGGAGGAGCAGAGCACCTGCAAGTCCAAAAGACCTAAATTCTTGTTCGGTGAGTGGAGCCATTTCTGTGAAGTATTCTTCAGAGTCCTCAGATATGTGTGTTGATCCAACTGGCTCAATCTCCAGCTTCTCACATATGGCTTTGATGTTGGCCTTCATGTATCTTTGATGTCTTTTTTTGGCCAAACTCTCCTTGTGTTGCCTAACTTCAATTTTGCCACAACAGCCAAAAATAGAAGAGAGCATTTTGAGCATACCACTGGAGGACTCTCTAGTAGGTGGAGGTATAAGAGTAGTGTAGGCTCCGACGCTCTTGAGCCTTCATGAGCAGAGGGCACAGTGTAGACTATAGGCTTCTGGGGCTTGAGGCCAGTGTGAAAGACATCTTTGACAAACTCCGGTCCTGTTACCTTCTCAATCATATCCATGACATAGGGTGCATAGCCACAGGACCTGTTTGGAGTAATGGAGATATTCGCAATGTCATTGTAGATGTACTCAAAGACATTGAAAGTCATCTTCTTGCTTATCACTTTCATCAATATCCTCAGAGTCCCTTGGATTGTCCATGCATCACCATCCTTTGGAGCTATGGTCTTTCTCAAGATCCTATTGAGTACGGCAAAGAATGGCTTCAAGTATTTGGTGGTGGGGGTACATATGGCATTCTTGTATCATACAAGAATTCCAGCTCATTCTTTTCCAAGGGCTCCAGGTTGTGAATGACAAGCTCATTGTCCAGGGTGTGTTCAAGATGAAGAATCTTTGCAAATTCTTCATAGGTGACACTATATCTGGATCCATGTGTCATCTAGATCATCTCATCCCCATCATCACGGGCAAAGTAGAGAGTAGAGTAGAACTGGGTGATTACCTCATTGTTCCAGTCATACTAAAAAGAAAGGAGGTCCTTAAACCCATGCCTCTCTAATGCCTCTAGTACCTCATGATAGGCTTGGCATTTCTTAGACTTCAGGTAGTCAATGTTGAGCCACTGACTCTCGACCACATGATTCTTCATCTTCATGTAGACATGCTCATAGGTGTCAGCATGGAAGTTGCTCTAGAATCTAGGGTCTGCACATTGCTTTTTGGAGGACCAGGAAACTAGGGACCTACCCAAGAATTGGCAAGTCCCGAAGGTACTTTTTCTATCTACTTTGCATCCTGCATAATCTGCATCAGAGTATCCAATGAGATTGAATTTTGAACCTTTAGGGTACCAAAGGCATAGGTTGGGTGTATGGACTAAATATCGCAAGATTCTCTTTACAGCTATCAAATGACATTCCTTAGGATTGGCTTGAAATCTTGCACACATACAGACACTCAACATGATATCAGGCCTAGATGCACAATGATAAAGTAGAGATCCAATCATGGAACGGTATACCTTTTGATCCACGTTAGGTCCATCTTCATTAAGGTCTAAATGTCCATTTGTTGCTATGGGAGTCTTTATGGGCTTTGCTTTGTCCATGCCAAATTTCTTGAGAATGTCTTGAGTGTACTTTGTTTGGCTTATGAATGTTTCTTCCTTTAGTTGTTTCACTTGGAATCTAAAAAGTATCTCAATCCTCCCATCATGGACATCTCGAATCTATCTGTCATGATTTTACTAAATTCTTGATAAAAAGATTTATTAGTTGAACCAAATATGATATCATCAACATTGATTTGACAAATAAACAGATCATCATTGAAGTGCTTGGTAAACAGGGTGTAATCAGCTTTACCAATTTTAAAGCCATGTTCAATTAGAAAATCTCTAAGGTACTCATACCAAGCTCTAGGAGCTTGTTTGAGGCCATAGAGAGCCTTACGCGGTTTGAACACATGGTCGGGGTACTCTCGATCTTCAAAACCAGGAGGTTGCTCCATGTACACCTCCTCCTTGATAGGTCCGCCGAGGAAGGCGCTTTTGACATCCATTTGATATAGCTTGAAATCATGGTGAGTAGCATATACAAGTAATATACGAATTGATTCAAGCCTAGCTATAGGAGCAAAAGTATCGTCGAAATCCAAACCTTCGACTTGTGTGTAACCTTTAGCTACAAGTCGTGCCTTGTTTCTTGTTACAACTCCGTGTTCATCTTGCTTGTTGCAGAAGACCCATTTAACACACCCTGAAAGCAATAGAGTCATCACTCCTTCTAGAGACGGTTACACCCTCATTAGTGAATAAAAAATTATAACCTTTGTCACATAGTTGAGATATGGACAAGAGGTTATAATCTAAGGAATCAACATATAAAACATGAGAAAGTGTGTGTTGTGATGAAATGGCTATTTTACCGGTACCTAGTACCTTTCCTTGACTATTGTCACCAAAACAGATGCCTTCACTTGAGTCTTCATTTTGTTCGTACTACACAAACATTTTTCTTTCTCCGGTCATATGATTGGTGTATCCACTATCTAGCACCCATTTTGCTCCACCGGATGCATATGCCTGCAAGAAAGAAGCTATGCTTTGGCTTTAGGTACCCAAGCTTGCTTGGATCCTTTGAGGTTAGTGACAAGTGATTTGGGCACCCACACGTGAAACTTGGTGTTCTCATGGCGTGGCCCAACATATTTGGCATGAACTTTTCCAAGACTGTTTTTGATAAGCATATATGAAGCATCAAAGGTTCTAAACAGGATTTGTTGTTTATATGAGTTTTCAATGTTAATTTTATCAACATTGTTATGTTTTCCAACTTAGGAGGAATTTCCCTTGACAAAGACAACACACTTCTTGTTATCCTTGAGGCTTCTAGCGTTTTTCCTTTCACCATAAGAATACCCAATGCCATGTTTGACATTAGGAGGTCTTGTGACCAAGTATGCACTACATCATACTTGATCTTCTCCTTGTCAAACATGCCACTTTGAGAGGGATGCTTGTTTTTTTGTCAAGTTTGACTTTTCTTTTATGTGGGTGTCATTTTTAGTACATGTGCAAGTTACAAGAGTTTTGGATTCAATATGTTGAGAAGGTGAGCTTAAATAAGATGAAGAACCACTTTGCTTGATGACTCAGCTTGCGCCTCAAGAACCTTGTTAACCTTGGTTAAGTTAGCAAGCTCATGCTTGAGTGCAGTGTTTGAGTCTCTTAGCTTCAAACAAGTCTCCTTGCTTGAAGCTAACTCAATCTCAAGTGATTTGCTTTGCTCCGTTTCAATCTCAAGAAGCCCTTATTTCTCCTTTTGGAGAATGATCATATCTTCTTGTCGATTGACAAGCTCCTCCTTATCAACTATCTCATCCATTAGAATTTTCATTCTAGCTATAGTGTTTTTATCTAAACCTCTAAGCATATCTTCATCATCACTAGAATTATCAGTATCACTAGTAAAAGAATGCAAGGAGGGAGTTTTGGTTTTAACCTTTCTTTTTCCTTCCTTGGCCATTAGGCATGTGTGGTTGGTGTCCTTCCATGCTCCCATGGTTATGAATAGGGTAGACTTCATGGTAGGCTTCTTGATAGCTATGGTGGGCATTTCCTCTTCTTCTTCAGATGAGGACTCATCATTGGAGTCCCATTCCTTCCCTAGATGAGCTTGGCAATATTGCTTCTTTTCTTGAATATTTTCTTTTACTGGGGCTTGTTGTCTTTATTCTTCCTCTTGTTGTCTTCATGTGGACAAACAACCATGAAATGATCATATTCTCCACAATTGTACCATGCGCGCCTCGTCTTGGATCTTTGTTTGTCCTTGTACCTTCTTTTATTTGAGCTGCCACCTTTTTTATTCTCATTATTTTCTTGAAGTTTTTGATGAACAGGATCATGTCTTCTTCATCGATATCAGTGATGTCATCATCACCATCATCGTCCTCAAGAGCTTCTGGGGATTGTTTTGATGCTGGCTTGCATGTTGCTTTTAGTGCAACTCCTTTCTTCTTTGTCGAGGTGAGATCGGCAAGTTCCTTGACATGCTTGGCTTTCTTCTCCATCATTTCAAAGTTGATGATCTTGCCAAGAATCTCGTCCGGGGTCATTTTGTGAAACCCGGGATTTTCTCTGATCATGGAGCAGAGTGTCAAGTTCCGAGGCATGAATGCCCTAAGAATTAACTTGACCACCTCATGATCCGTCCACTTTCTGCTACCATAGGCTCGGACCTTATTGATGAGAGACTTCAGTCTATTGTACATCTCTTGAGGTGATTCTCCTTCTTCGATGGCAAACCTTCCAATTCACCTTCTATCATTTCAATATTGGCTTCACGCACATGACGATCACCTTCATGTGCCGTTTTGAGAGTGTCCCATATTTCTTTAGCAATTTCGAGTCCATCCACCTTGGTGAACTCGTCTCGGCTCAATGATGAGGTGATTACTGCTGCGGCTTGAGCGTTCCGATGAATAGCTTGTTCTTGATTCAGGGTTAGCTCTTCATCGTCATCAGGTATATCTAAACCTGTACACACTATATGCCAAAGACTGGGGTTAAGAGATATAAGGTACATTTTCATGTTTTGTTTCCACATCGTATAATCAGTTCCATCAAAGTGAGGTGGTTTGCCTAATGGAATTGACAAATAATGATTATTTGAATTTAAACGCTCATAATTAAAAGGATATCGGGAGTAGTCTTTGTGACTACCCCCTTTTTGCTTCTTGTCTTTGATTTTCATCCTGTTGGGGGAGAGTGCCTTCTTCCACATAAGCGCCTTTAGTTGGAGCATCTCCTCATCATAATCCTCACAGTCCTGGATGGCATTGAGGAGCTTCTCCAACTTTTGGTTCCCTTCGTCACCACCATTTTCATAATGGAAGCCCTTGGATTCACCCTTGATTTCTGACATCGTCTCTTCGAGCGGTGATTCTCTTCTGAAGAGTTTGGCTCTGATATCAATTGAATGTAGCCTAGAGGGGGGTGAATAGGCTCTTTGAATCTTTAGGAGGTTTCCTGAAACACTTAGCAGACTGATTAATTCCAGGTGGGCCAGACTAGTCTGGTATGGTGTGGACTAGTCCGGTATGATCGTAATTAATAGATAAAAGTGAGACTTGTTCCTACTTCAGGTATTTGTGCAGCGGAGAATAAATGCTTATTTAAGTATAATGAAATAAGATACAATAACTCTTAATTTCAACGCTAGGTGTCAATGTAAACCAAATGATGACTAATACCCTTAATTAGCAAGTGAAGGACGATCAAGAAGACACAAGACAAGACTTTATCCCGAGGTTCGATTCCACCAAGGAATCTGCGTCCCCATTGAGAAGTCCACCAAGGACCGGGTCTTCACCAACCCTTCCCTCGTTGAATCGCCACAAAGGCCGATTCAATTCCACTATCCACGCACAGGGGTAAATAATTGTACGTGGGGCGTTCTCACAATCTGAGAGCTCCCACAAGATTACAGCGGATAATTCTTCCTCCCACACACACAAATAAAGAACAACGATCAGCTAATGTGCGAGAGAAGACAAACCAAGAGCTCAATGTCGAGAAGAACGACTCTCTCCTTGATCCAATCTCTAATCCTTAAAGACTTAATCTTTCTCGGCTTAGAATGAGTGGAGAGAGGCAGTTTTTGTGCCCTTGGGGCGTGCAGCGGTGCTGGGAATCACGTCTTCTGTTTGTGTGGCCGTGCACCTCTATTTATATAAGGTTTCCGAAAACCCTGGCAGCCAGACTAGTCCGCTATGTTCATCGAACTAGTCCGGTGTGCCGTGTACAATTTTTGTGTTGCATGCGGCACAGTGGAAACCCTAATTTAATGTGTTTACAGAAAGTTGAACGGACTAGTCCGGTCCAAGAGCGGACCAATCCGGTGTAAAGGGAATGCCGGTTCCAGAGAGTTGAACGGACTAGTCCGGTTTCTGAGCGGACTAGTCTGGTGCAAGCTGAATGTTGGTTCCAGAGAGTTGAATGGACTAGTCCTGTTTCTGAGCGGACTAGTCCGGTGCAAGGTGAATGTTGGTTCCAGAGAGTTGATCGGACTAGTCCGGTTTCTGAGCGGACTAGTCCGGTGCACATGTTGTGAGGCAACAGAAAGTTTAACAGGCTAGTTCGGTGCAAGTGTTATGAGCGATTGGGATATGTTTTAATCTCTTACCCCTACGCAAGGACATTAAGCTCTTGAGATGTGTCTCTCACACACATCCAATAAAAGTTCTCGGTGTTCGGGCGAGGGACGAGTAGAGCCCGAGTGGGGGTCAGCTGGGGCAAAAGATCACGCTGAGGACGAGTGAACCGTCGAGTCGGTCGCCAGCGCGAGGGAAACCAGGAGGTGTCCTCCCCGTGGAGTCTCGGTGGCGCCTGCAGCCCCCTCGGCAGTTCGGGTAAGAACAGATACACAGAGACTAAAACTTAAGCAGTAAGTCACTCCCCCCCCCCTCTCCATGACAATTGGGGCCCACAGCTCCTCTCTGCCCGAAATATCTCCAAATTTTTGGCACATGCAAAGTTCACTCATATGGAGCTCAAATTCAAAAGTCATTTGATAATTTGACAAGTTGTGCCTCAGTTTCCAATTTGAATTCAAATTTAGAGGAAATTTACAAGTCCCCTTGATATACATATCAAAGCACCTCCAAATTTTCTCAAAATTTGTCTCCCTCATAATTTGGACCTGAGGAATTCAAATATGCCATCTGATCCTTAAGTTGGCCATTACAAATACAAATTTTCAAACAACAGTTCGAATTTCCTTTTTGGAAAGGGCCTTCTTTGCCTTGAAGTAAACAATTTAATTCAAACTGAAATTTAAGTCCTCTTTGGTGATGACCCATTTGAATTTGGGTGAAACACTTTGGTTTGCTCCTAGCCCATGCTTGATCAATCTTGGTCCTAAGATGAACCGCACAAGTTCAGTTTGACCATGCCCCTCAAATTTGAATTTGAAGGTGATATCAAACAATGCTTTGAACAAATGGTATATGAGCTTAAAATCCCTCCCATTTTGGAACTTAAGCTCTTCAATACCTGGGGACTGCAATGGTCATCTCATATATATGCTTTTGGACCATCTGACCATGAATGCTTTGCAAGGGTTCAAAAATGGGGTTTAAACTTCCCTCCCCTCTACTCATAGAGAGTGTGCATATGAGTTAGATTTTTGGTAGTGAAATCCTTTCCCGGGTTAACATGTGTTCAACAGGAGTTAAAGAAGATTTTAGCTCTTCCCACATGTCCATGTTTGAGTTTATCATTTTATGTGACATAACTCAAGTCATTCCCTTGTCCTAACATGTTTGAATTCAGCATGAACTCAACATGATCCTAGTCCATTCCCTTTTGGCTCACCCTCAAATCAGAAAGTTGCCACCACATTCTCCTCAATTCAAATGTATGAGGCTCCATGTGTATACAAAAGTTTGGCGACAATTTGAGCTGAGCCTGTGAGACTAAAGACCTTATTTTTGTTCTTTCTCATGTACATGTATGATTACACATGAGTTTAACTCCACCTTGGTCCAACACCTTCAAAGGTATGCTTGAACCCATGTGGTTGCACCTCGTGTATACCATCCCATGTAAGAAAGTTTTTGTAAGTCCCATTTTTCATGAACAGAAACACAATGACGTTCAATCATCCGTTCCTTTGCATTCACGTTTTTGGGTCTTTTACAGATAAAGCCTCCTCCTTCGTCGCTAGCTCGCGCTCACGCTCGCCTATGGCGGCCTCGCGATGAGTCAGCACTAGCCGTAGCTCCTCCAGGGAGGCAAGGCGACTGTTGGCTGAAATCCCATGAAGCAGCTCGGAGACGCTTGCTCAAGCCTCTACGGCCACCGGAACCTCCGGCTGCAACCGGCCTCTTCACCGGCAGAGGAGGCGCTGGAGCTGCAGGAGTACCACCTGCAGGAGTGGATGCCCCCCAGTCCAACTTCGGGCGCACATGGGGCCGCCGCGGGCATCATAGGGCTAGGTGCAGAGACAAAGCTCCCGTCTGTGCGAGTCAGCCTCCACTTCTTCCCGGGAGAGCTAGGCTGGGGGGCCACCGGCGCCTTTCCCTTGTCCAGGTTTGGGGCGGAGGGAGTCGGAGCTGCGGAACTCAGCGTGGCAATACTTGAAGCAGCCGAGGTCGGATCAGAGGGGGCAGTGAATGTAGCCTAGAGGGAGGTGAATAGGCTCTTTGAATTTTTAGGCGGTTTCTTGAAACACTTAATAGACTGATTAATTCTAGGTGGGCTAGACTAGTCCGGTATGGTGCGGACTAGTCCGGTATGATCGTAATTAATATATCAAAGTGAGACTTATTCCTACTTCAGGTATTTGTGTAGCAGAAAATAAATGCTTATTAAAGTATAATGAAGTAAGATACAATAACTCTCAATTTTAACGCTAGGTGTCGATGTAAACCAAATGATGACTAATACCCTTAATTAGCAATTGAAGGACGATCAAGAAGACACAAGACAAGACTTTATCCCGAGGTTCGATTCCACCTAGGAATCTACGTCCCTGTTGAGGAGTCCACCAAGGATCGGGTATTCACCAACCCTTCCCTCGTTGAATCGCCACAAAGGTCGATTCAATTCCACTATCCACACACAGGGGTAAACAATTGTACATTGGGCATTCTCACAATCTGAGAGCTCCCACAGGATTACAGCGAATGATTCTTCCTCCCACACACACAAACAAAGAACAATGATCATCTAATGTGTGAGAGGAGACAAACCAAGAGCTTAATGTCGAGAAGAACGACTCTCTCCTTGATCCAATCTCTAATCCTCGAAGACTTAATCTTTCTCGGCTTAGAATGAGTGGAGAGAGGCTGTTTTTGTGCTCTTGGGGCGTGCGGCGGCGCTGGAAATCATGTCTTATGTTTGTGTGGCCGTGCACCTCTATTTATATAAGGTTTCCAAAAACCCTGGCGGTCGGACTAGTCTGCTATGTTCACCGGACTAGTCTGGTGTGCCGTGTACACTTTTCGTGTTGCATGCGGCACAGTGGAAACCCTAATTTGATGTGTTTATAGAAAGTTGAACGGACTAGTCTGGTTCAATAGCGGACTAGTCCGGTGTAAAGGGAATGCCGGTTCTAGAGAGTTGAATGAACTAGTCCGGTTTCTGAGCGTACTAGTCCGGGGCAAGGTGAATGTTGGTTTCGGAGAGTTGATCGGACTAGTCCGATGCAAGGTGAATGTTGGTTCCAGAGAGTTGATCGGACTAGTCCGGTTTCTGAGTGGACTAGTCCGGTGCAAGGTGAATGTTGGTTCCAGAGAGTTGATCGGACTAGTCCATTTTCTGAGCGGACTAGTTCGGTGCACGTGTTGTGAGGCAACAGAAAGTTTAACGGACTAGTCCAGTTTCTGGGCCGACTAGTCCGGTGCACGTGTTGTGAGTGATTGGGATATGTTTAATCTCTTACCCCTACACAAGGATATTGAGCTCTTGAGATGTGTCTCTCACACACATCCTATACAAGTATGTATACATTTTTCTTGGCTCATGAATCTGTTCTTTTCCTTTTTTTCTTCATCACTTGATTTTTCACCTTTTTTAGTGCACCACTTCTACCTTACACGAGTTAATCTGCATTCATCTCAACAAGTTCATTAGGATCTCAATTCATTTGTCATCAATCGTCCAAAACCCAGAAGGGAATGCCTAGATGCACTTTCAGGCAGCCCCCCCATCGCTCGCTCCAGTCACCCCGGGGATCGTTATCCCTCGGGAAGCATCGCCAACCTGTCGAGGAGCAATGTCGATGTCGTCCAGTGTCGGCATCGTCCTCAAGAGTCGCGATCTCAGCTCCTGGTTCATGAATATGGGATGGCACGGCGTCGGAGGGATGATGAGGTCGTCAGAGACTGGGCCGGCTCCAATGTCGGCACATATCGTCCCCAATAAAGCATCCAGGAGCTCCATCTGGTTGGTCCCGGGACCACGCTCCAGGCGAGTGGAGTCGTTATCACCGGTGTACATCCAGGCCGCGCAACAATGACTCTGGAGGGGAGCGATGCGCCGGCCCAGGAAGTCGGCCAACACCACTAGCGAGGACAACCCCTAGTCCGCCAGGAACTTAATCCTCGCCAGCACGAGGGAGTATACGCTCTCAAGGTGTGGTGTCTTCTCCCAGTCAGTTCGCATGGTCGAAGGATTAGAAGTGGGCAGATCTAGCCAGTCGTAGACGTCGGTCTTCACGATGACCCAGTCTTCCCTCCAGTTCTCCCACTGGCTGGAAGAGAAGGGAGAGATGTACGTTGCCATGGACCTGGTGCGGTGCTGGAAGTAGTAGGCACCTAGGAAGCTCGTGCTCCTCCCCGATGACCGGAGGACGAAGAACAATCGGAACAGCCACACCGACGACCGCACCCCCATGAACATCTCGCAAAGGTGGACAAAAATCGACACCAACACGAGGGAGTGTGGCGTCAAGTGCTGAAGCTAGAGCCCGTAAGACTCCATCAGGGTCAGGAAGAAAGAGGAAGTGGGGAAGGCAAGCCCCACCAGAATGTACCCGAGGAAGACGACGACTTCACCGGGTTCAAGGTCTACGAGCGAGAGAAATCCGCAGCGAACACTCCCATCATACTGAGGCACTTGCCAGCCAATTAGGCGCCTCACGTGCTTCACGTTGCTAGCACTTTTGAGACAAGACTCTCAGAGGTTCGACGCCATTGGAGCAGGGAGAGGGAGCGAGAAGATGAAGCGCAGGGGAGCAAACGACGGAGAGAACTCCTGCCAGCAGCAGGGGGTCTCCTTATTTGCCCCAGACCCTTCAAGAACCGCCAATCGCAATGTGCCCAAAATAATCGCGCTCTCATCGGCCGAGCCGTCAAGGGCGGAAGTGCAAAGCCCACCCAATAGTCAGTGTGGGCATGGGCACCACGGTTAAGGTGGGAAAGAGCAGTTCCCCGATAAAGCTTGACAAGAGGAAAAGCAGAGGTGCTGGGAACCGACGCGAGTAATGCAGCAGTTGCACGAAACGTGCGCCCCCATGACCCTCCGGCAATGAAGAGGCGCATGTTTGTGACGGCAGAGAAGCCTCTTTGACCGAGGGTAAGCAACCTCTTCGTCTCCCAGGTACGGCCATCGCCCACTACGCGGAAATCTCGCCACCACTTCGATTCCCGAAAATTGCAAGTCCAAAACCACCACGCGGAAGACATAGGGGCCCTACCTACGGGCTCAATACCTCCCCCGAGATGGGCCCAGGGGCCACTCTCGGAACCTTGCGAACCGGGTACCCTTGCATAGTGGATAGAAGGCACCTGGGCCCCGCCTTCCTAGCTTAGGCAGGCCCCAGCGTAAGCCACGTGCCCCGGGCCCAATGGGCAGACCCGGGATTGCCGCGTGTCTTCAGGCTCTAAGCCTGAAGACTGGCTGAGGGTGTTTCAGGAAACACCATGTATCAGGTGGTGTCGGACCCCATCTTCTGTCAAGAAGGGCTCCGGCGCTACCACACGCCCGAAGCCTCTGAGACGCACCCTCCGCCAGAGAGGGCTCCGAGGGTCCGCGTGTCCTGTGGCTCCAGGTCCAACCTCTAGCATGGGGGGGGGGGGGGCGGAGCAGCCACGCGGGCAACGGCTCCGAGAATGCCTCCCCCCCACCCGAGGAAGGCCCTGAATGTGCCACGTGACCTGCGGCCCGGACCCGACCTCCAGTATGGGAGGACTCCGGAGCTGCCACGTGCCCAATAACTCCGGACCACCCTCTACTCTGCAAGGCAGCTCCAGCGGGGACGCGTGCCCCAAGGGCCAACCACTCGGGAGTCACACCGACGAGCAACGGGCAGATGGCCAAGAAGTAGAGAGGAAGGTACGCAGTTAGGCCGAACATTCAAGGCTCGTGTCTTCCCCAGAAGCATGGCGCATGCCGCACGCCTCTGTTCCCTGTCTGCGCACCATTACGGTGGAAGACAGGGCGGCGAGGCGTGACGGGACGATAGTGCCGCCCAACGGCACAGAGCCGCCCAGCAGAGCGAGGCTACGCGGTGACAAGAACGGAACTTCCTCATCACCGGCCGCCCGAACAGGGGCGCACGACATGACATGCGGCACGCCTTAACTCCACCGATAGTGACAAAGCATACAACTGTAAAATTCCTATAGCTCGTGTATAGGACGAAGATAGCCGCGTGCCACCTGTCGATCCCCGGGCCACCTTGTAACTGCCCCGGCCTTGGGCTATAAAAGGACCAGGGCAACCTCCGGGTTGGGGGTTCGCGACCCAGCCAACTCACATACTCATACGCGCGAGCAATACAACAAACACACCCGTGGATGTAGGGTATTACGCTCCGGCGGCCCGAACCACGTAAATCCTCGTGTTCCTCTCGCCATTGCGTTCTGACCTTCGAGATCCACTAGCCCCACCGAAAAACAAGAACCTCCATGGGCTGCTCAGGCAGACCGGGGGAAGTATCACAGGAATATACTTCGACACCGTCGAATATTGATTTGTCTGTGTATTGTATTGTCTGTCTTTTGTCTCGACTGGCGATTGTGCCAGGGCAGCCAGTTTATGTTTTTTTAAATTAAAACCATAACTTATGATGGCATGTATACTGGTCATCGTAAGTTAGCCTAAATAGCTTACTACGGCCTGTATACTAGCCATCATAAGTTAGCTGGTTACTTATGACGGCCAGGACCTGTCTGTCGTAAGTTGTATGGCCCAACCCACCACGTAGCCCAGGGGCTTACATACGTAACTTACGATAAAAACCTATCGACGGCTGACAACTATCATAATTAAGCATAAATCATTATAATTAAGCTAATTACGATGGTTTATACCTTACTTACGACAACTTTGACTGTCTTAAGTTTATCGTATTCCTGTAGTGTTATAATGCAGAACTATCCGCAGCCTTGAGTGCGTGGAGTTGCTCCATTGTTCTTGTTATTTAACATGGTACCAAGAGCTTGAGAGATCCATTGCCCATCCATGTCCGCCATCTCCTTCACCACAGACAACGATCTTGAATTTGCATCTCCCATGGCAAGTCCAAACCCAACCCCTTGGTGTACCCTCCTTCGCTCATCTCATCACTATCAAACTTACGCGTGACAACTACCTACTTTGGAGAGCTCAATTCCTGCCATACCTACGAAGTAATCAACTCGTGGGCTTTGTTGATGGCACCGTGCAAGCGCCGGCTAAATTCATCAACAAAACAACAGCAAGTGGCGTCACGCAGGAACTGAATCCTGCGTATTTGACCTGGTATCGGCAAGACCAGGCAATTTTAGGAGCACTGCTGTCATCTCTCTCAGAGAGCATCCTTAGTCAGGTGATCCACTTCAACACCTCATTGAGGTCTGGTCTAGCGTGGCTGAGAGATATTCCGGAGCATCGCGAGCTAGAGCCATGCAGCCTCCGGTTAAGTTGGCCAATCTCAAGAAAGGAGGCCTATCTGCGATGGATTACTTCAACAAAATGAATACAATTGCAGACACCCTGGCCATGACAGGGCAACCACTCAAAGATGATGAGTTCACTGCATATTTTCTCGCTGGACTTGCTGAAACATATGATTCATCTGTCAGCACTATGACAACTCGATCTGATCCAGTGGGTATCAACAAACTCTTTGCTCATCTAATCAGTCATGAGTAACGTATTGAAAGTTGTCAATCTAGTGTCAAGATTGATAATCACTTGGCTAATCTTGCGATGAGTGGAAGAGGCCATGGTCGTCGAAACAGCAGAGGAGGATCAGGCAGAGGTCGTGGCAGAAACAACAATTCTCAGCGCCATTCCAGCAATGCTGGTGGAGCTGGGAATCATGGAAACAGTCGTTCACTATGTCAAATCTGTGGAAAGACTGGTCATGATGCACTCAAGGCTACAAGGCTGAAGATGAACACTATGCAAATGTGGCTGCAACACCGAGTTATATGGTTGATACAAATTGGTATGCTGACACTGGGGCTACTGATCATCTCACAAATGATCTTGACAAGCTAAACATCAAGGAAAATATAATGGCAAGGAGTAAGTCATGAGTGCAAGTGGGTCAGGTATGCAAATTCATTATGTTGGCCATTCTAAAATTCATGCATCCCCTCGCTTCTTAGACCTGAAAAATATTCTCATTGTTCCCTCAGTGAAAAAAGAATATTTTTCAGTTCATAAGTTTGCTCGTGATAATAATGTATTTTCTGAATTCCATCCCTACTTCTTTTTTGTTAAGGATCAGGTCACGAAGCAAACAATAATTAAAGGAAAATGTCGAGGGGGACTCTACTCTCCAGAGGATGCTGCTGTCTTCTTTAGCTCTAGAGTCACTCCTGTTCGGTGGCATCACCGACTCGGTCATGCTGCTCAACAAACAGTCCAAAGAGCCATCCATCGTTTCAGTTTACCTTGTGTATCCAAGTCCAATAATCATGTCTGTGGCACTTGTCAACAAGCAAAAAGTTACCAGCTACCGTTTATCCTATCCAATAATACAGCTACAAGTCCACTTGAACTGTTTTTTTTTTCAGATGTATGGGTCCTGCAAGAAATACAGTTAAAAAAGGGCGTACCCAGTGCCGAAGGCTCCCACACATGTGGGATCCGAGGAAGGGTTATTTCTATACAGCTTTAGCCCTACTTTTGCAGAGAGGCTGGTTCAAACCCAAGACCTCAGGGCACAAGTGGAGACACACTACCACTGCGCCAGGTCCACCCTTCCTGCTAGAAATACAGTTAATGGAGAAAATATTATGTTAGCTTCATTGATTCTTATAGTCGTTTTACATGGATTTTTATGCTTAAACAGAAATCTGATGTCTTCCATATTTTTCATCAGTTTCAAAATCATGTAGAAAGATTGCTGCATAAGAAAATTCTGCATGTGCAAACTGACTGGGGTGGATAGTATCACAAACTCCACTCATTCTTTCAGAATATAGGAATATCACACCGCATATCTTGCCCTCAAACATCACAACAAAATGGTTGTGCAGAACAAAAACATAGGCATCTTGTTGAAACCGGCTTGACTCTTCTTGCCCACTCATCTGTTCCTTTGAAATTCTAGGGAGATGCCTTTACAACAGACTGTTTTATTATTAAACGACTTCCTAGTTGAGTTATCAATTTTGATACTTCAACTGAGCGTCTCACTGTGCACAACCTGACCTGTCCATCCTTTGAAATTTTGGGTGTGCCTGCTGGCTACACATGAGACCATATAATAGTCACAAGCTAGGCTTTCGATCCAAACTATGTGTGTTCATTGGATATAGCAATTCTCATAAAGGGTACAAATGTTTACACATCCCCACTACAAGAGTATACATTTCTAGAGACGTTGTTTTTGACGAAGATGTATTTCCTTTTGCTGAACAACAATTTAGTCCTTCATCTACACTGACCATTGATGAATGTGCTACTCTTTTACTCTCAGTGTCGCATGAATTCAATGGTGAGCATCAAGAATCTATATTTCCACCTGCATCTTCTAATGATTTATCTCCATGTATGTAATAACCGAATTCTTCACCAATGAATCAAAACCGGCCCCTCTCCTCTCCCTCACTGCCAAGGTAGCCCCCATATGTCAGTTTTCTCGCCCTAACCGCAGCCCCTCCTCTCTCTCTCTCTCTTTCTCCCCGACGCTATTATCACATGTGAGCGAATTCTCTCGGTTCCGGCCGTTCCTTGGCGCCTCTTCCCCAACCGGCGCCGCAGCAACCGCCGCCTCCTTCCCACCTATATATACAGCCCGACCCCCGGCCATTTTCCCCACAGAAACCGCCCAATCCTCTCCCGATTGGAAGAACCACCCATTTCCCAAATCTTCGGAAACACACTCGAATTCTCAATTCCGAGATCCCCTGCGTCGTCCTGAGGACACCAGGAGTGATTCCCGACGAAAAACAACCGAAGTCGACGTCTGGAGATCGATCCCGACGAAGATCACCGGAGTTTTCTCTCGGTCACCGTCGATCCCGCCTTTCCGGCCGAATTCGATCTCCAAAACTCCCCTAGGTGAGTTCCCCACACTCTCCTCTCTCTTCTGGTGCAAATAGATTAAGAAATGGTGTAGAAACGGCAAAAACCGACAGATTCCGGCCACCGCCGCCGCTCGCCGGCGATCGCGCGGCCGCCGGACTCGGGGGAGAAGGGTATAGGGCGACGTGGCCGCCTCTGGTACGCCAGATCTGAGCCAACGGCTCAGATTAAAACCAGCGTACCGGTTCGGTTATTTTAAATCTGGGCGTTGATCTCAGATCCAACGGCCCACATTCAAAATAGTTATAAACGTTAGGAAATTCACAGAGGGGCCCCTGGAGATTTAAATAAACCAGAAATAGCCCCTGTTCTTTGTAGAATAAACCCTAGACTTATTAGAATTAGCAAATTTAGTTTAAAATAACCAAATAGCCCCTGTGTTAATAGCAAATTAACCAAATAGTTCTGTATTTTCAATTTGAACCCCAGAAAGTTTGAATTTATTGCAAATCAGCCCAAATCAATTTTAAAAGTTGGTTTTTAATTCTGTAATCATTCAAAATAGGCTAAATAAATTCTGGAAAATGTTAGAAGTTCATTCAAAACACTATTAAAACATTCTGACCAGAATATTAAATCTGAAATTAAAATTAATTAGTTCTAAACACTGAAATTAATTATATAATGACAAATTAATTCTGAAAAATTAAACAAAAATAATATAAATATCAGAAAAATTGTAGAAATGTATTAAACAGCACAAAATTATTCTGTTTTTATGTTTTTATGCATTTAAAGTTTCTGTAGTCCAGAATAATTATTTAAATGGCTGAAAATGCATTTTGATATTAAATAAATACTGAAAAATAAATAAAAACAGTATATTTTAAAGAAAAATTTTGGAAACTATTCTAAATGTTTAAATAGGTTCTGAATTGCAGAAAAACAGAAATATGAGTTCTGAAAATCATTATAGTAATAATTTAAATAAATTTTGGGAGTTAATTAATTATAAAAAATCAACATATGTACAAATAACATTCTAAAATTATTTCAAATCACATCACAGGTTGAAAGTGAGTAATTGGCTATAGAAAAAGCAAAATAGAAGTGTAGAGGTACCCAATTGAAACATATTTTCTTTCTAACTCACATAAAATGACAAGAAAATCAATAGTTGTATGTGTGTAACCAAACCCATGTGATTGAAATGCTTTGATATGATTCTTATGGCATGTTTGTCACTGTTTTGTGGGTGCAAATGCATGGATAGAACCAACCCAAGAACTAATTCCCAACCTTCAAGAGCAAGAGTTTGAGGTGCATCACCCTTCCTTCAAAGGCAAGTGTTCCTTGACCACTTTGCTCCTATTCTAGGATGAATAGTTAGATTATTTGCATGATGTCTTTAACATGAAACCCAGTGTAGGATGTTTTCATAGTTACATTATTTTATCTTTCCTTGCAAAACCATGGAGGGAACTAGATAGGACTTAATAGTTATCATTTTATGTGCTTAGCCATGCTTAGAATTCTAGAAATGAATGAAACATAGTTGATACTACTCTTGTGGTCTATATGAAAGACACAAGTGTGTGTCATGTGGTTATGAATCTAGACAGGCTGGTTGATTGGTTGGTGCTTCGTGCACGAGACTCGGGAATGAGTTAGTGCCTGTCTTAGATTCTAAGGACCGGTTCATGGAACAGTTAACCCGGCTTTACAGTGCCACCACAAGACTGAGATGGGACAGCTTGGCCAATTAATTAGGAGTTTGCCAGTATAGTATGAGTGTTTGGATGGTGCGGGGAATGGGAGTCCATTTTTGACTGCCCTGGGAACTGCAAGGCTCAAGAGGGGGCTTCTGTAGGGGAGGGTTACTCCCAGGAACTACAGCGGTGAAACCTCAGTGGGCTTGTACTTGCCGGTAGGCCCTTTGTAAAGGCCATGTAGTGATCTCCTGATCGCACACCAAAGGAAGTGTGTAATGTGGCTTGCAACCACGGATATCAGGGAGGTTTCTTAGTCCACCTGGCAACAGGGGATGAAATCACTACTTGTGGGTAAAGTGGTACAATCTCTGCAGAGAACCAAACTGTCATGACAGCCGTGCTCACGGTCAAGAGCGGCTTGGACTTGTCCATGATTAGAGAAACATGGATGTGAGTTAAAAGAGGTTGTTGGGTGGTGTAACCTAACATTAATGAATTAACTATAATGATGGTGGGATTATCACTTAGTAAGATAGGTTGCTAATCAAAGCTAAGGCTTAGGATTAATGCGTAGTGCTTAACCATGTTAGCCTTCCCTTGCTATTGGCCTTCATAACATTCTTTCCTACACTTGCTGAGTACCTTCGGTACTCAAACTTGCTTTTGTTGGATATCATATGATGACTCAGGTGCAAATGAAGACGTAGACTTTGATGAGGAGTACTTCGATCCCGAAGAGTTATTCTAGGTTGGCGAAACCCCCGGGCAACGCCTGTGGAGATGGAGCAACCATGATATAGTCTTCCGCTGTTGTGTTTAATGTATTGGAACTAATAGTTGATATTTTATGAACAATTATGTAATATTATGATGTACGTTAAACTTGGCTTGTAATATAATGATATTACACTCTTGTCGGCACATGTATGAATCAACTGATGCTGGCATACATGTGAGAATACGCTCGGTGTTCCTTATGGAATATCGGGTGTGACAATGTACTACTAATACTATTGATGCTACAAGTCATGTAAATTCAAGGGGAGATAATATTGATGAACAGGTGTCTGAACAAAGTCTAGTTCAAAATGAAACTGCAGTTGCGCCATGGCCCCGTACATGGCATGAGAACCAGGTTAAAAGACAATATCAGAAAGGCCAAAGTGCGAGCTGATGGCACTATATCATATCTGACAACAAGTCGAGTTAGAAAGTGGTATCAGAGCCAGGTTGCCCGTAGGACGCAAACCTAGTTAGAAATGGACGAGATAGACATCACTATTTTATTAAAAACTATTTTACTAAATATTTTGTTAAAAGGAGGATTATTTAAATTATATATATGTTGTATAACCTCTTATATACTCAAAATTATGTTATTGTTTATTTTCTAACACATTTTAAATTTTTCTTGAAACAGATGGCACGCACACGTCTCACAGCCCGTAAGTCCACCGGAGGACGAGTTCCTCGACACCAGCTGGCTGAGCGTACTACTGAGGAGGTGGACAACCCCACTACCTACCATACCCACGGGGAGTCCACTAGAGGCATGGTGGATCGCCTCCGACACCTCCTTCGCTGTGCTGGTTATACCGGCAAGCTAGAGGTGCAGTACGACACCACTCGAGTCTCTCGCGCAGAGCGAGACGAGTGGAAGTCGCAGGCGAGGATCTACTATGAGAACAAGCTGCTCAAGATACACAACTCGCCAGCATGGAGGTCCACCATGGCAGAGGCTGAGAAGGACGCCACTTGGGAGGCAATCACTTGCCAGAGTTACACCAACCGTGGCCGCCTTGAGGGGACCCAATATATGTACACCCCCCGGCGACAAAGTGGAAGCGCGGTATTCAACTATGAGCCTCTCCATGAAGGTTGTGATGTGGTGCAGATGGACATGAGTCTTCAGGTAGGGGTGGACGTCAGTACGAGGCTGCAGAATTGCCAACAGGAACTCCAAGATGTCCGGGACCTTCTGAAGAAGACGGAGGCCATTATGCGTGGACTGATGAGGATGAGGGATGGAGAAGTGAGTGATCTCTATGCTTCGGATGGAGACACTTGGACTCCGGACTCTCCAGACCGTAGGGCAGCCAAACGCCCTCATATTCCTCCCGCACCTGAGGCCTCCACAGCTGAGTCAGAGGCTAGCAACCCTGATGGTGATGGCGGGAACCCACAGGAGGATGCACAGAACCCAGGGGACAACTAGGATAGGTGTCCCTATTCATGTAGTAACTCGTGTAGCACGTATGTATGGTAGTGTGTTGATTAATGTGTAATACTTGATTAGTGAACTTGTTTAGAATGATGATGTCATGTATGTTAGTGTATGAACGGGAGTTGTGAAAGCCGTAGGCTTATGTTCACAACCTCGTTAGTATATGTAACAATCTATTCAGGAATATAAGTGCTTAGTTTGTTTCAATCATGATCATCTAATAAACGAAGTAGAAACTTTAGTAACTCTTGTATAGAATGGATGAAGTAGGTATACAACGTAATACACCTAAGAGAACATCTATACATTAATTTTAAACATAGTCTTTTACAATAGATGGCAGGAAGAAGGAGACGCAATGAAGGGAACAACAACAATGAGGCTGCAGAGTTCCCTTTGCCTCGATGGCAGCCACGAGTTGCACGCAGAGCAGATGGAGAAGTTATACAACAAATGATGAACAAGCAAAACCAGCTCCTTCAGAATTTAACACAAGTGGTGGCAACATGCAACCACAAATTCAGAATGCACCGCGTCAACCCAAACTGAATGAGTTTTTAAGCACTCAACCACCAAGGTTCGACAACGCTATAGAGCCATTGGAAGCTGATGATTGGCTCAAGAATGTTGAGAATAAGTTGCAGATCATACAGTGCCCAGGACGTGAGAGAGTGTTTTTTGCTTCATGGATCTACAGCAGACTGGTGGACAGCATACAAAGAAGCCCATGAGGATCCAGAGAGTATCTCATGGAATGAGTTCAAAATTGCCTTCCGTAATCACTATGTTACAGCCGGAGAAATCAAGAACAAACGGAAGGAGTTCCTCAATCTGAAGCAAGGTAGCATGTCCGTGCGAGAGTACCTCACCAAGTTTACGCAGTTATCTCGCTATGCTCCAGGAGACATAGATACAGATGAAAAGAAACAAGACTGTTTCATTGAGGGATTGAACTCAGAGATACAGTATGCCATGTCCTCAAGTGACTATGAAAGTTTCCAAAAGCTTATCAACAAGGCTTTCATAGTGGAAAGGAAAAGACAGAAGTTAGTTGAAGAGCAAAAGAGGAAAATGAATTGGCAAGGACAGGCTTCTAGCAGCAACAGTCGGCCCCGTTTCTCATCACCGCCGACGGGAGCAATGAATCGACCTATAGCTCCCAATCAGTTTCAGAGGAACGACAACCCTGCTGCTAGAAACCCAACTTTCCAACCACAACAGCAGAGACAACAAGTGCAGCAACAACGTCCTGCCTTTCAACCTCGTCCTGCAGGGCCAAATCCTCAAAGTGCACAATCAGGCAACAAAGCACCAATGAACAAGGTCACGGGGCAATGCTTCAATTGTGGGGAAACGGGACATTATGCCAACCGATGTCCCAACAAGAAGCCACCTCAGGCACAGAATCTTGTGCATGGCAAGGTGAATCATGTGACGATGGAGGAAGCACAGGAGGCACCAGATGTGGTGATTGGTATGTTCTCCGCGAACACTTATCCTGCTACAATTCTGTTTGACTCTGGTGCAACACACTCATTCATAGCCAAGGAATTCATAACCAAGCACAACTTACAAATTACATCCATGAATCGAGTGTTATTAGTGAATTCTCCTGGAGGAGAAATAAAGACAAAACAAATATGTCCCAAGGTAAAGCTAGGAGTTAATGGAGTAGAATTCCTTGCAAATCTTATTGTGATAGAATCACAAGGAATAGATATCATCTTGGGGATGGACTGGTTAACCAAGTACAAAGGAGTTATACATTGCTCAACAAGGACAGTGGAACTAACCCATACGGATGGAACTAAGGTTGAGTTCACATCTATTCAAGTACCCTCTGGAAATGTTCAACTCAACAAAACTGAAGTAGTTATTGAGGACATAAAGGTGTTCAATGAATTTCAGGATGTATTTCCCGAGGAGTTACCAGGTATGCCACCGGATCGAGAAGTAGAGTTCATTATAGAATTAGTACCTGGTACTGCTCCTATATATAAAAGACCATACCGGATGGATACCCAACAACTAGTAGAACTCAAGGATCATATCCGAGAGTTATCGGAGAAAGGGTATATGTAAGGATCGAAACGCCCAAGAGGGGGGGTGAATTGGGCTTTTTCAAGTTTTAGAGCAATTTAAAACTTAATGGTTGAAGCCCAATTCCCTATGCGAACTAACTACGCAAGAAAGAGTATTAAGTGCGGAATAGTAAATGCGTAATAGTAAGAGGGTGAGGAGAGAGATGCAAACTCCCGCGGAGACTCGGAGACACGGCGATTTTTCCCGTGGTTCGGTAAGATCACAAAGATCTACCTACGTCCACGTTGTGGCACCCACCAAAGGGTATAGCCACTCCCAAGTCACCAAGACAAGGGAATCCACTATCTTTCTCCGTTCGCCATCTCCGGCAAGGTGGAGCTCAAGCCTTGTACAATGGTGATCCTCCGGGCTTCCACAAACGCCTTGGTAAGCTCCGGAGCGATCTCTTCTTCCTCCAACTTTTACAAGGTGAGAGAAGTCACCAAGACACTCTCTCTCACTAGCCTAGAGATTCCAATCACCAAGAATGGACGCACACAAGCTTCTCTCTAGCTAGATCTAGCCTATAGTTAGAGTACAAGAGGTTTTGAGGTGTGGAAGTGGTAGATCTTGGTCTTGAATGCTTGAGGATGTGTAGTGAGGCTCTGGTGATCAAGACTTGACGAAATGGCCGGTTGGAGGGATATTTATAGCCAGCCCACACGAGATAGCCGTTGGAAAAGTAGGCAGACTTTTTCTGTGAACATCGGATCATCCGATGCACCCCTTTATTTGAGCATCGGTCGAATTCCAAATTAGCTGATGTCATGTGTCAGATGTGACCGTTGGATATAACCGTTGGATCTGACTGTTTAATCGACCGATGTTACTTCAACTTCATCATCGGATGATCCGGTGAGTTGATCTTCAGAATTGGTTCAGAAATAATGTCTCTATTGAAATTGACCGATGTACACTTACTTCATCATCGGATGATCCGGTGTGTACTTCTTCAGAATAACTCAGAAATCATCCTTCTGTTGAAATCAACCGATGTGCCACTTCCTTCACATCGGATGATCCGGTGTGTACTGGGCTCTGAGGTCTTCTTCTTCTGCCAACTCAAACTCGACCGATGTAGTCATTTTGCAAGACATCGGATGATCCGGTGAGTGCAACTTGTTTGCTTCGAGTTGTTTTGAGTTGATCTTTTGGAATCTTCTTGAGTGACCTCTTTGACACTTGTTTGAAATGATATTTTGATGAAGTGTAAGCTTCTTGTGTTGCCAATTTTGATAGAATAGAGTCGTTGTATGAGTTCTTCATTTAGTCTTCATGAGTATCGAATAACCCCTTAGAATAGATCGTTGAGGGGTCTCTATTTGTATCCAATGAGCAGTAGATGGTGTCAATAGATAGTTCATTAACGTTTGATGTGATATATGTGAAACCTCGCATCCACAAACTCATTAGTAATAATGAATGGTTGTCATTAATCACCGAAACCATACCTCACGGGGGCCTAGATGCTTTCAATCTCCACCTTTTTGGTGATTGATGACAACACAACGAGTAGAGCATAGAATTAATGGAATTAAAATGCAATGCTCAAAAAAGAAATATAACAAGTACAAATTGCAACACAAGTGGCTCGAAGGCTCAAATAATAAACAATAAAGCGCAAGAGCACAAAGTAGCACCCGGAGTACAATAATAGCAAATAATAATAACAGGCAATCTCAAATAGATAACAATAAGTAGCAAAAGGATAGACACTCCCCCTAAAACCAAGAACTCCCCCTAGAACTGAGCTAACCCTCCCCCTGACTCTAACTCTTCTCCCCCTTTGGCATCAAGACACCAAAAAAGGGAAGTTGAGTGCCTACGACTCAGGCGCGCTCCTGGCGATGGTGAAGCGGTCGGCGTCGACGGTGCTGTCGCCGGAGCTGCTGGAGGTGGAGGTCGCTGGCGCTGGAGCTGGAGCGGGGGGAGCTGGAGCTGGAGCTGCTGGGGGATCCGCTGAGACTGCTGGCGCCGGTGGAGAAGGTACTGCCGGAAGAGGTGAGGACTGGAACGACGTCGGCGGCAGTACTGTCGAGTGAGCGGGCGTTGTCGAGGCGAGCAGAGGTGGTATACTGAAGCTGGGGATCGACGAGGACGGTGCTGGAGCTGGTGCCAGTGGGGGTGCACCTGGAGCCTGACTGAGTCCCGAGTGCTGAGGTGGAAGGGCGACTCCCGTCTACTGGTAGAGGTTGGTGACCAACCCCAGGACGCCCAACAACATCTGCTGAGTCTGCTGCTGCTGGTCCAGAGTGCGTCTCGTCATCTGGTCGACAAGGTTGGTGTACCTGTCGATGTCCTCTCGCCTCTGACGGGCGATCTCAGCTGCATCTCCTGCTGCTGCCTTTGAAGCTGCTCCTGTCGAGCTGCCTGCTGCTCCTGCTGCTGAGCCATCCGCTGAAGTAAAGCAGTGAGCTCTGACGGCTGAGTCACCTGAGCCTCTGACACTGGAGGAGGTGTAGGTGGTGGAGCTGCTGAGCCTCCTGCCTCTGCGTCGTGCTGCCTCGGTGAAGGAGGAGCAGGAGGGAAGTACTCCTCGACACTGTCGCTGGTGTCGCTGTCCGACCATATATGCTGTAGGTCTCCTCCCTGAGCCTCTGCCTGTGCCAGCTCTGCGTCCTCCTGAGTCAGCTCTGCCCAGTCCTCCTCTGACAGTCTGGCTCGAACCTCACGCTCGACGGGACAGCCAAGGCGGCGGTCTCCCGGAGTGGGGACTCGGTAGTGGCTGAACCGGGTCACGTGCATCTCCGTCAGCTGAGAAACTCCTGGAGTGTCCTCTGGAACCAACTGGTGGAGAAGGTGACAGATCCAGTGACCGAAGACCAACTGTCGAAGCATCCCAACTCCGTCGGTGATCACGTCCTCCATCTCGCAGATTAGAATATCCACGATGTCGAACTCCATCCCGTTCATCACATAGAACAGGATGGTCTGCTGAAGGCTCGTGAAGCCCTCCAAGTAGCCAGACCTCGGTAGTAGGGTACGCCTGAGGACGTGGTGAACTGTCCGAGCTGCTGGGGTGAGAAGCGCTGGCACCCTCGGCTGGTCAGGAGTGAACGGCGGAGTGAACAGACCTCTGATCTCCTCGAAAGGCGGTGCCACTCCTCCAGTCAGTGGCCTCCTCGGTGGGTCTGCGTCTCCGTAGACTATCTGGTGCACGCACGTAGTAGAGAGCTCCACACCAAGCAGTCTGCCCAACAAGTCTCGAGACACGTCGTGGATCTGCCCCATGAACATGAAGTGAATCGAGCGACGGCCCTCAGAGACGTAGAGTGTCGCGTAGAACACCCTGACCCACTCCTCGACGTAGGCACTCCTCTGGTGCGAGAGCAAGTCCACAAGTCCTCTGTATCTCTCAAAGAGTGGCCTGATCCCGTGTCCTGCTGTCACTGCAAGCTGATCCCAGTCGATGTTGTTATGCTGGAAGAGCTTGTGGCCCCGACGCCTGTAAGTCTCGTACAGGGACGCCTGTGTCAGGGTCCAGAAGCGGGAGTCAACTCGAGCGTCCCTAGGCCGCAGGAACCACTCCTCAGGCATCGCTGACCATCTGAGCTTCTTCAGTTGCCTTGCCTTCATCTTCCTGTAGTCGGTGAGTCTGACATCCTCGGCAACACGGACTGCTGTGTCCATCAGGTGGATGGCCCTTTGGGCCTCTCTGTCCTCTGCGCGGTCAGCCGCAGAGGGGCGCCGACTCGCCGTAGGAGTCTGTCCACCCCCACGAGTCCTCGGGGTGCGCCGGCGGATGAGAGGCGGCACCTCGGTCTCCTCCTCGTCGGAGCCCTCGGGAGGCACCGGCTGGACCGGAGGCTGCTCCTGCCTCTGCCGGGACTCGCAGATCCGTAAGGAACCGCGATGGCCGCGCTCACACTCCTCGGCGGCGCGAGCGGCCAACTCCGCACGACGAGCGTCCTTGGACATCTTACGCTTCTTCGCGGCGGGCTCCTCAATAGCCTTGCCCTTTCCTTTGCGATCGCGGCCCATCTTAGCGACGAACGGCGAAGCACGGCGAAACCCTAGCGGAGAGGGTGATGCGCGGTGGTGGAAGCCGGCGGCGAGTGGTGGTGCGGCTGGTGGTGGAGGGGAGACGGCGAGGGAGGCGCGGCGGAGGAGGGAGCTGCGGCGGCACGGTGGAACAGCGGCGGCGCGCGCGGGAGAGGCGGCGGCGCGGGCACGGGCGGCGCCTGGGAGGCGGCGGCGGCGACCGGAGGTGGCCGGAGGGCGCGAGGACGGCGGCGAGGGCGACGGGCGGCGAGAGAAGCGGGCGGCGGCGGAGGTCGGGGAAGAAAAACGAAAGAGGCGGCCGAACCGCTATTTAAACTGTACGGGCAAACCCTAGCCGCGCACAAAACACCGGATGGACCGATGATCATCGGAGGATGCATCGGTCGAGTTCAACAGAGAGTTGTTCCAAAAACTCTCTTTGAACACCGGATGAGCCGACGTTGAGGTGTCGATCATCGGTCGATTTCTGCAGGGCACCAGAAAACTGAACACCGGATGCTCCGATGTCTTCTGAAATGAACTCATCGGTTGATTTGTGACATCTGACTTGATCTGAGCACTGAACTGAAGCACCAATTGATCCGATGATCTGCTGGCCCTAGCATCGGATAATCCGATGACTACAGAAAACCTAAGACTGCCCATATGTGTCCATGGACTTAAACACACAAAGATAAGGATGGGTCCTAGGACTTTTTGGGCAACTCCTAACCTCTAATAGAAGGCTTCAAATATAGTGCCACATATTGGCTAAGCCCTTAAGCAAAGAGAACACACAAGGTTAGGAGGGAAACCACAAAAATGTAAGGCCCATGCTTTGTGAGCTAGAGTATGGAAAACTTCTATCTCTTTAAAGCATGTACCTTTAGAATTTTGCTCTATCCACATCATATGAGTTGAGATATTGCATTTTGAACAAGTCTCCTTCTCATGATGTGGGTTCCCCTTTGTGACAATCTACCGTGTGCAATGCCAAACAAAATAATGCAAGATATTAAATGAGTGCAAGTCTATATGGCAGGAATCATGCAAAGCATAATGTAAATCTATCTTGCCAAGTTTAAACCTTCCAAAGGCTTCCTCAGGGAAAACTATTTCTAGCTCGCCCCTATCCTTTGGGAGTTAGACAAGACCTATTTGATATGCAACCTTACATGAACATGGCAACTTACATGACGTTAGATGCATCTAGCACATTTAATTCACTTCTAAGTCTAGAAAAAGTTTTCTCATCAAGTGGTTTAGTGAAGATATCCGCCAATTGTTCTTCGGACCTAACACCTTGCAAAGAGATGTCTCCTTTAGCCTCATGGTCCCACAAGAAGTGATGGCGAATATCAATGTGCTTAGTGCGGGAGTGTTGAACGGGGTTTCTAGCTATCTTAACCGCACTTTCATTGTCACAAAGGAGAGGCACACAATCAAATTTAATTCCAAAGTCCAAAAGGGTTTGCTTCATATATAGAATTTGGGCACAACATGCACCGGCCGCTATATACTCTGCCTCCGCGGTGGACAAAGGCACGGAGTTTTGCTTTTTGCTCGACCAAGATACTAGGGAACGCCCAAGTAAGTGGCACCCACCGGAGGTACTCTTGCGATCCACACGGCATCCGGCAAAGTCCGAATCCGAGTAACCCAAGAGATGGAAACTAGCGTTCTTGGGGTACCACAAACCTACACTTGGGGTATGCTTGAGATACCTAAGTATCCTAAAGACCGCCTTACGATGCGATTCTTTAGGTGCCGCTTGAAAGCGAGCACACAAGCACACACTAAACATGATATCGGGCCTAGATGCGGTAAGATATAACAATGAACCAATCATGGAACGGTAATGAGATTGATCAATAGGTTTACCGTCCATGTCCGCGTCGAGATGACAATTTGTCGCCATTGGAGTACTTCTTGAGCTACAATCTTCCATTTCAAACTTCTTCAAGAGGTCCTTGGTGTACTTCTCTTGGTAGATGAAAGTCCCCTCTTGAAGTTGCTTGATTTGAAATCCTAGGAAGAAATTGAGTTCTCCAATCATTGACATCTCGAACTCCCTAGACATCATGGTGCCAAACTCAAGGCTAAGAGATTTGTTAGTTGAGCCAAAAATAATGTCATCAACGTAAATTTGACCAAGAAATAAATCCCCGTTGATGTCCTTGGTGAAAAGTGTGGTATCCACCCTCCCGATCTTGAATCCTTGCATGACTAGGAAATCCCTTAGACGTTCATACCATGCCCTAGGTGCTTGCTTGAGCCCGTAGAGCGCCTTGTGTAACCTATACACATGGTTAGGATTCCTAGGATCTTCAAACCCGGGAGGTTGCTCAACGAAAACAAGTTCGTTAATATAACCATTGAGGAAGGCACTTTTAACATCCATTTGATAAAGCATAACATTGTGATGCGAAGCAAAAGCAAGGAGTATACGAATAGCTTCTAACCATGCGACCGGGGCGAATGTCTCTCCAAAATCTAGTCCTTCAACTTGTGAAAAACCCTTGGCCACAAGCCTTGCCTTGTTGCGGACCACCACGCCATTCTCGTCTTGCTTGTTGCGGTGCACCCACTTCGTTCCGATGACGTTCTTGTCCTTAGGTCGCTCCTCCAATACCCAAACTTCATTGCGGGTGAAGTTGTTGAGTTCTTCTTGCATAGCCATCACCCAATTGGGATCTTGGAGTGCTTCCTCAATATTTGTGGGTTCTACACACGAAACAAAAGAGTAGTGCTCACAAAATGAAGCAACATGGCGAGAACGAGTACTTACTCCCCGTGACGGACTTCCGATGATTTGATCCATCGGATGTGCCTTGGAGATGCGCCCATGCCTCATAAGAGGTTGTGAGGCACTTGGCGGTGGTGAGGCATCTCGCTCGTCTTGTGGTTGGACTTGACCTTGGACTTCTTCTTCTTCTTGGTGTTGTGTGGCATGTGAATCTTGCATTGGCAATGGATCATCTTTCTCTTCTTCTTCATCAATTTGAGGTGCCACGAAGGTGTTGATGTTGGAACTTGAGGCTCCCCCTTGATCATGGCTCTCCTCAACTTCGGGCTTGATGTCTCCTATGGTCATGTTCTTCATAGCTTCTCGTAGAGGCTCATCATCTATATCATCATGACCAAAACTCTCCTCTTGGGAGCCATTAGTCTCATCAAACTCAACATCACAACTTTCTTCAACTAACCCGGAGGTTTGGTTGAATACTCTATATGCTTTTGAGTTTGACGCATAAGCAAGAAAGATACCAACATCACACCTTCTTTCAAACTTACCGAGCCTTTTCTTGCGGTAGATGTAGCACTTGCACCCGAAGACTCGGAAGTAGGAGATGTTGGGCTTTCTCCCAATGAGGAGCTCATATGGGGTCTTTTGAAGTAGTCGATGAAGATAGACCCTATTTGCGGCATGGCACGCCGTGTTGATTGCTTCGGCCCAAAACTTCTCTGACGTGCCATAGTCATCAAGCATTGCTCTTGCAAGGGTGATGAGAGTCTTGTTCTTCCTTTTAACGACACCATTTTGTTGAGGGGTGTATGTGGCCGAAAACTCGTGCTTCACGCCTTCACGATCACACCACTCCCCAATGTTGTAGTTCTTGAACTCGGTGCCGTTGTCACTCCGGACCTTGATGATGGGAAGTTGAAATTCCCTTTGAGCTCGTTTAGCGAAGGTCTTGAAGATTTCTGGAGTTTCACCCTTGTCACCTAGAAACAATGTCCAAGCATAGCGAGAGTAGTCATCAACAATAACAAGACAATAGAGGTTACCGCCAAGGCTTTGGTATGTGGACGGTCCGAAGAGGTCCATGTGAAGTAGTTCAAGTGGCTTGGAGGTTGACACCATTGTCTTCATCGGATGGTGTGAGGCAACTTGCTTCCCGGCTTGACACGCGCTACAAAGCTTGTTCTTCTCAAATGTGACATCCTTCACGCCGGTCACCATCCCAAGCTTGAATGACTTCTTGAGCTTGCTCATCCCAATGTGAGCAATGCGCCGATGCCATAGCCATCCCAAACTTGTGTTGGTGAAAAGACAAGTGGTCAAGCTAGCATCCTTGTTGGAGAAGTCCACCAAGTAAAGATGTCCATGCCGAAAACCTTTGAATATTAGTTCTTTGCTTGATTCACTAGTCACCACAACACCATTCTTGTCAAATGTGCACGTTAGTCCAAGATCACATAATTGTGCAATAGAAAGTAAATTGAAACTAAGAGACTTAACGTAAAGCACATTAGAGATAGACAAATCATGAGAAATAGCAATTTTGCCCAAACCAATTACCTTCCCCTTTGAGTTATCACCAAAGGTGACTTGTTCATGATTGCCGGGGTTCTCTATGGAGGTGAACATACCATCATTGCCTGTCATATGTTGAGTGCACCCACTATCGAGTACCCAATGCTTTCCTCCGGCTTTGTAGTTCACCTACACACATGAAGTTAGTTTTTGAGTTTAGGAACCCAAGCCAACTTAGGTCCTTGTATGTGTGATACAAGTGATTTTGGGACCCAAAGTTGCTTGGGGAGCTTCCCCTTCATGCCCTTGATGTCTTTGCCGATGAACCTTGCCTTCACCTTTCCACCTACTTTGCTCAATAGATAGTGATAATCATTGAAAGTAGATTTGTAGTTAGGAGGCAATTTGGGAGAAGGACGGTTGGGAAGAGGACACTCCCTCGTGTGATGTCCGGTGACCTCACAATGTTGGCAATAGGAACCAACTTCCTTGATGAAGCTTGTCCTAAGCTCCGGTGAGGGCACCTTTCCTTTGTTGGGCACCGGGAAGGATCCAAGTCCCCTCTTGTTGAAGCCTTTAGCTTGTTGGTAGAGGATTTCCTTGTGCTTGTCCTCCCCCTTAGAGAGTCTTGCCACACTAGTGCGAAGACTTTCAATTTCGTCCATTAGCTCCTTCTCTCTAGGGCTTGCTTTCAAAGGCAAAGACTTATCCAAAATATTAGTGGCATGTGAATTAGATGATATTTTGCCATCAAGGTTTTCTTTCTTTGTGTTTTTCAATTTAAGTTCAGTCGCTTCATAAGCAAGGTTAAGCACTTCATGTTCTTGAACCAACTCATTGTGCTTTGCCAAGAGTGCTAAGTTAGCTAAGTCAAGCTCATGATACTCAAGCTTGATTTGAGCATTCTCCTCCTCGATTTGCTTGACATTTGATTTGAGCGTGTCATGCTCTTTAAGTATGGTTACATACTTGTCATGCAAATCGAGGTTAGCACTTTCAATCTTAGCACGAGCTAGCTCAAGAGCCTTAACCTTAGCCTTTTCCCTTTTTATAATGGCATGATATTCATTAATCATAGATGCTAATTCATCGGGTGAAAGCTCATCATCATCATCGCTAGAATCTTCACATACCTTTGAGTTACCTTTCGCCATTAGGCACATAGGAGGTGGACGAAGAGGTGAGTCATCCTTGTTGACGATGGCGAGGCCCGCCAAGTTTTCTTCATCTTCACTATCTTCGTCGCTTGACTCTTCATCCGTGATCCACTCATTGGCTTCACACATGAAGACCTTTTGAGGCCCTCTTCTCTTCTTTGGAAAGAGCTTGGTTTTCTTGCCTTTGTCAAATTTCTTCTTTCCAAAAGAGCGCTTGGGCTTGACCTCCTCTTCATCATCACTTTCTTCTAGCTTGTGATGCTTGCCATTGTCCTTCCTTTTGTCCAGTCTTGGACAATCATATGATATGTGGCCTAGATCACCACAATTGTAGCACGTCTTGTTTTCATCTTTTCTTGGCAAGAAGGCTTTCTTCTTGGGATCATAAGAGTATCATCATCAAAGCAAGCTCATCATCATCATCTTCGCTTGTTTCTTGCTCTTCTTCACTTGAGCTAGGCTCAACCACTTTCTTCTTCTTGGGAGTTGTCTTCTTGGTTGAAACCTTGAGAGCAATGGTTTTTGATGATGACTCCTCCATCATTCCAAGTACGCTCATCTCATGAGCATGGATTTCTCCAATGAGCTCCGAAACTTCAATGTTGTCTAGTGACTCTTTTTGGAGCATTGAATTGATAATGTTGTACTTGGTCTTGGGTAGAAGCATGAGGATCTTGCGATTGATAAGTCCCTTGCCAAGAGAAGCAATGTCAAGTGCGTTAATTTCCTCAATGAGCACATTTAAACGAGAAAACATTTGGTTAACATTCTCATGAGGAAACATCTTAAATTCATCATATTTTGATTTAAGCATGTGATATTTGAGTTCTTTAACACGAGATGAGCCCTCATGTATTTCAATTAGACATGCCCAAATTTCACATGCTTTTCCTTACTAGCAATCCTAGCAAAGACATCTTGACTAATGCATTCATATATGGCATTTCTAGCCTTAGCATCCCATTTTAATTGGTCACCAACATAGTCAAGATTTCCAAACCCCGCATGGGTCGCTTCCCACACTTCGGGAGAAATTGCCTCAAGGTAAGCGCGCATGCGTGCTTTCCAATAAGCAAAATTCTTGCCCTCGAAGGTAGGAACCGAACCCCCATTCTTGGCCATTTTCGCTCTCTAGCGGTGAAGCTAGAATGATCCAATGAGCAACCTTGCTCTGATACCAATTGTAAGGATCGAAACGCCCAAGAGGGGGGGTGAATTGGGCTTTTTCAAGTTTTAGAGCAATTTAAAACTTAATGGTTGAAGCCCAATTCCCTATGCGAACTAACTACGCAAGCAAGAGTATTAAGTGCGGAATAGTAAATGCGTAATAGTAAGAGGGTGAGGAGAGAGATGCAAACTCCCGCGGAGACTCAGAGACACGGCGATTTTTCCCGTGGTTCGGTAAGATCACAAAGATCTACCTACGTCCACGTTGTGGCACCCACCAAAGGGTATAGCCACTCCCAAGTCACCAAGACAAGGGAATCCACTATCTTTCTCCGTTCGCCATCTCCGGCAAGGTGGAGCTCAAGCCTTGTACAATGGTGATCCTCCGGGCTTCCACAAACGCCTTGGTAAGCTCCGGAGCGATCTCTTCTTCCTCCAACTTTTACAAGGTGAGAGAAGTCACCAAGACACTCTCTCTCACTATCCTAGAGATTCCAATCACCAAGAATGGACGCACACAAGCTTCTCTCTAGCTAGATCTAGCCTATAGTTGGAGTACAAGAGGTTTTGAGGTGTGGAAGTGGTAGCTCTTGGTCTTGAATGCTTGAGGATGTGTAGTGAGGCTCTGGTGATCAAGACTTGACGAAATGGCCGGTTGGAGGGGTATTTATAGCCAGCCCACACGAGATAGCCGTTGGAAAAGTAGGCAGACTTTTTCTGTGAACATCGGATCATCCGATGCACCCCTTTATTTGAGCATCGGTCGAATTCCAAATTAGCTGATGTCATGTGTCAGATGTGACCGTTGGATATAACCGTTGGATCTGACTGTTTAATCGACCGATGTTACTTCAACTTCATCATCGGATGATCCGGTGAGTTGATCTTCAGAATTGGTTCAGAAATAATGTCTCTGTTGAAATTGACCGATGTACACTTACTTCATCATCGGATGATCTGGTGTGTACTTCTTCAGAATAACTCAGAAATCATCCTTCTGTTGAAATCAACCGATGTGCCACTTCCTTCACATCGGATGATCCGGTGTGTACTGGGCTCTGAGGTCTTCTTCTTCTGCCAACTCAAACTCGACCGATGTAGTCATTTTGCAAGACATCGGATGATCCGGTGAGTGCAACTTGTTTGCTTCGAGTTGTTTTGAGTTGATCTTTTGGAATCTTCTTGAGTGACCTCTTTGACACTTGTTTGAAATGATATTTTGATGAAGTGTAAGCTTCTTGTGTTGCCAATTTTGATAGAATAGAGTCGTTGTATGAGTTCTTCATTTAGTCTTCATGAGTATCGAATAACCCCTTAGAATAGATCGTTGAGGGGTCTCCATTTGTATCCAATGAGCAGTAGATGGTGTGAATAGATAGTTCATTAACGTTTGATGTGATATACGTGAAGCCTCGCATCCACAAACTCATTAGTAATAACGAACGGTTGTCATTAATCACCGAAACCATACCTCACGGGGGCCTAGATGCTTTCAGTATATCCGTCCTATTTCCTCACCATGGGGAGCTCCGGTCATATTTGTACCAAAGAAGGATGGAACCAAGAGGCTATGTGTAGATTACCGTGCCCTCAATGAAGTGACAATAAAAAACAAGTACCCTTTACCTTGTATTGAGGACTTGTTTGATCAATTAAGAGGTGCATGCGTATTCTCCAAAATTGACCTCCGTTCCGGATATCATCAATTAAAGATAAGGGAATCGGATATTCCGAAGACGGCGTTTGTTTCTAGGTATGGACTATATGAATATACAGTTATGCCTTTTGGATTAACAAATGCCCCGGCATATTTCATGTACCTTATGAATAAGGTGTTCATGAAATACTTGGACAAGTTTGTGGTAGTGTTCATTGATGATATCCTCATATACTCAAAGAATGAGAAAGAACATGAAGAGCACCTGAGAATAGTATTACAAAAGCTAAGGGAAAACCAACTTTATGCCAAATTCAGTAAGTGCGAATTTTGGCTTAAGAAAGTTGCTTTTCTGGGACATATCATTTCCGAAGGAGGAATCGCAGTAGATCCAGAAAAGATATCTGGTGTGCAAAAGTGGAAGACACCAGAGAATGTTGGTGAAATCCGAAGCTTCTTAGGATTGGCAGGCTATTACCGAAGGTTTATTGAAGGATTTTCAAAAATAGCTAAGCCACTCACAAAGATGTTGGAAAAAGGAGCTGCTTTTATATGGTCTCAAGAGTGCGAATCAAGCTTCCAAGAATTAAAGAAGAAGTTAACAACTGCCCCAGTCTTGGTTATGCCCGATATGGAGAAATCATTCTCTGTATATTGTGATG
This sequence comes from Neostapfia colusana, assembly GCA_030760725.1. Classification (NCBI taxonomy): domain Eukaryota; kingdom Viridiplantae; phylum Streptophyta; class Magnoliopsida; order Poales; family Poaceae; genus Neostapfia; species Neostapfia colusana. The sequence continues at coordinate 114,032,516 of JASWHV010000007.1, forward strand.
CTTCAGGGCAAGGGTTAGGATGTGTGCTTATGCAAGAAGGACATGTTATTGCCTATGCTTCCCGACAACTTCGGAAGCATGAGAAGAATTACCCTACCCATGACCTAGAGTTGGCAGCAGTTGTACATGCATTGAAGTTATGGAGACATTACCTAATGGGTAAAAGAACTGAAATCTATACCGATCATAAGAGCTTGAAGTATATCTTCACTCAGCCAGATCTCAACCTTCGACAAAGGAGATGGTTGGAGTTCATTAACGATTTTGATGTGGGAATCAATTACCATCCTAGAAAACCTAATGTGGTTGCAGATGCCTTGAGCAGAAAGACACATGTTAACATGTTGACCATAAGAGATCTACAACCCCAACTTTGTGAAGAGTTCGCAAAGCTCAATTTATGCTTGGTGAATCATACAGAAGCCATAGCAATGGAGGTTGATTCAACCCTGGAACAAGATATACGAAACGGTCAAAAAGACGATGAAAAGATCAAAGAAATTAAAAAGTTGATCAAAGAAAACAAGGCCCCGGGATTTAGAGAAGATAAGAATGGTATCATATGGCATGGTAAAAGAATATGTGTGCCAGACATCAAGAAAATAAAGAAGTTAATCTTAAAAGAGGCTCATGATTCTGATTATTCTATCCATCCTGGGAGTACAAAAATGTATCATGATCTTAAAACAAGGTATTGGTGGTATGGAATGAAAAGAGATGTTGCAGAACATGTGGCATTGTGTGACACGTGTCAACTAGTCAAAGCAGAACACCAAAGGCCTGCAGGGTGTAAGGGCCTCAGTTTTTGACACCCAATTGTAGTGTTCATCACCACACCGCACACCTCATTTGAGCAAGAATGATGAACACAAAGGAAGAGCAAGTAACAATTATCAACATGCTCATTAAAGAACAAACTTACACATTGCAAAAGTGGTATTTCCCACATGTGATAGGGATGGGCTGGACATATGAAAACTCCTACACTTTGCTAAGGATGTCCATGCCAAGTTTCACCCAAATTCAAAACCTTTTTGAGGTCATCTTGGGTATAGATAGGAAAAGGGCAGTTTGAAAACATATTCAAATTCAAACTGTTTTTATACCATGAATTTGAAAGTGGAAGGCATATTCTTGCTCAGCACATTTTTGTGAGCTCACACACCAATTTTCACTCCATTTGGGGTTGATCTTGACATGAGCTAAGGGGAAGAAATTCAAACTTTATTTGAATTTCAAACTGAACTTGTGCTGAAATTCATTCAAACCAAACCTCATTTGAACTTTGATCAATTCAAATGGCTCTTGGGTGAATAATTTGAATTGCCAAGGGTAGAATAGGGTTCACTGTTTACCACAGCTGTTAGGAGTAAATTTCAGAGGTTAAAAGAGGGGTGGGACCCACATGTCAGCCTCTGCCTCAAAACAAACCGACTGAAACACAGTTCAGTCGGTTCCCGGCTGCTGTGCGCGCGCGCCACCGAAGGGGGCAGCCGGCGCCAGCTCCTGCTGCGCGACCCAAGCCGGAGGCCAGCCGCCGGGCTATTTATTCCCTCCCCGGCGTGCTTCAGTCGCCATTCCCCGAGCTGCCGACGTGCACGACCTGTTTTTCCACTGCCATCACCGCCGCTCGAGCTCCCGCTTGATCAAGCCGATCACCCGCGAAGCACAGCCTCCTCCACAGCAAAACGGCACCAAGGGATCGTGAGCAACCTCCCACACTCCGTGTTGGCCAGTGAGCAAGCTTCTTCGAGCTGTACGAGCCATTTCTCCGGCGAGCCGAACATCGCCGCCGATCGGGCTCCCGTGGACAGCACGGCACAGCCGTTGTCATGTCCTCTTCTCTACACAAGAAAGGTGCGTGATTGTATGTAGATGGAGTAGCCGAAAGCCGTTTGGCGATTGATCAACCCTCGGCCGAGAATTTCCAAATTTACTCTTGATCAGTTCATAAGAACCGAGCTCACCTTCGGGGGAAATTCGTGCTCTATGCACGAAGGTTGGACGAGCTCGTTACCTAGTAGCTTCTACGCACGATAGCGCCCACGCTCGGACTGGAATTAGAGAAAACCATCGAGGATCGGCCATGATATGGCTGTTTTCCCCGCCGCCATGGCTGAACACCTCGGCTCACCGTCGAGAGCCTAGTTGCCGGTATTTCTAGCTTCCACCCAGCCCTAGTTCGTGTTTCCCAGGCCCTACTGATGCTCTCCGACTGATTTCCGGTCGATTTGATGCACGAGAGAGCGGGACCGACCTCACCGGAACCCTAGCAGGTGCTGTCACCGGTGCGCACGGGTTTCCGGTCATCGCCGGCGGCCGGCGACCCTACCATCGAGTCCAGGGGGTCGGAGAAGGGGCAGGCGGCAAGTTTCGGGCCGGGAGTTGGCCGGGAACTCAGTTCCGGCGAGGGTCGCCGGAGAACGCCGCCGCCGCGCAGTTGGCGCGAGGAGGAAGACGACGCACTGTGTGCGGGGCCCACAAGCCAGAGTTTAAACTTTTCCCCGAATTTCAGTTTTAGTTCAAACTTCAAATCCTTATAACTTTGGCTAGAAAGCTCCAAATTGAGTGAACCAAATTTTGCTGGATTCAGCTGTCTGAGTACTTTCCAAAAAATCAAGTTTCGCTTCATGAAATTCCTTAATGCTCCAGAATTAATTCCTTAAAATTTAAACTGTTAGGAATTTTAACTGGAGAATCCTTTGGAGGAAAATCCTGAAATTTTGCTGAGATGTTCACCAAAATATCCTTGAACTACCATAAAAATTTCAGATCCATTTGAGCTCATTTAGTCCACCTAATGGTGTGATTAGTAAAACTGTTCCAGAGAAAATAGAAAATGTTCAGAAACATTTTCAGAATTTTCTCTGAAATTGTTTAGCTCATATCTTTAGTTAGAGACTTCCAAATTAAGTGAGACCAACTCCATTAGAACCCTATGAAAATCTAGTTTTCAGAAAGTCATAGTTTGTCTCATGAAAATTCCTAGAACACCCTATGAGTTCCAATTAAGGTCAAGGACATAATTATTTGTGGAGGGCTCAAATGAGCTTTGCTGCAACTAAAACTTGACCAAGTCTTTGTTTAGGTTGTGACCAAGCCACAGTAAAAGTTTCACAGTCATTAGGTCTGTCTAGCAAGGGTTATAGACTTCACAACTTCAAAGTTAATACAAATACATTTAAATTAATACATACATTGCTCTTATCATGTAGTCGCTAAGGTCGAGGAGGAACCCGAAGTCCTAGACTTCGTTACTCCGGAGGAACAGCTAGCCTACGACCAAGAGCAGCAAGGCAAGCTCCGGTTTGCATTAACCATTTTATAAATTTTTATTGTTTTGAGCACATACTTGTTTCCTTTATTCTGTGCATTAGAGTCTTGTTTGGAAACCCCACTGCATAGCCAAGAAAACCATGGGTTGGGGTTTAGGATTGCAAACTCCGCTAGCTACTGCATTGCTAGGATAGAGTAGGATTCGGTACAAGTCGAGTAGTTGGAACTACTCGCGAGAATAGGCTAGAGGCACATTGCTCGGGTAGAGATAGCACACGATACACATGGCAAGAAAATGAGACCGAGCGGAGAGTAAGGGCAGCAGGACTTTGGGGCCTGTGTGCTGTAGCTTCGCTCGTGTCGATTGAGGACCGAGCCGTGTGCGGGCCTGTTGAACAAGCTAGAACAGTACCGAAGACCTACCGGCTATATGGGAACCGGGAAACTGATGTAACTCGGGTAGCTGGGTATTGAGGCATTGCCCGTCGTTCAGAGGGTAGGTTGAGAGCTCGAGGTGTAAATCAGCTGGCGGCACAGAGATGCACGTGCAGGGACCTCTTGCTCGGGACGATGGGACCGGTTCAATATTTCGCTAACGGGTGAAAGGTAGTCGCGTACGGCGTCCGTGATGGTTGTTGTAGGCAACATCGAGTACGGGCGTACGTGACGGGTTGTTCGGGTAACCCTGCAGGTGTAAATCGATTATAATCGCCGTCCCTCGCGGTCAGTGAGTACCACTTGTTCACTGTACCGTGACGTAGAAAGAACAGGCTAGTTACATGTTAAAATGTTGCTGATTGAAAGCTGGACATTGATTGTTAATGATATGCTGTAGCTTAGTGCTAACTAAAGTTCTTTTCAACTTTGGGCAAAGTACATGAGAGAAATGCGTTTCTTGTTTGATTGCGGCTCTCTCATGTGCCTTAGCGTAAGGTTCTCCACAACCTGCTGCTAAAACTTGAAAGTAAGGTTCTACTAATTAGGCGAGTCCTTGCAAATGATTTTTCCCTCATGCAACCCATTACCCTCATGTAGAAGTTCCATGTTTAGGTGAGACGGGTCAGACTTGCTGAGCCTTCGTGCTCACTGCTTGTGTTTGAAGCTTTTGCAGGGTTCTATGAGGAAGGGACTCCCGAAGAGGAGACGGAACCCCAGGAGGGGAACCCCGTCGAGTGGGAGTCGTGCACGCCGCAGAGTTAGTGTGCGTGTGTGCTAGCAAGGACATGTTCGAGGGCTGAACGTGCACTTGATGCTTAGTCTACGCCCGTGAGTGTGGACTAAACTTATTTTGATGTAAACATGTTAATAAACTTGTTTATGTAATAAAGCTTCCGCTTCCGCTTTGTACCTTTGACGTGTGTTATACGGTGCTGTGCAACGCAGCACCCCTCAGCGTGATCCTGGCTCGACAGGACCAGTGGGGTCGTGTCAGCGTGGTATCAGAGCTCGCTTGAGGTTTAACACAGTACAAAGGTCTTCTTTTTCAAAAATCCAGTGAGGAACGAGTTAGTAGCCCGTATAAGGATGTTATTAGTATATAGAAAGTGGCTTAGTAACCTAATTGTTATGTCGGAAAATCGTGCATCTCGGGACGTTCATGTCTTGGGGGGTGCACGTAAGCGCTGTCCACCAGTGCGCACAAGCTGAAGGGTGGAGCCCCACGGGTGGCAGGTAACCCGACCCGCTTTAGTATCCTCTACGACTCTTCATGTCGTTTGGGGTATTCGAGCAACGTCTGTCCCTGGCGTGCGTGGTGCAACATGGGAGACCCCGTCACGTGGTCTGAAACGTGAACACGTAACTCAAGGCGTGTTTGGCTTGAGAACATCCGGGCGAGTGATGACGGCCGGGTGTACCAACTGTATGGATTCCGGGCTCGGTGTGCAGCCGAGTCTGATGATTGGTTGAATTTCTGCAGGTAGCCTTACCACGAAACGGTAGACGTGTAGCATCCGTGTGCGAGTGACGAGTAGTGCCACTGAACTAACGAAGCCGGCTAAGTCCGGTATAGGTTTTTCCTTTGTGAGGACGTAGTACCGACATAATCTGGTGACGCATCGACGTCACACCCAACTAAATGAACAACTTCATTTAAAAACTTGAAGGTTTTGATCCAAAGTAGTAAAACTTGATGTAACTCCTTCCCTTGAACAGGATATTCAAAGTTAACAAGCTTTCAACTTATAGGATGTTAAGGACAGCGCACTCTGTTTTCAGCTGAATCAAGGCTGGAGATAATCAGAGGTTAGAGGTTGAGTTCTTTCGAGGTTGGGGTCGTATGATACATTTCTGGAAAGCTTTGGAGGAGCTTTGCAACTTTTCTGTTGAGTTCCAGAGGTGTTTCATCCCTTAACCACTCGAAAAATGCAGCAGAGTTGAAACTGTCCAGAAAACAGGACAGAGCAAAGACTCTCTGTAGACTCTCTGTAAATTAAGCATAACTTCCTGCATAAAAATCCAAAAATAGAAAATGAAGTAGTTCTGGAAACCTTATGAGATGGGTTACAACTTTGTAACAGAAAGTTTTGTCAGATTAGGAACAGCATTAACTGGGATTCTTGGATCAAATCAGTACCTAAAGCAGGGAGGTGCTGTCCAATTGTTCCCAGAAATTCTGTTAACTTTGACATCTCATAACTTTTGAACCAGGACAGATCTTAGGCCAACCAAATACTTTCTGGAAAGCTATTGAAGTTAACTTTAACTTTGATGTTGAGCTCCAGGACTGGTTTTGCTTTTTACCTGGCCTAAATCAGATTGATATGGAAACTGGTCAGGGCTGTCATGGTAACAGCAGATCAGCAGTCAAATTTGTTTAAAAATTTGAACTATGTTTCCAAGTGTTAGGGGTTCAATGACATATCTTATGTTATAACTCAATGGTTTACTGTTTAAATAAATATTTGACATTTCTCAAATATATTTTTACAGATGGCAGCAGATAAACGGTTGGAGAACGGGTGGGTAGTTTCCCACTGTCTGACCGTAGCGGCTACCCGGAAGCATTGTGGCAAATGCTCCAATATTTCGGGTATAACCAGATGCCGCAATACTTCGCCAAGGAAGAAGGCGAAGAGGGGAACAAGACGTGGACGATCCATGTCGAGGTTCCTGCAGGGCCTACGCCACCCGGTTGGGTGCCATTCACCGTCACGGTGAGAGGAAGACAACCGGAAGGGATGTGGCAAGTGGCAGCCCGTGACACTATGTCACGTTTCTGCCAACTACACGTGCAGGCTATGGAGGGAACTCCATACGCACTCGTTCCGGTGGAGGGACGAGCTCAGCATGTGTGGGAAGAGAGGTACCTGGAGGCAACGGACCCAAATTGCCCAAGGTACAACCCCGCGGAGGCAAACCTCAGCCTCAAATGAGGGCGGGAAACGCTGTGATGGACAGCCAAGCTGTTCATACGGAGCATCTCGCCACCAAGCTCAAGGAGAGCACAAGCCGTGGAGATCATTTCGAGGGTGCTCACAGCGCACTCCGTAATGTGCTCCTTCCGACGATCAAGCGACTGAATGAACAACACAATCAGTTGCGACGTCTGAAGAAGGCAAAGAAGAAGAGCCGTGTTGGCATCGCGGCGTTGCAAGAGCTGGTGCAGACCCTAACCCAGCAGAATGAGGACCTTGCTCAAGAGCGGGACGACGCTATTGAGGAAGGACAAGGCTGGGAAGAGGACTACAACCAGGCTATGGACGAGGTGCATGCATTGCAGGACCTCGTGCCCCCGGTATTGGGCGTACCGGTAGTCTTGGGTCTTCCAGCCATGGGAGAACCTGGAATGGGAGAAGAGGTGGTAGACCCCGTGCCACCAGCAGAAGTACCGGAGGGGGACGACCCACAGGAGGTCGAGTTCTACTCCGAGTAGGGGGTTACGGTTGCCAAGTAGGGCAGCTAGGGTAACGTAACCCAACTTTTGTAATCGGTGACATGTCGTATAGACAGTAGCGTATGTATAGGTAGTGACGACATGAGCACGACTTCTCGGAGATCCGAGGATAATGTATCTTGTATAAAGTTTATGCTTTATCAATATATGTGAAGGTTGTGCAAGTTAATCATGTGTCGCTTCAATACTTACTGCTGTTTATGGAATTTTGAGTAAGACATGTGCTAATTGCTGCTGTGCTGAATTTCAGAATGACGCGTACTCGTGCCAACCCTGATGTTGGAGGTACTAGCCAAGGGGGAGAGGCCTCCCAACCGCCTCCCGAGGACTCCTCGGGACAGCAGCAGCAACAGCAACAGCAAACACCGCCACCGCCACTGCCAACGGTTACATTGGCCGACATTGTCGCGGCAATGGCGGGCTCGCATCAGCAGCACACCGAGTTGCTGCAGACCCTCATCGCCAATACGTCTCGCCCAGAGAGACGTCAAGATCGTGAGGAGCGCCAACAGAGCTCCTACTCCGATTTCCTGGCAACTCATCCCCCTGTATTCTCAAGGGCGGATGAACCACTTGACGCGGACAACTGGCTCCGCGCCATAGAGATGAAGTTCATGCTGCTCCAAATCAGCGAGCAGCGCAAGACTCAGTTCGCGGTCCAGCAGCTCCAAGGATCCGCGAGCGCGTGGTGGGCCAACTTTTGTGCTTCACAACCCACCGACCGAGTGATGACCTGGGCGGAGTTCCGGACGGCCTTCAGGGCCTATCATATACCGCCCGGTTTGATGAAGAGGAAGACGCAGGAGTTCCTACACCTGCAACAAGGGAGCCGAAACGCGCTGGAATATTCCAGGGCGTTCAACGATCTCGCGCTCTACGCGTCGTATCACGCAGATACGGACGAGAAGCGGCGGGACCACTTTTACCAGGGGCTTAACCCGCTCCTGAAGGACAAGCTGGCGATGTTCAATCGCGGCAGCCTCAACGACATCATTGATGCTGCGATTGTTCAGGAGGACTCCGGCAAGGAGTTGGCGGCGGCAGAGCGAAAGCGAAGCGCGCCGCAGAGCAGCGGAGAAGGAGGCAGTCCTTCTCAGAAGTTTCGGATGGTGAATCGCCCACCATCAGGTCCACGCTGGCAACCACCACAGCGGTCGATGCCGTTCCGCGGTCGGCCGTATTCTTCACCGGCATTCCGGCCGGCACTGCCAGCACCACCGCAACAACAACAGCAGCAGCGGGCGATGCCGCGTGCGTTTGCACCTTCGCAACGCATGCCGGGCTTTCGTCCCCCAAGTACTCCACCAGCAGCGGCCACATGTTACAAGTGTGGTCGTCCAGGACACTTCGCGAGCAGTTGCCCGGAGAGGCAAGGCGGCGGAGTGGCACCACAGTTTCCGGGGAGGAATCAACCCCGGAACCCTACTAATGCGCGGCGGGCAAACCCTAGGCCCGGTACTGTCCACCAGCTTGCCATTGAGGACGTGCCGGAGGGCGAGCCAATCCTTGCGGGTATGTTCCAACTCCACCAGCATCCCGCTATAGTACTATTTGATTCAGGCGCCACGCATAATTTTATTAGCCAAGCTTTCATTGCTAAACACAGCTTGCCAATACTACCCACCGATAGTCCATATTTAATTTGTTCACCGGGTGGGAAGATTTCAGCAAGCGTAATGGTCTCTAAAGCACCATTATGCTTAGCGGGTAGAGTGTACCCCACGTCTCTCATTATCTTAGAGGGACAGAAGGTCGATGTCATCCTAGGGATGTCGTGGTTAACCCGCCACGGCGCTGTTTTAGACACCGTCCTTCGAGTCGTGCACTTAAACTCAGAGGTGCACGGTTCTCACTCATTATTTCTGGACAGTCCAGAAATAAAACTTCCAAGTGTCTATCAAGCCACAACCATCAGATTGGAAGACATTCCAGTGGTCCGAGAGTTCCCGGATGTGTTCCCGGACGATTTGCCGGGGATGCCACCCGATAGAGAGGTGGAGTTCAAGATTGAACTCGCACCAGGAACCATGCCAATATCCCGAAGGCCGTACAAGATGGCGCCCAAGGAGTTGGCTGAACTGAAGACTCAGCTCACGGACCTTCTGGAGAAGGGTTTTATTAGGCCGAGCTCCTCGCCATGGGGCTGTTCGGCATTATTTGTCAAAAAGAAGGATGAAACGTTGCGGCTTTGCGTGGACTACCGTCCATTAAATGCCGTAACCATCAAGAACAAGTACCCGTTGCCACGGATCGACATGTTGTTTGATCAGTTGGTCGAAGCAAAGGTCTTTTCCAAGATGGATTTAAGATCCGGGTACCATCAGATTAAGATAAGGGCGGAGGACATTCCAAAGACAGCTTTCTCGACAAGGTATGGACTTTATGAGTACCTGGTCATGTCCTTTGGCCTCACCAATGCTCCAGCTCACTTCATGTACTTAATGAACTTGGTGTTCATGCCGGAGCTGGACAAGTTTGTCGTGGTCTTCATCGACGACATCCTGGTATACTCCAAGTCGGAGGAAGATCACAAGAAACATCTGCGAATAGTCTTGCAACGGCTGCGGGATCACAAGTTATACGCAAAATTCAGCAAATGCGAATTCTGGATATCGCAAGTGCCTTTCCTCGGGCATATCATCTCAGCGGAGGGTATCGCTGTGGACCCGAGCAAGATCACGCAAGTGCTGAATTGGAAATCCCCGAGAACGGTTCATGAGGTACGGAGTTTCCTCGGACTCGCGGGATATTATCGGAGGTTCATTCCGAACTTCTCGAAGATTGCCAAGCCAATGACAGAGCTGCTGAAGAAGGCTACCAAATATGTTTGGAGTCCAACATGTGAAGCAGCATTCAAGGCTTTAGTCAAGCACCTGACATCAGCACCGGTTTTGGCGCAGCCAGACACAACAAAACCGTTCGATGTGTACTGCGATGCATCCGGCATTGGGCTCGGATGTGTGCTGATGCAAGACCGAAGAGTGGTCGCGTATGGATCACGGCAGCTTAGGAACCACGAGCAAAATTATCCAACTCACGACTTGGAGCTCGCTGCCGTGGTACTTGCACTGAAGATGTGGAGGCACTACCTACTCGGTAACCTCGTACATTTATATACCGACCACAAAAGCCTCAAGTACATATTCACTCAGAAGGAGCTGAACATGAGGCAAAGAAGATGGTTAGAACTGATAAAGGATTATGAGATAGAGATCCATTATCATCCGGGCAAGGCAAACGTTGTGGCAGATGCGCTGAGCCGCAAGTCACACGTCAATAATCTGACCATCACACCGTTGGAAGAGAGCGAACCACCACTACATGTGATTCCACATGGAGCTCTCTACAACCTAGCTTTGATCCCCACCATCCGTGAAGAGATAGCGGCAGCCCAGAAGAATGACAAGGGCATGTCACATTTGCGGAGACGTGTAGACAGTGGGGAGTTGAAATGTTTCCGGAAGGACGGAGACGGCGTCCTATGGTTCAAGGACCGGATCGTCGTACCCCAAAACCCGGAGTTAAGGAAGAAAATCTTTGATGAGGCTCACTTATCAAAATTTTCTATTCACCCCGGCAGCAACAAAATGTATCAAGAACTCAGAAGAAAGTTTTGGTGGACACGGATGAAGCGAGAGACTGCAAAATACGTGTCCGAGTGTGATACATGTCGAAGGGTGAAGGCAGACCACATGCGGAAACCGGGACTGCTGCAACCACTAGGCGTTCCTGCCTGGAAGTGGGAAGACGTGAGCATGGATTTCGTCGTCGGTTTACCCACCACCTTACAGAAACATGATTCTGTGTGGGTGATCGTCGATCGGCTCACCAAAGTTGCCCATTTCATCCCGGTCAACACCAACTACAACGCCAAGAAGTACGCTGAACTGTACATCTCACGGATCCTATGCTTATACGGCATACCCCGTACCATCATATCAGACCGGGGCACGTTATTTGTGTCCCGTTTTTGGGAGCAGCTACACGCTGCCTTGGGGACGAAGCTGATCCGTAGTTCAGCCTACCACCCGCAGACGGATGGCCAAACTGAGCGGGTAAATCAAATCCTAGAAGACATGCTACGAGCTTGCGCTATCGACCACGGCAAGAATTGGGATGATCACTTGCCATTAGCCGAGTTCTCGTACAACAATGGGTACCAAGCCAGCATCGGGATGGCGCCCTACGAGGCGCTATACGGAAGAAAATGCCGCACACCATTGAACTGGTGTGAGTCTGGCGAAAGGGTTACCTTCGGGATTGACCTTGTCAACAACGCGGAAGAAAAGGTTCGACTGATTCAAGCGAACCTAAAAGCCGCTCAATCCCGACAGAAACAGTATGCGGACCGGAGAAGGCGCCCATTACAATTCGAAGTTGGAGACCACGTATACCTACGAGTGTCTCCAATGAAGGGTGTAAATAGATTTGGGGTGAGGGGAAAGTTAGCACCCCGCTTCATCGGTCCATTCCAGATTACCGAAAGATGTGGATCGGTAGCATACCGGCTGAAATTACCAGAAGCACTTTCCGGTGTGCACGACGTCTTTCACATTTCCCAGCTGAGGAAGTGTCTCAAGCTATCAACTACCGTTCAGCTGGAAGACATTGAAGAACTGCAACCGGATCTCACCTATCGGGAGGAACCGGTGCAGATTATTGATGAGAAGGCCCGAACCACACGCAACCGTACGTTGTGGTTCTACAAGGTCTTATGGAGTAATCACTCCATGGACGAAGCGACATGGGAGAGCGAAGAATTCCTTCGCACTAACTACCCCGACTTTTTCACGTCGCATATCCGGTAATTTCCCACCGTCCTCTCTCTCATTTTCACCTTATAATCTCGGGACGAGATTCTTTTAAGGGGGGAGGAATGTAAGGGCCTCAGTTTTTGACACCCAATTGTAGTGTTCATCACCACACCACACACCTCATTTGAGCAAGAATGATGAACACAAAGGAAGAGCAAGTAACAATTATCAACATGCTCATTAAAGAACAAACTTACACATTGCAAAAGTGGTATTTCCCACATGTGATAGGGATGGGCTGGACATATGAAAACTCCTACACTTTGCTAAGGATGTCCATGCCAAGTTTCACCCAAATTCAAAACCTTTTTGAGGTCATCTTGGGTATAGATAGGAAAAGGGCAGTTTGAAAACATATTCAAATTCAAACTGTTTTTATACCATGAATTTGAAAGTGGAAGGCATATTCTTGCTCAGCACATTTTTGTGAGCTCACACACCAATTTTCACTCCATTTGGGGTTGATCTTGACATGAGCTAAGGGGGAGAAATTCAAACTTTATTTGAATTTCAAACTGAACTTGTGCTGAAATTCATTCAAACCAAACCTCATTTGAACTTTGATCAATTCAAATGGCTCTTGGGTGAATAATTTGAATTGCCAAGGGTAGAATAGGGTTCACTGTTTACCACAGCTGTTAGGAGTAAATTTCAGAGGTTAAAAGAGGGGTGGGACCCACATGTCAGCCTCTGCCTCAAAACAAACCGACTGAAACACAGTTCAGTCGGTTCCCGGCTGCTGTGCGCGCGCGCCACCGAAGGGGGCAGCCGGCGCCAGCTCCTGCTGCGCGCCCCAAGCCGGAGGCCAGCCGCCGGGCTATTTATTCCCTCCCCGGCGTGCTTCAGTCGCCATTCCCCGAGCTGCCGACGTGCACGACCTGTTTTTCCACTGCCATCACCGCCGCTCGAGCTCCCGCTTGATCAAGCCGATCACCCGCGAAGCACAGCCTCCTCCACAGCAAAACGGCACCAAGGGATCGTGAGCAACCTCCCACACTCCGTGTTGGCCAGTGAGCAAGCTTCTTCGAGCTGTACGAGCCATTTCTCCGGCGAGCCGAACATCGCCGCCGATCGGGCTCCCGTGGACAGCACGGCACAGCCGTTGTCACGTCCTCTTCTCTACACAAGAAAGGTGTGTGATTGTATGTAGATGGAGTAGCCGAAAGCCGTTTGGCGATTGATCAACCCTCGGCCGAGAATTTCCAAATTTACTCTTGATCAGTTCATAAGAACCGAGCTCACCTTCGGGGGAAATTCGTGCTCTATGCACGAAGGTTGGACGAGCTCGTTACCTAGTAGCTTCTACGCACGATAGCGCCCACGCTCGGACTGGAATTAGAGAAAACCATCGAGGATCGGCCATGATATGGCTGTTTTCCCCGCCGCCATGGCTGAACACCTCGGCTCACCGTCGAGAGCCTAGTTGCCGGTATTTCTAGCTTCCACCCAGCCCTAGTTCGTGTTTCCCAGGCCCTACTGATGCTCTCCGACCGATTTCCGGTCGATTTGATGCACGAGAGAGCGGGACCGACCTCACCGGAACCCTAGCAGGTGCTGTCACCGGTGCGCACGGGTTTCCGGTCATCGCCGGCGGCCGGCGACCCTACCATCGAGTCCAGGGGGTCGGAGAAGGGGCAGGCGGCAAGTTTCGGGCCGGGAGTTGGCCGGGAACTTAGTTCCGGCGAGGGTCGCCGGAGAACGCCGCCGCCGCGCAGTTGGCGCGAGGAGGAAGACGACGCACTGTGTGCGGGGCCCACAAGCCAGAGTTTAAACTTTTCTCCGAATTTCAGTTTTAGTTCAAACTTCAAATCCTTATAACTTTGGCTAGCAAGCTCCAAATTGAGTGAACCAAATTTTGCTGGATTCAGCTGTCTGAGTACTTTCCAAAAAATCAAGTTTCGCTTCATGAAATTCCTTAATTCTCCAGAATTAATTCCTTAAAGTTTAAACTGTTAGGAATTTTAACTGGAGAATCATTTGGAGGAAAATCCTGAAATTTTGCTGAGATGTTCACCAAAATATCCTTGAACTACCATAAAAATTTCATATCCATTTGAGCTCATTTAGTCCACCTAATGGTGTGATTAGTAAAACTGTTCCAGAGAAAATAGAAAATGTTCAGAAACATTTTCAGAATTTTCTCTGAAATTGTTTAGCTCATATCTTTAGTTAGAGACTTCCAAATTAAGTGAGACCAACTCCATTAGAACCCTCTGAAAATCTAGTTTTCAGAAAGTCATAGTTTGTCTCATGAAAATTCCTAGAACACCCTAAGAGTTCCAATTAAGGTCAAGGACATAATTATTTGTGGAGGGCTCAAATGAGCTTTGCTGCAACTAAAACTTGACCAAGTCTTTGTTTAGGTTGTGACCAAGCCACAGTAAAAGTTTCACAGTCATTAGGTCTGTCTAGCAAGGGTTATAGACTTCACAACTTCAAAGTTAATACAAATACATTTAAATTAATACATACATTGCTCTTATCATGTAGTCGCTAAGGTCGAGGAGGAACCCGAAGTCCTAGACTTCGTTACTCCAGAGGAACAGCTAGCCTACGACCAAGAGCAGCAAGGCAAGCTCCGGTTTGCATTAACCATTTTATAAATTTTTATTGTTTTGAGCACATACTTGTTTCCTTTATTCTGTGCATTAGAGTCTTGTTTGGAAACCCCACTGCATAGCCAAGAAAACCATGGGTTGGGGTTTAGGATTGCAAACCCCGCTAGCTACTGCATTGCTAGGATAGAGTAGGATTCGGTACAAGTCGAGTAGTTGGAACTACTCGCGAGAATAGGCTAGAGGCACATTGCTCGGGTAGAGATAGCACACGATACACATGGCAAGAAAATGAGACCGAGCGGAGAGTAAGGGCAGCAGGACTTTGGGGCCTGTGTGCTGTAGCTTCGCTCGTGTCGATTGAGGACCGAGCCGTGTGCGGGCCTGTTGAACAAGCTAGAACAGTACCGAAGACCTACCGGCTATATGGGAACCGGGAAACTGATGTAACTCGGGTAGCTGGGTATTGAGGCATTGCCCGTCGTTCAGAGGGTAGGTTGAGAGCTCGAGGTGTAAATCAGCTGGCGGCACAGAGATGCGCGTGCAGGGACCTCTTGCTCGGGACGATGGGACCGGTTCAATATTTGGCTAACGGGTGAAAGGTAGTCGCGTACGGCGTCCGTGATGGTTGTTGTAGGCAACATCGAGTACGGGCGTACGTGACGGGTTGTTCGGGTAACCCTGCAGGTGTAAATCGATTATAATCGCCGTCCCTCGCGGTCAGTGAGTACCACTTGTTCACTGTACCGTGACGTAGAAAGAACAGGCTAGTTACATGTTAAAATGTTGCTGATTGAAAGCTGGACATTGATTGTTAATGATATGCTGTAGCTTAGTGCTAACTAAAGTTCTTTTCAACTTTGGGCAAAGTACATGAGAGAAATGCGTTTCTTGTTTGATTGCGGCTCTCTCATGTGCCTTAGCGTAAGGTTCTCCACAACCTGCTGCTAAAACTTGAAAGTAAGGTTCTACTAATTAGGCGAGTCCTTGCAAATGATTTTTCCCTCATGCAACCCATTACCCTCATGTAGAAGTTCCATGTTTAGGTGAGACGGGTCAGACTTGCTGAGCCTTCGTGCTCACTGCTTGTGTTTGAAGCTTTTGCAGGGTTCTATGAGGAAGGGACTCCCGAAGAGGAGACGGAACCCCAGGAGGGGAACCCCGTCGAGTGGGAGTCGTGCACGCCGCAGAGTTAGTGTGCGTGTGTGCTAGCAAGGACACGTTCGAGGGCTGAACGTGCACTTGATGCTTAGTCTACGCCCGTGAGTGTGGACTAAACTTATTTTGATGTAAACATGTTAATAAACTTGTTTATGTAATAAAGCTTCCGCTTCCGCTTTGTACCTTTGACGTGTGTTATACGGTGCTGTGCAACGCAGCACCCCTCAGCGTGATCCTGGCTCGACAGGACCAGTGGGGTCGTGTCACAGGGCTATTACAACCACTAAAGATACCTGAATGGAAGTGGGAAGAAATAGGGATGGACTTCATGGTGGGTTTGCCTAAGACACAAACAGGGTATGATTCAATATGGGTGATAGTGGATAGATTGACAAAAGTTGCTCACTTTATTCCAGTGAAGGAAAATTATAATGGTTCCAAACTAGCAGAACTGTATATGTCAAGAATAGTCTGCCTACATGGTGTACCCAAAAAGATAGTATCAGATAGAGGTACACAGTTCACTTCAAGATTTTGGCAGAAATTACATGAGTCTATGGGGACTCGATTAAATTTCAGTTCTGCATATCATCCACAAACTGATGGGCAAACAGAAAGGACCAACCAGATTCTCGAAGATATGCTCAGAGCTTGTGCTCTCAAAAATAGTAGGAGTTGGGATAAGAACTTGCCATATGCAGAATTCTCCTACAATAATAGCTACCAAGCCAGTAAGAAGATGTCCCCATTTGAGGCCTTATATGGGAGAAGATGTAGAACTCCACTATTTTGGGATCAGATAGGTGAGAATAAGGTATTTGGACCTGAAGTATTAAAAGACACAGAAAAGAAAGTAAGAGAAATTCGCAATAATCTAAAGATAGCTCAAACAAGACAAAAGAGCTATGCAGACACAAGGCGAAGAGAACTAGTCTTTGAAGTGGGAGACTATGTGTATCTCAAAGTGTCACCTATGCGTGGACTAAGGAGATTTAAAGTAAGAGGGAAGCTAGCACCTCGGTATATCGGACCATTCAAGATACTGGAACGCAAAGGAGAGGTAGCATATCAGTTAGAGTTACCCTCTCGATTGTCGGATGTACATGATGTGTTTCACGTATCACAACTCAAGAAGTGTTTGAGAACACCAGAAGAACATCTACCAATAGATGAGTTGGACATACAGGAAGATCTTTCATATACCGAGTACCCCGTCAAAATACTTGACACAATGGAAAAAGTTACAAGAAACAAAATAATTCGCATGTATAAAGTTCAATGGAAACATCATTCCGAGGCAGAAGCTACATGGGAAAGAGAAGATGAACTCAAAGCACAATTCCCTAATCTATTCCCTTTGTAAATACCAATCTCGAGGACGAGATTTTTCTTAAGGGGGGTAGAATTGTAATAACCGAATTCTTCACCAATGAATCAAAACCGGCCCCTCTCCTCTCCCTCACCGCCAAGGTAGCCCCCATATGTCAGTTTTCTCGTCCTAACCGCAGCCCCTCCTCTCTCTCTCTCTCTCTCTCCTCGACGCTATTATCACATGTGAGTGAATTCTCTCGGTTCCGGCCGTTCCTTCGCGCCTCTTCCCCAACCGGCGCCGCAGCAACCGCCGCCTCCTTCCCACCTATATATACAGCCCGACCCCCGGCCATTTTCCCCACAGAAACCGCCCAATCCTCTCCCGATTGGAAAAACCACCCATTTCCCAAATCTTCGGAAACACACTCGAATTCTCAATTCCGAGATCCCCTGCGTCGTCCTGAGGACACCAGGAGTGATTCCCGACGAAAAACAACCGAAGTCGACGTCTGGAGATCGATCCCGACGAAGATCACCGGAGTTTTCTCTCGGTCGCCGTCGATCCCGCCTTTACGGCCGAATTCGATCTCCAAAACTCCCGTAGGTGAGTTCCCCACACTCCCCTCTCTCTTCTGGTGCAAATAGATTAAGAAATGGTGTAGAAACGACAAAAACCGAGAGATTCCGGCCACCGCCGCCGCTCGCCGGCTATCGCGCGGCCGCCGGACTCGGGGGAGAAGGGTATAGGACGACGTGGCCGCCTCTGGTACGCCGGATCTGAGCCAACGGCTCAGATTAAAACCAGCGTACCGATTTGGTTATTTTAAATCTGGGCCGTTGATCTCAGATCCAACGGCCCACATTCAAAATAGTTATAAACGTTAGGAAATTCACAGAGGGGTCCCTGGAGATTTAAATAAACCAGAAATAGCCCCTGTTCTTTGCAGAATAAACCCTAGGCTTATTAGAATTAGCAAATTTAGTTTAAAATAACCAAATAGCCCCTGTGTTAATAGCAAATTAACCAAATAGTTCTGTATTTTCAATTTGAACCCCAGAAAGTTTGAATTTATTGCAAATCAGCCCAAATCAATTTTAAAAGTTGGTTTTTAATTCTGTAATCATTCAAAATAGGCTAAATAAATTCTGGAAAATGTTAGAAGTTCATTCAAAACACTATTAAAACATTCTGACCAGAATATTAAATCTGAAATTAAAAGTAATTAGTTCTAAACACTGAAATTAATTATATAATGACAAATTAATTCTGAAAAATTAAACAAAAATAATATAAATATTAGAAAAATTGTAGAAATTTATTACACAGCACAAAATTATTCTGTTTTTATGTTTTTATGCATTTAACGTTTCTGTAGTCCAGAATAATTATTTAAATGGCTGAAAATGCATTTTGATATTAAATAAATACTGAAAAATAAATAAAAACAGTATATATTAAAGAAAAATTTTGGAAACTATTCTAAATGTTTAAATAGGTTCTGAATTGCAGAAAAACAGAAATATGAGTTCTGAAAATCATTATAGTAATAATTTAAATAAATTTTGGGAGTTAATTAATTATAAAAATCAACATATGTACAAATAACATTCTAAAATTATTTCAAATCACATCACAGGTTGAAAGTGAGTAATTGGCTATAGCAAAAGCAAAATAGAAGTGTAGAGGTACCCAATTGAAACATATTTTCTTTCTAACTCACATAAAATGACAAGAAATCAATAGTTGTATGTGTGTAACCAAACCCATGTGATTGAAATGCTTTGATATGATTCTTATGGCATGTTTGTCACTGTTTTGTGGGTGCAAATGCATGGATAGAACCAACCCAAGAACTAATTCCCAACCTTCAAGAGCAAGAGTTTGAGGTGCATCACCCTTCCTTCAAAGGCAAGTGTTCCTTGACCACTTTGCTCCTATTCTAGGATGAATAGTTAGATTATTTGCATGATGTCTTTAACATGAAACCCAGTGTAGGATGTTTTCATAGTTACATTGTTTTATCTTTCCTTGCAAAACCATGGAGGGAACTAGATAGGACTTAATGGTTTTCATTTTATGTGCTTAGCCATGCTTAGAATTCTAGAAATGAATGAAACATAGTTGATACTACTCTTGTGGTCTATATGAAAGACACAAGTGTGTGTCATGTGGTTATGAATCTAGACAGGCTGGTTGATTGGTTGGTGCTTCGTGCACGAGACTCGGGAATGAGTTAGTGCCTGTCTTAGATTCTAAGGACCGGTTCATGGAACAATTAACCCGGCTTTACAGTGCCACCACAAGACTGAGATGGGGCAGCTTGGCCAATTAATTAGGAGTTTGCCGGTATAGTATGAGTGTTTGGATGGTGCAGGGAATGGGAGTCCATTTTTTACTGCCCTGGGAACTGCAAGGCTCAAGAGGGGGCTTCTGTAGGGGAGGGTTACTCCCAGGAACTACAGCGGTGAAACCTCAGTGGGCTTGTACTTGCCGGTAGGCCCTTTGTAAAGGCCATGTAGTGATCTCCTGATCGCACACCAAAGGAAGTGTGTAATGTGGCTTGCAACCACGGATATCAGGGAGGTTTCTTAGTCCACCTGGCAACAGGGGATGAAATCACTACTTGTGGGTAAAGTGGTACAATCTCTGCAGAGAACCAAACTGTCATGACAGCCGTGCTCACGGTCAAGAGCGGCTTGGACTTGTCCATGATTAGACAAACATGGATGTGAGTTAAAAGAGGTTGTTGGGTGGTGTAACCTAACATTAATGAATTAACTATAATGATGGTGGGATTATCACTTAGTAAGATAGGTTGCTAATCAAAGCTAAGGCTTAGGATTAATGCGTAGTGCTTAACCATGTTAGCCTTCCCTTGCTATTGGCCTTCATAACATTCTTTCCTACACTTGTTGAGTACCTTCGGTACTCAAACTTGCTTTTGTTGGATATTATATGTTGACTCAGGTGCAAATGAAGACGTAGACTTTGATGAGGAGTACTTCGATCCCGAAGAGTTATTCTAGGTTGGCGAAACCCCCGGGCAACGCCTGTGGAGATGGAGCAACCATGATATAGTCTTCCGCTATTGTGTTTAATGTATTGGAACTAATAGTTGATATTTTATGAACAATTATGTAATATTATGATGTACGTTAAACTTGGCTTGTAATATAATGATATTACACTCTTGTCGGCACATGTATGAATCAACTGATGCTGGCATACATGTGAGAATACGCTAGGTGTTCCTTATGGAATATCGGGTGTGACAATGTACTACTAATACTATTGATGCTACAAGTCATGTAAATTCAAGGGGAGATAATATTGATGAACAGGTGTCTGAACAAAGTCTAGTTCAAAACGAAACTGCAGTTGCGCCATGGCCCCGTACATGGCATGAGAACCAGGTTAAAAGACAATATCAGAAAGGCCAAAGTGCGAGCTGATGGCACTGTATCATATCTGACAGCAAGTCGAGTTTTAGAAGTTGATTCAGAACCTACGAGCTATCAAGAAGCACTTCTGCAACCAAAATGGAAAGAACCTATGGATGCACTACAGGATTCCTGTCAACATACGACGGCTAAAACCGTCGTATATAAAGCCGAAGCCGTCGTATATAGTTTATATACGACGGCAGTTGTTTATATACGACGGTTTGCGGCCGTCGTATATAATTTGTCGTATATATAGTTATATACGACGGTCCATCGTATATAACAGTATATATACGACGGCCGCTTATATACAACGGCCGGTTTCGTGGACTTGGCCCAGTGGACCAGGGCCTTTATATACGACGGCTGGGCCCAGCGGCTGTCGTATATAAGGTCTTATATACGACAGACACTGGGCCCTGGCTATCGTATATAAGGTCTTATATACGACAGCCTGGCCCCGCCGTCGTATATAATTTAGGCTTATATACGACGGCCCTGTATAGCAGCCGTTGTATATAAATTATACAGGCCGTCGTATATAAGCTTTTCCATTTTTTTAAAAAATAGAAAACGGCTAACCTGGCTCGATGGCCAGGTACACATACAAAGACAACAAAAAAACAGTTTGATATATAAATTCACAACAAAGTGCAATAGTACACATCGACAATCACAAAGTCTGACACAAATGAAAACAAAATCACAAATCTATTGATTACTAGCCCCTCCACTACCTCCGGGAGCAAAGAAGTCATCCTGCCGCGGCGAACCTGGCGCCCTTAGCTGTGGCGATGGAGTCTGAGCCTCCGTCCCTGATCCCTGCGAAACAAAGTGACATGTACAAGTTTACAATTGTTTTTCTAGTTTCATTAGGATTCTTAGCGGTTGGGGCTTCCACTTAATGTAACTTTCTTTTTATACCTGTACTCCAGGAAACTGCTCCTGTGGTGGCGACGGCTCCAGCACGAACGGAGGTGGCTGCCACAACGGTATCTGGATTTGCTGCCCTTGCTGTCGAGCTAGCGCCTGCCATTTCAAACATTACAATTTACAAAACTAATTGAAATGCAATGAAATTAAACTATAATTGTATGTTTCTTACTTCCATTGCCGCTTGCATCTGTGCCATATAGGACGCATGGTACGCCATGGCAGCCCTGTTGTTCTCTCGCTCTCTCGCCAAGGCCTCCTCCTGCCGAGCCAAGCTCTCCCGAAGCGCCATGACTTCGAGATCTCTCTCGGTGACACGGCGGCTGGAGGAGCCTGCAGCCGAAGACTGCGAGGAGCTGCCTCTCGCAGGTCGTGCCTCCCTAGAGTTGACGACTCCAGAGAATATGGCAAGCCTAAAAAAACGAATCAATTCAAGGTAAAATTAAATAATCTTGAATTGAAAACAATGAAAGTAAATGAATTCACCTTCCGTGTGCTTTTCCACCCCCGCTTGCATACACGGCTTGAGGGTCGATGTTCGGGGAGTTTTCCCAGTCGAACCCTTCGCCGTGTATCCTCACAGCCTCTTGCCCATACCTAGTCTGAAAAAACAATGAAATTGTGTAAGTTCAACAACATATATAGTGTCAAATAATTTCAGAGGTCATGAAACTTACCAGGCGCTCCGCTGCGTACTGACTACACTGCTCCGGCTGAGAAGGGTCAGCGTGACCTCTCCTATAGACCGCAGTAGCACTCGGTCGCACGCCGGTCTCCTTTTCCTGTGAACATATGTTAGTACGAACAATACTACATTATGAATATAATAAAAACTACCAAGAAACTTACCATCCGTTTAGCCATTCGCACAAAACCTTGGACGCCCATACCGTGCTTCCCTGAGCTCCCTCTGGCATCGCGAGCCTTCTTGGACTTAGCGATGAACTCATCGCTAGCCCAATACCTGCAAAGGGCTCGGTAATCTTCAGTTCGTCCCTGTAACCAAGGGACACTAACCTGCACACATGCGTAGTTCATTAGGTGTTACTTAGCAATATTAATATGAACAATTTAAAGATTATGCAACCTACCTCTGCGTATTGCTCCTCCGTCAAGTACGTGTCGGAGGCGTCTCTAAACGACCCAACCTCGTGGTCGTGGAGCTTTAAGTAGTCGCTAAATACTTGACTCCGAGCGTTCGAAAGCATTTGCATAACAAGCTTCCGAGCGTTTACTTCGAACACGGAGCGGGCGTGATCCATCTGCTCAGCCGGGTCCTCAAGGTGGTACCTGAGCTGTAGGAAGCCAACACAGTTCGACATATACGCAAGTTAATATTTGAAGGAACATAAACAATTGAAACTTCAAATATTTATGAAAGTTACTTACCCAAAAATCTGTCCACACGACTCCCTGTAGGTTGTCGTTCTCCGGGTGAGGAACGCGCGCGTAGTCGTCCCACGACGTAGCTGCACGTCCATCAATCGCACCGGGATAGTGCAGACACACTAAGTTCTCGATGCAACCGTTCACCGTCCTGTGGTGTTTCTGCCCGTCGTACGAGAGGTCCTCCCAAGAACTAAAAAGTTGTTTGTTAAGTCATTAAGTAAGATCATAGTCTTTGAGAATAAATAGAAATGAATACTTTAGTAATGTGTTACCTGTCTCCAACCGGACGAATAATTACCGGCTCTCTAGGAATAGGTGGAGGACCAACAAAGTTACTCCTCCTCGTGCGTCTCCTCCGCTGCGGCACCACGTCTGGTGACCCAGAAGGCTGGTCACCGGACGTGTCCTCAGGCTGGGTGCCCTCGGGCTCGCTGGGCAGACTACCCTGGGGGTGGCTACCAGAGGGCTCGCTGCCCGAGGGCACGCTGCGCTGCGTACCCGTCTCCTGAGGTGCCGCTCTGGCCTCGGACTCATAGTCCGAATCAGACTACAATGGTAAAGTAAGTAAGCTAAATTGAAAAAGTGATTTTAATAATTTTTTGCATTGTAGAAAAATTTACCTCTGTACGCTGCAAACTGACAACCCTGTCCCGCAACTCTGGACACGCACTTAACAGCTGAGTGTGTCTGCTCCCGCTGTAAGTGGAACCGTAGAAGTAGTCGTCCCTCTCCTGCGAGGGGAGGAAACCCCTCACACTCGGCGCCTTCTTCCCCATTGAACCCTTGCTTGACGACATCCTAATCAGTTTAAAAAGTAATTACTCCTAATCAGTTTCAAAAGTAATGTAAGCAATAATTAATGTCACTTTCATTTAAATGAACATTACTCGTAATCAGTTTCAAAATTCATCAACATCATGATCATCAACATCGCGATCTGTCGTCTTGAGCTGTTTACGTTTCCGCTTTCGCATTGTAGATGTCTCTACATCTGCAACGTCTCCTACTAAGTTATCGAGTCCTGCACCAGACTCGACGATAAAAGAGTCTGGCAACTCTTCGTCTTGGTAAACTTCTTCAATGTCTCCACTATCATGATAACCATCATCGCATTGCCGAAGTATTGACATTGTTTTCCTCTGCAAAGTAGAAACTAGAAAAGTAACCTACTTCCTTTAGAGTAAATGCTTCGGCAATGACCCTTCAACCCTTGCTCTGTTGCCAACCATAGTTTTCAAATATCTCAAAGCTCTTTCAATATGGTACATCTGAAAGCATCTAGGCCCCCGTGAGGTATGGTTTCGGTGATTAATAACAACCGTTCGTTATTACTAATGAGTTTGTGGATGCGAGGTTTCACGTATATCACATCAAACGTTAATGAACTATCTATTCACACCATCTACTGCTCATTGGATACAAATGGAGACCCCTCAACGATCTATTCTAAGGGGTTATTCGATACTCATGAAGACTAAATGAAAAAACTCATACAACGACTCTATTCTATCAAAATTGGCAACACAAGAAGCTTACACTTTATCAAAATATCATTTCAAACAAGTGTCAAAGAGGTCACTCAAGAAGATTCCAAAAGATCAACTCAAAACAACTCGAAGCAAACAAGTTTCACTCACCGGATCATCCGATGTCTTGCAAAATGACTACATCGGTCGAGTTTGAGTTGGCAGAAGAAGAAGACCTCAGAGCCCAGTACACACCGGATCATCCGATGTGAAGGAAGTGGCACATCGGTTGATTTCAACAGAAGGATGATTTCTGAGTTATTCTGAAGAAGTACACACCGGATCATCCGATGATGAAGTAAGTGTACATCGGTCAATTTCAACAGAGACATTATTTCTGAACCAATTCTGAAGATCAACTCACCGGATCATCCGATGATGAAGTTGAAGTAACATCGGTCGATTAAACAGTCAGATCCAACGGTTATATCCAACGGTCACATCTGACACATGACATCAGCTAATTTGGAATTCGACCGATGCTCAAATAAAGGGGTGCATCGGATGATCCGATGTTCACAGAAAAAGTCTGCCTACTTTTCCAACGGCTATCTCGTGTGGGCTGGCTATAAATACCCCTCCAACCGGCCATTTCATCAAGTCTTGATCACCAGAGCCTCACTACATATCCTCAAGCATTCAAGACCAAGAGCTACCACTTCCACACCTCAAAACCTCTTGTACTCCAACTATAGGCTAGATCTAGCTAGAGAGAAGCTTGTGTGCGTCCATTCTTGGTGATTAGAATCTCTAGGCTAGTGAGAGAGAGTGTCTTGGTGACTTCTCTCACCTTGTAAAAGTTGGAGGAAGAAGAGATCGCTCCGGAGCTTACCAAGGCATTTGTGGAAGCCCGGAGGATCACCATTGTACAAGGCTTGAGCTCCACCTTGCCGGAGATGGCGAACGGAGAAAGATAGTGGATTCCCTTGTCTTGGTGACTTGGGAGTGGCTATACCCTTTGGTGGGTGCCACAACGTGGACGTAGGTAGATCTTTGTGATCTTACCGAACCACGGGAAAAATCGCCGTGTCTCCGAGTCTCCGCGGGAGTTTGCATCTCTCTCCTCACCCTCTTACTATTACGCATTTACTATTCCGCACTTAATACTCTTGCTTGCATAGTTAGTTCGCATAGGGAATTGGGCTTCAACCATTAAGTTTTAAAATGCTCTAAAATTTGAAACGCCCAATTCACCCCCCCCTCTTGGGCGTTTCGATCCTTACAATTGGTATCAGAGCAAGGTTGCTCATTGGATCATTCTAGCTTCACCGCTAGAGAGCGAAAATGGCCAAGAATGGGGGTTCGGTTCCTACCTTCGAGGGCAAGAATTTTGCTTATTGGAAAGCACGCATGCGCGCTTACCTTGAGGCAATTGCTCCCGAAGTGTGGGAAGCGACCCATGCGGGGTTTGGAAATCTTGACTATGTTGGTGACCAATTAAAGTGGGATGCTAAGGCTAGAAATGCCATATATGAATGCATTAGTCAAGATGTCTTTGCTAGGATTGCTAGTAAGGAAAAAGCATGTGAAATTTGGGCATGTATAATTGAAATACATGAGGGCTCATCTCGTGTTAAAGAACTCAAATATCACATGCTTAAATCAAAATATGATGAATTTAAGATGTTTCCTCATGAGAATGTTAACCAAATGTTTCTCGTTTAAATGTGCTCATTGAGGAAATTAACGCACTTGACATTGCTTCTCTTGGCAAGGGACTTATCAATCGCAAGATCCTCATGCTTCTACCCAAGCCCAAGTACAACATTATCAATTCAATGCTCCAAAAAGAGTCACTAGACAACATTGAAGTTTCGGAGCTCATTGGAGAAATCCATGCTCATGAGATGAGCGTACTTGGAATGATGGAGGAGTCATCATCAAAAACCATTGCTCTCAAGGCTTCAACCAAGAAGACAACTCCCAAGAAGAAGAAAGTGGTTGAGCCTAGCTCAAGTGAAGAAGAGCAAGAAACAAGCGAAGATGATGATGATGAGCTTGCTTTGATGATGAGGAAATTCTCACGCCTCAACTCCAAGATTGCAAAGAAGGGATACTCTTATGATCCCAAGAAGAAAGCCTTCTTGCCAAGAAAAGATGAAAACAAGACGTGCTACAATTGTGGTGATCTAGGCCACATATCATATGATTGTCCAAGACCGGACAAAAGGAAGGACAATGGCAAGCATCACAAGCTAGAAGAAAGTGATGATGAAGAGGAGGTCAAGCCCAAGCGCTCTTTTGGAAAGAAGAAATTCGACAAAGGCAAGAAAACCAAGCTCTTTCCAAAGAAGAGAAGAGGGCCTCAAAAGGTCTTCATGTGTGAAGCCAATGAGTGGATCACGGATGAAGAGTCAAGCGACGAAGATAGTGAAGATGAAGAAAACTTGGCGGGCCTCGCCATCGTCAACAAGGATGACTCACCTCTTCGTCCACCTCCTATGTGCCTAATGGCGAAAGGTAACTCAAAGGTATGTGAAGATTCTAGCGATGATGATGATGAGCTTTCACCCGATGAATTAGCATTTATGATTAATGAATATCATGCCATTATAAAAAGGGAAAAGGCTAAGGTTAAGGCTCTTGAGCTAGCTCTTGCTAAGCTTGAAAGTGCTAACCTCGATTTGCATGACAAGTATGTAACCATACTTAAAGAGCATGACACGCTCAAATCAAATGTCAAGCAAATCGAGGAGGAGAATGCTCAAATCAAGCTTGAGTATCATGAGCTTGACTTAGCTAACTTAGCACTCTTGGCAAAGCACAATGAGTTGGTTCAAGAACATGAAGTGCTTAACCTTGCTTATGAAGCGATTGAACTTAAATTGAAAAACACAAAGAAAGAAACCCTTGATGGCAAAATATCATCTAATTCACATGCCACTAATATTTTGGATAAGTCTTTGCCTTTGAAAGCAAGCCCTAGGGAGAAGGAGCTAATGGACGAAATTGAAAGTCTTCGCACTAGTGTGGCAAGACTCTCTAAGGGGGAGGACAAGCACAAGGAAATCCTCTACCAACAAGCTAAAGGCTTCAACAAGAGGGGACTTGGATCCTTCCCGGTGCCCAACAAAGGAAAGGTGCCCTCACCGGAGCTTAGGACAAGCTTCATCAAGGAAGTTGGTTCCTATTGCCAACATTGTGAGGTCACCGGACATCACACGAGGGAGTGTCCTCTTCCCAACCGTCCTTCTCCCAAATTGCCTCCTAACTACAAATCTACTTTCAATGATTATCACTATCTATTGAGCAAAGTAGGTGGAAAGGTGAAGACAAGGTTCATCGGCAAAGACATCAAGGGCATGAAGGGGAAGCTCCCCAAGCAACTTTGGGTCCCAAAATCACTTGTATCACACATACAAGGACCTAAGTTGGCTTGGGTTCCTAAACTCAAAAACTAACTTCATGTGTGTAGGTGAACTACAAAGCCGGAGGAAAGCATTGGGTACTCGATAGTGGGTGCACTCAACATATGACCGGCAATGATGGTATGTTCACCTCCATAGAGAACCCCGGCAATCATGAACAAGTCACCTTTGGTGATAACTCAAAGGGGAAGGTAATTGGTTTGGGTAAAATTGCTATTTCTCATGATTTGTCTATCTCTAATGTGCTTTACGTTAAGTCTCTTAGTTTCAATTTACTTTCTATTGCACAATTATGCGATCTTGGACTAACGTGCACATTTGACAAGAATGGTGTTGTGGTGACTAGTGAATCAAGTAAAGAACTAATATTCAAAGGTTTTCGGCATGGACATCTTTACTTGGTGGACTTCTCCAACAAGGATGCTAGCTTGACCACTTGTCTTTTCACCAAGACAAGTTTGGGATGGCTATGGCATCGGCGCATTGCTCACATTGGGATGAGCAAGCTCAAGAAGTCATTCAAGCTTGGGATGGTGACCGGCGTGAAGGATGTCACATTTGAGAAGAACAAGCTTTGTAGCACGTGTCAAGCCGGGAAGCAAGTTGCCTCACACCATCCGATGAAGACAATGGTGTCAACCTCCAAGCCACTTGAACTACTTCACATGGACCTCTTCGGACCGTCCACATACCAAAGCCTTGGCGGTAACCTCTATTGTCTTGTTATTGTTGATGACTACTCTCGCTATGCTTGGACATTGTTTCTAGGTGACAAGGGTGAAACTCCGGAAATCTTCAAGACCTTCGCTAAACGAGCTCAAAGGGAATTTCAACTTCACATCATCAAGGTCCGGAGTGACAACGGCACCGAGTTCAAGAACTACAACATTGGGGAGTGGTGTGATCGTGAAGGCGTGAAGCACGAGTTTTCGGCCACATACACCCCTCAACAAAATGGTGTCGTTGAAAGGAAGAACAAGACTCTCATCACCCTTGCAAGAGCAATGCTTGATGACTATGGCACGTCGGAGAAGTTTTGGGCCGAAGCAATCAACACGGCGTGCCATGCCGCAAATAGGGTCTATCCTCATCGACTACTTCAAAAGACCCCATATGAGCTCCTCATTGGGAGAAAGCCCAACATCTCCTACTTCCAAGTCTTCGGGTGCAAGTGCTACATCTACCGCAAGAAAAGGCTCGGTAAGTTTGAAAGAAGGTGTGATGTTGGTATCTTTCTTGGTTATGCGTCAAACTCAAAAGCATATCGAGTATTCAACCAAACCTCCGGGTTAGTTGAAGAAAGTTGTGATGTTGAGTTTGATGAGACTAATGGCTCCCAAGAGGAGAGTTTTGGTCATGATAATATAGATGATGAGCCTCTACGAGAAGCTATGAAGAACATGACCATAGGAGACATCAAGCCCGAAGTTGAGGAGAGCCATGATCAAGGGGAGCCTCAAGTTCCAACATCAACACCTCCGTGGCGCCTCAAATTGATGAAGAAGAAGAGAAAGATGATCCATTGCCAATGCAAGATTCACATGCCACACAACACCAAGAAGAAGAAGAAGTCCAAGGTCAAGTCCAACCACAAGACGAGCGAGATGCCTCACCACCGCCAAGTGCCTCACAACCTCTTATGAGGCATGGGCGCATCTCCAAGGCACATCCGATGGATCAAATCATCGGAAGTCCATCACGGGGAGTAAGTACTCGTTCTCGCCATGTTGCTTCATTTTGTGAGCACTACTCTTTTGTTTCGTGTGTAGAACCCACAAATATTGAGGAAGCACTCCAAGATCCCAATTGGGTGATGGCTATGCAAGAAGAACTCAACAACTTCACCCACAATGAAGTTTGGGTATTGGAGGAGCGACCTAAGGACAAGAACGTCATCGGAACTAAGTGGGTGTACCGCAACAAGCAAGACGAGAATGGCGTGGTGGTCCGCAACAAGGCAAGGCTTGTGGCCAAGGGTTTTTCACAAGTTGAAGGACTATATTTTGGAGAGACATTCGCCCCGGTCGCACGGTTGGAAGCTATTCGCATACTCCTTGCTTTTGCTTCGCATCACAATATTATGCTTTATCAAATGGATGTTAAAAGTGCCTTCCTCAATGGTTATATTAACGAACTTGTTTTCGTTGAGCAACCTCCCGGGTTTGAAGATCCGAGGAATCCTAACCATGTGTATAGGTTACACAAGGCGCTCTACGGGCTCAAGCAAGCACCTAGGGCATGGTATGAACGTCTAAGGGATTTCCTAGTCATGCAAGGATTCAAGATCGGGAGGGTGGATACCACACTTGTCACCAAGGACATCAACGGGGATTTATTTCTTTGTCAAATTTACGTTGATGACATTATTTTTGGCTCAACTAACAAATCTCTTAGCCTTGAGTTTGGCACCATGATGTCTAGGGAGTTCGAGATGTCAATGATTGGAGAACTCAATTTCTTCCTAGGATTTCAAATCAAGCAACTTCAAGAGGGGACTTTCATCTACCAAGAGAAGTACACCAAGGACCTCTTGAAGAAGTTTGAAATGGAAGATTGTAGCTCAAGAAGTACTCCAATGGCGACAAATTGTCATCTCGACACGGACATGGACGGTAAACCTATTGATCAATCTCATTACCGTTCCATGATTGGTTCATTGTTATATCTTACCGCATCTAGGCCCGATATCATGTTTAGTGTGTGCCTGTGTGCTCGCTTTCAAGCGGCACCTAAAGAATCGCATCGTAAGGCGGTCTTTAGGATACTTAGGTATCTCAAGCATACCCCAAGTGTAGGTTTGTGGTACCCCAAAAACGCTAGTTTCCATCTCTTGGGTTACTCGGATTCGGACTTTGCCGGATGCCGTGTGGATCGCAAGAGTACCTCCGGTGGGTGCCACTTACTTGGGCGTTCCCTAGTATCTTGGTCGAGCAAAAAGCAAAACTCTGTGGCTTTGTCCACCGCGGAGGCAGAGTATATAGCGGCCGGTGCATGTTGTGCCCAAATTCTATATATGAAGCAAACCCTTTTGGACTTTGGAATTAAATTTGATTGTGTGCCTCTCCTTTGTGACAATGAAAGTGCGGTTAAGATAGCTAGAAACCCCGTTCAACACTCTCGCACTAAGCACATTGATATTCGCCATCACTTCTTGCGGGACCATGAGGCTAAAGGAGACATCTCTTTGCAAGGTGTTAGGTCCGAAGAACAATTGGCGGATATCTTCACTAAACCACTTGATGAGAAAACTTTTTCCAGACTTAGAAGTGAATTAAATGTGCTAGATGCATCTAACGTCATGTAAGTTGCCATGTTCATGTAAGGTTGCATATCAAATAGGTCTTGTCTAACTCCCAAAGGATAGGGGCGAGCTAGAAATAGTTTTCCCTGAGGAAGCCTTTGGAAGGTTTAAACTTGGCAAGATAGATTTATAGTATGCTTTGCATGATTCCTGCCATATAGACTTGCACTCATTTAATATCTTGCATTATTTTGTTTGGCATTGCATACGGTAGATTGTCACAAAGGGGAACCCACATCATGAGAAGGAGACTTGTTCAAAATGCAATATCTCAACTCATATGATGTGGATAGAGCAAAATTCTAAAGGTACATGCTTTAAAGAGATAGAAGTTTTCCATACTCTAGCTCACAAAGCATGGGCCTTACATTTCCGTGGTTTCCCTCCTAACCGTGTGTGTTCTCTTTGCTTAAGGGCTTAGCCAATATGTGGCACTATATTTGAAGCCTTCTATTAGAGGTTAGGAGTTGCCCAAAAAGTCCTAGGACCCATCCTTATCTTTGTGTGTTTAAGTCCAAGGACACATATGGGCAGTCTTAGGTTTTCTGTAGTCATCGGATTATCCGATGCTAGGGCCAGCAAATCATCGGATCAATTGGTGCTTCAGTCAAGTGCTCAGATCAAGTCAGATGTCACAAATCAACCGATGAGTTCATTTCAGAAGACATCGGAGCATCCGGTGTTCAGTTTTCTGGTGCCCTGCAGAAATCGACCGATGATTGACACCTCAACGTCTCCCCTCCACCACCAGCCGCACCACCACTTGTCGCCGGCTTCCACCACCGCGCATCACCCTCTCCACTAGGGTTTCGTCATGCTTCGCCGTTCGTCGCTAAGGTTTGCTCCGTGCCGCGCGACGTCCTTCGTTGTTTTTCGTCGTTCATCTTCATCGTCGCTAACCCTAGCTCTCAATTGCATCAAGATGGGTCGCGATCACAAAGGAAAGGGCAAGGCTATTGAGGAGCCCGCCGCGAAGAAGCGCAAGATGTCCAAGGACGCTCGTCGTGCGGAGTTGGCCGCTCGCGCCGCCGAGGAGCGTGAGCGCGGCCATCGCGGTTCCTTACGGATCCGCGAGTCCCGACAGAGGCAGGAGCAGCCTCCGGTCCAGCCGGTGCCTCCCGAGGGCTCCGACGAGGAGGAGACCGAGGTGCCGCCTCTCATCCGCCGGCGCACCCCGAGGACTCGTGGGGGTGGACAGACTCCTACGGCGAGTTGGCGCCCCTCTGCGGCTGACCGCGCCGAGGACAGAGAGGCCCAAAGGGCCATCCACCTGATGGACACAGCAGTCCGTGTTGCCGAGGATGTCAGACTCACCGACTACAGGAAGATGAAGGCAAGGCAACTGAAGAAGCTCAGATGGTTAGCGATGCCTGAGGAGTGGTTCCCGCGGCCTAGGGACGCTCGAGTTGACTCCCGCTTCTGGACCCTGACACAGGCGTCCCTGTACGAGACTTACAGGCGTCGGGGCCACAAGCTCTTCCAGCATAACAGCATTGACTGGGATCAGCTTGCAGTGGCAGCAGGACACGGGATCAGGCCACTCTTTGAGAGATACAGAGGACTTGTGGACTTGCTCTCGCACCAGAGGAGTGCCTACGTCGAGGAGTGGGTCAGGGTGTTCTACGCGACACTCTACGTCTCTGAGGGCCGTCGCTCAATTCACTTCATGTTCATGGGGCAGATCCACGACGTGTCTCGAGACTTGTTGGGCAGACTGCTTGGTGTGGAGCTCTCTACCACGTGCCTGCACCAGATAGTCTACGGAGACGCAGACCCGCCGAGGAGGCCACCGACTGGAGGAGTGGCACCGCCTTTCGAGGAGATCAGAGGTCTGTTCACTCAGCCGTTCACTCCTGACCAGCCGAGGGTGCCAGCGCTTCTCACCCCAGCAGCTCGGACAGTTCACCACGTCCTCAGGCGTACCCTACTACCGAGGTCTGGCTACTTGGAGGGCTTCACGAGCCTTCAGCAGACCATCCTGTTCTATGTGATGAACGGGATGGAGTTCGACATCGTGGATATTCTGATCTGCGAGATGGAGGACGTGATCACCGACGGAGTTGGGATGCTTCGACAGTTGGTCTTCGGTCACTGGATCTGTCACCTTCTCCACCAGTTGGTTCCAGAGGACACTCCAGGAGTTTCTCAGCTGACGGAGATGCACGTGACCCGGTTCAGCCACTACCGAGTCCCCACTCCGGGAGACCGCAGCCTTGGCCGTCCCGTCGAGCGTGAGGTTCGAGCCAGACTGTCAGAGGAGGACTGGGCAGAGCTGACTCAGGAGGACGCAGAGCTGGCACAGGCAGAGGCTCAGGGAGGAGACCTACAGCATATATGGTCGGACAGCGACACCAGCGACAGTGTCGAGGAGTACTTCCCTCCTGCTCCTCCTTCACTGAGGCAGCACGACGCAGAGGCAGGAGGCTCAGCAGCTCCACCACCTACACCTCCTCCAGTGTCAGAGGCTCAGGTGACTCAGCCGTCAGAGCTCACTGCTTTACTTCAGCGGATAGCTCAGCAGCAGGAGCAGCAGGCAGCTCGACAGGAGCAACTTCAGAGGCAGCAGCAGGAGATGCAGCTGGAGATCGCCCGTCAGAGGCGAGAGGACATCGACAGGTACACCAACCTTGTCGACCAGATGACGAGACACACTCTGGACCAGCAGCAGCAGACTCAGCAGATGTTGTTGGGCGTCCTAGGGTTGGTCACCAACCTCTACCAGCAGACGGGAGTCGCCCTTCCACCTCAGCACTCGGGACCCAGTCAGGATCCAGGTGCACTCCCACTGGCACCAGCTCCAGCACCGTCCTCGTCGATCCCCAGCTTCAGTATACCACCTCTGCTCGCCTCGACAGCGCCCGTTCACTCGACAGTACTGCCGCCGACGTTGTTCCAGTCCTCACCTCTTCCGGTAGTACCTTCTCCACCGGCGCCAGCAGTCTCAGTGGATCCCCCAGCAGCTCCAGCTCCAGCTCCCCCCGCTCCAGCTCCAGCGCCAGCGACCTCCACCTCCAGCAGCTCCGGCGACAGCACCGTCGACGCCGACCGCTTCACCATCGCCAGGAGCGCGCCTGAGTCATAGGCACTCGACTTCCCTTTTTGGTGTCTTGATGCCAAAGGGGGAGAAGAGTTAGAGTCAGGGGGAGGGCTAGCTCAGTTCTAGGGGGAGTCATTGGTTTTAGGGGGAGTGTCTATCCTTTTGCTACTTATTGTTATCTATTTGAGATTGCCTGTTATTATTATTTGCTATTATTGTACTCCGGGTGCTACTTTGTGCTCTTGCGCTTTATTGTTTATTAATTGAGCCTTCGAGCCACTTGTGTTGCAATTTGTACTTGTTATATTTCTTTTTTTGAGCATTGCGTTTTAATACCATTAATTCTATGCTCTACTCGTTGTGTTGTCATCAATCACCAAAAAGGGGGAGATTGAAAGCATCTAGGCCCCCGTGAGGTATGGTTTCGGTGATTAATGACAACCGTTCGTTATTACTAATGAGTTTGTGGATGCGAGGTTTCACGTATATCACATCAAACGTTAATGAACTATCTATTCACACCATCTACTGCTCATTGGATACAAATGGAGACCCCTCAACGATCTATTCTAAGGGGTTATTCGATACTCATGAAGACTAAATGAAAAAACTCATACAACGACTCTATTCTATCAAAATTGGCAACACAAGAAGCTTACACTTTATCAAAATATCATTTCAAACAAGTGTCAAAGAGGTCACTCAAGAAGATTCCAAAAGATCAACTCAAAACAACTCGAAGCAAACAAGTTTCACTCACCGGATCATCCGATGTCTTGCAAAATGACTACATCGGTCGAGTTTGAGTTGGCAGAAGAAGAAGACCTCAGAGCCCAGTACACACCGGATCATCCGATGTGAAGGAAGTGGCACATCGGTTGATTTCAACAGAAGGATGATTTCTGAGTTATTCTGAAGAAGTACACACCGGATCATCCGATGATGAAGTAAGTGTACATCGGTCAATTTCAACAGAGACATTATTTCTGAACCAATTCTGAAGATCAACTCACCAGATCATCCGATGATGAAGTTGAAGTAACATCGGTCGATTAAACAGTCAGATCCAACGGTTATATCCAACGGTCACATCTGACACATGACATCAGCTAATTTGGAATTCGACCGATGCTCAAATAAAGGGGTGCATCGGATGATCCGATGTTCACAGAAAAAGTCTGCCTACTTTTCCAACGGCTATCTCGTGTGGGCTGGCTATAAATACCCCTCCAACCGGCCATTTCGTCAAGTCTTGATCACCAGAGCCTCACTACATATCCTCAAGCATTCAAGACCAAGAGCTACCACTTCCACACCTCAAAACCTCTTGTACTCCAACTATAGGCTAGATCTAGCTAGAGAGAAGCTTGTGTGCGTCCATTCTTGGTGATTGGAATCTCTAGGCTAGTGAGAGAGAGTGTCTTGTTGACTTCTCTCACCTTGTAAAAGTTGGAGGAAGAAGAGATCGCTCCGGAGCTTACCAAGGCGTTTGTGGAAGCCCGGAGGATCACCATTGTACAAGGCTTGAGCTCCACCTTGCCGGAGATGGCGAACGGAGAAAGATAGTGGATTCCCTTGTCTTGGTGACTTGGGAGTGGCTATACCCTTTGGTGGGTGCCACAACGTGGACGTAGGTAGATCTTTGTGATCTTACCGAACCACGGGAAAAATCGCCGTGTCTCCGAGTCTCCGCGGGAGTTTGCATCTCTCCTCACCCTCTTACTATTACGCATTTACTATTCCGCACTTAATACTCTTGCTTGCGTAGTTAGTTCGCATAGGGAATTGGGCTTCAACCATTAAGTTTTAAAATGCTCTAAAATTTGAAAAAGCCCAATTCACCCCCCCCTCTTGGGCGTTTCGATCCTTACAACATCCATCTATATTGCACAGAACCACCAACTTTTGCTTTGAATGGAAGATGTATAAGAAGATGCTGCATTGGATTGAAGAAACCAGGAGGAAATATTTTTTCCATCTTACATAAAAGTACAGGTATCTCCTTCTCTAACTTCTCCATCATGTCTTTCGTTATTTCTTTAGCACATACGTGATCCCGGATGATCTGGTCCTGGTATAATGAGGCTAAGAAACATAAACTCGTACTTCATACAAAGAGAAGGTGGTAGGTTGTACGGAATAACAAAGACGGGCCAACAGGAGTATGGTGTGGCATTTGTACTGAAAGGTGAAAAACCATCCGTCGCTAACCCGATGCGAACATTTCTCGCATCACTAGCAAAAGCAGGATCAAAAGAGTCCAAAGACTTCCATGCATCACCGTCCGACGGATGAGTCAACACATCTTTGTTCTCACGCACACCTTCTTTGTGCCATCTCATGTGTCTGGCAGATCTTTTAGAAAGAAACAGCCGCTTCAACCGAGGTGTCACAGGCAAGTAACGTAATTGCTTATGTGCAACTTCTGTCATTACTTTATCACCATCGTCATTGACAACTTCGACAAACCTCGATTTTCCACACTTTAAACAATTCTTCTCTTTGTCATGCTCTTTCCAAAATAGCATGCAGTTATCTGGACACACGTCAATTTTTTCATATTTCATACCCAGTCCAGATAGTAATTTCTTTGAGTGATACATATCTTTGGGCAGTTTATGAGGTTGTGGAAGAGCATCGCTGATAAGTTTCATCATATCATTGTAGCAATTATTAGAGAAGAAATACTTAGATTTGATTGCCATAAATCTGGTCATGAAAGTAAGAAGAGTCATTTCAGTATGATCATGCAACACCTCTTCAGAAGCTTTCAAGAGATTAAAGAATGCGTCTGCCTCATTTGTGGGCGGATCCTCCGTTTGTATATCTTGTAACATCTCATCGATCCTGTCAACACCCGGACAATCATCATCATCTACATGAACGGCTCGAGGAGCAGACTCACCGTAGAAACTCCAGACCTCATAATATGGCATGTAACCGTTTTTGCACAAGTGTAATGACAATGTCGTTTTGTCCAAAAACTTAGTATTCCGGCATTTCGCACATGGACAACGAACTTTATCGGTCGTAGACAACGAGAACACTCGATCAATAAAGTCGTTTGTCCCGGCATACCACTCATTTGAGTGACCAGTTGCCTTGTTCCAACCGGCATACATCCAACTACGGTCTTCACTCATGTTTAACTCTGCAGTTTTAAGTCAAAGAATTTATAGTTAGTTTATCATTTATTTATATTACGAACCTATATCTATTGGAAAGGATAGGTCCTAAACCCACCCAAGAGTGACCGAGACGAACATGCTTATAACAAGACACGAGGTCTAGATTCAGACGAAATTTCGGCACCATAACCCCGCTGTTCTCCAACTGCACGTCCAAAAATGGAGCAGCGGAGAACATTAGGGTGACGCTGTCAAAACTACGTCCAAATCTAAACCCCGCGTCTCATTATAAGCATGCCCTCTCGGTCACTCCTAGGCTGTCCAAAAAGGGACAATTCCGAACCTACACGCCTCACATGTGTAACACGTGTGAGACGGGCTGGTTCGAAACGGGTGACGCATATTGTAAAGGTTTAC